>OU342989.1:2535000-3785000 GCA_910592155.1 Ypsolopha scabrella | reverse complement strand
ATGTGTGAAGTGAAGACGCTTTGTTTGTGTATATAATGTGAATTATTTGAAAATGATAACTATGAAAAGTGCAGACAATAAAACGCAAATTTCCAACGTAACCTTCTTTAATAAAATGGTAAGTTCCTTTAGGTACCTAGCTATAAACAGTCACGGAGAGATATAAATAATTGGGTAGGTACGTTGCAATCCCTGTCAGTATCTGAGACAGGGAGTGAACCCCCAGTGTTAAGACCCACCAACCGCCACTGCTTATGATATGACTAATAACCTACAAATCTACTAAGCTACTTTTTGTTTTTAAAAATCATATTGGTTGAGGAGCCATCTTGCGGTTCCCGGATGTAACATCCTTTGGAATATCAGGGAATACGTATCGAAAACCCGCAAGATGGCGCTGCTGTTTATGGCACCCAGGTCTTAATATGTAATGGTCTTGTGAGTCTGTGGTCAATAATTGGAAAGAAGATGTATAGCATCTTGACCTTTCGGTACCATTCAAATAAATAACAAACTTAAATGATTTGAATGAAAACTGGCGTTTTCAATATTTGTTGTTTAAATACTGCTTAATGAATGAAAACCGGCGTTTTCAATATTTGTTGTTTAAATACTGCTTAGTGAATGAAAACCGGCGTTTTCAATATTTGTTGTTTAAATACTGCTTAATGAATGAAAACCGGCGTTTTCAATATTTGTTGTTTAAATACTGATTAATGAATGAAAACCGGCGTTTTCAATATTTGTTGATTAAATACTGCTTAATGAATGAAAACCGGCGTTTTCAATATTTGTTGTTTAAATACTGCTTAGTGAATGAAAACCGGCGTTTTCAATATTTGTTGTTTAAATACTGCTTAATGAATGAAAACCGGCGTTTTCAATATTTGTTGTTTAAATACTGATTAATGAATGAAAACCGGCGTTTTCAATATTTGTTGATTAAATACTGCTTAATGAATGAAAACCGGCGTTTTCAATATTTGTTGTTTAAATACTGCTTAAGGCACATAATATACAGAAAATTCCGGATTCCCATCTAATTTAGGTTTTGAGATTGAGCCAATAAAACCGATTATGGAGGCTTTAGTTTTAATTTTAGTGCTGTCAGAACTTAAATTTTTCCAAAGTATAATTGCTTCTGTTGTAAACACTAAAGAACTTTTTTGGAATGAAGAAATTTTCTTAAAAAATATTATTGTACATGAGTTCTAGACAATAAAGTCGATTTTGAAAGCTTTAATTTTAGTTTTAGTGCTGTCAAAACTTAAATTTTTCGAATGTAATGTAGCTTCTCTTGTTAACACTAAAGAACTATTTCGCAATAAAAAAAAAATAGTTTTGGCAGCACTAAAACTAAAATTTAAGCCTTTAGAATCGGCTTTAATGACACTCTTTACTGAATTTCAGCTTTCTTGAATTTTGTTTTGGATAAGAATTTTTTTTGTTTAAGTCTTTGGTTTTTATTTCCGGCAAGGGAATTATTTTGTCAAAAATCTAATGATACAGTTTTGATTTTAATCAATATCGGGCCTGAGACTCTTTGAGCATATTTCGCTGTTTTCGATATTTGTTGTTTAAATACTGCTTAATGAATGAAAACCGGCGTTTTCAATATTTGTTGTTTAAATACTGATTAATGAATGAAAACCGGCGTTTTCAATATTTGTTGATTAAATACTGCTTAATGAATGAAAACCGGCGTTTTCAATATTTGTTGTTTAAATACTGCTTAGTGAATGAAAACCGGCGTTTTCAATATTTGTTGTTTAAATACTGCTTAATGAATGAAAACCGGCGTTTTCAATATTTGTTGTTTAAATACTGATTAATGAATGAAAACCGGCGTTTTCAATATTTGTTGATTAAATACTGCTTAATGAATGAAAACCGGCGTTTTCAATATTTGTTGTTTAAATACTGCTTAAGGCACATAATATACAGAAAATTCCGGATTCCCATCTAATTTAGGTTTTGAGATTGAGCCAATAAAACCGATTATGGAGGCTTTAGTTTTAATTTTAGTGCTGTCAGAACTTAAATTTTTCCAAAGTATAATTGCTTCTGTTGTAAACACTAAAGAACTTTTTTGGAATGAAGAAATTTTCTTAAAAAATATTATTGTACATGAGTTCTAGACAATAAAGTCGATTTTGAAAGCTTTAATTTTAGTTTTAGTGCTGTCAAAACTTAAATTTTTCGAATGTAATGTAGCTTCTCTTGTTAACACTAAAGAACTATTTCGCAATAAAAAAAAAATAGTTTTGGCAGCACTAAAACTAAAATTTAAGCCTTTAGAATCGGCTTTAATGACACTCTTTACTGAATTTCAGCTTTCTTGAATTTTGTTTTGGATAAGAATTTTTTTTGTTTAAGTCTTTGGTTTTTATTTCCGGCAAGGGAATTATTTTGTCAAAAATCTAATGATACAGTTTTGATTTTAATCAATATCGGGCCTGAGACTCTTTGAGCATATTTCGCTGTTTTCCTTATAGTTTCGGATTTAGCCATTCACGCTCACTTGGAAACCTAACCCCGTGTATAGAGAAGACAAATTTTAATATACTATCCATTTCAAATGCTATTAAGACAGGACTTTGTGCCTGTGTGCATTAGCACACTATGTGCATCTCAAGGTTGTGTATGACAAGGTCCTATCCTAATAACATTTGAAAAAGATAGTAAGAAGAGTGATACAAAAATAAATGGTCAGTTGGCGACACACTGCAAAAGGGCAAAGGCAGAAGCATGCAGAATAGAAGAGGCTGTAAGATTAGATTGATGGATGTGGCGAAAGAGGTGTGTCAGGGTAGTGGGAAGGGTTACTGGAAGACAGGTGGCGTGAGTATATGCATGTATAGGTCGCTCAACAAGATCTGAAGCGAAAACCACAGGCTTAATGAGACAGAATTGAATTAAAATAAGAGTACATAATACAAGAAATGTGTCTGTGTAAGTCATTGACGTCCTACCAAATGGACCTCGGGTCTAGTATAAAATTTACCAAAAAATGTCCTTAGTGAAGTGTCAAAATATTAAGAAACAAAACATTTTAATTTGAATCGTATGTCATTGCTGCACGGCTTAATATTGATTGACGTGTGATTGACACCCTTTTTTAATTTTCAATGGTTTCGGCTCTCTTTTGGTTGGGACACTTTTGGGCACAGACCCGATGTCTATTTTTATCATTCTCGTTGAAGAAATGACATTGTAGTGCTTCTACTTTCTTAATGTCTCTTTGCACACTTCGCGTTTCGTCAGTCGTTGGATTTGTATCAGTTGCCCTTTGCACTTGGTGGAGGCCGGACGCTTTCAATCGATTTGGAAGTATATAGAGTTGTTACTACTCTTTTTACTTATTATCTAATTTATTTAAAAAATGGGTGGAAGGCTGCTAAAGTGGTAGACACAACAGATAATTTTTACCATATACTAGTATTTTATATTATATATCATAATGTAGGAACGGAACGTAACAATGAGTGAGTGAAAGGTCGGATGAAAGAGAGAGAGAGAGGAATAGGGCAATATGGCGACCGGAGACGCCGGTGGGTGGTGTTCCATAATCTTAAAAAGAGTACGATTATTAAAGAAAAGTGAATTCCTTCAAAGCTGAGTTTAATTTCCGAGCCTACAAAGTGGGGGCTCGTCCGGGATTCACGCAAGACGAAAGAAAGACTACGACGAAAACTACTAAACGACGAAAAAACTATTGCGTACATCACGTGGCGTTTTACGAACAAAGAACGATGTCCAAACCTAACAAGCGAGGCAGCCGGCAAGAAGATTATGAAGACTCGGTCGGGAGCCGTTCCAGGCTGGGAATCCTGCAATACACGGAGGGCTTAGTGCCGAAATTTGATGGTCAGGAGAATAACAATCCGGCACTAAAATGGATTCAAGACCTGGAGGACAACGCAGAAATTTTCGAGTGGACGCCATTACAATTGTTGGTCGTCGCTAGAAGGTCCTTGGTGGGCACGGCCGCACTTTGGCTAAAGAGTGAAAAACCATTTAAAACGTGGGACGAACTTAAAGGTGGCTTGTTAAAAGAGTTTCCGGATACTATTGATCAAAAGAAGATTCATGAAATGATGAGCAGCCGTAAGAAGGGGGTGAACGAATCCTGTCACGATTACTTGCTCATAATGAAAGAAATGGGTAAACGTGGTAAGATGCCGGACTATGTTGCAATTAAATATATTGTGGATGGCATTGAAGACGCCGAAATTAACAAGATTATGCTGTATGGTATAACCACATATATCGAGCTCAAAGAAAAAATGAAAATTTACGAGTCAATCAAGGAGAAGTCAAAAAGCGCTCGATTAGAAGATCGCCGGTCATTTGAAGGATCCAAGAACCAGAAAAGGTGTTTTAGTTGTGGTGAAATGCGTCATACTTCATCAGTTTGTCCACATAAAGAGCAAGGACTCAAATGCTTTCGATGCAATTTGTTTGGACATATTTCAACCAACTGCAAGAATCCATCATCCGGAAGTCAGCCGCGATCGAGTGTAAGAAGCGCCGATAGTACAAAGCGGACGATGTTCACTTCATGCGACAACACGGAAACGGAATGCCACTGCGGTGCAGTTGGTACTGCTGGTGACGTGCAAACGAACATGAACGCAGCAGCGAATGACTTTGACAGCTCTCTGTTAACGTCAGAATCCAAACAAGAAAACAATAGCGGCGAGGTGATGAATATTTTGTCGCATGGAAATTCACGAAAACCTTTAAAAACGATGAAGATTTCTACCTATAATGTCGACGTGCTGGTTGACTCGGGAAGTGAGGTTAATTTAGTGGCTGAAAGATTTTATCGGGAGATAGGAGCGCCGAAATGTGAGGAGGATAGTGTTGTGCTGACGGGCCTTGGACATTTACGAGTGAAGTCATTGGGGAAATTCAAAACAATAGTTATAATTGATGGACAAAGCTATGAAGAAGTAGTTTTTCATGTAGTTCAAACTGATTCTATACCCTATAAAGCAATTATAGGTCAAGAGTTTCTTCAAAAAGTTACAATGGTTATGAATGATGGTTCTGTGTGGTTTCTACCTGTTGAGCAGGACTGGATGAATGCAATTTCTTGTCTCCCTTGCGATTTGGTTATAGATTACGTTAGTGACCCAGAGCTAAAGCGATTGCTATTAGAGTGTGTAGAGGGCTACAAACCACAACAAACAAAGGAGGTTCCGATTAAACTGAAGATCATTTTGAAGGATGACATACCAGTTGCTCAGCGGCCGAGACGACTTGCCCTAGCGGAGAGAGATATTGTTGAGCGACAGGTAGCTGCATGGCTTGAAGAAAACATAATCCAGGTGAGTTATTCTGAATACGCTAGCCCTGTGGTGCTTGTTATAAAGAAAGATGGAGGGACACGTGTTTGTGTTGATTACCGTAAAATTAACCAAAAGATGATAAAAGACGAGTTTCCTTTGCCAATAATAGAGGATTTAATAGATAACCTACAAAGTGCTAAGATCTTTTCCGTTTTAGATTTAAAGAATGGTTTCTTTCATTTAAGAGTTAGTGAAGAGTCTGTTAAGTACACTTCTTTTGTGACGAATCAGGGGCAGTATGAATTTTTGAGAGCACCTTTTGGTCTATCAGTATGTCCCAAATATTTTATGAGATTTGTCACTTTTATCTTCCAAGACCTGATTTCTAAAGGACTTATCCAAATATTTATCGACGATTTGGTGATCCCTGCCATGGATGAGTTCCAGGCTGTGCGAAGGTTAAAACAAGTATTAGATGTAGCGTCTGAGTATGGACTACAAATTAATTGGAAGAAAGCTCAGTTGATGAGCCGTAGAATTGAATATCTCGGACATGTTGTTGAGAATGGGAAAGTGCAACCTTCACCTGACAAGACTGCTGTAGTATTAAATTACCCAGAGCCGAAAACGATTAAACAACTGCATAGTTTCATAGGTTTAACCTCATACTTCAGGAAATATATCGAAAATTATGCATTGATTGCTAAACCATTGACGGATTTATTAAGAAAGGATGTCTCTTTTACTTTCAGTAATGAAGAACGGCAAGCCTTCAAGATGTTAAAACAGAAGTTGGGTAGTCAACCTGTTTTGAAAATATTTAACCCTAAATCACAGACTGAACTGCACACGGATGCTTCATGTGTAGCATACTCTTCTATACTTCTCCAACAGGATGAAGAAGGTGGGCTGCATCCAATACATTACATGAGTAGGAAGACTAATGATGCAGAGAAGAAGTACTCTAGTTATGAACTCGAAGCCCTTGCCATTATTGAAGGTGTTAAGAAGTTTAGACATTACTTACTTGGAAGACACTTCAAAATTGTTACAGATTGTCAAGCATTCCAAAAGACTTTAGACAAAAAAGATTTATCTACCAGAGTTGCCCGATGGGTATTTGTACTTCAAGATTACAGCTTCACAATTGAGCACCGGTCTGGTAGTAAGATGAAACATACAGATGCATTGAGCAGGAATGTAGCTGTAGTAGTTAATGAATTGCATGACAGGTTGAGACAAGCACAAGAGCATGATGATGGGCTCAAGGCGATTAAGGAAATTTTGAAAGATAAAATGTATGATGACTATTTTCTTCACAATGGTCTGCTGTACAAGGGAGCTGAAAGAAGACTTGTTGTCCCAAAGAAGATGGAGGTTGAAATATTAAAGCAAGTACATGAAAAAGGGCATTTTGCTAAGAAGAAAATGATAGAATTGATTGGTCGTGATTATTATATGAAGAATGTAGATAAAAAAATTGAAGAATTTTTAGTAACATGCATTCCATGCTTACTAGCTACACGAAAAAAAGGAAAACAGGAAGGTTTTCTTAACTGTATCCAAAAAGAGAGCACTCCATTACACACTCTGCATTGTGATCACATTGGGCCATTGACGGCAACGAAAAAGCAATACAATTATATACTGACTGTGGTAGATGCATTTACTAAGTTCGTGTGGATATTTCCAGTTAAAGGCACGACGTCTAAGGAAACCATAGAGAAGCTACTTATCCTTCAACAACACTTTGGAAACCCAGCTCGGTTTATTACAGATCGGGGAACGGCCTATACCAGCAATGATTTTAAGGACTTTTGTGAAGGTGAAAATATACAGCACATCACTATTACCACAGGAGTGCCAAGAGGAAATGGACAGGTGGAGAGAATCCATCGAACTATAATATCAGTCTTGACAAAGTTGTGCATCATAGATCCTGCTCAATGGTATAAGCATGTTAGTCGTCTTCAGAGGGCCCTAAATAGTACACATCAAAGAAGCATTGGTACTACCCCATTTGAGCTGTTTGTAGGCACCAAGATGAGATGCAAGGAGGACCTTGAGGTTTATAACTTGCTGCTGCAGGAAGATAGAGAAAGCTTTGTGGCACAGAGAGACATGATGAGATTGAAGGCCAAGGAGCAGATATTGAAGGTGCAATATGAAAACAGGAAAACATTCAACCGCAAACGTAAATTCAGTACGAAATATTCAGTAGGTGATATGGTAGCTATCAAACGCACTCAATTTAGCCCTGGGTTAAAACTAAAAGCTAAATATTTAGGTCCGTATCGAGTAGTTAAGTGTAAGGGTAATGATCGTTATGATCTTGAAAAGCTTACCCTTCAGGCGGAAGGTCCTTGTAAGACATCCAGTTCTGCTGATCAGATGAAGCAGTGGCCGCATTCTAACTGTGATTTAGATTAGTTAAGTTTGCAATGAATTGTTATTTTCATTTAAGCTAAGTTTATGATCATCTTGTTCACAATTTGGTTTGTTTCTTTAGTTTTACTTAAGTAACGCAAGTTTTGTTTTTAGATTTTTTCTTTATTTTTGTTCTATGAGGCTGAGGACAGCCTTATTCCAGAATGGCCGAGATGTAGGAACGGAACGTAACAATGAGTGAGTGAAAGGTCGGATGAAAGAGAGAGAGAGAGGAATAGGGCAATATGGCGACCGGAGACGCCGGTGGGTGGTGTTCCATAATCTTAAAAAGAGTACGATTATTAAAGAAAAGTGAATTCCTTCAAAGCTGAGTTTAATTTCCGAGCCTACTATACCTAAATGTCGAACATAAGAACTTTCTCTTTTTTGGAAGTCTGTTAAAGTATTTTATTTTGTTTATATATATATTGTATATTATACATATTGAAAACGAGTAAATGTCATTATAAAAAGGAAAAAGTTATACAGCTCTATATAATTCACATAGAAATCAAAAGAAAACAACAATAAAGTACTTAGTTCTGAATTCAAATTATTATACACGATAAATTTAATAATTGATGGACATGGAAATTAGCATCAGTTTGTAATCGGAAATGCGATGATTGCGGAGACATTAAGAAAATAGAAGCTCTGGTTGAAAGCGATAACAGTAGATATTGAAGTTAGACAATAAGGTACCTTGGCATAGCAGTAGTCAAGCATTTTCTCAAACAAGTCCCAGTTGTCAACTTGTCCATCCTTCATGTAAGTCTGTATCTCCATACCAGGACGTGGCACGTTGAGCTCTGTCACGTCAATGTAGTGTCGCAGCTCATTGCCCGCTTTTGTACCTAATAGGGGGTATATATAGCATGTCAGATATGTATAATCTTTTTACTCATAATGCTTAGCCATTATCAAGCTTGATGGAATGCATCGTCTCATACCTAGAGGATGAAGCATGCTCACCCTAAAGTAGAACAGTGAAAATGTTAATCAGTCTGCAAGAGGACTTCTGCAAAATCAATGTGAGTTAATTATGGACTAATCAGTGATACCATGTATACAACAGCCAGTAATCACTTTACCAGTTCAGCTTCTTATAAAGAAGTGTTCCATGTTCAACTAATGACAAATCGCTTTGAGACTATTGACATCTAGGATTTGTACCTGGGAGGGGCCTGGCCCCTGGCTCTACTCATGAAGCAATCAAGTATCTGAGGTGATAGTAATAAAATAAATAGAGATAATCCCCCGTTGAAGGAGATCACCTAAAAACCCAAAAATCAAGACAAATAACACCTTACATTGGATAAAGTATCTTTTTACATTAATGACACTCGTAGTTCTGGTGGGGGCCAGACAACACTGTGGGCCCCCTACCTAGTTACGCCTATGTTTGAGGCATGGTTTAGCCATGAAGGTGACAAGCCATGGTCTTCTTCTTCTTATCGTGTGGGCTGCAAGGCCTATCGGCCCGACAAGCCCTGGTGTCAGAGTTTTTAAACCCCCTTACGGCCTCTGACGTGGTTTATGTAACGACCACTCTACTAGAAAGTGGCCGGGACCAATGGATTAACGTGCCTTCCGAAGCACGGAATCCTCTTACTTTTCGGACAATCAGGAGATTCAAGCCTGCAATGTCCTAACCAAACTAAGAACAATCCACAAAGTGACTTTCCACTATGTGTGTTCTCCGCGGGAATTGAACCCATGACCTCCGGGTTGAGAGCCCCAGGCTCTCACCACTAGACCACAGAGGTAGTACTGGTCGTAACCTACCACTATGGTATGTTCGATTTATCATGATATGGGTGGCAGTTCAAAGTTGGCAGTTATAGTTATGTGCCCTAACGAAATATAATCGATTTTTTTAAGTATCGAAAACGTTAACAAGGGCTCTCAAATCGATTTTTTATTTGATTGATCTTTTATTATCCAAACTACTTTTTGTTAATTTCTAAATTAATTAAATTAAACGAACCAATAACTCCCGAACTTGAGAGATCAAAGATTATTTTTTGTTTTTCTTGGCTTTTTACCAAAAACAAACAAAAAAAACAAAACAAAAATCAACAAAAACTGTAACAAACGTCAAAACAAATAGCACGTAAACCAACCGCAACGAAAACACAAACCGCATACAAGATGCATTCATACCGACGCGATCCTATATGATGGCCGCACCGATTCATCGATGTATTTTTTATTATGTAGTGTCCGTACCTATGGGTTAGCGTTCCGATCCATGCATCATGTATCAAAAACACATTATTCTTTTCTGAATCTTTTTTTGTAAAATTTAACGAATACATTGTGGTTATTGTTTCGATTTATAGATAAATAATTTACTGTATTTTTGCAATGATGATATACATTATTTCTAAAACCTAATATTTTCTTTTGCACCTGGGTGTATGTAGTATGGTGTGAGTAGTATAGGTGAAACGGAAAATTACGATCTGTCACCCATATCATGATAAATCGAACATACTATAGTAGCAGAGAAAGAAAGCATTAGGTTGGGGTTCATCAGTAATTTGCCTCAATCGTCTAGCCCTTCTATGTGGGGACCCTGAAGAAGAGAGTATAGTAATGCCTAAAAACTTTGTTTTGTTGACTAACTCTAGCTTGGACCCCTGCAAAAGTAGATCAGCATCTACTTGAATTACATTTGGTAATGTGAATTTTATACATTTTGTCTTTTTCCCATTTAAAACTAAATTATTTGCAGTAAACCAATCAAGAATCATAGATAGAGTTACATTAGCATCATCAAGGATATCTTCATGTCTATTAACTTTAAAAATAAGTGACATGACATCAGCGAATAGCACTATCTCAGATAAGTATTTAACTAAATAATTAATACTAAATCATTTATGTACATTAAAATAACTGGCACTCTGGCATAAAAGACTTGGACGCTGCCTGAAAGCAGTGAGAATGCCAATAAGGTGAAACTGGTTGGGAAATATAATTTTTGAAACATTAAAAGTGTTTTAATTTGCCAGCAATTTGTCAAGATGTTGTTGCAACTGTCCAGACTGGGGTGTGCCAAGCAAATTTGGAGTACCTAGTCAGTATCTCATTTCTGGGGGTTCCTTCCATGCACCTCAACTGCAAGGGGTATCATCTACCTGATTTATGGGGTTTGGGGGGGGCAAAGGGGGGTGGGGGGAGGAGAGCTCCCTGTGCCGCTTTTTCTTGCCGGAGACATTGTGAATTTGTGATTGGCAAAACAGATTTTTGGTGCGTTTTCGAAAAAGTCGAAAAAATATGAATAGCATATCCAGGAAAAAAAGTATTCCTGTAAATCATAGTTTGGGCCCCTAAACCCAAATGCATTGTTATGTACTCCGAATTAAGGTAGATGGTATCTAAAGCTAACCCCACTCGTATGCCAAATGCCTGCTTTCAAATGTATTGATTGATTTTTTTTATTTGCAAATTTGTGATTGGCAAATACGACAAGTGTTGTCATTTTTAACCAATCACAATACAATTGAAAGTGATAGCTATAGATGTTGATGTTAGGTATTATGGCCCCTTGTCAGCGTTTGGGGCAGCCAAATCACCATTCTTGCTGGAGGCACTAACCAGTGTCTACTGAGGGTTGCGTTTCTTACTATTTTAGTAATAATAAAGACCTGCAAACATCGACAGAAATCTCATAGGTTAAAATAAATCATAGGCAGCGAAAGAGGTTTTATATCAAAGACACTGACCTGTCTGTGTGATATTGCCATCCGGAACTTTTTCTTCAGCGTCAGGGATGTGAGAGGCTGGTCCAACGCCAACCACGGATGGAATATCAGCCTTCGGTGTATCTTCTTGGGCGTAACCTACACGAAACGAGTGATGCCCCGGGTCGAACACGAGAGCACCTATTTCATCACCACCATACAACATGCCGTTTGGAGCACTCATTTTTGCGTGATAACTCGATGTAATTTCATTAAAACAAAGAAAAATAGCTTGCAATTGCAGCGATGCGCGGTCTCTTTCAGTGCTGCCAGTAAAAATTTCTCGATTCCCCCCGCGTCACGTCAGTGCTGTTAATTCCCCGAAATTCCCCGCTTCTTTTTATTAATTCCCCACAAATTCCCCGAAATCATATTTTCGGAAAAAAAACACTGTTTTATAAAAAAAATATAAACAGTAGCTGCACTTTTTACCCACTTTTCCATAATTTTATTGAAATTTTCAACCGTAGTACGCACCAATTCAAAAAAATCGACAACCGTACAGTCTGTCAAAAAATTGTTGAAATGAATATTGAAGAAACTATTAGTCTTTCGCCTGGTTACACCAAACAAATAAGTACAAAATCGGTTAAATCGAGTTTACCGTGTTGTTATTTCATGACTATGTTACCTAAATTATCCTACTTGAACGTTTAAAGTTCAATAAAATTCATTTTAGTTCAATATTCATTTCAACACTTTTTTGACAGACTATACTTAAATCAATTAAATTGTAGCGTGCGTTCAACGGGGTTGCCAACTCCTAAATTTTATCCCCCTAATCGAAACCAAAATACCCCTAAAATTCATTGTTACTACACTCAAAGAAAGAAAACTAAAAAAAACTAAAACTTTTAAAAAATCTTTATTTACACAATTCCAGTAAGTCGAAAAAAAACAGTTTCATTTGAAAAACATTAAAAGTCATGCATTTGACGGTTAAATAAACGAAACAATTTTCCCAACAAATTTTCCAAGATTCGCCATTCCTATGCAGAGAGAATCGGATAATCATAATGTTTTGTAGATAAATAAAACTGAAAGAGAAAACAAAAATAAATTTGAAGAGCGCTATCTAGCTGTCCCAGTTAAAGTATTGAGATATGTCATTAGATGTAACTTTTTGTAACTCATCAAAAGATTTTTTTTATATTCATAATCTCCCTAAATGTTCCCCAAAAAATATTAGCCCCCCTAGAAAAACCCCATTCCACATCTTTTCCCCCTAAATTTAGGGGGAAATCTCTCAAGTTGGGAACCCTAGCGTTCAAAAGACAAATCGCGTTCAAATCAAAAATGAGAGTTGAGCAGGCATTTGAGTGGAGTTGCCATTCAAAATTATGTTAGGGTGCCCTTTCGAAACGAGCGAAAATCACTCGGAGTGATTCGAATTTCACCCTAGAGTGTTCAAAAATTGACACGAGATAAACCGAGGGTAAACAAACTGTTACCAGACAGTTTCATGGAAGTGTTTTGAAACGCTTCGGACGGAGTAATGCGAAAATCATACTGGCCAGTGCACAAGATTTTTCTTTCTCTTTCTCTTAAGTAAATCTGTCTCTTTCTAATAAATGAGTGCAGTTTGGCTCTACGATCGCACGTTTTGAAACGTTTTCTAGTAGTATCGACGAGCTGTACCGTACTAGTTACTATACTCTTTGGTGGTACCTGCCAAGTCAGAATGTGATCAGAATCACGTGATTTATTAGTTGTAAACATAAAATCGTTTCAGTCCACCAAAAAAATTGGTCTGGATTCCCCAAAATTCCCCGATTTTTTTTACTCCCCGGGCTAACACTCAATTCCCCGCGAATCGGGGATTTTCTCCACGATTGGCAGCGCTGATTTCTTAACTTTTTCTCTTTGGAAATGACCAAAAGACCGCTAGCGGTCCTTTGATATTTAAAATTATTGAACCGTAAGTCATCATTTAGCAGTTGGAATATCTAATAAAGTTTGCAATGTACGGTTCGGAAAGGCTAGCGGTCCCTTAATTTTATAAATCATTGAAGCGTAGGTAAGTCATCGGAAAGTGCTCGGATTTTTTTTTCTGCATATCATGAATTCTGTTAAAACAACGGGGGTTGCCTCGCTCCGCTCCGCTTCACTCGGCTCCCTTTTATGTACTTAAATGTCAACCTAACCGCTCCTCCTCCCTTCGCTCGTCATCACGACCTATCCTTAGCGGTGGAATAAAATTAAAACTATTATTATTATTTTAGTTTTTGGCTTCAGATAATGTGTTTAATTTCTAACAAAATTAAAACTAAGAAAGCCGCTAACGATTATGTACGTAGTCACTTTCTTTATTTTTTACTTATTTTTTTCTGGCCTAGATACTAGTCCTTTTGGCCAAAAATTTTTCATTTTAGATTTACTCTTGATAAAGCAATGAGTTATAGTATATATACTAGTCCCTGTGATAAAGAATATTATTCTCGGTGTCGTAAGTACTATTTAAGATACCTATGGGTTTTAGTATCTATAGACTTAGGATGTGCTTAGGTATATCCTAAGTCTATGGGTTTTAGACACCAATATTCTGACGTCTATATACTACCACAGAGGTCAGTTGATCAATACGAAATCTTGATCCGAGCGATATGAGCCGTAGGCAGAAAATGAAATGGGCACCAAAAACTGACGCATTCTGTTTATAAGTGGTCAGAAAGTTTTTTTTCATAAATAACGTCGTACTGTAGAACATTTAAAAAAATTGCCTATTATAAACTTAAATTACCTATGATAGAAGATATAAATTATAAACTACACACTTAAACTTATTAAAAATAACTTAACTACACATAATATACCTGTTCTAAAATTGAACCCTGCGGCATGGTGCCCAGAACGCTGGCCTTATTTCCTCTTTGAATGGCCAAATCTATATGTTGGCCGAGGTCAACCCAAAACCGCTCAAAAATATTTTGATTTGTGTTTCACATTTGAAAAAACCGGTCAAGTGCGAGTCTGACTCGCTTACCTAGGGTTCCGTAAATCGACAGTTTTGGGAACAGTCGGGAAGAAGGTATTTAAAATATTGCCCAAAACTGTTTATGATAACTAAAAAAAGAATTGATTGTACCACAAAAGATAGACTCAAATATTTTTAAGCGGTACTCGAAATAAAACTCGTGGATGAAAAATTTAATAGCCTTAGGCTGAGATTCAGAGTGCATTTTGAGTCCGAACTCAAGAGGAACTCAATCTTACAAACGTCACTCTAGTATGAGATCACGTCACTTTTTGACGTTTGTAAGATTGAGTTCGGACTCAAAATGCACTCTGAATCTCAGCCTTAGATGAAGATCATCTGAGTGAGACCGAGGAGGAGAAGTTCATTGACCGGGGTGGAGACTTCTTTCAAAACGTCTTGAGGCGTTTTTTTGTTTCGACTATTTCACTGATTGTTTCACTTTTTTTTATAAACGTACCTTCTGTTGTTTCTGTTTGTGGTTATGACGTATTTTGACAAAGAATGTTTAGCAGTTTTGAGTGAACAGGTAAATAATTATAAATAATAAATGATTTTTATTGCACCCCGGGTTTAATCGCTGTCATTCTGGGCTACGTTCTTAAACTAGGGGTCGCAACATGGGTTCTAATGCCATCTTTGAAAATGAACAAGTTTCCTGATGTCGATAACACCATATTTAATTTAATAGGATTAAAATATAGACCAAAATGATTATAAGTTAACAAAGTCTAGCGCAGAATGACTGCGGGACCCTAACCTCGCTGTGACGTCACACTACCGCACTACTCTGTTTCTTGGTTGTTATTTTGCGTATAGCTGTTCAATAAATGCTATATCAATGTAAAAAATACACGTATTTTACAAGTAAAGTTTGTGTTTAGTTTTTATATATATCTACACTATTATATAGAGGAAAGATTTGTTTGTTTGTTTGTATTTTCAAGGTAAACTTTGGAACTACTGAACCGATTCTAAAAATTCTTTCTTTTATAAAAAGCTATACTATTGCTGAGTAACATAAACTATATTTTATTTTAATAACAATAATTTTTTAGTATGAAAATTCAATATTTGTAAACCATGTCGGGAGAAAAAACGCTGCTTAGCTGCTTTATCGGCGTTCCTTGACCAAATGGTTAGTTATACGTGATGAAACCGGTTGTTTTTCCATACGAGGAAACTGTATCAGTTTAATACATCAAAGGTATAAGCATAGATACATCAAATACTGTGGTTTAGGTAATGATTTCTTCCCATATGGCAAAACTAATTAAATTAATCTGACTACAGATTTCCATCTACAACGATCCTGACACACCTCTTGCTAATATTAAGCTTGAGAAAGTGACTACAGCCAGGTTTAAGCACAGATACATGAAATACTATGGTTTAAGTAATGATTTGTTCCCATACGGGAAAACTATATCAGTTTCATTTGACTACAGATTTACATCTAATCAAATTAATCTGACTACAGATTTTCGTATACAACGATCCTGACACACCTTTTACTAATATTAAGCTTGAAAAAGTAACTACAGCCAGGTTTAAGCATAGATACATGAAATACTATGTTTTAAGTAATGATTTGTTCCCATACGGGAAAACTATATCAGTTTCATTTTACAGATTTACATCAACAACTATCCGGACACACCTCTTGCTAATATTTTGCTTGAAAACGTGATTACAGCCAGGTTTATGTATTGATTTTTTCCCATACGAGAAAACTGTATGAGTATAATCTGACTACAGATTACCATCTACAACCATCCTGACACACTTCTTGGCACTTTGGTAAAACATGGTGACCAGGGTCTGATGATAGGACTGGAAGATGGGTACAGGATCTCCTCAACGGACAACAGCAGACCCTTCGAGTTTGGGCTTATTTGATTGGTCTTTATTAGCACTTTGGTATAATATGGTGACCAGGGTCTGATGATGGGACTGAAAGATGGGTACAGGATCTCCTCAACGGACAACAGCAGACCCTTCAAGTTTGGGCTCATTTGATTGGTCTTTATTAGCACTTTGGTAAAATATCGAGACCAGGGTATGATGATGGGACTGGAAGATGGGTACAGGATCTCCTCAACGGACAACAGCAGACTCTTCGAGTTTGGGCTTATTTGATTGGTCATTATTAGCACTTAAGTAAAACATGGTGACCAGGGTCTGATGATGGGTCTGGAAGATGGGTACAGGATCTCCTTGACGGACAACAGCAGACCCTTTGAGTTTGGGCTTATTTGATTGGTCTTTATTAGCACTTTGCTTAAACATGGTGTCTGTTGCATATAGTCGTTCAAAAAATCAAATTATTTTGTTTTCCTTATTTCCACGAAAATCTTTTCGACGCGGGCGGAGCCGCGGGCATAAGCTAGTATATAATAAAAATGTACTACCGAATTTCGGTGGCGAGCATTGTGTCCAATTCGCAAAATGACCAATCGTCCAATTCGCAATTGGTCCAAATAGCAATGGGTCCGATTCTCATTTGGTCCAACTCGCAAAAGGTCCAATGAAAACTTATTATAATGGGAAATTTTGATCTCGTCTCTCTCTTAGACAGAAGGATTAAAAAAGAGAGACAGTTTACCCTCTGTAGAAGCACAGTTGACCGAGGTTCCAAGCCCCAGGGAAAGAAACCGGCAAAAAAAGTCAGCAGTATCGAGTAATACGGTGACAGGTTAGAAGGTGTCGCGCCTTCTGTAGCATGATCGTAACGCCTTGGGTTTACTACAGAATGAACATGGGCAACAAAGTATAGATATTATACGACAGAAAGGATGAGTCGACCGTGCGTGACTAAATGTCTAATTTGTCTTTATCTTATTCTTATTATGGATCTGTACGACAGATCCCTAACGGTCGACTACTGCTCCGGTTTGTGGGCTGGCTAGTGGACTGTCATAGCCCTACACTGTGCAGGGTAGCTGAAGGTCTCTGCATCGCGCGACCTCCCCCTCTCGTGCACATCAGCTGGGCTATCATCTGACTTTAGCTGCCTAGGGACCTCTTAGGAACTCCGCATGAGTTACCTATTGCCTGTCCCATCCCGGACGTGAAGGGGGTTTCCCTTCATCATCATAGTCGACCGTTAGCGCGCTCAGCTCGCGTCGCGCTCTTGGGTGAACATCCCGACAAGCCTGGTGGGTCTACGCTCACGGGTTAACCACCAGTTGTCATCTGAATGTTCTACTGCCCAATACCAGACGTAATGATACGTTTTGTAATATATGAGAGACTCACTATTCGCTTAGTCCACTCATCCCTTCACATCTCATGGATTGTAAAGCAACGGTCTAACTAATTAGATACATATTAGTATGAGCACTCACACCTAGAAGCTGGCAACCATGACCTGACCTTTTCTGCTCCTCGCAACAGAGCACAAAACCCCGCACTTCTTTTGCGCCGCCTCGTCTTTCGCGCCATCTTGATTATTCCCAAGAAAGGTACCAACACAATGGTTATGACAAGCGGAAGCCAGAGTAGCCAGTCAAAAATTATGTCATGATACTTGACACTTACCAATTGGTCTGTAACTAATAATCAACTCATACGCGTTCTGCTACCAACAAAATGTATGAAAGACCCTGTCCGGCCATACTAAATATACGGGATTCTACACTGGGCCCATAGAATATCAGAAAACCATATACCTGGCACGAAATTAGTATGCAGACAGAGTCCTCACCCAGATTAATAAATAATACGAACTCACAGTAGTTCTGCTGAGACTTCCCAGACGCCGGCTGCCCTCGCAGATCTCAACTGATGCTCGAGTGCGCCCAGCTGTCCTGCCTTTCTTCCACGTTAATCCCGACGACCAAATCTAGGAAGGGATTGAAAGGGCAGATGGGATAGAAACGGGAATTTGGCCACAGGCGTACACGTGGCGTGTCAAAGGTTAGGCCGATCTTGCTTACTGCCCCGTGCATGTAAAGTCTAATCGACGCTTTCTTCACTTCACTGTTCAGCACTTTTGTATTGTCCAATTAAATACTGTCCCGAAACACATAAACTAGCCCTGGAACGAATCCGATTCTCCAGGCGCTGTTCCCGATCTGAACGCAGTGAACGCGATAACCCCACTTTTCCTGGAATTAGCCCGGCTTCTACGAGCACAATTCCCCAACACGGTTTCACTAGAAGACCTTATTTTATACACACATGTCCCTGAAGCAAGAATCTATTAAAACTTTTCAGGCGACCTTTATTTCACAATCAAACCGGGAGCTCCAAATTCAACAAGTCATTTCTGTCAAAAATCATAGACAAGAAGGCAAATTAAAAACAAACAAAATGAATACACCACCGCAAGCGGTCTACAAACAATAGATTAGCACATTTTGAACCAAACAATCCCCCGCTCCGGACTGATACTCCTATCAGACCGTTAGCTTAATCAACCGGGAGCCGGGAGAGAGTCGCTATGACTCGTCGTCAGATCGAACCTCCGACCAGCACCTCAGAGACGAGAGGAATCTCATCCTCACCAAATATCCGCTCTATAATGCAACCGGCAATACAATAGAGGACGGCTTCCACCTTAAAAAACATTGAAATGAGTTCCTTGAAACATAAATATTCTTCCCGATAACGCGGCGGAGGTGGGTCCTGATCGATCGCACGGCGGTATCAAAAAATACTACCTTCCAAGTGAGGATCAAATTGGGGAATCGAACCGCCAAGTTATCCCTCCTTGGGCAAACATTCAACTTATAAACTAACACAATAGTTTTCAAAAAATATTTAAACATTTCCAAAAATACATTAACATTTCTTAAATAATTGGGGGTACCCAGGTAAGTTGTGCCATTGTCAAAGTGGATCCAAAAAATGTAGACCCCTACGCGATACAAATCGATCCAACGCGGCAACGAAAGCCTCCTTAGACAACGAAAGTACTAACTCCAAGCGGACGGCCTTAATGGACAAGCACACAAACACTCACAGGTACGCCTTAACACAAATCTATCGTTGTGAAGGGCGATTGCTCCGACCGAACACGGGCATCCTTTCTGTGGCGACTCCTTTATAATCAACCATAGCAGAAGGCAGATCTCTCTTCTGCGGCTGCATCAGTGAGACTCGCAGCCCAGAACAAAGTACGCATGAGAACAGCAAATTGCGAATTATCGTCGAGCAGACACAATCCAAAACTCCCGCGGTAAAATCGCTAAACTGCGTGACCACCCGCGTGCACGTCACAAATATATCGGACACCACAAGCTTCACCAACGGATACTCAAACAGCTCGAACAACTCGAATAGCTAGTACAGCTTGAACAGCTCAAACAGCTCGTACGGCTTAAATAGCTTGTAGAGCTCGAAAAGCTTGTACAGCTTGCGCAGTTCGTGCAGCTTCAAAAAAAAATCGTAAAGCTCCAAACGCCGGCTGCACCGAACCTGCCGCTTGTGACCTGGGCCGGCCGCGCCGCACACCACCGTGTCTCACCCGCCGCCACGGGTGTAACCCGCGTGTGTGCCCGAGCCGCGTGTCCCCGCACCCGTGTGTGCGTCGCCACGCACGTCGCGCGTCTCGTGTCCGTCGCGCGTCGCCGCGCCCCCACGTCGCGCCGCACCCGTCGCCGCGCGCCCGTCGCGCGTGAACGCGCAATCAATCTCCCTGATCCCCGATTCAAATTACAGGAGAGAAAACAATAAACGGTAACCGGGTTACATAACTATCAAGGATGCTGCATTGACGACCTTCGACCCGTCCGGAAAACAGTCCTCGAAGTCTGGCCTCAAGACAGCATATTTATTTATTTTAATTTTAACATAATATCATAGAATGGTGGATACTGTCGGCAGTGAAAGGGGACTTAGCACCTCCACCCTACATATTAACTTAGCAAATAGTCATTATACCTATTTTGGCCTCTGTTTTCAGGAAGGCCTTTAACCTTAACTGAAACCGAGGCCACGGGGGCCTCCCAGAAACTATTGCGATGGGCAGCGTCCTCTGTTCCCTGGCAGAGAGGCAGCTATACACCGACTGCCCGGTCTCTCCAGCCAAGGACGAGCCCATTGCCCTAGACAATATGGCGAGTGAATATACAACGCCATCCTAAAGGGTCTGTAGCTCGCAGCCCTACCATCCCAAAGCGGGCGATACTCCAACCGTCGATAATCGTGATACGGTGGGGAGAACCGCTGTCGCACCGCCCCGCTACACTGTCCTACAGTGGGCACAGGCACTGATGTGAAAGATGGGGCCCACTCAGATTTGAAGTGGGGCCCCCGCCCGTTGCCTCCCCCCCCCGGGGGGGGTCCCTGGTCAGGCCCGCTAATGCGGAAACATGGGGCCCACTTCCAAAATCCTGAGTGCGGCCCTGGACCCCTTGGCCCCCACCCATCAAGGGGCCCCCTACCCGGGCCCGCAGTACGGCCCTGTACCGACGGTGCGTGCTCCCTTATATTATTCATAGTACACGGGGCATGACTCACCCCTGCATCCGGTGACATGCCCTTCGTAATACTCTCTCTCCACTCCGACGGGTGCGCGCCTCGTCCCGGACGAGGGCCCCTCAACGGATGTGGACGCTGCGTGGACGATGAAAACGCCCCCCCGCCCGTAGCGGGACGCTGCCGCCGCGATGGGTACACAATACTCCCATCCGAAGCACGTAGCCGCTGCGGTGTCATACCAAGCACGTCTGACCTGTTTACACACAACAAGAAATTATGTGAACAGCCACATTCGCTACACATATTATGTTGCCCAAAACAGTCGCGTGCGTAATGTTTTC
This sequence comes from Ypsolopha scabrella, assembly GCA_910592155.1. Lineage (NCBI taxonomy): Eukaryota > Metazoa > Arthropoda > Insecta > Lepidoptera > Ypsolophidae > Ypsolopha > Ypsolopha scabrella. Next base: position 3,763,789 of record OU342989.1, on the reverse strand, counting down.
CTAAACAACAAAAACATAATTTATTACGTTTCACAAAACGCCGTCGCTCAATAACCGGCAACGTAATAAAATCACGGCACTGCAACAATGTATGTTCCAAGTGCCCGCACCACCTACATTTCGGGCTACTCGCGTCAGCGGCGGCCATCAACAAGCAAGCCGCAACGCGTTCTTTTATTCGTTGCCTTTCTTGCGACAGTTCGCTTCCCGCTGTGTCGGAAGATCCACTCACATTTCCGCTAGGGGGCGCCACTAAATCCATACTGGTGGATCTGCCTAAATTGTCACCAGAGGGCGCCACTAGCTCAACAATGGTGGACCCATTCAAATTCCCAACCAAGGGTGCCATCGATTCAGTGCTGGAAGACTCCCCGAACAAAGTATTCAATTCAAGTGCGGGCACCCTACTATGACCTTGACTTACATGACCCGTACTTACAGCCGGGGTCCCGGACTGTCGTCTCTTAATCGTACACGCAACCTGTGTGAGCTCGTCATGTATGTCCATTATTTGGTCCATATCATTAAAAAATCCAGCCATTACCTCGGGTGGCAGGTCCTCGTCAGTTAGCTGCGTCAAGGCTGTTTCGGCTGTCTCGAAGCGAGGCTCCATCCCTTCGTAACATTGGACGATGACAGCATCTCGGTCTTTCCGAGACAGCAAACCCCTGACGCCAACAAACCATCTCAACTGATTCGCCAGTACCTTCCTCGGAGACAGTCTCGCCATCGCGTTGGAACCGGGAATTCAGAAACAATAACCAATTAAGACGAGTTCGACAATATCACAACCTGGCACCCCTATACAAGTGTACACAATTCTACAAATTATAAAATAAGCCAGTTTTATTATATTGTGACCAAAATATCTTTATATAACGCAAACAACAGAGTTATAAAACTAACCAACTTGTGTTAATATAAATGACCTGTTTAAATGTCTTGCACCAACAAGCATGTACACTACTATACTACTATACTGCTATATACTATTATTCACAAACATACATATGTATATCCATACAATATAAACAATCCATGGTAATATGTTACTCAAACATTACCATCTAAAAGAACTAATCGAGCCAAGTAAATAACAAATCGATTCAGCCTAAATAATTCTATTATCTTGAACAAGACAAACCCTGGTTTTCTATTTCTCAAAGAATTCAAATGTAAATTACCCACATATTTGTAATCACAATAATAATTTACATATCCTAGCTGTAATGAATCTAATGTTTTATCTATTCACAAATATAAAACCTAGCCGTATATCTACTAACAAATAAATCTTTTATTATCGCAAAGATGTGCCGTTCAAAGCTTCAACTTCCGCGATAGAAAACTAGATGGCACAGCTTGCATCTACATCGCGGTATCGTTTGCTTGCATAGCCGTGCTAGTACCTACGGCCTACAACGAACAATACTCTGTTGCTTAACAAATTATGAGAACAGAAAAGAGCCACACCGGGTTCAACAATCCATAAAACCAGGGTAAATTCACAACAAATTATTCTACTTTTGGTCACAAACTAATCAGCAACTACCTAACTAAACCAAAGTATGATTCACAAATTATCTTATAAGACCAACGGAGCTACTATATCGGTTCGGCTTATATAAACAGAATATCTTGGTCCGGGGTTGTTTAATATCCGATACTAAACAACTTAACCGCGCTCAGCTACCAGAAAATATAACTAATAATCAACTCATACGCGTTCTGCTACCAACAAAATGTATGAAAGACCCTGTCCGGCCATACTAAATATACGGGATTCTACACTGGGCCCATAGAATATCAGAAAACCATATACCTGGCACGAAATTAGTATGCAGACAGAGTCCTCACCCAGATTAATAAATAATACGAACTCACAGTAGTTCTGCTGAGACTTCCCAGACGCCGGCTGCCCTCGCAGATCTCAACTGATGCTCGAGTGCGCCCAGCTGTCCTGCCTTTCTTCCACGTTAATCCCGACGACCAAATCTAGGAAGGGATTGAAAGGGCAGATGGGATAGAAACGGGAATTTGGCCACAGGCGTACACGTGGCGTGTCAAAGGTTAGGCCGATCTTGCTTACTGCCCCGTGCATGTAAAGTCTAATCGACGCTTTCTTCACTTCACTGTTCAGCACTTTTGTATTGTCCAATTAAATACTGTCCCGAAACACATAAACTAGCCCTGGAACGAATCCGATTCTCCAGGCGCTGTTCCCGATCTGAACGCAGTGAACGCGATAACCCCACTTTTCCTGGAATTAGCCCGGCTTCTACGAGCACAATTCCCCAACACGGTTTCACTAGAAGACCTTATTTTATACACACATGTCCCTGAAGCAAGAATCTATTAAAACTTTTCAGGCGACCTTTATTTCACAATCAAACCGGGAGCTCCAAATTCAACAAGTCATTTCTGTCAAAAATCATAGACAAGAAGGCAAATTAAAAACAAACAAAATGAATACACCACCGCAAGCGGTCTACAAACAATAGATTAGCACATTTTGAACCAAACAGGTTGTATAGCGACTCGCGTACAACGCGACACTCCCAAAGGCGAAGACGGTCACTCTAGCAGGCCGAGTAGGTGACGCGTCCATTCTCGGATCTTCTCCCTGGCTTGAACCGCAGCGTCCCTTCGGTTTCTGGTGTTCACCTCAATTGGTTGCTGTGGCTCATCTGAAGTTGTGAATTTATCCAACTCTGGTGTTCTACTATTAGTTGGAGGGCTTGGCTCGCTGTGGGATTCATCATTTCCAGTCTTTTCAACTTCGAGGATAGAGTCTATTTCCATTGGAGAAGTATGCTCACTAATAGTATTTATATCTCTGTGAGACTGGAGATCTCCATCCTCTTCTGGCATGTGCCTCGACTTAAATTCCAAATCAAGGTCTAGGTCCAGTAAGCGAACAGGGACGTCTACCATTGGAACGTCAGCTTGTTCCAAACCTTGTTCGGTATCTTGCTCAGGTTGTACCTGTTCGTCTGAATCTACCTCCAGAGGATAGAGATGCCCAATGGAACGTGTGAGTATAGAGCCATCTACATTGATCTTTGCAACTCTACATTTACCATCTGCCCCCTCAATCAAGGACTCAATTTTCCCAACTTTCCAGTTGTCGCGGTTTTTATATTCAGACTTGACTTGCACGACTTCACCTACTCGAGGTTTATGATCGGATCTAATTCTGGGCTGTTTAGGTGCATGTTTGGATCTCTCTCTCAAACTCGCGAGATATTGTCCCACAAACATCTGTTTGAAGGCCTCTAGAATTTGAAGTCCCTTTTTCCAACTTTCGATCAGGTCGGTCTTTGTAGTTGTTCTTTCGTAAGGTAATTTTGTGGAGGAAGGTTCGACTGTTAGGCATTTTCCCAAGCTAAGGAAATCCGCTGGTCTCAATATGTGGATTATCTCTGTGCCTACTCGTGTTAGTGGTCTGGAGTTTACTACTGCTTCAACTTCCTTCATCACTGTAAGCAATTTGCTGTCGTTCAGTAGATGTTTCTCTAAAGTTCGTTTTAGACAGTGCTTGACTAATGCAACCAGACGTTCGTAAAATCCCCCATGCCAAGGGGCTAGCTGTGGAATAAATTTCCATTGTATTTTCCTTTCGATGCGGTATGGCTTTACTATCAATTCAGAGGTCAACTTGAAATGGGTAGCATTATCTGAGCATATGCGTTATGGTACTCCTCTGGTCGCCATGAATCTTCGAAGAACTAGGAGGGATTCTTCAGTCGTCAAATCCTTAACTATTTCTAAGTGGATAGCGCGAACTGTTAAGCACGTAAACAAAGCCACCCACCTCTTTTCTCTTCCAGTCGCTGAAGCCACGTACAGAGGGCCAAAATAATCAAGACCACTGAATGCAAAGGGATAGCTGTAGTTTACTCTCTCTCGCGGCAGGGCTGGCGTAGGTGGTAGCTTATAGGGGCCACCACCATGTTTCACACATTGACGGCATCTTCCAAGTACCTTCTGCACTTGGGCTTTTCCTTGCGGTATCCAGTATCGCTCCCTGATGATAGCTAAGGTGTGTGCAGCGCCTACGTGATAGTTTTTTCGTGTGTGTCGTGTATAACTCTATTCGTGAACTCGCAATCTTTTGGCAACAGCTCTGGATACTTCATGTCGTAACTCCAGGTGGTATTTGCCATACGGCCTTTGCACCGGAGTACTCCATCGACGTCCAAGAATAAATCCAAATTCCTTCCCAAGTGTGTTCTCTTGCCCATTACTTCATCGAGAAAGTATTGTCTTTGAAGTTTTTTTTATTTCAGTTGTGGTCTCATCCAGTGTGTTATAGCTGTCTTGGACAATTATATCTGATTCGCTAGTTTCCAAAGCGTCATCAAACTGCTCGACATCCATCTCTCCTGGATGCTCGTCCAGGGCCTCCCCACCGAAAGGAAGGTCTTGTGCGCATCGTAGTGGCGATTAGAAGGCCTACGAGACTCATGTTCTTTCAAAAATTCTGGACCATTGTACCAGAGCTCTTGTTTTTGTTCCCAGAGCTCGGGCCTCGTTGCAATATCAGCAGGGTTAGACTTAGTGTGAATGTAACATATTTCTGTTTGTTGGTGATTACGCTTGATCTCGTTGACTCTATTTGCTATAAACGGTGGGAGAAGCTTGTTGGATCTCATCCATCCAATAACAACCAGGCTGTCTGTCCACAAGTACATCTTCTGAATTAGTAAGTCTATGTTGTTACTAGTGTATTTTAGTAACCTGCTCCCTATCAGGTACCCTAATAGCTCTAGCTTGGGTATTTTGAGATCGGTCTTATCTTCTGTCCTTGATATATGTGATTTTGCCATTACGAATGAAACCGCTGTTTCACCATGTCCTTGTGCCTTTAAATAGACTACGACTGCATATGCGTTCATGGACGCGTCAGTGAAGCAGTGTAGTTCATATATGGTTTCTTGATTAGGTGATTTGATTCCGATGTACCTCTGAAGTTCCACACCTGATACAGCCGTTAACTGTTCTAAAATTTTCTCTACTGACTGTGTCAGGTCTTGAGGCAGCTTCGTATCCCACTTCACCTTTCTCTCACATATGTGTTGAAACAAGAGTTTCATTGGTAATATCAGTGGGCATACAAATCCACAAGGGTCGTAGACTCGAGCTAGAGCGCGAAGAAACTTCCTTTTGGTGCTTGACAGAGTTTGTTGGCTGAAATGCTTGTCAGTAGTTTTCAGTTTCAGAGTGTCCTTTTCAACATCCCATAATAAACCAAGGACTTTCACTTTATCAGTTTGTTTGGCCTTGTATTCATTGGGTATCAACTCCATGAACTGTCTGCTGTTGGAGACCCAATCCCTGATATTCATGGCTAGCTGTTGAAATGAGGTTCTTGCTTTTTGAAATGTTTCTTTGGCATCCTCGACTGAGTCAGCTCCCGTCACCAAGTTGTCGACATAGCATTTGTCAGCAATCACCTTCATCAAGTTTCCATCGGTTTCGCACATATGATGTCTGATAGTAGCAGTGAGTAGGAATGGGCTTGATATCACACCAAAAGGTACTCTACAGAATCGCAGATGCAGTAGATTATCTGGAGTTGGATCTTGGTCCAGATCTTTAACCCAAAGGAATCTTGTCACGTCCCGTTCCTCACTCTGAAGTCCAACTTGCAGGAAGGCCTTTTCTACATCTGCCGTCATGCCTACTTTATTTGTGCGAAACTTGAGTAATAATGCTGTCAGGTCTTCCAGCATGGATGGTCCACTATAAAGGCACTCATTGAGACACTTCTGTCCTGTTCCGGCATCAGCTCTGATAAAGAAAAGACGTGTTACTAGTTGTCTCTGTGATCTTAATTGAAAAAAAGTGCAAAAAATACAATTTACAGTGACTGAATTACATCAATAGAAACATATTCTAAAGACCAACAAAACTGTGTTTTTCGTGTAAAAAAAAGATTTCTGTGTGACGAGTAATTAACAAAACTATATCAAAACAATCCGTTAATTTTGTGGCTCATTTCAAGTGAAGTGATCAAGAACAAAAGAAGACACAAACCTAACATGACTCACGTGTTACCTTGTTGTTGACAAATAACTTGACTACATAGATATGTCGGCATAATTTTACACCTTTACGTATAAGCTTCTGTGACCAAGCGGTACGGACGCTGGCTGATAAACCAACAACTACAGTTCGAGCCCCGCTGGAAGTGAACTCTGAGATAAACTTTTTCTTTTTCATTTTTTTTTTCTTTTCCTTTTTTCATTACAAAATGGACAATATTTTTAATAAAATCAGACACTCTCCACCCATCTCACCCATCGAGTCACCGGACAGAATTACAAAACGAAAACGTTTTAATACAAGTCTTAACTTATCAATTGAAAATATTTCCGGAAAGAAACTTAGAAGACATAACTCACTGGAGTTAATTCAAGAGAATACTGACTTCCAAAACAGTTTGTCAAGTCCTGAATTAAACGACAGAAGTTACCCTGATCTGTCCATAAGAGCCGAACAACTGAAATTAGAAGGCTATGAAAGTAAAATATTTGAACTAAAAGAGCTTTTGGACAGCGCAAATAATGAAATCGATATGTTGGTAATAGAAAACAATAATTTAAAGAGTATTATTCAGAAAATGGCAAAAAAGACGGATATTTACAAAAACATGTACATAGAAACAATGAGCTCAACAAAAAAGAAATTGCTTAGAACAGTTACACTAGGATTTAAAAAAGGTGACGAGTCATTTAATGATATCTTAAACTGCAACGTGCAAAGTGAGGTACAAGATAGTATTGATGAAACAAACAACGTTGGGAACACACAGCAAATAAGAGCTGACAATAATAAAAATAAGACAAATATTACACCTGAGGTCAATGTAAAACTCACAAACACTGAAACACATACTAACGAAATATTCTACACAGAAGAAAAGCAGGCTGTTCATCCACACAAGGAAAAGTCTCAAGAAGAAATTATACTAGCACAAAGCCAACCAAAGGATATAGAAATGAACATTGACGTAGAGACTGAAAAATATATAATAAAACAGACCAAACATGAAAATTCTGAGGAAGTCAATCATCAAAATATAATAGAAATGGAAGAAAATAAAACAATAAATAAAGATAGTGAAAGTTGCGAAGTCGATATAAATATAAGTCATACAAGTAAACAAACATGCAGCAAGAATTATACACATGAAAAAGGAACACAGACTGACCTCTATCAACAGTCGCAAAAATATAAAAGTAATAGCGAGAGTGACAATATAAAAACCAACACAGAAAGAAAAATTTTGATTTTCGGGGGAAAACAAATCATTGGATTAGCATCTAAACTACTGACGGCAAGATCAAAGAGAAATTATGATAAATACACTGTTCTATCATCTACATTCCCAGGTGCACCAACACCCGTTATTCTTAAACAATGTCAACATACACAAATAGACAAAAGAGACAAAATTGTGTTATGCGTCGGAGAAAGTGACAGTGACCCTATGATGGTTACCTCGGAACTTTATTCTGCTATAAAATTATTACACGATGCTCCCAAAATTCTCATTTTACCAATATTTTATAATGAGCACGTTAATGAAATACAATTAAATTACCAAGTAAAATTAATAGGTAGTAAATTTAAAAATTGTTCGTTCCTTGAGTGTAAAACCAAAGTCAACAACATAAATGAGTTCCAAGAGGACATGTGTAATCAAATCAATAATGTAATTGATTCTGCAGATTATAACGAAAAGTATCTGACATTTAGTAATGGTAATAATAATCTGCCAAAATCATATGCTGTGTACACCAAAGCTTCTAAAACAGGATTAATTAAAAAGGGCACTATACCCTACTACTTTAAGAAATCAGTTAAGGGTGATAAAGGTTCTGTTACTACCTCAACAACGATCTATCGCAAGGGAACTATACCGTACTACTTTAACGTGTCAAAAAGACTTTATGAAACAAATACGAAATCTTCCCAGCAATTAAAAACTCAAACGGAATTTTTTCGTCACTAAAGATAAAAATAAGATAGATACAAACAAATTCAATATATTTCACCAAAATGTGGAAGGTTTTATTAGTAAAAGGGACCAATTAGAAATTTGCATCGATGAATTCGAACGTATACAAGATTCTTTTGATGTAATATGTTTATCAGAAACTTTTGTTAAGCCAGGGGAGGAATCTTTGTTATATTTACATGATTATAAACTAGCCACATGTTATTGCAGAAAGAATATTAGTAAGAAACCAAAACCAAATCGTAAAAGAATAAACGAGCGTCGAGGTGGTGTTTGTATTTTTACCAAAAAGAACATTGAATCTCTACCGCTTGATCTTGATGAAATAGCATGTGACAATATATTTGAGTGTTGCGGAATTGAAATTCCAAAAACAAAAACAATTATTATTTGCCTATATAGAGTACCAAAACTATCCAAAACTAATGAACAAACATTTTTTGAGAAACTTCAAGTTTTATTGCACAAATTTGTAGCTTCCTCAAAAAAAAAAGTGGTAATAACCGGTGATTTAAATATAGATACACTTAAGTCAGAAAACAATTCGGTAAAGCTTAGGGATATATTGTCAAGGTTTAAACTGGAACTCCACATAACCGAACCAACGAGACAAAACTCTTGTCTTGATAATTTCATAAGCAACGACCCTGAAGCTATAGGAAAAGTACATCTTCTAGGTATATCAGATCATGAAACTGGACAAACATTAGGCTTCCTTACATCTAACAAAACGCGACCAATAGACTATTGGTACGTGTACAAAAGAGATTATTGTCATGACAACATAAGAAAATTCTACGAGTGTCTTCAAAGCCTTACCTGGTCTGAAATATATGACGAAATCGAAGATTTCAATCAAGCCTTTGATATGTTCCATGAAACTATAACTTTGTTTTACAATTTGTGCTTTCCAATTTACAAAATCAAGGTGTCTTCTAAAAAAGGAAAGCCTAAATGGATCACAAAAGGACTCCGAAGATCATGCTTAACAAAAAGACATTTACGACAAAAATACTACCAACAAAAAACCTTATGCAACAAAATTACTTATAAAAAGTATGCAAAAATGTTAAAAAAGTGTATTGAAAGATCACACAAAACATGTAATAAGGCTTACATGGACTTGTCGAAAAATAAATGTAAGGCTTCATGGGATATAATAAATGCAAACACTAAGAGTAAAGACATTAAACACAATGTAATTGACAAAATTGAATTTGACAACCAGGTTATTTTTAATCCCAATGACATTGCAAATATTTTTAATAATTATTTTGTTGACATATGTAAAAATGATATCTTAACACGTAATAATTATAATAATAATGAATCTGATAAAATTGAAATGAATAATTCCTCTATATTTCTTACGCCTATTTCTGTATGTGAAATAGAAAAAATTATCCATTCATTAAATAACACTAATTCAGTCGGCTATGATGGAATCTCAACAAAAATAATAAAGATTTGTACCATTCTGCTTGCTCCAATTCTAAGCCATTTGATAAATGAATCCTTTGTCCATGGTATATTTCCTGAGGCACTTAAGATTTCAATTGTAAAACCTTTGCATAAAAATGGTCCAAAAACCGATATACAAAGATATAGACCGATTACATTGATATCAATATTATCAAAAATTTTTGAAAAAGCTATGCATGTAAGGTTGTCCAAATTTCTGACAAAATTTAACATAATAAAAACAGAACAAAATGGGTTCCAAACCAACAAATCCACGAGTCTTGCAGTTTTTCATTTAGTAAAAAGTATATGTGAGAAAATAGATACAAAAGAACCAGCATTAGTAGTATTTTTTGACATGACCAAGGCATTTGATTTTGTAAATCATAGAACTTTACTTCATAAAATGGAAAAATATGGTATACGAGGTCCTGCTTACGACTGGTTTAAAAGTTATCTTAGAAACAGGCAACAAAGTGTAGAAATAACTAACCTAGATAGGAATTCCAATACTACTGTGTACAGGTCTGCCTTAAGAACTAATAAAACGGGAGTGCCTCAGGGCAGTATACTTGGCCCACTCTTATTTATATTATATATTAATGACATTCCGGACTGTACAAAGCATCAAACTGTCTTGTTTGCTGATGACATATCTTTGATTATAGAATGTAAAAGAGAATGCATCGAAAAAGAAACAAACGAAAGTATTCAATCTATCATAAAGTGGCTTAAAAACAATGACTTGGAGGTAAATCTATCAAAAACGACATTTGTACAGTTTCAAAATTATAAAAATGTACTCTTAAAACTAGAAATAAAGTATGACAACAACAACATTGAAGAATCCAACACAGTTAATTTCTTAGGGATCACTCTTGACAGAAATATGAATTGGAAAGCCCACGTTGACAAAGTCTGCAAAAAAATTAATAAGTTTGTTTTTGCCCTGTATAGATTAAGGTCATTAGCGAATGAACAAGTTGCTCTCAGTGCATATCATGGGTATGTTTTGTCAGTTCTTCGGTACGGTCTTATTCTCTGGGGAAAATCTACGGAAGTAATCAGAGCATTTATCGCCCAAAAGAAATGTGTCCGTGCTTTATGTGGCGCAAAACCCCTAGACTCCTGTAAGCCATTATTTTCTAAACTCAAACTGCTTACTTTACCATGTTTGTATATTTTTGAAATTTGTATTTTCGTCAAAAAGTATCCAACTTTTTTCAAGACGAAGCAAGAAGCAGCTTTTGGTGTATATAGGTTAAGAAATCCAAATAAGTTGACTATTCCAATGAAAAAAAGTGCTCTCTATTCAGACAGCTGCTTTCCAATGGCCATTAGAATTTACAATAGCCTACCAAGTGAAATTAAAGATGTAGCCCCTCAATTATTTAATAGGAGACTATACAACTGGCTCGTTGAGAAATGTTTTTATAGTGTAACTCAATTCTTGACGTATAGAAATAAAATATAGTTAATGTGTATTGTGACATATAAGAAATGGTAATTTAAATTGTAAAATAAAAAATTTCGTATGCAAATTTCTGTGACATTGTAATTTTAATTCTGTTCTAATTTATTTCCTTCTTGACATGTTAGTTTTTGAGAGGAATGTGTATATATTCTTTTTTTTTTTTTTTTTCTTTGTGTGAAACTTTTAATAGCTTTCTCTTAATGTTTTTTGTGTGTTTGGTGACGTCTCTGACTTATAATAATTAAAAGATTTAAATTTAACTTCTACATACCATTTGTAAATATTTGCATGCCTTCTTAAGGTGAAATATGTTGGACATTTTTAATATAATATATCTTTAAGTACCATATTTGAAGCAAATAAAACTATCTTTATCTTATCTTTTTATCTTTGTTATCTTGGCCGAGGCATCATAGACCAGTCTTCCTTTCTTTCCTTTCTGTTTCACTATATGATGAGGGAGATAGTGAATCAGACCACTGGTCTGGCTGAAATACTGATCGACTACTTCTATGATTCCTAGCTCTAGCTGTTCCTTCAGTATGCTAACATATTCATCACGAGACTCTTTGTCCATTCTTTTTATCAAACTTTTCAGTCGTCCAAGGGCAAGTCCAAAGTTAGATGGGAGATCAGGTGGGTACTGGATCCAGGGCCATCTAACCTCATATCGTCCATCGCGATACTGAACTGTCTCATTAAAATGATGTACTGCTTCCTCTTGCCATGTAGCCTTGGGTGAATCAGTGATACCAATACTTTCCAGTGACCATAGAAATTTCATGTCAATGCTTCTTAATGGTAGATCTGGTTCCGTGAAGTATGGACAGCTTGGTATATGACATTGACAGTAAGTAGTGATGGATAGAATATTAGGCGTTTCTTTCTGTATTATATTGCCAGACAACACCCAGCCAAAGTCAGTGTCCATTAAGTATAAGTTTGTGCCAATCTGAGTTTTGTCATCTCCTATAAAGGAGCAGTAGAAATCATTCCCAACAAGTAGGTCAATACCATCCCCAGTCGTGTCATCATCAGCAAGTATGTCCACGCTGTCAACCTTCAGGTTTGCTACTGACACCCTGTCTGTAATGTGAGGAACAATATTAACCTGCATTAGCCTGATGATACCACGCTTAGTTTCTAATATAATTTCTGTGGATGGACTTGATGTTTCTGTAGGGCTGGAGGCTCCAAATGTATAAATTAGCAGCAGATCATCCTTTTCTATTGACAGGCCCAGTTTGTTAGCTAACCTTGATGAAATATAACTACGTTGGCTGCCACTGTCCAGACTTTTGACTCTTGTTACTCTCGGGGCTTATGATTTTCGCCACGGCGGTCTGTAAAAAGGTATGACCATGAGAAATCTCACACACAGTTTCTATGGCATCTTTTGTTAATAAATAAATAAATAAAAATAAAAATTTTCTTTATTCAGGTAGCAAGGACCCATAAAAATTAATTTAAAAACACATACACGAATAATATACATTAAAATAAATAAATAAGACACAAGTTAAATAGATAATTTAAAATTATTTACGAATTATCATTTTTTATTGCGTACACAAAGTTTGACAATCCAATGCTTAAGCATGCTTAAGCATGCTTAAGCATAGGATTGTCAAACTTACTAGAAAATGTCCTCAGGATGTCGCTGTCACTGCCACTGGTTCTGTGGATAATGGACGCTATTCGTTTGCGCATGATCGCAAAAAAGTCATCGGTATGCGCCTCCGCAAACATTGTCGATGCACCACAGAACCGCGGCAGCCCCATCAACATCCTGAAGGCGTTATTGTACATAACACGCAGGGCACTATAAGTCCTCTGCGTATAGCTGATCCACAGGCTGCATGAGTAAAAAGTTTGGCAGTACGACTTAAAAAGTGTGAGTTTTACCTGGTTGGAACATCTAGCAAATCTGCGGGCCAACATATTAGCTTTGACTGCCAACGCCCTACGTGCTCTCTCAATGTCAAGGTCATCTTTGAGATCATCAGATATAATATGTCCAAGGTATTTAAATTGGCTAACTCTCTTTAGACTGCTTCCGTTTAAAGTGATAGGAGGGACATAACTAGGAGTTTTTCTGCCTGATTTAAATACCATTAACTCACTTTTGACTGTATTATATCTGAGACCGTGATCCCTGGCATAGTTCTCACATTTAGTTAGTAGGCGGCGCATTGCACTGATTGAAGGGCTAAGCAGCACCATATCATCGGCATAGCTGATGTTATTAATACACCTTCCATCGATTGAGCAACCAATATGCATGCTGCTCAGCTCCTCAATCGGGCTATTCATGTACAAATTAAACAAGGTCGGTGAGGATAGGCCCCCCTGTCGGACCCCACTCTCTAGAGTGTAGCTATCTGATAAAGCATTTCCCCATTTTACACTATTGGTTTGGCTACGGTACCAATACCTAAACATGGCTGTGATCTCGGGAGCCATACCCAGTTTATCTACCTTTTTCCAGAGCAATTCATATGACACGAGATCAAAGGCTTTGGATAGGTCCATAAAGCAAGCATAGATAGGTGTTTCTCTATCTGTATAATATCGGACTACATTTTTCAGGGTTAGAATCGCTGTTCAGTCGATAAACCCGAGCGAAAACCGAACTGTGCTTCATGAAGCTTCACACATTTACTCAAACGAGTATTAAGAAGACAATCAAGTACTTTTGCCAATATTGTTGCTAGAGAAATGGGCCTGTAGTTATTTTATCGGATATGTCACCAGTTTTACTTTTTAATATAGGCACAACTACAGTTTTTGTTAAGTTATCTGGTATGTATCCGTGCCCCAAGCATAAGGTAAATAACATAGATAATAATCTCGGCAGATGGACTCCAGCGAATTGTAAATGCTCAATGCTGAGGCCGTCATGCCCCGGTGATTTTCCTTTTGTCATGTTTTTAATAACAGTAGCAATTTCCTTCGCTGAAAAACGTTCTTTGAGTTCACCGGTAAGACACTTCACCTCAGCATTGCTCACCCCACCCGCAGGTTTTAAGGAAGACACAACCTTAAAATGTTCCCTAAAAATATCAGCTATATCTTTCTGATCCACCTTATTCTCTACTTTCTCAGCTAAGCTGGGCTTGATATTTAATCTATTCGTTGACTGGCAGAATTTTTCCAAAGTTGTTTTTAGAGCGATGTTGGGAGATAATGTCCATCCTTATCTGCTCTTCATGCTTCTGACACCATTTCACTTTAGATTTAAATATCTTTTTTCTTTCACGCATCTGCTCTGCTCCTGACGTAGGTTTACCGTACAGAACCCATATCTCAAACGCTCGTTTAGCCTGTGAGTGCGATTCTCGTACATGATTATTCCAACCTATAACTTTTCTTTTCCTACCTCTTGTTACATAAAAAGATGCAATGGCCGCTTCTGTCATGGAGGTAATAATATGTGCATATAAATTGTCAATAATTTGCCTATGTTCTAAAGTGTGACAGTATTTATCAGCACATGCCGTAAACTCATCCGGAAAGTCTAAATTTCTTAGTTTGCTATTGCATAACTCAGTATACTTATGAATATATTCAAGCTGTCTTTCTCCCCATATGACTCTATTTCGACTAGATTCGTTAACAAATTTCTTAGATCGCACTAGACTAATATTACAATTTATTTCTAAAGGTAAGTGATCAGAGCAGAAAACGTTATCGTAATGAACTCTAATATCCGTTATAGTTAACAAAGCGGATGGTGTAACAACACAATGGTCGAGCCAACTGGTTGTTCCGTATACGTCACTAATATATGTATAAGTGTCCGAATCAGTGCCAAGCTTTTCATAATCAGCACACACCCATTTGCAATCGGAACAAAAGTTAAGTAGTTCGTTTCCAAAAGACTTTCCAGGATGAGCATTAAAATCACCGAGAATGTACACTGACTCAACATCACTATTTTCTACGATTGCGTTGATTTCACTCATACATTCATTAAAATCAATCAAGTTCTCCGCCTTATCAGTAGGTAAATACGCACTAATAAACATAACGGTGGTGTTATTATGTAACACCGCCTCTATGGCCTCAATACGCACGCTCTGACACTCAATCGTTGACACAGACTGGAACGCACTCTTCCTCCATAGACAGGCTACCCCCCCGAACGGGCGCCCGACCAAGATAGACGCCGTCGTGTCAACGGCAGATTTTCCAGCATATCCAAAGTCTTGATCAATTGTCCCCAAAAACGGTATATCGTGAGGTAGGAGCCAGGAAGATAGATAGCTCACCTTTATCAATATTCGGACACAAAAGTTTCATGTGATCCCCCTTGCACTGGTAACAGGTCATCTGCTTCTTACAATCTTCCGTTCTATGGTTCTGATTCAGGCAACGCAGACAGCGACCAGAAAGCTTCTCCTTCCTTGCTTCTACTGTCCTGACAGTCCTACATTCGGAGGTTGAATGGTTAATTCGCTTACAGAAGATGCAACTGCGTCTGGGTTTCTTTGTCGGTGGCACTCTGATGTAGTTATCAGCATTTGTCTTTCGATTTGGCTGCTGTCACTTGGTTCCACTCTCACTTGTAGAGCTTCAGTGGTACTTCCGGAAGAACCTGGTATAGGTGATATCACTTCAACTGTAGATGGAGCTAATGTCGAATTTTCCATCGCTGTGATGATGCAGTGCAAGTTCTTCCTGATAGCTGCCATTGAATTTCCACTGTCCCTCAAGTGATGTTCCTGTACTACTTTATCAGGAAACTTGCTAAGTATGATTGCCCGAAAGTGGTTCTCCAAGCTTCTCTAAAACCTTGAGATGTCGTTCAATGGTGTCTAGAGTCGACCTACAACTCCCACTTGTGTAGTCCGCACATGAGAGGCCATTGAGTGCAGTGTAGTGCGCATCTATTAAAATGTCATCAGAGCCAAATCTGTCGTCCAAGTCTCAATTGCAATGGTGTAGTTGGCATCCGTTGTAGTCAATCCTGAGACAGCATCTAGAGCAGTACCTTCAAGACAGCTAAACAGGTATGACAATTTGTCAGCTTTTGCTAGATCTCGCTGGTGTATGTTGGCTCGAAAACGGTCCCAAAACTCACTCCACTTTAGTCTATCTCCATTGTACTTTGGTAATTCGAGCTTCGGTAACCTCGTAGCCTTGTCATGTTCGTGATGGCTTGATTGCTTAGTCTGGACAGAAAACTCGATCTTGTTTATGAGATCTTCAGCTGCCAACTGAGTTTCCAGTGCAGAATTTATTACGTCAGGCTGGGGTTCCCGTGAGGTAGTGGTATAGTGTTTGATTTCCTCATCTAATTTTTTAACCAAGTCTTTCAGCTGACGTAATGAAAATGCTACCTTTTCGCTGTCCAATTTCGCTGGCTCATACAGCTGTGTCGTTGTGCCGACGAAGCTGGAGAGGCGTTCCTTTCTCAGCTCAACTCTTCTAAGTAGAATCTGCTCCATATTGACGTCAACTAAGTTTATTTTGGAAGTAAATCACTTCGGCAACCACGTAAATAACCAACAACGTCACAAATACGAGTACACTAAAGCCCTTAAACAATTGCACTAAACATGGCTCTAGTTCTTCACAAGCAAATATTTCAACACACAAGTATAATATTTTCTTAGCACGAGGCGAAAATAATACCAACACCGGCCGGAGTTTTCTTTCATGTCAAAACAAACAGTAGTGCGTTCCGATTCAAGATACAATCGACCACATTGCGTCCATCGTCATTCCGAATCACTCATGGCCGTACGGCGTAAGTAGTTTGATGGTACTTTTAGTGCTGTCAGTTCCATTCGGAACCCGGCCCAGGTCGGAGTTGGAAGTCAAAAAAAAGGGAAAAAAACCGGCAATCTTTAAAAGTTCAATAAATTCGTTTAAGGCTGAGCTCAGTTCGGTCGCCCGCCGACGCCCGGCGATCATGACACCTCTTTTGCACACGCGTTAAAATTGTTTATGCCATCCTGCCGTCACGATGAGCGGGCGACCAAACCGAACGCGGCATAGAATAAAAAAACCGGTAATAATCGAAAAATATCAAGGAACAACATTTATCATAGACAACCTGCCTTTCCTTTTCCAATGGCTTGCGGCTTGTCAGTGTTGCAACCCAAAGAAAAATAAGAAATCACAGATTTTATTGCGCGTACGCACACTGGGCAGTAACGTAAAACAACGGAAAGAAATTTTTAATAGAACACGATAATGCATCCTTATTTCAGAGTAGACAGAACAAAATTACATACAAATCAATCATGTGAATCTGAACAGAGAGTAACCAGAACGAATCTGGCTTCGCTGATCAAATCCCAGCTCCTCCACCATTTTTGTCACGCCTTCTGTAGCATGATCGTAACGCCTTGGGTTTACTACAGAATGAACATGGGCAACAAAGTATAGATATTATACGACAGAAAGGATGAGTCGACCGTGCGTGACTAAATGTCTAATTTGTCTTTATCTTATTCTTATTATGGATCTGTACGACAGATTCCTAACGGTCGACTACTGCTCCGGTTTGTAGGCTGGCTAGTGGACTGTCATAGCCCTACACTGTGCAGGGTAGCTGAGGGTCTCTGCATCGCGCGACCTCCCCCTCTCGTGTACATCAGCTGGGCTATCTAAAGGGTATCTGGAAGGTGGTAAACGAGCACAGAAATAAGAAAAGGACTTGCTTGAAAAATGAATTATTGCTTAAGGTAGACAACAAAATTATATGCCATCCTCAGGAAGTTGTGCAAGTTTTTTCCGAAACTTTTGATGTCAGCAAAAAAAACAAAAATAACATATCATGTCATACGCAGGAAGCCTCAAAGTTAGCACAAGACAATATAGATAGAGTAAGTAACAATATGACGTGCGATCAAACAACATCTTATGAAATTACAAAAATAGTAAATGGAATGGTAAATAAAAGGTCTGTTGGGCATGATGAATTACCAATCGCCATTTTTAAAGAAAACATAGATATTCTAGCAGAACCATTAGCAAACTTTTTTAATCATTGTTTTATAGCTAACACTTTTCCAGACCAACTTAAAATTGCTAAAGTCATACCTATACATAAGAAAGGATCAAAAACTGACCCCGAAAAGTATAGGGCTATCTCACTGCTACCAACCATGTCAAAAATGTTTGAGAAACTTCTAAAAATTAGGATTTTAAGACACTTAAAGAAAAATAGCGTAATAAATAGTCGTCAATTTCGGTTATCAAAAGAACTTAGGCACAGTAGACGCAGTTGACGCATTAGTAAATGACGTTGTGCTTGAAATCAGTAAGGAAAACAGGGTGTTAGGCCTTTTCTTGGATCTGAGTTCCGCTTTTGATACTGTTGATCATGATATCTTGATTAAAAAGCTAGAGCATTATGGTATACGAGGAGATGTTTTGAAACTTATTCAAAACTATTTCCAAAATAGGTATCAATTCGTAGAAATTGAGTCCGTCCAAAACAGACAAGCTAGATCTTACAAATCCAGCATTGTAAAAGTAACAAGAGGTGTTCCACAAGGATCCATACTGGGACCAATACTTTTTATTGTCTTCACAAATGACCTTATAAATTACATTAAAAAATCAATTTCTGACATTAATCTTGTTGTATATGCAGACGACACGAATGCAATTATATCGGCAAAAAATATAAGAGATCTGAACGATAAATGTAACTTGGCCCTTTCAGCTTTCTGGGATTGGTTTAGAGTCAACAATTTGGAAGTTAACACAAATAAAACAAACGCTATTTTGTTTAAATCCACCTCACAAAATAAGGATGCGCTTAATATTAACATGTCTTTAAATGGCAACGGCATACAACTGGTTGAGGTTGTTAGGTTTCTAGGTATTAATATTGACAGCTGCTTAAACTGGAAAGAGGAATTGAGTGCTGTAGAAAAGTCAATTAGTTCAGCATGTTACGCTTTGCGTAGTCTTAGGGATGAAATAAGTCTGCAACAACTGAAAATCGTATATTTTGCGTTAGTTGAATCGAAACTGCGCTACAGTATTAAATTCTGGAGAAATAGTTTTGCCTACAACATGAATAGGGCTTTCATAGCACAGAAGCGGAGCATTAGAACCATGGTTCGCACACCACCTTGGACATCATGTCGAGAATTCTTTAAGAATCTTAAAATATTGACTGCTCCCTGTCTTTATATTTTTGTTTTGCTTTGCGACTTAGTGAAAAATTTACATAAATTTGAGAGCAATGACACTAATAAAAAACGCTTACTGTCAAGAAGGCAAGACGTTTATATAGAAACACCAAAGCCACGGCTCAGAGTAGTTAGTCACTGCAGCCGCTATCAAGCCGTAAAACTGTTCAACAAATTGCCCACTGATATGAAAAATATTGAGAATTTTAATCTTTTTAAATGTAAATTGGAACAGTATCTGCTGACAAACTGCTTCTACTCAATGGATGAATATTTAAATAAGTGACTTTCTTTATATTACGGTTGAATTTCTCTTTTTTTTGTATGTGACATGTTTATTTATTTGCTAATATCCTTTGATTATCTGAACATTTTCTTTGTGTTTTTAGTTTTTAAGTCTAACATTTTATAATTTTTTTGTAATTTCTAATACAATGTAAAAATTGTTTATGAATAAATAAATGAATGAATGTATCATCTGACTTTAGCTGCCTAGGGACCTCTTAGGAACTCCGCATGAGTTACCTATTGCCTGTCCCATCCCGGACGTGAAGGGGGTTTCCCTTCACGAGGACCTCCACCTTCCCCATAGTCCTGCCTCGGTTGCTCCATCATCATAGTCGACCGTTAGCGCGCTCAGCTCGCGTCGCGCTCTTGGGTGAACATCCCGACAAGCCTGGTGGGTCTACGCTCACGGGTTAACCACCAGTTGTCATCTGAATGTTTTACTGCCCAATACCAGACGTAATGATACGTTTTGTAATATATGAGAGACTCACTATTCGCTTAGTCCACTCATCCCTTCACATCTCATGGATTGTAAAGCAACGGTCTAACTAATTAGATACATATTAGTATGAGCACTCACACCTAGAAGCTGGCAACCATGTCCTGACCTTTTCTGCTCCTCGCAACAGAGCACAAAACCCCGCACTTCTTTTGCGCCGCCTCGTCTTTCGCGCCATCTTGATTATTCCCAAGAAAGGTACCAACACAATGGTTATGACAAGCGGAAGCCAGAGTAGCCAGTCAAAAATTATGTCATGATACTTGACACTTACCAATTGGTCGGATAGCGACTCGCGTACAACGCGACAGAAGGTTAGGTAAATTTGAATTCAGTGCACTAAATATCAACAAGGAATCAAAGAAAAAATTCAAACGCCAAAAATAATGCTTTTTGGGCCTCGTTAAAACAAATAATTTAATTTTTTGTGAATTGGACAATGTGCGACTTGGACAGTGTGCGAATTGGACAATGCGCTAGTATATTATATTTATATTATCTAGCACCATAAAAGTAGACTTTGTTAAAGGACAAAGTGATAATTTGCCCAGAATAGACATATTTACGACATAGTTAAGATAGCCAATCAGTTGCCGTTTGTACGGCAATTGCCGTATTGTACGGCAATCGGGCTTTAAAATGATTAAATGTACGGCATACGGCAGAATAGTCATTACCGTACGCTAAAATACGGCAATTCGGAAATCAACAGCATCTGAGGAAATTAATGAGCGTTCTTCTTTTACCTTGTTGTGTCAAATTTTATGTCTTTTTAGATTTCTAGATGGCACTGTCTGACATTCCTACCTACTTTATCAATAGAGGCAAAGACAATATTTGCATAATTCCAAACAAACCAAAAAACTAGTTACTAAATAACTAACCATCACAACAAGTTCAATGACCAAGACTTTATTAACTTGTGATAGAGGTGATTCTTGGTTAGCTTATCGGCCTGTTTGTCTTGGACTTTGGTTTGCGACATGGACAACGCTATCTAGTAATAATATTATAAGATGTCTATGTATCTAGTGGAAAGCTGAGATCTAGCTCTGTAAACGTAATCAAAAGAAAGACCCGAAACCAGCATAAACACCTACAATAAATGTTGCCGTATTGCCTAGCAGTACATTCGCAAAATTCCATAGAGATTATTGTACACATTTTAAACCAATCAACGCGACGGTAAAAAAAATCAAAAGCCTTCAGTTGCATTCGAAAATGGTGATTTGCATAATATGGAAAATATGTTAGGAAATCAATTAATAAGATAAGAACTGATTTTTTGAAAATGTACGGCAATTTTTGTTTAAATACGGCAATTTCGTCAGTGGAATACAGCAACCTAAAATATGAACAGCCAGCGGCAACACTGCCAGGGATGTAGCTAATATACTGACTCAGGGTCTTTTCACTCAGTACATTTTAGCTACAGTACAAAATCCTGCCCGTAAAAAAATTAACGAACATTACTCAACAGATGGCACTAATACACTTGTAGATCACAGACCTGAAAAGAAATCCGGTCGTAACCTTGTTGAACCATGGGTGAAGCCTGCAAATGGCCGCCCACTGTTTGTGTGTGCGTGTTTTTTGGGGTTGCCAGAGAAAATGACAATTTGTCCTCTGTATTTAAACCCAGCAGATAATGTTTTCATTGAAGTACTACCTCAGTAAAAATTATGATATTATACACCGTTAATTTTGCATAACCGATTAACTTTGAGAAATGACAACCTTCATATGGGACCTAATCCGAAATTGCAAAAAAACAGCCTGATACAAAAGTAACAGATATTAAGCTAAAAATGTAACAGCCGATTTTTTTTCGTTGTTTCATTTGGTTTCATCGTGAAAGTTGTTCAGTTTCAAGAGTAGTGTCACCTCTGGAAATTTTTCTGGTATGCCAAATTTAGAAGTGTATTTCTTTATATATTTCCAGAGCCTCCTAATAATACCGGGTGTACAAGCAAAGGCAAGAATCCTTTACGGGTGTGTTAGTATGATCGGTAAAGATATTATTTTAAATACTGGGATCTCTAAATAAAGTACCAGTACCTCATAATTAGACGATTTTCTTTACTCAAAATACACTAATTGCGTGGACACCCTCACTGGTCGCTGGCCACTAGATGAGGGGTGCGGGTTGCGGGGTGCAATTAAGTGTGTGGGGAGGCCGGTGAGCTGCGTAGCCATAGCTTAGAAAAATGATGGAATTTTTGGTGAAAATTCAAGGTATATTTTTTTTCTCATAATGACATCAGAATCGTGTATACTTTCATACCCTAAAGGGATTCTTGACTTTGCATCAACACCCCGTATAAATAAACGCAAATCAACATAAGGTGATTGCTGAAATCTCGAGTTATGTATTGTTATCCGTTGAGGAGTTCTATGGTGATGAGATCAGGACCGAAGCTCAGATGAGTTCATGAACATTTTCAAATAACAATCAACATCTTAGTAAAAAGCGTTTGCTTCAACATCGAGTGATATGCTGTCATCCGCTGCCTATTTCCGAAGACCACCATCAGATTTTGACCGAAAAAACACCGAAGCTACCTGAAAGCATATCCTTCCAAACAAAAAAAAAATCTTTCAAATCAGCTAAGAAATAACGGAGTCACGGAGTAACATACCTAAAAAAAGTCGAATTTAGACCCTTCTTTTTTTGCGATCGGTTAAAAATTAGCAAAACGTGTATTTAGGCTCATTGTAGATGGAAATTTGTAGTGAGATTAATTAAACTGGTACAGTTTTCCCGTACGGGAAACTATCATTACTTACGTAAATCTGGTTGTAATCACTTTTTAAAGTCTAATTAAATCATTGTATATTAAAATCTTTCTTCAGATTAAACTGATACAGTGGGAAAACTACCGCTTTTTTCACATATGACTAACCATTTCGATAAAGCAGCCAAGCAGTGGTTTTTCTCCGGATTTGATTCACAAATATTGAAAAATGGAACTAAAAACTATTTTTTATTTAATTAAAATAGAGCCTGTGTTACTCAGCGATAATGCAGCTTTTTATTAGTGAAAGAATTTTTAGAATCGGCTACCTTCCAGATATTACCCAATACGAACAAACAGTCAAAAAAACGAATAAACAAACAAATCTTTTCCTCTTTGTATACTTGTGTAAGTGCTGATGTAAGTACTACAATCTGATCAAACCCTTTGAAACTTTTATGTTGTAAGATAGAACTGAAACGAATAACGTTGAAAAAATATATTTTTTTAGTTTGTTTTGTTGAAACCCTTTTTGAGTCCTAACTTTTTTATCATTACATATTCGCCGTGATAGAAGCCATAGTTACTATACACATAACAGGTATTCTGTGAATTTTTCAACTGACTACTTATTATGGCTGAAGGTGTAGACCCCTGTGACAGACGGACGGACAAACAGACAGACTTCGGAGAGTCATTTTTCGGGTATCGGTATGGAACCCTAAAAATAAATTTACCCGTTGAGACTGAAATCAGAAATCGATCTCCTACATTTTAGGTTATTTTTGCATATGTATATCCATTGGCAACACTGACCGAATAGTAGAGGTTTTGTGTTTTTAAATTGAGTTCATTTATTTAGTGCGAAAACACGGTATATAAGGTCCTACACTTGAACCTGAAACTTTGCCTGATTACGTAAATAGACTCTATCTATACTAATAGGAAATAATTCATTTTGAAAAAATTTCATGTTTTTTTCATCATCACATGTCATGTACTCAGCTGATAATACTGAACAACTTTCCCAAAGAAACATACCCTCTTAAAATGCATCGTTCTAAAGATATTAAATACTAAAGTTGCACAACCCTGCGCCGCACTCGAGAGATTAAGGGGCTAAAACGGGGTATTATTGACCCCACCTTCCCTCCACGTAACACGACCGTAACGCCTGGTTACACTTTTTGCTAATTTCGCAAAAGGGTCATCGAATCTTGATTCCGACTACTTACCGAGTCTTTAGTATGAACCTGGCTGTATAACTAAATGTCACCTTATATTTGATATTGCATAAAAAAAATCATGTACAGTACAATCTATGGTTACAAATACATGGTTAAATAATAATAGTTAGCGAAACTCAAAACAGGTATATAACTCCTCACCGGATGACAGCACATAACACGAGATTTCGGCAATCACTTTGCGTGAGTGTGCTGATTCCAGGGTATTACTTGAGAATTGACAATATACCCAACGACCTTCGATCCTGGCCGCATCATTATAGAACTCCTTAACGGATGACAGCACATAACTCTCAATGGCAACAATTGCTTTGTTTTAGTGTGCTACTTGCAGGATATAACTTGAAAATTGACATTATGCCAAGGGACAGCAATCAGAGTGCTCACTGTGTAGTCTACCCATTTTTTACAATTTATTCCGTCAACACTAAAAAGCGTGAAATAAACTTTTAACAAAAAAATAATAACTGACTTCAAATTTAATAGCAGACATTCACTAAAAAGTTTAAAATAATTACATACTGACCGATGGTACCAAAATAACACTTTTTGCCGACTTCATTCTTCCTGAAACATATGTTATTTAGAAGTCGGCGCATTCCCCATACTATAGAATACATAAACCAATGTGAGAGCACCGACTTCTAGAGAACATGTCTTTCAGGAAAAAAGAAGTTGGCAAAAGTGTTATTTTGGTACCATCGGTCAGTAGCCATGGCCAATCTATTTATTTATATCATAAAAGATTTTTAAAATTGATATGGTCACTATAAGATGTTGTGAGGTTAGCTAATTATGTAATAACTTAAGACAGAAGGTCCTTTAAGTAGGGACTGAATAAATAAACAGACTTGGATTTACATGGATCTCACAACTTTTTACGGTAGAAGAAATAAGTTGAGAGACTTTTTTACACGTTTTGTTTTTGATGTCATTTCATTTTTTTTGTAGGGAAACCTACCTTTTTTCCTTTCCAGGACCTTCTACTTAAAATGTAACTTTGTAATCCTATATATTGATATGGGATTACAAACTTATTTATTCAGTTGGTGTATCTAAAAACTGGACGGAAATTGGAAAATATTTTAGTTTTTGCTCGATTTATACACTAAACACTAATTTTATTCCAAATTTTAAGCTTCAATGTCTGCTAGAAGTGCCTTAGAGTTTTGATGATCGGTCAGTCAGTGAGTGAGTGAGTGACAAAATTGAGAAACTTTGACTAGTTATAAAAAATAATGGTTCAAATTGAATGAAATTTGAAATATACCGTGTTTATACAATGCTTGCTTGGTTACTGAAAATTCAGGCTTCTAGGTTTATCCACAACGAAGTTATAGGGGGGTCGAAAATGGCCTGAACTGTTTCGAGAAAGGATGGTACGGCCGTGCCGCTTTTTAGCTCGACTTGGCGGGTGCACTGCCGTGCCCCCAGATAATGAAGGTACTCTGTAACTTGGAATACTTACTTATTATTATTATTGTATCGAATAAAAATAAATCTTTCATTTGCAAAAATGTTTATTACAATGATGGACGTGATGACATATTGATTTGATTTGATAAGTGCGCATAATATTTTAAAGATGCTTTCAAGTCCAACTTTCGTCTTAGGACTGGTGACGCTTCTAGCACTTTTCTGCTGATTGCAATTTACGTTTTTTAGATGTCGTCTGATCTGTAATAGAAAACACTGCCTGTGTAGTGATGTATCCTGGATCCCGTATCGGTTTTTTCTTTGGATGTCGTGGGACTACTTATTCGGGAAGTAAGCAATCCATATAAAAGGAAATTAGTTTTGGTTCCATCTCTCCTCTCCAAAATTCATCGTCTTCATCCAGGATACATTTTTAGTTTTTTATCGCTATACCATACTCAAAAAGACATTTGGTCTCTTTGTAATATGCATCTGCCCTGAGTACCAATCCGACTCTTTATTTATTAGCACTTGGAACAAAAAAAACATTTGTATTCCGTATGATTAGTAACCGTAATTATAGGTAAGTTATTTAAAAATGAACAAATAAACGGTACTGATAACAGTGATAACGGAGGCTGTTCATGGTGGACTGGGAGATCTATCTGTTGTACTTCCTCTTCTTGATTATTCGACGGGTCCTTGGCTGATTGTGAACGCGTAGTCGGCATGATGATGCTTGATATCGGGCTTCTCGCTAATATCCGGCTTGAAGGGCCAATGTGCGGGGCAGCCGGGCTTGCTGAAGTAGCAGGGCGTACGGCCAACCGCAGGGGGGGCCTACGCGTTCAGCGGGTGTCGGTGTCGGTGCAGGGATAATGAAAAGGAAACAACTCTTCTATTCTCGATACGCCAGTTGAGATCCCCCAGAATTGCTGCCATGTATGAAGATCGGAATGTGAATGCTTGACTGTTTTTTTTTGGTTTGATTGTCTATGTTTTTGGCTTTTTGGCCTTTAAAACTTTGCCCTGGAGAAATGGAACAGGTAGTTCACGCCTCAAGTTAAAGTAACGGTGCACGTTTGAGTGCCACTGGGGGGAGACTCCAGCCTAAGGGGGCTGTGGTGAGTGGGGTGTTGATTTGCAGCCGGCACACTTAGAAGTGTTTTACTGAATCCTGGGTGTATGTTATGCCGGCGTGGAGTGTGAGGCGTTATATGTTGAGTGTTTGCGGCTTGTGCAGTATCTGATACAATGAGTCTTTTTTGCCGCCTTCGTCTACTTGCTCGTAGACGGTGAAGCCATAAGGGAGTGGAGGGTGTAGTCGAGTCAGGAGTGTCGGGGGGAGAAAGTTCTAATATTTGTGCCGTTATGGCATCGTCCGGGTCTAGAAGGATATTACGGGGGCGTCGTCTTGGTTGTGTGGCCTCGATTTTTGCGGTATAATCCACCGCAAATCTGATAAGAGGATTAGGATGATGTTTAGCTTTATCGAAATATCGAGTAGAAGCCATTTTCATGAAGTCACGTATGGTAGGCAATTTGAGGTCTTTGTGGAGTTCAAAATTCCGTACGAACCAGGGTGCACCCGTGGCTGAACGGAGAAATTTATTTTGGAGTATTTGGAGTTCAGGCGGGTTTTTGCAACATGTGCAAACACCACACTAGCGTATGTGAATATTGGCCGGACACAAGCTAAATATAGTCTTATCTTATTACGTAAAGAGAGTTTACTTTTAGATCGAATCAGCGGGCTGAGACGACTAAGGACGAATTTGGCTCTATTCTTTACTATTTTAATATGAGGGCCGAAGGTTAGGCGGCTATCCAACGTGACTCCAAGGTATTTAACCTGACGAGTCCATGGTATAGCGCGTCCGAACAGGGTGATCTGAGGAAGGCGAGTCCACTCACTCAGCGGTATAAACCGAGAGAAGAATATGGCCTGGCTGTTTTCTGGGTTGAGTTCAATCCTCCACTTCTTGAACCAATCACCCAAGAGCGAGGCAGCCTTTTGGAGCCTTTTGACAACTGTTTCTCTATGCCTACCAGAGTAGTAGAGAGCAGTGTCATCAGCGAAGAGGGCAAGCTGTACATTATGATGTTTAGGAATGTCACTCGTGAAGAGGGAGAACAGGAGAGGCGAAAGCACCGATCCTTGAGGAACGCCCGCGTTTATGGGATGAGGTCTAGAGTGAGTGCCCTCCACTCTATACCTAAAGTTTCGATTAGAAAGAAAGTCTCTAATGATGAGAACCAATCTATCGGGAAGACCCATGTTGTACAGCTTGTAAATAAGGCCATTATGCCATACCTTGTCAAACGCTTTAGCCACGTCAAAGAAGAGAGCCCCTGTGCCCGTATGTTTTCTCCGATTAAAACCGTCCAAAATATGTTCAGTAATCCTGTGGACCTGATGAACGCAGGAATGACCAGTCCTGAATCCAAACTGTTCGTTTGGGACAAGACCTCTGCTGAACGCTACCGCCCTGAGTCTAGATCTGGTAATTCAGCGTTTATTTCAGGTAATTTCAGTAAAAGATATGCAATTCTTCTAATAATTTTAATTATCAGGACCGACGCCATTAGCGGCTCGCGAGAAAGAGACAGAGATTTTTTTTTTTTTTAATTTGTCATTGCCATTGCATTCCAATACTCCCTCTCAATGACACAATTTACAAATCTTTCACCACCAAGGCACACAAACTTCTAAATTTTATAAACAACTCTTTACATAGAGCCTTGGTGAACATATCAGCAATCTGCTCTTCACTACTTATGTAACATAGCTTTACAAACCCTCTAGCAATCATATCTCTAATGTAATGATACTTAATATCTATATGCTTAAGTCGTTTTGTTTCAGTGTTCCTAGCAATTTGAATGGCTGATTGGTTGTCTTCTAACATTAATATTTGATTATTACAGTTGTCTAACTCAAAATCTAGCAACAATTTCAACAACCAATATGACTCTACTAAGGCAGTACACATTGCTATATACTCGGCTTCTGTTGAAGATAATGAAACACAATCTTGCCTTTTTGAACCCCAGATAACAGTACAATTACTTAATTTAATACAAAATCCTGAAGTTGATTTTCTATCCATATCATTTCCACCCCAATTAGCATCAACATAACATACAATATTGAAATCTTGTGAATTACTATGGAACATTAATTTACTGTTAACTGTCTTCTTTACATACCTTAGAACTCTTTTTAGTGATGTTAATACATTATTGTTTCCACGACCCTGATATCTACTTAGCAAAGACACACTAAAACATAAATCAGGTCTTGTTCCTGTCACAGCATAAAGTAAGCTTCCTATGATCTGTCTACATAAACTTTCAATATTGTAATCACAATTTGACCCATTTAACTCTTGTACATTCAAGCCCTTTTCCATGGGGGTTGACATAGGCTTACAATTATACATATCAAATTTCATCAACACTTTATTTAAGTAATTTTCTTGGCTCAATACAGTAACCCCATGTTGCAAATCTTGTTTTACATCAATACCTAAATAATTTGTAACAAAACCAAGGTCTGTCATTCTGAAATTTTCAGCTAATATTGACTTTATTGACATTAACTCTTTATTACAAGAAGAGAACAGAAGAAGATCGTCCACAAATATTATTATGTAAGTTCGAACATCCTTCCTTACTTTCACATAAAAACAATAATCATTTTTAGACCTTTTAAAAACAAGTTTACACATCAAACTGTCAAACTTTTCATTCTAGTATTTTGGAGATTTCTTTAACCCATACAATGACCTATTTAATTTCACAGCGTTATATTTACTTTCTACTCCATCTGGCAAGGTCATGTAGACTTCTTCCTTTATTTCCCCGTACAAAAAAAGCACCCTTAACATCCATTTGATGGACAGGTAATTTAAGCTGGTTTGCTACCACGAGAAATACTCTGAACGTCGGCAGCCTAGCAACTGGTGCATACAGCTCACTCAAATCAAAAGTATCCTTCTGCTCGAAACCCCTTGCTACTAACCTAGCTTTGTAGGTCTGATTATTTTGACCTGCATTCTTTATTTTAAATACCCACTTACTGCTGATACATGACTTACTGTCAGGTAAATGTGTCTCTGTCCAGGTGTTGTTTTCTTTCAACACCTGTAATTCCTTCTGCACAGCTTCCTGCCACTTGCATGCATCTGGCCTCTTCATGGCCTCTTTATAGGTAGTAGGTTTATTTTCTAATGCTAAGAAACTTACTTCGTAATCCTCCATCCACTTAGGCTTTCTTCTCTCTTTTAGGTCCTACTGCCATATTTTGTTCTGCATCCTTGAACTCATCTCCCTCTTCATCTGTACTTTTCACCTGCTCTGGTGTGCTCATACCTTCCAGCTGCTCTGGTGTCCTGCTGCCTTCCACCTGTTCTGATGTCCTTATACTTTCCACCTGTTCCGGTGTCCTAATACTTTCCACCTGCTCTGGTGTCCTAATACCTTCCACCTGTACTGGTGTCTTTATACCTTCCACCTGTTCCAGTGTCCTAATACCTTCCACCTGTACTGGTGTCCTTATACCTTCCATGTCTGCTGTCCATGTTATTACCGTACCTGAGCATGCTTGATTTTGTTCTTTATGTTCGCCTTCCAGACCATCCTCAGCGATAGACAATGTTTGCTTTATGAATACTACATCACGCTTTGTATCTACAGTTTTCTTATCAGGGTAATAAATTCGGTAACCTTTTACTCCTTCCCCATAGCCTACAAAGATGCCCTTTACTCCTTTCGAGTCCCATTTTTGCCTCTTCTCCTTGGGAATATGTACATAGACTTCTGACCCAAAGATCCTTGATAAATCAGAGATATTAAATATCTTACCTTCCCATACCTCATATGGTGTCTTATTTTCCACACAACTTTTTGCTGTCCTGTTAATTGTGAAAACCGCCATGTTCACCGCCTCTGCCCACAGTTCCTTGCCAAGACCCTTAGACTTTATCATAGTTCTAGCTGCCTCGACTATAGTTCTATTTTCCCGTTCAGCCTTACCATTCTGCTCCGGCGTGTAAACAACCGTCCTTTCATGAATTATTCCCTTCTTGGCAAACAGCTGTGTCGTCTCCTTGTTTATAAATTCGAGTCCATTGTCTGTACGGAACCTTTTTATCTTCCCATTATGATTTTCCACTAAAGCTATGTACTTTTCAATACATTCCTTAACTTGTTGTTTACTACTCAGAAAATACACAGTCCTGAACTGAGAAAAATCATCCTTAAATAATAAAAAGTACCTTGCTCCTCCGACAGACTTCGTTTCCATAGGCCCACAGACATCGCTGTGAATAAGTTGCCCGACAGCTGTTGTACTGGACTCGCTTCGCTGGAAAGGTAATCTGTGTATCTTTCCTTCTTGACACGCCTCACATGTATAATCTGCTATGTCTCTGAAAGGTATATCATTAGATTTCAGCATTTTCCTTACTTCACCTAAACCCTGGTGAGCCAACCTTTCATGCCAGGTTACCAATGATTCAGCGACCAAACATGTTTCATTTACCTTCAGTCTGAACACCATTGTATAACATTTTCCTTCCTTGCGAGCTAGAGCCATAACTTTACCATCCTTTATAAACTGACAATGGTCTTGTTTAGTGAGAACTGTATACCCCAGTTGAGCCACCCGACCCACAGAGAAAAGATTTACTTTAAGATCTGGCACATAGAGAATGCTACTAACGGTTGTATTTATCCATTCCTTCCCATTATAAGCATCTACCTTCAGGCTTCCTATACCTGTAGCCTTAATGACCTTGCCATCACCTATCATAATTAACCTAGGTTCAGATAGCTCTTTGTATTCATAGAACAATGCCTTATTCCCGCTCTTGTGCTCACTGGCACCACTATCAACAATCCAGTTATTGTTTACATGTTTCAAATCACAACCTACAAATGCATTACTTGAGTTATTTCCCAACTTAAATTTCCTAAATTTACAGTCTTTTTTAAAATGACCTGGCTTATTACAGTAAAACATTTAAATTGTTTCTTTCCTTTAAAACTACTAGTTGCTGGTTTGTTACCTGTGTGATTTTGTACTACCAGTGCCACACTGTCTTCTTGTCTTGAAGTCCGCTCTTCCTCGGTCATCAGCCTCGCTGTCAGGTTTTCTAGCGTCCTCTTGTCCTCCGAAGTAGACTCCCAGGCTGATATGAAGTAACTGTACCTTGCAGGTAGCGACATCAGGATCTTGGTCATAATAAACTTATCGGAGATCTCTTCACCTAGTTGCTTCAGTTTGCACCGCAACTCCTCGATTTTTGACAAGAAAGTTGCCATATCTACTCCGTCTTCATACTTGAATTGGAAGAATTTTTCCTGCCACATGTGTACACTTGATTCTGACTTTTGTTCGAAGACACTGTTCAGCTTGGCCCACATTTCAGACGATGTCTGACAGCTTAGGATGTGGGCCATAACATTTTGTGACAAACCGTCCACTTGGTCGACGATGAAAATTCCGCTCGCAATTTAGTTTCTTTAAATCTTGCAACATGTATAGGTGACTGGGTCCATAACCTCTGGTAATTCAGCGTTTATTTCAGGTAATTTCAGTAAAAGATATGCAATTCTTCTAATAATTTTAATTATCAGGACCGACGCCATTAGCGGCTCGCGAGAAAGATACAGATTTTTTTTTTTTTTTTAAATTTGTCATTGCCATTGCATTCCAATACTAGAGTTAATGACTCTTTCATATATTTAACCTAGCGATTTTAAAAGGCTAATAGGACGATAGCTAGATGGAACTGACCTATCTTTACCTGGTTTATGGAAACCAATTACATTAGCTTCCTTCCAAGCATCCGAGAACATACAATTTGCTATGGCGGAGTTTAAAATAGTCACTAGTATGACAAGAAGGGGATAGAAAAGGTTCTTAAGCACTCGGTTAGCAATTCCGTCTGATCCAGGAGCTTTTGTGGAGTGGAGGTCTTTGATTATTGATTTGACCTCGTTTACTGTAACGGGATCAAGAGGATCATGTGGAGGAAGAATGGAGCGTCTGTCGACTTCGCAGTCAACTGCATCCACGTGAAGTTGGTCGTAGGGTTCATTAGTAAAAGAGCATTGGCTCTCGAGGCTGTCGGCCAGGCACTCAGCCTTGTCGGCGTCCTCAAAAGCCAAGATTTATCAGGACGTGTGAGGCTTGGGATATCCACAACCGCATCTGATTTAAGCGTACGCGCAAGTCGCCAGTAAGCCTGATGATTCGGAGTGAGCTCTGTAAGGAGCTTGTCCCATTTTTGCGCTCTATGATCTTTTAGTGCGGTTTTGACTTCTCGTTGCCGTTTCCTCATAATAATTTTATTTTCATTATTAGGAAAGAAGCCATATGCTCTAGTGGCAGTGTTCTTTTCCCAGATGAAGATGTAGGTTAAGGGCTTGGCTCTACATGAGATTTGATAACTTTTTAACCGTGCAAGCGTTATGAACTTCTGAGTCTTGGTTTACATGAAATGTTTTTGATGGGATACAGTATTTACTCGACTTTCATTTGTTTCACTTGTCCTCTAACTCGCAACATTACAGCAGCAATGAATTGAGTCATGCAGGCCGCTCTAAATTTATTATCTAAAACTGATAGCATCATTCCTGAGATGTTTGGAAGAGTTGCTTGTGCTATATAACAGTACAAACTGCTAGGTTTAAGGATCCGAGACCCATTGTAGCGTTATACAATGCCTATGTGAGAAGTAAATTAGAGTTCAACGCAATCATCTGGGACCCACACGAGACTAAATACAAGCTCATGGTGGAAAGAGTCCAACGTAAATTTGCTCGATACCTGTATAAAAAAATGTATGGGTATTATCCCTATTTATTCCCATCCATGTTCGTGGTCGGAATGGTAGGAGTAGACACCCTAGAGCTGAGACGTAGGCTAGCGTTATTAGTGCACTATTATCTGCTATTACACAACCGAGTGGACGACCCCGCTGCCCTCGCGGGCTGCGCGCTGGCGGCACCGGAAAGGTACGGGGTGCTGCGGTCGCGCCTGCTTTTCGCGACGGGTGTGGTACGCACACAGCATGCTCGTTTTGCGCCCACCTTCCATGCGTGTACACTGTTAAATTTGCTCATCAGTAAATATCCGGAAATTGACATTTTTAATGTCAATTTACCGAAGTTTATAGCCTATTTAAGAGTTTTTTTAAGCATTTAGTTTTATTATTACTTTAATATTTAGTTTGGTAATATATGTTGTTGAAAACAAGACTGTTT
Source organism: Ypsolopha scabrella (assembly GCA_910592155.1). NCBI lineage: Eukaryota > Metazoa > Arthropoda > Insecta > Lepidoptera > Ypsolophidae > Ypsolopha > Ypsolopha scabrella. Next base: position 3,730,213 of record OU342989.1, on the reverse strand, counting down.
TAGCTTACGAGTTGGTGACAAGCACTGTAAGTAGGCTAAGGTTCTTATGTAAAAATAAATAAATAAATAAATATTTCAGTCTTTAAGATTGGAGATAGAGATAATATCAATAATTTAAGGTCTATTTCGGTACTACCTGTGATTTTAAAAATTACTAAAAAGAATGAAAAAATCGGCTTATTAAATTTCATAATACTTATAACCTCCTATCAGATTCTCAGTACGGTTTTCAGCATGCCTAAGATGGCCAAAAATCGGAACTCCCAACACCGAAAGTCCCAACACCAAACTCAACCCAATATTATTCCATATTGGTAACATGGTTGCCAGGGTTAGACAAAATTAACACCGCGATAAAACGCTTAACTCCGTCACAGAGTAGTTGAAAATTCCTCAGATGAATATAAACTGGGATTCTGCTTTCTTGTTTATAGGTGAACAGACATCTTAGTGAAGTTTTGCTTATTTTTCGGATATTTTTCATCAAACTTGATTTGTTTAGTTTTAATTGTAGTTTATGTGTTGTTAGTGGTAAATTTTGTATTATTTAGTAAGTATTATTGTTTTTAAAAGGATCGTTTAGGTTATCCATTCCATAAATGGATTCCTCCGATCCTCCTGATCCGGACCCTCCGGATGGGCCTCCTTTGTCTCCTGAACTGTTCTCACTACCTGCAACTGAGCCAAGTAGAAAACGTCCTGCTGATGGTTCAGAGAATATGTTGTCTAAACGTACGATTGTAAATCCAGCAATGGCATCCATACAAACAACATTTGTACACCCTAGCTTCGGAGGCGGCAAATTATACGATATTAAGGATTTAGGCCCTTTTATAGTCCATGTTTCTCGCGAGGAAACTGAACCCTCGTCTGGTACTTCCATCAGACCCATTAAATTTGGAAAATTCTTAGTGGATAATAAAATTACTAACATCAAAATGGATGGCATTAAAAGCGTAGGACGGAATAGAATTTCTGTAGAATTTAAATCTGGGCAAGATGCCAACAAATTTATTGAGAATGTGTCCCTGAAAAATAATAAATATCATGCACAAATCCCTGCTTACAATGTTACCCGAATGGGCATAGTAAAAAACGTTCCCATTGACTGGTCAATGGAGGAGTTTGTTGAGTCGGTTGAACTCCCTGATGCCTGCGGTATTATATTGAAGGCTAGACGCCTTAACCGTAAAGTTTTATCAGATGGTAACCCCTCCTGGATTCCTACCCAATCTGTGGTGATTACTTTTAGAGGCCAGGTTCTCCCCAAAAGGATATTTTGTTTCTACACCTCTTTACCAGTAGAAACATATCATCTACCAACAATTCAATGTCTGAGCTGTTGCCGGTTTGGGCATATCAGTGCCCAATGTAGATCTAAACCACGGTGCTTCCGATGTGCCCAGTCTCATTCGGGACAGGGATGCAGTGTCCCTGAAATCCAGGCTACATGCTTGTATTGCTCGGGAACTCACTTTGCCACTAATAAAACGTGCCCAGAGCACAATCGGCAAAAGTCCATTAAAACTGTCATGTCCCAGGAAAGCATTTCATATGCAGATGCCTCTACACGATTTGCACAAGTCCGCAGACCATATGTGGAACTCACACAACAACATATCCCATCTTCAGTTGCAGTATTCTCGCCTTCTCAGTTGGATTCGTTTTCTAGGGCTGTCAGCTCCTCCCACAAAAAGACTATTTTTACTCCACCCCGTCAAAGGCCAGTTATAGATATAGGTTACAATCGTAAGGCTCATGCAGAAATTGTTTCTGAGGGCCCTTCATCCCAACCTAATGGTTGTGCATTAACCCAGCCTCCAGATATTTCACCAAATGAAAATCTCATGGAGCTCTAAATAGCTACCCTAATAAATTTAATTTCTAAATGTAGTGATTCCCTACCGTCCAACGTTGCTGCTAAACTCAATGAAATCTTCCTTTTAATTAATAGCCATGGCTCTAACGGACTCAACAGTAACCCACTTTCTCCAGTGGAACACTAGAAGTGTTTCCACAAAAAAACCAGACCTTATGTATTTAATTAATAAACACAATCCTGCTGTCATTGCCATCTCTGAGACGTGGTTGGTTCCTGGATCCCATTTTAGGATACCAGGTTTCTCCTGTCTTAGGGATGACAGAGATGATGGATATGCTGGTTGTGCTATCCTTGTCAGACGAAACTTCACTTTTTCTCAAATTTCTCTCCCTGTACACAGTCAAGATATTAATGCTATTGCCATCAACTTCCTTAACATGGTAATCTTATCAATGTATATAGCTAATCCTAGACCTTCTGTTCTACCTGAACTGATTTCTATTATCTCATCTATTCCTGCACCTGTTATTATAATGGGTGATTTCAATGGCCATCACATATCATGGTCTTTTAAAACTGACAGTTTTGGGAGCGATCTTGTTGAAACTTTTGACTTCCTTAATATATGCATACTGAACGATGGTTCTCCCACTCGACGTACTCGTCCAAATGAAAATCCTGGTAGCGCCGTCGACCTATCTCTTTGTTCTCCATCTCTTTCTTCTGTCTTGTCCTGGAGGGTTCTACCTCTCACTCATGGTAGTGATCATTTCCCCATATTAGTTTCTATGCCTAATCACTCTGCTTCCCATTGTAATGACTCCCCTTTGTTAAAATATAGGCTCAATAAGGCAGACTGGGAAAACTTTTTATCTTCTGTAAATGGAAAAATTTGTTCACTCCCTTCCACTTCTAATGCAAACTTTCTTTCCAATTACTCTCAGTTCATTGACATCCTTTCCTCCTCTGCCAAAAATCATATTCCTATGAAAAATCCTTTTTGACGTAAGCTTTCCACTCCATGGTGGGATCTTGATTGCACTGCCGCCGTTAAGAAAAGAAGCCAAGCCGAAAAAAAATATAATTCAAATATGTCCATGAGCAATTTTTTATCTTATCAACAAATCGCAGCGCAAGCTAGGAGACTGCTTTCAAAAAAAAAGAAACAGGGTTGGAATAAATTCTGTGAGAATCTTTCCCCCAGAACGCCAGTTTCTTTAGTCTGGCGTAATATAAGAAGGTTTCGAGGGTCACTTAATGTTCAGAATCTTACCTCGAATGATTCTGATTCTTGGGTGGGAGCTTTTTCTGAGAGGCTAGCTCCTTCTTGCCCTCCGGTCATACCTCCTGCTTCTTTACACATTACTTTTTCTCCTTCTTCATGTCCCAGTAATAGTTTTGATTTTATGAATTCCCCTTTCTCTTTTAATGAACTACAGTGCGCTATACATGGCCTCACTGACTCCACCCCAGGTATTGACAACATCCCTTATTCATTCTTAATTAACTCTTCTGAATCCACAAAATTATTTTATCTAAATTTAGTTAATCACTTTTATGAAAACGGAGTTACTCCGGATGAGTGGAACACCCAGATAATAATCCCGATTCTGAAACCTGGTAAGGATCCTTCTGATCCGTCTGCTCGAAGGCCAATAGCATTATCTTGTTGTTTGGCAAAGATTTTAGAACGAATGGTTAAAAACCGGTTAGAGTGGATAGTAGAGAATAAATGCTTACTAGCTAGATCTCAATTTGGTTTCCGGAAGGGTATGAGTACTTTGGATAGTCTTAGTATTTTAACTATTGACATTCGGTCATCATATAAGAAACAAGAATTTCTTGTCGGGGTTTTTCTTGACATAGCCTCTGCATATGATAACGTTCTTCTTCCTGTACTCAGGCAAAAATTGCATCAGCTGATGATCCCAGAGAAACTGATTCGTATCATATGTAGCTTGCTCATTAACAGATCTATCCAGATTAAAAATAATAATTCCCTTCTTCCACCTAGGAGAGTTTGGAAGGGTCTTCCTCAGGGATCCGTACTCAGTCCTATCTTGTACAGTATTTATACACATGATCTTGAAAAAGTTGTGGACTCTTTTTGTAACATTCTACAATATGCGGATGATCTAGCACTTTATGTTTCATCCCCATCAGTAGAAACCGCAGTTAATCGATTAAACTCAGCTCTTTTTTACCTTAATGATTGGCTTCAGAATAATGGGTTATCCCTGTCTGTTGCAAAGAGTTGCGCAGTAATTTTTACAAAAAAACGTTCAATCCCTGGAGTGTTAATAAAATACAATGATGATCCCATTAAAATTGAAAATAAAGTGAAGTTTTTAGGAGTGATCCTTGATTCAAGACTTACTGGCATGCCCCATTTCACTTATATTTCTCAGAAGTGCGAGAGGGGAGTGAATGTTCTCCGTGCGCTCTCTGGTGTATGGTGGGGATCTCATCCTTACTCACAAAAACTTTTATATAATGTTATTGTTCGGAGCCATTTGGATTATGGTAGCTTTGTTTTGGATCCCTGCAACAAATCAGAATTTGAGAAAATCAACAAAATCCAAGCTAAATGTTTGAGAATTATTGTAGATGCAATGAGATCTTCGCCTAAAAATGCCTTACAAGTAGAATGTGTCGACCCTCCTCCACACCTGCGCAGACAATACCTTTCAGATAGGTTTTTCTTCAAAATTGCTCAAAATTCGAATCACCCTCTTTTACCAAAGTTAATGCATTTATTCAACCTTGTATCCCAATCCGGTTTTAGCTCAGAATCAGATTTACCTTGTGTTATAAGAAGTTATATTAGTCTTTCGAAAATTAACCATCCCACTGTAAAATTACAAATCAACCCTCCATTTCATATTCCCTTCAAAGCCTTGATTTTTGAACCAAACGTGATTACGAATTTTGGCGTAGATAAAGGTTCGACCGTTGCTGACAAATCCTTCCAGTATATTTTGGAGAAAGACTGGCAGGGCTGGCTGAACATGTTCACTGATGCCTCTAAGTTATCAAATGAAACTAATGTTGGAGCTGCAGTTTGGATTCCCAAATATAAAATTATTCTCAACTTTAAATGTCCCCCAGAAGCTTCTGTTTTCACTGGAGAAGCAATTGCAATTTTGGAAGCAATCTCATTTTCTAACACTCACAAACTTAATAACACCATTATTTTTTCGGACTCTTTGAGTTGTCTCCAAGCATTTTTGTCTAATCCTTTTAAGAATAAGTCCCGCTTTCCTATCATTCTAAAAATTAGAGAGGCACTTTTTATGTGCAAAGAACAACACATTAACGTTGCTATCGCTTGGATTCCAGGTCATCATGGTATTTCAGGCAACGAAATGGCTGACTCATGTGCTAAAGACGCTGCAGAATTAGGTACTTCCGAACACAATGTTGTTTACCACCATGATCTTCTTCCTCTGGCGAAAACCAATTTAGATAAGGCGTGGTCCAAGTCATGGCAAGAGTCCCAGAAATTAATTGGCAGACATTATGGTGCAATTCAACCTGATATTCCTCAACGCCCGTGGTTCTTTAAGTACCGTGATGCTAATAAGATTTCCACATCCATAGTTTGTCGTCTCCGGCTAGGTCATGTATGTTCTCCCGTTTTTCTGGCAAAAATCAGGGTGAGGGATCATTCCCTCTGTGAATGTGGCTTGTATGAAGGGACTGTAGATCATATGTTCTTTGAGTGTCAAAGATTACAGTATTCTTTATATGATGTTCTCCCTCCGCAAATCCCCCGTCCCGCTAACTTCAGCTTTCTGCTGACTTTTGTATATAGTCATTTTGTATACACGTTATGTAAGTTTATTAAATTAAATAATATAAAACTATAAAAGTAGCATAGTGTGTTGTATAGGTACTTACTAGTGTTTTAATAATATTCAGTATTTGTTGTAGGTAACATATTACGGTTTTATTAATGTTTATTTTCCTCTGTGTATATATTGTGTACTTGCTTAGTAATGTTGTTTATATTTTGTTGTAGGTTAACGCTTCAGGACTCAAGTTAACCAAATTTTAACTTGAAAACTTCCAGCAAGTCTATTCACTTAAAACTAGATATTGGCGGAACTAATGTGCGGAGACACATTATAGGAAGCCAGATAAAACGGCTTTGATTGATTGATTGATTGAATATAAACTGAGGAAAATTCATTCGATTACTCGGACAATTAAATCGATTATTTTTTTTATAACGTGGTTATCCAACCAATTGTTGTCATTTACATGTGTTAGCTTTATGTATTAATCAACAAACTGAAAAATCACCTTCTTGCCTGGGGAATTACTTATTATGCAACTTTTTAATAGAGCAAGATTAAATAGAATAACGTTTTAAAAATTTTACGTCACAATTTATAAGTCGTAGTTGTGATGTGAGGAAAGAGTTCTTTCAAAATGGAACCGCCAAAAAAGCAAGTAAAATGAGGTATTATACAATCAAAACACAAATTTGCTAAAAATTTCCTAAGACCTTAACTAATGTACTTAATTTATTTTTAGTTTTTTTTTCACTTTTTTCTATGTAGATCTGTCTCTTTCTAATAAACGAGTGAAATTTCGCACTATGATCGCACGTTTTGAAACGCTTTCTAACCTAATATGATTTATCAATATTTTATATTCTTGCTAGGTAGTATGGAAAGACGTTGTATAATAACAAGACTGTGCACTGTCCAATTTTTGCTCAACTAAACTAGATTTTATATGCTTAGAAATAAGATTATTTGATACCATTTTAGGCGAAAAACGAGCCGAGCGAGATAGCTGTCGCTACTCGTGGCAAGTTGCCGGCGTATATAATTTAAACAATAAACTTATATAGTGTTGTTGAGTTTTTAACGTATTAGAAAGGGACCAACGACTGCCAACATCCATCTCGCTCGGCTCGTTTTTCGTATCGTAGTGCACAGTCTTGTTCTCTATACTATACAATGTCTTTGGTAGTATGTTAGTTTGGTTTAGTTTATTTCGTAAGATAATTTAATTTATTAAAGTTTCATGTATTTTGTTTTTGTTAAATAAAACCATGTCCGTCATATTGTGAAAAAACAAAACGTAAGTATAATAGTGCGTTCCGAGCCACGACATAATCGATTTATCGCGTCTATAATCGTCATTCCGAGTTAATGATGGCCGTGCGGCGTAAGTGATTTGATGGTAATTTTAGTGCTGTTAGCGCCATTCGGAACATGCACTCCAAACTCAAACTCATAATTGGTAACATGGTGGCTAGGGTAGACAAAATAAACACCGCGATAAAACGCTCAAGTCATTATTATCCTACCAACTTGAAAACTAGTTCAATGTAAGTAAATTACTCTCTTATAGTATCAACAGAAATGTGTAGATTTGTTTTATTACTCAACAAAATGAAATATCACCTTTACTTTCGTTTTCGTCCTACTTTGGATGACTTTTGGATATGATAAGATAGCCCCGATTTTGTTTCTATAATTTGTCCCACACACAAATTAATTATATCTTAGTATAAATGATGATTTAATGATCTGTGCTGTGATTAATTGTTTGAAGCCATTCAGAGAAGACTATTTGTTAAAATTTGTGTCCATCTAGCGAACGAACGGTAGAAGGGTATTCTTTGCTAGCAAATTAACCTAATCTAACCTTAATAAAATCTCTAAAAAAGTCAAAGGTGTTCTAAACATTAATTTTCTGAAAAATTCCACGGTATTTTATACAGTCAAAGACCTTATTGTATTTTTATTACGTTTCTAGATAAAGTGTAAAAAGAAGAACTTCCAAATAAGGCTGACTTCATGGCTATTTGCAAACAGGGATTATGATGAAATCCTTGGAGCAAAGGATCCTAAAGAAATGTGGCGAAAGCTGGCGGGTCTTTTGGTTAAACATGGGCCATGTAATATGGAGATGATGATGAATGATGGAGAACAGTAGATGACTACATGGTGCGATTTGAAAAAGTACACTCGAAGGGACAGTGCAACCTATATTATGAAGTATAGGTAATGAGATAGACGGCAAAAAGTTGTCTTTGTAATAGGTAATACGAGTATAAATGTGTCGGACCCACGGTACCACTGCCCCATACCACAGGGGGTACGGTGGGAATTTTTTGTGTAGTACCCCTGAGCGCATGGTGAGTATTTTTTGTCCAAACGGTACCACCATAGTGCTTGCCGTAAGATACATATGTATATAATGATTGAAATTGTAGTTTCCAAGTTATCAATTCATGAAATACTGTAGGATAAATATTCAAATTATCACAATTCATGAAATATCAAAAACAGACAGATTAGCAATATTGACACAAATATTGCAGACAGATTAGCAATATTGACACAAATATTGCAGACAGATTAGCAACCAGTGGCGGCTGGTGCCTCAGAGAACCGGTGGTGCACTGCATGGTTTTATTAAAAAGATCAAATAAAATGCCGCAATTTAAGGAAACAAATTTTATTTATATTCCGTCCAAATCGCTTCTCCGCCGAAAATAACACAGGGAAAGCAAAAAAAAGCATTTAGTCTCTCACATCCACATATAACCATTTCTTTTTAACATACATTTCACTTTTGAACGTTCTCGTGAACGATTTATTTTTTGTTTTGCATTCCTGTTTTATATTATGATGGTTTTCATGAGTCCTGTTGGTTTTGATAAAGTCAATATTGTAATTTACACTCATTATTATCACTATTTCCAATCTTTAGTTTACTTTTTTAGATAATTATAGTAATTAAATAAACAATTACTCCTCCGCAAGCGCGCGCAAAAAGTGACAAACTGACGACAAGTGCATCGTGCGTAGGTCAAGGCCTCGGGGTAACGCGAGTGAACTACTCGTTTCGTTTCGTATTCTTTCGGCAATTTCCGGTCGCGTACGGCGCACGAATCTGTCCTAAAACTGCCATACATTTTGTACTACGCATCTTCTGTCTCACGCGCCGGGCTGTTTACACCGTGTTTCATAGAAGTTGTATGAGCTCGCGGCGTGCGATTTCCCGAGCGCACGGGGCCGATTTTGTTCAAGCAAAAATAAGATTTAATTCCTTTGCAGTAGAAATCTATACATTTTTATTTACCCCGTAATGACAAAACATGTATAGGTATATATATGTACTATAATCAGATATTTAGTTTCCGTATAGGGCAGTATGGATGGATGGGTAATGATAGGTATAGGACATTATTGTGTAAGTTTAATTTAAATGGTAGTGCGGCGCACGGGCGCACTTAAGGTGCAGCCGCCACTGTTAGCAACATTGACACAAATATTGGTTGGATTGTGAACAACTTAATCCGAAGAATGATTGGTAGTTCTTAGGGTGCTTAAGTTACTCAGTTGCTGAATATGCTTGCGCTGTGTGAAATAACTCAGCACATACAGGTCAAATAGACACTGTACTCAACGAGACTTGTTGCCTGGTCACCAGTTGCTCTTAGCCAACACCAATCAAAAAACTAAACATTCTATTGGGTACAGGACCCCCGGATATTAGGAGAGAATTCCACCACATTATGCGGATGTGAAGCTCAACCCCCTGATCTTCTGATCACATGTCCAAGTGCTCCTCAATGCACCAAGAGAGAACCCATTACTGCATGCAATTGCGTTTTTGGAGTGGCAAACTATTGGAAAAATGTTATTTAAATTCAATGCTTTCACTCGAAGAAGAAGGTTGCAACCCAATGGAAGCTTGATCAACCATGTATGAATTTTATGAATAAATAAAAGCTTTGTTTTACCCTATGATGTTCATTTTTTTTTAAATTAATGTGCATACTTAGTAAAGAGGCTAGTTATCAAACTACCTTTTTTATGTAAAAGTCAGAAAACGATAATTTGTATCCCAAATAACCTACAAATACAATCAAAACTCACGAAACTACCTTTATCACCACCTCAATAGATCGAAGACCAAAATATTCTTAATCAAGTGTCATAACGTGTTTAAAATGGTGAAAAAAATTGAAAAAAAAAAGATCACGCATGTATTTCCCTAACTCCTGTCAAAGCATTAAAATATTGAGGTGCCCTGTTAGCCTTGGAAATGAGGTGTTAAACGGCCGCCATGATGGAAATTACTATACAAAATAATCTTATACAAACGTCAAAAGGTGTTTAAAATGGTCACCCATGTTACCAGCTATGGATAAAAAAGAAAAAAAAAAACATAACACCTGTATTTCCTTAACTCCTGTCAAAGCATTAAAATATTGAGGTGCCATATTAGCCTCAAGGAAATGAGGTGTTTAACGGCCGCCATGATGGAATTTACTGTCAAAGGGTGTTTAAAATGGTGTTTAATTGGCAACCATGTTAGGCATGCAGGTGTAAGTACTGAGGATGCTAACTTGGACCAAAGGATATAACTAAGCATTCAGATCTATTTTCTTAGACTTTAAAAAAACATTTAGACAGTCTCTATTTACGCTTTAAAGAGAAATCTGGATAAAATTAGTATTAGAGGAACGGTTTTAATATTACCCAGTAATTATTTACATTGCCGTACAAAAAGAGTGGAGCTTGATGGTAAAACATTTAGTAAGGATGTCCTCACCTCTGATTATGGTGTTCCGCAAGGTAGCGTCCTTGGACCTACCCTGTTTGTAATACATAGGTAACACTAAAAGTTTCCGGAACTGGCCACTTACATAAACAATATTTAAAAATTTATTGCAACATTTGAAAATAGAACTCTTTGGCTGTAGAATGCAGTTTGTTTCATCTGACTGTCTTTTGTTTTTACCTTGTGGCGCCATTTAAAAAATTGTGTGTCTGCATCAACATGGATTTAACTCGGGAAAATTTTCGTAGTATGATTTTCTACGATTTTAAGTGTAATTTGACAGCTCAACAGAGCATCGCTCGGCTTGAAACAGCTTTTGGCAATGAAGCACCATGCAAGACGACTGTTTATAGCTGGTTTGCAGAATTCAAGCGTGGTCGTATCAATCTCAATGACGAATCTCGCGATGGTCATTGGATGGCTCATTCGTCCTCGCGCCGAGTCTGAGGATGACGGCTAGGGAGAAAGATACCCTGTCCAGCTGCGTGCCGATGTTAATAGACGGTACAGCATGCAGCCAGAACCCGGACTCCCTTTCATCGGACGCCAGGAGACGGGCTCGATCTGCAGGATCGGTCGCAGTGTCAAGTAAGGAACTTTGAACTTGTCTGCAGATCGGCTCGTTCTACTGTTTTTGTTTTGTCAAGTCAGTGAGCATATTCTCACCAGGACAGGCTTGAACCCATGCATCCTTGGCATCCGTCAAGCACGATGCTTCAACGTCACCCGAGTGACGGGAAAATTATAGTACCGTAGAGGACATGCGTGCTATGAACGGATGACAGGAAGGCTGGGAGTGCTACACTGGAAATTTTACAGATTCCCAGGCCACCGAACCGGACTGGAAGGGTGGCCCAGCACCGGTCGGTAAGTGAACAATTTAATAGGTAACAATTGATTGCTGAAGAGTGTTATCAATAATTTTTAGGAGTGTATCAAATTTCCAAAGTGGGCAGCATCGTAAAACGTAGGTTAATTTGGGTACAAAAAGGCGTAAACGGATAATAAAAAGTGCAATGTGTGGGTTAATTTTTGTTAAAAAGTCTGAAGTATGGAGAAATCTAGAGATCTGGTCGTTTATATACATGGTAATCGATTCGTTTAAGACAGGGGCACCAAGGAGACGTAATGACTCATTATCTAAAATTTTGATGTTAGCAGCTACGGCATTAAATTTTTCGATTATATTATTTCGCCGTTATGCAGGCAGAACCAAGTAACTTACTAAAAAGTCAAAATGAGATATCGCAGTTACAAAGTTCAGTGTGTTAATAATGACCTTTTAAAAACCCCATTAATATTAAAAGTATATACTATCGGTACACTAATTCATGTGCTATGAGTAAGTGCATTTAGAGTTCCAGAAAACTGGTGTTTTGTAATAAAGTTTGACGAAAACTGTGACGAGGTCTCCCATTTACTTGGTTTTACCTGGGGAGAGAAAAATCTCTATAATTTAAAAACTAAAACGCTTATAATAATACCGACGAAATTACTTATTGCTTTTATTTATTAAATGCTAATTACGTTATGAATATACATAAAAAGTACTTCTTTAATACACTACCAAGTAGAAATGTGTTAAGATACTTGGTTTTACCTCGAGACAATTTTGAGATCTAAAATTTTTAATAATGTTGTTCAAAGTATTTGACATGAAAATTTAACAATGTGAAACCTTACAATGAATTGAAAGACATAAAAACTATCTTAAACACGCAGCACAGGAAAATACTTAATCCTGAAAAAATCCACCAATTCTTTTTATAAGAAAGTAACCTAACAAACAAACAATTTTTGTTCAAAGAATTTTAACGTCACAATAGGAAAGTTTAGCCTAAATATTTATAGAATAAAAAGCTGTGATGGGTCTAATTGTTTATTAAAAAAATTATAAAACTGGTCTGAGCTACAATCAAATATAAGAGAACAAAAAAAAAAAAAGTAAATTCCGCTACCATGACAACACAAAATCAGTAATAAATTATTAATTTTTAAATGATGAAGTAAAAATTAATTGAAAACTGAACTTAATTAATTTTAACAGTTTTCTCATGTTTGCATGTAACTAATTAGCTCATACGAGAACTTATTCCGCATATTTTTTATATATTTGTAAATACCTTTTGCTATTTTTATAAAGTTGCAAAGCCCTTTTAACCAATTAATAAAATAAAAAAATCCGCTATCATGACAAATAAAATAGGGTTTACCGACTTTTATAAGCAAAAAGCTAGAAATAGGAGCTGATTAGTTCTCTTCTGAACTAATTGGTTCTTCATCAGAGACACAGAGGTCGGGAACTTTGTCTTTTTGCGACGAGGAAGTGTTTAGAACTAGATACCAGCCATGGTACTCTTCCGGTATGACTCTTTTGGCACAAAGATTTACCAAGTCCTTTTTTTTGGCATCACTGATCGGTAGTGGGGCATCATACAGCTGCACAAGTTCTGGATAACCGTATTCTTCTGTGGCAGAAGCTGTGGATACATCGAGAGAAGAATTTAACCTCTTTGATCTGTTTCTAGTGGAATAGCTGTGGTTTCCCATTTGTGCCTGGCGTTCTTGTTGTTGTAAGAAAGGATCAATAACTAAGAAATTGTCGCTCATGTCGTAATTATAGTATATTTTGGAATTATTCTTCACATACTTTAATCTTTTTATTTTCAACCACTGTACTCTATCTCCATCAACATTTTTAGTTGAATTTTGTAATATTCTCTCTGCAAGTTGCTTCAAGTCCTTAAACTCGTTATATTTAAATTCTTTCACGTGGTAAGGCTGTTTAGTTACTTTCTTCGTACCTTTTTTGTAAGTTTTCTTTGACCTGGCACGTTTAAACACGTTTATCCATTCATTCATCGAATAAATGGATGTATATTTTTGGGCAGACTCAATGCTGCTATGCATAGAGTCTGCCTCCATGTATGAATGCCCAGATTCAAGAAATTTCTGTTCAATAATGTTTAGGTTGTCAATTTTCTGAACCGCACATAGTAATATTGCTGCTACATATTTATTTCTGTTTTGTCCCCCACAGGTATCTGAAAATAAACTTACTTCGGTAATATGTGATGGGACACAACTGGACAGGTAATGTAATAAAATGCTGCCAATTTCCGAGCTGCCTTTTTTGCCACTTATTTCAGACCACGTAAAGCAATATGCCTCGTTAGGCAAAGCACTTTCGTAAACGGTTAGGTTGTAAATGGTCAGTTTTCTAGTATAATAGAGCAATCCTACATCTCCACTGGGGATCTGTAAAATAGCCTGCAGGTCAAACGAAGCGGATAAAAATTTCTTCTCTACTTCAGCTCTAGCTTTGTCATTATCTTTCTCCTCATTGCATGCACGTTTTCTGTCCATGTGTTGTTCATAATCTTCTTTCAGATCTGCTGATTGATCACGTTTGTATCTTGTACACACTAAACATTGATCTTTTTTTGGTAGGAAGAATCCTAGATTGTAATCATTGCAAAATATCCGTCTGTATGTGGTTTCTGATACAGGCTCAGTTCCCTTCTTTTGACATTCTTCTTCATAATAACCAAACATTTTGCCAATCGATAGCTTGCAGTCCAAATATTTACGCTGAGAGTCTTTTCTAATATAATGGCTCTCCATTGTTGGAAAAGACTCAATGTGATTTTTAACTTCTTCTATTGTAGACTGTGGTGTTTTATTAATTGGAACATGCTGACCACGAGGGTCCTTTTCTACAGAGCATTGGCCCATAGAGTCTCTTAATTTGAGCGCATTTGCAATGACAGATTGGGAGATGCTCAAAGTCTTACAAAAAAATGCTTGACACACTTTTACTTTTTCGGCATCTTTTTTAAACGAGCAATGGGTTGTGTAAGCTCTTTGAGTCGTTCTTTTTCTTTCAATCAGAGCTGTTTTTGTTTTACTAATCTCAATGTTCGCTAATATGAAGTTTTTTTTTGCAGCAAAATCTAAGCTCCAGTATTTTCTGCAAAGAGACATCCTATAATCTTCAGAAAACATTGTAGTGCATTGGTATGTGCATTTTGAGCAATTAATTGGTTTCGGTACTTTTGGAATTCGGACTTTTTTGTTTGTCTCATAAGGTAAACCATCAGCCCTTCTTTTTCTAGCTACGTTTCTTTTCCATGTTTCAGGAGCAGCTTTTCGCCAACGCTTTACAGGCATGATTTTTTTCCAAACAGTATCAAACAATTCAATCATAATTATCGTCACATTTGTAGAAGCTTCACTAAGGTCATACATGTTGTTAGGTTCGATATTGGAAGAATACGATGGTCGAGGCTGTTCAGCACATCCCAAATCAAGTTCATTGTTAATATCACCAACTGAAATACTCCCAATAATATCATCTAATAATTCCTTGTTAAAATTTTCCTGTAGTGAAGAAAACAACAGAGACTGATCACACTCTTGATTAGGTTCTACCGTCTTTGAAACCTTTTCAACTATGCTGGTTAACAGGTCATTGATAATGTCCATTTCATAAAGCCGTGACACTTTACTGACCAAATCATTTAGTAATTCCTCAATATCAGAGTACGATTCCTCTAAAAAACTCCCGTTGAGGTCGCTGATTATAGGTACATGATATTGTGACTGAGTTCCCAATAAATCTTCCAAAGTTATTAGTTCTGGATTTTCAGTCGTGTTGTTTGGGCCTGCAAAAAATAATGGACACGTTTTATAAATCACTAGTTGCCAATGACGTAAATTTGCACCACACAGCCTAACCTGGAAGTAAATATCGGGGTGTGGCTGTGTCGTAGACAGTTAAATTACAGCTTTCTAGTACAAACAGTCTCTGAGCTAAGCCGCAGACATACGGACGGACAGACTGACATGGCGAAACTATAAGGTTCCTTGTCGGACTATAGAACCCTAAAAGACGAATAATGGTGTCATAACTTATTAATAATAATTCAATAATTATGAGCATCTTGACTGTCTCACAAACTTAATACTATAATATTAATATTAAAAATTTTACCTGGCAATGAATCTTGCAGATTTTGTTGTTCGTGATTCCCACATTTTGACATAAACTGGTCATAAGCTTGCGTAAGAAGATTATCCGAAAAATCATCGTCAGCGCTAAATCCAGATCCCGATGCTGTAATACAAACATAGTACCTAGATAAGTACCTACCTAAATAAAAAGTCACAGTTCAGATTCGATTAGGTGTCTGCTCAAAATGTGATTATAAATTAATTTATTGATACCACTTTTAGAAAAGTACAATAAGTTATAGTGGAGTTCTAGCAACCATCATCGGACTTCATCATCAGACCCTAAACAAAGCAGAGGAGGTACTCATAAAGGCACCTTTAGACCAGCTATTATAATATTGTACAGCGTATAGTCATCAGATAATGGGAATCGCTCGGGAATAATAAACTAACAAAGCATCTAAAGATTTTAACAATTGTCGTGTTTATCAGAGGCGATGGACGAACATCGATGAACAGTTCATCGGGTTGCGGCGATGGATTTGTATTAAACGACCATTTTACTTGTCAAAATGACAGATAACGTGAAGTTTAAAATGAAAGACCATGCGACAGAGGCGATTATTGGCTGACTTATTTGTCTATTTGTTTTGGACGTCTAATGTGGTTTGTATCGGAAATTACTTGCGATGCCCGATTCTTGCATTGCTTGCGAATCGGTCGTTTACTCGTATAACACTTTGCAACCCGATGAACAGTTCATTGATGTCCGTTCATCGCTTCTGTTAAACACGAAAAATGTAATAAGTAGGTACACAACGCTCATTCACAACGTTTTTTGTTGAAGACAAAAGTACCTACCTATCAGAAGTATAATACAACACCCCAACTTAATAGAACCTTAGTCCCTTTATCAGAATAACTATATTAGGTAACGATAAAAGTGATACGAGCATAATTAGTAAAATACTTGAAAGAATCATCAAGTTCTTCTAAACCTAACCTAAAAAGGTAACACAACTTCAAAAGTACCATTAAAATCTGCTTACCATTTGTATTGTTTGATGTATAAGGGTCAATAGACAGCAGCTTCTCATCTTTTTCACTCATATTTTGCTTAAAAAACTGGGCACAATACCTAACAAAATTTTAAATAACAAAATTCAACAACCAAGTAGCACGTGTACACGTCCGCGTCGGTTCGATGTCGCGCGCAAATATAGCTTACAGTGAGGTACTTGGTTCTGCCTGGATCATTTCATTGATACACGAACTTATAAATCGTCAAGTAATTTATCGTATCTAAATGTACGCCATTCTGCCAGACGTGTTTTCTTAAATCCAACAAGTATTAACCATCTAGCAAAACCAATTATATTATTTTAACGTATTTTTGCTCGTGCTAAAGTAGCAGTTCGGAAAGTTATCTGTTCTTACTATTTTTTACTTGGTGATTTAATAACTATTGGATGTAAAATTTGTGGCTGGAAAAACCTCATAAATCAACATAATGTATTTACGCTCGTAACGGTCCCTTAAAAAAGGATATTTAAATCTATATATTATGTTTTACTTGGAGTGAAACTGTGAATTTTTTCATTTGCTTGGTTTTACCACTGGACATCTCGGAAACTACGCGTTACTTCAAATAACTGGTTTTACCAGCAGGTAGAGAGTGAAGAAATGAGTCGATCCCTATATTTAACGCATTTTTGACCAAAACCCGAGATAATTGGTTTTGGCAGCATAACGGCGATTTCTTTCGAAACTCGAAATCGATTTGGATAAAAACAATTCACATTTTGAGTAATTTAGTTCTAAACCAATTTGGCCAAAATTTTGTACAATGTTTTCTAAGTCATTTAATACAGAAGTTGAATCGCCTCCAATGGTGCCATCGTCTAAGTACCAAGTATTAAATTTTGAATTTAGATCTTTGATGATTGGATTGATGGCCAAACTAAATATTGCTGGTCCTAGGGGGTCCCCTGCTGACAGCCGACTGCGGATTCCAGTAAGTGGTCTCTGTAGATTAATTTTGTTGGTCTACTATAACATTGAAAAACGTAATTATACATAGGGGCACAGTTATTTTTGACTTCTGTCAGCAGAGTACCTCTGTCCACCGAGTTGAATGCGTTTTCCACATCCACCTTCAACAGGACCTCACCAATATCGTGTTTAAGGAAGGTGCGGGTTGCATGTACTGCAGCCTCGCAACCCCCTTTACTCCCGAAACCTAATTGTGTAGGTCGAAATTTTGTGAATAAATCAGCTACAATATTTTTACAACAAATTTTGGACACCATCCGGCGGAATGTGTTTCCCACCGCGATGGGTCTGACGCCCCCATCCTTTTTTTTGAGGGCACACAGATTTGCTCCGTAGAGCAAGTCCGTAATACCCTCGCAGACCCCACCCGACAGCATAAGGTTGGCCAGTCGTGTAATGTCTTCCAGAAAGGTACGGCCAGCGACACCAGTGGTTCCGCTAGTAAGATCTTTAAATTCTGCGGGCTTATACCATCAAGTCCACCGGCCGAACCGTTTCTAAAGGACATTACGGCAGCCAGAACCTCGTTAACCGTCGCTGTCGGAGTGGGGTCGGAAGGACAGGGTGCATCCGGGAGTTGTGAGGTAGCTGCTGGAGGTGGATGCTTTGAAGCTAAAGCCATGATGTCGATGGTGAAGAGAAGGAGTGCGGCTCCCCTAATATCCCCGTCATTAAATTTATTTTCTATTCTTTTATTTAAATTGTATGTAAAATGAGCGGTACTGTTGTCATATTCCGGAAAAATGTTTTTATTCGATATACAGTTGTTTTTAATTTTTTGTGTGAGGGAGCCGTTCTGCTCCTTCCCCCTTTTTACGTGCAGTATCCGGAATGCAAATGTTAGGAGCTGTTTCCAACTGTTTTCATAATTATTTGTTTAGAACCTCTTTTATTGTCTTGGACAGAGAGGTCGCTACAGACGTTCTGGCCCCTCGGGGAATCCTTTTCAAGACTGCCGTTGTGGATTTCAAGATCCCTAGTTCTTTCCAGAGTGGGGGGGGGGGGGGCGGAACTGGGTCTGATGTCTGGGTCGGCTTTTTATTATTTTCAGAGCTGTCTGTCCTTTGAAGGGTTAATTGCATTCTGGGCAATGCACGTCCGACGATAACTGGCTGCCGGCACCCGCGGGCGCGCTGGACGGGCCGGCAGCCTGCGACATACGGCGCTAAGACAATCACATCAAATAATACCTAAAATCACAAAAATATCGATAAAAAATTTAAATTAAAACTACAAGACCACACGAACATGCGAACTACAACAAAAATCAACTACTACTCAATATACCTTATAAAATATCTACAAGTAGTATAAAAATAATGAAATCTAACTATATGAGTATAATAATGTATTTCGCGAACATTGATCTAGAATTTATTGTAAAACTGTGCAGTCTTCTGTAACTGTTTCATGCATGAGATGGGTTAACTAATTTGCGGGAGATAGCATGTTATTTTATATTCTTCAATGTGGACACTGCCTGTCTCGGCGATGCCATTAAGTTATTGATGGAACTTGTAGCGGCTTTGGTATTATTTCTTTATTATTATATTTATTTTATAGAAAAAAATTGACTTTTCTTGTCAATGTCGTTTATCTGTCATAGTATATATATTATATAGTATTATGTATTAATAGTAATATCCCATAATGATTATAGCATTCTGTACTACCTTAGATACGAAGCGTAAAAATCCACCAAATAAAGCACACTCACAATAAAATACTGCCACTATACAGGTACACACTTAACACGCCCCCTTCTACCTCTATTATCTATATACGAGTGTTTAAACTGCATATTATAGTGTCAATTTAACAAATTTTCTAGTGAATAGTTATTAATTAGATTTATTAAGTATATTAAGTTAGTTTGAAAAAAAATTTATTAGATATTTATTATCCTTGCAATATTTGATGGCACTTACAAGAAAGAGGGGCTCTTCTAATACAGGTTTTTGCAAAACTTACAAGGAGAGACCCACAACTGAATGATATAAAAATGGAAGGAAATTAAGTTTTTTTATTTTTATTTGTTATCAAGACTCTCACAATCCCGTATGCGTTCGCAAGTGCCGCCTTAAGTGAATTAGTTTTCTGCATTTGTAGTCACAAATCTTACATTTATACGGCTTATCTCCTGTATGCGTTTTAATATGTTCATTTAAAGTACTCAGTTGTTTACCTCGATAGTTACAAGTTTCACATTTATACGGCTTATCTCCTGCATGCGTTCTCATGTGCGACTTTAATTGATTGAGTTCTCCGCATTTGTAGTCACAACTCTCACATTTATGCGGCTTCTCCCCTGTATGCGTTCTCATGTGTCGCTTTAAACTACCGGGACGTCCACACTGATAGTCACAGATCTCACACTTATATGGCTTATCTCCTGTATGCGTTCTCATGTGTAATTTCAAATTACTCTGTTCACTGAATTTGCAGTCACAAATGTCACATTTATACGGTTTCTCCCCTGTATGCGTTCTCATATGTCGCTTTAACCTACAGAGTTCTGCACATTTGTAGTCACAATTCTCACACTTATATGGCTTATCTCCTGTATGCGTTCTCATGTGACGCTTCAAACCACTGCGTTGTCTACATTGATAGTCACAAATCTCGCATTTATACGGCTTCTCCCCTGTATGCATTCTCATGACGTGTAACTTCAATCCGCTTTCTTCTCTGAATTTGCAGTCACAAATTTCACATTCATACGGCTTCTTTCCTGCATGCGTACTCATTTGTCGCTTTAATTTACCGGGTTCTACGAAATTGTATTCAAATAAATCACTTTTATGTGGCTCCTGCCCTATATGGTTTCTCATGTGGTAATTTAAACTACCGCGTCGTTTACACTTATAATCACAAATATCGCATTCATATTTCTCTCCCGTATGCATTCTTACGTGTGCATTTAAACTGCTCTGTTGAGTAGCTCGATAGTTACATATCTCACACTTATACGGCTTATCCCCTGTATGCGTTCTCATGTGTCGTTTTAAGGTACCGGGTTGTTTAAAATGATGGTTACAAATCTCACATTTATACGGCTTCTCCCCTGTATGAATTCTCACATGTGCAATTAAACTACTTTGTTCTCTGCATTTGTAGTCACAAAGTTCACATTTAAACGGCTTCTCTCCTGTATGAGCTCTCATGTGTCGATTTAAATTACCACGAAGTCTGCACTGGTAATCACAAATGTCACATTCAAACTGCTTTCGTCCTGCGAGGAGGCTAGTTTCCTTATTCTTGTGGATATTTGTTTGGTATCTCGCATCACCTATGAAAAAAAAATTATAAGAGTACATAATCGTATTTTAAATATAGCAATAATTTTAAATATCTATATCTAAAGGAGCAATTCAGTTGAGACCAATGCCGAGACGCGCAAGCATGTCAAATTGTTCTTTGTTTCTTTAAAAAAATCGACATTGGAAGGAAGAAAAAAAAATGCTGGTTGGGGTTTACTTCCTCTTATGACATCAACACTATAGATATTATGCTAAGACATAATAAATAATTCGTCGTAAAAAGATTGTAGAATGCAATCAATTTTTTACCCTAATGCATTAATATATTATAAAGTTGAAAGATATAAAAAAGCTGTAGAATAGCTGGCTGGTTGTTATGATTTTACGACTTCTTATGACCTACGAAGGCAAAATATCTTTTCTCTTATATCGCTGGTGGAAAATAAATCTAAAACTAGTGCAACAAGATCTATTTTCTAAAAATCAAAAAATGGCTTTTGTCTTATTCTTGTTTTGTGTTGGTGTATAGATGTAGCTATAATTTTATAACAAACTGGGGACATGACTTGAAACTGTTTTTGTATGGAATGATAAATCTAGCTAGGGCTTGGTTAATCAATGATGTGATCACTAAAAAACAACTTCGAGTCCAAAAGAACTCCTAGAGAATTTACTTTTTGTATCGGGTTATGTCCAAGCAGATAGGAATGACTTAGTTGATTAATTTTTCGGGTAGAACTGACGAAGTTGCATTTTGGGACGTTCACATTAATTTTATTCTGTTTATTTTCTAGTAATGAGCCAAACTAAAGATGTACGCAATCAATAGCTTTTCTAATTTTCTAACTTAGCATGGCGAAAACATTTATCGTTGTCGTACAAATATGCGACACATAAAAGTGGACCCAAAATTGAACCCTAGACGGTATTAAAACGAAATCAGATTTTAGACCACCTATAACAATTACCTGACTCCTTTTATGAATATACAAGCTGGCCCAACGTAAAGATCACACCTTATACCAAGCATTTCCAACTTACGCAGGAAGATGGTGTGATCAACCTGATCGAATGGTTTATCAAAACCAGTGTAGATCACATCAACTTGACCACCATTATATATAGATCTCAGGATATAGTTGACGACTAAGTTTGTCGTGGTTGATTTTACCATCAAGAAACCATGCTACTCATCAGGGATATTCAGGGACACATTAGAATATCCTATCCCACCAAAAACATAAATGTGAAAATGGGAGCCGAGTTCATTGTTATGCTAATCATGGTGTGGTCGTCGACTTCACCGACAAAAGACTTGATATCTAAATGGACGCCAAGTTCTGTAGACAATCCTGAAATTTATTTATAAGAACGTATTAATATTCTTAAGTGAACTTGAAACACAATTTCTTGTTTTCTTTTCTCCTACAGCAATGTATCCTATTTAAAAATATGACTTTTTAAATTTGAATAGGTATTTGAATTTATTTACACAAAGCAAATAACTTATGATCTATTGAACCTTAAAATTTGACCTGGCTAGTTTTTACCAGCAAATAAAATATTTATAAATAGAACCTTACAATATAAAAACAATAACTTGCATATAACATAAAGATAATAAGTTGATTAGCTAAATATAAGATGACTAGTATGTGAAAACTAGCTAAGTCAAATGTTGAGGTTCAATAGATTAAAAGTTATTTGCTTTGTTTAAGTATACAGGCTGACTTTCAAACACACCCCGATAATTTTAGAGGTTATTAAGAAACGTTAGTAGAACACATTTTAATTGTAAAAACAATATTTTTAATCCATTAAAAATAAAAATAATATACAATACACCAATTAGAAATAAAGATTAACAAAAAATAATAATAATGTAGAGTAACACACAACACACAGATAATACACACAACAACCATAAAACCAAAGCAAAACCTCGATAAAGGTCAGACTAAATAAAATACTTTATTCAAGTCATCGCTATCGCCGGGCAGGGTACCCAAGACACTGGCGGCATTGCCTCGTTGGATGGCAAGGCTGATGCGTTGCCCGAGGTAGGATCCAGCCCTTAGATCCCCTGAGGCATCTACCAGACGCGATGCTAGTCATTTAAACAGTTGTCGAGCATCAGGCCCCCACGGCCCAAATGTCTCGACGCCAAACGGCACAAACATGTAGCCCTCACCTAGAACTGCATATTAGCGCCGCTTGTTGCGCTCAGCCGTTGCCGCCGCATCACCCGCCGTGGTAGCAGTCCACTGGACGTGAGATGCAGCGAGGGTATCGACACACGTCGCATCCCACGCTAGAGAGCGACCATTCTGCCACGGAATGAGTGTCATCCCATCGGGCCTCTTGCCATCGTCACGTGCGATGCCGTTCGGCTCTAAAATTTCCGGCACGGCACAATTAATTTTAAAAGTCAAAATATTATTTTAAAAATTTATATGGAAATAAAATGTATGGTTATCCTAGTAATTCTATACGGAATAAGTTGAAAATTGTCTAAAATAGTGGGATCAATCGTAAAAATAACTTCGCGCGATCTAATTATCTTAACTCTTAGGGTGACCATGATTTCTTTGGATTTTACGAAAATCATCAAAGGGCTCCAATTAAAAAAAAATATGAAAATGATTTTGAATGGTTTTAATAAAACCAGTTTGTATTCTTCTACAAAATACTAAATTATCGGGGTTTGGTTAAAAGTCAGCCTGTATACTAAAAGAAAAAATACTTCAAGATGTATTTTTTCTTTTATGTATATACTATAATATTATAATACAATAAAAAAACAAGCTATAAAAGTTTATATACGTTTATTTTATTGCTTTGTTTAAATAATTCGACTATTCAAATTCAAAGTCATATTTTTAAATTATTTATTTCCTATTAGGAAACATTGTTTTGGCAGAAAAAAAACAAGAAAAGGTGTTTTAAATTTAAGTAAGAATTTATCACTAAATTTCACGATCGTCTACAGAAATTGGCATCTTAAGAAAAAAACTTGAGAAAAAAAAATTGGGGCCAGAATCGAACCTGCGATCTCTTGTTATCAAGCGCGCTACTGAATGCGCCATCGAGGTACTTATCTTAGACTGAACTTTTCCATTATACTAGTCCACTGAATATTTTTGTAACAAGAGGTCGCAGGTTTAGAAACCTGGCCAGAGGATTTTTTTCAAATTTCTTGTGTTTAAGTTTGTTTTTAATTGATCTTTTCTAGTTGGAATTGCACTCTAATAAAACATGATGGCTCCTACATTGAATACATGAAAACCATTGAGCAGCCAAAAATTGGAGGGTCGAGACGCCGCTATTGTTGACCAAACAGAGCGAGTCAGTCATCATAAACGTAGGCGATACATCGGACAAGAGTGAAGTTCAAGATAATGAAGATGCAGTGTCACACGACATTAAAGAAATATTAGGAACCGTTTCAGAACCTGGGATGGTAGTGCGAAATTTCACTCGTTTAATAGAAAGAGACAGAGCTAAATACAAGAAAGAGAGAGAACATCTGGTTTTGAAACGCATGCGAGTGACTCCAGTGAGAATAAACGAGCTCTCTTACGAGCTTAATGCAACTTTCACAATAATAATTTTCACTTTTTTCCCTTTAAAAATGTCTAGCTTTTGCCCGCGGTTTTACCCGCGTTGAATTAGTTTTTGTGTACTCCTATCAAATCAGTCAATATTATTCGGACTGTTACCTACAACAAACACAGCTGGTGAAATGTGTGTGTTATGCGCCTCTGTTTCCCATTTTGTATTTCTCTTTTATAGTTTTTCCATGGGAACAAAGAGAAAAAGTAGTTTTTGTCCGATTCAAAGTCTAGAACTTAATTTATGCAAGATATCAGCCTAATAGATTTCGTAAGCATGGTTTGAAAGGGTGACACATCACTTTTCAATAGAAATTTGAAAGCTCATTTTCATCCCATGGGAACTGGTTTATGGGATAAAAAGTAGCCTATGTCCTATTCCAGGTCTATAACTACATTCATGTAAAATTTCGGCCCAATCGGTTCAGTAGTTACGGCGTGTAAGAGTAACAAACATTCATCCATCCATCCATTTATCCGTCAACCATACATCAGAACTTTCGCATTTATAATATTAGTGGTATGAGTACATTTTTAAAGTTTTAAGTTTTGTCCAAAACCCGGCAAAACTCGGAAGTGACAACTGTTGGGCGAACTTTAACGGTGCCCAGGGCCGCGTTCAGTTTGATCGCCCGCTCATCACTGACAGCAGGATCGCAGATACAAAATCAACGCGTGCAAAAGAGATGTCATGATCGCCGGGCGTGAGCGGGCGGTCTAACTAAACTGAGCCCAGACAGCGTTAGAATTCGCACTAGCCAGTGTGATTTTCGCATTACTCCGAAGCGTTTCAAAACACTTTCGTGCAACTGTCAGGTAACAGTTCGGTTACCCTCGGCTTACCTCGGGTCAATTTTTGAACGCTCTAGGGTGAAATTCGCATCACTCCGAGTGAAATTCACTCGTTTTCAAAAGGAACCTTAATAAATAGCCTTTGCCCCCGGCTCCACCCACGTGTATTTAATTTACATCCCTTATAGCCCATATGTAGACCAAGGTCGCTATGATCATAATAAAAAAAATCGCATTCAAATCCGCTCAATTAATCTCGAGTTAGAACGGAACACACAAATTTTAAATTGTGGTTTTGGCCTCAGTACCTACAATACTAATTTAACACAGACACGACCTTTTTATACGTTAGATATAGATTGTCACGGTATATCACGTTTTAATACTTCCACACCCCTGGTATAAAACCCGAAGAACGCGTTGATTTAGTGCATCTTGGGTTAGCGGCAGGTTCTTATTTTTACACATAATAAAAATTTGAAAACACCTCTGACACCCCGCCAGGGATTCATGCCGTATCGATTATGTATAATCACGGGTTGAATTGTAACATATGGGTAGTTATTGTAAGCTCGTTCTTAATATGAAACGAAGGTCAAGGTGATATTATGACAATGTTCAAGTAGTATACATAGGTAACACTAAAAGTTTCCGGAACTGGCCACTTACATAAACAATATTTAAAAATTTATTGCAACATTTGAAAATAGAACTCTTTGGCTGTAGAATGCAGTTTGTTTCATCTGACTGTCTTTTGTTTTTACCTTGTGGCGCCATTTAAAAAATTGTGTGTCTGCATCAACATGGATTTAACTCGGGAAAATTTTCGTAGTATGATTTTCTACGATTTTAAGTGTAATTTGACAGCTCAACAGAGCATCGCTCGGCTTGAAACAGCTTTTGGCAATGAAGCACCATGCAAGACGACTGTTTATAGCTGATTTGCAGAATTCAAGCGTGGTCGTATCAATCTCAGTGACGAATCTCGCGATGGTCGGCCGTCCACCGCTGTGACCAACAAAAACATCGATGCTGTGCGCCGTATGATTGAAACAGACAGGCATGTGACCTACCATGAAATTCGCGCATCTTTAGAAATAGGCATGAGTCAAATACAATCAATCCTACACAAACATTTGGGTGTGAGAAAGCTGTGCTCGCGGTGGATCCCACACAACTTGACCGAGGCTCAAAAAACGGACCGCGTCACTTGGTGCAGTGCCATGCTTACCAGATTCAACGAAGGTGCGTCAAATTTGGTGTGGGACATAGTAACAGGTGACGAAACATGGATTTATTGCTACGATCCCAAAACAAAGCAGCAATCGAGCGTATGGGTCTTTCAAGATGAGCCGAAACCAACCAAAGTGGCGCGCGTGAAAAGTGCATCTAAGCGGATGATTGCTTCTTTTTTTAATAAAACTGGACACGTGGCTACTGTTGCTTTAGAGAATCGTCGTACCGTGAATAGTGACTGGTACACGACCATTTGTTTGCCGGAAGTTATTGACGAACTCCGTAAAAATAACCGTAAACGCCGTATCATCCTGCACCACGACAATGCTAGTTCTCACACGGCCAGTCAGACAAACGACTTTTTGAAGACGAAAAATGTAGAACTCATGATTCATCCTGCATACAGTCCCGACCTGGCACCTTGTGACTTTTTTCTGTTCCCAAAAATTAAGAACCAATTACGCGGTCAACGATTTTCATCACCAGAAGAGGCTGTCGAGGAGTATGAAAAACACGTTTCAGAGGTCACCACAGGGGAGTGGCACAAAAGTTTTCAAAACTGGTTTGATCGAATGAAAAAGTGCATAGACGCCAAGGGAGATTATTTTGAAAAACAATAAATTAATTTTGTACCTTTAATAGTATTTTTTCATATTCATTCCGGAAACTTATAGTGCGTCCCACGTACTACAATCAGCACCCTGACACAAAACAATTTTTGCCACCGCGAATGGTGTGCTGTCATCCATGAAGAGTTTCAGATTCCAAGGTCAGGTGGCGTAATTTCATATTTAAGTAATACTCAGCAATCAGCAGACTAACACAAAGTGACTGCCACAAACTTAAATTATGTGCTGTCATCCATTGAGGAGTTCTAAGGTGGTGAGGTCAGGATTGAATTTCAAGTGGCATAAGGAAAATCTTAATGTAATGTAATGAGCACACTAACACAGAGTGATTGCCGCACTGTTGAGTTATGTGCTGTTATCCATTAAGGAGTTCCATGGTGATGAGGCCAGGATTGAAGTTTAGGTGGCATTATGACCATTTTTGAGTTAAATCCTGCAATGAGCACACGAACACAAAGTTATTGCCGCAATCTCAAGTTTTGTGCTGTCATTCGTTGGTAGTTCTATGGTGATGAGGCCAGGATCGAAGGTCAGGTGGTATAATGACAAATTTCACGTAACATCCTGCAATAAGCACACTAACATAAGGTGATTGCCGAAGTCTCGAGTTATGTACTGTCATCTATTGAGGAGTTCTATGGGGATGAGGTCAGGATCGAAGGTCAGATGGGTTCATGATAATTTTCAAATAATACCCCGTAATCAGCATTCTGGTACAAAGCGTTTGCCCCAATATCATGTGATATGCTGTCATCCATTGAGGAGTTCACTGCCTATCTCTGAAGACCACCCTTAGATCAAGACAAAACTGAATCCGGACCTACTTGGAAGCCCAACCTTCCAAACAAAAACAGAATTTTTCAAATCGGCTAAGAAATGACGGAGTGATAGAGTAATATACCCAAAAAAAAACTATAAGAAAATACACTAAAATTGAGAACCTTATCTTTTTTAAAGTCTATTAAAAAATTGCAAGAGGTGTGTCAGGATCGTTGTAGATGGAAATCTTCTGTCAGATTAAACTGATACAGTTTTCTTGTAAGGAAAAACAACCAGTTTTATCACGTATAACTAACCATTTGGTCAAGACACACCGATAAAGCAGCTAAGCAGCGATTTTTCTCCCGACTTGATTAAAATTAAATATAGCCTATGTTACTCAACAATAGTGTACCTTCTTACAAAAGAAAGAATTTTTAGAATCGGTTTAGTAGTTCCAAAGTTTACCTCAAACATACAAACAAACAAATCTTTCCTCTTTATATAATAGTGTAGAGTAAATGTAGATTATTTTTATTAAGATTAAATATAGCCTATGTTACTCAGCAATAGTGTAGCTTCTTACAAAAGAAAGATTTTTTAGAATCGGTTCAGTAGTTCTAAAGTTTACCTCAAACATACAAATCTTTCCTCTTTATATAATAGTGTAGAGTAGATGTAGATTATTTTTATTAAGATTAAATATTGCCTATGTTACTCAGCAATAGTGTAGCTTCTTACAAAAGAAAGATTTTTTAGAATCGGTTCAGTAGTTCTAAAGTTTACCTCAAAATAGTGTAGAAGTTTAGATGTAAATTACCCCATCAAAAACGTAAATGTAAATGTAGTGTCATGTAAACTAGGTCGCCAAGACTCAGAAGCTCATAACGCTTGCACGGTTAAAAAGTTATCAGATCTCATGTAGAGCCAAGCCCTTAACTCTACAAGCCCTAAAACTACAAACCTTACATCTTGATCAAAAAGTATGGTTTGGCTGTTTCATGGAACTATTGCATGACAAAATATTATAAGTCCACGGGAATGTCTGTTCGACGGCCGCAAAACGGCCAAGCCATACTTTTTGATCAAGATGTAGGGTTTATAGAGTTAGGGCTTGTAGAGTTAGGAGCTTGGCTCTACATGAGATCTGATAACTTTTTAACCGTGAAAGCGTTATGAGCTTCTGAGTCTTGGCAACCTATTTTACATGAAATGTTTTTGATGGGATTTCATTTCTTCTTGTAAGATACTCTACTTTATTTTTTTAGGCTGCATTTCTTGCGCCGCAGCTATCACTTTTTTACAGCCCAATCTCTATCTTTGCCTCTTTTTCTTGTTGGCTTGCAATTTCTTCTTGTTGGCTTGCAATAAGCGATAGGTTAGGGCTGCGACGGCAGCGACGCAACATTTGTCGCATTTAACAACCTCGCATCGCTGCAGCGATGAACTGTGGTGCAGCCGCTGCAAAGAGTTATAAACGACCATTTCCCATGACTTTGACAAGCATCGATGCAAACATCGAGCAGCGCAAATAATTTCCGCTGAACTCTGCAGCGTAAAGGCTATCTGTCATTTTGACGTATGGCCGTTTAACACAAATGCATCGCTGCAACCGTTACACAACTCATCGCTGCAGCGATGTTAGGTGACGCTAAGCGCGCGCGACGTGTTTGATATCCTTCCATCCCCTCACCTTGGATCACGGATAATTAATTAAGGTTCGAGAAGTGTGTCAAACGGGACCCTATTACTAAGTCTCCGTTGTGTGTCCGTCTGTCACAGGGGTCTACAGTTTCAGCCTTTATAGATAGCCACTGATAGTTACTGGATAACTAATTTTACAGAATACCTACCCGTTACTACGGCCCCTAGTACAGCAAATAATAAAATTAAAATAAAATTGATACCCAAGGGTGGTCTCCATAAAAGATCACCAAAAAAAGTAAGTTTTTAACATTATCATGTCTCCTCCCCTCCCTTATCTCCGAAACTAAAAGACCGAAATAGTAGTTTTTGAAACTGGACATAAAAAGGTTATTAAGAATACGAGTGTCAGTTTAAAAAACGAGGCGAAGTTTAATACCTAGTTATGCATAGTTTCATACACTACTTTGTCTAAAGTCATACCTAACAACCTGTTTTCATATTAATCTTGATGGAATTTGTCGTTAGCCATTTTTGATTTTTCTTGTAAAAGTTCGATCTAAAAGTGTTCGTAATTTCAAAAGAGTCAAATTCAAATTAGAGAAGTCAAATTGAGAGTCAAATTATCATCACCATCACTGCTGTTAGTAATTTTAGGGCAAAATAATACTTTTGGTTTGACCCATAAAAGTACAGTAAATAATAATTTCCACGTAAGCTATGGCGCCAAAATCCAACAGTCCACCACGCGTGTGTACGCGTTGCGCGCGTCGGCAGCCACAGACGATGCAGGCCGAAAATAAAATAAAATTGTGACCTCTTTTGTCACGCCGCAATATTATTTAGTACGTCTCAGAGAATATTACATGAAAACCTCATTGGTATTTGATATTAAACCTCAGACATGGCTGTTTGGGCTAAGTTCCCTTTAGTTAGTATCACATGTAATAAGACATCTACAAACCTACCTTTCAATCTGTAAGTTCATACTTACCTACATTAATTAGTATAACAAATTCTCAAATGGATGTAGAATTAGATGATATCTTGGAGCTATCAGACTGTATTAACCTTAACTCATTATTGAATCAAGTACCTAAGAACATACAACTCTTATGTATCCATATGAATATAAGATCAACTATCAAAAATTTTGCAACTCTCGAACAATGCATATATTCCTCATCACGCACTATTGATGTTATTATGTTGTCCGAAGTCAATATTTCAAACTATCTCAGCACATTATACCAATTAAAGGGCTATAACATGTACACAGAACTGCGGAATGGCCGAAAAGGCGGAGGCATAATTATCTACATAAATAAAATACACAAATTCCATATAAAAAGATATAAAACACAACACACTGAAAACTTATTCGGAACCATAACTACGCCTACAAACTATTCCGCGGTTCTGTGTTGCTTATATCGCCCACCTTGTAACAGTAAACACTTGTTTATAAAAGAATTAGACACAATACTTAGCAAAATAAACCGCCAGCAAGATATCTATCTGCTTGGAGACATCAACATTGATTTGAGGAAAAACTGTCCTGTAAAGCATATGTATAACACCACTATGTACAATCAAGGCTTAGCTTGTGGGATCACTGAATATACACGTATTGAATTTTACAAAAATAAACTAACTAAATCCTGCATAGACCATATTTTCGCAAGATCCCGCTCACTGAGCATGTACACAGCGGCGCTCGGAACTACACTGGCCGACCACCGAGCCACGGCACTCGCTTGTTGCGGAGCTTGTCCGAACACACGGGCGGATTCTAAATACATTACACGATACAATTATAAAACGCTCGCCGACTCCTTAAAACAAATAGACTGGCAACTTGTCAAACAAACCATATGTCCATTAAAAATGTATAAAATTATCGTAGAAAACATACAAAAATGTTATGAAAAAGCAATGATTCGAATAAAAACATCTACTAATATAAAACGTATGAGTAATACCTGGATTAATAATAAAATCATAAAAGCCTGCAAACATAGGGATAAATTGTATATTAAATGGATTTCAGACCCCACTGACAAAATAATCAAACAAGAATACAATTCATCAAGAAACTACGCAAATAAACTAATAAATAAATGTAAAAATAAAAACATACGTGACGAGATAACCGCTAATAAAAATAACCCTAGAGCGCTCTGGCAAATATTAAATAGTATCACTGGTAGGGCAAAAACTATAGCAGACACAGTTATTGAGAACGCAATGCTAAATAACAATAACACGACAAATAACATAGCAAATAACTTTGCAGAAAGTTTTGCTAACGCCGTAGAGAATATAGTACCAAAATGTGATACCAAACTCCTTGAGAAAAAAGATTATATTTCCCCAGCCAATGTGACCTGTAGATTTCAACCAACAAGAGCTAAATCAATTCTCACAGAAATACAAACAATGAGCAGTCGTAAAGCACCAGGATCTGACAATATACGTGCTAAAGACCTAAAAACTATTCAGATTGATATTGCAGGAATATTATCAAAGTTCGTCAATACAAGCATAAAACAAGGGAAGTATCCACAAGAGCTTAAATCGGGTATAGTCAGGCCAATTCATAAAAATGGATGCCAAAAAGATTATGACAATTATCGCCAAATAACTATTTTAAACACTATAAATAAAATCGCAGAGAAAGCAATATCAAAACAGATTCATTCATTCTATAAAAAACATAACATAATTACAGAGAAACAATACGGATTCCAGACCGGTAAAAGCACAACACAACTTCTTTCAAGTTTTACGGATAATATTTACAAACATCTTAATAATAAAGAACATATCTTAGTACTGTTTATAGATTACAGTAAGGCATTTGATACCTTAAAACACGATATCCTGATTGAAAAACTAGACGACTGTGGTATTCGGGGACCGCTTGGCAAATGGTGCAAAGACTATCTTGACGAAAGGTCTTATATGGTAAAAATCTGTGATTCGCTAAGTAAAAAGATAACGGTATCTCAAGGCACAGCGCAAGGATCGGTCTTAGGTCCTCTGCACTATATAACTTACGTGAATGATATGGTAAATCTTGTTAAAAACTGTGAGATCTATCAGTTTGCCGATGACACATGCCTTATTGCAGCTAACAAAGATATAAACACGGCCCTTGAACAACTGCAAACTGACTTCGCATTATTGGCCAAATGGTCACATGATGTAGGTCTTGTCTTCAATGCACAAAAGACAAAATTAATGAATATCAGTTCAAGCCAGAATAGACAAACTGTCAACCTCAAACTTATTGCACACAACCACAAATGTCTTCACACGAAGGACAGTCAAAACTGTTGTTCGCGCAACACTCAAATTGAACGCGCTTTGTTCGCAGTGTTCTAATCTGCATTTAGAGACCGCTAGCGGCGGTGTAATCACTTTGTTTGTTTTTTATTCTCTCTTCTGGTCTATGATTTTGATGGAGATGACGTGGTAATTTTGCTCTCCCGGGTTGATTGTGATATAAATGGGGCCTGAAAGGTTTTAAGAGATTCCTGCTTCAGGGCTATATGTGTATACAAATAAAGGTCTTCTAGTGAAACCGTATTGGGGAATTGTTCTCGTAGAAGCCGAGCTAATTCCAGGAATATACTTTGGACACGTAGCTTATCTTCGTGGCCACATTCCTTTGACTTCCTGCTGTTCCCTGCCTTGTCTTTCCCCTCCATACTACCGGCTCGGCCAGCACTGGAGCAGCGAAACGGCACAAGCAGCGAGGACCCCAGATTTTGGACTTCTGGAGGTATCGTGACGCCGGCAATATTTTACTGGATTTGTGTGAGTGTCAATATTTTATTCTTAAATCTTTCAACTGAAAAACCTTGTTACTGTCCGCTGGTGTTATGTAATCTTCTCATTGGGCCCAGCAAAGTTACTCTCTGTGCAGACCAGACAGGTAACAGGGTCTTTCATACAACTGTTGTTGCTCACCCGTTGAAGTCGTCAGTAAACAAAAATATCTTGGGCTGATATTCGACGATAGACTCAAATGGACTGAACATATTAACCATGTATGTGATAAATTAAGAGCAATCTTGGCTAAATTTAGACTTGTAAAACAAAAAATTCCATACTCTATACTGCTGCAATTATATAAAGCCCTGGGTGAAACCATAATTTATTATGGGCTTAGTTCTTACGGCCGAACCTGTAAGTCACATCTTGATCCAATATACTCTTTACAACTAAGGATCCTTAAATCCATCATTCCACCGAAACTTAAAAACAAACATCAGGACAACTATCACAAACTATTCCATCATTTTAAAATCATACCCGTACATAACCAAGTAAAATATAGCCTTTTAATTGACAATTTCTTTAACCTAAACTATCAAAACATAATCCGGAATCAAAAACATACACGAAGTGCATTAATTAAGAAATTGCAAGTTCCTCCATTCCATAACTTATATGGAAAACAACTACTTCAATATCAAGTACCTACATTAATAAACCAACTTCCCCTGAACATACAAAATCAAATCACAAAAACCAACATAAAAATCAAATTAAAACACTTCTTCTCACAATCCATATCTTCGTAAATAAGCATTAAAAATAATCACCTAGTGTGTCTACACAAACAAAAGCTAGCTGTGAATTGTATAGAATGTAAGCACCTTATCTATAAGTACCTACGTAATGAGTGATGTTGTGTGAATGCGGTGTGCGGTCAAACCTAAACTGGTTTTTGTCACACTGTTAGTATACAACGTGTAACAGAAAGGTGTAACCATATTTAAGGAGGTAACTAAGGAAATAGTACTATTGCTATTGGAATTTGTATTTACCCCAAAATCGAAACACACAACGAGATACGCCACCTGAAAGTTTTTTTCACTAAGTATACAAACTTTTCGTGTTACAACACTATTAACCATCAGCTGATGCACGTCGATGAACTGTAACCGAGAGACAGAAGGTCGACAGCTTCATTTGCAAGGTAATAACACCTTTTATCAAGTTCTTATACCCTAGTACAGACCTCTAGCACAAGAGAAGATTTCAAATTGTTTGGGGTTTTCCAGGTAATAAATGCTTAAGGCGTATGCCTACGCTAAATCAGCAACTCATATGTGTCAGTATAAAAATCGACAGAACGAAATTGAAATAAGTTTCAAATCAGCGCGTATTGCAAAGTGGCTTTTACGATGAACGTCTCCGGATAGCGCAAAATAGGATAAAATAATATTTTTCATATGGACGCGATGGACGTAAAAAATATTTCGAGCAATAGTTTTGTAGATCTAAAAATTGTCTTCAGTGTGGTGTAAGAATCCTTTAAACTGCTTCAAGCATTTGGGTTAATTCTCTATCTATCACGTTTTGGGCTTTGTTATCGTCTTGGAAAAGATTTATTATAACATGTTTTTTTTAGAACCCTATCTATTGTAGTAGGTATGTGATTTCTACTGTTTTAAAATCTCATTTTTAGGGTTCTGTACCTCGAAAGGAAAAAACGGAACCCTTATAGGATCACTTTGTTGTCCTGTCAGATAAGACCCTTTTTCTCAGGAACGCGTGGAGATATCGAGTTGAAATTAAAACCATATACTCAAGTCTACGGTCCATTCAAGCTGTAAAAAAATAAAACTTCTAAGTTAACGTGAAAAAAGATACGGCCGTTTATGCCGCAAAAAACGTACATTTGAGAGCAAGGGAATCAAAATTCATAGGGTATTTCCCGTTGACCTAGAACTATGAAATTTGGCAAGTAATACTGTCTAATACTACAAGTATAGGACAGAATCTTAAAACTATACATTTGTAACTAAATCATAAAAAATCACCGACGTTAAGCAACAGTAATAATTTGTACGGAACCCTCGGTGTGCGAGTCCGACTCGCACTTGTCCGGTTTTTTTCACTACCTAGGTATACTCGTACGTCATGGACTTAAACCATACATACTCCGTAAAGAACACATTTTCGCTGCATTCCTAAAACAGAAAGAAACTACTACCCTAGTAGAATATTGTCTTTCATTAGCATCAGCCATCACGGCCATGACATGACATCTGTGATTTATGTGATTTTCTTAACCAATGACACACAAGGATGCCTATCATTGGCTGAGACAATTACCTGAGGGGCATTTGAAGGACAAAACCATTTCAACGCAAGGAATTAAAACATTCAGAACTTTATTTATTTTGCAATAAGGTTTCCTTTTTATTGACAATTCGGAATGGTCAGTAAACAATTATTGTAAAAACTACTAGGACAGCAGAAGTTTTGAAGTCAGTAATTTATCCTTTCTCTACGCATGTTTTTAATTTGGTCAGTCGTGCATGTACTATCCATTCAGTCAGGTGTAACGTGATATTTTAAGCGATTTAAGTGAAAAAAA
Organism: Ypsolopha scabrella; assembly: GCA_910592155.1. Classification (NCBI taxonomy): domain Eukaryota; kingdom Metazoa; phylum Arthropoda; class Insecta; order Lepidoptera; family Ypsolophidae; genus Ypsolopha; species Ypsolopha scabrella. The sequence goes on along the minus strand of OU342989.1, from coordinate 3,694,463 downwards.
TGGTCTTTTTAACCAACAACGAATATTACGACATGATTTTATGTGTCGGTGCAGCGAATGGTAGTTTGCGATTAGCTCGCAACCTATACTTTGAGCGATTTGTTGATGGCAGACCAGAATACGAACGTCGCCAGCTTCCATCAGCGGGGGCTTTCAGAAAAATGGTGCATAGGCTGCATTCTACTGGCTCGTTTCGTGTCTTAAGTCTGAAGGCCGTCCGGGAAACCGCGACCCCGCCTTTGAGGAAGCAGTGCTGGAACACTTTGAAGAAAACCCTAGGACGAGTACCCATCGCGCTGCAACAGCTCTAGGAGCTAATAACAACATGCAGGTGTGGCGTGTGCTCCATGATGACGGGCAACATCCATACCACTTCCGGCGTACACGGGAGCTGACACCTGCGGACTACGCGCCTCGAGTGTTGTTCTGTGAGTGGTATCGAAATCAGGTAGAAGCGTCTCCAGATTTTGGTTCAACGGTGTTGCGGACGGATGAGGCATCGTTCACTAGGGCTGGAATCAGCAACGTTCACAACGAACATGTGTGGGATCACAATAATCCACACGTGTCGTCGCAATCAAACTTCCAGCACCAAGGTCGACATTTTGAGCCATATTTATAAAATATCAAGAAGTGAGGTGGACCGCCGCGCCGTGGACGTTGATTTTGTTGTATTCAATGTAATGCTGAAGATGCCGCGAAATTTAAATTATTCGAGTAAAAAAAAGTCATTATTCCACTTCAGTGACAGTTTGTATTGAATATTGAACCTAATAATAAGTGACAAAGGATTGAATTCATGCAGCCGAGTTCAGACCGCGGCGCTTCTCTTTGACATTTGCCGCACGGCGCACCTGTGTCGGCGTAATCGATTGACAAGCCGCCTCGCTCGGGCTGCAGTACCAGGCGCACAGCAATCACAGAGATATGAAAATGTAAGTAAACTTTGTAGTTCATGGGTCACGACCCCGCTAGGGATTCGACATGCTTGTTTACGTTTTGAAATGATTAGGAAAATATATTTTTTTAATTGTATGGACATCTAATGTAGTGCAGATCCGCCTGAAAATTTGAATACAAGATCGTTAACATGTCCAATTTTGAACCCTGAAATATGGTTACACCTTTCTGTTACACGTTGTATAAGTTTTATTGTAAACACCGTTTTGTTAATAAATGATGATGATGATGATGATGATGATGATGATGATGATGATGATGATGATGTACTGTAATCTCAGAAAAAGATTTTTTATAGCATTATGTTGTTGGGAGACCTATACCTACTATCATTTAATTTTTTAATTCTTTTAGAGACGTTCTTGAAAAATATTTTTCATTATGCCAGTAGTTTTGAGTTCGTAATGAGGATTTTACGATATGAGGTAAGATAAAATATATAAAAAGTCATGGTAATAGGTGATGATTGATTATCACGATAATATTATGTAAAGATTACACTAAAAATACCGCGGTCAAGGTATTATTAGGGTTCCTTACTCAAGAGGGTGTCGAATTGTTTGTCAGACGCAAGAACTTTAGCGCCTTTTTTGTCGCCTTGACTGCTTTATGGGGTGGGGGGTTAGAGGGTAAAATTAACAGATATTTAAATATTTTCGTTGGTTGTGTGAAAATCGTAGCCTTTATACCAAATTTTAAATTTCTAGGACTTTTTGAAGTTGGGTATATATTTTTATTGAATAGTACAGAAACGGACTCTTCTTAAGAGGGTTTGGAGGGTGAAAGTTACAGATTTCATAATTTATTTGTTGTTTGTGTGTTAATCGTAGCCTGCATACCGAATTTTAGCTTTCTGGGACTTTAGGAAGTACCCTAGAGGTTTTGATAATCATCAGTGAGTGAGTGAGTGAAGAAACCGACGTATTTTAGGTATTAATAAAATTCAAAGTATAAAAGCTAGATCAATGAAACTTATCGTGTTCAATAAGACTTCTTACTGCTTGTAGAGTTAGGGCTTGTAGAGTTAAGAGCTTGAGAATTTGGTATCTCTAGTATTATCCAGACCGAAGCTATGAGGGTTCGAAATATGACGAAACGCTTCGAGAAAAAGTACGTAGTGCCCCGCTTCGTTTGGCACGTCTTGGCGGGTAGACAGTAGAAGAAATATTACAAAGTTGTAAAAAATAAAATTCTATACGTATTTTTTTGTCTGACTGTACATTTGGGGATCACTCACACAAACGCAATTCTCAGGTCTCGCCTTCTTGAATGTAGAGATTTGTTTGTGAGACAGGCGTTAGTAATGAATTGTATGAGGCCGTTTAGTTATGTAAATACACCGCTGCCGTTCAAAACCTTACCAATTTGAAATACTGAAATTAGTATAGTCCATTCAGAATTAGCTGGCGTCTTTCCACTTGAGACCGTCATTAGCAATAACAATAGGATTAAGTCGTGGCGGGTGAATTTGCCTGAACGAAACAATAAACACTTGTAAAACACGTGCGGCAGGCGGTGTTTCAAACGTTTTTGATATTTTCCTTCTTGTTATCTTCCCTTTAATAATACAAGGAAAAAGAAATACCACTCAGTTGCTTTTTAAACTTCAAAGAGATTAGTTCAGTGGAAAGTATCAACACTGGTTGGTTTGCAACAAAACAGATAAGGCCGAAACGGCTCCTTTAAAAATGGATGGGTTCTATGAGTGTTTGGTTTATTACCCCTATTGTTTAAGTTCAAGTATAAAGACGCCAGCTAATTCTGAATGGACTATACAAGTCCAGGTTAGGTGGCTCTATTTGAAACATGTTTAGAAATCATAACTTACCTTTTGCGGAGGTTCCCGGTGTCGCTCTGTCCTGCTCACTAATCGCTCTGTCCTGCTCACTGATCTTTGTCTCACCGATGTCCAGGTAATCTTGTTTGTTCTGTAACATAACATAACATTAAGCGTAGGTGCGAGCAGGTGTAGAACTACACTGGGTCTTAGAGAAAAACCTCGAAACATCACTTACAACATATTTGATGTCCTCCATCTCATGTTGTTCACTTCCCTCGGGGATCAATTGTGTTGTGACGTCATCAGGGTCTGTTTGATCAACATCTATAGGTTCTTGTTTTATATCTGGAAAACATAATATCAGCTATAATTAAATTATATTTTATACTATAAGTTTTGTGACACGCTTTGGGAGAGGTATGTCTAGTAAAGGATTGTAGCAACTGATAATAAGAAATCTCTGATTCTTTGGCTTGTAATCGATTTAAAAACCATAGTCATAGCAGGTTACAAGATAAGAAACTATAATTACACATTAGTTAATTTAATAAACACATTTTATTAAATGGCGCGAAAGAAGGTTGTCATAAAGCTTTGAAAAATTAGGTCTGTGCTTATTCAAACTCAAAAATTACTTTTATTATTTGCTAGACTTTGCTCGCGGCTCCGCCCGCGTTTAAATCAATCTTTGCAGGCCGCTTTAAATTCAGGCGTGCAGGCTGCTTTAAATTCAAGCGTGCAGGTCGCTTTACATTTACTATCTCAACCCACACCATATATTAGCATACTAGCCTTTGCCCGCGGCTTTGAATTCAGGCGTGCAGATCGCTTTAAATTCGGGCGTGTAGTCCGTTTTATATTCAGGCGTGCAGATCGCTTTAAATTCAAGCGTGCAGGCCGCTTTAAATTTATTATCTCAGCCCACACCATATATTAATAGACTAGCCTTTGTCTGCGGCTCCGCCCGCGTTTATTCAAATATAAAAATTGTAGTTTTGGCCTCAGTACACTACCAATAATTTCACAAAAATATTACATGTATACGACCCACGACCTTTTTATTACTTTATTATTAGTATAAATAAAAGATGCTGTTTAAGGGGGATTGTCCAAAGCCGCTCTCCATACAAACTTGTCAGAACCAACAGCCACGACAAAAGCAATTTCGTTGTGTTACTTTTTTCTACACGTTCCATCAATTCTACACCCGCGGATAATCAGTTTTTTCACAAAAAAAATGTGTTTACTATCAAATTTTGCTGTTGAAAAATGTATGAAAGTATTAAATATCAAAATCAGATTGTACTTTTTTGTTTTTGCTTAATTGAGGGTGTAGAATTCATTGACGGAAGATAAAAAAGTAAAAGAACGAAATTATAATGCTTCTGTCGTGGTTATTGGTTCCCACAAGTTTGTATGGAGAGCGGCTTTAAACCATCCTCCATAATGCTAACCTACCTGTGTGTGTGAAAGTGGGTAATGGTTGCAGTGTCACCTGCCAGGATTCTACTCCCTTCAGCCCCACGTCAGCTGGTATCTTCGGTTCTTTTTTGATATCTCTGTTGATTATGTGCCCGGAATGTTTGTCTTCTATACCATTCTGGAAAAAAAAAACATTACATCTACAAGTGTTTTTAATCAAGTGTTTCCATTTTCATCAAGTGCCGACAATCGCAAGTATAAATTTTATTAAGTCTACAGTCAATAATGGACTTGGACTTGTTTGTTACAATTCAAATATTTTTTCATAACAACAGTGGTAGAGCTGATGCCGGGCTCGACTGTGGAGGTACCACCATCTTACTCGCAAATCCTCCCGAAGTTATTCGGGGGAGAGTAAGAGAACAGCTCTCAGGCAAAACCAGGCGGCCCACCATTGCCTGGGACCGATGGATGGCGGTATATCCATCCCCAATTGCCGGCCTTTATATAAAACAGACTGGTGACGGGCAGCGGCGTCACTGGTGCAAGGGTTTCGGCACCGCGCTCACCAACCCGCCTGCCCAGCGTGTGTGAGTATGGGCATTTCTTCCAGGAGGACCGCCAAGAGTGGCGAAATCCTGGAAAGGCCTATGTCCAGCAGTGGACGAAACAGGCTGATGGATAGATGGATGTGTAAGTTATATCACTTATTTTAACAGACGTGCGCGTTAAGAAGCACGGTACACGAAGTCACACGTAATCATGCTACAAATAATAGAACTTTATTAATTTTCAAAATAATACATACTATTTGAAATAAAATAAAATAAATATGGAAAATAAAATGATCAGAGACTCAGCATGCAGCTATTAAGCATACAGGTTAATATGCGATTTTCAGCCTATGCCAAACATCTGAAATAAATTAGAACAAAATTAAAAATTCAATTAAATCACAATGGAAAATAAATTAATGACTAAAAAGTTAAAATCCCCCAAACACAGACACATCTAAACTGCTGAAGACAAAAACACGTTTGGAACACGATGGTGTGACATTTGTACCATTGATGGTACTAGTGGGACAAATCAGTGTTGCTAGTACCATTGATGGTACTGTTCAATGGTACTAGTGGTCCGGAGGCGTCGATTCGGTGTAACACGACTTAACTTATTTGACAGGAATCAAAGCATCAAAATATTTATTTTGCAAAATAGATACATAAAGTATAATTTCTACAAGTCAAAGTTAATCTTAACAATAAATATCTTTAGAATATAAAAAAAAAATATATATATAATAATACGGGAAATAAAATATGCCTAATATACACCTGCATAAAATAGAGGAATCTAGGAATAAAAATATTATATACAGTGTGTCCCCCGTAAAAGTGCACACCCGAAAGGGGGTGAAACTAGACCCAATTTTATCGACAAAAAAATGGAAAAAATTAGTCTGGCATTTTTTGTTTTTTTATACTGATTTATTTTTTCGAAGTACTTGTGGTAGACCCTGTTTGAAAAAATAATCGTATCTTTTGAAATACCAAGTGTATCTCGCCGAAACAAAATTATTAATGATTAGGAATAATAGACACACAAGATCAAATAATTAAAAAAGCCATACATTTACACGTTTAATTAAAAAACAGGTTTTTGTAAAAAAAACATCAAGTTTTTGTTTCGAATTTTTCAGTTATTACTAAATTTCTCGAAAAAACTTCCCCTTTAAGCCAATTTATTATTGCTTATTTTGATTCTACATTTAATTACACGTAAAATAAAAAAAATAGTGGACTTCTATCTTCAAAAGAACTCTTGCTATGAGCGAACAAAACTAGTCAATACGCGTTTTTTTAGGAATTACAGATTTGGATTAAAGTCATTAATTTTCCTTACTTTTTACTTGATTTTAAGCTAAGAAGAAAAAAAAATTAGGAAATTAAACTTTGCATGAATAAGACGAATCAAACATTTATTTACGAAGAAGTTTACAAAGATAACAATGATAAATAAATGCACATGTTTGTGCAAATGGACGGATGTCCCGCCCATAGCGCAATCATCGTGAGAGATTTTTTAAACGAAGCATATGGAAACAGGTGGATTGGCAACCATGGGCCGGTGGGTTGGCCTGCTCGTTCTCCCGACATGACGCCTTTAGATTATTTTTTGTGGGGAGTCATGAAACAGCGCGTTTATAGCAACCAGATAAACTCTGAGGCCGAGCTACAAGATCTGATTATCAATTGTGCCAGAGATATTAATGATGACCCAGGCATGATTAGCAGAGCTAAACAACAAATAGCTGTTCGTGCAGCAATGTGTCTGCAACAAAGAGGCGATCACTTCGAACATTTGATGCGTTAGGTGAAATCATTGTTAGATTAAGTACATCTTGGGTTTATTTATTTATCATTGTAATCTTTGTAAACTTCTTCGTAAATAAATATTTGATTCGTCTTATTCATGCAAAGTTTAATTTCCTATTTTTTTTTCTTCTTAGCTTAAAATCAAGTAAAAAGTAAGGAAAATTAATGACTTTAATCCAAATCTGTAATTCCTAAAAAACGCGTATTGACTAGTTTTGTTCGCTCATAGGAAGAGTTCTTTTGAAGATAGAAGTCCACTATTTTTTTAATTTTACGTGTAATTAAATGTAGAATCAAAATAAGCAATAATAAATTGGCTTAAGGGGGAAGTTTTTTCGAGAAATTTAGTAATAACTGAAAAATTCGAAACAAAAACTTGATGTTTTTTTACAAAAACCTGTTTTTTAATTAAACGTGTAAATGTATGGCTTTTTTAATTATTTGATCTTGTGTGTCTATTATTCCTAATCAATAATAATTTTGTTTCGGCGAGATACACTTGGTATTTCAAAAGATACGATTATTTTTTCAAACAGGGTCTACCACAAGTACTTCGAAAAAATAAATTAGTATAAAAAAAACGAAAAATGCCAGACTAATTTTTTCCATTTTTTTGTCGATAAAATTGGGTCTAGTTTCACCCCCTTTCGGGTGTGCACTTTTACGGGGGACACACTGTATACATAATGCAATGAACAAACGGCTGGATGAGGAGCATGGAGGACCGACATGAGTGCGAAATTTGGGAAAGGCCTATGTCCAGCAGTGGACGAACCCGGGCTGATGGATGGATGGAATTAACAAATAAGTTGATAAATAAATACAGTAAATACATACAAAAATAATTAAGGTTGGGCTACTAAAATGTAATTAATAAAAATAGAAAGTTAGGACTAAACTTTCTGTCTTTTTCTTTCTGTATCGTAAAGACAAGGACAGCACGCTTAAAATGAGGTTGGTCCTGTCAAATAAGTTATGTCGTGTTACACTGAATCGACACCAAATATGTTCCTTAATTTTAGATTTCAGTTAATATGGGAGTGAAACGGTAAACTCTGTGTGCATTGTCCATGTCGTTTACGAATTGTTTGCATTTCTGTTGCAATTTTCATTAAACTTTTATTTTTACCTAAAATTTCATAACTTACATCAGAGCAGTCGGTTCCAGGATCTTCAATATCCACAAGCAGCGGGTCAAACTCTACCGATAGTTCTTGCTTCACTTGAACTGGATATGAGACGTCTGTCAGGTGTTGAGTAGAAGTAACTGGGGCTGCTAATTCAATTACTTACATTGGAGCAGTCGGTTCCAGGATCTTCATTCTCTACAAGCAGCGGGTCAAACTCTACCAATAGTTCTTGCTTCACTTGAACTGGATATGAGACATCTGTCAGGTGTTGAGTAGAAGTAACTGGGGCTGCTAATTCCTCCTTCATGGCTGGAAGAAAATAATCAGATAGTTATTTAAGTAAAGATGACTAAAAAGTAAGAGGCAATGTCTCTAGCTTTGGTTAAATATACCATTTTTCACCAGCTTACATGCTGCTAATGAAAGGCAAACAAAATTTCTGGCACCCTTAGGTGAATCCTTGAAATAGGAAGCCAGGTGGCCAAGAAATATTTCAAATTGTAACAATAAAGAATAAAGAAAAATGTTGGAAGGTGTTAGAGCTGATGCTGGACTCAACTGTGGAGGCACCACCATCTTACTCGCACACTCCCCTGAAGTTATTGAGGGGAGAGTAAGAGGGCAGTTCTGAAACAGGCAAAACCAGGTGGCCCACCATTGCCTGGGACCGGTTGATGGTGGTATAGCCATCCCCAATTGCCGGGCCTAATATAAAACTCACTCACCTTACCAATCCGCGTGCCCAGTGTGTGTAAGTCTGGGCATTTCTTCCAGGAGGACCACCAAGAGTGGCGAAATCTTGGAAAGGCCTATGTTCAGTAAAGGTCTAAATGTTTGCAAGGATGTAATACAGATACATTATATACATATAGTGCCCAGTGTGTGTAAGTCTGGGCATTTCTTCCAGGAGGACCACCAAGCGTGGCGAAATCTTGGAAAGGCCTATGTTCAGTAAAGGTCTAAATGTTTGCAAGGATGTAATACAGATACATTATATACATATAGTGCCCAGTGTGTGTAAGTCTGGGCATTTCTTCCAGGAGGACCACCAAGAGTGGCGAAATCTTGGAAAGGCCTATGTTCAGTAAAGGTCTAAATGTTTGCAAGGATTTAATACAGATACATTATATACATATAGTGCCCAGTGTGTGTAAGTCTGGGCATTTCTTCTAGGAGGACCACCAAGAGTGGCGAAATCTTGGAAAGGCGTATGTTCAGTAAAAGTCTAAATGTTTGCAAGGATGTAATACAGATACATTATATACATATATTACAAGTCAGAATAAAAAACAATTTAACTAATCATAAAATGGAAAAGAACAATTTTAAAAATGTTTTAAGCTTGGCTGACTTAAAGAATGTTAAAAAAATAATGGCTAAGCATAAAACGGGACAGATATTGAATAAACGTACAGTCTGTCAAAAAACTGTTGAAATGAAAATTGAAAAAAATATTTTTCTTTCGCATGCTTACACCAAACAAATAAGTATAAAATCTGTTAAATCGAGTTAACCGCGTTGTTATTTCATACATATATTACCTAAATTATACTACTTGAACGTTTAAAGTCCAATAAAGTTCATTAAAGTTTCATTTTCATTTCAACACTTTTTTGACAGACTATAGGTAGAGCTGCAGGCAAAGGCTAGTAAATAATAAATGTAATGCAATATACACAACAAAGTTGTTAAATAAACAAAATATAAATAAATACTAACATGTCAAATTAATAAATATTATGCGCAACGCCCATTCGAAACTATTCAAAATCATAGCCGAACTGAAAAACCTGCCAACCAAGTGCAAGGTGAAGCTGTAATGGACCAAAGACGAACAGAAAGGAAGATAACAAACAAATAGACTCTCTTAGTAAACTAGCATCCCACGCGAAAGCAGTAACACAGGGCATTAAGGGCGATGGTCCAAAGCCGCTCTCCATACAAACTTGTCGGAACCAACAACCACGACAAAAGCATTATAATTTCGTTGTGTTACTTTTTTCTACACATTCCATCAATTCTACACCCGCAAATAATCAATCATTTCACAAAAAAAAAGTTTTTCCAACAAGTTTGTATGGAGAGCAGCTTTGGACCTTCGCCCTTCCTCTTCTTCTTCTGACATGCCCTGTGTTGCTGCTTTCACGTGGGATGTTAGTTTACTAAGAGAGTCTATTTGTTTATTAGCTTCCTTTCTGTTCTTCTCATGATTCTGATATGTCGGAAGCCTGTGTAGTAACTTGAATGTTAAGTCTTTAAGGCCTTCCTTACCCCTTACGATAATCTTACTGAGTGATTTTGAACTTCAGTATGTTTTCAGAAAGTCTACGTTAGAACGCTCGCTTCGCGCGCTGCCGGCACGCAAAATCAGTAAATTTTCGAGGCTTTTCTGGATTTTAAGAAAAAGTATTTGATGTTAGGAGTTTTTCCACCAACCATCGGAAAACAAACCAAGTTTTCTTGTTAAAGCAGTAATTTCAGACATAAAACTCAAGCCGTTTAGACATAAAACAAATTAATTACCTAAAAAGGCATAATTTTCAAAAATAAATTCCATCGAGTGAAATGTGTCCAATTAGGTAGGTAACTGACCTGACATTGGAAAGACAAAGGTCTGAAAATACATGTGTCCAAGTTTTACATTGATCAGATAAGTGCCTAGTTGACTCAGCATATTAAAACAAAAACCGTTGAAAGACCAAAGGCAAGCCCTTAAAGGCTTTAATATAAGATTGGGCAATAATGACACAAAATGAAGTATTTAGTTACCTGTTGACGTTTCTGGGGCATCTCTGTCTGGCTCCCTGTTCACTTCTCTTTGAATGTTCAAGTAGTCTTGCGTGTTCTATGACACAACAAACAATTTATCAATGACTTTCTCATCTATTAATTCTTTTATTCATGTTTATGAGGGCAATTCCTAGTACCCAGAACTGAAGATTAAACCTGAATGTATCTAACATAGGTAACATTTTATTCGTTTTTAAATGGTGATGGAAAGTAGTGTAAGACTCTTAAAGCGCACAGGCACGCCACCGTTTCGGTACAAAATTGGATAACCCCTTTCTCTGTTGTATTTCATTAAAGACTAAGGATAAGACCTCTATACATTGACCTATCAATGCCTCTATAGTTTATTACTTGTGGCTGAAATGTAATATTTTGGTATAGGTACAATTTAAGAGGATAACAACAGACAAAATTGAAGTGCCTGGTACCTCTCGTAGGATTTTCATCAACGAACACCTAACCAAAGAAAATCGAGTCCTCTTCAGCAAAGCTCGAGCGACTAAAGCTGCTCTAGGATTTAAACACGCTTGGACATCAAACGGATCCATTTTTATGCGACGAACTGACACTAGCTCAGTGTTTCGTATAACTTCCGAATCAACTCTGGAGAAGCTTGCAGGAGACTCACACAACCACTCTCCATGTTCAGTACCTCCTTCCGTGCAAATGAATTGCTCCTAACATTTTTGTTTCAATGAGTTTTCTGTTATTGATGTTGCTTATTTATCAGATATTTTATACGTATGATAATAATATGCACTTTGAACATTGTAAGGTTTACTTACCTATAAGACCTATATATAATAATAACTCGCCACATTATTTCACTGTTCCAGGCTTTTTTTCCGGAACTATTACCCATATTATAAGTTTTGATCTTTACCCTCTGCTCTCACAAGCCTTTTTGAATTGTTTCTTACTCGTAATAACAATGAATCAAAATAATTATGTCCATAATATCTCTTACCATGATATTATAGTTAATAATATAAATACATATAAAATTGAAATAGACTGTTTCACGCTCATATCTTCAATGTTAAACCATTTAAAATCTTTTTGCCACAGTATTTACGCACCGTGTTTTCAACCAATTTCTAAATACGAGTACTCTGCCACAGCTTCCAATCTCAGTATGCATCACCATAATTTTAAATTATGTTTGATGATAAAAACCACGATAGATAAACTTTACCCCGAAAATGAATAGTGTAGACTTGGCAAATGATTTGGACAAGGCTTTTGAAATTGCCTGTCATGAAGTTGAGCTACCGGAACTTTGTGAGAGAGTTTTGACCCCCGAGTATGGTTTCAAGATGCTTACTTTTAACGTTAGAAGTATCAATAAAAACTTGGATAGCCTTTTGGTGTCTGTGCGGCGCATGAACTTGGTATTTGATATTCTTGTTCTTACTGAATGTCGAATAAATGACACGTCAGTGATTGATCAGATACCAGGTTACTCGTCGTTTAACACTCTCTCAACCATTAACCAAAATGGAGGTGTCGTGGTCTATGTGAAGTCTACTTGGAACGCAACTGTTTCTGAACCTAAATTCAATGAAGCATGCTGCCTCGTTGTAGAAATCCCAAACTTTGTATCGGTTATATGCTTATATAGATCTCCATCTTTTAAAAATACGGCTGTCTTCTGTAAGTCACTTGAAGAAATTTTAAATAAACACATCGATAAATCTTGCCTTATTACCATTGGAGATATTAATATTGATATTATCTCTTCTGACCCTTCCAAAGTTGACCCATCGGATTACTTATGTTTGAATGCCGAGCATGGCCTTTTGCCTGTTATCTCCAAACCAACTCGTTTAAAAACTTGTTTGGATCACATTTTTGTGAAAACCAAAGCACAGGTAGTGGGAGCGGTCTGTAACACTGCTGTTACCGATCACAGTATTGCAATGATGGGGTTAAAATCTAAGCCTGTTAATAAATTTGAAACTAGAATCAAAAATGTAATTAATTACGCGGGCGTGGCCCTAGAACTTCAATCTGTGGATTGGACTGGAGTAACTGAACAGACTAATGTTAACGCTGCTGTTAATAACTTTCTGAACAAAATCTCTAAAGTCATCGGCAATCACACTAAGCAGGTTAAAATAAGTAAAAGTAATTTCGTTCTTAAGCCCTGGATGACCCCTGGTCTGCTGAGATGTAGTCGACATCGTGATCGACTACATGCAAGGCTGAGGCGTTATCCTACTGATCAAGTACTTAAAATAACCTATCATCGTTATAAAAATTACTTGAACAAATTAATTCGAAAGCTTAAACTGGAATATGAAACTAACGAACTAGAAAGTAGTAGCTCTAATACAAAGTCCCTCTGGAACGCAATTAAAAATGTGTGTAGCTTACAAACAGCAAAATCCCAAGCCCCTGAACTGCTTTCCATAGTTAGTGATCCTAAGGAATCACTTGATCAGTGTAACAACTATTTTTCTTCAGTTGGTAACAAGCTAGCAAATCAGATCCTGTCAGGCTTAGGTGTCACCGAGGAACAGTTAGGCGCTAGAGTTAAATCGAAAAACAGCCCTAAAGACTCATTCTTCTTTGAGCCTACTAACGAGCAGGAGATTACTGGTGCTATTAATAGTTTAAGAAATAATAGTGCACCTGGTATTGATTTAATAAATAACCATCTCCTAAAAAATATTAAAGATTTAATTGCCGTGCCTTTGGTATCTATTTTTAATTTAAGTTTCAGCACTGGGTGCTTCCCCGAAAGTTGGAAGGTGGCAGCTATTACACCTATACATAAGGATGGTCCTAGAAACTTACCTAATAATTATAGACCAATCTCGCTGCTAAGCGTCCTCTCAAAATTATTAGAGAAACTGGTCAACAAAAGACTAGTCAGATTTCTAGAAAAGTTTAAGCTTCTTTCCGATAGGCAATTTGGCTTCAGACAGCACAGATCCACCGAGGATGCAATTGTACGTCTTACTAATCTAATATCTTCGTACTTAGACAAAAGCTTGAGTTGCGTGGGCGTCTTTCTGGACCTGGCGAAAGCCTTTGATACGGTCTCCACACCCATTCTTCTGAGTAAACTAGAACTTTTGGGTATCAGAGGTATTTCTTTGGCATGGTTTCGCAGCTATCTTTCTGATAGGAAACAGCTAGTAAAGGTGGGGCAGTTTAAAAGCAGCATAAGTGAGGTAAAATATGGTGTTCCTCAGGGCAGCATTTTGGGCCCTACCTTATTTATTATCTACATGAATGATCTGCACGATCTTCATATAAGTATGGCCGAAACCATTTGTTACGCTGATGATACTGTAATTCTATTCCATGGTGTCAATTGGGAAAAAACTCTGAGGTCAGCTGAGGATGGAATGACTTCCATCTTCCAATGGCTACAAAATAATTTACTAACTCTCAATAATAATAAAACTAAGTATGCTTCCATAAAACAGCAGCTTCTGAGCCTCCTTTGCGTGATGGGATCAGAGTACATTCCTGCAATAACTCAAATAATCATCGTCCATGTGACTGTGCTGTGATCCAACGCGTGACCAGTCTAAAATATCTTGGTGTTGTTGTTGATGAAAAACTTAACTTTAAAGAACATATCCTTCAACTTTCAAAGAGGACCCGTAAAATAATTGGCATCATGAAAAGATTACGAAACTCAGCAAGCTTTCAAATACTTAAATTGGTATATATTGCCCTTTGCCAGTCCCTTCTTTCATATTGCATTTCAGTTTGGGGCAGTGCTTCTAAAACTATCATGATCGTCGTCGAAAGAGCACAACGCTCTGTACTAAAAGTAATGCTGAAAAAACCCTATCGCTATCCCACAGACGATTTATATAACACAGCTCAGGTCCTTACAGTACGACAACTGTTCATTCTTAAAACCTGTATTGACTCCCATCGAAACATGATTACCTCGGCAGAGTACAGCTACCTATTAAACAAACGGGTGTTTAGAATGCAAGGGCCTAAAGTAAAAACAGCTTTTGCGAGTAGGTTTGGCAAATTTATAAGCTCTCGTATATACAATAATGCTCTCAGGCACTGCGATTTTAAAGAGTGTTCTGTTTTTAAAGCAAAAGCAAAGATAACAAATTGGCTTTATTCTATTAACTACGAGGACACTGAAAAGTTAATTAATCCTTTCGTTGTGGATAACTTTTCAAACATTAAATTTTAGCAATATTTATGTAAAAAAAAAAAAAGAAAATGTTATTTTTAATTTTCTTTTTTCCTTGTGTTTTGTGTACATACTTATTTTATAAGTTTTATTCTCAATTGTGTTTTTTTTTTGTGTAAGAAAATGTACCTAGATCGATTGTTATCTTTTATTATTTATAATGATAACTAATTAATCAATTAATAATCCACTATTGCCACAAATATTTCACTGGTACCCCAAGTTACTAGCGTAGCTGAGTTTGGGGACCCCTGGTAAATTTACTTTTTAAATTATGTGCAATGTACCAAAATTTGTATTATGTTTTATTTTTGTAATTTTATTATTCTTGCATTAAATTTATTTTCTTTCTTTTCTTCTTCTATATGTCGCGCTTGCAAAGGTCACTGTTACTCCATGCGGAACGCCCCGCAGTGCGAGAGGGACGGATTCCAGAAAAAATAGCAAAATGTTGGTTTTAAATTAATATAAAATGAACTAAAATAGCTATCAAAATTTCCAACTGAGGAAATTTAGATATCGCTAAAATCTATCTAATAAAATATCATTCAAGTCTTTATGTCATTCCGATTTGTCATACTGTGAAAAAAAGTGTAGAAGAAGACCTCATTTCAATAATTATTTCTATCGAGCGAAAGTTACGCAATCGCGTTTCTGTACTGAACAAAACTAGAAAAAGGTTCCGAAATTTATATACTGATTTCTAAAATTAGTGGCTTCATCTGAAAAGCAGGTATACAACTTCAAAAAGTGCACTTTTTATCGAAATAGCCCCTTATGGCACGAGAATAACTTTGTATCTGTCTGGCTTGATGTCTTTAAAACAAAATCGATATTTAACGTTTTGGAAAAAAGGCATCTTTTAAAGTACCAGTACCAGATGATATAATTTCATCTATAACGAAAAACAACTGAGGAATGGGTTATCAAGTTTTGTACCAAAATGGTGGCATGCCTTAAGAATAATTAAGTGTACTGCTGAGAATTAGGTACCTATAACACTTATAATAGGTACTTCTTCTGATTTTGTAATGATTCTTGTTACTTGTGCACTTAGAGAATAGGATTGCTAACAACACCCAGATCATTAGGTACATTGGCACATATTTGTCCAGACTTTTTTTAAAGTACCTACTATTCTGTCTATTCTACTATTCTGTTGTGTCCCAACAAAAATAAAATTATCGCCAATCATTTGGAAGTTTCTATTTTCAACAATTTTGGCTGTGCATGTGCATCATCTATCAATCAGTCTTTTATGGAACTATTTGATCTGTATGTCCTGCCCATCCAGATTGTTAGGACAAACTAGTTTTTCCTAGGCCAAAGTAGGTGCAACAACGAGCAAAGCGAGCACATTAGCGTGTTAGGTTGCTTGTGTATATAAATTCAGGAGCCGAGTGAAAGCGTAGAGGAGTTAGGCGACGTCTTAACTTTTAACAAAAATACAATCTTATGAGCCATACCATGATATCGATCTTAGTTTGGCCTAGGAAAAACTATTTTGTGCTAAAATTGGGTTTGGCCAGTAACACATAGATCAAATAGTTCCGTAACAGACTAATTGATAGAAGATGCACAGCCAAAATTGCTGAAAATAGAAACTTCCAAATGATTGGCGATACTTTTATTTTTGTTGTCTTATACAGAACAGTAGGTACACACAATAACTACCCACAGATCTGAAATTCAGGTCTTTTTAGCAGGGCCTGTACTTTTTACCCTAACTCGAATATTCAGAGGGTTTCTAAAAGCTATGGTTTGAAAAGTTTTGAGAGTTTGAGTTTACTTCATGCTTACATAATCTCTGCGCTCACGAAATAAGATTTATTATACATTGTCATTGAATCGAATCAACTCTAAGAGCAACTTTGAAAACGCCCCCGCCCGCGCTGCACGGACCAAGTTGCAAATATACTTCACAAACTTGTGAAAATAATGCATTTACCACAAGGTAATTAGGTCCAGCTTGAAGTACCTAGTAGAGTAGAAAGCGATTGAGAAAACCCTCTGAAGCCCTTGTAATCCTAATATAAGTGTTACCCTTATATACGGGTTACACTGTCGATAAGGACATTTTTTGATAAGGGTTACACGTATGAAGTCCTACCATTTAATTTAGGTAGGTACATTTAAAGGGGTTGTCCGCGCCTTGCTTTTTTGCCATAGTGCAACGAGTTATAGATACTTATTTCGTCGTAGCCATAGTGCCCCTTAGGGTACACCCCAAATGACCTCAATCAATTTAACATCATGCTTAAACCATTGATAGGTAGGTGCTATTTATTATTCTAAGACTTACACTAAACTTGATCTCTGTGATGTAATATTCTTCTTTCATTGGCGTTTCCATAAGTTCTCTGTGGTTGCAATTCTCCATTCTCGGGTCTTAACTTAATGAATGTTTTATATTCTAGTGGCAACAGAGAGTGTCACCAACATCCACTGTTCCTTGTTTTATTTCTGAAAAAAAAACCACAGAGCTTTTAAAACATGAAAAACCTTGATTAGCCAGGATACCTACTCCGAAAATGATTACGATATTTCGATAAACGACCGACACACGACCGAATCTATTTTGCCTTGTCTACCACGAAACACTATCGTTTTCGATATTCAACTAACGTATCGTACAAAGTTCGATCGTGACCGAATGATTTAACGAAATCATTGTCGATGGTTTTTTTTTTTTTTTTTGCTCTAACAATAACCGGTATTAATCGTAATGTGTAAAAAAAAAACGTTCCGACAACTTGACATTTCGTCATTGATATCATGCCATCCTTTTCACACTTGATTGATTGTGATATGCTATCTCCGCTGTCATATTTTTTATTATCATATGAGTGTTTGGGAATGTTGCCAAATGTCAACTGAAGTCGGTACCTATAACAAGTACCAAAACAACGCAGCGTGATAAAAGTTTTTCCTGCCAATTCAACGAAAATAATAAGTAAGTGCTTTTATAATCTTTCCAATGAAATGAACTTCCTTTAATGGGTCACATGATAAACAATTTAATCTGGAACGAAGACCATCCACACCACACTGCACCAAGTAATACTTTATAATCTCTGACACTACTTCCTCTTGCAATCCAATTAGATACCTACTGTATCAACAGAATTTCATAGCCCCCAACACTAACCCAAGCATTAACATTGATGTAAGTAAGTTTCCACTGCTTATATCTCTCATAATCTATAATTGGTTTTAGAATGACTGCTGCACAGTTGGA
The DNA here is from genome assembly GCA_910592155.1 of Ypsolopha scabrella. Lineage (NCBI taxonomy): Eukaryota > Metazoa > Arthropoda > Insecta > Lepidoptera > Ypsolophidae > Ypsolopha > Ypsolopha scabrella. The sequence continues at coordinate 3,676,591 of OU342989.1, read as the reverse complement.
CCTGATGTTCAGCTTCCTTGAGCAGCAACCTCAGTTGGCCAAGGAGCGCCTGTGGGACTTGGATGGTCGGGTCAAGGCTAGCCGTCTATGGAAAGAGTTAGCGAATAGCTAAAAAGAAGATATTATAATAATGCTATAGAAAAGCAACAAATTGAAGACTTGGCCATGTGGCCTTCAAGAGATAAAAAACAATTCTTCAGATTGTATCATTTATGAAGACAAGTACACAGAAAAGAACACAAAAGACAAGGCGGTATGGCTTAGCACTATAGCCTTTCCCTGAAGGGGTAAATTAAAACCGAAAAAAAACACCACGATAAAGGTGGTGTCTGAAGGCCGCCGACATGCTGGTGGTTGGACCACCAATGAGAAGCGGGTACTAGATATAATGGGACCAGCCTTTGGCAAGGCGGTCTCAAATGCCAGAGTGCCTGCTTTCCCTGAGGTAAGGATTGTTTTAAACAATATAGTAAATAGTAATGTTCAAGACTTTCATATCTATAACGATATTGAAACTAAATGATGCTTGCAATTTAATCACATTGTTTAATTTATTATTTCAGTCTGGAACTAACATCCATTTGTGAAATAAGAGACTTAGGTCCACTTGCACCAAGCAAACTTAACTCGGGTTAACAAACTTTTTGTTTTGTCCTTTTCACATCAAATTATACTGTTAAGGACAAAGCATAAAAAGTTAGTTAGCCCGAGTTAAGTTTGCTTGGTACAAGTGGATCTTAGGGCGGCTTGCACCAAAATCTTAAATCTCGATTTAATCGCTAAATCTGGTTTACGATCTGTCAGTCAATACATTTCTGTCAAATTAAACTCAGCTTAAGTCCTAAATCTAGATTTAAATATTGGTGCAAGTCGGCCTTAGACTTGTTATGCAAGACCTACTGACTCATTTAGAATTGGTTTTTAAGAAACCTAGAGCATTGATGAATGTAACTTAATAAGTTTTAAAATAAAGCTCCAAGTGATATTGCTGTTTTATGTTCAACAGATGCACGGGGCAGAGGACGTCAGTGGCGTCCACCACGCACGCTCCTTGCTCGCATGTTAGCGCTCGCAACTGCTTCCTCGAGCAACATCAGTAGTCGGCTGTTCAGGCTGGAGGAGTGTGTGCGAGCTGAGACTGAGGGGGCTAAGGAGATGCGCGAGGCTGTAGTCGCTCTTAATGAGATGAGGGATTTTCTGCACGCTTTCGTGGAGTCAACGGCCAGCAGAGTCAATGAATAATCCATCTATCCATCAGCCCGTGTTCGTCCACTGCTGGACATAGGCATTTTCCAAATTTCGCCACTCATGTCGGTCCTCCTCATCCAGCCCCCACCCACGTCCTTCAGGTCGTCAGTCCAGCGGGCATGAGGTCAGCCTACACTACGCTTAGCTCTACGTGGACTCCATTCTAAAGCCTTTCGGCCCCAACGGCCATCATGTCAGCGACAAATATGTAATGATTAATGAATAATAAATAAATTAAAAACACTGGGATAATATTTTTTTTTTATTTGTTAGCAAAACAAATTAAGAGACTATGTAAAATTATATGGATGCTTTTTCTGTGTATTTCATGAAGCACATGGAAAATTGTAATAAATTTTCGGTATACTTAAGCATATTTCTCGATAGAAATAATTATTAGAATGAAGTCTTCAAACGCACTTTTTCTCGTTTGACAAAGGGATCATTTAGAGAACTCAAACATATATATATGTATATCTATTAAAAAACATCTTTTTTTCTCTTTTGCGCTGAATCCACCCCTCTCACATTGCGCTTGGAGTGAAATAAAATTTACATAGCCTCTTATTAAGATAATAGATATTTTTACAATTGCTAAACAGAAGAATGTCACGTATGTAATGTTGTATGTCTCTTCCTTCTCTTTGACACAAAAATTACACACATCCATAATTTACTTTTATATAAACATTGCTGCATGGTGGTTGGGATCACAGGGATGTGGAACAATGGGAGGCTGCAAGAGCTGCTCCTGTTGCATTTCCTCCACTTCCAGCTCCACAGGGTTCAGTCCGGCTCACATGCACTTATTGTGTAGTACACTGCAGGCAATTGTAATTTTGCCAGCGAACTCAGGAGTGTAATGCAACTCTCAAGCTGCCAGTAGCTGACCTCCAGCATCCTTTGAATATGCCAAAAGTGCACTCCACGGTCTCCATCCAACTGCTCTAGATGGTCCTTTATCTCACAATCGCGCCAGATGAAAGCATTGTGGTCGGCACCATTGTGGGAGGCATCAATTGCAATAATTATGCAATCACCATCACATAACTGAAATACATGTGAAGTAGTATTTATTTATGTTTGTTTCTAAGGAAACAAATATAGAAGTGAAAGGTAAAACTTAAACCAACAAAGTTTCCATCGAATATCAATAGGATGCAGAAATAGTCATAGATAGGTTAAGAGACAACATAAATATCTTTTTGAATCAAGAATGCAAAAAGGTAACTTATGTAGTATATGATTTACAAGGACTACAAATTAGTTTTCACTCTTTGCTAGTATTTATTTTTGTATGAGTAACTGAAGCTATGAGTATATACATTTATCAAAAATATTTGAAAATTATTAAAAGATTTTGTATAATACTTACCACTTGAGTGTTTAGTGAATGATTATGCTTCTGATTAAAGCATTTTTCTTCATCTTCTGAGGGACGAATGATGGCTATGTGGGTGCAGTCGATACACTCAATGACCCCTGGCACTGCATACTTATCAAAGAACCTACAATAGTAATATTATAGTAAAATATGGTGAGGAAACACATTGAGGTGAGTGAGGATAAAGCATTATACCTTCTCTTCAGAACTCCCCTTTGCTCCCTGTTCTGTGGGAAGTATATGTGCCTTTGCACTATCTGGAGAGCATTGAGTGCACTCGTCACTTCACTGTCTGCTGTGCCATGGGAGCATCTATGGTCAATCCCGCGCACGTTTCCGCGGGGATGGAACTGCGGAACAATCTCCTGGCACAACTCTTCGAATAAAGGCCTCGTCGGTCTATAGTGCCTTTCAAATTCTATATCTAGCATTCTATTGACAGTAAGGCTCTCTCGGTGGCTTCTTCGCCACCTTGTACGGTCAGCCTGCTGCTCATCAAAAATGCGCAGCAAAAATGTAGTAAAGTCTTGCCATTACAGCTAAAACATGGAAAAACGTATTATTTATAAATTATGCCACCAATAAATATTATTAAAACAGCCAAAAACATAATAATAATGAGTAAATTTCAAGCTTACGATATTACAACGACACCTCTTGAGCTCACGTAAGAAATCACGATAGAACTTCTGTCAAAATCGATTTATCGGCCGATGTTCGGAAACTTCAGAGTAAGCATTTCGATCTAACTGCTGTCAAAATCAATTTTCGTTCGAAAATCGATTATCAGAGTACCACTTGCGTCGACTGAACGACATTCGACCGAATATTGCACGATCGATTACGATGGGAGTAAGACCCCAGGTTCGTGCGTGGTTTTTTTTTTTTTTGTATTTTATGGCCTGGTTACATCGACCTTTAAGCCACAAAACGTATACAACAGCAGTGTTGCCGATAGTCAAAGTCAAACTAGAAAAAGTCCGAAACCGAATCAGAAATTACACGAATTACCCGTTTTGTGAATGTTTGTGTTTGAAATGTTTTCAAGAGAAAAAATAAAATTAGTATTAAATACTTTGTTTTCATTTTAACATTTCCCATACTTATTTAAAAATTAACAGGAATGTGTTTGTTTTAAAAGTGGTTTTAATTGATAAGGTAAAAAATTTATAATTAAAGATATTTTATGTGCAATTTAATATTTTAAGTCGTTTTACCAAATAAAATAATTAATAAAGAATTTTCTACATTCACATTGGTAAAAATGGACAAATAAACTTATTTACACTTCTACACTATTAAATAAAGAGGAAAGATGTGTTTGTTTGTTTGTATGTTTGAGGTAAACTTTGTAACTACTGAACCGATTCTAAAAATTATTTCTTTTGTAAGAAACTACACTATTGTTGAGTAACATAGGCTTTATTTTATTTTAATAAAAGTACGTTTTTAGTTTGAAAATTCAATGCTTGTGAACCATGTTGGGAGAAAAAACCTGCTTAGCTGCTTTATTGGCGTGCCTTGACCAAATAGTTAGTTATACGTGATAAAACCGGTTGTTTTTCCATTCCATTCCATAATATTTATAGAGGAAATATTTGTTTGTTTGTTTGTATGTTTGAGGTAAACTTTGGAACTACTGAATCGATTCTGAAAATTCTTTCTGATGTAAAAAGTTACACCATTGCTGAGTAACAAAGTTTATATTTTATTTCAATAAAAGTAAGTTTTTAGTTAGGAAGTTCAATATTTGTGAACCATGTCGGGAGAAAAGACGCTGCTTAGCTGCGTTATCGGCGTGCCTTGACTAAATGGTTAGTTATACGTGATAAAACCACTTGTTTTTTCATACGAGGAAACTGTATCAGTTGAATCTGACTAAAGATTTCCATCGACAACGATCCCGACACAGTTCTTGCTTATATTAAGCTTGAAAACGAGACTACATCCAGGTTTAAGCATATACAACGTGTAATAGAAAGGTGTTACCATATTTCAGGGTTCAAAACTGGACATTTTAACGATCTTGTATTCAAATTTTCAGGCGGATCTGCACTACATTAGATGTCCATACAATTAAAAAAATATATTTTCCTAATCATTTCAAAACGTAAACAAACATGTCGAATCCCTAGCGGGGTCGTGGCCCATGAACTACAAAGTTTATTTGCATATATCTGTGATTGCTGCACGCCTGGTACTGCAGCCTGAGCGAGGCGGCTTGTCAATCGATTACGCCGACACAGGTGCGCCGTGCGGCAAATGTCAAAGGGAAGCGCCGCGGTCTGAACTCGGCGGCATGAATTCAATCCTTTTACACTTATTATTAGGTTCAATATTCAATACAAACTGTCACTGAAGTGGAATAATGACTTTTTTTTACTCGAATAATTTAAATTTGGCGGCATCTTCAGCATTACATTGATTACAACAAAATCAACGTCCACGGCGGTCCACCTCACTTCTTGATATTTTGTAAATATGGCTCAAAATGTCGACCTTCGTGCTGAATAGCTAGGGCGGTTCACCGGTACATGTATGCCCGCACATTCCTCAACATCTCTGGTATCACCGTCCTAAAGGTTGCTCGTATACACTGCACCATCTCTTCTCGAGTCGGGCAATCGATAGCGTACACAATGTTTTTAACATGGCCCCAAAGAAAAAAATCTAAAGGTGTAAGGTCAGGGGAACGCGCTGGCTAGGCAACTGGTCCACTTCTTCCTATCCATCGAGGGAATCGCTGGTTCAAGTAGGCGCGGACGTTCAGCGCAAAGTGTCATCCGTCCACAACACCGTTGAACCAAAATCTGGAGACGCTTCTACCTGATATACCACTCACAGAACAACACTCGAGGCGCGTAGACCGCAGGTGTCAGCTCCTGTGTACGCCGGAAGTGGTATGGATGTTGCCCGTCGTCATGGAGCACACGCCACACCTGCATGTTGCTATTAGCTCCTAGAGCTGCTGCAGCGCGACGGGTACTCGTCCTAGGGTTTTCTTCAAAGTGTTCCAGCACTGCTTCCTCAAAGGCGGGGTCGCGGTTTCCCTGACGGCCTTCAGGCTTAAGACCACGAAACGAGCCAGTAGAATGCAGCATATGCACCATTTTTCTGAAAGCCCACGCTGATGGAAGCTGGCGACGTTCGTGTTCTGGTCTGCCATCAACAAATCGCTCAAAGTATAGGTTGCGAGCTAATCGCAAAATACCATTCGCTGCACTGACACATAAAATCATGTCATAATATTCGTTGTTGGTTAGAAAGACCTTTTTTTTCACTTAAATCGCTTAAAATATCACGTTACACCTGACTAAAGGGATAGTACATGCACGACTGACCAAATTAAAAACATGCATAGAGAAAGGATAAATTACTGACTTCAAAACTTCTGCTGTCCTAATAGTTTTTACGATAATTGTTTACTGACCGTTCCGAATTGTCAATGAAAAGGAAACCTTATTGCAAAATAAATAAAGTTCTGAATGTTTTAATTCCTTGCGTTGAAATGGTTTTGTCCTTCAAATGCCCTTCAGGTAATTGTCTCAGCCAATGATAGGCATCCTTATGTGTCATTGGTTAAGAAAATCACATAAATCACAAATGTCATGTCATGGCCGTGATGGCTGATGCTAATGAAAGACAATATTCCACTAGGGTATTAGTTTCTTTCTGTTTTAGGAATACAGCGAAAATGTGTTCTTTACGGAGTATGTATGGTTTAAGGCCACGACGTACGAGTATACCTAGGTAGTAAACCGGACAAGTGCAAGTCGGATTCGCACACCGAGGGTTCCGTATAAATTATTACTGTTGCTTAACGTCGATGATTTTTCATGATTTAGTTACAAATGTATAGTTTTAAGATTCTGTCCTATACTTGTAGTATTAGACAGTATTACTTGCCAAATTTCATAGTTCTAGGTCAACGGGAAATACCCTATGAATTTTGATTCCCTTGCTCTCAAATGTACGTTTTTTGCGGCATAAATGGCCGTATCTTTTTTCACGTTAACTTAGAAGTTATATTTTTTTACAGCTTGAATGGACCGTAGACTTGAGTATATGGTTTTAATTTCAACTCGATATCTCCACGCGTTCCTAAGAAAAAGGGTCTTATCTGACAGGACAACAAAGTGATCCTATAAGGGTTCCGTTTTTACTTTTCGAGGTACGGAACCCTAAAAATGAGATTTTAAATCAGTAGAAGCCACATACCTACTACAATAGATAGGGTTCTAAAAAAAACATGTTATAAATGAGGCCTTTTCCAAGACGATAACAAAGCCCAAAACGTGATAGATAGAGAATTAACCCAAATGCTTGAAGCAGTTTAAATGATTCTTACACCACACTGAAGACAATTTTTAGATCTACAAAACTATTGCTCGAAATATCTTTTACGTCCATCGCGTCCATATGAAAAGTATTATTTTATCCTATTTTGCGCTATCCGGAGACGTTCGTCGTAACAGCCACTTTGCAATACGCGCTGATTTGAAACTTATTTAAATTTCTTTCTGTCGATTTTTATACTGACACATATGAGTTGCTGATTTAGCAAGGCAAACAATTTGAAATCTTCTCTTGTGCTAGAAGTCTGTACAGTGGAGCCCACATCAAGCTAAACACTTTTAGTATAAGCTGACTGACCTCTCATTGTATAAGCTTCCCGTACAATGAGAGGTCAGCTTATACTCAATGTGTATAGCTTGATGCGGGCTCCACTGTACTAGGGTATAAGAACTTGATAAAAGGTGTTATTACCATGCAAATGAAGCTGTAGACCTTCTGTCTCTCGGTTACAGTTCATCGACGTGCATCAGCTGATGGTTAATAGTGTTGTAACACGAAAAGTTTGTATACTTAGTGAAAAAAACTTTCAGGTGGCGTATCTCGTTGTGTGTTTCGATTTTGGGGTAAATACAAATGCCAGTAGCAATAGTACTATTCCCTTAGTTACCTTCTTAAATATGGTTACACCTTTCTGTTACACGTTGTATACGTTCAATACTATGGTTTAAGTAATGATTATTTTTTTTCATACCGGAAAACCATATCAGTTTTATGTGACTACTCTACTACTCTTGCTAATATTTAGCTTGAAAAAGTGATTACAGTCAGGTTTATGTATTGGTTTTTTCCCATACGAGAAAACTGTATCAGTTTAATCTGACTACAGATTTCAATCTAACAAGGTTCCTGACACACTTCTTGGCACTTTGGTAAAACATGGTGATGGTCTGATGATGGGACTGGGAGATGGGTACGGGATCTCTTCAACGGACAACAGCAGGCCCTTTGAGATTGGGCTTATTTGATTAGTATTTATTAGCACTTTGGTAAAACATGGTATCCGTTGCCTAAAATCGTTCAAAAACTCATATTCTTTTGTTTTACATATCTCCACGAAAATCTCTTCGATGCGGGCGGAGCCGCGGGCAAAAGCTAGAAATTAAATAAGTTGATTTTAAAGGTTCTTTTCTCTCGAAATTTTCACGTTTTATAGTATTTCTAACGTTTCAGAGCAAGCCACAAAGCAAAACGGAACAATCAGCAAAATAATTGTGCTTTGTACTGATGATTTGTGTATGCATCTCTTTTGCACGTCGATTTAGGGTGGAATAGCCTCACTTATATCATGATTCTCACACACACACAAATAGTAGAGAAAGATAGGATGTGCTCAATTATGCGCTGTAGCTGTGTCAAGACGAATTAATAAAAATAAAATTCATCCTTTTTTTAATTGACAGTACAGGTTTTTTACCCGGCAGTCATAGTTACCTGCAACCAAACCGCTTGGGGCCTAAATTACCTGAAATTGAATAAAAATAACCCCACCGGCAACGTTGCTTTGATGTGATGTTGAAAAAAATGTTCTTACTTGCCCTATCTAATGAGAGTCTGTATATGGGCATCTCTTTTGCACGTATTACCTCATCGGACTCGCTACACACACAGACACACATACCCTCACAAAAAATAAGGATAAGATTCATTCCGTTTTGCGCATTCACGCATGATGTGCCTCAAAATTATTTCGTGTTGGGCATCAACTAAGTCAATACGATTTAAAAGGAGAAAAAATATTTTTGTGTTCATTGCAAAATTACCCGAAATTACCCGCAAGATACCCGTATAGTGCTTAAATTACCTGAAATCGGGTAAAAATACCCGTACCGGCAACGCTGTACCACAGACAGATCGTATGACATACCTAACCTCAAATCTCAATACCAAAAAGTAGGAAGTGACTAAAGGACCACTAGCGGTCCTTTAATTTATAAAATTATTGAACCGTCAGCATTGAGCTGTTGGAATATCTTCCTTAACACGAACTTATAAAGTTCAATTTGCAATGTACAGTTCGGAAAGACAAGCGGTTCTTTATTTTTATAAATTATTGAACCGTAAGTCATCGGAAATGCTCGGAAATTTATTTTTTCTGCATATCGTGAATTCTGTTAAAACTACGGGGGTCGCCTCGCTCCGCTTCGCTTGGCTCCTTCATATGTAAGTACATGTCAACCTAACTGCTCCTCCTCGCTTCGCTCGTCGTCGCAACCTATCCCTAACGGTCGAATAAAATTAAAAGTAAGGGAGCCGTTAACGGTTATTTAGTCACTTCACAAAAAGTATAAGAAAGTGTCTAAATAGCCGTTAGTGGCTTCCTTATTTTTAATTTTATTTGACCGCTAGGGATAGGTTGCGACGACGAGCGAAGCGAGGAGGAGCGGTTAGGTTGACATGTAAGTACATATTAAGGAGCCGAACGGAGCGGAGCGGAGCGAGAAAACCCCTGTAGTTTAAACAGAATTCCCGATATGCAGAAAAATCAATTTCTAAGCTTTTTCCGATGACTTACTGTTCAATAATTTATAAAATTAAAGGACCGCTTCCCTTTTCGAACATTGCAAATTTAACTTTATTGGTTTGGGTTAAGGAAGATATTCCAACAGCTAAATAATGACTTACGGTTCAATAATTTTAAAAATCAAAGGGCCGCTATTGGTCCTTTAGTCACTTCCAAAGTATAATAAGGTTTCGTTTCGAATCGAGTGAATTTCACTCGGAGTGATGCGAATTTCATCCTAGATTGACCCGAGTTGAACCGAGGGTAGCCGAACTGTTACCTGACAGTTGCTCGGAAGTGTTTTGAAACGCTTCCGAATGCGAAAATCACACTGCGGCTCTAGAAGTAAAGCCGTTCGGGCTCATTCGAATTGTCTTCGTCAAACGACGAAAGAGACAAATGTATAAAAGTAAGAGAGACAAATAACAGGTATCTTGCTCACTGACGAAAGTTTGTTCCTTTTGTCGTTTGTCGAAGATAAATCGAATGAACCCCGAACGGCTTTACTTCTAGAGCCTCTGATAGCCGTTCATAAATTAACTTTTTCGTCAGGTTCCAACACCGACAGCAGGATAGCGTATATAATTTTCAAAGCGTGCGACAGAGATGGCATTAGAACCCGTGTCGAGACCCCTAATTTATGAACGCGGCCCTGGCTAGTGCGAATTCTATCGCTGTCTGGATACCGTTAAAGTTCACCTGACAGTTGTCCCTTCGGAGTTTTAAAAATGTACCTATTCATCATTTATAAAGGGAAAAAAGTGTAAATTAGGCTCGTAAGAGCTCATTTATCTTTTTTTTGTAACTACAAAAGGCAATTTAAGTTTCCCACCCTTGAATTAGATTTGAGACTGACGTTTGTCACCCAGACTGATTCTAAAACGTTTTTCTCAATGAAATCAGTCGCAAGCGTTTCAAAACTAGATATGTAAAGCTGATATGATTCCATTTCTTATGAATAATACCAAAAATACCGTATTAAACCGTATTTTACTATTTCATACAGTACTAGCTTTTGCCCGCGGTTTCACCCGCGTTGAATTAGTTTTTGTGTACTCCTATAAAATCAGTCAATATTATGTTTTATTGCGAAATCCATCGCTTTGGAATACTCTAAATAAATATTCGGTGGACAAGTATGGTGGAAAAATTCAACAGTCTAGGTAAGTACCTCGGTAGCGCAGTCGGTATCACGCTTGTCTTGATAACAAGAGGTCGCAGGTTCGAATCCTGGCCTGAGGAATTTTTTCAAATTCTTGTCTTTACATAAGTTTCTAATTTATCTTTTCTAGTTTGTAATGCACTCTTATAAATCAGTCAATATTATTCGGACTGTTACCTACAGCTGGTGAAATATGTGTGTTATGCGCCTCTTTTTCCCATTTTGTGTGTTTCTTATAAAGCTTTTCCATGAGAACAAAGGGAAAAAGTAGTTTTTGTCCTATGCAAAGTCTAGAACTACATTTATGCAAAATTTCAGCCTTATCGGTTTCGTAAGCATGGCGAAAAAGGGTGACACATCACTTTTCTATAGAAATTTGAAAGCTTATTTTCATCCTATGGGAACTGATTTATGAGATAAAAAGTAGCCTAATGTCCTATTCTAGTTCTAGAACTACATTAATGTGAAATTTCAGCCCAATCGGTTTACTAGTTATGGCGTGAAAGAGTAACAAACATACATCCATCCATCCATCCATCCATACATCTAAACTTTGGCATTTATAATATAAGTGGGATGGGATTTTTGGTATAAAACGATTCTTCTGGGAATGAACGAGGGAAGAGAACAGAGAAGGTTGCGGGCGACGACGGGTAAGACCCCCCCCCCCTCTCCACGCACACATTTTGGAGCACGTACTCCGCGATGTCCTCCGCTTTAATGTTTTAGTGCAGGCGTGTTTGGCTTCAGCTTTGCTTTGCTTGAGCCCTCTCTCGCTCGCACCTCGTTAAGAACGGACGCGTGTTTTTGTGCTCCGTATATATTTTAAAGAAAAGTGCATCAAAAGTGATAATAGTGTAGTAAATAGCAATTCAACACAACAATATAAATCCCTGTCTCCTAGTAAAGATAATATTTTTCCTCAATCAACTGTGAATGGTGCAATATAAGGATTATAAAACAAAACAAGCAAGTACGTAACGAACACATTTATTCCGACATCATTTGACTCATCAACAACCCATACTCGATGAGAACCGGTCGCCACACACACACACACGCACACAGCAATCAGAAGTATTTCACTAACATCAACGTGCGACGTAATACGTAAGAGTGTGGCTTTTATCTTCACGCGTCTAGCTAACATACGCCGTGGACCAGTGGTCGAGAAGCTGCCTGAGACGCATTGACCACCAGTTCGAATCCAGACCAGAATTATTATTTTTAATATTTTTAAATTGTTTTATTCATCGCTTGCTGCTGGATTTTTATGCGATACTATACTACATAATGCCATTACGTAGATCACCGCAAGAGAAAAGTAATACGCCTCAACGAACAAGCCAAGATGATTCTGTAAATGAATTTTCTGATGCTAACATTACCAAACGCAGTGCCCGTATACCTAATTTGGGTGTAGACGATAGATTGAGCGCTTTTATGGAGGAAATACGCTCTATGATTCAGTCGTCTGACCGCAGGCATGAGAATAAATATTCCAAATTACAGACTACCATTACCGAAATCAAAGGTCAAATTACAGAAATTGGAAAATCTGTTGACTTTCTTACGACATCCAATACTGAGATGGAGAAAAAGTTACATGAGATGGAGGAGGAGCGCAGAGAACAACAAAAGTATATAAAAATTCTGGAAGACAAACTGGAAAAGTATGAACGAAATATATGCCTTACACAAATTGAAGTCAGAAACATTCCCAAAAAGCAATCGGAAACCAAAAAAGATCTAATAAATATTGTGAAACAAGCTGGAATTACAATAAACCAGCCTATAGCACTTTCTGACATAAAGGATGTCTTTCGTGTTAACACAAAATCTGAAGCCAACAAACCTATTATTGTGGAATTTACTAGCGTCCTTACCAAGGTAAGTGTAATCCAATCGGTCAAAAATCACAACAAAACCCACAAAAAAAAAGATGAGAAGCTTAATACAAAACACCTGAAGCTGGACGGACCTACAAAACCCGTATACATCTCCGAGAATCTACCTTTTAAGACCAAGAAGCTATTCTTTCTCGCACGTGATTTTGCTAAAACTTACCAATTTAACTTTTGCTGGACATCGCGTGGAACGGTATTCTTGCGCCGTAAGGAAGGATCTCCACAGATACGAATCCAAGATGATACTGACCTGGCTAAACTGAAACAAGAACACAAATGACTAAGCCCTTTAAATCCTAAACTTACCTGTTATAACTTACCAGCATGCCTTTGTTTAGTTTTAATTAGATTTTTATTTATATTAAGTTTATCTTGTATCACAAACAAACACTCACACACTCACACAACATTTCCTACCCTTCCCTTACCTAAAAGGATGTCTAAAATCAAAATCTATTATCACTTTCCTTCTTTTTGTATATCCAGCCAACAGAGTAAACCAAAAATCAAGTCTTACTGCTGCAGTATGAGCTACCCAAAATTTTGGTCCCTGCGAAACATTTTATCCGAAAATGAATAAGTCACTCATAGAAGATATTGATGATACTGAAATCATCGATAGTATTTTAATTAATAGCCCAGAAGATTGCTTTAATAAATCAGGGGACGCTAACAAGAAATTTACTATAATATCCCAGAACATAAGAAGTTGCGATAAAAACTTTACAAATTTCATGGTATTTTTGTCTAGACTCACTTTCAAACCGGATGTTATTATTCTAACAGAATGTTTTATGCAAAATAAGCCCTCGCATATCTTTCTTAATGAATACGATTACCATTGCTCCAAACACTACTACAATAAAAATGATGGCGTGATTGTTTTATGCAAGACTAGCTTACAAGCCACTGTTATGGAACCACCAATGATAGATGCTAGTTGCCTCCTAATAAACGTTGGAAAAGAAGTAACTATTGCAGCGATCTACAGATCTCCATCTTTCAAAAAAAAATGTAATTTTACCAATTTCAATAACTCCCTAGATAGAATCCTTCCAATGTGCACAGGCGAGTCTGGCGTCATCGTGGGTGACATCAACATCGATATTAAACATGGCACAGTAAACCCACATGCTGAAAACTATTTAGAAACATGTGCTCTCCATGGCTTTGCTCCAGGCCATTTCTTTCCTACGCATGAACAAAACTGTATAGATCATTGTCTTGTCAAATCCAACCAATATACTCAAGTTATTGTATGCACTAGTGGCATAACTGACCATGACACAGTAATATGTGGAATCGCAAAGACACAGAAAAATTACACTAAAACTGAAAACCAGCATATCAGAATTAATTATGAAGGACTCAACCAGGATCTTCAAGAAACATCGTGGGATGCATTTTATAAGCATACGGACGTTGACTTGGCCATTAACGAGTTAATTAGCGAGTTAAGTCACAAAATTGAAAAGCATAAAACTATACACAAGTCACGCTCCTCAAAGATAATTACTAAGCCCTGGATAACGCCCGGGCTATTAAAGTGTATCCGACGGAGAGATTTGTTTCATTTAAAGGCAAGAAAATACACTAATAATTTACTCCTACAGGATGAGTATAAAAAATACAGAAACATCTGTAATAATATCCTGCAAAATTTAAAAAATGAATACGATAAAGAACTTCTGAGAAAAGGCCAAGGAGACTCTAAAAGAACTTGGAAAACTATTAAAGGGATATGTGGTATCAACAAAAATAAAACCAGTAACATTGAACTGATCCAATGTAAAGACAAAAAAAAGTCACTAAACGAAGCCAACAACTACTTTGCTAACGTTGGACAGGAACTTGCGAAAAACATCCTGTGCAAACTAAACAAAACTGAAAAAGAATTAACCAACGACTTAGACAAAAGCCTAATACTCAACCAACCATTGAACTCCTTTTACTTGACGCCAACTGACAACTATGAGGTATCAAAAATAATTAGTAATTTACGAACAGTTTCAGCACCAGGTTGGGATAAAATTGGTAATAAATTAATCAACTAATTATGGTAAAAATTCAGTCCTTACCAGACTTTCGAACACATATAACCAGTTATTTAATGACGTGGAGATTTTCTCCGCTTCAAAAGTTAGATTCAAATCTGAAATTAGAGTGGCTCTAAAAAGTATTTCTGATGATAATCCTTGATACACATCGTGTTGTGTATAGTTGCTAAAACTACCTACTTTAAAATTTATATTTTTACACTTTACACTATATATACATATATTTACTTATATAGATAATATATAATTTACCATAATATTATGTATACCTACCTATATATTAAATCCATTATAACTATTTATTTAAAAACACGAATTACCAATAAAATTGCATACCTGCCTGTTAGACATTCCTTGATCTATTTTTTGAAATACGTTGTAATTGATTTACGATATTCACAAAATTAATTTTACTACTTTTTGAACTCATTGTCTAAGTTTTGATTTTTAGTGAAAACCTGTTATTGGCCTTGTTTATGTATCTAACTATAGTAATATCTCATTGTGTGATCGCTGTTGGTTTTCCAAATAAACGATAAAATAAAAATAAAATAAAATAAAATAAAAATAAAATACTTAAGTCCTGTAAGATCGTTCTGGTTCCTTTGATTACTTTTATTTGTAACCTGAGCATGTCAACGAGTACAATGCCGGAGTGGCTAAAGTTTGCTGACATTTGTCCTATCTTTAAGGCAGGTGACAAAAAGTCCATATCGAACTACAGGCCAATATCCTTGTTGACTTCCCTTTCCAAGATACTCGAGAAACTTGTTAATTATAGACTTTTGAAGTTCCTTGAGAAAGAAAACCTTCTCTCCGAAAATCAATTTGGATTTCGCCATAACAGGTCTACCGACGATGCTGTATCAAACCTTATAGACCATGTGAAAGTAGAGTTAGACAAAGGCCAAAAGTGTGCTGGGGTCTTCTTAGACCTCGCTAAGGCCTTCGACACAGTGTCACAAACGATACTATTAAAAAAATTGGAACGTATGGGTGTTAGAGGAACTGCACTTCAATGGTTCAATTCATATCTAATGGGACGAAAACAACGTGTTTTTATTGATGGTATATGCAGTGATTACTCTGAGAACCACTTCGGTGTACCTCAGGGTAGCGTCTTGGGACCAACGCTTTTTCTGATTTACATCAACGACCTTAGTGACATGAGTCTCACTCAAGCTAGGGTTTTCACTTTTGCTGATGACACAGCGTTAATATTTAGTGGAAAATCGTGGGACGAGGTCGTTGATGTGGCTCAGAGCGGGCTGAGTTTGGTTTCCGACTGGCTAAATTTGAACCTTCTTACGCTGAATATTAATAAAACAAACTTTGCCTGTTTCCACATCCGCGATCATACATCTATTAATATTCCTACACATCTCATTCTTCACTCCTGCGGTGATCGTGGGGGCATCTGCAATTGTCAAACAATTAATAGAGTTAGTTGCATTAAGTACCTAGGTGTTTATATTGATGTAAAGCTCACATGGAGACAGCAAATTGACTCGGTTAGCAATCGCCTTCGCAAAATGCTGCATATATTCAAGAAACTTAGAAATTTTGCTGACGACAATACGATAAAAATGGTGTACTATGCGCTCTGCCAGTCTGTCCTTAACTATTGCATCATAGCCTGGGGAAGTGCATGTAAAACTATCTTGATTAAGGCTGAAAGAGCCCAAAGAGCCGTTCTTAAAGTTGCATACAAGAGACCGTTTCGCTACCCTACGGATATCTTATTTGAAGAGTGTAAGGTTCTTCGAGTCAGACAGCTCTTTGTTTTATCGAATATTCTAAGGTTCCACAAAACAGCTTACAATAATCAAAAAGAAACAACAAGATCTCAAAGACGATTCACCTGGCTTGTTCCACAACTGCGAACAAATTTTGCACAAAAAAGCTACTTCTATCTTGGTCCATATTTGTACAACAAAATTAACTTATGTCTTAACATTAGTCGAGCTACTAGATTCACTTGTAGAAAACAAGTAACTCTGTGGCTACTCCAGGTAAGCTACGATAAGACTGAGGACATTCTGTGTATTCACGAATAAAGACTACCTGCAATACTACTTCGATCATAATTACAAATCTTTTCTTTAAACATTTGTACCCACCCACACTCATAAATTTTTACCCACATTTCCCAATTTATACATCCTACAAAAATCACCTACATACACTCACACACCCCCTCCCACCTTTTCCTTTCCACCACTCGTAATACATACACACTAGCATAAGTTATTACACACATAAGTTATAATTGTAAATAAGTATCCCGTTTGTTTGTTTGTTATATTAACATTAATTTATATTCAATTTCAAATAGTTAACATTAAATTAGTTTTATCTAAAAATTCTAAATTGTATTAAATTTAAAATTTTATTAAATTATACATAAATATATAAATCATAGCAGAGCGTTAGAGACTAGTTACCTACAACCTAAAGGGAATCCTAGTGTAGGGACTAGAGAACACTATTAAAAATGTATGTACATGGTTTATTTCAATAAAGATAAAGATAAAGCTTTGCCGCAGCGGTTCTGGGTTGTACGTGATTGGCGCTTCCTCCTTTACACAGTCACGAAACCATTGTCAATAGCCCGGTTCGGCGCCTTCTTACTGGGAGTGGTAGGGGCGCTGGCGGTAACGCTGGTGAAATCTCGATGACGAGGTAGGTACCTACATAACTGATGGTTGAATTTAGAATTTTTAGAAAAATATTTTGCTTGTTGAAAGTTTTCTCATGAAATTTATTACAATGTAATAGTATTTTGTTAATTATAATGTATGAGTCATAAACTGCAATTTCATGACAAAAAACCGACGAAAACTTCACAAAAGGCACTAAATTTGGTCACTGTTTTTTAGAAGAGTAGAAGTCACCTCTGTTATTTTAAGAAATCAAGTTTGATAGCTGTCTTTCAAAAGACACTCTTTTTGTGTCTCGTTCTAGACCCCCTGGTGCTGCCACACATACGTGCTGCACACGCTACGCACACGCATCCGGTTTAATTTACTTACCGTTTGAAGAAAAATAAATAAAAATCAGAATATCAGTCAAATAAACAAAACAGTTTAATTTGACACTTCATGTTTTCTCGCCCCGCCATAGAGAATTATGCATAGACAATATTATCCGTATAATAATTATGGTTATGGTTGTCAAACAGTTTCAGAGGAACGCATTGTCAAAGTGTTTTAAATTTAATAGGACAATACTATCAAGACTTTTCGATAAAGTCGATAAAAACCATCTAGCCACTGGCATATTTCAAGATAGATAATATGAAATCGCGAGCAACTGAGATTTTAGACCATAGCCCCGCAGGTAGGTTAAAACAGTTCAAAAACCGACTCAGAGCAACCCGTCTAGTCTTGTGGTAACTACCCCTAGAATGTATATAAAAAGCCGGAGGCGTGGAGGGAGGGCCTTTACGGAGGTGTTTAAAAGTATATATTTTTACCAAAAATGAACCAACATAACCAAAAAAAGGGGAAGGGGGATCCGGCAGGGGGGGCGAGGTCACAGGTTACCTCCCCCCTCCTCCCAAACCTTTTACGAAGGTGTTTAATGTTTATATTTTTACCATTTATTGTACAACTCCGTCAATACACACATAATATTGCGCCTTATGTGTAATACATAATAAATAATGCTTGTAGCCCTAAGACTTACCTTTTCATTTTTATAACATGAATTTCGGCCGCTGTAAAATCCTTATTTTTTCATAAAATATTGAGTCACCATCAAGCTATCCACTCTTGGCAGATTGTCCGACTGGCCTTTCTGGAATCCTTCTTCCATGGAGGCGTTTAAGTAACATATAATCACAGACTTCTCAAGTCTCTGCTTGTAATACGATGAAAACTTTATGTATAAAAGTATATTATGTATATATTTTTTTGTAGTTGTTACAACAATACCTGACACGTACGCAAGCGTACGTGTTTGTATTTGTACGTTTTTTTGTATTTGTACGTGTTTCACTATGGCAGGCGACGCGCAGCCGATATCACTCGAACCGTGACGTCACTCCGGGAGCGCGCGGTATTTTCGGCAATTTAAAAAGTGTTCTAAACTTCTCGCAGTGATAATTTCGGTAATACTGAATGTATTTACGTGAAACAAAAACTAGTATAAAGTACGTAGTCTACGATTTGATGTTTGGTATATTTTAGTGTAATATTTTAACCCTTTTGTATTCTTCATTGCGCATTGTGAAGAGTATACGACATATGACAATTTTCTTTTCTTTTAAAAGACGCCTGTTATAATGTTTTGTTGTAAAGTATTGCTTTTGGTTTTTTTTAAGGCCTACGGAAATCGAATATTATCTCCTACAAAAGGCTGTATGTGACACGTGACCTTACCTTTTCATCCGAATATACATTTAATAATTGCATTAAAAAATATAAGAGCAATACCTTACAACACAACTTGCCGACAAAATTTTTACATGGGTTTTTAAAAAACATTAAATTCGTCATAACTCGTACTAAACTCCTCGCGATGCGCAATTGATATTTTTTTAAAAGAAAATAGCATACCAAGTTAGCTATTTGTGTCAAAAAAAATTACGGAAATCGCAAACCTTGGCGAAAAAAAATTAAAATTTAAAAACAAAATTAAATGTCTTCGGCGTAATAAGTCCTAAGATAATCTAAAAAAGCAGTTAATAACCCTATCAAGTAGCTTCAAAAAAGCTAACCCCAGTTGAAAAATGTCGAGGTATTTTAGATTTATCATTTTTGACATTAAAAATGTCCAACTTTGAAATTTTTTTTCTCCATAACTAGAAAGAATTGGCACACGGGAGTTTTACTCTTGCACTCAAAACAGATGTTTGTATCGACCTATGACTTCATGTCCGATTTCAAGGATTTTTAAAACACTGTGCGCCCGTTGCCGATTTGTGTGTACTGCGCTGCAAATCATAAAATGTAAGCAAAATAAACTCTAAATATGTATTAAGAAATAAAATACCAAAAAATCCGTAGGTTATTATAAAATACCAGAATAATACCTGATCATTTGATATTATACGGTATTTTTACATCTCTATTCAAAACCAGATGCTCTCTCTCTCTCTTTCTTGTGTTTAGCTCTGTCTCTTTCTATTAAACAAGTGAAATTTCGCACGTTTTAAATGGTGTCTAGATGGTTTATGACTAAATAGCCGTTAGCGGCTTCCTTAGTTTTAATTTTATTCAACCGCTAGGTATAGGTTGCGACGACGATCGAAGCGGAGCGGAGCGTGGCTACCCCCGTACTTTCAAGAGAATTAATGATATGCAGAAAAAAAACTTTCCGATAACTATAGAATAGAATAGAATAGAAAAACTTTATTTGGTATATTTACATTTTTGCATACATCTTATAACTAGGAACTAATAAGGATACCAAATAGGTCTCCACTCAGCATGTGTCATAAGCATAACATGTGCCATGACGCCGATTTTCAGTGGATGCCTACATATTCCAAGCGTATTTGTTTATTCTGAACGCAGTTCCTTATATAGTGCATCTTCAAATCGATGTGCTTGGATTTTGATGAAACTATAGGGTTTTGGCTGAGCTTCAATGCGGCTTGATTGTCATTTAAGATCTGAACGCAATCTGGATGAATCCCCAAATCTTTATATAGCGATTTCAGGTGTATGGCTTCTTTTGCTGCCTCAGTACACGCAAAATACTCAGCCTCGGCTGTTGAAAGTGCTACACTCTTTTGTTTTCTCGATGACCAGCTGATACCGCCTCCTGCATACATGAAACAGTACCCGGAGAAAGACTTACGGTCTAATTTGCAGGCGCCCCAGTCTGCGTCTGCCATGCCGTACAATTCCTGTTCGGTTCTTTTAAAAGTTAGTCCGATATTAGATGTGCTCTTGAGGTATCTTAACACACGTTTGGCACTCTTGAAGTGTTCAGCGTTGTAACTATCATTGAATTGCGAGAGATAACTGACTGCGAACATAATATCGGGTCTCGTAGCTACTGCTAGATACATAAGTGTTCCAATAAGGTTTTTACATGGCAATTCTTTATCTTTCGGACTTTTGTCAGCTTTAAGTGATAGGCCTGGTTCTATAGGCGTATTCGTTGCTTTACATTCTTCCATCTTAAATTTAATTAAAGAATCCTTGATATACTTTTCTTGACAAAGTTTCACTGTATCTTTAGTGTATTTAAAATCAATTCCGAGCATTCTCCGTGGTATACCCAAATCTTTTATTTCAAGTTTTTGTGCGAGCATAGCTTGGATTTCTTGCATCTTCTTGGGACAGTAATAAGCTATTAGTAAATCGTCTACCCAGATGGCTGTGACTACTTTAGCTCTTCCTTTCTGTAGTATATATACACAAGGATCTGCTTGTGATGGGACAAAACCAATATTGCGTAATTCCATGTCCAAACGAATGTACAACTGCCTCCCGGATTGTTTTAGACCATATAAGGATCGTTGTAGTTTGCAGACTTTTTCTCCTTTAATGTCTATAATACATTTTAACATGTCTTTAGCTTTATTGTATATCGTCAGGTCATTATTTTCGCTCTCATCTTTAATTATTTCTGTCACATACTTTTCCAGGTTTTCAGGTACCTTCATAGTGATGTGTTCCTCTATGTCGCCGTTCAGATACGCTTTCGTGACATCCATCTGCCTTCTTCGACAGACATTCCAACGATGGTTCTGATGGAGCTTAACTTGGCCACAGGCGCGAAAGTCTCATTATAGTCTATTCCAGGTCTTTGGTGAATCCCCGAGCAACAAGTCTTGCCTTCTTTGTTTCCGTATTATCCGGTCCAGTTTTTGTTTTAAGAACAAGCTTTTAGTCGATGAGCTTCATGCCAGTGGTTTTCTTTGTGATTTTCCACGTCTCGTTCTTTATATGTGCTCGTATTTCAGCTTCGATTGCGTCGTGCCAGTCATCTCCTGTTCCATTTTGTTCAGACAAGTATAACATATCTGACACGAGCAAGCTTTCTTCTTCCATATCATCTTGTAAGTGGTAGTCCTTTAACCATGCAGGTTTCTTTCTATTTCTTGTGAGTCTTTGTGATGTTCTCTCATTTGTTTCGTGTGGAGTTTGGTATCCATCACTCTCAGCCCCTTCATCTTCTTCAAATGAAGTTTGGTTTTGATCAGCAGTTTCAGCCCCCTCATCCTCGGATGGCAACAGATATTCATTTGTATTTGTTTCAGAGTTGGTGGCATCTGAGGAGGACATATCTGTCAAGAAAAGAGGGTCCTGAATCCGTAAATTAGAATTTTGATGATTTTTCTTGTTGTTAAGTTGTATCACCATTTCTTTTTCTTTTTCAGGTCTCTGTATGCCATCGCCAAGGACTGGTTTGGTATGAGTGTCATCGTAGTACATATTTTCAACGAATTTGACATCTCGACTGATTATAACATCGTTTTGATCGGGTAAATAGAGTCTGAATCCTTTACCATTTTTGGCGTATCCCATAAATATTCCTTCGATGGCTTTAGGGGAGAATTTGCCTTTTCGTCTTTTGTTTAAGATAAATGCTTTGCTGCCAAAAATGTGTAAATGGTTTTCGGCTGGATTTTTGCCAACCCATTTTTCGTATGGAGTACTTCCATTTAAAGCTTTTGCAGGACTCTGGTTTATTAAATAATTGGCTGTGTTTATTGCTTCAGCTCATATGCATTGCTTCCATCACGAAACATCTAGTCTTGTCCAGCAGTGATCGGTTTTTTCGTTCACTTACGCCGTTTTGTTGCGGAGTGTATGGTGCTGTCAGTCTCCTTTTGATGCCGTATTTTGCCAGTAGGTCATCAAATTTTTTGTTTCTGCACTCGCCACCATTATCCGATTGCAAGTGCTTAATTTTCTTCTTTGTGAACAGCTCCACTCCATTTTTGTACTCTTTGAACTTTTCGATTACTTCACTTTTGTTTTTAATGAAGTAGATACAGCAGTACCTGGTGAAGTCATCGATGAACGATACATAGTATCTGGATCCAGCAATCGATTCCGTTTTGAACGGTCCACAGACGTCACTGTGTATAATTTCTAAAATTTCAGTTGACAATCGGTCATGGCTAGCAAATGGTAAGGATGAAAATTTACCTTTTATACAAGTTTCGCAGGTATTTAATTTTACATTTTTTATATCTAGTCCTCTCATCATCTGTTTCGTAACCATCATTTTGAGATCTTTTTCGTTTATGTGACCCAATTTTCGGTGCCATAACATCGATTCATCTGTGGCTTCATTGTAAAATTTGCTGATTCTTCCGGTTTGAAATCCAGATAATAGAGCCCATTTTTATTTTTTGAAGCTTGTAGTACGACGTTTGTCTTCTTGTATAATGGATGCTTTTTCTTTTTCGAATAGTACCTTGTAACCATTATCGGTTATTTTCCCGACTGATATGAGGTTTGTTGTTATTTCTGGTACGTACAACGCATCATTCAAGTTGTATTTTTCGTCGTTGGTTGAGATACAAATTTTTCCTCGACCTTTGATTTGTGTGGTGTCCTTCTTCGATGCGAGACTTAAAGTATTTACTTCAGGAGTTAATTCTTCGAATTTTTCTTCCTCGCCAGTCATGTGAGAGCTACAGCCACTGTCAAGGCACCACAGATTTTCACCAATTCTATCTGCGGATGAATAACAGAGATTAAAGTTCTTTTCTTGACTTTTATTCTTCTGTGTGCGAGTGGTTCCTTTCTTCGACCAACATGCCTCTGTAGTGTGACCTTCTTTATTGCAGTGTTTACAGACGACGACCTTCTACCTTCTTTTTTGCTTAGCATAAAATACTTCGGACCTTGATGTGGTGTCATTCGGTTCTCTTTGCTTTCTGGCCTCGTTTTCTTCTACAATTTTTATTTGTAATTCTTCTGGACCAGGCAGCACATCCCGTGACTCAATAGCGATGCGAAAGTTTTCATAATTCGCTGGTAGGCTATAAAGCATCATGATACTCAATAGTTCCGGGTGGATTTTAACATCCATGTCCTCCAGCTTTCCGACGACGTCCATAAAATTATTTAAATGGTCGCGGATATCCTCTTCGGAACTATTTTCTTTAGAACCAGTTGTTTCAACAGCGTAGCTTTCCTCGCCGGAGCAGTACTCTGTTGAATGGATTTAAGTTTATCCCATATCTCTTTTGACGTTTTATCACCTATTATTTGTTTTAATTCCGTCGGTGAAATGAGTAGAATAAGTTCCGATATAGCTTGTATGTCCAATTTTTCGAACTTACATTTTTCTTCGGCGCTCGATGTTGGCGATAATTTTGTTTCGCCACTAACGTAATCCCGTAGTTTGGTTTTTATTAATACGGCATGGGCTTGTAAACACCAGGTGTCGTAATTATTTCTATTTAACGTTTCTATCGAGCGGTATGTCGAAGAAGCCATTTTTATGTTATTTTTATTTTTTTTGGCATTTGTATAGGTAACCACGCCCTGCTACCATTTGTTGGGTGTGAAATATAAATATATAATTTGATAAACAATGCCTTTTATTTAAAACATTACAGAAATTATAACAACACATTTTTCTTCAATAAAACTCGTGACAGGATAGGCTTGACAGAAATATTGTCATAGAGCTGCTACAACCATAGAGGCTGCGCTATACCAACAGTATTTACCACATGTTTTTCAAACTTAAGATTAGAGTCCATTAATACACCTAAATTTCTGGCCTCAGTTACTTGCTCAATATCATTATTACATATTTTAACTTCCGGCTTATAGATGTTTATAGTTTGCACCTGCAACTTTGTGCCCAGCACTATAAATTTAAATTTGCTTGGATTTATGAAGAGACTTTTGTTTTTCGACCAAATAGCGATTTGTTCAAGGTCCTTATTGATTTCATTTACAGCGGTTTCAGTTTCTATGGCTTTGAAAGTTTTGTAAATTTGTACATCATCTGCATATATATGATGGCCACTATGTAAAATACAGTCTGGCAAATCTGAAGTAAACAAAATGAAAAGAATTGGGCCCAATATTGATCCTTGTGGGACTCCTTTTGTAACGGAAACAGTGTTAGATTGTTGTAGTTTTCCATCACAACTGATTTTAACTCTTTGTGATCGACCGGTCATATTACTAGAAAACTAGCTTTGCCATTAGTAATGTTGAGTTGATGGTGTCAAAGGCGCATGAATAATCCAATAAAACCAGAATTGCACCCTCGCCAACATCCCTCCCTGCAAGTATATCGTCAAAAACATCCAAAAGAGCTGTGCTAGTACTTCTGCTCTCAAATCTCTTGATTGCCTTTGAGGTAAAATATTGTTAGCATGTAAGTATTCAGTGAGCTGCATACATACAATTTTTTCTAAGACCTTAGATAAGAATGGTAATTTACTGATCGGACGTAGATCTTTTAACTCGGATGGATTATTGGTTTTAGGAAGGGGTACCACGAGAGCTTCTTTCCAAGACTCAGGAAAGATTCCGGTTTCAATTGATCTGTTTAAGATGGAAGTAATTACACCTAACGTTCGAGGAAGTGTCAATAAAATCTTATTTAATGATATACCATCAACGCCTTAACTTAAGGTTCAATAATTTATAAAATTAAAGGACCGCTTCCCTTTCCGAACTGTACATTGCAATTTGAACTTTATTAGTTTGGGATAAGGAAAGTATTCTAACAGCTAATTAATGACTAACGGTTTAATAATTTTAAAAATCAAAGGACCTCTAGTGGCCCTTTAGTCACTTCCAACAAAAATGCCTCGAAAATAGCCACAAACGTCAGTGTCAGGCTGAGATTCAGAGTGCATTTTGAGTCCGAACTCAATCTTACAAACGTCACTTTAGTATGAGATCACGTCGCTTTTTGACGTTTGTAAGATTGAGTTCTGACTCAAAATGCACTCTGAATCTCAGCCTCAGTGTCAGCTGATCCCAGTCTGCATGGCATTTGGTTGCGACGACGAGTGAAGCGAGGAGGAGCGGTTAGGTTGACATGTAAGTACATATTAAGGAGCCGAGTGAAGCGGAGCGGAGCAAAGCGATCCCCGTAGTGTCAACAGACTTCAAGATAAAAAACATTTTCCGAGCACTTTCCGATGACTTCCATCCATCCATCCATCAGTCTGTTTCGTCCACTGCTGGACATAGGCCTTTCCAGAATTTCGCCACTCTTGGTGGTCCTCCTGGAAGAAATGCCCATACTCACACACGCTGGGCAGGCGGGTTGGTGAGCGCGGTACCGAAACCCTTGCACCAGTGACGCCGCTGCCCGTCACCAGTCTAATTTATGTAAGGCCCGGCAATTAGGGATGAATATACCGCCATCCATCGGTCCCAGGCAATGATGGGCCGCCTGGTTTTGCCTGAGAGCTGTTCTCTTACTCTCCCCCGAATAACTTCGGGGGGATTTCCGAGTAAGATGGTGGTACCTCCACAGTCGAGCCCGGCATTAGCTCTACCACCTAGTCCTAGTCCTAGTTCCGATGACTTACGGTTCAATAATTTATAACATTAAAGGACCGCTTCCCTTTTCGAACTGTTCGTTGCAAATTCAACTTTATCAGTTCGCGCTAAGGAATATATTCCAACAGCTAAATAATGACTTACGGTTCAATAATCAATAAAAATTAAAACACCGCTTACGGCCCTTTAGTCACTTCCTATATATTTTTTATTATCTGTTTAGCGGCTTTGGATTCCAAGTCCATTAATACCAATACTCAATATTGTCGATTCGGTGCAACGCGACTTAACTTATTTGACAGAACTAAACCTATTTAAAGCGTCCTGTCTTTGTCTTTTCGATACAGAAAGAAAAATACAGAATGCTTAAATTAAGTTTAGTCCTGTCAAATAAGTTAAAGTCGTGTACAGTGCAGAAGGTGAGACTGTAGAATTGCAATTGTGTGCGTGCACACCATTGACATTGTGGAAAACAACTCTTATATCAGTGCAGGCAAAGTCTATTTTTGAAAAATCATGTAAACATAAAGTATATATCGTGACAAAAGAAGAATAAGATAAAAGTCAAAACCATAATTTTTTGAAAACAAAAGTTGTTTTCCACAATGTCAATGGTGTGCACGCACATCGCAATTTTACAGTCTCACTTTCTGCACTGTAACAGCGAATCGACACCAATATTAAAAAACTGATGTAGGGATGGGTATATCGAAAATCTGTTATTTTATCGATATAT
Source organism: Ypsolopha scabrella (assembly GCA_910592155.1). Lineage (NCBI taxonomy): Eukaryota > Metazoa > Arthropoda > Insecta > Lepidoptera > Ypsolophidae > Ypsolopha > Ypsolopha scabrella. The sequence goes on along the minus strand of OU342989.1, from coordinate 3,649,788 downwards.
CGGCTGTTGACATCTTGTAAGTCTTGTAAGTGTGTGTCCGAATTATTACTATTAACTTCCTGATCCCAAAAAAACACAAGCAAACAGACTTCCTTTGCTCAAACATCGACACTAAAATATTGATATTTTAATCTATATACATTCGTTTGATATCGATCCATGTAAAAAATATACCTATCAAAAATGAGAATGCATTTTAAAATTACCAAAATCATCCATGCACTGTCAAATTCTGAACAGATTTCCATTTGATTTGATAATGTTTTATTTTATCTGGTGCAGAACCCCGTTCATTTATAACACTTGCATCAGGTTCCGACACTGACAGCAGGATAGCGTATACGATTTTCAAAGCATGTGACAGAGATGGCATAATAACCCGTGTCGAGACCTAGAATTTATGAACGCGGCCCTAATGCTTCTTAATTTGGGTGGCAGTTAAACATTAAGCGGACAATAATATTTGACTCTATTTTTATGATCTAAAAGAATCGAAACGTCGCGAAAAGCAGAAATAAAACCACCTTCATTCCTAAAAATTAACCACAGACATTCAATATAAGATGTCTGTGAAAATGAGATATAATTTTATAGTTCGCCGCGTTACATATACGTACGTTCAAAAATTAGGGGTCTCGAGACGGGTTCTATTGCCATCTCTGTCACGCGCTTTGAAAATTGTATACGCTATCCTGCTGTCAGTGTGAACAGCTATCAGTGCAGTGTCATTCATCGCTGTCATCCACGTTCCTATGATTATTTGGCTCAAAAGGATACAACCCAGGGCCGTAAAAAAAAATAAGTTACTACGGTACCACTATTGGTCTTTCGATTTTTAAAATGATTGAACATTAAGTCATATTTAGCTGTTAGAATATCTTCCTTAGCACGAACTAATAAAGTTCAATTTTCAATGTACAGTTCTGAAAGGGAAGCGGTCCTTTAATTTTTTAAATTATTGAACCGTATGTCATGGGAAAGTGATTTTTCTGCATATTCTGAATTCTGTTAAAGCTATAGGAGTCGCCTCGCTCCGATCCGCTTCGCTCGGCTCCTAATTAAGTAGTTGCATGGCAACCTTACCACTCCACCTCGCTTCGCTCGTCGCGTCGTCGCGTCGGTTCGTCACGACCGACCGCGACCTATCCTTAGCGGCTGAAGAAAATTAAAACTGAGGAAACCGCTAACGGTTTCGTAGACACTTTCTTTATAAAAGTCTTTGTGACATTTGTATTGTAGGGATGTGGTTCTTTCAAAAAAAGATCGATTTCAAATCGTAGTGAAATAATCGATAAAAAAAATCGGTACAAAAAAGATCGATTCAAAATCCAAACAGAAATTCACACAATTAGCGTTAATTAATTTTTATTTATGTTGGTAATCTAGGTGAAAATTCATATGCGTTAGTTTTTCCTGAGTTTTTTGTAAGTTAAGTTAGTTGTTTTCTCAAATAAAACATTTTATATTACATTTTTAAGACGTTTATCTTAGTTTATGTTTCATTGTCCTAAATCTAACATAGCTCAGATGAAATGATATTTATATCATAGTTCAGACCTACTCGTATCTTTTCGATTTAAATGGATCGAGGAAAATGTAAGTAATCGTGTATCAAGCAGCCGAAATATTAAGATCAAAGAGTGAAATATAACATAAATATATATTTCTTACAAAATTTAATCATTGCTATTTATTGGTTTAAAATTAATTTGAAAAGAGACGAGATCGGGATAGTCCCCTTTGAAGTTTTATTGCCATAGTAACTTAAAATGCACAAACATAATATTATTATTTAAGTTCATACTATGTAACAATATTTCTGAATCTCAATTGCCTACTCCAACTTCCTATCTTCAAATGTAAGGCTCTTATACTAAATTAAATTTATATCACTGCTTTATATAAAATCAGAAATGTGGGTGGATTCGTATTTTCTTGTACCTTAAGTTTTTGGTCTGTCTCCGGTGTTTCTAAACACATTTCTAAGAGACTAAAAGAAAATTACCGTTATATTAATGTTATGTTTTTAGAAGTATTTAGTAATTTCTTGATCGTAGTAATAGAACATAAACAGAAATCATCCAATTATATTTGTATTATAGCAAAATATATTATGAGAAAACGTCAAAATATGCCTGTCTCCAACCACTTCGCGATATTCAGATGAAAATTACTATGTGTAATAAAAAGTTCCAACGCAATTTATATTGCTTTTTAAACTCAATTTTTAGTCTTTTTTGATATATTACAGTTTCATAGGACTTAGGTACAAAAAACTTTAATAAAATGCATTTGTTGACTGTCCTTCAAATCTAGCTATAGGTGGAATTCCGGTTTTGTAACTGTTATTTAACATAATAGACGAAACAAAAACCTGTTTTATGGCAGCACCATGCTTAAATATCAGCTTTCATAACCTCACATTTCATTTTCCTTACAACAGTTTAGTCGCAGTAAAAATTTGAGCGTTACCGGTGTACGAAAAATTTTCCAACTTGTAACTGTGTTTTTTGGGGTAAGTTTAATTTTCTCGCACTTAAATTATCATTCATCTAATAGACTAAAGATTCTGTAGTTTTTACGTTATGTTTGTTTTTATGCAAAACCATGTATTTACTTATAAAAACATTCTAGGCCGAAAAAAGAAGGAAGCGTTACTTCCATTTTGTTTGGTTATGTATGGGCGGAATCTTTTTGGTTACGAAATGGATACATAAGGTTGGATACACAATGCTGTAATTGATGGGATGGATTTTAACGTACTTGTTTATTATTATGTAGGTAGGAGGTTTCTTTTGAGAGATGTAAGGGCACTGTGGTCAAAACAGTGACCATTTTAATGAAAAAATGTATTTTATTATGTGCATTATTGTTTCCAATATACTAGGTTGTAAATATATATTTAAAAATAACAGAGTGATTCCTGAGAAAGTACGTATTGATCAGAAATTGCAACACAAAAGCAAAAAGTGTTATGGCACAACTAAATTTAACCGTTTTAATTAGAAAGATATTTCCGTTGTAAAATATTAGGTGCATAAAGAAAGAAGGTTTTTCGTGTTAAAATGGAACGGTTCAGTTTAGTTTAGTTACTCGTAATAATTATTTGTCACATTGCTATTGTAAAACCAAATTTTCTGGTTGACTAATATGATAGGATTAAGTGAAATGGAACCTCAGAATCACAATTTCAGTGTCTGAGCAATCATTAATATTATCATTAATAATATTTGTAGTAAATTTATTTTTTTAATATTTTAAACAATATGTTTTTATTTACTTTACAAGGTATGAATACATTAACTAACGAACAATGACAGGTATTAATGTTTTAATAGGGCCATCATCCTTTATTACATTTTTAAATAATATATTACTCATCCGACAAATGTCCCATTAAGACCTAATTTCTTTGTTTCTTTATATATTATATCATAATTATTGATTTATTTGTGTTTAAAATGTTTCAGAATAAGATGAAATGAGCAAAGCCATTACTTGAATATTATATCGATACCAGTTAAATAAAACTAAAAGTTAATATCCTTAATTAAAACTCGCCCTTACAATATCCATTTTGCAACTAGACATTTAATATTGTAACTGTCCCCAAATATTATTTTGGAATCTCATTAATTTTATCATTTTATCTTATTATGATTTTATTGTATTTATGGTATCAGGAAAAGCTTTGTTTTTTGCTTAATTTTAACTATAAATCATAAAGTTGAAGCAGCCTGAACCCTTAAAATTGAGAATTTTATAATAAACTTTGTATTTAGTTAGTAAATCTTTAATTGAAAATGGTTACAAAATGTAACCGATTCTCTGCCTTCTTAATATTATGTAAGGACTTTTTATATTTTCTAATAGCTAATTTACTTTACTTTACTTTTAATTAAATTTAATTTACTAATTTAATTTACTTGTAAATCTAGACGTGAGGAGCTCTGAACTGGTTAAATTTAATTTGTTATCTCCTTGCGATGGATAAATCGCCAAGTGTTTTAAAAGTTTATTTCTATCATTGTTTCTCCTATACTAATTTTGAATTTTGAAATCAAATACTTGCTGGAAACGTAATTAAATGTAGGTACTCTTTTTAAATATATGTCTATTGTTAGAAAAAAATTCTGAGAAACCATGAAAAATCTTGTCTACGATTCTGCGGCTGTAGGGATCGATTTAAAGATCGAATCGCTTCTAAAAAATCGATCTAAAAACGATTTTCTTGACCCCGATTAATCGATTTAAAATTAACATCCCTATTGTATTTATGTATTGATTTTAGGTAGTATACATTATGTTCTCTTTGGATTTTAGAAGAGATTATTTAGGTAGGTACATAGGTAGTAAGTATTTTGTTAAATTTCATTTCAAACTAAAGGAGAATTTTTAGTTTATGAGGTATGTATAAGTACTCTATCTGTTTTTAATTGTTTACTCCCTACAAATACAAAGCCTTGTTTCAGTTGAAAAAGCCACCTAAAAAAAATATTGATCATACATATAAATCCTATTTCCGCTTTGTTGTGATTTAGTTACAGTGTGAGTGAGCATATTGCCTATTAATGGCAAAAAAACTAAGGCAGTACCTAGTAAATAATGACCTTAATAGCTGCGGCAATCTACTGACCCTGTGTTTCATTTAGCTCACCTGTGCCTTTCTGGGAGACCTCATTTGGGTTGGGGTAAGGGGGCACTATGGGGAACAAGACTTAGAAAATTTCAGAAATCCTTCTGTGCAGAAGCAAGCAAGTTAGAAGGCTAGGTATAGCGAGTCGTAGAACAGTGCAGTATAACCTTTGTCGTAATTTTTTTATGACAACCCAGCAATCCTTCATCAGAGAGATTGTGCCCCTACAGCTACGGCAATGAAATCAAATACAATATGGTACTTACACTTATGATTTACATAAATATGTATATGTATGTTAAAGAGTACCCAGAATAGAAGAGCTCAAAAGTACCCAGAATAGAAAAGCTTGTATGACTAGATTGATGGATGTAGAAGAAGCAAAAGAGGTCTGTCGGGATCGTAGCAAATAGAAATCTGTAGTCTCTGCTTACCCTTCTGGGAGACAGGTGTGAGTGTATGTATGTATATAAAAAATATAGGTATCATTTGTTTGCATATACAAAATAAAATTTCATACACCCACATTTTACTGATGATTACAATGTAGGTGTTGAGCTAAATATTGCCCCACAGGTTAAGGTGCGTTTCAAAGCATGCATATCAAACACATTTGAACTTGTGACCTAGAGATTTGAAATCTATATTGGTGTTGATTTGGCATAACTTATTTGATAGGACTAAACTTAATTTAGTAATTCTGTCTTATTTTTTCTATATCGAAGAGACAAGGACAGGATGTTTTTCTTGATTTTGTTTAATTTTAACCCTTAGCCAGGCTGTGATCCCACAGTGACCACATAGCAATTTATTTTTTTGTGACGAGCAGATGCCGTATCTTGACCACAAAATGTCATTACAATATTGTCTATGAACCAGATGATATCTGAACGAAAAAAAGCGTGTATCGGAACAAGTTGTTTGATGTTTCGGCAGTCAAAAACAAATTGTTGCCGAAACTGCCATTTTCGTCCATGTGTTCACAATTTATATGAGATTATGCCGAAAATAAATAAGGGATTAATTAATTGTTGTAATTTTGTAATAGTATATAAGTTTGTTTTCTGTAATGTATTTTTGAATTATCCCGATATTTTGTTTTCTTGTGAAATATTTAGTCTTAAAGTATGTGGTTCTCATATAACCTCTGCCCCTTTGAAAAGAAGATATGTGGCCACTGGCACTGTCTTGCAAGTTACATGCATATACCTACACGACTATTAAGGGTTGGCTTGCATCTCTGTAAATGAATCGAAAAAGGTGTTATGTTTATTATGTACCTAGTTTTATTGATAATAATTATCAAAACAAGACGTTTTTTTAGTGCGGTTTTATTATATCAACGATTCATTTACAGTGATGCAAGCCGACCCTTAATAGTCGTGTGGATAACTTGCAGGCCAGTGGTCTCCTAGAAACCACATTTCTGTTTTTCGTAGGGGCGGTGGTCATATAGAGACCACTGGGATATTTTTCATGAATTAATAAAAATAAACAAGAAATTTGTATTTTTATAACACTTTAATCTAAATAAGAAGTTAAAATAAAAAAATTGCTAGGCCTGGCTAAGTTTAATATATAAATTAAACTGTTTAGTTAGCTAGTGGTCCTTTGATTTTTAAAACGATTGAACTGTAAGTCATATTTAGCTGTTGGAACATCTTCCTTAGCACGAACTGATAAAGTTCAATTTTCAATGTATAGTTCAGAAAGGGAAGCGGTCCTTTAATTTTATAAATTACTAGCTTTTGCCCGCGGCTCCGCCCGCGTGTTATTCCGGGATAAAAAGTAACCTATGTGTTAAGTTGGGGTATAAGCTATATCCATTCTAAATTTCATTCAAATCCGTCCAGCCGTTTCATCGTGAAAGAGCAACAAACATACACACACACCAACTTTCGCATTTATAATATTAGTATGAAGTGTGATGAGATAACATAGCCTTGTCTTATTTCACCACAAACGATTAAGTACAGCGCTAATTAGATACCTGATGTATGAAATAACGAAGCCTTGTCTTAATTCTCCACAAACTAAATGCACCGCGCTAATTAGACACCTGATTTTTCAATGATATTGATATATCCTACAGGAACCATGCATTTTTCCGGGATAAAAAGTAGCCTATGTGTTAAGTTGGGGTATAAGCTATATCCATTCTAAGTTTCATCCAAATCCGTTCAGCCGTTTCAGCGTGAAAGAGTAACAAACATACACACACACACGCACAAACTTTCGCATTTATAGTATTAGTAGGAAGTAGGATAGGATTGAACCATATGTCATGGGAAAGTGTTTTTTTTCTGCATATCGTGAATTCTGTTAAAACTATGGGAGTATCCTTCTCATAAATATGTACAGTTGATAGTAATAAAGGCAAAGTATTGTCTGAGGACTGATACTATTTATAATTTAATAAGATGGATGCTCAATATAGTCATGGCTAGACAGCACTGAGGCTCAGTGAAAACTATCTTCTAATTAAACCTACTTTATCTTCCTACTCAGAATTTATTTCTAAGCTACAAAAGAAAAAAATCGACAAACCAAACTTACGTACCTAAAACAGAAGAATTAAAATTTGTAAAAAACTTTTTTAATACACCTGCTCAAAATGCGATTACGTGCCTGTTTAGCGTGCTTAAAATGACATATTTCGCACTCGTGCTTTTTGTTTTTACTACCTACTGACGCCATCTAGGGGAAACCGGCCACATCATATGAAAACCTTTGTTTTACAATACCCATATTCAAAATTTTAAATTTTATTATTAAATATATTATGTATATTAAATTGTAAAAGATGTTTTAAAAATTCAAAACGATTTTAGACGTCATAATTTATATTCTATTTTAACTATCTTAGAAATTATTATTTAAAAGATTTTAGAAAGAGACATTGGTCTTTGTAGTACATTTTGGCGCCAATCAGACTGGGTGTTCTTCAGTCGTTTTGATTTGCAACAAAATTGCTTTTATTTTATTATCTCATGTAATTTTTCGCAAGTGTAATTAAAAACGTCGTTTGAACACGTGCGAAAGTGTTGATATCAACGCCATCTAGGGGAAACCGGCGACATCATTTAGTAAGCATGTAAACCTTTGTTTTACTTGTCGTTTTGCTGGTATTTCTTTAAGTAACCGGATAAACTAAAAACTGTTTAAGATGAGTATTTTCAAACTTTTATTACTAGCTTTTGCCCGCGGCTCCACCCGCGTCGAAGAGATTTTTGTGGAAATAAGGAAAACAAAATAATATGATTTTTTGAACGACTATATGCAACGGACACCATGTTTAAGCAAAGCGCTATTAAAGACCAATCAAATAAGCCTAAACTCGAAGGGTTTGCTGTTGTCCGTTGAGGAGATCCTGTACCCATCTTACAGCCCCATCATCAGACCCTGGTCACCATGTTTTACCAAAGTGCTAATAATGACCAATGAAATAAGCCCAAACTCGAAGGGTCTGCTGTTGTCCGTTGAGGAGATCTCGTACCCATCTTCCAGGCCCATCATCAGACCCTGGTCACCATGTTTTACCAAAGTGCTAATAATGACCAATCAAATAAGCCCAAACTCAAAGGGTCTGCTGTTGTCCGTTGAGGAGATCCTGTACCCATCTTCCAGACCCATCATAAGACCCTGGTCACCATGTTTTACCAAAGTGCTAATAATGACCAATCAAATAAGCCCAAACTCGAAGGGTCTGCTGTTGTCCGTTGAGGAGATCCTGTACCCATCTTCCAGTCCCATCATCACACCCTGGTCACCATGTTTTACCAAAGTGCTAATAAAGACCAATCAAATAAGCCCAAACTCAAAGGGTCTGCTGTTGTCCGTTGAGGAGATCCTGTACCCATCTTCCAGACCCATCATAAGACCCTGGTCACCATGTTTTACCAAAGTGCTAATAATGACCAATCAAATAAGCCTAAACTCGAAGGGTCTGCTGTTGTCCGTTGAGGAGATCCTGTACCCATCTTCCAGTCCCATCATCACACCCTGGTCACCATGTTTTACCAAAGTGCCAAGAAGTGTGTCAGGATCGTTGTAGATGGAAATCTGTATTCAGATTAAACTCATACAGTTTTCTCGTATGGGAAAAAATCAAATCAATACATCAATACATAAGTGGCTGTAATCACTTTTTCAAGCTAAATATTAGCAAGACGTGTGTCCGGGTCGTTGTAGATGTAAATCTGTAGTCAAATTAAACTGACATAGTTTTTCCGTATGGGAACACATCATTACTTAAAGCATAGTATTTATAAAGCATTATAATGAGCTCCGGGGCCCTGATGCACTGCACCATCTGGCCCTACGATAGCTACGCCACTGGCTATGTATCCCTTATATTATTTAAAATTTTAGTATCTTATGTCGTTCCTTTTACTTTCCATACAAAATGGGGTTGTCTCCACTAGCTACGAATGACTTTGTCACTGTTTTATAAAAAAAATTCAAGTTTTAACCAATAGTGTTTACTTTACTTGTTTTCTCAAGTAAACACAGAATCTGCATACATCGCTTTTCACAAATAGCCATTATGCCAAAATAAGTTCAAATTACTTATGTCTCCATAACTTAGTAACGCATTTATTTTACTGAATGAAGTAGTCTTTTAACATATCTTAACGTATTTATTTATGGCGAAACTAACTTTTTCTGATTAGTCCAATTATCAACTGTCAAAGTCAATTCGTTTTTGGTCAGGATGCATGTTGGCTCGTACACATGTTGAAATAATAGTGATTTACAATTGGGTAACAACATAGTTTGGAGCAAATAAGTAATTGTTTCAAAATAAATATATTTAGATATAGGTATTAAGTATTTTGCTATATTTGCTTTCCAGTGAATCACAACTAATCCTGTTCATTCCACATTTCATTTTAAGTTATTTTTTCTGTTACAACTCCGTTACTTTTGAAATTTTTCACTCTAAAGAAGCCTGTTTACTCGTAGCTATTCGAATTCCTATTATTTAAGAAATAAATAACATTTCTAATCGATGACGTCACATTTTTAAAATGGATGCAATGTTGTTTTCCAGGGCAAGTGGACGACGTGACTTATCGTTATTTCTTATTAAAAACATACAACCCTCGATTTATTTTGTCAGTGTATATGCTCCTTAACAGCTACAATTTAGTGACAACGCTAACAATAATAATTTCGTTATGTGCAATTAATTTTGAAAACACTCTAGTAGGTAATATTAATTTGTATAATTAACACAATTTCGATATCGATTCTGTTACTGACTAACAACGACAGTTCTGCCGCTTCATTTTTGAACAAAAATCGAAAACTTTTCGTAAAATTTCTACTCTACAAACAAGCCCGAACTTAAAGACCCAAGGCACTCGACATTTAGGGCCCCCCATCTCGAAGCTATTTTAGAAATTTTGCAAATGAAATGCACTAGTACATAAAATAAAAATTTTAACCGGCTCGACTTAATAAAAATAAACATCAGAAGTAATGCAGTCTATGCTATGTATGTCACTACAGTGAATGTCAATTGTCCTTATACGCGGCATATATGCTCGTATGACTTTATAACTTTTAGAATCATTTGAAAATTGTGCACCAAGCTACAAAGCAACCTAGTCGGGGTAGCTGGGTAGGTGGGGCCCCTAAGCGGGGTGGGCCTAGGCGTAAATCCGGCACTGTCTACAAACGTACAATAGAATAAAAGTGTAAGATCCGTTTTTTGTCTATATAGTATCGCTTTACCTTTATATATAATTCATACTGTTTATGGTTTTAGAATTATTTGCTTTTAATTTTACATCTTCTCGTCTTAAATATAGCTGAGTGTCCAAATATCCCCAAGTTACGGTACCTAATGCTAATCCAATAACAAAATGATCTTTTTTTTTTCTTACAGCTACAAATTCAGGACATCTGAAATGAATTCTTCATCAGTGAAGCATACACTTGAAACGAAATATTTAGCGACACACACCGATCCGTCAAGTGTCAAAAAAGAAGATACTTTCGACCCGTCACGAGTGAAACAAGAAAATCATTTTGATCCGTTACGAGTGAAGCAAGAACATAGTTTCGTCTCCTTACGAGTAAAGCAAGAATACCATTTTGATCTATCACGTGTGAAACAAGAAAATAATTTCGACCCGTTGAGTGTAAAACAAGAAGACCATTTCGACCCTTCACTTGTGAAGCAAGAAGGTCATTTCGTCCCGTCACGTGTGAAACAAGAACGTAATCCCGACCCGTCTCGTGTAAAGCAAGAAGATGAGCTCGACCCGTTACATATCAGTAAAGAATGCACTGAAACTGACAGCGGCACTGTAAGTTATAGTCTAGTATGAATTTGGTCGGTTGATTTAATTTCAGCCTATATAGAATTTGGTCGGTTGATTTAATTTCACCTTATATTATTAATTGTTGGCAGAATAAACCAGACTTCACCGAACTGGAAGTGGAATTGTTTCGAGAACCGATGACAAAAACATTTGCGGTGCAAGCTACCACGTCATCGGGTATTTATTTTTAAAATACATCTATCCATCCATCCATCAGACTGCCGTTCCAAGATTTCGCCACTCTTGGCGGTCCTCCTGGAAGAAATGCCCATGCTCACACACGCTGGGCAAGCGCTTAGGTGAGCGCGGTGCCGAAACCCTTGCACTAGTGACGCCGCTGCCCGTCACCAGTCTGTTTTATCTAAGGCGTGGCAATCGACAACATTTCATTTTAGTTAACCATTTGTTTTTAATGTTTATATTAAAGGTCTGCGTAAAAAAGAAGCTTACGTATTTTTTATTTTGTTTTATTTTATGTTTTACCTGTATAATTGATTGTTTTCTTATTCACTCATTCTAAAATGACGTAAGTCGCATCTGAGGATTTCAAAAGTCGATGTTCATTGCCAATGAATTATTAAAAAAAAAGCTTGGCATGTTTATGTCTGCTGTCACATGGCATGACAGTTGATTTTATTTTAAAAACAAAATGAACTTAAAGGCAAAGGAAATTGTTTTTAAAATCCCGTGTTAGCCATATTTTTAGTTTTTTGAAAATATATCTCTATTTAATCACGATTTAATATTGAAAAAAAAATATGATGCTCAGAAAGCCCATATCTCGAAATGGTTTTTAGTTTTGCACCAATTATTAATTTGTAATGTTGTCGATTGGGGATGGATATACCCCCATCCATCGGTCCCAGGCAAGCCTGGTTTTGCCTGAGAGCTGTTCTCTTACCCTCCGCCGAATAACTTCGGGAGTATTTGCGAGTAAGATGATGGTACCTCCACAGTCGAGCCCGGCATCAGCTCTACCACCTAAAATACATTCACGGCATGAACTCCCGTGGGGGTGCTAAAGGTGTTTCCGAGTGTAAACTGTGAAATGCAAGTCGCAGCCCACACTCGTATACCCAGGTTTCACCGACAATTATTACGTTTATTATGGCCTTCAGAAACTAGGTCATGTCCGACTGCCACGTCATCCAAGGGCGTCGACAATGTCAGCATCGAAGTTGTTCAAAACATTTTTTTTCGTGTTTTGCAAACATGGTCATTGGACCTTGCTTCTGACCACTTACCGAGTCTCCGTATGAATTTGGCTATTTCAACAAAAGTCCCCATGACTTACATTACTCAAAGTCGCATAAGGCTTGAATTAGTCGATGTTTTTGCTTATTGGGAGATTTTTGAACGAGCGAGCGAGTTCTCCGAGTCTACTTGAACAGTCCAGCGTTTGTATGTATGGATGCATGAATGTTTGTCCGACGATAACTCGAGTATCGTTGATCGGAATGTCATGAAATTTGGCAGGCGAGTCAATAAAGCAAAAAGAATTGTTAAGTTCAAACATGAGCCAAATCGGTCAAGCGCGAATCGGGCGAGCGGGAGTTCACAGTTCGGGGCGAACTACTAGTTATTACTCATGTATCAGAAATGATTGATGTAATACTTATCATAGCTTCATACTTGTTCCAAGGTGGCCAGACCCCCAAGAAGAAGCCAAGAAAGAAGAGAGTTTCACGAAGTGAAGAAAAAAAGCAGTTTAAATGCGAAACGTGCGACTTTGAATGTAGCCGGAGGGATAGCTTGAACAAACACATGCGATCACACATAGGAGAAAAACCGTTCAAATGCGAAACCTGCGGCTTCTGTTGTAAAAGTAACAGCGAATTAAATAAGCACATCAAAACACATTCAGAAGAAAAACTGTATAAATGCGACGGATGCGAGTACCGGTGCAATCACTCCAGCAATTTAAAGATTCACATGAGAACACATACAGGAGAGAAGCCGTATATATGCGAGGCTTGCGACTACCAATGCAGTCGAGCTGACAGCCTAAAGAAGCACATGAGAACGCATACTGGAGAGAAGCCGTACAAATGTAACATGTGTGAATACCAGTGCAAAAATAACAGCGATTTAAACAAGCACATTCGAACGCACTTAGGACAAAAACTGTACAAATGCGAGGTCTGTGATTACCGATGTAATGACACCAGCAATTTAAAGATACACATGAAAACGCATACGGGAGTGAAGCCGTATAAATGTGGGTATTGTGACTACCAGTGTAATCAGTCCAGTAGTTTAAAGAAACACATCACGACCCACACAGGGGAGAAGCCGTTTAAGTGTATGATTTGCGACTACCAGTGCAGACAAAATGGTAATCTTAAAAGGCACGTTATAAGAATGCATAATAAAACTTAGTAGAAAACCGGTGATTATTTAATGATATTCATATCGCAACGGTCTGCTGGATCTATACGCTATTTCATATAACATTAGAAAGAAGAAGATAACAGAAGCAGGGATTTCAAACTATTTCATACCATGCACATTATTTAATTTACTAGAAACACTACGGAATATCTATAATTTGGCTTCACATAGGTACTACTTTATGCAGAATGTTAATTATTTTTCTATTTATGTGCACAAATAGTTACAAAAAATAATATAAATAGCATTTTAAGTCACTCACTAAAAAATTAACATAAATTAGCAACACGATGAGACTGCGACACGATAATCGGATAAAATCAAAACGTTATAATTTTGCCGATTGTCACGTTTATTATTATTATTTATGTTTAACTTACTTTATTATAATGAAAATGACCTTCCAAGCTATAAAATACCATTTCAAACAACAAAATTCCAAAATGTTTCTGTTGAAAGATCTAAAGAAGCAGGGTTCTCTAATCGTTTTAAGGAAACATAATGCATGATTCATTAGATATAATATTTTTATTCCTAGATTTCTCTATTTTATGCAGATGTATGATTACATTTTAGTAGCCCAACCTAAATATTTTTTGTATGTCTTTCCCTTATTAGTATTATATTTTTTTATATTCTAAAGATATATATTGTAAAGATTAACTTTGACTTGTAGAAAGTATACTTTATGTATCTATTTTACAAAATGAATATTTTGACTTGATTTGATTTGCGTGAATTCAGTTTCGGTCTTATCACGATAAAGTATTCTAGCTAAATTGGGATCATTTATATAAAAAAAATAGGAGAATAAACAACTTTTGCCAGTATCAACTCTACGTTTTTCTAGGGAAAAATACAAATAGAATTCGTTAATTTCAGAGTGAATGAGTCAATGAAAGTGTTTAAAAATATAGAAATTTATTTCTATCATAGTTTCAATGAAACTTGTGATCATTTTGAAAGTTCATACAGACAACAATTGGCAAGTGAATAAGATCCGTAGTTCAATAAATATTTATGACGTCAACTCATCTCATGCTTCTTGTATCTTATGTAATATACGTAATTATTTTATTTCAGTTTATTATGGACAATTTGCTTAAAACGGGGCGGCTCACAAGTGGCCAAATTAGTTCGATCTCTACTTACCAAGATAGCGAAACCATACCACCTCCATCTCCAGGAGGAGAGTCTCGTGAAAATATTTCGGGAGATGCTATTGCTGGTTGTTCGGGCACAAGTGCCGTGGATAGTGACTCAGGTGCAAGGAAGGACAAAATATTATCAAGTAACAAACTAGCATCTTCAAAAAAAAAAGGAAAGACGAGAGTGTTTGCAACTTTACATAAATAATAAAAAGTAATTGTGTACGTACCTATCAGACATGATGACTAAAAAAAATTTATTAGTCCGTCAGTTAGATTATCATTAAATATTGGACACGTTATTTTTCTTTTTTCGATTAAACAAACAACGATGAAGATATAGCCCGCTGAAGTTCCGCGTGACGTCACATCTAGGTACAATTTCCTTGAGAAGTTAGCTAGAGCAGGTTGTACCAATAAGACTTTGAGATTCTTCGCGAGCTACTTGAAGGACAGGAAACAATATGTTCAGTACGGCAACAGCGTATCGGAAGTCTACTGTACATACTCTGGAGTCAGCCAGGGTAGCAATCTTGGACCGCTGGAGTTCATCATCATGATCAATGACCTGCCCAGAGTAGTGGAATATGCTGGGTGTTTACTTTTCGCGGATGACTTGAAGCTTTATGCTAAAATCACCTGCGAGGAGGATCATAATCACTTACAGCGCGATATAGATAATGTTGTGGCGTGGAGTCATGAGAACAAGCTCCGGTTTAACGTGTCCAAGTGTAACGTCATATCGTTCAGCCGGAGCCACTCCCCAAGCCTCCACCAGTACTCAATGGAGGGCAGTAAGATGGGACGCGTGACGGTAGTAAGCGACTTGGGTGTGCGGATGACTTCAGACCTCACATTTCGTGAGCATATTGTTGATGTTTGTAAAAAGGCATTTAGAATGCTAGGGTTTGTTCTCAGAACGGCTAATGGCTTTACTAGCATCACAGCTATGAAGAATTTGTACAACGCCTTAGTTCGAAGTAAGTTAGAGTTTAACGCAGTTGTCTGGGCACCCCATGAAGCTAAGTATAAACTCATGTTGGAGAAAATTCAAAATAAATTTACAAGATATCTCTACATGAAACTTCATGGGGTGTATCCTAAATATCCACTAATGTATCCGACATTATTCGTGCTGGGTATGGTTGGATACAACAAGTTGGAGGTTCGGCGGGAGCTTACTCTGGCCTTGTATCTGTTTAAGATATGTCGCGGAATGGAAACGAATCCGGTTTTACTAAGGGAATGTAAGCTGAGGGTGCCCAAGGATTTCCTAAGGGTGCGAAATGGCCGACTATTCGTTATAGAAAGTAGTAAGACAAACCTTCACCAGAAGGCTCCCCTGACACGGGCGCTACAGCTGCTCAACAAGATCCACGATCACACAGACCTTTTTCTCTGCTCTCTGGGTGATTTCACAAGAGCAGCATTATATCTTATTTGTTATGTTTAAATTTGTTGCTTGTGTCATGTTATGTGTTGGTAATTTTGTGAGAATGTAAATACTTGTGTTTCTTTTGTGTCACGTTGTGTGGTAACTTATATATTGTTGATTTTACTGCACTATTGAATTGGCCTAGCTGTAAAGATAGTGTAATGTAGTTAAATGAATAAATAAATAAATAAATTTTACTTAGAAGTGACGTAATTTTCCCCCACTCCCAAACTTTGACGCGCTTTATCTCTGCCATTTTTTGTTTGATTGACAAAAGAAAAAATACGTGTCCAATATTTTTTGATAATCTAAATGACGGATTAAATAGAATAATATTTTGTTTACCCTGCCTATTACCAATGTGCAATAAAAAATCGATTTTCAAAATACCGTCTTGCTTTGACAATAAGCAAACAATTTTAGTGATATCTATTAAAGATATTAATTTAAACAATTTTAGTGTTTACAATACAGTGTTCATTAACTTTTAATAAACGATTTGGGGTTCCGCCAAAAGATGGACAATAGTTTAGGGTTCCATAACCGAAACAAATTGGGAACGGAATTCCGAATTTCGTGTGCCATACAGACTTTTACACATAAAATGACACGAAACATTTATGTTTAACGCTTTTGTCACCATTTCGTCGAAGTGTGCGCCATGAAGAACCTATTTTCCCTTCTTTCTAATGTTATATGAAATGGAGTATAGACACTTTCAAGATGGAATGGGTTTGCCTATGTTTTCAGTTTGATTGCAGACTTGAGCTTTCTTCTGATCGGCGATAGTTTGTGGCACTTAGCGTCCCATAGTCAGTAGGGCGTACTAAGAGTAGGTGAGGTTGGCATTCGGGGATAGATACTGAGTCCAGTTAGTGACGGCTGTAACAGATAACTGCAGAAAGAGTACATATAATAATAATAAAGTAGTAAAAAAGTCGTGTCTGTACATAGTGGAATGGGTTAGGTATTAGTATGTCATGTGTGCAGCCATGACCCAGGAGGAAACCTTCAATGGAGATATTCTTGATTTTAATTATATTATTACAAAATAACTGATCCAGCGATTTAAGGTCGCTCAGCGAGCTATGGAGCGGGCTATGCTTGGGGTATCTCTGATGGATAGAATCCGAAACGAGGAGATCCGTCGGAGATCGAAAGTAACCGACATAGCCTGCAGAATCAGTAATTTGAAGAGGCAGTGGACAGGCCATATTTGTCGCCGATATGATGGCCGTTGGGGCCGAAAGGCTCTAGAATGGAGACCATGTACAGCAAAGCGTAGTGTAGGCCGATCTCCTGCCCGCTGGACCGATGACCTGAAGGACGTTGCGGGGGGCGGCTGGATGAGGAGGACGGAGGACCGACATGAGTGGCGAAATTTGGGAAAGGCCTATGTCCAGCAGTGGACGAACACGGGCTGATGGATGGATGGATGGATTACAAAATAAATATTGGTCTACGTGCGACGCACGCCAAAAAGCCGTTGGTAAGAGAATGAAGCGTCTTTGGTGGGTCTAATCCAGGCGTTCATTGGTCGTAGATGACGTGATAATCCTTCCTACTGGTCACTGGTGATGCGATGAGTAGAATCGGGTCAATGCCTCATCTTCGACATGAAGTTGGCCATACATCGATGCGTTAACAGTTTACTTGTGCTGTTAAATGGTGTGGAAAAATCAGTAGCCAACGCAACATTAAAACGAATAGATTTATATTTCATGGGAAATTACCTAAATATTTAATACAAAGATTATTACAAAATCATCATGGTTCAACATAAACTGGAAATCTTTTAATTTAAGCTTGCGTATCCTGTTGATATTTTTCAATATTTCTCGTACCCTCTCTTGTATTCTGTAGTATTTCTGTCTCGTTTCTTTTGTGCGGTCGTGTTATATAGGTGCGAATTTAATGACCACTTTCTTATCGATACTTATTGATGAATGTAGATTATTTAAGGTATATATCTAAGCCTTTAAAGCAAGTTAAACAAAGAAATTTATTTGTGTCAATTAAAAATTAAAAAAACTCTATTTTTCTTATGTATTTTATTGGATTCTTATGAGCAACTTATCTTTTGCCCGCGGCTTCGACCGTGTGTTATTCGGTTTAACGACATGTTTTTTTTCCGGGACAAAAAGTAGCCTATGTGTTAAGTTAGGGTATAAGCTATATCCGTTCTAAATTTCATCCAAATCCGTTCAGCCATTTCAGCGTGAAAGAGTAACAAAGATACACACACACACGAACTTTCGCATTTATAATATTATAGTGTGATATGATAAAAGATAATAAACCATACATTATCACAGGATTACACGTACCGCGCTTCCTCATACCTCGGCTAGTTGACAGAATTATTTGTATGTCTTTTGAATATCTTTTCTATTGTACGGTGATGGACTTTTATTCCACCAATACACGTCGTATGTTAGTGCTGAAATAAAAGGAGTGAAACTTTTTAAGTAAGTACCAATCATAGAGAAAATAACATAAAATAAAAATGAAATGCTTAAATAACTACATAGTTATAAAAAGTTGTTGATGAAAAAAAGCATCGATATTAAATGTACTTAATCAACGCATCACTACTAAATAACAACTTCGGAAGTGTGACTTGTATGTGCTTATTTGAATAAGTATATAAATATGATATACCTATGCATTTTCCATAAAATAGTTATTTTAATAAGTAAGATTAGGCTCTGTGTTTCTCAACTCGTAAGCCCTACGAAGGAAAAAGACCTCCCTCCATCCATCAGCCTGTTTCGTCCACTGCTGGACATAGGCCTTTCCAGGATTTCGCCATGCTTGGCGGTCCTCCTGAAAGAAATGCCCATACTCACCCACGCTGGGCAGGCGGGTTGGTGAGCGCGGTGCCGAAACCCTTGCACCAGTGACGCCGCTGCCCGTCACCAGTCTGTTTTATATAAGGCCCGGCAATTTGGGATGGATATACCGCCATCCATCGGCTCCAGGCAATGGTGGGCCGCCTGGTTTTGCCTGAGAGCTGTTCTCTTACTCTGCCCCGAATAACTTCGGGAGGATTTGCGAATAAGATGGTGGTACCTCCACAATCGAGCCCAGCATCAGCTCTACCATCTACAAGTAAGAAGACGTACTCACAGCTAATTAATAATAATAAATAAGCATACTTACTGCAACGTCAATGATACAAAGCGGCTAATGGTGGACTGACTTTTATTGAAATAATATAAATCTACCTTACAAGTTACCTTAAGAGTCAATATACCCTCAACATCTTCCCCTTGTAATTTCGGACAACCACACAATTTAGTTACAATTACACACAGAGTACAAATGTATTAGAAATAACTTACATTACTTAATCCTTTTTCATAGCCCGGTTGTGTGCACGCAGTGCCCGGGCAGACGCGGCGGGTGTCGGGGAGACCGGTGACGTAACCGAATACGCGCCGCCGTTTTCGCTATGTTGGCTTTCGGTAGCCACTACTTCGTCCCCTCCCTCCACGTCACCCGACGCGTCAACACACTGTTCGTCGACATCGTCACAGACCGGCAAGATCTCAGGGGCGGTCGTGCGTGTGAGAGAAAAACGCTCTTTGTTATTTGGCATTATCTGGTCTAGATGGCGGCGCCATTCTACTCTGCGCCCCATATCTAGCTTATACGACACCGGCCCAGTTCGTTCTACAACTGTCCCTTCAGCCCATTTTCCTCCCCTCGGTCTATAATCCCGAGCTAGTACCGTGTCTCCCACCTGCACGTGACGCGGCCTACCCCCGGCAGCCACGACTTGCCGTGCCTGCTGGTCGCGCGCCCGCACCGCCACGTCCGGACGCACGGCGTCGAGGCGTCCCCGCAGTAGCCGACCTAACAACGCCACTGCCGGAGACACGCCCGTCGTCGCATGTTCGCAATTACGATATTGGAATAAAAATTTAGTTAATGCTATGGCGACATCTTCACCCTCAAATAAAGCCCTCTTTATCGCTTTCTTAACCGTCTTTACAGCGTTTTCCGCTGCCCCATTCCCTTGAGCCCTGTGGGGAGCCGTCGTCACCGGTTTTATAGAATTTTTAACACAGAATGTTTTGAAATCCTCGGAAAAGAAAGGTGGTCCATTATCCGTAACTAGCTGCAAAGGAAGACCAAATCTAGCAAATACCGATCTCAATGCGATTATAGTGGTCTTCGCATCCGTCTTTTTCATCGCAGTAGCTTCGATCCATTTCGAATGAGCGTCCACTATAATCAAGTACCGTACTCCTCCACAATCCGCAAAATCTGCATGTATTCTTTGCCACGGGTGCAACGGGAACTCCCAGGGATGGAGGGGCGCGTGCGGCGGCGCGTCGCGGACCGTTCGACAAGCGTCGCACGCGCGGCAAACACTCTCGATATCTTTGTCTAAACTAGGCCAGTAAACATAACTTCGTGATATATTTTTCATTTTATTTATGCCTAAATGGCCTTCATGCAGTTCATTTAAAATGTGCTTCTGTAATGCTGACGGAATAACAACGCGATATTTGTAAATTAAACACCCCAAATCTACGCTTAATACTTCTTTTCTAGCAAAAAATGGCTTTTCATCCTCACAGCTAGATACCGACGGCCAATTAAAAAGAACATATCCCACAATTTTACTTAATAATTTATCTCTATTAGTTTCTCTCTCAATATCTTTAAAACTAATCGGCATTGATTCTTCAATCAGATGGATATAATTCTGGTGTTCGGAAAGACGCCCTTCTCGTGGTAACGGCAGACGAGACAGAGCATCAGCCGGCCCATTGTCTTCTGAACGCACAAACTTTGTGGAGAAATCATACGCAGCCAAACGTGCCGCCCACCGCTGCAGCCTACTAGCTGCTGTCTGCGGAATACCTCCCTTTTCCCCGAATATATGACTCAGCGGCTGGTGGTCGGTGCGCAACTCAAAATGTCTACCAAACAAGTACTGATGATGTTTAGTGATCCCGTAATATATTGCAAGCGCTTCCTTATCCAGCTGACTGTACATTTTTTCTGTTTCATTTAGAGTTCGCGATACGCAACTGACCGGCCGCTCTTCTGCATTGGGATACCGGTGTGCTAGAATTGCACCTATCCCGTACGCTGAGCTGTCTACGGCTAACACGAGTGGCCGTCCCTCCTCATAGTGCGCTAACACCCTATCGCTTAACAACGTGGTCTTTGCATTCTTAAATGCTGACTCACACTTTGAGTCCCATTTCCAGCCCACTTCTTTCTTTAAAAGACTATGTAAAGGGTGAAGCATCGTACTAAGGTTTGGAATAAATTTCCCATAATAGTTTAGCATTCCCAAAAAACTTTTTAATTGGGTCACGTCTTCGGGTCTTGGTGCGCTAGAAATGGCCTCCAGTTTCTCTGGATCCGGGTGCAGCCCTTCTTTATCTATGATAAATCCTAAATATTTTACACTGTTTTGGAGAAATTGACACTTACTTATTTTCACAGTTAATCCCATATTGCGCAACCTATCGAGTACAGCTCTCAAATTACTCAAATGAGCCTTGTTGTCCCGACCTGTTACGCAGATATCGTCTAAAAACACCACGCAATTGTCTACGCCTCGTAGCGTCTCTTCCATTAATTTTTGGAATTTTTCTGGTATGCAAGAAAGACCATATGGTGTGCGCCAATAAGCAAATGTACCTACGTGTGTGGTACTAGCTGTGCACGGCTGAGAGTCGTCAGTCAAAATGCACTGTTCGTACGCGTGCTTAAGGTCTATTTTCGTGTATTTTTCTCCCCCACTTAAGTTCGCAAACAATTCATCAATACGCGGTAAAGGATAAAAATTCCGTTTCAGTTTCGGATTGATTGTGATCTTATAATCACCACATATGCGCACCTCCCCACTTTCTTTAACAACCGGTACGATTGGAGTTCCATAGTCGGAATGATCGACCCTGTATATCGAGCCATCGCGTTCTAGTCTTTCCAACTCGCGCTCGACCCGCGCTTTTAATGCCAACG
Organism: Ypsolopha scabrella; assembly: GCA_910592155.1. Lineage (NCBI taxonomy): Eukaryota > Metazoa > Arthropoda > Insecta > Lepidoptera > Ypsolophidae > Ypsolopha > Ypsolopha scabrella. The sequence continues at coordinate 3,627,855 of OU342989.1, read as the reverse complement.
CTACGGGCCGCGCGCGCACGTAAACCGGTTCGTTATCTGAGAGCTGCAATCGAATAGATTGTTTACATGTTCCCAACTTGTCTGTAAATACTTCCGGAAATTCTACACGTAACTGGTTCACGAATTCTTCGTCTCTAATTTCATGAATATTAATTTGATTAAGCTTCAGAGCGCGCATCCACTCTCTACCCAATAATGGTCGACCGCCTTGTTTTAAAACATGCAGAGGCAACACGGTGCATTCCACATCCCCCAAGCATACACTGACTAAGATATAACCCAACGATTCGATGCGTGAACCAGCGTAACATCTTAGTATTAAATTATCTGATTTTAAAGGCTTATTAGGAAACATCTTGCTGTACAGTTCGTCACTGATGGCGGAAATACGACTTCCAGTGTCCATTTCACAATCTAAAATGTGGCCGTCAATGTTTACTTTAATAAAATATGGTTTGTTACCTTGTGCTGATACTGCAATGTTAAACATCTCACCATCCGATTCGTCAGTCACATAATTCTGCTGCCCGTACGACCTCGCACCCCCGCGCACAATCTTACACATTGCTTTCAAATGACCCCTTTGTTTACACTGATCACAATTATAATGGGCATAACGGCAGCGATCCGCTCTGTGCGACTTTCCACATCGCCAACATTGCGCCGCAGCCGAGTTCCAGCGGCCCGCAGCCTCGCCGCCGCCGATGCTCACCGACCCGCCGCCCCGCGCCCGGCCTCGTCCGCCGCCGCCGCCACCCCACGTAGCGCGTCGCCCGCTGACACTCGCTTGGTGTAAGCCTTCGCTCGCGTCGCCGCCCGTGCTCGCCCTGGTCGCTGCTGACACCATAGTGGCGCCGCTCACCTCCGCGTGCCTCTCTGCAGCCTCTAGCGACAGAGCCAACTCCACAGCCTCCTTGTATCCGATGTCTTGCTCGGCGAAAATTCTCGAACGCATCGCCTCGCTCGCTAAACCCGACACGAATTGATCGCGCAGGTTTTCTTCGAGCGCGGTCTTAAAGTTGCAAGTAGACGCCCGATGTCTCAAGTCTTTCAGATAATCCATGAGCGACTCGCCTGCACCCTGCCGACGTAGCCTAAAAACGTGGCGCTCCGCGATCACGGAACGTTTCGGTTCCAGGTGATCCGACACTAACTTCGCCAATTCCTCAAAGGACTTCGTTTCCGGGTCGGCCGGTGAACACAAATCACACATTAACGAATAAGTTTCCGCTCCGACGACCGTAATTAACGTGGGCACTTTTAACGCTTCGCCTATGTTGTTTAGCAAAATAAACTGTTTCACGCGTCGAATATATGCCGGCCAATCTTTCGAATTCACGTCGAATGCTTCAATTTTACCGATTGGCATTTTAACAACAGATATAAATTAGCACAATGATTCGCAAAAAAAGAAATCCCGATCTCGTCGCCAGTGCAACGTCAATGATACAAAGCGGCTAATGGTGGACTGACTTTTATTGAAATAATATAAATCTACCTTACAAGTTACCTTAAGAGTCAATATACCCTCAACACTTACATCAAATTAATATTCACACGCATATTTTGTGCTTTTAGGACCAATTAAATCTCGCCTCATTAGTTAACACCAATTTTTCCTTTTTTTTAAATTTACTCGGAACTAGGAAAAATACTTTGTTTGGGGTTTTAAAGCTTTCACAATGTGGAACAATACAGTATCTGTAGGCACATTTCTCATTATTTAAAGCAATATTGTTTCCAAAAATTAACAAAATCACGACACAAGCGACGCAAAGTAACCGAATGCCTATGAAATTTTTGAATGCGAACTGCGAAGTAAGTAGCGTGACGTCACTCGCTGGTCCGTCGCTAATGGAACGAAATTAATTTTTGAGCGCCACTTTGAGGTCCCATAACTTTTTCAAATGTAGAGATATGTTAGTGTTTTCTTTTACAAATTTGTTTCATTATACTTAAATTTATTTAGTCCATAAAAACATAGTGGAAACTAGTTCAATTTAAGTCATTTTGTTAACGAAAACTGGTGATAGTACTCGTCCATATGAACAACTTTTACGATGGACCCAACCCTGAAATCGTGAAAAAAATATCAGCTGTTCCATAGAAAAGTTAAATACCTACTCGACCCAAATGTAACAGCTGATATTTTTTTACACGATTTCAGGGTTGGATTCATAGTAAAAGTTGTTCATACGGACGAGTACTATCACCAGTTTTCGTTAACAAAATGACTTAAATTTCACGTTGTATAACAAAAACAACAATTTATTTTATTAAATCTTTAATGGTATTTTACCTACATACACATCATCAACCTTAAGTACCTATATATAAAACTAACTACACGTAAGTAATTAATATAAAATAAATAATTTGGCCAAGTGCGAGTCGGACTCGCGCACTAAAGGGTTCGGAACCACCCCACAATACGGGTACGGAACCCTAAGAACATACATATCAACATTAAGGCGGCAAAAAACGAGGCACAAAAATGGTTCCGCCTGACAAAGGAATACGGAGCCCTAATTTTACTATTTTTTGTTTTAGTTTAGAGTACAATGTTCAGTGCTTAAAGGCTAAAATGTACAACCAGTGCGACCTTCCTGTGAAGACGTATGGCGCTGTGACGTGGACTCTTAATACCTCCTCTACACGTAGACAGATGCATCAGCGGGTGGATCAGCAGATTTATCCGCGGGTGGATACGCGAGCCGTCCACACGTCTGTGGGTCAATCAGTCTGTGTTCATTCGCGAAAGACGCAAGAGGTATCAATAAATGGATGTTAAGACAGTAGCGGCCGCTACTATTTATTTATTTAGCTCCTATAAGTAAAGGAAATGTAAAAAAATAAAGTGGGGGATGCAATACATGATATATGCCATATTTAAAAAATATGTATTATATATTTATTATGATATTTATATATATAACGAACAAAAACATGCGTGCGCTCTCGTTCACAATCCGCACAATACTGATGCGTCCGCAGACGCGTGGATGGTCGCTCGCTATGCGCTCGCGCTGAAATCCTTTGATCCGTGCCCCAAAAGCCGACAACGGATTGACGGCGGACGCATGTCTGCTGACGTTAAATACCTACCACAGACGAGCCCATACCCCCGTCTACACGTCAGCGGACGCATCCGCAGATGGCATCTGTCTACGTGCAGAGGAGGCTTTACAAAGGGCCTGATCCACCGATTTAAGGTCGCTCAGCGAGCTATGGAGCGGGCTAAGCTAGGGTTATCTCTGATGGATAGAATCCGAAATGAGGAGATCCGCCGGAGATCGAAAGTAACCGACATAGCCTGCAGAATTAGGTTATCTCTGATGGATAGAATCCGAAACGAGGAGATCCGTCGGAGATCGAAAGTAACCGACATAGCCTGCAGAATCAGTAAGTTGAAGTGGCAGTGGGCAGGCCATATTTGTCGCCGACATGATGGCCGTTGGGGCTGAAAGGCGTTATAATGGAAACCACGCAACGCAAAGTAACGTAGGCTAACCTCGTGCCCGGTGGACCGACAACCTGAAGGAGGTTGCGGGTGGCGGCTGGATGAGGAGAACGGAGGACCGTCAAGAGTGGTGACATTTGGGAAAGGCTTTCTTTGTAGTTCCTTTATTCCAGTTGACTTTCGTTCAACGAAATAGCATAGGTCTCCTAGCATACATCTAGGAATAATTATCCGAAAATTAACTACATTTAATTATTCACGAAGATATAGAAGACCAACTTAATTAGATCCTTTAGATAGGTACATAGAATTTAAAAGTAAGTGTCAAGTTAAATTGGTCCTATTAAACTACACGTGAAATAAGTGTTTTTTAAACGGTATGTACGGGACCCTCGGGCTCGAGTCCTTTTCGCACTTGACCAGTTGTTATTAACAATGTCCATCCTAACAAAATATTCCTACAATACCTACATTTGAATTTACACGATTAAAGTTTCATTTTAAAAAAGTTTGTCCTGTTCGCATACACCTAAACATTTTTTATACATATTTTACACACTTTAAGTGCAAGTTAATACTTGCGATTGTCGGCACTTGGTGAAACATCATCATGGTTGAAGAAAAAACACTTGTACTGTTTCACTAAATTAATCTATTTTCAACTAGTTTCGCCTGAACGGCATTCTCAAGAATTTATATATGTACATTTAACACAAGCTGTTGATGTAGTTACTTAACCGTTTATAGGGCAAAGAAAACGGGCTCATGTATGTAAAAAAAAACATTTGCATTATAATATAAGAAATTAAAATAAAAAATTTCACAAAAAATATACATATTTTTTTTCTTTATTTTTTTCAATTCTTATTAGTTTAATTTTTATTTTTGATCTTGTGTCTTTTTTTCTTTATCTGACTTTTCCATCAACTTTGAAATAAAAATTACAATTTACTAATGATTTTTTTCCACAATGTGGGCTAAAATATCGTGTCCAATATATGACCAGAGCCTTATAAAGGTTTAAATGTTCAATACAATCCAATACAATCTTCTCAAAGATTGTCGTAAAATTCTTTGCATTCCCCTCTGTCACATATTCAATCTTGCTCTGGTAACTGGTAAATACCCCACTAAGTGGAAGCTTACTAAAGTTATCCCGATACCGAAAAGCAGTAGTAGAGCGGCAGTGGATGAGTATCGGCCTATTGCAAATCTATGCTCTCCTGCCAAGGTTTTTCAGAAGATTTTGCATAATATAATATACAAACAAGTTAATCCTCTAATCTGCAACCAACAGCATGGCTTTAGACCTGGTCGATCTGTCGAGACCAATTTGCTATGTTTGACAGATTATATCTCGACCTGCTTGGACCGTAGCAGTCAAGTCGATGTCCTTTACTTTGATATGCGCAAAGCATTCGACAGAGTACACAATGATGTTCTTCTGTCTAAATTGCAGGCCATTGGTTTCGTTCCTAGAATGCTTCAGTTTTTTGCTGATTACTTAAGGGACCGACAACAGTTCGTTAGCTATGGCTGCTACACATCTCGCCCTTATTTCACACGCTCGGGCGTCAGCCAAGGTTCGGTGCTTGGCCCGTTACTGTTCCTTATAATGATTAACGATGTTGTAAAAGTCATCAAGCACGCTAAATGTTTGCTATACGCTGACGATATCAAATTATACATGGAAATAAGTGACGTTCGTGATTGTGTATTGCTTCAGAGAGATATTGAGGCTCTAGAAAAATGGTGTATCACAAATAAACTAGAATTTAATATTTCAAAGTGCTACACCATGTCTTTTACTCGTCGAGTCCAGCCGGTCCGCCATGATTATAAGCTAGGCGGAAAAGATATCCCACGTACCACATCCATGAAGGACCTTGGTGTTTTATTCGATCCGAAACTAACATTTAACGACCATATCAGGCGTATCGCTGTTGAGTCCTTTAAGCGTCTTGGATTTGTGTTACGTAATATGAGGGATCTAAAAGACCCTATGACTATAAAGCTGGTATTCTATGCTTTAGTTCGGTCGAAACTAGAATCTAGCTGTTGTGTGTGGAATCCTCATGAAGCATCTTACACATTAATGCTTGAAAAGGTGCAAAAAGCTTTTTTAAGGTTTATGTACAAGAAATTTTTCGGCTATTATCCGTTTCTCTACCCGTCAAATTTCTTGCTCGGTATGTTAGGTATGACCTCCTTGAAATCTAGGCGAAGTAGTTGTGAGCTAATTTTCGCTCTAAAAATTTTGAGGGGAGAAATCGACTGTCCCGAGTTGCTTACTGGGCTGCTCAGATTGTTTGCACCGGACAATTGCGTGCGATGGCGCTCGTGTCGGAAGCGGCAGTTGTTTGCTGCACCCACCAGCCGCACGCACGCTCACGCCACCTCAACAATGTGTAAGATGACGAAAGCTCTCAACGCATTCATCGAGTCCGAACCGTCTGCTGACGTCTTCTTTGATAGCAAATGTCAATTAGTTTGTAAATTTATTAGTTATTATGGCCATAAGTTAAGTTAAATCTTGTAAACTAAACTTTTATTTAATAATATTACATAATTGCTGTAATTGGGTTCGCCCGTAGTAATTATAATTATAATAAATAAATAAATAAATATAAATTCTTGAGAATGCCGTACAGGCGAAACTAGTCAAAAATATCAATTTTGTGAAACAGTACAAGTGTTTTCTTCAACCACTTTATATTGATGTCGCCGGCATTTGGTTGAATCAGTCACTTGGTTGTAATTCGTTTTTCGGAAGTCCTGCAGCGCAGAAGAGAGGCGGTAGCTTAGGTTAGAAGGTTAGGTATGGCGAGTCGCGCCGCTGACGTGACCGCCATACATAACCTTCGCGGTTATTTTTTATGACCACCCGGAAAGACTAGCCATTTAGTTGAGTGACTGATTTAAACAAATGCCGGCTACATTGACACGCATATCGCTATTTTAATTACAGTTTTATTTATAAATAACACAACACCAGTACAAAAGAAAGTCGAATTGAGCGCGTTATAATTCTTGCAAAACTAAAAATCATAAAAATAGAACATCTCGTTTCGTTTGGAATTCAAGGCCAAAAGTTAAATTAAATAAATCTTAGTACATTAGGGCATCATAAATACCCTATATTAATAGCAATAAAGTTAAAAAATACAGGAATTACAAGATAACCAGTTCCGATATCTGTTGTTGTCGTTTTGGAACTCTCACTCCTAAATATAAGCAACGCTTAGACTTAAATTGGGCGAATCTTCTACGTGCGGCTTCCTACGGTCCCTGAACAGTTCTATAAGCTCTTTATTATGCTTATTAGCCTTTAAGAACTCCGCCACTTCATGAGACTTCCCCTTTGCATGGACCCTGGTTATATGAAGCCTGACATGACTTGTCATATTAAACAGTGACTCACAAAGAGGGCATTGCAATGTCCTTTCTGAAAGATGAGCCCGCTTTTCATGGAAGTTCTTTTCAGACGAAGAGACAAATTTCTTTTCACACATATCACAAGAGAAAGGCCAGTTCTCTTTTTTCTCATGGCGCCGGTAGACGTGCCTTTTTAAACCTGACAGATTCTCAAAAGCAGCGCCGCAGACGTCACATTTGTAGTTGCGAATCCCAGTGTGTCTGTCCATGTGGTTTTTCAAATGAAACTGTGTTGTGAAAGCTTTAGGACAACTTCCGCAAAGATAAGGTTTAATCTTCCTATGGAGGACGTTTATATGGTTTTCCAAAACTATTTTTGAGCCACAGCTAAAACTGCAGTAATCGCATTTCGAACTCAAATCAACGTCCGGATTCTCTCTCTTTAAATGATAAGTAGATCTAGTGTGTGATAGATATTTTTTTCGAGTTTCATATTCTTTGTTACAAATATTGCATTTGTATTTCTCATTTTTATGGACAGATTCAAGATGGTAACCCAATCCTCTCGATGAAGTGAATTGCATTGGGCACAAATCGCAGTCCTTAAGCGTTTTAGTTTTAGTTACGTTTTTAATTTTCTTTGGCATAGGGCTGTAGCCATGGACGACTTTCTCATGGTTTGACAGGCCTGTTGAGTGACAGAAAGTCATCCAGCAAATTCTACACTGGTGCTTTTTTGTATGTGACTTTATATCATGACGTTTTAGCTTCTCAATATTATCAAATGAAGCTGGGCATGATACACATTTGTGCGGTCGTTGGATCGTCTTGCAACTCTCTATGTGTGATTGGACATTTTTCACGAGACTGTCACAGTATTCGCAAATTCCTCTATCCGAATGACGCTGTTTAATATGCTGCCTGTGACCGAAGGAAGACGGGAACGAACTTCCGCAAATGTCACATAAGTAAGGAGCATGATTCAAGTGAATACTATTAACATGACTGATAAGATACATTTTGCTTCTAAAAGTGTGACCGCAGTCTTTACATTGATAACGATGCAGCCCCTTCAGTCTCTTGCCAAATGCTGCAACTAAATATTTTTCATGAAGGCAGGGATATTCTGTGCACTCAGGACAAACTTTTCTTTTTTTATCATGTTTCGATTTTCGTTTCTTTTCTCTGTGCACATTTGTCATGTGATAAATGACAGCACTCTTGCATTTAAAAGATTTTCCACAAATGTTACACAGTAATACTTTTGGATCTGAAAGTTCATTTTCTACTTTGCTTTCATCGTACGCATCATTGTCGCTAATATTATCTGCTACTTCAGCTGATGCTTCTATTTCAGGTCCTTCAGTATAGTTTTGTACAACTAGGACAGTATTGGCAATGTTGCTAGTTGACTCAAGCTGATCGAAGACTGAATCAATTTGTTTATTTAACTGACCCAAATAGCTGTCCATTATTTTTGAATTGTTTCTGACGCCATCAATGAATGAGAAAGCTTGTTTTAAGCTCTCTTCACAAATGTCGCAAATGTACTTAGTGGGAAGATTGTTGAGGTCCTGAAAAGAAAAAATTTATGATAATGAACCGTTTATTAAGTAGATTAGATTAAGGGGATATGTAAATTTTATTTTTGTCAGCGAAAAAACGCGCAGTGCGAGAGGGGCGAATTCAGCACAAAAGAGAAAAAAGTAAGTTTTTAATTTTACAAAAAGAAACTAAAATACTTAGTAAAATTTCCAAAATCAAATAACTAGATATTGTTAAATGTTAAAACCCATCTAATAAAATATGTTTGAGTTCTGTATATGATCCCTATTCGTCAAACGAGGAGAAAAAGTGGGTTTGAAGACCTCATTTCATTAATTATTTCTATCGAGGATAATTTATTCAAACATGTTTTCCAAAATCAAAACCCTGGATTATATAGTCAAAATGCATGTACCAAAAATTCATTACAATTTTCCATTCACTTCATGAAATACACAGAAACAAAGCATCTGTATATTTTTAACATAAATTATAATATAATATATTTTGTCATCCGGAAATTACTCCCATTGATGAAGTTATTTCTCTTAAATGGCTTACTTAAAAATTATGGAAAAAATGTCATTATTTAAAGTATAAGAAACAATCTCATTGCAGGAAATTATTCTCGCCCATAAGAAACACCTTGAAAATATTTCCCAAAGTCAAGCTGTTTTTGGCATAAAATTGGTTATTTCTTGGAAACCGCTAATGTTATTTGTATGGTTCTTGCACTAAAATACAAAAAAAGTATTATAGCTTATAAAAGAGCGCGTGGCGTCAACGTTGCCGTTTTAACGTTCATTTCGAGTTTATTTAAAATATCTCAAGGTCATTGGAGGCTACAAGGGCCTTAAGTAGCAAGAATACTAAGCCAGCAAAGTTTTAAGGTAGCTTTGAATAACTAAGTGCTTCATTTTTAGGGTTCCGGGCCCAAAAAAACGGAACCCTATTAATGTCGCTCTCCTGTCTGCGTCCGTCCGTATGTCACGGGTCTCTAGCTTGCAAACGGAATGAGGTACAGATTTGAAATTTTGGTATGTTATATAGAATATTGACCTGAAACCGAAAATAGAATTGAAAATTAAATTAAGTCAATTTTCAGGGGGGGTTGCATACATGAAAGGCGCTGAATTTTTTTTTTCTTGCCTATACATGTGGGATTTCATTGTCTAGTCTAGAGCTAATTAAGTAGAGTACATACATATATACGCAACCACAGAACTCGGTTACCTATTTTGTGGTTTTTAATTATATTTTAGATAGTGAACTTTCATTTAGAATTCATATGGAAAAGATTGTGGCGAAGTCTTACAGGATGCTGGGGTTCGTGCTGAGGCAGAGCAAGGAATTTAAAAGTGCAAGCACACATATTAGTATTTATAACGCATTGACAAGATCTCATCTTGAGTATGCCTCTGTAGTCTGGAATCCTTTATATGTAACGCATATAAACTATTTGGAAAAAATTCAAAACAAATTTTTAAAATATCTTAATTATAGACAAAGGAATTGTTCGGACTTTCATTTTCAGCGTGATACGATTGCTTCTCTGGTGGATAGACGTGCCTGTCGTGATATTTTATTTTTATATAAAATTATCCACAATATGTTAGATTCTCCCTACCTTTTAAATAACATCGGATTTAAATGTCGAGCTTTCACTACTCGGAATAAGTGTTTGTTCAGTATACCACCCGCAGGTACAAACTACGCAAAAAATAGATTTTTGGTTAGGGCTTGTGATCTTTATAATAAAGACTTTATTGATCTTGACATATTGCATCTTTCGCTGGGACAATTTAGAGGTAGATTATTTAAAAAGTTCGTGAAAAATAAGTAATTTTAAAATTGTAGACGCTTTTTCTTGTATTATTTTGTTTTTTAATAGTAATTTTTTGTATCTTGTTTTCCGTTGATTTTAGTAAATCGCTGTATGTGTTTTTTTTTTTTTTTTACTGGTAACTTGTGTTGTTGTAAATGTCCGTGCACTAATTAATTTTGTTGCTAAGATTTATGTGGAAACTTTTTTGGTTTTATATTTTAGCTATTCCTGATTGTATTGTGTGATAAGAAAACTGTTTGTTTCCCAATAAATAAATAAATAAAAATAAATAAATAAATAAATAAATATATTTGTGCCTAAGATAGTAAAATAATACACTGAATAAAAATCTGATTTGAAAAATATAATTAAAATTTAGTCATGAAAGTCTCCATTTTATGACTATGTTCCAAGAAGTTGAGGTAAATATACTCCGCCTATTCCAATCACTCATTATAATCTCTATACATATAAAATACAACGTCTGTCTGTTCGTTCGCTTATAACTTGAGAGCCACTCAATGGATTTTGATGCAGTTTTCACTGAAAGATACATTTCTTTGGGAAGGTTTAAAGCAATGTATCATCACGCTATGACAAAAGGGAGCAGCGCAGTGAGAATTTTAGTGAGACATATGGAAGGTTCGCCGCCGTAGCATTGTCGATCGTCACGGGTTCAAACCCTAACTGGTAAAATTTGTTTTCACTTTTTATTCTTTTATTTTATTTTCAGAAAAAATATTTTCTTATGTAAATAAAATATTAAAGCTGAAATTATACTTCTTGACTGAGCAAAGACCAATAATTGAAATATTTTTATTTTCAAGTCCTTAGAAAACGCCATCTCTGGGAAGCTATCCTTGTTTTTATTTTAATACACTAGATGGCGCTGCATGTTCCAAAATATCGAATTTGACGCAGTCTGGTTCAAATCAACTCACGTTAAAGTTTGTCTACACTATTATTTAAATAAAGATTTGTTTGTTTGTTTGTTTGCCCATGGTGACCAGGGTCTGATGATGTGTAATATCTAGAACTACTGAACTGACTATAAAAATTCATTAAGCACTCAATAAGATTTTTAGTTAATCATGTGGTATGTACGCCTTGCGTAGTCGACTAAATAATTTAGTCTATGGTCGTATGTAGTCTCATCGTCGGGGTTTCAATCATCCACTGGAAAATGTTTTTTTTAGGAGACCTCTCAAGTTTAAGTTTATTTGATCAGTATTGATGAGTATTTTTGTAGAACATGGTGACCAGGATCTAATGACGGGACTGGGAGGTGGGTACGGTATCTCCTCAACGGACAATAGCAGACCCACCGAGTTTGGGCTTATTTTATTGGTTGTTATTAGCACTTTGGTAAAACATGGTGACCAGGGTCTGATGATGGGACTGGAAGGTAGGTACTGGATCTCCTCAATGGACAACAGCAGACACTTCGAGTTTGGACTTATTCAATTGGTATTTATTAGCACTTTGGTAAAACATGGTGACCAGGGTCTGATGATGGGTCTGCAAAGTAGGTATGGGATCTCCTCAATGGACAATAGCAGACCCTTCGAGTTTAGGCTTATTTAGTTGGTATTTGTTAGCACTTTGGTAAAACATGGTGACCAGGGTCTGCTGATGGGACTGGAAGGTGGTTATGGGATCTCCTCAACGGATAACAGCAGACCCTTCGAGTTTGGGCTTATTCGATTGGTCTTCATTAGCACTTTGGTAAAACGTGGTGACCATGGTCTGATGATGGGACTGGAAGGTGGGTACAGGATCTCCTCAACGGACAACAGCAGACCTTTCGAGTTAAGACTTATTTTGTTGGTATTTATTAGCACTTTGGTAAAACATGGTGACTAAGGTTTGTTGATGGGACTGGAAGGTGGGTATGGGTTCTACTCAACGGACAACAGCAGACCCTTGAAGTTTGGGCTTATTTGATTGGTCTTTATTAGCACTTTGGTAAAACATGGTGACCGTTGCATATTGTCATTCAAAAAATAATATTCTTTTGTTTTCCTTATTTCCACGAAAATCTCTTCGACGCGGGCGGAGCCGCGGGCAAAAGCTAGTACATTATAATACTAAAAATATTATAAAAAAAATGTTTGATAGCTCTTAGACCATTTGGGTTATACAAACTTAATAGTTTAGTTATCATTTATCCATCCATCAGTGTAGTTCTTCCACCACTGGACATAGACCTTTTCAACATTTCACCACTCTTGGCGGCCCTCTTAGAAAAAATGCCCATACTTACACGTGCTGGGCAGGCAAGTTTGGTGACGTATTCATATACGTATTATATAAACCACATATTCTACCGACCTTACTGAACCACTTTTCCCAAGAATCATACCCATGGACACCCTTAGTTTGGGAAATAATTGAGTTTCAAACAAAAATGCGTGAACCCTAATGCACCAACATATGTTCGAGTTTAGAGAGAGCGTCGTCCGTGAAACAGCTGCTCCAGTTCTAAAATAGGCCTTCCTCTTACGAGATAAAGTCTTTGAGTAACAGTTGAATATCTTTTACTTTGAAGATTTGCATGGGTTTTTTTTAGAATAGTTGTTAAGTAGAGTATGTGGTTTAATTTAATGGCCGCACTCCATTTACAAGCTGTAGATACCGATCGGTCCCAGGCAGGTTGTGCCTGTTTGAAAGCTATTTCCTCTTGCGAGTAAGGTGGTGGTACAAACAGGTTGATTTTTTTTTTATTATGAATATAAACATGCTGGATTGTCATTTTCACAAAAATGTCACTAAGCCGCCTTCTTACGTATGACGGCAGCTTTAAGGCTACAAAAAACAAGGCACTAAGATGGTAGCTCCAGACAAAAAATTTGGCGAAGTCTGCATATGGAACCCTACATTTCTTCACCTTAGTTACATACAGGCGTATCTAATAAAAATCTGAAAATGAGGTAAAGATACAATTGTCATTCTTGTTCTATTTTCATCATTGATGTAATTTTATTGAAGAACTCATAGTAAGACTTAATAATAGACAAAGCTAAATTTACCATGCAAACTGTTGAAAATGAGATACGCCTTTATGTAAAGAGAGCGACGATTTTATTCTTTTTGTGATAGAGGCCATAGCCAAAACACATATTCTGTGAAAATTTCAACTTTCTTCCTATTGCGATTGATGCTGTAAACCTCTGTGATAAACAGACATACAGATACAGACAGCAGAGGCTTAGTAATAGGGTCCCTTTTCAGGTATGGAACCCCAAAAATTAATATTTTTTGTCTCACATCAAGCGGGATATCATTTGAAAGGGTAGATTCTAAGACCATTTTCATTAGACATTTTGCTGTGTATTTTTTTAAGGAATTAGCCATGCATGTTTCTGATATATATTTTTTTAATAATTTAGTTTGAAAATGTAGACTATTTTATGAAACTAATTTCATTATTTTTGGGTTTTATTCATTGCATCTATTTAAAAACAAAAACTTAAATTTTACCCGCCAAAAGTGAACATGACGTCACTAGAGGCGTTCTGCATGGCGCTAATAGTGCTAACACTACCATCAAACTTCTCACGCCCATCAAGTCGTTCCGAATGAAAAATGGAGTCCATCACTATTTATACTTATAATCCATTTAGGGTTCTTTTGAACTCAACATGAATGATGACAGAATTTGTAGAAATTCATTTAAGTTACGTGAATACAAAGGATATACTACTTTGCTAGGTCCAAGAAGTAATTTCTTCTAACTACAATCGTAATAATCATGATTTAACTAATGCTCTTATTCTTCGAAAAACCTATTTTTGAAATTGCCACCGGCCTGCTAGCACTTTTCATAGATCGCTCATAATGCAAACGCTCTGAAGCATAGGCAAATCCCAACATGGCGTCGTTAAGGATTTCGTCTATGATAAACAAGGTGAAATTTAATCAATCACCCTTATTCATACTGGAGACTCGGTTAGTGATCAGGAACAAAATTCAATGATCGTTATTTTCGAAATCATAAAAAAAATTGTTTCCATACTGACTGAATAGGCAGTAGGTAGGTACGGGAGCAATTTTTGTTTTTCAGTTTTACCTTGAGGTTCATTAAACATTGTTCCTGATCACTAACCGAGTCTCCAATATGAATTCTGGCGGTTGATTAATTATCGGGCTCACAGTGACTCGGAATGATGATAGACGCGATATAATCGATTATGTCGCGACACGGAATGCACTGCATGTCAAATGTCATGTCATGACGTCATAGATAAGTCAAATGAAGTTCATTGTGTTTTGTTAAAATATCTTTAAAAGTATAGATTTATTTATTAATCTGATAAGTAGCAACTGTACAGAAAACATATTTCTCGAAATGGTTTTAAGATTTCCGTTCTTGTCCAGAAAGTTAGCACCCCCAATTAGGGTAGTTGTTCAAAATATACTAGACAACCTAGCAGCCTTTCAGTTTCACACCTAATTTCTATCAGTGCCTTCATCTACAAATGGCTAAGCTGAAGGATTATAAAGTGCTATTTATCTGCCCTGGTTTTGACACTGATTGGGTTGCTCACTGTGTAAATCTGAAAGTAATCTTATTTAGTTTCTTGGGTTGGGGTGCAGATATGGTGACACTATGGGGAAAAATACTAAGGAAACATCTGAAATCCTTCAGCGCAGAGACGGTAGGTTAGAAACGGCGAGTCGCAAAACGCAAGGGAGCGAGCGACAGCCATACATAACCTCTGACAACCTAAAGCCTTTCAGCGCAGAGATTGTGCCTCTTTATCGACACTCTAACCAGCTGTTTGTTAATTTCTGTGTAATAATAATACACTAACCTTTTCATTGAATATTGCTCTCATCATTTCCTTAGCGCAACTCAGGTTAACTTCCTCATTACTGAATGTAAAATCCAAAAGAACATAGGAATTTCTGGTACTTTCCAAGCAAACACAACAGCAAATATTATCGGCTTTGATGAGTACATTTTTAAAGTTATTTTTGACCCTGTCTAAATCTTTTTTCAACATTTTCAATATGATGAACTCCTTCTGTAGTGACTACAAATCAAAGAAGAGATGCCTTCGCTGCCAAAGAGTATAGTAACCATTCCTATTGTTCGCTGCCATCTTTAATTTTTTAAATGGTGGTATCACGCGGGCAGGGTTGCCAGATGTGATTGATTTCTTAAATTTTCCCAGATTCAAAATATTTGTTCCCTAAAGTGATATGTTTTCCAGAAAATAAACCCAAACTTCATTTGGCAAAATTAACAAACAAATACACAATACATGCTGTTTTTTATATTAATCAACTTGATTCAGATCTCAAATAAAGGGCATCTTAAATCTAATCCTAAATCCTGCTAAAAAAACGGCTTTTATGCAAAGAACGCTGTATGACTAAGTTAAAAACTAACTAGAGAACTGAGATTCGGCTTCCCAAGCTGGTATATAACGTCTAGCAATTTATTTAATTGTATTTTAGATTTTACTAACAACTTCTCTCAACAACTACTTTGACAGACAATTTTTTTGTTTTTGTTAATTGGTTTTACAGCACTGGAATTAAGTACTTTAGACTGCAACTTAAATTTTAAATGCGTTTTATAGATTTTTAGTCATAAGAATAAATTAAGTTATTGCTAAAGGTATATGTATAAAATATAGATATTCAAATTTCCCCAACTTCAAATTTTTTCCCCAAAGATATAATTTCCCCAAACTTTCCCCAAGTACCAAATTTTTCCCCAAAACCGCGAAAAAAAACTCAAATCAGGCAACTCTGCACGCAGTTTGTTGTTAGGGCTGCGTTCAGTTTGATCGCCCGCTCATCATTGACAGCAGGATAGCATAATACAATATCAACGCATGCCACAGAGATGTCATGATCGCCTTGGGCTACGATCACTGTTGCCAACCCTCTGTTTTATTTCGTATTTCTACTATTTTTTATTGATGTAGGTATAGTCTGTCAAAAAAGTGTTGAAATGAACTTAAATGAATTTTATTGAACTTTTAACGTTCAAGTAGGATAATTAATTAATAATAATATATTAATGAAATAACAACACGGTTAACTCGATTTAACCGATTTTGTACTTGTTTGTTTGGTGTAACCAGGCGAAAAACAAATAGTTTCTTCAATATTCATTTCAAAAATTTTTTGACAGACTGTATGTATGTCTAAATAAAATAAAAAAAATCCAAATCGTAACAGGTCACGACCATAATGTCAAACCAGAATAACCTTTCAAAAAGGCTATTCGTGCGATGGTTCGAACAGCAAACCAAGTCATGCCGAGAATATTTCCGAAAACTAGGAATACTAACTGCTCCAAGTCTGTATATATTCGTGCTTCTCACTGATTTTTCTAAAAATATGCACAAGTTTGAAACGACGGATGAACGGAAAATTAGGCTTAGCTCTAGACGCAAGGACTTAACCTAAACTAGACATTTCTAAACACTGCACACGGTATCAATCAGTTGTCTTGTTCAACAAGTTGCCTAGGGAGTTAAAGACTATTGCAAACAACGACCTAAACAAATTAAAACAGTTTTTGTTGGAGAGGAATCTGTACAAAATTCCATCCATCCATCCATCAGCCTGTTTCGTCCACTGCTGGAAATAGGCCTTTCCAGGATTTCGCCACTCTTGGCGGTCCTCCTGGAAGAAATGCCCGTACTCACACACGCTGGGCAGGCGGGTTGGTGAGCGCGGTGCCGAAACCCTTGCACCAGTGACGCCGCTGCCCGTCACCAGTCTGTTTTATATAAGTCCCGGCAATTGGGGATGGATATACCACCATCCATCGGTCCCAGGCAATGGTGGGCCGCCTGGTTTTCTTGCCTGAGAGCTGTCCTCTTACTCTCCCCCGAATAACTTCGGGAGGATTTCCGAGTAAGATGGTGGTACTTCCACAGTCGAGCCCGGCATTAGCTCTACCACCTAACAAAATTGATGAATTGTAATTGTGACAAATGATATTTTTCCATTTTATTTTATTTTGACACAATTATTTCATTTTAAATACTATAACCGACATTAACATAAATGTACCTATATTATTGTAGAAATTAGGTTCTAATTTTTTAATTATTGTTAAGTTTGTTTTATTATGTATGAAATTCAAATGCGATTTATATTGCGTGTGAAATAAATAAATGAAATGAAATGAAAGCAATAAAGATTTTGTATACGTCGGTCATGCGACCAGGCCTTGTGGCATAGGGGATTCCCCGTTTACTGACGCAATACTTTTGACATACAGTAAAACAGGATAGCTAAATTTGTAGTTTAATAAGTGGAACAAGGACAGCTGTGCTTTACTTGTCTTTGGAAAATTAGGAAGCGTTTCAAAACGTGCGATCATAGTACGTACGGTCTGAAATAGAATTAAGGATATTAGGATTGTAGGATAGCTTACAATTAATTCGGACCGCGGCGGGGAGCGTAAGTCGTGTCAATTTTTGATTGCTCTCTAGGGTCAAATTCACATCGTTTCGAGTGATTTTCACTCGTTTCGAAACGAAATAATTTCGATTAAATCTTTTTATTTTGACTTTATTTACTTTACAATTTCCAAAACTCCCTAAATGAAGGCAATTTGCGGCATATCTAACAGTAGTTGTATCATTTCTATTAATACTATGTCGGACAGTAGATTTGATGTTTTGAAATTACAATTTTACTGTTTTCTGCTGTTTTTTTAACTTCCATTTTCTGCTTTTTGCTTTCCTGAGGTTGGCAACACTGGCTACGATAGTGCTTTTACAATCTATTATATTTACGTGACACTGGCAGAATAGTCGACACCTTGCCATAAAAAAATATTGAATTGAATTGAACAGTTTAAAAAAAAACATCGATGTCAAACATGTTTTTACGATGTTTCTCTAGATTTTTTGTTTATTAATAAACAACATTATTACACCATTCTTTAAATATTATGTGTTTATTGTGCTTTCAAAACATATAACACAGGTATTTATTTTCTATACAGGCTGTAAATGCAAAGTCAAGAATCCCTTTAGGATATAAAAGTATACACGATTCTGATGTTATTACGAGAAAAAAAAATACCTACCTTGAATTTTCACCAAAAACTCCATCATTTTTCTAAGCTATGGCTACGCAACTCACCGGCCTCCCCACACACCTAATTGCACACCGCAACCCGCACCCCTCATCCGAGTGGCCAGCGACCAGTGAGGGTGTCCACGCAATTAGTGTATTTTGAGTAAAGAAAATCGTCTTAGTATGAAGTACTGGTACTTTATTTAGAGATCTCAGTAATTAAAATAATATTTTTACCGATCATACTAACACACCCTTAAAGGATTCTTGCCTATGCTTTTACACCCGACAGAATTTATAAACAGTAATTTGGAGAGACGTTTCCTGGTAAGTCTGTTTCGCTCCGGTGCACTAGTACCAGTAGCACCAGCTTTTCAAATAAGTCGTTTACAAGGAACAGAGGTAAGCGACCTTAGGTAAATATTTAAGTGCCAATTTAAAGAGTTCCCGGGGGAACAAATTTTTCATATCATCTCATATCTCAAGTGGATTTTGTTTAAAAGATCCGACTTCATGCTTTTTTGTACATCTGAACTTCATTCTCAGATTTTTCTGACGAATAAGTGTCTGTTCTGCTTAACTGTTCTGCACACGTTTTGAAATAAATGAAATGCCTGCTATTGACCTAAATACTCATCATAAAAAATCAGTTTAAGCATCGTTTATGAATAACATCGATGTTTGAAAACATCGAGGTATCGTTTGCATCCCTAAATGCCAAGATTAAGCCCATCCCTTACAGCGGTGCTGCGTGCGTTCAGTTTGATCGTCAGGTGTCACTTGCATAACATGCTATCCCACTCCTTTTGCACGCGTTGAACACAGACATCGTCTGTGGCGCATAGTGGAGTATTTAATCAATCTTCTGGCCAAAATATTATGAAGTCATTTTTATGCTCAACATTGATTCAAAGGGCAATTTAGATGTATTTGGGAAAATAATACTAAAACAGCAATAAAAAAATTACTCTGATTTATCTTCAAACTCAATTAATTCTTTTTCTTATTTTTTTTTATTTTTTCTGCTTCTGAGCCTCTTTTCGTCTTCTCCGTGCTTGCTTTTGTTTCCACGTAACGTAATTCTGGAATTATGAGTTGCAAAGTTTTACTGGAAAATGTAAAGTGATATCAATAACTGCGACAGATATCTCAGGATCTTGAAAAAATCTTTCCGAGGTGTTCATAATCCATCTAATTGCCTCTACGAAATAAGTTAAACAAAGCTTCAAATGGATTATCCTGTTTGATAGTTTTTTTTTTGGAACAAAGCCCTTCGAATTTTTCAACACTTGTTGGAGTGGCTGTTGCCTCTGTTATTAATTTAGTGAGGTTAGTGTTTCCAGAAGCCCTTTGACTCATAGAACCGACAAGAGTTAGTTCTTCAGCAGCAGTTTCAGATCGTATAGGTACCATACGTTTCATGCTTCTTGCTTCGGTCACCACTTAATTCTTCAAAGGGTTTCGAGGATCTTGCAGATTTTGGTGCTGATTTATGTGTTCAAGTTGGTACCTACGTTAATTTCTTTTAAGCTATACTGGTTTTTTTCCAAAAAACGGTCGCTTTTTCTACAAGATTTCCCCTTGAAATTTAAATTGAAAATTATCTATTTGCCACAATAACATATTATTTGTTTATATACACTCCTTAAAAAGATAAACAAAATATGCAACGGTATACATTTTCACATTGCGACAACAAAAGTCCAGACTCAGCATTTGCCATGGGCTGCGAGCCTGTCGTTGTAAAATCAGTAACTTCAAATTGCAACACATTAAATACATAACTTATATCTTACAATCAGTGTACATATGTTCCAGGAGAGATAAAATGACGTGTATTGAGCCAAAAATACCAAAGAGGGCACGTGTCAAAGAAAAACTTTAAATGATAATTAATATTGAAAAAAAAAAATTGAAATCACTTTTAAAATATCGCAAGGAACGTTTTACTAATATATATTTCAGTTTTCAAAGAAAAAATTATGTCTAAGACTTATCAAGTTCCTCATGGGAGAAAGTACTCGTGTCCCCCAATAAATCTGAAAAATAAATAAACAACTTGCAACCTAACATTGTCAAAATCAATATTAGTTAGCATAAGTACTTTACCTCTTAGTCTTAAAAGAAAAGGCGCAACTACTCAAAAGTGTAAGATTTTTTTGTTCTTAAACATGTAATAGAATACTTGAACTTTGCCTTGTTACCATAGACATAGGAGCTTGTTACAATAAACTTTGCCCGACAAAACCTGACACATACCACAGATAATATAATACTACACAAAAAGCTTCGAGTTTGAAAAATTTCATGAGTAAAATATTACCTTTTTAACAGTCAATTTTAATCCGAAATATAAGAATATGATTTTTGAACGAAAATATGCAACGGTCACCGTGTTTTACCAAAGTGCTAATAAATACCAATCGCCCTAACTCAAAGTGTCTGCTGTTGTCCGTTGGGGAGATCCCGTACCCATCTTCCAGTCCCACCATCAGACCCTGGTCACCACGTTTTACCAAAGTGCTAATAAAGACCAATCAAATAAGCCCAAACTCGAAGGGTCTGCTGTTGTCCGTTGAGGAGATCCCGTACCCATCTTCCAGTCCCACCGTCAGACCCTGGTCACCTTTTTTTTTTTACAAAAAAAAGAAAGCATTTATTCTGAATATAATATAAGAGAATAAAAAGTGGAAACGATTTTTACCAGTCGGGGTTTGAACCTGCGACGATTAGCCACGCTACGGCGGCGAACCTTCCATGTTTCACTAAAATTCTCATTGCGCTTTTGTCATGATATGTACATACCTAGCCTTAAACCTTCCCGAAGAAGTGCTTTATCTTTCAGTGAAAACTGTATCAAAATCCATTGAGTGGTTCTCAAGTTTTTTTCATGTATGGGACCCCTCCTGAAAGTTAATTTAAATCATTTTTTTATTCAATATTCGGCTTTGGTTACATTTTACACCACAAATACACATTTTCAGATCTGTAGGTAACTCATTCCACCTGCAAGGAGACCTGTGACATACGGACGGACAGACGGCGTCGCGGAACCCTTAAAACGTTACATAGTCATGTAAAAACACAAACATTTTGTGATTATAATAACAGACACATCAAGAAATACTTATTTAATTTTAGTCACTAATATGGCTTGAAGGCTAAGGCTATATTTCAGTTTTCGTTTTGGTCTCAAAGTCAAATAAGACACTACTTATTATATTTATATTTAAATTAATCATAGATTGCATAAAATTCCATTGCTGTTATAGTTGCTATAAACAAATAAAATGCAGTCATGTCATATTTAGTAATTTGGTTACTCAATGCCATCTAGCGGCTTCCACGTGCATTTCCTGCTCATCCCTGATTCTATTCAATGTACTTTGCGTTCGTTTTTAAATGTCAGGGTGTTTGGTGCACTGCGCACCAGATGGCTCTTCTAACATGCAATTTTTTTCATGACTTTTGTTAAACTAATTAGTCGTAACATAAGGTTATATATATTTTAAATAAATTAAAATCCTTTATTCCACTGATGCCGGCCCCAAAATAGGCCAAAATTCGTCTTGAAATATTTAATTTATGATCTTCTTATTGTGTATTTAACTCAGTGAAAAGCTTACAAAAGCAAAATATTTATATTTATTTGATATTATTACAATGGAAAACCTACTAAAATCATAATGTACCTACAATCAGTGTAAATTGTTCTTACAGCGCTGTGCCACTGTTTATAAGCGCCAGGATAGTTGTCTTTTGTAAAAGGATAAATATAATGTCAGGCTAATTGTTTTTTTCAAAAGAAATTATTTATTCTGAGCCTAAAATAAAAAGCGGAAAATGTTTTTACCGGTGTGGGAGATTGAGCCTACGATGATCGAATACGCTACGGTGGCGAACCTTTCACATGTTTCACTAAAACTCTCATTGCGCTTCTCCCTTTCGTCATAGCGTGATGATACATAACTTTAAACCTTCCCAAAGAAATGTTATATCTTTCAGTGAAAATTGAATCAAAATCCATTGAGTGGTTCCCAAGTTCTACCTAAAAAAAACTTACATGTACTATAAATAAATACGTGCTATTTTAGTGATTAGAGCATACGGTGTTGTTTACGTAAATATTAACTAATAATCCCATGTTTGAACAATAATTATTGTGCTACCTAACCTATATCCATAGAGTACATAAACAGAGCTTACTAAGCGTTATAACGTTATAACAGATTACTAAGCGTTATAGCGTTAAAACAGCGTACTAAACCAAACGTTATAACAACTTTGTTACCAGGCCAATGTTGCTTATTTAAAAACTAGCCACATGCATTTCTTGTGTCACGATCCATTATTACGCACAATGTCGGATTTTAGATAGGTATTTTAAGGTGTTGGTGTTTTCTAACTTTATCGATTGATGTCGTTTGTGGCATGTTTGACTTAACCATATTTTGTAATGGCATGTGTACCTATTTGGAATACATTTGTGATATGTTATGTTTTTATGGTGTTTTGTGATAGCTTTTGTCCTCTTTAATGTTTTTTTTTTTTATCGATGACAACCATTGATAATGAAAAAGATAAATACTTTAATGTTTAGAATTTATTGTAACATTTTAACAATTTAACCTTGGTTTAACAAAATATTTTTATTCTTGTTTTGTGACTTTGGTGAATGTTGTAATTTTTTGGTTTTGATTGTGCTATTGTGACTAATCATGTCTGCTGAGGAAGAGCTAAAGCAACAGAACGTAGTACTCCAAGAGCAACTTGCTCGCATGAATGTAGCACCTAGTGTTGGAGCTGTGACTGTCAAACTTTCTTCTTTTTGGCCGGACAAGCCGCACCTTTGGTTTGCACAAGCGGAGGCACAATTCGAAATAGCTGGAATAACGAAAGATGGTACTAAGTATGGACATATATTGTCAGTGTTGGATGCTAGGCTGTCTGATGAGGTGGAAGACATTATCGCTAACCCTCCTACTGAAGGAAAATATGAAAATTTAAAAAATGAACTCATAAAGAGGTTTTCCATTTCCAGGGAACACCGCATTCGCCAGCTACTCGGTGAGCAGCAAATCGGTGACCGCAAACCATCATCCTTCCTGCGGCATCTTCGCTCATTGGCAGGCAAGAGTGATGAGAGCATCGTCCGCGAACTGTGGATGCGGAGCCTGCCTCAGGAGGTCCAGCGGATCCTAATGGCCCAGATGGACCTGCCCTTGGACAAGGTAGCGGACTTGGCGGATGCTACTGTTGATGCATCCCCGGGTAAGTCTGTTAGCGCTACTTCTTCCAGTGTGGCACCGGACCTTGACCGCATTTTAAAATGCATGGAAGACCTTACCAGAAGGGTTGATGCCTTAGGTACGGACAGAGCACGCTCCCGCTCCAGATCCTCCACAAACGCTCGTCCCCGATCAAGGTCATCTTCGCGCCAGACAGAGGGCGTGTGCTGGTACCACAAACGGTTTGGCACAAAGGCAGCGAAGTGTATAAATCCGTGCAATTGGAAACCCGACCAACCGGGAAATGCCGCCAGCAATTAGTAGCGGCGGCGTCTGATTGCGAAAATACGAGCTGCCGTCTGTTCATAACAGATTCCCGGTCAGGTAATCGATTCTTAATCGACACTGGGCCGGATCTATGTTGTTTCCCGCGCCGATTGCTTCGTGGCTGCTACAATGCCACTAGTTTTGACGTGTGTGCCGCTAACGGGAGCGCTATAAAAACTTACGGCACTATTTCTCTCAACCTAAATCTGGGTCTTCGACGGGACTTTAGGTGGAATTTTATCATCGCGGACTTTAGCACAGCAATCATCGGGTCAGATTTTCTGGCATATTATAATCTGCTACCCGACTGTTATAACCGCCGCCTGATTGATGCAACTACAAAGCTCTCTGTGCTGGCTTCTGTAGCCTCTATCACACAAGCTAGTGTCAAAACTATCATATCTGACAATTCCCCTTTCTCTACAATATTGCAGGATTTCCCAGAAATCACCAGACCTCCAGGACTCCCACGGGTCGTAAAGCACGCAACCATGCACTACATACTCACGACGGAGAGTCCTCCTGTTTCGAGCCGCCCTCGCCGCCTTGCACCGCAAAAGCTGCAAGTCGCGAAGGCTGTCTTCGAAGACATGGTTCGTTGTGGTACCGCCCGTCCTTCTAAAAGCCCATGGTCTTCGCCACTACAGATGGTACCCAAAGACAGACATCTGGAATTACCAGCCTGTCCTCAGGATCGCTGGAGGCCATGCGGTGATTATAGAGGTGTCAATGCTCGGACAGTACCTGACTGTTATCTGGTCCGCCACATAGGTGACGTTGGAAGCAACTTATCTGGCTGTTTCATCTTCAGCAAGATAGACCTAGTCAAAGCCTACCAGCAAATCCCTGTCGCGCCAGAGGACATTTGCAAAACTGCAATAATAACTCCTTTTGGGCTCTTTGAGTTTCCGTTCATGTCCTTTGGTTTGCGAAACGCTGGGCAATCATTTCAAAGGTTTATTGACAAAGTCACCATGGGCCTTGATTTTTGCTTCCCGTACGTGGATGACATCTTAGTTTTCTCCAAAACGCCTGAGGAACACTCTGCACATCTTCGCGCCCTATTTAAGCGTCTCTCAGAGTACGGTGTTGTGATCAACCCATCCAAATGCCAGCTCGGCGTACATGAGATCACGTTCCTCGGCTATAGAATCAACCAGTCAGGCATTCGCCTTCCTCCCAAACGCATAGAAGCCCTGCAAAACTTTCCTCTGCCCAAGACCATTGAAGGCCTTCGCAGATTTTTAGGAATGGTGAATTTTTACCGACGCTTCCTACCAAATGCAGCGGAACTTCAAGCCCCTCTAATTAACTGCTATGCGTCCACTCAACTTAAAGGAGCGAAACCAGTCCCTTGGACACCCGAGCTCGAGTTGGCATTCCAAAAATGTAAGGACCACCTCGCAAACGCGACCCTCTTGGCTCACCCAATATCCGATGCCAAGCTCGGACTCTTCACTGACGCTTCGTCGACCCATGTTGGCGCTTGCTTACAGCAGCATGTAGATAACACCTGGCAGCCCCTCGCCTTTTTCAGTAAGAAACTTACTGCCCGTCAGGCTACTTGGCCTGCATACTACAGAGAATTTCTAGGCATTTATGCTGCGGTCCAACACTTTCGCCACCTCTTGGAAGCACAACACGTCACAATTTTCACCGACCACAAGCCGTTAATTTATGCTTTTTCACAGAAGCGAGAGAAGCTGCCTCCTGTCCAACTGAACCATTTTTCATTTATCTCCCAATTTACAACGGACATCGTCCATGTTAGTGGGAAGGACAACGTCGTCGCCGACGCCATGTCGCGCGTAGAGGCCATCCGTCTTGATGAGAACTTTGCCACCCTCGCCGCAGAACAGGCGACCGACGAAGAACTCCGTAAGGCGCAAGCTAGTTCGTCTCTGAAAATAGAGAAAGTACTAATATCCGGTACTGACACTGAGATATTTTGTGACGTTTCCACAGGAAAACTTCGTCCTTATTTAACCCCTTCATTTCGACGTCATCACTTTGACACGCATGGTGGCTGACCGTTTTGTATGGCCCAGTATCCAGAAGGACTGCCACAATTGGACTCGTTCCTGCGTCGCTTGCCAACGCAGTAAGGTATCCAGACATACAGTTACGCCTCTCGGTACCTTCTCCAATCCACCAAAACGTTTCTATCACGTTCATATCGATATTGTTGGCCCTCTCCCTTCCAGCAATGGCTACCAGTACCTCCTTACAGCCGAGGACAGGTTTTCTCGCTGGCCCGAGGCTTGGCCAATGGTTACTATGACCGCGGAGGAGACAGCGGAGACTTTCTTCCGAGGCTGGATCTCCCGTTTCGGAGTTCCTACCATTTTGACGACTGATCAAGGCAGGCAGTTTGAGTCTACTTTGTTCCAGAATTTGACGCAGCTTTGCGGCATTAAACGTATACGCACTACTAGTTACCACCCTTGTGCAAACGGCCTTGTCGAGCGCATGCACCGCACCCTCAAGGCCGCCCTAATGTGTCATGAGGAGAAGTGGTACAAAGCGCTGCCCGTGGTACTTCTCGGCATGCGTGCTGCCCTTAAAGAAGATCTGCAATGTCCCACAGCTG
The DNA here is from genome assembly GCA_910592155.1 of Ypsolopha scabrella. Lineage (NCBI taxonomy): Eukaryota > Metazoa > Arthropoda > Insecta > Lepidoptera > Ypsolophidae > Ypsolopha > Ypsolopha scabrella. The sequence continues at coordinate 3,601,450 of OU342989.1, read as the reverse complement.
AGCTCGTTTACGGGGAACCCCTGCGCTTGCCCGGCGAATTTATTCCATCTTCTGAAGTTCCAAATAGCGCCGAAGACCTCTCGAGCTTCGTGACCCAACTGCGACAATACATGGCACGCTTAAGACCAACTCCTGCTTCGCGACATGGACAGCAGCGCACCTTTATTTCGAAAGAACATGAAACTGCGTCTCACGTTTTTTTGAGAGATGACACCGTTCGTCCTGCACTCAAGCCTCCCTACAGGGGTCCATCTTCGGTCGTTTCTAGGACAAACAAAACGATCACCATCACCGTGGGTGACAGGAACACTCAGGTGAGCCTTGATCGCGTAAAGCCAGCGTTTATCTTCGACAGCCCAACCTCATCAGCTTTCCGTGCTCCAATCGCTAATTTACCTGCGACACCTAGCCCAAGTTCAGCTGTTCCGGATGTGCCTGCCGCCCCGAGTGCGCCTCAGTCTCCGCCTGTTCCTGCGACCACAATCCCAAATCAACCGCAGCAATACACGACACGCTCAGGTCGTAACGTTCGCTTCAAAGCCCGTCTCGATCTGTAGTTTTAGCTCATCGTCCAGCTATTTATAATGTGTATCCGTTTATTTACTAGTTTTGAGGTTATTGCATCTTGATTTTAATTTACTTTTTATTGTTGATATTACTGTTTCTTAATGTAAGTTTTTGTTGAATATCTGATGTAAATTATTGTGCCTTCCTTTTGGTTGGGGTATCTCTCAACCTAGGGGGGTGATGTGGCGTACAAGCTTGCCTTATAAATTTGCAGCGCAAAACTCGCGCGCATTTCCGACTGTTTCCGTAAAAGCTCGCAGGCCACATAGAGAGAGACAAAAAATAAGAGAGAGACAAGATGGCGATTTCGTTTAAGACGGGAAAGAGCGTCTAACAATTTCGTGTGAATTTCAAGGTGTCGTGAGTCTTAATAAACTGTTTAATAGTGATATCAGACGTTTTATTACGAACCCATCTGATATTATCTATAAAGTGTTCTAAACTTCTCACATATAACGTCGGTAATACTGAATGCATTTACGTGAAATAAAAACTAATATAAAGTACGTAGTCTACGATTTGATGTTTGGTATATTTAAGTATAATATCTTCACCCTTTCCTGTTCTTCATTCGACCGCTAGGGATAGGTCAGTAGCGCGCGACGACGAGCGAAGCGAGGAGGATCGGTTAGGTTGACATTTAAGTACATAATAGAGAGCTGAGCGAAGCGAATCGGATCGAGGCGACCACCATAGTCTTAACAAAATTCACGATATGCAGAAAAAAACATTTTCCGAGCACTTTCCGATGACTTACGGTTCAATAATTTATAAAATTAAAGAACTGCTTCCCTTTACGAACGGTTCATTGCAAATTAAACTTTATTAGTTCGTGCTAAGGAAGATATTCCACCGTCTAATTACTGACTTATGAAACATAAATTTTAAAATCAAAGAACCGCTAACGGTCCTTTTATCACTTCTTAAAAATTAAGGATTATACGATTATGGAACTATTTCAGAACGTGCGATGGTAGTGCGAAATTTCACTCGTTTAATAGAAAGAGACAGAGCTAAATACAAGAACGAGAGAGAACATCTGGTTTTGAAACGGTTTTGCGAGTGATTCCAGTGAGAAAAACGTTTTAGAACGGGTCTGGGTGACAAACGTCAGTCTCAAACCTAATTCAAGGGCGGGAAACTGAAATTGCCTTTTGCAGTCACAAAAAAATTAATTATAGATAAATGAGCTCTCTTACGAGCCTAATGCAACTTTCACAATAATAACTTTCACTTTTTTTCTTTATTAATGATGAATACATTTTTAAAGTTTTGAATTTTGTTCAAAACCCGGCAAAACTCGGAAGTGACAACTGTCGGGCGAACTTTAACGGTGCCCAGGGCCGCGTTCAGTTTGTTCGCCCGCTCATCACTGACAGCTGGATAGCAGATACAAAATCATCGCGTGCAAAAGAGATGTCATGATCGCCGGGCGTGAGCGGTCAAACTGAACACAGCCCAGACAGCGTTAGAATTCGCACTAGCCATTGACACCTATTCTGTGTGGCACACACCTAAATTTGGAGCGCCCTAAAAAGTCACAATTTTAGGACACTCCTTAGCAAATTGGTATTCTGAGTAGCAACCAGCCCTAAATTTAAGTCACTTTTTAGAGGTTCCTAAGATGCTCTAAGTTGAATTCACAGAAGAAATTATTGATGAAATTTTTTTTTGTATCTGTGGATGACTAGAGCTGAACTTTCATCGATAATTACCGGTTTATGAATAAAAAATCCTTTTGGCTTATAAATAATTAGTTTAAAATAAATGATGCTTAACTATGAAAACAATAATAATTAACGTATATGTGGCTAATTATTAATAAAAATTCCTATTTGGAGTTGTTCTTTTAAAATTTTACAATTTATCATAATGATTGTAGACCCAGGCTAGTAAAATAAAAAAACAAAAGTTATACATTCTCTTTGGTCACAAGTTTTTGGATTTCATCTGTTTATGTATTACATAATTTCGAATGAAAATTCACCAGTTAAATTTACCGAGCAGAACAAAAGATATATGGTATATCGCACGGGAATGACCGTCAGCTGTCAAGATTAATGGTACCGAAAACAAACAACAAACCAACAAAGTACTTATAGCTTAAACAGACTGAATATAACCTCTTCACTACAAATGTATAGGGTGCTTAAACGAGGAAGACACAGTGGAACATGTGCTGCTTCACTGTGCTGCCACTGATGCCATGAGACATAAAGCAGGGATCGCAACAAGGTCCACCTCACCTTTCTATGCCAGATTTTGGGTCAGCAAGCAGAAGCCGTTCAGCTCTATTTTAAGGAGATGTCCTCGCTGGGCTGGCCTACCACTACGAATTTAGAAGAATATCTAAGATTACAAATTAGCCTACCGCTTTGTTTATGTAATATACCATTGAAAATGTTAAAAAAACTAAAATTTATAATAAACACAAAAATCCTTCATGGTGTTTCTATTTCCTTAAGTAGGTCCATGGCTAGCAACAATAGTAGAGAGATGATGGGTCTAATTATTTTAGTGTGTTGTAATAAAGTTAAACTTACACCTTGGTCGGGGGGAGTTGTATCGAAAAGTATCCCTTACCTACATCTGTCCTGCCCCTGCATCCACCCCGCAAATGATACCTCAGAAGAAGTAGACACTGTTGTTTTGTGCTGAAGGACTTTCAGATTTATAAATTATCGTTTTGAGGTGCCTTACATATTAATTAGGTATATTTTTTTTCCTGAACTTCAGTAAGATATTAAATTTTCATTTAAAACGATTCATGTTGTTTTTGAATTCAATATTAAATTTGTTTACTTGTAAGCATCTTTTATATTTTTAAGGCAGGCAGAGCCATGGGCACATCTAGTAAATATTAAAATTGTACCCGTCTAGGTATTTTTGTATTTAAAGCAAATATAATGATTAATGATTTGTTGGAAATAGCACTCTCAATGCTCAATTGGTTTGCTGTCAGAATTTCCTTAGAGAGCTAAGCTCAACGCTGTAATTCTTCAAATAAAGCAAGGGGTTGGAAGATCAACACTATACCCCTTTAATAATATTAGTTTATTTTTGTGTCATACTATTTACTAACTTTGCAGCATTATTGGCTTACCAGTAGGACTAAAACATATAGTCCTATGCGGGACACTCTATATCTATACCTAGGTAGCGTTCCAAATCACTTTTTCAAGATTAAAATATTGCTCGCTGTCAGATAAAAGTAGCTCGATGCTGGTTCCAAAACGTAAAAGTAAAAGATGTTTTGGAACCAGCATCGAGCTACTTTTGTCTGACAGCGAGCAATATTTTAATCTCGAAAAGTGATTTGGAACGCTACCCTATTTGGCATTTGTGCCCCCCCAAAAATAAATCCTGGATCCGCCCTTGAATGCTTGGTATAGGTACCGAAACTTTTAAGAATAAGTAAAAAATAAAAGTCATCATTTTGTAAAATAAAATTTTAATAATAACTAAATCTAGAAACTGGTAGGTAATACCGACCTATTTACTGCTGCTGATTGATGAACACATGAAAATATATCAAATTTATATGATAAATAACAGTAGTACAAACAAAATTCACTTGAAGTCATAGCAGTGTTTTCACACATATTTCAGGTTAACTGCTGGATTATGAAATTAGGTAAGGTACTAGAACAGACCTTTGATTTTTCACTTCCACCTAGAAACCAAATAAAAGTTACTAATAGTGGGAAAAAGGTGGAAAAAACTCGCATTTATACTTAGTAATATTTTAGAGCACACCTAAATAGGTGTGCCCTAAAATTCTCTAAAAATCTCTAAAATTAGAGCTGTCAAACTCTAAATTGTTGATTAATTGACTAAATTGTTGCTTCAGAATACCAAAAAACCTAAGTTGAATGCTTTAGAGCTGTCATCGTAAAAGTGACGTAAATTTAGTAACAATCTTAATTTGACGTTCGTAAACGCCAGCTTCAGAATACCAAAAAATTGTAGGTCGCGCTAACTCATTTTAGAGCACTTTTTATAAACGTCAGATTAGGACATGTTGCTTCAGAATAGGTCTCAGTGTGATTTTCGCATCACTCGGAAGCGTTTCAAAACACTTCCGAGTAACTGTCAGGTAATCCAGGTAACAGTTCGGCTACCCTTGGTTTCACTCGGGTCAATTTTTGATCCCATCACTCCCTCCGAGTGAAATTCACTCGTTTTGAAACGAAACCGAATAAGGTACATACAAATTCCAAGATAACTCTAATTTAATTATGTTTATTTAATGTAATTTATGTAGGTAAGTTCTATAAATATTTATTAGTAAATAGCTTCCACCGTTTTAAATAATTGATTAAGTATTTATCAACCTTTTCTATGGGATTTTGTTCAGTATTTCTAAATTAATTCCCTTGTAAACAATTTTAACAAACAAGGTATTTTAATTTACAGCTCTACTTCTACTTACCGTTTGGTTTTCCAGTTTGACAACAATGGATATTGATTTGTGTCAATTGTAATGCAATCGAACAGCTAGGAATGGAGAATCCATATAGTAAGGGAAACCTTCATACCAGAGAAGAATATGTTGCCACAGAAATTAAGTTCAGTGTAAGTAACTTCAGACAAATATTTCGTCGCAGTATTCTGCAATACTTAACACGAAATAAACAAGGGTTGTCAACCGTGATATGCCGCACCGTGATGATCAATTTTATTAGGTAAATAAAAAGTTTGTGGTGTATGGCAACGTCTTCTCGAGATGTCGTAAAAGGCGACTAAGCCATTAGCTATGCTAATAATCTATGTCTCACATAGAAGTACAAATGTTTCGCCAATTAAAAACTGAAGCACCGATAGTAAGCCTACTCGCTGGTACGAACGAGCCCGGCATGCACACATTCACATCATAGTAAGCCTGATTCCATAGTAAATCCACTCATCCACTTGTAAACCAGCGCCATTGCTATGCTTCAGTTGTTGTTTAGCGGCACCACTATCCCTTTTTTTAAATTTGTCTTTGATGTCTCTTTAGTATTGAGTCATAATAATAATAATAAATAATATTCCAAATTTAAAAGTGCTAAGTACATTTTAAATTGGAATAATGATGGATGGCGGTTTATCCATCCCCAATTGCCGAGTCTTATATAAAACAGACTGGTGACGGGCAGCGGCGTCACTGGTGCCAGGGTTTCGGCACCGCGCTCACCAATCCGCCTGCCCAGCGTGTGTGAGTATGGGCATTTCTTCCAGGAGGACCGCCAAGAGTGGCGAAATCCTGGAAAGGCCTATGTCCAGCAGTGGACCAAACAGGCTGATGGATGGATGGAAGTACATTTTTATAAATTGCATTTGTTAGTATTGTTAGTAGTTTTCTTAGTTTAGTTATTAGTGGTGTTAGTTTCTGCAGATTTGGACCCCTCTCTGGGTGTAGGCCTCGTCCAGCTTGTTCCATGCCTCCCTGTCTTTCGCCTTTTTCAACCAGTCCTTTCCTGCCGTCTCCCCTATATCGTCTGCCCATCTCTTATAGGGTCTACCGACTTTTCTTTTCCCAATTGAACCCTTCCATATTGTTGCGAGTATGGTCCACCTTTTGTCATTATATCAAGCTAGGTGTCCTGCCAATCACCGTTTTAGGTTAAGGGTTTGAGTCAGTGCATCTTTTATTTTGGTCTTGTCTAGTATATCTTTACTTCGGATTTTTTGTATTCTTTTTATTTTCAGCATGCTTCTTTCCATGGCTCTTTGCGTAGTTCTTATTTTTTGTTTAATTTTGTCAGTGAGGGTCCATGTTTGACATCCATAGAGAAGACTTGGTAAGAGGCACGAATCCATCACAACTTTTTTCAGGTTGGTGTTGTAGTTTCCTTTAAGAATTTCTTTAGAGGACCAAGACTTTTTCCATGTAATGTTGGTTCGTCTTTCTACTTCTTCTTCGTTATTTGTGTTTTTGAATGATATCTGTTTACCCAGGTAGATGTAGTGATCAATATAGTCTATAGTTTTGCCATTGATGGTAATTGGGACTTGATGGCCGTTTGTCATAACTTTAGTTTTACTGGCGTTCATGTGTGACCCCACTTCCATACTGACTTCGTCCAGCTGGCTTATCATGTTCTTTGGCAGATTCTGCTATTACAGCTATATCGTCTGCGAATCTGAGATGATTGAGGTAATTACCGTCTAATCTTAAACCCTTCTTTTCCCATTTTAGCTTCTGAAATATGCATTCTAGGACAGCAATAAAGATCTTCGGCGATAGAGGGTCGCCTTGTCGTACCCCACGCGAGTCATATTGAGTCATAAGGTCATTCAATCTAGGTAAGGTTGTAGCAAAGAAATATACTGTAGGTGCTATGCCAGTAGGCATCTTCCAAGTGCTGTGTATGTCCAGTACAATTTTTTTCTGCCCTCTTTTTGACACCATCTGTATCCTTGAAGGCCAAAGGTATTACTGACATTATTTTTTCTAACTACATCTCCTGACTGGAAGTTATTTTGGTTTATTTTCAACATATTAAAGTCAATTCTGAAGGCTTAAAGCCTTTAAAGTCTTTTTTAGTTTTAGTGCTGTCCAAACTTAAATTTATCCAAAGTAATATAGCTTCTGTTGTTGACACTAAAGAACTATTTTGGAATGAAGAAAATTTAATTAATTTAACTAAAACTGAAATTAAAGAATTCAGAATCAACTTGATTAAAGTCATGTTCCTAACTTCTGTTGCCATATTGATAGTTAATCTTTGACGGAGGAACTGCTTCCTTTGACTTCTGTATAAGTAAAAAAATCACTGTTCCCTTTTTAGGGTTCCGTAGTCCGACAAGGAACCCTTATAGTTTCGCCATGTCCGTCTGTCCGCGGCTTAGCTCACAGTACTAGAAAGCTATAATTTGGTATGGATATCAATATTAATTACGCCAACAAAATGACAAAATAAAAAGGTGAAAAAAAATTTTTTTAAGGGTACCTCTCATACACGTAAACTGGGGATGAATTTTTTTTCTCGTCTATCCCGTAATGTGGGGTATCTTTGGATAGGCCGTTCAAAAACATTGTGGGATTTAGGGATCCGTTGGCGAAATATTAAGCTTTAAAATGAAAATTTTAGTTAGAGTAGAGCATTCTCCCCCCCCCCCCCTGCCGGCTTATAGCGGCTTGTGTGTAATAAATAATAATAATAATAAACTTATATGTACCGGGCAACTACGGAACCCTACATTGCGCGTGGCCCGACAAGCACACATATGACTGATTTAATATCACTGATAACAACCCATACTGAAAAACATGTAGGTAACAAGCATGTCTGTTGGTCATGTAAAATGCACATGTTTCACTGTTGGCCATAAGTTATTGATTATAATTATGTTAATCACTGGTAATAACCAACAAGACAAACATGTAACAAGCATGTATGTACCATATATGTTGGTCATGTAAAATGCACAGGTTTCACTGTTGGCCATAAGTTATTGATTATAATTATGTTAATCACTGGTAATAACCAACAAGACAAACATGTAACAAGCATGTATGTACCATATATGTTGGTCATGTAAAATGCACAGGTTTCACTGTTGGCCATAAGTTATTGATTATAATTATGTTAATCACTGGTAATAACCAACAAGACAAACATGTAACAAGCATGTATGTACCATATATGTTGGTCATGTAAAATGCACAGCTCTCACTGTTGGCCATAAGTTATTGATTAATAATTATGTTAATCACTGGTAATAACCAACAAGACAAACATGTAACAAGCATGTATGTACCATATATGTTGGTCATGTAAAATGCACAGCTCTCACTGTTGGCCATAAGTTATTGATTAATAATTATGTTAATCACTGGTAATAACCAACAAGACAAACATGTAACAAGCATGTATGTACCATATATGTTGGTCATGTAAAATGCACAGCTCTCACTGTTGGCCATAAGTTATTGATTAATAATTATGTTAATCACTGGTAATAACCAACAAGACAAACATGTAACAAGCATGTATGTACCATATATGTTGGTCATGTAAAATGCACAGGTTTCACTGTTGGCCATAAGTTATTGATTATAATTATGTTAATCACTGGTAATAACCAACAAGACAAACATGTAACAAACATGTATGTACCATATATGTTGGTCATGTAAAATGCACAGCTCTCACTGTTGGCCATAAGTTATTGATTATAATTATGTTAATCACTGGTAATAACCAGAGATCGGAACACGGGTGCGATTTAAGGCGCTACCAATCATAAAAATAAAATCCCGGGATTCCAAGATTACCGATTACCAGGAAATTTCGGGATTCTTAGTTCTATTAACTTTTATTGTAATTGCACCCGTAAGAAATACCGGGATTTTTAGTCATATCTACTTTTCATAGTATCGCGTGATTTCGAGTCATCGTGTAAATATAAATAACTGAATAACTTAAAGTTCGTTAACAGCTTAAAGTTAGTTATATTAGGTACTCAGTGTTTTAAATTTTAAAATGCACTTAAATATAAAATTAAATATTTTTCTAAGGCAAATAAACACGATTTGGAGACCCTTTTTTAAACTCAAGTTAGGTAGTAGGGAATTTTTCGACTTCAGAAATCCCGGGATTTCAAAATCATGTAAGAAATTTCTTGGAATCCCGGGATTTTATTTTTATGATTGGTAGCGCCTTAAATCGCACCCGTGATCCGATCTCTGGTAATAACCAACAAGACAAACATGTAACAAGCATGTATGTACCATATATGTTGGTCATGTAAAATGCGCAGGTTTCACGGTAGTTATTAATTATAATTATGTTAATCACTGGTAATAACCAACAAGCATGTATGTACCATATATGTTGGTCATGTAAAATGCACAGGTTTCACTGTTGGTCATAAGTTATTGATTATAATTATGTTAATCACTGGTAATAACCAACAAGACAAACATGTAACAAGCATGTATGTACCATATATGTTGGTCATGTAAAATGCACAGGTTTCACTGTAGGCCATAAGTTATTAATTATAATTATGTTAATCACTGGTAATAATTATTTATTTATATCAACAAATTAATTAAAATTTTTGTTGTAAATAAAAAATATTCATTTTGTTAATATTTAATATTTGGCTGTTTGGCGAATGCGTCAGTGCCTCTATTTCCATCTGCGCAAAAAACAAAATCTCCGCCGCCATTTTTTAAAGAAAATTGTCAGTTCAGTTCAGTCAGCTGTGGTTTCGATTATGTGGAAAAAAAAGACAGTGAAATTTTATATTTTTCCTCGCAAGTGTGTTGAAAAACGTCGTATGAAACGCGTGAGCATTAGACATTACACTCTCGGCTTCATTACGGCCTCGCCTTCGGCTCGGGCTGCAATCCCGCCTCAACTGTAATGGCCAACGCAGCTCACTCGTATCATAATGTATAATATTATGTACCTAAGGAGTGTTAACTATTAAGTTGTTATTTTTAAGTCACACTCAAGTTAAATATTTTTCAACCCAAATGCGAAAACTTGTTAATGGTCTGATAAATACCCACATCATACATTTTCATTTAATATAAAGTTAGCCGTAGGTTTGCCGAAGAAAATAAAATAAATGTTCATCACTGATAATAACCAAAAAGAAAAACATGTATAGCAGGATTTTTTTCAATCGTCGGAATCCACTTAAGATCTTATCTCCCAATTAATGGCATTGTCATTTATTGTTAAGTTCGACCGCTAAATGAGCAGTGCATAAACAACAAAATATTTTATGTTATTAGCAACTTTACCACCCAAACAAAAAGGCTCAAATTTGAACGCCAAGTCGCCAACGCATTTAGATTCCATTTTTGAAATTGGACATGGCAGCCATTTTGTGTGTCAGTTACAGAATGATTAAGTAATGGCTTTCGGATCTTAATATCGTATACTTCTCTATGTTTTATTCTGGATATTTCATAAATTTGACCCTGGCTTAAATTTATAGGATTTTGATTGCTTACTATTTGCATTTTTGTGAAAAGTGTGTTCAATAACAACCCCGGCTGTGTATATGGACTTTGATATAGCGGGAATAAGAGGTACAAAAATGTAATGTAAGTAATTTAAAATGTAACTTCAATAATTACCGTAGATTGCAGCCATACATTTTTTTGTATTTGTAGGTACTTACTGGTTTTAATTGGAATTATATAAGTATAAGTAAACATAGTTATTTAATAAACAACAAATGTGTGTTAAATTTAACTTTCAAAGAGACAAACGAACTGTATTAAAATTAAATACTGTTTTTCTTAATAACATGCATATTAAATTATGTAAGAATCTTAAATATTTTCACTCTGTATCACACCTGTACCTTGCTGCCGCTTTCAATTTCAAACAGTACTATCTGGAATGCGTTGCCGTTCAAATTTGAGCCTTTTTGTTCAGGCGCTAAAGTTGCTATTAACATAAAATATTTCGTTGTTGATGCGTTTCGTTGTGCACTGCTAATTAGTGGTGGAACTTAACAATAGAACAATGCCATTCATTGGAAGATAAGCTCTTAAGCTGATTTGACATTTAAAAAAAATTCCTACTATAACAAGCATGTATGTTGGTCATGTAAAATGCACAGCTCTCACTGTTAGCCATAAGTTATTGATTATAATTAATTATGTTGTGTTGCAGGACACGTTGGACCCCCTGGATATCGGAGAAACGTTGGTTAGCAAGCAGGATATAGCACAAAATTCTACTTCATCTACAGGTAACTGACTACATTTACACAATGCAGCCCTTGTTTAATAATTTGGCCAAGTGTGAGTCGGTCTCGGGCACATAGGATTCTGTACCATCACACAATACTGATACGGTACCCTAAAAACATACATATCGACAACAGGAAACAAAAAAAAATTGCAAACAATTCAGAACCCTCTGAATACGGAACCCTGATTTTATTAATGTTGTTTTACTTTAGTTAGACTATGTACAACAATGTGACCAAATTTGAAACTCGCATGTGTAACTGTCTTTACGATAGAGCGAAATCAAATAATGTAAAAAAAAACTTATCTTTTAAGTTCATTGTATGTGTCCCCTTGGATATAATTTTTTTTTTCATTTTATGCTTCCGTAGTCCGACAAGGAAGCCTTATAGTTTCGCCATATCCGTCTGTCGGTCTGTCCGCGGCTTAGCGCAGAGACTATTAGTGCTAGAAAGCTGTAATTTTGCATGGATATAAATATTGATCACGCCGACAAAATGGTAAAATAAAATCTCGAAAAAAATTTTATTTAAGGGTATCTCTGATAAACGTAAACTGGGGATGATTTTTTTTCTCGTCTATCCCATAGTGTGGGGTATCGTTGGATAGGCCGTTTAAAAACATTGTGGGTGTGTGAAAACCATTTTTCGATTTAGGGATCCGTTGGCGACATATTAAGCTTTAAAGTGAAAATTTAAGTAAGTTATGGAGCCCCCCCCCCCTGCTGGCTAAACGGTTGTTTATAGAAATGTAAAAAAATTCACAGAAGTAGTATATATAATGAATTTAAAAGGAAAACTATCACAGCTAAGTAGGCTTTACAGGTTTACGAGTACAAGTCGCGCCAAACTTTTGGTCCCCATATAAGGTATGGGACCATAAGTTTGGCGCGGCCTGTATTAGTAGACCAAGTTATATGTACCGGGCAACTACGGAACCCTTCATTGCGCGTGGCCCGACACGCACTTGGCCGGTTTTTTTTGTTATTTGTCGTGGTAGTGGCCATAGCTACACGTGTCCTGTGAAAATTTCAACTGTCTACCTATTATGGCTGAAGCTGTAGACCCCTGTGACAGACTGACGGACAGACAGACAGCGGAGTCTTAGTAATAGAGTCCTGTTTAGAACCCTTCGGGTACGGACCCCTAAAAATGACATCGTACCTCTAATAACAAATTACTTTATTTTCAGTTACGAAACAGGTATCAGGTGACTCCGATTCTCCGAGTGAGGACTCAGAGCCAGAAATATATCCTGTAAATGGCACAGTGCAGCAAGACATAGTAGTGGAGCACGACCCCCTTTGTGTCAAACAAGAGCCTGCTGACGACTCGGTAAGTTCATGAAATTCATGCCTCGAGAATCATTTTATCGAACTATCTATTTATTTCTTGCAAAAACATAGATAAATATATAAGGTCCTATAATAATAAGTTTTTTTTTCGGTATCTTGTTTTCATCTTTCATCGCCAGACTATAATCAGATGTGTTGAGAATGATGATATAATGGCGTTTGAGAGAACTGACCGCTGCCAGAATACTCTCTTATGAGTCGAGCACATCTGCTCGTTTCAATCGCTTTGTGGAACTGGACACGTCCAGCAGGTTTGACGCTAGTGCATTAGGGTGATTGGCTAACCGCATCTTATATTTGTTTTTGTGGGTAGATATTTCTTCTTGTATGGTTGGTACTCCCAAGTATTCATGTACTTCAGTAGTTTTGATAAACCACGGAGCATTTGAGATTGCCCTGAGAACATTGTTTTGAAATCTTTGGAGACACATGATGTTCGATTTAGCAGCCGTCCCACATAGTTGAGTACCATATGTCCACACTGGTTTTAAGATGCTGTTGCAGATAAGAAGTTTGTTGTCCATTGATAGAACGGATTGTCTACCTAAGAGCTAGTATACATTTCTAAATGTATGATTGAGTTCATCCCTTTTCTTCTTGATATGTTTACTTCAGGTCAGGCGCCTGTCCAGGTGTAACCCAAGGTACTTTACTGAGTCTGAGTGAGGAAGAGTATTGTTCCCCAGTTTGACGATCGGGCAATCAGCTCTATTAAGTGTAAAGGTCATATTATTGGACTTTTGAGCACTGGCCTTCGGGTCAGCCATTGTTGAGTTTCATTTAGCTGAGTTTGAAGTTTTGCAGTTGCTTTCTCAGAATTACGATCACACGATAGAAATGCGACATCATCAGCATAGGTCGCTGCAACTACTTTTGTTTTTTGGGGCAGGTCTGAAGTAAATATGTTGTAGGGAACTGGCCCTAGGACTGAACCTTGTGGGACACCAGCTTTGCATTCGTAAAAACTTGATCTTGCATTCTTCAGTTTCACTTGGAAAATCCTGTTCGCTAGACAGGATTCCAAAATAGAGTAATACGTGTGGGGTAACAAGGTCTTGACTTTGTACAGAAGGCCTTTATGCCAGACTCGGTCAAAGGCTTGTTGAACGTCCAAAAGGCAGCTGAAAAAAAATATTTTCTCTCAAAAGATTGACAAATCGTGTGGTGCAGTCTGTGAATCAAATCAAATCAAATCAAAATATTAATTTTTGCTAAATAGATACTTAAAGTATACTTTCTACAAGTCAAAGTTAATTATAACAATTTAATATAAAAAATACACCTGCACAAAATAGAGGAATCTAGGAATAAAAATATTATATATACATAATGCAATGAAGAAATAAGTTCACAAATAAAAAAGGGAAATACATACAAAAAATATTAAGGTTGGGCTACTAAAATGTAATAAAGTTATACACCTGCATAAAATAAAGACATATAGGAATAAAAATATTTTATATACATAATGCCTAACCATCCGCACCATTTGATTAGTATTGCTATGAAGAAGGGCAAGAAACTTAGCAAACATTCCTTTTTTCAAAATAAAACATATGATACAAAATCATAAAAAAATATAAGACTGCAGGAATTAGTCACGAGAAAAAAATATATCTTTGTCAACCCGTCTCATATTGTCTATTACCTTTAACAAAGTAAGTTTACTTGTTCAATTGTTGAGTGGAATTCTCTAAATCCAAACTGATGTTTTGGAATTATTTCTGTACCTGAGAGCAAAGGGACCTTAAGCGCCAAAAGTGAAAATTTCCAGTAGAGCGAAAAATAGGTGGCGGTATTTTCAATTTAAGCCTCGGTAATTTTTTTACGGGTTGAGATTTCACCGCCATTTGAAAAGCATTATATTTCTTGGAAAAGGTACAACAATGTGTAGTTTTTTATAGTGTTCTTAAACTCCTGTAAACCCTTTTTACTGGACTTAAGGTCATTTTGCAAGCACAAATTTTTTGAAAATTTACAATTTACTTGGTTTAATAGACCTTAACCCCATAGGTATTGTAACGAATTATCTATAAAATACCGTTACCTACTTAATTTATACAGATAAATATATATAATAATAATCATAGTATTTTTAGGAGAGAGAACCAAGGGAAATAATTATTAAAAAAAACATTTAGTTTTTATTTTTACCGATTTCAAAAAAGAAGGAGGTTCTCAATTCGACTGTAATATTATTCATTTTTTTGGGTATGGTACTACATAACTCTGTCAAATCTTAATCGACTTGAAATTGTTTTTTTTTTGTTTGGAAGAATTTGATTCCAGGTAGGTCCCATTTAATTTTGGACGTGATCTGATGATGGTCTTCAGAGATAGGCATTGGAACTCCTCAATGGATGACAGCATATCACTCAATATGAAGAAATTTCCCATTACTTGAGGTTTTAAAGGGAAAACAATGCGCGCAACGCGCGGATACCGAAACGATTGAAAAAGCGTCTGTCGGTTCTAGCCAGTATATCTTTTGTTCTAAGTACCTTATTTTGTTGAGACTTGCGTGTTTTTAAAGGTAATGTTTAAGCTATAAATCGATACCTCTTTTGTTATACAGAAGTATGATGTTTTTATTTATTTTTATTTATTTTCTTTTAGGAAGATTTACAGCAAAATTATAACAATAGAAGTGTTCTTAAACAACTAAATGCCGATAAAAAATCTCCACCAGATAGATTTAACACTTGTATAAAAGAAGAAGAGTCACGATGGCGTCAGCCATTCATTAAACTATACATTTAGCAAACTCAAGTAAATATAACATTAGGTTAAATTATTAGTATTTATAAGATGCAAAATAAATAGAAGTATCAGACTCGATTTTAAAAAACTAATTAAAATGTTTGATTGTCAAGGCTCTTTTAACTGATGAACAAATTACTTTGAAGCAACCTCGATAGCAGCGATTCCATTTTTTTGCTCGCGAGTGTATAAGGTGACTTTCATTTATGCAGCCAAATTCTTTCTTAAGATTCGGTAAGTGCTCAGTAACAAGGTTCAATGACCCCTTTTGCGAAATTCGTCAATTATTCTTTTCGTGTTCCTTACAAACGCAAGACCAGCCCCGAGTACTATGGCTAGTTAAGATTTTATTTTGCGAAAAAACTATTATCGATCCGTGTTACTGATCACTTAGCAAGCCTCCAGTATGAGTTTGGCTGCATAATAAAAGTCATAGTCTTAAATAAAAGTCACCTGCCATGGTATGCCTGTTAGAGAGTGCAAATAAATTTTCTCAAAAATACATTGTAATATTACCATTACATACTGTAAAGACCTACCAGAAAATACTTCATCCTGGCGAGCTATTAAAAGTGTCCAGGAAATCTGAATAACTGTCCAGGAAATTCTTATGAAAATCCTTTACATACCATAAGTTCACAGAGTATATTTCATATGTTTTCTTTTTAAAACTATCCGTGTCTATGTTTATAAGAGACTAAGGAGGTTTTTCTCGTTGTTTTTTTTTCTTAGTCATTAGCGTTCCTCTAGATGGCGTTGTCCATGAAGAAGGCTGCATAGCGGTAAATACCTTTGCCCAGCTGGCAAATATAAATAATAAAAAAAGTGTGTTGTGTTGGTTGTGTTACTCTATAAGTCTGTCAATCTTGACCGATTTAAATGATTCTTTTTTCATTTGAAAGAATTAGTTTTCATGTACATAGGTCCCGTTTAAGTTCGGTCATGATCTGACAAAGGTCTCCAGAGATAGGCAGTATACTAGTATCACTTGTCCCATGGGACTACTGCAACGAAATCGTATCAGTTGTCCCATCATGGGACAACACAATGGGACAAGTGGCACAGACAGCCACATTGTACCAGGTTGCTAAGCTGGGTGTCACTTGAAAATTTGCAACCACCGCCTCTCTCCTGATCCTGGCCTCATCACCACAGACTTCTTCAACAGATGACAGCACATAAGTTGACATTACTGCAATCACTTTGTGTTAGGGTGCTGATTTTAAGGTATTTCTTGAACATTTCGGTATATCCATCTGACCTTTGATTCTGGCCTCATTACCATAGATCACTATGTTAAATGTAAAATGTCATTAGGCGGTGTTGAAAACAGGATGTAGATGTAGGCAATTTGATTGATTTATTTGTGTATTAAAAGGTATCGAGCGTGCAAAGACCCGCGTCGGTCGGCCATCTTGTTTGTCCAGTGTTTTGTTTGAAGTCCTGGGGTGCGCTTGCGCGCGTTGTCCTCGCGCCTCGCCACGTGCTCGACGCCATAAAACACTAAGTCTTTTATTTTCCGCAATGTGTATCGCCTGCAGTCGGAAAGCAACATATTTATTCATTTTTATTTTATTTAATGGTATTTATATAGGACCATTCATCACAGTTCTAATACAGAGGATCTACACCAGTCGTTCCGGAGATATGAACAAAAGATTTTTTTTAATGAAACTGTTAAAAAACCTGTTAATGTCCAAAAATTAAGTTAGCAAACCCAAAACTTAATTTAATATATTCTATTTTCCTGTTTTAAATTTAATTATTTTATTTATTTAATAGGTATATCCTAAAGTGTGATAAGTGTATTTATGTACCTACATTGCAGAATATAAAGTATTCATTTCATTTAAAAAGTCAAATATAAATGCACTTTAATCAGCTACTTTAAGATGTCAAGTGAGTTGGACCACTTTTCGAAGATTGTCAAAGAACTGTTAAAACCTGTCAAATGTAATTTTTTCATAAAAGTTAAAACTCGGGGTCTCTAATAGGGTTGCAAACTTACGTAATTTTCCCAAAACTCTCGTAAAATATGGGAATTTTACGGCCATTTATATAGATTACCGTAAAATTTACATCAAGTTATGACATCTTAAATTTTGATTTCTTTTAAATCCCGCGCGCGTATAGTTGCAAAATAATCACGTGACGTTGCCGATTAGTGTAGGTTGTCATCGTAGTACTCGTAGTCGATTTTGCGCCGTTGCTTTTCCGCTTCCGCTCTCTCTCGGCGTTCCGTTGTCGGTTAGCGACGGCTAGTGTTGCCGTTTTAGTCACTTTGCGGCTAAATCTAGCAGATTATCATCGGTTTTAGCTAAAAAATAATCAATTTTAGACACCAAAACAAATCTACCTACTTCTAGCTACTTTGGGTATTTTTTTATTTAAGAAATAATTTTATTTTACGGAAATTTGTGGTTATCGCCTTTTGCTGAGTAGGCGACATCACCGCGGTCCGCCCTCCATGCCGCAGTCGTAATCTATGTCGGGGTTTCCCCATTGAATGTTTATATTTTTTGAATGGACCCGTACGAACATGACATAAATAAAACGCAAGTAAAATAAAAGCTTGTAAAAACGATTAAACCTATTTATTCATATCATAGTACATACTTTAGAGTAAATTTACTCTAAGACACATACCCTCATGAGGCCACATTATGTGGTAAGATACGAGTTCGTATAATACGGTTTCTACGGAATTTTAGCGTAACTTATGTAAAATATCGTTTTTTACCGAAAGTTACCGTATTTTACTGGCGTAATTTTACAGCTTTGCATCGCTAGTCTCTAGCTCTAGCCGTTCCGGATATATTGCCAATCGAAATACGCCAAAAAAAATTTCATTAGGTTGATCCGTCACTTTCGATGATCGGCTGGATGAGGATGACGCAGGACCGCCAAGAGTGGTGAAATATTCGAGAGGCCTTATAGCCTATGTGTTAACCAGGCTAACTACAATGATAACAAAAAAAACCGCATTGGTTCTCGAGTTATAAAAGCGTTAATTCAATCTTTGCCCCGTTTTCGGCTTGAGTATTATTTTATGAACATCCCTTATAGTCTATATGTAGACCAGGGTCACCAAGTTGATAATAAATAAAAAATTACGATTGTTAAATTACTCTGTTTATAAGAAGTTATCTTTTTTGTTCAGAACGATCCAGACTACGTTAAGATTGAAGTGACAGCATTTGGTGACCCGAATATTGGAGCTCCAGCAAAACTAGTGTCAGGTAAGAACCTGATTATTTGAATAAAACTAAAATAATCCCAGTAAACTATCTTGAATCATGAGTAATGATCGAGGTATGTAGACAGAGTAAATTTATGTATGTAACGGCGGTACCTCAGTGGTAGAACGCTGGCCTCTCAATCTATGAGATCCAGGTTCGATCCCCGGCCGGGCATGCACCGATGAGTTTTTAGGAATTAATGTGTATAGTATTTAATACTGTCCACTTGCTGAATGGTGAAGGAAAACATCGTGAGGAAACCTAAAAAGTGTGTATTTGTGCCCGAAGAACGGTGATAGGGCTCACCACCCATCACGTTAGAACGTAATAATCGTCGGTGAAACGCGGTTGTACCAAGTGTGGACTGTGACTTGCATTTCACAGTTCACACACGCAACACCTCTGACACCCCCTCGGGGATTCATGTCGTGACGATATATATATATATATAAAATCAACTCGCGTCGCAACACCGACCGTTCCAAAATGGCAGTGTCCCTGCACCATTGTCGAATTTTTCAAGATCAACTCTGATTAGTTTTTGTAAGATTTGTATAGGCACTTCGAAATAACATAAAAAACAACACCAAAATCTATGGTAAATATGTCAAATAACGTTTGGAGTGTAGCAATACCACCAAACCCGTTTAAAAACTCAGTGTTGTAACCTCAGTGTTCCGACCCAGCCGAGGGTTCTATAAGCCCATGGCAGACCGTTGATCAATTCACAATTCAAAAATAAGGAATAAGAAATAGGAATAGAATTTTCGTCACGGTGGGAACCTGTTTCTTATTTCTCATAGCCAGCCAATCGCAGGGCATTTTTCTAACAAAGCGTCGTGAGTCGTACCTAACCTTTTTCGAGTTGAATCAAAATTACAGTGTAAATATAAACACAGAGATATATCCTACTATCCTACTTCCTACTAATATTATAAATGCGAAAGTGTGTGTGTGTGTGTGTGTGTGTGTGTGTGTGTGTGTGTGTGTTTGTTACTCTTTCACGCTGAAACGACTGAACGGATTTGGATGAAATTTAGAATGGATATAGCTTATACCCTAACTTAACACATAGGCTACTTTTTATCCCGGAAAATGCATGGTTCCTGTAGGATAGATCAAAATCATTGAAAAATCAGGTGTCTAATTAGCGCGGTCCTAATCGTATGTGGTAAAATAAGATAAGGCTTTGTTATTTCATACATCAGGTGTCTAATTAGCGCGGTCTCTAATCGTTTGTGGTGAAATAAGACAAGGCTATGTTATCTCATCACACTTCACACTAATATTATAAATGCGAAAGTTTGTGTGTGTATGTTTGTTACTCTTTCACGCTGAAACGGCTGTATGGATTTGGATGAAATTTAGAATGGATATAGCTTATACCCCAACTTAACACATAGGTTACTTTTTATCCCGGTAAAAATCATGTTGTTAAACCGAATAACACGCGGGCGGAGCCGCGGGCAAAAACTAGTCACCAATATTCATTACCGGGTTGTGCAAATTGAAATGTGTTTTGGTTCCTTATTCATTATCTCTCATACCTTATTTTTCTCATTGTGTTTAATGAATGAACGCACTTCAGGGGCGCGTTCATAAACTAGGGGTCACAACACGGGTTTTAATGCCATCTCTGTCGCACGCGTGGAAAATTATATACGCTATCCTACTGTCAGTGTTGAAACCTGACGAAATTGTTTATTAATGAACGGGGGTCAGTGGGGTTACTGTGTGACGCGATATTGGGAAATAATTTTTCGTATGAGCACGAGTACAAAATACAAATCATTTATTTTACTCAAAAAATTACAGTATTACTAAAATTTGTACTAAATCTGCCCTGAACTGTGAAAAACCCCGTTAGATAAATCAGGAATCATAATCATTACATTGTGTCGTGAGTTGGGGACTTTATCGACATGTACAAAAATTAAATACCTAATCTGAAATATAACTTATACTTGCGATTATCAGCACTTGGTGAAACATGGAAAGCATCTTGATGAAAAACACTGTTTACTCAACTTTATTTTAACAACTTTTAACCCAACCAGTTTCGAAATTTAATTCATTTTCAAGGACTTAACAACTCATTTATAACATCGAGCGGTTTTGTATCAAGATGGTGGTACCCCCACAGTCGAGCCCTGTACCATGAGTGTTCTGTTTTATTTTTCAGGAGAACTTGGACTGGAAAAGAATTGTACGATAGAGAAAAACAAGAAAACGTATGTAGACAAAAAGTTTAAATGTGACACTTGCTGCTACCAATCTAACCAAGCAAGTAAATTGAAGATTCACAAAATGATTCACACCGGAGAAAAGCAATACAAGTGTGAAGTTTGCGATTACTGTTCTATAAGGAATTGCGATTTGAAAAAACACATTTTGAACAAACACACAGAGGAAAAGCCGTTTAAATGTAAATATTGCGACTACCGGTCAGGAGATAATAGTAAATTAAAAGTTCACACTAGAATACACACAGGCGAGAGGCCGTATAAATGTGATATTTGTCAGAGCCAATATAAAGATTCTAATGGGTTAAAATGTCATATGAGGAGACATACAGGAGAAAAGCCGCACAAATGCGGCTCATGTGACTATAGGTGTGCTGATCCGTCGAGTTTAAAAAGACACTCTAGGGTTCACACTGGAGAAAAACCCTTTCAGTGTGATACTTGCGATTACGATTGTAGGGAAAAAAGACAGTTGAGAATTCATAAGAGAATTCACACTGGAGAGAAACCGTATAAATGTGAGGTTTGTGAATACCGGTGCAGTGATAACAGTAGTTTTAAAAGGCACCTTAGGAGACACGGTAGAGGGACGTTAAAATGCCAGTATTGTGACTACCAGTGCACGCTAATCAAACGATTTAAGCGTCATATAAGGGCACATAGAGAAGAGAAGCCGTTTAAATGTGAGACTTGCGATTACAGTTGTAGGAATACCAGCAATTTAAAGAAACATATAATTAGCCATCATTCGTTAGAGTCAGTTTAGGCTCTGCGCCTCCGCGTGAAGCCGCCATTAAAGTCCCGTGAATGTTGTATTTCGGTTCTTATTCCAATGAGAACAAGGATCACGCTGCAGGATTACTTTGGTGGCGCGAGGTTTAGACCCTCATTCCGAAGTTACTGTCAAAAGTGATCATATTTAAATTGTGTGACGTCAGTAAACGTTAGAAGTAAAAGTCTATGAGTCTGTAATATATTTTATTTATTGACATAAAAATTGTACTCAAGGAGCACTCAATGCTAATAGCATTATCTTCCAGTTAACCTTTGGTGATGTGGATCAAATGCGGATAAATTTGGGTATTGGCGAATTTCGGATGCTGTAATTTGGAATCACGTACCGATATGTGCTAAGCTTTTAATTAAAATTTCAAATAATTACCAGAATGAGGGTATTTACCTAGTTTTCAAATAATTACCAGAATGAGGGTATTTACCTAGTTTTGCCAGGCTTATTTGGAATTTTAGCTTAATTTATTTAGTTGATTCAGTTGTGATTAATACCTAGGATAACAAATTAAGTATTTATTTCTTTATACAGGTTGCTTGCCGCGCCAATAGGGTACAGGGGTTGGGGGACTGCGTCGGAGAGGGTGATCGAGTGATAACCGCAGTCCCCCAACCCCTTTACCCCATGGGCGCGGTAAGCACAATGAATACAATGTATAATGTAATAATTTTTTCAACACACTTGCTTATAACTAGCCCTCATTGCATCATCCTTAGGGTCATAATGCAGCATATTAAACATGCGTGCTTTTTACTTTACATTATCGTACTAGTGCTTTTTACATTGCACAGGTAGTTAAAAATCATCTTTTCAAAACGATCGGTCTCCAACTCATGTCATATGAAGAGATGATCACCGTTCTGACGCAAATTGAGTGTCTGATAAATTCAAGACCACTTTGTGCGCTAGGTTCGGACCCCGAGCCCACTGCTTTGACCCCTAGTCATTTCTTATATGGCTCGCCACTCTTGTCTTTGCCTGCTCCGCAAGTTGAGGGTGGTAATCTGACCTTACTTGATAGGCATTCTCTTATGGACAAACTAGTCCCATCCTTCTGGATACGGTGGAGAAATGAGTATCTTCATCAGCTGCAGTCCATACAGAAGTGGAATACTCCCTCAGATCCAATAAAGCCCGGCAGAATCGTTGTGATAAAATACGAGGATTATTCTCCGGTTCTCTCTTGGCCTTTAGGGGTTGTTGATAAAGTGTTTCCGTCTAAGGATGGAATCGTCCTTCAGTCAGAACAGCCAAGGGCACCTTTACACGACCTTAGCTTCTTCTGTTATCTCAAGAACGGGCGCCCGGAACCAGGTAGAAAGGAGCATAGAGTGAAGTGCTATTGGTGGATAGTGATCTCGATCACCGCTTGTTTGCAAGCCTCTGCAGGACCCACACAAAAGGTACTTTCGCTCATCCTACTACATTCCCATACATCCTATCAATCAACCCCCTGATGAACCACGCCTAAAGAAAAAAATACAGTCCACTAACGCTTTCTCTGGAACAATCACAATTTCATAAAAAGTTACCTAATTTAAAAAGCATTTCGCTTTAGTTTTAGCAACATAAGCATGATTTTTTTAAAATAAAACAAATGGAAACGGTCGGATTGAAATAAACTCGTTATGACATGACACCGCCGCGTCTCGCTCGCCGCGTTCTCTCTCTCCCCGCCCCGCACCCACCGCATGCATCCCGCTCCACTAAGTACGTGATCACGCGTATTCTCAAAATTTATAATTTCATATGCGTGACATTTACATGTTTAATTTTGATGAAAACATGATTGTAGCACACAAAAACCTATTAAGTATTAAACAAAAATTTCACAGTTACGATTTTTAACTGCTGAGAAATACATTATTATTAAAACGTAAAAAATTAATGTTTAATTTTTGTCTTAAATGACTAAAAAGGCGCAATATAGCTTACTAAGATACAGCCATCATAGTTACCATTTTGGCTTGTATAGTTATTGAGATCAGATGAATACTGTGAAAAAAAACATACTTGCGAATTTGGTTTCAGTTTATTTTGCGATTAGGTGGATAGCATTTGAATGCACCTCAAAATTATACTAACAAGTTATTTGGTTACCTATTTTGCTTTTAGGAAAAAGTTGGTTAGTGTACGAAATCTCATGATTTTTATAAAAACTGTTACCACCCTGGAGTTTTTACATCATAATATCTAATTAATAATTGATACTTTATATGAATACCTGATAAAATAATTAAAACAACGGGTTATCGAATTATGTCCAGGCTTAGCTAATTAGCACAGGTGGTAGAGCTGATGCCGGGCTCGACTGTGGAGGTACCACCATCTTACTCGCAAATCCTCCCGAAGTTATTCGGGGGAGAGTAAGAGAACAGCTCTCAGGCAAAACCAGGCGGCCCACCATTGCCTGGGACCGATGGATGGCGGTATATCCATCCACAATTGCCGGGCGTTATATAAAACAGACTAGTGACGGGCAGCGGCGTCACTAGTGCAAAGGTTTCGGCACCGCGCTCCCCAACCCGCCTGCCCAGCGTGTGTGAGTATGGGCATTTCTTCCAGGAGGACCGCCAAGAGTGGCGAAATCCTGGAAAGGCCTATGTCCAGCAGTGGACGGAACAGGCTGATGGATGGATGGATTAGCTAATTTGATGCGCCTACTATTATTATTTGATGCGCAATATGCATCTTGTTTTGTATTGTAGACTAGTCACCAGGACGGCGATTCTCGCAAAAAAATTCACTCGCTTTTTCTTTTCATACGCCTCTGTTTGTCGCGTCATAAATGCCGTGTGATGATAATTATCAACAATAACTCCATAAAAGACACGTAAAGATTGTTATAAATGCGTACAACAGGTTTATAATTTAAAAGTTTGATACGTCTCTTCATAAAGAGCTTGTAAAAATCGCCCGCTTTCGGCCTTCGCAAATTGTCGCATGTGCAAGAATCGCCGTCCTGGAATAAAAACTAGCCATAGAATAAACATAGCCTAATAAATATGTGAAGTTATCTAAATATAAAATTGAATTATTACAAATGTTTTTTTTTATCCGTGAGTCCGTGAGGTGTATGAAATGAGATTTTTTGCCACTGGTAAAGCTGTGGATACCGCCACAGCTGGCATCCTTCCCTCTCAGAGGGTGAACCTTCATCGGCGCGTTTACTATATTGGCATCAACTGGAGAGGGGCAAAGACAAAATCACCCGGAATAATAAAAACGTTTGAATGACGCGACTGATGAATGATTATAGCAGGTGGAGTTCTGTGTTATTTGCCTACACTCGTGGGATACAGCCCACGGCACGAAATTAATGGTGAACGAAAATAGCTACGCATGGGTACGATTGTGAGTCAATCAGTGCTTACGCATTTTATACTTATAAAGTTTATTTTTACATTTTATATCGTCAAAGTTGCGTTTGATCAATATTATATGTTTAGGTTGATTTAAAAAAGAGCAATTACTTGACTGATCTATTACATACTATTAAAGTTTAAATAAAATAAATTAATGCTTTTGTTATAATAATATGTGAAGGACAATCATCATTATCATCATCATCATCGTCATCGTCATCATCATCATCACACTTAAATACAGTATTAGCTCAGTAACTCGGTTCTAAACCCGAGTTGATTCGGTGCATAAAAAAAAACTACTAGGTTGCCTTTATTATAGCCGAGTCAAGCCAACTTGAGTTACAACTCGAATAAAATCATCTTATGAAAAAAAGCAAAACCTATTAAAGTTTAAATAAATTAAATTGTTGTTTTTCTTATATGTACATACAACAGAGTCGACATTACACGAGCGAGCTGACACATTTACTCGAGTCAACTCGATTCCAAACTCGAGTTGATTCGCTGCACAAAGCAAAACTACTACGTTGGCTAAAGCCGAGTCGAGTCAACTCGAGTTGACATTCATTTTAACTCGAGTTGAGAAAAATGGGAGTTAGCCCATCGCTAGTATAGTACCTATTCAGATTCGGATTTCAGATATTTCCTTAGTCTTTTTCCCCAAAAGAAAACATCTGTCACTTTGACATCTGTCCAAAAATCTTGAAAAAAAAACATCTGTCACTTTGACATCTGTCACAATCTGTATAATATTAACCATCTTTCATCGGTACTAATGCTAATTTTGATATTCGCAGTAGTTTCATTACATAAATATGTGCTCCACTTTAGTTGTAGTGTACTAAGCTATTAGGTTAATAACCCTTCTAAAAATCAATTTAAAAAAATTTAGTACCATTAGTACCATTGATAGTACTAGTGGGACAAATCAGTGCCATTGTACCATTGATGGTACTAGTGGGATAAATCAGTCCCACTAGTACCATTGATGGTACTGTTCAATGGTACTAGTGGTCCGGAGGCACCTTATCTGTACCCCAACCCACTTGTACCTACGTGGATAAATAAGATTATGTTCAGATTTACAGAGTGAGCAACGCAATCAGTGTCAAAAACAGGGCAGATAAATAGCCCTTTATAACCCTTCAGCTTGGCAATTTCTAGATTAAAGCACTGAAAGAAAATAGGTGGGAAACTGATAGGCTGCTAGTAGGTACCTATAGTATATTTTGGACAACTAGGTACCTACCCAAATTCTTTAAAAAAATACATAGCAAAATGTGTACCCGAAAATGGTTTTAGAATCCACCCTTTCAAATACTTGTTCTGAGACAAAAATAATAATTTTTAGGGTATCATACCTGAAGGGTGCCTAAAGGGACCCTATTACTAAGCCTCTGCTGTCTGTATGTCTGTCTTTCCATCTGTCACAGGGGTCTACAGCACATAGAATACTTCTTCTGAGATCTACACTATCTACACTTCATACTTCTTTATATAAAGAGGAAAGATTTGTTTGTTTGTATGTTTGAGGTAATCTTTGGAACTACTAAACCGATTCTAAAAATTCTTTCTTTTGTTAAAAGCTACACTATTGTTGAGTAACATAGGCTATATTTAATTTTGATACAACGATCCTGACACACCACTTGCTAATAATAATCTTGAAGAAGTGACTACAGCCAGGTTTAAGCATAGACATATTAATAAATATGGTTTAAGTAATGATTTTTTTCCCTACGGGAAAACTATATCAATTTAATCTGACTACAGATTTACATCTACAACGATCCGGACACACCTCTTGCTAAACTTGAAAAGGTAACTACACATTAATACTATGGTTTGAGTGATGATATTTTCCGATACGGGAAAACTATATCAGTTTATTTTGACTACAGATTACAGATTGATCTACGACGATCCGGACACACCTCTTAGCTTGAAAAAGTAATTACAGCCAGGTTTAATAATGATTTTTCACCTTGGACAACATCTCCACTAATAAAAAACCGGCCAAGTGCGTGTCAGGCCACGCGCAATGTAGGGTTCCGTAGTTGCCCGGTACATTTTATAAGTTGGTCTACTAATACAGACCGCGCCAAACTTCTAGTCCCATACATTATAGGGGATCAAAAGTTTGGCGCGACCTGTAAAGCCTAGAGGAGAAGGTGGTAAGCGGCCCCCTGGTGCCAAACCGGGCCCCCATCTATAAAAGTACTATGAATGCCAATAATATACCGATTTTGAATGGATATGCTCTTCAACGCCTCTCAGCTGTGGAATGTGTCTTGAATGAAATAGTTCGTAGATGGCGTTAGTATGACTTGGTTTGTCAAAACACGCGGAGTGAATGCTTTTTTTGCCCCGACGGAAAAAATCATTACTCTCTATTTAAAACATTGGGAAGCCGCTACTGCGACACATCTCCAGTTGAACAGATGCGCTATCGACATTTTCAAAATGGTTTGCTTTATT
The DNA here is from genome assembly GCA_910592155.1 of Ypsolopha scabrella. Classification (NCBI taxonomy): domain Eukaryota; kingdom Metazoa; phylum Arthropoda; class Insecta; order Lepidoptera; family Ypsolophidae; genus Ypsolopha; species Ypsolopha scabrella. The sequence continues at coordinate 3,573,943 of OU342989.1, read as the reverse complement.
TGAACTATTTTGTAACGGAAGTGGAGAGGAGCTGTACTGACTCAGTTGATTGAGTGGTGAGAGGCGGGAAATGTAGAGGAGAGGGAGTGAAGTTTGATTTGGCGGCTGCGTGGTGCGGCTCGGACATCCCTTAGTCCACTTCGTACCACCAGTCGTATGAAAAGGAATTTGGTACCATACGGTACCACTGATCTAAATATTTATAGATTTAATTGAAAGATGCCCAACATTGTACAAGTTATATATGAAATTAAATTACTGTGTATTACAGTGGAGCCCGCATCAAGCTACACACATTGATTAAAAGCTGACCTCTCATTTTACGGGAAGCCTATACAATGAGAGGTCAGATTATTCTGAAAGTGTTTAGCTTGATGTGGGCTCCACTGTACATATGTACATAGGTAACACTTAAAGTTTCCGGAACTGGCCACTTACATAAACAATATTTAAAAATTTATTGCAACATTTGAAATTAGAACTCTTTGGCTGTAGAATGCAGTTTGTTTCATCTGACTGTCTTTTGTTTTTACCTTGTGGCGCCATTTAAAAAATTGTGTGTCTGCATCAACATGGATTTAACTCGGGAAAATTTTCGTAGTATGATTTTCTACGATTTTAAGTGTAATTTGACAGCTCAACAGAGCATCGCTCGGCTTGAAACAGCTTTTGGCAATGAAGCACCATGCAAGACGACTGTTTATAGCTGGTTTGCAGAATTCAAGCGTGGTCGTATCAATCTCAGTGACGAATCTCGCGATGGTCGGCCGTCCACCGCTGTGACCAACAAAAACATCGATGCTGTGCGCCGTATGATTGAAACAGACAGGCATGTGACCTACCATGAAATTCGCGCATCCTTAGAAATAGGCATGAGTCAAATACAATCAATCCTACACAAACATTTGGGTGTGAGAAAGCTGTGCTCGCGGTGGATCCCACACAACTTGACCGAGGCTCAAAAAACGGACCGCGTCACTTGGTGCAGTGCCATGCTTACCAGATTCAACGAAGGTGCGTCAAATTTGATGTGGGACATAGTAACAGGTGACGAAACATGGATTTATTGCTACGATCCCAAAACAAAGCAGCAATCGAGCGTATGGGTCTTTCAAGATGAGCCGAAACCAACCAAAGTGGCGCGCGTGAAAAGTGCATCTAAGCGGATGATTGCTTCTTTTTTAATAAAACTGGACACGTGGCTACTGTTGCTTTAGAGAATCGTCGTACCGTGAATAGTGACTGGTATACGACCATTTGTTTGCCGGAAGTTATTGACGAACTCCGTAAAAATAACCGTAAACGCCGTATCATCCTGCACCACGACAATGCTAGTTCTCACACGGCCAGACAGACAAACGACTTTTTGAAGACGAAAAATGTAGAACTCATGAGTCATCCTGCATACAGTCCCGACCTGGCACCTTGTGACTTTTTTCTGTTCCCAAAAATTAAGAACCGATTACGCGGTCAACGATTTTCATCACCAGAAGAGGCTGTCGAGGAGTATGAAAAACACGTTTCAGAGGTCACCACAGGGGAGTGGCACAAAAGTTTTCAAAACTGGTTTGATCGAATGAAAAAGTGCATAGACGCCAAGGGAGATTATTTTGAAAAACAATAAATTAATTTTGTACCTTTAATAGTATTTTTTCATATTCATTCCGGAAACTTATAGTGCGTCCCACGTATAGCTAAAAGTTGAATTCCAATAGTTCTGCAATCTACCTCAACTTTTCAAAAAAATGACCGACACTGATTTCATTAGTCAGCAATTCCATTTGTGTTGCCATCACAAAATCATCTTTTTTTTTGTACAGCACTCGTCGCGCGGTTGTGACATTTTGTTGAAATTCTATCTGAATCGTTCAAGAAAACGTTTAAAAGCCTTTGGCGGTGACCAGTTTCAATCGAGGAGTGTTGTAATTTACATATCTAAAAATAAACAAAGTGATTGTGAGTGTACATTTTTATTTCTTACACCTGACAAAATTATAGTCAGAAGTGGCATCTGAACAGCAATGAACCGGATACGAAGCTCAACTGGCGGTCATGTGAAGCGGAAAAGAGCCAAGCTAGCGTGTCCTCAAGTAAGTGATGATGATCAGGAGCTAGATGAATCTTATACTCGCAATGAAGCATTAAAATCGTAGATTGATGAAAAGGTGGAAAAGGCTGTTAAAAATCGCATGAACGAAAGTAATGTAGCATTAGATCAAATGAAGTGTGACTCTCCATACGGTCCGAAATAGAATAACATCGCTAAAATCGATTACAAATGAATGAGGTGAATGGCAAATAATCCATCAGTGAAGCTTCATTCGTGTGACTCTTGTGGCTCACGCGTCGGAGGTGAGGCGATGAGAGCGTTGAATGGAATGAAATGTCAAAAATTATTTTCGCTCCATAATTTCAGACAAAATTTTGAAAAGTCTTGTGCAAAATCTCCAAATGGAAGAATTATTTGTGAATGTGTTTGTGGAGTCGATAAAAAATACATTACGTATTGTATTCTGTGTTAAATTATTATTTCTGTGTTTAATTAGACTGGTGACGGGCAGCGGCGTCACTGGTGCAAGGGTTGCGGCACCGCGCTCACCAACCTGCCTGCCCAGCGTGTGTGAGTATGGGCATTTCTTCCAGGAGGACCGCCAAGAGTAGCGAAATCCTGGAAAGGCCTATGTCCAGCAGTGGACGAAACAGGCTGATGGATGGATGGATGGTTAAATTAAGAGTTTATGAGGTATCTTTTATAAAGCGGTCCGAATCATAAGCTATCTTTCACATCGTTTGCTAGCTCACAAATTACGAACCAGTCCTCGCTCACACTTGAAATCATTCATACCTTTGAGCCATGTAATTCTATTTCGGACCGTACGGTCTGTGCCAGTGACGAAGGGTGAACATTTTAAAAGGGGAAGCCGGACAAAAACTCGCCTCACTCAGAAAAGCAACCAAAAAAAAAACGTTTTTTTTTTGGATTCCGTTATAAGGTTGGTGTCGAGGAGATGAAGTAAACACACGGGCTTAGGGTAATAGACTGCCGTTTATTGGGTCAAATCAGTAGTTTTATACAATAGGTTGATGAATCTAGATGTATAGAACTTAATCTATACTCTACAACTCCCATATAATATTTAAAAAAAATGAAGACTTGAAAATTTTTTTTTTCACTTTACTAAAATTAAAAGTAATGTAATGTATGACAAAAAAAAATCTTATGCTAGGAATTATAAAACTTTGTTCTATTTTTATGCACAATAATGGTTTACCATTCTTCATAATCTCTGCATTAGGTGATTTATAAACAATAGGGTTAATATTTTTATCATACTTTAATTTTCTCAAATATTTACTAACTAATAAATTATTATACGCTTCTCTGTGTGCGACTTGTAGTCTGTATTTCAACTCAAGAGGGTAACTATCGTAATTATAGAGAGGATCAACTTTACTCGTCAGATTGCTAGGTAAGATGGATTTTTACTAACTAATAAATTATTATACGCTTCTCTGTGTGCGACTTGTAGTCTGTATTTCAACTCAAGAGGGTAACTATCGTAATTATAGAGAGGATCAACTTTACTCGTCAGATTGCTAGGTAAGATGGATTTTTACTAACTAATAAATTATTATACGCTTCTCTGTGTGCGACTTGTAGTCTGTATTTCAACTCAAGAGGGTAACTATCGTAATTATAGAGAGGATCAACTTTACTCGTCAGATTGCTACGTAAGATGGATTTTTACTAACTAATAAATTATTATACGCTTATCTGTGTGCGACTTGTAGTCTGTATTTCAACTCAAGAGGGTAAGTAGCGTAATTATAGAAAGGATCAACTTTACTCTTCAGATTGCTAGGTAAGATGGATTTTTAGTAACTTCTCTGTGTGCGACTTGTAGTCTGTATTTCAACTCAAGAGGGTAACTATCGTAATTATAGAGAGGATCAACTTTACTCGTCAGATTGCTAGGTAAGATGGATTTTTACTAACTAATAAATTATTATACGCTTCTCTGTGTGCGACTTGTAGTCTGTATTTCAACTCAAGAGGGTAACTATCGTAATTATAGAGGATCAGCTTTACTCGTCAGATTGCTAGGTACCTAAGATGGATTTTTACTAACTAATAAATTATTATACGCTTCTCTGTGTGCGACTTGTAGTCTGTATTTCAACTCAAGAGGGTAACTATCGTAACTATAGAGAAGATCAACTTGACTCGTCAGATTGCTAGGTAAGATGGATTTTTGACAAAAATTAATTTAAAGGATGTAAATTTAGTTTCGGAATATATAGAAGTATTAAACGAAAAACACCAAAAAGGTAACCTTTGCTTTAATCTATCTAATAAAATATCTTTCAGGTCTGTATGTCATTCCTGTTTGTCATACTATGAAAAAGAGTGGAGAAGAAGACCTCATTTCAATAAGTATTTCTATCGAGCGAAAGTTACGCTATTGCGTTTCTGTACTGAACAAAACTAGAAAAAGGTTCCGAAATTTATATACTGATTTATCAAATTAGTGGCTTCATCTGAAAAGTAGGTACCTATACAACTTCAAAAAGTGCCATTTTTATCGAAATAGCCCCTTAAAGACAGTATTACTCGTGCATACATATAAGTTTTAAATTTAGTTAGATTTAAGTACGTACACTAAAGCAAAATACAAATTATAAAATGTGGGGTTCCGTACGTAGAAGGTGCCATTTTTTTTGTCAAGCGCTACCATTTTAATGGGTTGTTTTTTTAATGCTATTATTTACACGTGAATAAAAGGTGCGCCAGAACGATAATATGATCAAAAATTATTAAAAGTAAAATAAATTTAACAAAAACAAAAATAAAACACAAAAAGAAAACAAGCGGATTCAAACAAGATTCGAACTGAGGAACTCTTGAGTGCCATCTAGACACCTTTAGCGTTGAGCTACGAAGCGTCTTTCTTGCACGCAGGGACGAAAAAAGGGATTCTTTGATATTATGTAATAATTCGGAAAAAAGCAGCACGTTCAGTACCTTTATTTTCGCGTGCTAAAAAGAGAAGGACGTATAGGTAAACTATAGTAGAAATGAAGGAGACAGATGCTTAGCATGGCAGCTTTTTGTATTATGAAATAAACCGGCGTTGAATAGAGGAATTGTATTCGTCAAGCGTTTTTAGTGAAGAATGTTTTCATATTTTTTTTGTGTTACCATGTTCACAATGCACTTTTGACTTGCAATGTACCTTAGATAAATAAAGAAATTTTAGTTGATAAAGAAATACTACATTTATGCCATTTCCTAAAGGGAAGCCGATGGGAATCGTGTTATATGGACCCTTCGCCACTGCTCTGTACATACATGCTGCAATTGAAAGAAAACTTAAAAACGGGGAGATACACCTGCCAGGTGACTACATCTCCATAACAAAAGAAGCACGAGGTAAAGAGCCATACGAAATCGTCCAAGTTGATCACGATTCCGTAAGAAATTATGCTGATCTTGATACATGGGTTTATAACAGCATCCGCCCTCGACTTAAGGCGGGTGATCCGCAAGTTGTCGATATTCGTGCAATTTCTTACGAATCCAATTAAACTCTAAATGTCAGATTAAACTGTGATGGTGAATAGATGGACCTTCCACGGAGACAAAAATTACTTCGTGGGGTAAATTATTTGCAGCCTCATTTCAACAGGATCCCAATCAAAGCTTCTAAATTTAACCATCTACAGCAATTGAAATCAGTTCTGCCAAAAGATTCTCATAACTTTTACGATTCGTTGCCGTATGCCTAAGTAAAATTTTTATTTAAAAGTTTCTGCTAAAAAGCTGCTTAATGGGTCATACACAAAAATAACCAAATAAGTGTTCAGATTTCATAAACCTCTGTAAATTAAGTTTATTAGGTAATATTATTTTTTTCCCTTTAGATCTTTTTATTAGCTACCAATTTGGCACATGAATTCATATATTTCATTACGTCTTCATAATATTTATTTTTTTGAAAGAGTACGTGCGTCCCCTTCTGTAGACTGTTCAAAAGCGAGATTACCAGTTTAAGTGACAGTCAAAAATATATAATACGTTGTAATGTTTATAATTACTTCCCTTACTATTTTAAATACAATCGAAGACACAACAGTAGATTATCAATATTTTCATGATATATTCTAGTGAAAGAAACACAATAAACATGGTGTTAAGACTTTTGTTGTCCCTTCTGTGGACGTAAAAAACAAACAAAAAACGCGCAATAAAGTGAACGCATCCACTTTTTTTTTTCTCTTGGCAACACTAAAATATTAGTCTTTCTTTTGGTCGCATGATGTTTCTAAATAACCGTGTGTCTTTGATTGATCTTACAAATTTTTGATTTTGTTCCTTTTTGTCAGAGATCAAGGGATCTTTCCTGTTCAGAGTATCATACATTATTATATTTCGATATAAGGCTGTCGTTCAAGATAGGGAGCGATTTCAAAAACATATTTTGTTTCAATTCTAACCTCAAAATCTAGCAATCCAGCTTGCATTTATTAACAAAATATCCCTCCTGTAGACATCTTTTCTGTAGACATTTTGTCTACAGAAGGGACCATGTTCCACAGAAATGACGAGATATGATGTAAGTGATCTTTTCCACTGCTTAATTGCTTGTAAATCATGGCGTGTTGGTTTTCCTTGAAGGTTACGATGCCACGAGCAACTAGATCTAGACTCCAACTATCTGACGAACAAAAAAAGAAGCGTCGTCGAGAACAAAAGAAACAAAGTATACGTCGTGCTCGTGCTAAAATGAGCGAAAAAGCTATTGAAGAAAGAAGAAGAAAAGACAGAGAATGATACAAGAAAAAGAAAGAAAGTGGACTAATAAAAACCATAAATGATTTTACCCCTAGACAACAAAGACAAATACGAAAAATTTGGAGAGAAAAAGCGATTAAGAAACGAGAAAAAGAAAAAATTAAGAAAAATGCAGCAGCATTGCTAAATGGGAACACTCCACCGTCAAGCTGTTCATCATATTCTCGTGTAAATGTTGGCAGAGCAGTCGCAGCTCGCAATAGACGCAGAATTAAAATTGAAAACATTTATTTCATGAATAAAATATTGCTTCTGGAAACAAAGTTAGCAAAATATCGAATGCGACTTAACAGGTTGTTAAAAAAATTTGAGAAAAATAAAACTAAGCATGTACAAGATAATAAGAAAGTTGAAGTAAGAAGACAGACCATATATGACTTTTTATTATTAGATGAGAATAGCAGGCTAACATCAGGGAAAAAGGAAACAATTACAAGAAAAAAAGTCAAAAAACAAGTACGGTTTTTAAATGATACTCTACTAAACTTGCATAAAGCTTACGTAAATAAAACTGGTGATAATATCTCTTATGAGACATTCCGTAGACATCGCCCATTTTGGGTGTTAACTCCAAAAGTGGACTACAGGAACACATGTTTATGTTCCATACATACCAATGTCAATTATATGGTTCAAGCGCTACGAAATGCAAAAATAATACCCTATAGATCCGCCACTCACCTGATAAGGTCTTTGTGTTGCAACAATTCACTTAATGTTGATTGCTTGGAATTACGATGCTCCAGTTGCAAGGAAAAGAGGATTGAGTGTCAAAACTACGAAGATAACGATACCATATCATATGAGAAATGGCATGCTAAGAGTATGGCGGTCGTTATCAAAGGAAAAGCAAAAGTATGCAAAAAGACCGTTAAAGAGAGAGTGCATACCACAAAAAAAAGTCTGGTAGAAAGTTTGAACACTATTTTACCAACTTTTATGCAACATGTTGCAAATAAGCATACATCAGCTTCAGGTAATTCAAACGATTAAACAACAGATGACACCCTCGGAGGGCCTGTTGCATGTTGATTTCTCTGAGAATTATAACTGCAAATATGGTGAGGAAGTACAATCCGCTCACTTCGGTGGTTCTAAGCCTCAGCTATCCCTTCACACTGTTGTTTATTACAGGGTTGAATCAGAACCTCCAGAAAACTATGTGAAAGCCTCATCAATTTGCACAATCTCAGAAAATCTAAGACATGACCCTGTTTTGATTTGCACCCATTTACAGCCTCTGATTAAAAAAATCAAACACTTGTCTCCAAACCTAAAACATCTGCATCTACTAAGTGACGGACCCTCCACGCAGTACAGGAACAAATCAATGTTTCATCTAGTAGCAACGTACTTAAGCAAAGAGTTCGAGGTTGACACTATCACCTGGCATTTCAGCGAAGCAGGACACGGCAAAGGTGCTCCCGATGGAGTAGGTGGGTGCATCAAAAGACTCTGTGATAATTCTGTAGCAAGGGGTGACGATGTTTCCGATTTAAATGGAGTTATGTCATGTTTGAAGAAAAACTGCAAAGGCATTGAAGTCCTTCAAATTGATGAGTCTATTATCCCTGATATTCAAAAAATTTTAGACGATAGACCCTAATATAAGATTAAGAACTGAAGTAAAAACAGTGTAAGTACATTTTTTTTTATAAAACTATAAAAATATATTTATTATCGGTACCTTCAAACATTAGTACAATACGATTAAAATCAGTTAACGATTCGGCTTTTCTCGGATATCATCGCCTAAATCCCGAGACGGAAATGACACGAAATACATTACCGCGATTTCTTTTAGGTAGCATTCAATTTAAAGTATCATAAACGCAATGTATAGCACCTGCCAAGATGACATTACTAACCGGTAGACCTAAGAAATTTATTATGCAGAAGCGACATGAATTTGAACATTCATTATTTACTGAAGCTATACTTGTATACAGTATATATAAAAAAAAATTATGATATCTTTCTTTTTTTTTAAATAAATTAGCTTCTTTTCTAAAATAGTTATATACTGATACGCTCGGGTTCTCCAGCCAACAGGGATTCACGAATATTTAAAGTACTTCTAAATATATGTTTACCAAACATTATTTATTGAAATAACTTGAACTGTTACACAAACGGATCACTTTATTGCTTAACACACGGCAGCATCACAACATAGTCAGAAAGCAATCCTCGAATGCCTCAAGGTTCTAATGCCATCTGTCACATGCTTTGAAAATAGTAACTCTATCCTGCTGTCAGTGTCGGAGCCTGACGAAAGTTTTAATCAGTGAACGGAGGTCTGAGTCATATCAGATGGAAATCTGCAGTCTCCGCCTATACCTTCGGGAGACAGGCATAGGTATAATCAGGGCCGCGCCGCCCCTGTGTGCGAAGTGTGCGGCGCACACAGGCGCCAAGACAATAGGGGCGCCGCGCCGCCACTGCCACCTAAATTATTTTTGTTACCTATATGATTGTTTTTTGTAGTGGAGTATCGACAAGTAAGTAGGTACAATAGGCGCAACATAGGCCTTGTAAACAACAAAACATCTATAAAGCTTATCGAACAAGTCTCTCAATATTTAATGTTTATTATTATTCACGTTTATGGTTTCATTTTACGTTTAGGGTTTTAGTTTACATTCCTTACGAGCTCAACGTTAAAACGGCGGCAGTTCTTTGAACCAGAGAAAAAGTACTAGTTATTTTAAACCGTAGAGGCGCCGAGTTTGTATGAGTATGAGTGAGTTTCTGAACGCAACCCGATGCGATGCGTGCGACGGGCAACCCGATGCGATGCATGCGTGGGATTTATTAAAAAAATATGTCATAAATCTGACCTTAAAACCATTATCTGAAACAAGATGGTCAAGCAGAATAGATGCTATAAAACCGCTGTTTACAAATTTACCAAAAATTTATGATGCCCTATATGAAATATCAAATAATATATCATATGATCAGAAGGAAAAATATGACGCTAAATGTCTAGCAGAAAAAATATGCACCTTTTCATTCATTTGTTCACTAAATGTATGGCATATAATATTGACAAAAGTAAATTTTGTGAGTAAAATTCTACAGTCCGTCGATATGAATATGCAAGTTGCTTTAGATGCTTTAACAGAATTAAAAAAGTTTTTGATAAAAATTAGAACAGACACAAATTTTGAAGAAATTGTAAGTGATGCCAAAAAAATTGCCGAAAAATTAGACGTCGAACCTGAATTTGAAACTTCCAGATCCAGACCCCTAAGACGTCGTAAAACTCCAAAGAGTTTTGATTATGAACACGAAGACCACACTATAAATGATCCGAAAACCTCTTTTAAAATTAATGTATTTTTTTATATATTAGACCAAGCGTTATCCTCCGTAGATGAAAGATTTGATTTATTGAATAATCACAACGACGTGTTTAATTTTTTATTTAATTTAAGTGATGACCAAGATCAAAGTCGATTAAGAAGTAGCTGTCATCGTTTACAGGATATTAACGCCGATGATTTGTGTGAAGAAATTATGTCTTGTCAGCCATTTTTCAAAAAATTAAGTAATGATGTGGTGAAAATTCTTGAATTTATATATTTAAACAATTTGACAGCTGTATGCCCTAACATTACCATAGCATTACGAATTATGCTAACTATGCCAGTTACAGCAAGCGCGGAAAGGTCCTTTTCTAAATTAAAACTTATAAAAAATTACCTGCGCTCTACAATGAGTCAGGAAAGATTAACTAATTTAGCAACAATATCCATAGAGGAGGCCATACTAGACCATATAGACATACATGAAACTATTAAGGATTTCGCAAACAAAAAAGCGAGAAAAGTGGAAATATTATAATTGAAGTAATGTTTGTATTCTTGCAAATGTTAAGACTCTTGTTGTTTTTTTAAAACATAACATAGGTAGGTAATGGTCATATTAGTGTTATTATTCTTAGAAGAAAGTCAGCTTCTTTGTTATTCATATTTAAGTATTAAATTCTTTGTATTAATAAAGCATGTTAAAATTTTGTTCGAGTTTTATTTTGCCCTGGGTATTATGTATGTATCAATCCATCAGCCTGTTTCATCCACTGCTGGACATAAGCCTTATGTACTTATTATGAATGTATGTATTCAATCAATCCATTCAGGAAGATGATGGGACGAAAAAAGAACAAGTCATAGCCAAAACTGAAGTCATTTATTGTTCTGACAGTGATAAAACCTAACATACACTTTATTTACCAAAGGCCTTATATCCTAAGCAGAGTAGAGGTGTCCAGAAATTCTGTGGGCACCCTAACTTAATAACATTAAATGTGATCTAAAACTGACAATGTTAATTGATCAATAAAGCCGATTCTGATGGCTTTAATTTTAGTTTTAATGCAGTCATTCTGAAAATCGGCTTTAATACCTGCTTTATGTACATCATTATCTCTAGTCATTAAATATTAATTTCAGAAAAGGGTACATAATACAATAATACTATTTATTCATACTTCAGATATTAAAATAGACCACATAATATATTTAATTGAGCAGAATTTGCAGAATCAACACTTAAATTAAGTCTAAATACAAAAAAAACAACAAAAAAAAATTACATGTCATGTTTACAATAAACTTATCAATATAAATAATTTAATTACAAAATTTAGTAAATACATGTACCATGCATTAGTCCCATCACCTGTGAAAGACTATAAGCTATAGTATTATTGTATTATATAGGTACCCTTTTTTAAAATTAAGGTACAAACAGCGACTGCTGCAAATTATACATTTCTTATAAATTACACTAAAATTGGTTAAAACATAAAAAATATGGTATACAAATAGTGAACATATTCTATAACTAATTTAGATGTCAACTCTTCCACAGCCTATCGACCAAAGCAACTCTTCCCTCATCAATTCGTTTATGGTCTCCATGGAATGGAATTTGTGGAGGTGGACGCTGAAGATCCATTTACAATTAATATTTGAAAGGCGAAAGTTTTCCGTGAACGATATCTCTGGTAGAAGATTAGGTCGCTGGGTAGAAGCATCGGCCTGCAAATATCTCTCTGCATCCTTCGCTGGATTCTTTCCCTGGTTTTTAGGCGTTCCTCCTCCGCCGGCCGCAGACAGCAAGTACGCTCTCGTCATTCGATGATTAGAACAAAAAACACGTAAACAAGGCACGAAAAGTTATATCTACGAAAAACCAAGCATAGTAGATTTAGGTACCCCACAATATTGCTGGAAAATACCAAAATTGTGCAAATTTATTATGAACATCGGAGCTCTGGTGGTCATGAAGATCGTTTTTTTTTTTTTTTGTTACGCGATACCAATAATGGTGTTCAAACGTCAAATAAGTATGAAAATCATTCACTCAATTGACATAGGCTTGAAGACCATCACCATTATTTTACGCGGTACGACGCAGCTCATTAATGGGCTTCAACTGTCAAAACGAAGCCCATTACGATGATCATCGAATTACGTGGTAGACCCCCAGGTTTGAGAAAAAATAATTTTTCGTACTTTCCTCAAATCGTGCATACATACCTACGCTGCTGTGGTCTATAATGGCTGAGAAAGACTCCTTAAAGATTCCTTTAATGGAAGAAGCACAAACAATTCGCCCTGTAACTGAATTACAACTGGATTGTGGAAATGATGCAGAAGCTTGGAAAAAATGGATACAAAGGTTCAAGATCTTTACGATTGCTGCCAACTTCGAAAATGCAACCAACAAAAGAAAAATTGCATTACTACTACACTCTATCGGAGAAAAAGGTTTGGAAATTTTTAGCTCTTTTAATTTTGATGAAAAGCTAGTAACATATGAAGAAATTATTACAAAATTTGAGGCCTATTTTATTCCAAGAAAAAACATTACTCTTCAGCGACACAAATTCCTTACCAGAGTTCAAGGACAGGTTGAAACGTTCGACAATTTTCTTACTAGCCTCAAAAATATGAGTCTAAACTGTGAATTTGGAAAAATGAAAGATGAAATGATACGAGATGTGATAATTGTAGGAATTAATGATCTAAGCCTTGTTTGTTTGAAAGGTTGTTAAGGGAAGAAAACCTATCATTAGACAAAACAATAACTTTGTGCAGGACAGCCGAACTGTCTCAAAAGGAATTAAAAGAGATTTAGAACTCTAACAATAATACAGCTGTCCTTAATATCAACAAACCAAGAAACTTCCATCCAGTCCGTCCATCAGCACGGATGAGGACCTGTTATACATGCGGTTCGAATTGGGATTCAAATCATGTTTGTCCAGCTAAAGGTGCAACATGCAGCAAATGCAAGAAGCAAAATCATTTTGCAAAAGTATGCCGATCCCAAAGGAAATTAGCACAAACAGAACAACAATCTTCACAAGGAGAATACCAAGAGGAATATGCAGAAGAATACTTCATTGGCGCTATATCGGGTGAGCTCCCATCTGAATGGCTGGAAAAAATTAACATTAACAATAAAGAAATAACTGTAAAGTTAGACTCCGGAGCCCAAGTTAATACAATACAATACAATACAATACAATATTCTTTATTGCACACCAAAAGAGAAATAAAAAACAATAAATTTTAAAATATAAGTTAACAGGGTACAATTGGCGGTCTTATCACTAAAAGCGATCTCTTCCAGACAACCTTTGGATGGAAGAACTCTTAAAAATGAAAAGGTGTATAGGCGGTGCACAGGATAACAGTTTTTAAAATAAAATAAAGCATTTTGATTAAAATGTAAATATATAATATACATAAACAATAAATAATTTTATATATATTTATAAATAAATTATTTAATTGCATGTCCTTCAATACTTTCAGAAGCTTAGATTTAGATCCCAAATTCATTGAAAAGAAAAATATTAATCTGACAACAGTAGATAATAAAAAGATTTTTGTCTATGGCATATGTACAATAAAATGCTATCTTGCAAATTGAAAAATGGATAATGTACCATTTGTTATAATCAAGTCAAAAAACATGCCTATTTTAGGTTTAAAGTCATGTATAAAATTTAAACTAATATCAAGAAATGTAATCGATAGTAAAGTATGTACAGTGGAAACCAGCTCAACTGATGAAATTAGTAACAAATTTTCCCATAGCTTTGAAGGCATTGGTTGTTTTTCAAGGCCATATTCTATTAAATTACAGATGAATGCCCAACCTAAAGCTGATCCTCCTCGCCGAGTTCCTGTTGCACTTCCGAGAACAATTACAAAAAGAACTTCAAAATATGGTAGACCTAGATATAATCGAACAAGTAACAGAGCCGGCGGAGTGGGTGAACTCCATGGTAATTACAAGAAGGAAAAATAATAAACTAAGAGTATGTATTGACCCTAGATACTTAAATAAATTTATAATGAAACAACATAGACAGCTACCGACAATTGAAGATGTTGTGGACAATCTCTCTGATGCAAAATTCTTTTCAAAATTAGATTGTAATAGTGGATTCTGGACTGTTGAACTTGATAATTATAGTTCTAAACTGTGTACGTTCTCTACACCATATGGCAATTATCGATACACAGAGGCTTTCCAGGAAAGAATGGAAGAAACATTTAAAAACATACCAAACGTTAAGTTCTATGTTGATGACGTAATTATATACCCTAAATCCATAGAAGAACATAATAGTACGTTAGCAAAAGTATTAGAAACTGCTAGAAAACATAATATTAAATTTAATAAAGAGAAGTCAGAAATTTTAAAGACAGAAATAAATTTTTTGGGTTTAATCATAAACAGTGACGGCATTCAGCCTGATCCTGAAAAAGTAAACGCAATTAAAAACATAAAGTCTATCAAAGATAAAAAGGACCTTGAAAGGTTTTTGGGTATGACAAATTATTTGTCAAAATTCATTCCAAACTATTCAACAACAACAGCCCCTCTAAGAGAACTTTTAAAAAAAGATTGTCTATTCCAGTGGGACCAATTACATGAAAAAGCCTTTAACGATTTGAAAACCGCACTAATAAATAGTCCTGTACTTAAAATTTATGATGTAAATAAAGACACTGTAATGTCGGTGGATTGTAGTTGTGAAGGTGTCGGTGCCTGTTTACTTCAAGAAGGTAAACCAGTAGCTTATGCATCAAAAGCTTTATCAAATTGTCAAAAAGAATATGCTCAAGTTGAACGTGAGATGTATGCAATCGTGTTTGGCTGTAGTAAATTTCACAAATACATATTAGGAAAAACAATAATAGTGGAATCGGACCACTCTGCCCTTGAAACTCTTTTTAAAAAACCACTCACAAAGGTACCATGTCGCATTCAAAGAATGATGCTCAAGGTTCAAGGCTATGCTCTTAATGTCAAATATTCTTTATTCTTTTATTCTTTATTGCACAAAAATAAATAGGGTAGGAAAATGTTTATATCAGATTTTTTGAGTAGATCTTATTTGCCATCGTCAATTACGGATAATGATATAAAGTTAGATGAAGAACTTAATACGGAAATAATATGTCATATTAAAGCTACTTATGATTACTTACCCATCTCTGAAAAATATAAAGAACTGATTAAACAAAAATCAAGAGAAGACCCTGTTCTATCACAGTTGAAGGATTATATCCAAAATGGCTGGCCAGGTAGTAAACAAAACAGTAACATTATTGTTTCTTCTTACTGGAACATAAGACATGAACTTCATATCATAGACAACATAATTTTAAAAAATCAATTTATAGTTATTCCTAAACAACTCCAAAGTATGATGTTAAAAATTCTTCATGAAGGCCATTTTGGTTACAATACCTGCAACAGAAAAGCCAAAATGATAATGTTTTGGCCCGGTATCTAAGCACAAATAATGGATATGTGTAATAGTTGCCAGGTGCGTGCTACATTTCGCCCTAATAATTCTAAAGAACCTATAATATTTCATGATGTGCCAAAATTGCCGTGGATAACACTTGCAACAGATTTATTTGAATTTAATAGAGATCACTTTATAATTGTTGTTGATTATTATAGTAAATTTATAGAAATAGCAAAATTGGAAGATTTATCATCTAGTTGTATTATCAGACATTTAAAGTCCATTATGGCAAGACATGGGATTCCACTAGAGATCGTTTCAGATAATGGACCACAATATAGCAGTGAAGAATTCAAAAAATTCTCTGAAGATTATGGTTTCAAACATATTACTTCTTCACCTAACTATCCAAAAGCAAATGGCCTGGCTGAAGCTAGTGTCAAAATTATAAAAAATATTCTAAAAATGTGCTACTATGAAAAAAGTGATCCATATTTAGCCTTATTAAACCTTAGAAACACGCCAAAAGAAGGAAACCCATCCCCTGCCAACTTATTGTTTAATAGAAATTTAAATAATAAATGTCCAGTGTCCAAAAATTATCTTGAACCGAAGATATACATTAGAAACTATGATACAGATGTCACAAAGCGAAATAATACCGAGAAATATTATAATCAAAACGCTCATGAATTGAGTGAATTAGAATCAGAACAAAATGTTATGTTTAAAAAGAATGTGGATGATAAGTTTTGGACACCGGGAAAAATAGTAAATAAGACTGATTATCCAAGATCATATAATATCACAACAAGTGACGGCAGAATATTCAGGAGAAATAGGCAGCATATAAATCCGAATCAATCTCATCAGCATAATGTAAAGGATGATGTAAACGATGATGTTGATTCAGGAGATATTGATAAAACTACAGATAATTGTACAAACGTTCCTGAATTTTCGAGAAGTCTAATTGATAATAAGAATCTAAGTAACAATGAGAATAATTGTGACCCCGAAGAAAATTTTATAAAAAATTTAGATAATTATGTAACTCGCTCTGGCAGAACAGTCAAACCTCCTGCCTATTTGGTTGATTCAATAAATACTTTTAAATATAATAAGTTTATAAGATGAACACATTAAGGTTGATTATTTTCGACAAGAAGAGGAATGTTACGGTAGAATAGACACTTTGCTAGTTCGGCAGTATAGACCTTTTCGGTACTTGTCTCTGCCTGAAAATGTAATTCAGCATGATGTACGTTTTCCTTATGAATATATTTGTTTTGTGTAAAAGTGCTTTGTTTCCTTCATTATACATGAACCTAGCAACCACAATCAACTCATACTACCGGCTTTTTGAAGCCGAGATGAAATTGCTCATAAACAGAATAATAATAATAATAAATTCTTTATTGCACTAAAAATATTGTACATGAGGCGAACTTAATGCTATTTAGCATTGTCTTCCAGTTAACCTTTGGTGGTGTGGATCATTATTGGGTAGTGCCGGGAAAGGTGTCGGTCATAGACAAAAGCTAAAATCCTTAATTACGGGGGCATTAAAATATTCCAATTATCTAAATTATGTAAATAATAATAAACAGCATATACTTACTATAAAATAAAAATAAATAATACTTATAATTAGTGATATGCAATTAATTACTTTAATTGTCTTCAAAATACTAGTATTTTTATATGGTAAGTACCACAAAATTAAAGTACATAATCATTTCTTGGTTATTTTATATCACACCTAAGTCTATTGATTGGTACTTAATGTTAAGAAATTGAAACTAATACCTTCTTTCTCTCTTTATTACAGTAAATAGTCATGGATTCATAAAATTACTTGTAGTTACATAATAAAACTATTAAAATTGTGCCTAATAAAAATTAAACGTTTTTTTCGTTTCCTGTAGAGTTGCACTTTTTTAGATAAGAGATATTTGAAATTCATCGTCGAATTATGTGAGGCATGGGCGTACTAGGGTGGTATAAATACGCAATTTTGTGTTAGGACTAAGCTGTGTTCTACGATTTAAGATTTTCCCAAGTGAGTTTAGAGCGATAACACCTTTCCTACGGGCAGTTGTAACATGACTGGTCAATTTTTTTTTGTGCTTCAGTAAATAATTCTTATCCCTACACTGGTACTCGCAACTATCACATTTACTCGGCTTCCCTTCTCTATGTGACCTTATGTGACGCTTAAATCGTTTGAGTAGCGTGCACTGGTAGTTGCAATACTGGAATTTTTACGTCCATCTATACCGTGTCTCCTAAGATGCCTTTTTAAACTACCGTATTGATTGCACCGGAATTCACAAACTTCACATTTATACGGTTTTTCTCCAGTGTGAATTCTCATATGACCTCTCAACTTTGCTTTTTCCCTACAAACGTAATCGCAAGTATCACACTGAAAGGGTTTTTCTCCGGTGTGAAGCATAGAATGTCTTTTTAAACTTCCCGAATCAACAGATCTATAGTCACATAAGCCGCATTTATACGGCTTTGGCTTTTCTCCTGCGTGTGTTCCAATAAACGGCTCCTCAGGGTGTTTGTTCGAAGTGTGTTTTTTCAATTCGGAATTCCTTGTACAACGGTAATCGCAAAATTCACACTTGTAATGCTTTTCTCCGGTGTGTGTCATTTTGTGAATCTTCAATTTAGCTGGTCTGTCACATCGGTAACCGCAAGTGTCACATTTAAACTTTTTGTCTACATGCGTTTTCTTGTTTTTCTTTATGGTACAATTATTCTCCAGTCCGGGTTCTCCTGAAAAAAAAAACAGAACACTAATGTTACTGGTGGTAGAGCTGATTCCGTGCTCGACTGTGGAAGTACCACCATCCTAATACAAAACCCCCCGAAGTTATTCGGGGGAGAGTAAGAGGACAGCTCTGAAACAGGCACAACCAGGTGGCCCACCATGCCTGGGACCGATTGATGGTCACATACATATAAAACAGAACACTAATGTTACTGGTGGTAGAGCTGATGCCGTGCTCGACTGTGGAGGTACCACCATCATAATACTAAACCCCCCGAAGTTATTCGGGGGAGAGTAAGAGGACAGCTCTCAAACAGGCACAACCAGGTGGCCCACCATGTCTGGGACCGATTGATGGTGATATACATATAAAACAGAACACTAATGTTACTGGTGGTAGAGCTGATGCCGTGCTCGACTGTGGAGGTACCACCATCTTAATACAAAACCCCCCGAAGTTATTCGGGGGAGAGTAAGAGGACAGCTCTCAAACAGGCACAACCAGGTGGCCCACCATGCCTGGGACCGATTGATGGTCACATACATATAAAACAGAACACTAATGTTACTGGTGGTAGAGCTGATGCCGTGCTCGACTGTGGAGGTACCACCATCTTAATACAAAACCCCCCGAAGTTATTCGGGGGAGAGTAAGAGGACAGCTCTCAAACAGGCACAACCAGGTGGCCCACCATGCCTAGGACCGATTGATGGTGACATACATATAAAACAGAACACTAATGTTACTGGTGGTAGAGCTGATGCCGTGCTCGACTGTGGAGGTACCACCATCTTAATACAAAACCCCCCGAAGTTATTCGGGGGAGAGTAAGAGGACAGCTCTCAAACAGGCACAACCAGGTGGCCCACCATGCCTGGGACCGATTGATGGTGACATACATATAAAACAGAACACTAATGTTACTGGTGGTAGAGCTGATGCCGTGCTCGACTGTGGAGGTACCACCATCTTAATACAAAACCCCCCGAAGTTATTCGGGGGAGAGTAAGAGGACAGCTCTCAAACAGGCACAACCAGGTGGCCCCCCATGCCTGGGACCGGTTGATGGTGACATACATATAAAACAGAACACTAATGTTACTGGTGGTAGAGCTGATGCCGTGCTCGACTGTGGAGGTACCACCATCTTAATACAAAACCCCCCGAAGTTATTCGGGGGAGAGTAAGAGGACAGCTCTCAAACAGGCACAACCAGGTGGCCCACCATGCCTGGGACCGATTGATGGTGACATACATATAAAACAGAACACTAATGTTACTGGTGGTAGAGCTGATGCCGTGCTCGACTGTGGAGGTACCACCATCTTAATACAAAACCCCCCGAAGTTATTCGGGGGAGAGTAAGAGGACAGCTCTCAAACAGGCACAACCAGGTGGCCCACCATGCCTGGGACCGATTGATGGTGACATACATATAAAACAGAACACTAATGTTACTGGTGGTAGAGCTGATGCCGTGCTCGACTGTGGAGGTACCACCATCTTAATACAAAACCCCCCGAAGTTATTCGGGGGAGAGTAAGAGGACAGCTCTCAAACAGGCACAACCAGGTGGCCCACCATGCCTGGGACCGGT
This sequence comes from Ypsolopha scabrella, assembly GCA_910592155.1. Classification (NCBI taxonomy): domain Eukaryota; kingdom Metazoa; phylum Arthropoda; class Insecta; order Lepidoptera; family Ypsolophidae; genus Ypsolopha; species Ypsolopha scabrella. Next base: position 3,553,922 of record OU342989.1, on the reverse strand, counting down.
TGATGGTGACATACATATAAAACAGAACACTAATGTTACTGGTGGTAGAGCTGATGCCGTGCTCGATTGTGGAGGTACCACCATCTTAATACAAAACCCCCCGAAGTTATTCGGGGGAGAGTAAGAGGACAGCTCTCAAACAGGCACAACCAGGTGGCCCACCATGCCTAGGACCGGTTGATGGTGACATACATATAAAACATGTGCCAACCAAATTGGGAGTTTCCTGACAGCCGATCTGTCGATCACGGTTATAATACTCAGGCGCTTACAAGACCATCGAACACCGACTGGGTTAGGATTTCGGGTCAGGCTCGGAATAATGCACTAAATGACAGTAGTAGACATAGAAGGACGTATTATAATTATATAGGTACCTTCTTACCAAATTTAATTCTTGTAGGTTTATGCTGAATCTTAAAGAAGAAAGAAGAAGAAAGAAAGAAAATAAATTTATTCGGTAACACACAAAATGAAAAAAAAAACAAAAATTAAAAAAGAAAAGATACATAAAATAAACTTAGGACTACTAAAAACTAAATCTAAATACAAGTGTTTGGTGCTACCAAAATGGTCGCCACTCAGCATGATGCTGTGTTGACATGGTATACCCACGAAGTAGGTAATCATCTCGACACAACGCTGGTATTCTGTTGCAGCCGAGCGTGTGTGAGTGACTCGCAGTTGCGGAAACGTGTACACAAACAAACAAATAAATAAATAATAATAATTCAACAACAGTTGAACGGTGACTAAATATGTGTTAAATGTAGGCACTCGTATTTAACTAGAAATAAGAAATAGTACCTATAAATTAAGGAGGGTGGAATCATCAGAGATAAAACAAGAAAGAAAATGTTATGGAGCCGATTACTTTAACACGAGGGCAAAAGTTTGTTGGTGGAATCAAAAAACAGATTGGATAGCAAATATTGGGTAAGTTACTTCTAAAGTAATTAAAGATAAAACAGATTTTGATCCTTTTGTCCATTTAGCAAAAAATTTTTGTATTTTGTTCTAAAGGTAGTGACATGTACATATAAAGAAATAAATAATAAATTTATTTAGTACTTAAATAGAAACAGATAATTTCGAATGAGAAGACAGAATAAGTACCCAAGATTTAGGCTTCGGGGTAAAATTCCATCTAAGTTTATGCCATTTGGTTCTTATTCAGCCCCGTATTTCACCGAAATTATGGAACCGGTAATAACAGAACTAGGTACGGAAAATAGGCTTTCACCTCTGTGATATGCCCGAAAAAAATTAGCATATTTTAATACTGTACGATTCCTCTAAAGGCTTAAAATTAATTAATATGTAAACTTACTTTGTTAAAGGTAATAGACAATATGAGACGGGTTGACTAAGATATATTTTTTTTTCTCGTGACTAATTCCCGCAGTCTTATATTTTTTTATGCCTTTACTTGAGTAGGTATGTATATGATTTTGTATCATATGTTTTATTTTGAAAAAAGGAATGTTTGCTAAGTTTCTTGCCCTTCTTCTTAGCAATACTAATCGAATGGTGCGGATGGTTAGGCATTATGTATATACAATATTTTTATTCCTATATTTCTATATTTTATGCAAGTGTATAACTTTATTACATTTTAGTAGCCCACCCTTAATATTTTTGTATGTATTTCCCGTTTTTATTATTTCTTCATTGTATTATGTATATATAATATTTTTATTCCTAGATTCCCCTATTTTATTTATTTTTTATTTATTTATTTATTTAAAAACTTACGACTATCATTTATTAATGCAGGTGTATATTTTATTTCCCGTATTATTATATTCTAAAGATATATTATATTGTGTAAATTAACTTTGACTTGTAGAAAGTATACTTAATGTATCTATTTTGCAAAAATAAATATTTTGATTTTTTGATTTTGAAAAGTATCCTGTAATAAGTAGAGAAAAAACAAGTTTGTTCATAAAGATGTGGGTACATTTCCTTCTTTTAACTCTCAAAGTTACAGACAAACAAACTACTTACGTGGAGTTACTATGTCAAGAACTTTGAACTAGTAGGATTAGGTGTTTAGTACTCGTAGTATAAAAATACTTCTAATATCTCAGTAACCTTCAAAATAAGGTACATAATAGATTTGCTCCAATCAGAATCAGGACCGCCAGGTGGCTCAAAAATAGTCTCTAACATTTGCGAGATTCTATAACTTTAAATTTTGCTGCAAAGTGTAGATTACCTCACAAGAGAACTGATCTCAGTTGATTTTACTAACAAGTTTACTTAAACAAACCCAAGGTCCTTAGGTCCGTGCCCACACCGAATCGAAGGAAGTATTATAATTTCCATAGAATGCTAGACTGAGAACAGTGGTTGATAAAATTCACACTATCATAAGTATGCAGTACCTACTTGTGTAGGTACCTTTATTATTAAGATTTAATAGATTATTACTGTGTTGAGTGTGAGCTGTGTTGAACACAATTTATTGTTCTCACTCGGGAAAACTGGGTTGAGGAGAATTAATAAAATTTCGCTAACTACTCAGTTATCATGATGACCATGGAAGGATCAGGCATGAAGGATAATTTAATGATCAAACGAACTTACCTGTAACATTTAAAATTAAGAAAACATTGTTGTGTTTGGTAAAAAAACTTTATTATTTAAAATGTCGATTCACATGTTGCAATACATGGGTTAAAATTTAAGTATGGTTGTAATAAAAAGGTCACATGTAATGGTTATGGAATTTTATTTCCTAATACTAATAGTTTGGATTTCCCCCTCCTTTGAGATTAAAATTACTTTGTCTTCGACTGTAGTATCTGAGTTTGTTTTTATGTGAAGCTCATGGCGCCCGAACTTAAATCTTTTCTTACAATTCATAGTTGATACTTTTTTATTTCTTTTATTTAAAATTTTGAGCTTTCACAAAACCTTACCTCTACCCCTTGGTAGTAGTACCTATTTGGGCATTTTAGCTCATAGGAGAATTAGACATCTTTCATTTCTTTTTTTTATTACAATTGGCCTCCCCTTTTCCTATTTTCTTTTTTTTATTACAAAGTCGAATGCACCCGGAACAGAAGAGCTTGTATGACTCGGTTGATAAATATAAAATAATCTAAAAAGGTGAGTCAGGATCGTAGCAGATGGAGATCTGTAGGTTCTTTCCAGCTGTTTCTCTGTTAGGTGCAACCATTTAATGTTGAAAAATTCGACATAGCAACATTGTCATTTTTAAACGGTCGGTGTTGCGACGCGACTTGATTTTTGAACGGGGTAGTGTTGCAACCAGCTAATGTTGAAAAATTTGACATAGCAACATTATCATTTTTAAACGGTCGGTGTTGCGACGCGACTTGATTTTTGAACGGGATAGTGTTGCAATGAGTTAAAGTTAAACAATTCGACATAGCAACATTATCATTTTTAAACGGTCGGTGTTGCGACGCGACTTGATTTTTGAACGGGATAGTGTTGCAATGAGTTAAAGTTGAACAATTCGACATAGCAACATTATCATTTTTAAACGGTCGGTGTTGCGACGCGACTTGATTTTTGAACGGGGTAGTGTTGCAACCAGCTAATGTTGAAAAATTTGACATAGCAACATTATCATTTTTAAACGGTCGGTGTTGCGACGCGACTTGATTTTTGAACGGGATAGTGTTGCAACCAGTTAAAGTTGAACAATTCGACATAGCAACATTATCATTTTTAAACGGTCGGTGTTGCGACGCGACTTGATTTTTGAACGGGGTAGTGTTGCAAACCGGGTAGGAAACCCAACCCAGTGTGAGTTTATGAACGACTATCTCGTGACCTTGCTCAAGTTAAATTGTACATCAAACTCTGCCTACATACCCCGATCATTACTCATGATTCATGATACTTTACATACATACATATACTCACGCCTGTCTCCCAGAGGGGTAGGCAGAGACTACAGATTTCCATCTGCTACGATCCTGAGACACCTCTTTTGCTTCTTCTACATCTATCAATCTAGTCATACAAGTTCTTCTATTCCGGGTACTGTTTACTTCGCCCTTGTTCAGTATGTCACCCATTTGGTCGACATACGTCCTTCTAGGGCGGCCCGGTCGACTAGAGCAGCATAAATTCCTTTCGTCACTCTACTTTCATTCATCCCCTCTATATGCCCAAACCTTAGAATTAAATTAAATGTTAGTTTACTTCGATTATTTTAGTTTCTTTAAAATAAATATTCTTACCTGACACCAGTTTTGCTGGAGCTCCTACATTCGGATCACCACACGCTGTTACTTCAATCTTAATGTAATCTGGATCGTTCTGAAAGAAACAAAAACACTTCTTTTATTCACAGTGATCGGTAATTCATTTTTTTTATTATCATCGTAGTGACCCTGGTCAACATTATAGGCTGTAAAGGGTGTTCATAAAATAACGCCCAAGCTGAAAACGGGGCAATGATTGAATGAACGAGGGCGGAGCCGCGGGCAAAGGCTAGTATAACGTCCTGAGACGTCGGGTATTTACCGAGTGCCCGAGTGCAACCGAAATATCCCGAATGGATAACGCGTCCGGTGTTTACGAATATGCAGCCTGGACAAGTGCGATATCAAACGCTCTAGAGGTTCCGTACAATACTGAATAAAAATAAATAATAAGAAATATTAAAAACACCAGTGCCGGAATAGAGATTTAGTTCGGATTTCAGTGCAGTCGGGGGACTACCAACGTCTTCTGAACACTTCCCAAAAGTAACTAGCCAGAGCTCGATTGTATTTAGCGCACTCCTAAGTGTACTTTACACATTACTAAGTGTACTTTGGTTTAAACATGCCCTACCACACACGCTCAGACATTTCAACAAACAATCTATAAACATATTATTCTTCATATACACACTTCCATACATATACACATACCTACACAAAAATTCATGCCCTAGGTTTGTCGGTTCTTTGCTTCTACACACAGAACACTATGCGGAAATATCTAAAATTACTAAACTACGTCCTTTATGTACTAAAATCTTATTTGAATGAATAATACACTTACAAATACATTACACGATATAGACAATATTGAAATTGCCCGTTCTGTTCTCTGTGAAATTGAAGATCTCAATCGACATATACCCATCAAACAAAATGAGTTAAAAATATCGATCATCTAAATATTACCGTTCACTCCTTTGATTTTATACCAGACTAGTTTTTGCCCGCGGCTCCGCTCGCGTCGAAGAGATTTTCGTGGAAATAAGGAAAACAAAATAATTTGATTTTTTGAACGACTATATGCAACGGACACCATGTTTAAGCAAAGCGCTAATAAAGACCAATCAAATAAGCCTAAACTCGAAGGGTCTGCTGTTGTCCGTTGAGGAGATCCCATTCTCATCTTCTAGTCCCATCATCAGACCCTGGTCTTCATGTTTTACCAAAGTGCTAATAAAAACCAATCAAATAAGCCCAAACTCAAAGGATCTGCTGTTGTCCGTTGAGGAGATCCCATACCCATCTTCCAGTCCCATCATCAGACCCTGGTCACCATGTTTTACCAAAGTGCTAACAAAGACCAATCAAATAAGCCCAAACTCGAAGGGTCTGCTGTTGTCCGTTGAGGAGATCCCGTACCCATCTTCCAGTCCCATCATCAGACCCTGGTTTCCATGTTTTACCAAAGTGCTAACAAAGACCAATCAAATAAGCCCAAACTCGAAGGGTCTGTTGTTGTCCGTTGAGGAGATCCCGTACCCATCTTCCAGTCCCATCATCAGACCCTGGTTTCCATGTTTTACCAAAGTGCTAACAAAGACCAATCAAATAAGCCCAAACTCGAAGGGTCTGTTGTTGTCCGTTGAGGAGATCCCGTACCCATCTTCCAGTCCCATCATCAGACCCTGGTTTCCATGTTTTACCAAAGTGGTAATAAAGATCAATCAGATAAGCCCAAACTCGAAGGGTCTGTTGTTGTCCGTTGAAGAGATCCTGTACCCATCTTCCAGACCCATCATCAGACCCTGGTCACCATGTTTTACCAAAGTGCCAGGAAGTGTGTCAGGATCGTTGTATTAAAATTAAATATGGCCTATGTTACTGATCAATAGTGTAGCCTTTTACAAAAGAAAACATTTTTGGAATCGGGTAACTTTTCCAAGCTTAATATTAGCAAGAGGTGTGTCAGGATCGTTGTATTAAAATTAAATATAGCTTATGTTACTCAAAATAGTGAAGCTTTTTACAAAAGAAATAATTTTTAGAATTGGATCTGTAGTTCCAAAGATTACCCCAAACATACAAAAGCAAGAGGTGTGTCAGGATCGTTGTATTAAAATTAAATATGGCCTATGTTACTCATCAATAGTGTAGCCTTTTATAAAAGAAAAGATTTTGGGAATCGGGTAACTTTTCCAAGCTTAATATAAGTAAGAGGTGAGTCAGGATCGTTGTATTAAAATTAAATATAGCCTTTGTTACTCAAAAATAGTAAAGCTTTTTACAAAAGAAATAATTTTTAGAATCGGTTCTGTAGTTCCAAAGATTACCTCAAACATACAAAAGCAAGAGGTGTGTCAGGATCGTTGTATTAAAATTAAATATAGCCTATGTTACTCAACAATAGTGTAGCTTTTTACAAAAGAAAGAATTTTTAGAATCGGTTCAGTAGTTCCAAAGATTACCTCAAACATACAAAAGCAAGAGGTGTGTCAGGATCGTTGTATTAAAATTAAATATAGCCTATGTTACTCAACAATAGTGTAGCTTTTTACAAAAGAAAGAATTTTTAGAATCGGTTCAGTAGTTCCAAAGATTACCTCAAACATACAAAAGCAGGAGGTGTGTCAGGATCGTTGTATTAAAATTAAATATAGCCTATGTTACTCAAAAACAGTGAAGCTTTTTACAAAAGAAAGAATTTTTAGAATCCGTTCAGTAGTTCCAAAGATTACCTCAAACATACAAAAGCAAGAGGTGTGTCAGGATCGTTGTATTAAATATTTAATATGGCCTATGTTACTCATCAATAGTGTAGCCTTTTACAAAAGAAAACATTTTTGGAATCGGGTAACTTTTCAAAGCTCAATATTAGCAAGAGGTGTGTTAGGATCGTTGTATTAAAATTATATATGGCCTATGTTACTCAACAATAGTGTAGCTTTTTACAAAAGAAAGAATTTTTAGAATCGGTTCAGTAGTTCCAAAGTTTACCTCAAACATACAAACAAACAAATCTTTCCTCTTTATATAATACCTTAGTGTAGATGTAATTGTTTTGACAGAATGTCGCTTCAATGCGGATAAACCAACCCCGTCCTTAGAAAACTACACAACGTGTGAATCCACCCAACATTTGAACCAAACTGACGGCGTTGTGATTCACATCAAAAATGATATCGTTATCACTAACATTCGAGAGATCAAATTGGACCATGCATCGCGTATACAGATAGATACATACAATACTGCTTTGTTAGGGATATATCGTTCTCCATCAAACACAAATGCTGATCCATTCATAAATTCACTTAGTGCCCACTTAGAAACTGAATTTATCGAATTGGAGAGGGCCCAAAGAGAATTGTTAAAGGTTATGTATTTTAAACCCTACAGATACCCAACAGATAATTTATATTCTTCTTGCGATCTCTTGTCCATAAGAATATTGTATATTGCAAATACAGTCCTAAAAAAGCATAAAAAATATGTGTTCGACCCACATTTTTCAAAAAAGAGAAAAAGAGGCAACATTATTAAACTTCCAAAAGAAAGAATTTTTACAAATCTACTTTTGCACGCAGACAATTTAACTATCAGTCAGCTATACAACGAGATAAACAGAAGTCTAGATATATATACAAAAAATAATTTTAAATGCAATAAGCAAACAACATTATTATCAAAAACAACGAGCTACGAAGAGACTGAAAACCTTAGAAATTAAATTAACTATTATGTAGATAAATAAATATAAAAATAAAATATACAAACAAACACACATACACACCCTCCCTCTCACCCTCATACACCCTCTCACACACCCTTCCATTGCACTGACACATGCTGCATGTTATTTCTTTTTTATTATGTACTAAAATAATTTTTTGTAAAAGTATTCTAAAACCAAAGCTGTGGACTGAAGGAGCGGAGTCTTCTGTTACAGGTATTTTTTACTTAAAAGAAGGCTCCAGCTGTAATTGTAATTATGAAAATATTTGGTTATAACTATAAACATTTTTGCATTTTTTTTTTACTATTACATGGGATACGTGTTGTTTTGTATGTCCCCCGACTGCACTGAAATCCGAATTAAGTCTCTATTCCGGCAGTCGTGTTTTTTAATATATATATATATATTTTATTAAATACTTTTTTGTATATATTATATTTATATATAAGGCAACTTTGATTTATGCAGCCAAACTCATACCGGAGACTTGGTAAGTGATCAGTAACACGGAACGATAATACTTTTTGTTAATTTCGCAAAATAAATCTTGACGTCCCATAGTCATTGATTCGGGGCTGGGCTTGCGTGTGTAAGGCACACGAAAAGAATAATTTACTAATTTCACAAAAAGGGTCATCGAATCTTGTTACTGAGCACTTACCGAGTCTTCATTGAGAATCTGGCTGCAACGATACCACACACTTCGAAATAGGTTCAGGCATTAAGACCCCGTCATAGCCTAATTTGCAATTTTTGATTCGCTTTTTTTCTACTTTTCATGTATGTAATAATTTGAAAATATATATATATATATATATATATATATATTTACTTGATCATATAACACGACGACGACGGACAAATACCTGATAGCTACAACTTTGCTCGATAGAATTAAATGTCAAAGTTGCCCCTATTTTTGTCTTTGTTTCGGTATTATGTTATCAAGGTATGAGCTACAAAGTTCATTTTTGAACTATTTTAAATTTTTCGATACAACAGATGGGTATGCCCGACATTTTTTTGTTTAAATAATTTTGACCATATTCGTCAATATAAACAACGATAATGTTTACAAGTAGGACGTTTGTACTACGTCCAGCTCGCGCGCCTATTGGCCGATCAGTGCCGCTCCAACTCTCCGACGGGAAGGCTGTGTCACAGGTCGTCGCCTCAATTCGTCGCGTCGAATTTATACTTTTGACGATGTTTTGGTTTGCATCTGCGAATCATTCGTTCACTGGTCTCCAATAATGAGCAATAAGCATGATAAAAGAAAAAAGCTCACGCGACGAGAAAAAAGGCAATGAAAGAATGTGGTAAGTAAATACTTGTAGTATATTATTAATAAAATAAACTTTTTTTGATGTGGATTAAATATTTGTTTTTGTAATCCAGTCACTATCGAACGATTGACTAATAAGTAGCTTTTTAAATCGCTAATAAATAGGTACAGTACAACGCATTTTTTGTATTTGTAACGAACTTTCTACTTCCTTGTTCTACACTGAGAAAACTCCATGTGGTGAATGACGTAAAAATAAGGATGTATAATAAGATTATTACGATGAAACCTTATACAAGGTGAAATTCAGTCAACCACCTAAATTCATACTGGAGACTCGGTTAGTGATCAGGAACAAGGTTCAAAGATCTTTTGGACTATTTTCACTATGGGGCAAAAAGAAATATTTTTTCGAATTTCACCTGGAAGGTCATTAAACCTTGTTCCTGACGACTAACCGAGTCTACAGTATGAATTTAGGCGGTTGACTGAATTTCATCCTGTATAAGGTGACTAATTTATGCAGCCAAAGTCTTACCGAAGACTCGGTAAGTACTCAGGAACAAGGTTCAAATCAAATTTTGTGAAATTCGTGAATTATACTTTTCGTGTCCCTTACAAACGCAAGCCCAGCCCCGAGTCAATTACTATGGGACGTCAAGATTTCATTTTGCGAAATTAGCAAAAAGTGTTATCATTCCGTGCTGTTACTTATCACTTACTAAGCCTACAGTATGCGTTTGACTGTATAAATTAAAGTCACCTTATATTGTTGTTTCAAACCATAATATGAAAAAAATAAAATACGTTGTCACTATAACTTAGAAGGAAGAAGATGGGTACAAAGTGTGAAAAACAATGCTTTATACAGATATTCTATGCCGAGGTTACGCAAACTAGAAAAAAGTGCCAAATGGATTTCATGAGATAAAATATCTGTAACAGCTTATATCACGCAAAAAATTTGGAAAAATTGAGAAATCCGGAAAATGTTCCGCAGTAAAAGTTGTTTGTATGGAAGAGTACTCCCGCCAGTATCTGGCTTCCACAACATCATCCAGTATAATTAAAAAAAGACCCTTATAAACTAAGATAATTGATTGAAATAGGCGTTACCTCGCGGAAGTCCATTGTTCAGCGGAATGTTGCATATTATATTCAGTAAGGTTATATAAACTAATTTGAGAAAGTTGTTTTTTTTTTTCAGTGTCCTGTATGGGCTAGGCATGACTACTGACAACAAATATGAAACTTTGGCACCTGTTGTATCGACATCTCCTTAATTGAAAAGGTAGCGAGCATAAGATGCAAATAAAACTCGTACTAATTAATTCTTATAACAGTTACGTACAATAAAAATGTGGGCTCAGTAAAGGATCGTAGTTTATAAATTAACTTGATTTTTCATTTACTTGAATTTTTTGTAATAAAATCTTGTTTCAGCAAGGAAAATGACAACGCATCACCGAATCTTGCTGCTGAAGACTCAAATGACAACTATTGTCTAATTTAAACTGGCGACATAAATCAGAAAAATTTACGGAAGTATGTTTTTTCAACAGTAAATGTGATACATAATGAAAATTCTCGCACATTGTGTTACAACCAACCATTTCAAACATATTTCTGATGTTTCGGCAATATTTTTCAGCAAAGTTATTAAACTTAAATTAAACCTTTGAAGTTGACAATGTGATTATTTTTCTGTAAACGAAGTGTAGGAGATTACTCACCACAAAGTATATAAAGTAGTATTTGCAAATCCATCCATCCATTCATCAGCCTGTTTCGTCCACTGCTGGACATAGGCCTTTCCAGGATTTCGCCACTCTTGGCGGTCCTCCTGGAAGAAATGCCCATACTCACACACGCTGGGCAGGCGGGTTGGTGAGCGCGGTGCCGAAGCCCTTGCACCAGTGACGCCGCTGCCCGTCACCAGTCTGATTTATATAAGGCCCGGCAATTGGGGATGGACATATCGCCATCCATCGGTCCCAGGCAATGGTGGGCCGCCTGGTTTTGCCTGAGAGCTGTTCTCTTACTCTCCCCCGAATAACTTCGGGAGGTTTGCGAGTAAGATGGTGGTACTTCCACAGTCGAGCCCGGCATCAGCTCTACCACCTAAATATAATACACATAATACAATAAATATAATACATTATTGATCCATGCGAAACATTTGTCTATGATAAACACGTATTTAACAATATTGAAGTCTTTCTCAAAATGGTGAATTAAGCGCTGGAAATTTTATAATTTCGCATGAAAACGTAAGCGGCCTCTTAAGTGTTACAACTATTTTAATTATATATATATATTTTTATGTGAATAAAAACTTTCTTTATACCTTCTATATTATTTCGTCAATGATCTTTTGCTTCCAATGGTTTTTATGGTTCCACGCCCAAAGGGCAAAACGGAGCCCTATTAATGTCGCTCTGCTGTCTGTCCGTCCGCATGTCACAGGTCTCTAGCTTGCAAACGGAATGAAGTAAAGATCTGAAATTCGCAACCGTGGCGTGCCGTCTCTACGCCTTTCCAATGTTCTTTCATACAAAATGCAGGAGAGGGACGTGGTGCAAAACAGATAGAAGAGGTGCGCTGATGGTGCGCCCGTCGCCGCGCCGTTTCTGTGTGGCTTGCGCTGAAGGACTAATTCTTTCAAACAAAAAAATAATTATTTAAATCGGTTAATAATTAACAGAATTGTAGGTTAACATACCCAAAAATTATTGTAATACTGGAAAGTATTACAGTAACTGGAAGATTGCATCAGCTAGGCTTCTCAGAAAGCCCCGAGAAACATAAACATTCGCATCCGATAGATAGTGCAACATAGTTGCAGTCTATAGATATGACGCAATATTCACCGAGGTCGAGGGTTGAGGGTACATAACTAGCTACTGTGCTACTTTGTGGTGTTCGCATAACCGCGATAAATCGAATGAGACGTCAGGCGCGTTTCAATCGCCGTTTAATTCTACTCTTCAAACAAAGAAACTTACAGTGCAGCTACGTGAGGCCTCTATCCGAGAAGATTGCATCAGCTAGGCTTCTCAGAAAGCCACGAGAAACATAAGCATTCGCATCCGATAGATAGTGCAACAAAGTTGCAGTCTATAGATATGACGCAATATTCACCGAGGTCGAGGGTTGAGGGTACATAACTAGCTACTGTGCTACTTTGTGGTGTTCGCATAACCGCGATAAATCGAATGAGACGTCAGGCGCGTTTCAATCGCCGTTTAATTCTACTCTTCAAACAAAGAAACTTACAGTACAGCTACGTAAGGCCTCTATCCGAGAAGATTGCATCAGCTAGGCTTCTCAGAAAGCCACGAGAAACATAAACATTCGCATCCGATAGATAGTGCAACAAAGTTGCAGTCTATAGATATGACGCAATATTCACCGAGGTCGAGGGTTGAGGGTACATAACTAGCTACTGCGCTACTTTGTGGTGTTCGCATAACCGCGATAAATATTATTGTGTAGCATTTAGTCATATTTTAATAGAGAAACACGTTTTGCTCAATTCAACCCAGTTTTATCGCAATATTACACTGAAAAAAAAAAAAAAATTACGTGATACTTGCCAGGACCCTCTCTCCCCCACGTGAGATTTGGTGAGAATCGGCTTGACCCCCCCCCCCCCCCTAAACGCCTCACGTAATTTATGGATGCCCGCTAATAAATAGATAGCTCGATACAATGATCCTCGAGGCATGCATGGATTTAGCCTGAGATGGGAGATCTTGGTGACGACCACATCAAGGAAGAAGATTTAAAGTATCTTATGTACTCAGACATACTTAGATTTATTAAAAGAAGCGGAAGATTTGAGGAGGGAATGCCCCTGGGACATTAGGATACCAAAGCTCCAAGCAATGGGAATTGGATGGAATAGCTCCAAGTAGAGAGCCGACCATCCGCCCGAGCCCAGCAGGCGTCCCACCTCAACATCATCACGCGTGAGTTTCATGAACTTACAGAGCAGTGGTCAGCAGGCTCTTGTTTGACACACAGGGGGTCGTGCACCACTGCTATGTCTTGCTGCACTGTGCCATTTATGGGATATATTTCTGACTCTGAGTCCTCACTCGGACAGTCAGGGTCATCTGATAACTGTTTCGTAACTGAAAATAAAGTTATTTGTTGTTAGAGGTACCATGTCATTGTTAGGGTTCCGTACCCGAAGGGTTCCAAACGGGACACTATTACTAAGCCTCCGCTGTCTGTTTGTCTGTCAGTCTGTCACAGGGGTCTACAGCTTCAGCCGTAAGGTAGACAGTTGAAATTTTCACAGGATACGTGTAACCCCATTTGTTATCAACTTTTTTTTTATCGCTATGTTTTTCCTATGATTGTCCAGTTATGGTCTATAATTGTGATTTTTTTCATATTTTTCGGTCGACCAGTTTCAGGAATAACGGGGGCATGCATTTTTTTGTGGTTTTTCAAAGATTTCTCGAAATCGGTGCCAGTAAATACAGTAAAAGTATATGCCTATTTTTACAACAACTCTTTAATGTCTACAATTTGATACCCATATTGTATTTTAAAGAATTTATTTTTTATTTTTCTCACTTTTGTATTAAATTTAATTAATTTTTTTATTTTTTTTATACCGTGTTATGGACGCAAGTGAATACTATTTTTGTAGAAAATTTCAAATCTTTACCAAAGTTGTATGCTGTGACATACGGACGGACAACGGAGTCTCACCATAAAGGTTCCGTTTGTACCTTTTGTATACTACGGAACCCTAAAAACTCGAAAATATAGCATTTCTTTAAAGTTATTAATTTTAAATTTTAAAGATCACATTATTGTACATAGTCTAAAGTAAAACCACAAATAATAAAATTAGAGTTCCGTACTCAGTCAGAGGGTTCTGAATTGTTTGACAGGCGCTACCATTTTAGCGGCTTAATATTGCTATAGCATCTATTGTTGCTATGTTTGTTTTTAGGGTTCCGTACCAGTATTGTGTGATGGTGCGGAACCCTTTGTGCGCGAGTCCAACTCGCATTTGGCCAAATTATTAAACATAGGGCTGCAGTATGTAAATGTAGTCAGTTACCTGCAGACGAAGTGGCATTTGGTGCTACGTCCTGCTTGCTATCCAACGTCTCTCCGGTATCCAGGCGGTCCAACGTGTCCTGCAACACAACATAATTAATTATAATCAATAAGTTAAGGCTGACAGTGAGAGCTGTGCAAATCAAATCAAAATATTTATTTTGTAAAGTAGATACATAAAGTATACTTTCTACAAGTCAAAGTTAATGTTAATCTTTACAATAAATATCTTTAGAATAAAAAAATAATATGTATATACTATTAAGGGAAATACATACAAAAAATATTTAGGTTGGGCTACAAAAATTAATTTATACACATACATAAAATAGAGAAATCTAGGAATAAAAATATTATATATAAATGATGCAACGAACAAAGAAGTTGGTAAATAAATACGGGAAACACATCCAAAAAATATTAAGGTTGGGCTACTAAAATGTAATAAAGTTATAAACCTGCATAAAGTAAAGAAATATAGGAATAAAAATATTATATATACATAATGCCTAACCATCCCCACCATTCGATTAGTATTGCTAAGAAGAAGGGCAAAAAACTTAGTAAACATGAATTTTTTCATTTGTAACACAACCTTAATCTATACAATTTTCCTGTACCTACTTAAGTAAAGGCAAATATAAAACCATTGGAATTATGTCCAAGAGAGAAAAAAAAATATTGATCTTAGTCAATCAGTCTTACATTGTCTATTACCTTTTACAGCAAAGTCAGTTTACATATTAGTTAACTATAAAGGGCTTAAGATTGGCCTTTATAGGAATCAAACATGTGCATTTTACAAGACCAGCATACATCCTTGTTACATGTTTGTCTTGTTGGTTATTATCAGTGATCCACATTATTAATTATAATCAGTAACTTATGGCTGAGAGCAAGAGCTGTTCATTTGAGATATTGCTCGAAGCGCTACCAGTTTCAAGCGCACCTAATGAAACGCAAATGGTAGAGCTTTGATGAATACCTCGTTCATTTAACTCTAAGATATCTTCTTTATAGTAAAATGAATAAAATGCAGAGGGAACAGTTATTTTATTACTTATACATACATAAATTAAACTTGGTCAACTATCTATCAATCTGGCAACAGAAGTTAGGAATATGACTTTAATAAAGCCGATTCTGAAGACTTCAATTTTAGTTTTAGTGCTGTCAAAACAAAAACTTCCTCATTCCAAAATAGTAATAGTTTCAGGTAGTCGAAACGATTCCGTGAAACGTTTTAAATATGCTAACGATGCCAACATGCTTCGACAGCAAATGCTGAAAATCAGAATGAGAAAGACAATGACCAAGAAGATGATACATTTTTTTTTAATATTATATACAAGGCTTTTGACTTATTTTGCGTTGTTTCATTTAAATTTTTATATCAATATTTTACGAGTACTAAATATCTACTTAGGAATACTAAAACTACTCAAAAGAGGTAATAACCACTTAAAGTATGTATAAAAAGCATAATTATGATAAATCTTAATCATAAATATTTTTGTCGTTGTAAATCCATCATTTTGCCGTACGTGCGCCGTTTAATTCTACTCTTCAAACAAAGAAACTTACAGTGCAGCTACGTGAGGCCTCTATCCGAGAAGATTGCATCAGCTAGGCTTCTCAGAAAGCCACGAGAAACATAAACATTCGCATCCGATAGATAGTGCAACAAAGTTGCAGTCTACCTAGTCGGTGCTTAAATTCTGTCACAAACAAAATTGGCTATAAAATGAAAACTAATCATGACATTCAAAAAAAGTTTTTTTTAAAAAAAGGTAATTTAATTAGCTTACATTAAACACAAAATTTATTCAAAATGATTGCCACCATTTTTCACACAAGCCTTCAATCTTCGAGGCCAATCATCAATAGCAGCACGGACCATATTCATGTCGATATCCGCTACTGCTTTAATCAATGATGACTTTAGGCTGCTCAAATTTTTGCGAGGTTTAAAACAGACCTTCTCCTCCAATTCCTGCCAAATTTTGTAATCCAGTGGATTGAGGTCAGGGCTAGTAGAGGCCCAATCTTGATGCCTTATTAGCTCGATATTCTGGCGCTCGAACCATTCCTGAGTTGTTTTGGCCTAATGAGCAGGTGCGGAGTCCTGTTGAAATACAAATGGCCGTCCTCCAAAGAGTGTCTGGGGCAGATCTTTTACTATGCGATCTAAAACCGTGTCTTGGTACACTTTTGCACTGGTTTTGACACCTTTTTCACAAAAATGCACTTCAGTAGGGCCATAGTAGGACACTCCCAACCAAATCATGACTGATGATGGATGATGGCCGTGCTGCACTCTAGGAATGGCATTTCCAGCGGCCGCAGAGCTGGTAGCGTACACCCTGTCATTTTGTTTATTGTACTTCTCTTCGATATTAAAAATTTTCTCGTCTGTAAACAGGATATCGCGGTGTCTGTTTCTTGCGTACCGCTTTAGCAAAACTTTGCATTTTTTGGCTCTCATAGCTATCAGACGCGCGTTCAGAAGATGCCCACTCTTTTTTCGGTAAGCTCGTAGTCCCAGGTCTTCATTAAGTACTTTTTTTACGGTACTTCTGGTTAAACCCATCTCCAAAGCCATCAGTTTCTGCGTGCGGACGGGATTTCTTGCAATACGCGCCTTGATTCCTTTGATGACCCCTGGAGTCCTAACGGAACGAGGTCTGCCAGTTCTTTTCTCGTCATCGACACTAGAGGTTTCATTGTACCTCTTGATGGTACGGTACACGAACCTCTTCGTGATTTTTAATTTTTGAAGCAAGTTGAATATCGTCTTCGGTGGATGGCCGCAACGATGCAATGCAATTACTGCTACTCGGTCCTCTTTGCGAGTCCACTCCATCGTAAAAAATTAATGAATGTAATTGTGATTTCGCAGATTATTAATCAAAAAATATGTGAAAATCGAACACCATTTCATTTTTTTTTCTAGGTGTTCTATTTTTAAAATAAATGGCCAGTGACAGTATTTAAGAACCGACTAGGTATAGATATGACGCAATATTCACCGAGGTCGAGGGTTGAGGGTACATAACTAGCTACTGTGCTACTTTGTGGTGTTCGCATAACCGCGATAAATATTATTGTGTAGCATTTAGTCATATTTTAATAGAGAAACACGTTTTGCTCAATTCAACCCAGTTTTATCGCAATATTACAATGAAAAAATAAAAATTACGTGATACTTGCCAGGACCCTCTCTCCCCCACGTGAGATTTGGTGAGAATCGGCTTGACCCCCTCCCCCCCTAAACGCCTCACGTAATTTATGGATGCCCCCTAATAAATAGATAGCTCGATACAATGATCCTCGAGGCATGCACGGATTTAGCCTGAGATGGGAGATCTTGGTGACGACCACATCAAGGAAGAAGATTTAAAGTATCTTATGTACTCAGACATACTTAGATTTATTAAAAGAAGCGGAAGATTTGAGGAGGGTATGCCCCTGGGACATTAGGATACCAAAGCTCCAAGCAATGGGAATTGGATGGAATAGCTCCAAGTAGAGAGCCGACCATCCGCCTGAGCCCAGCAGGCGTCCCACCACAACATCATCACGCGTGAGTTTCATGAACTTACAGAGCAGTGGTCAGCAGCCTCTTGTTTGACACACAGGGGGTCGTGCTCCACTGCTATGTCTTGCTGCACTGTGCCATTTATGGGATATATTTCTGACTCTGAGTCCTCACTCGGACAGTCAGGGTCATCTGATAACTGTTTCGTAACTGAAAATAAAGTTATTTGTTGTTAGAGGTACCATGTCATTGTTAGGGTTCCGTACCCGAAGGGTTCCAAACGGGACACTATTACTAAGCCTCCGCTGACTGTCTCTCTGTCAGTCTGTCACAGGGGTCTACAGCTTCAGCCGTAAGGTAGACAGTTGAAATTTTCACAGGATACGTGTAACCCCATTTGTTATCAACTTTTTTTTATCGCTATGTTTTTCCTATGATTGTCCAGTTATGGTCTATAATTGTGATTTTTTTCATATTTTTCGGTCGACCAGTTTCGGGAATAACGGGGGCATGCATTTTTTGTGGTTTTTCAAAGATTTCTCGAAATCGGTGCCAGTAAATACAGTAAAAGTATATGCCTATTTTTACAACAACTCTTTAATGTCTACAATTTGACACCCATATTGTATTTTAAAGAATTTATTTTTTATTTTTCTCACTTTTGTATTAAATTTAATTAATTTTTTTTTATATATACCCTGTTATGGACGCAAGTGAATACTATTTTTGTAGAAAATTTCAAATCTTTACCAAAGTTGTATGCTGTGACATACGGACGGACAACGGAGTCTCACCATAAAGGTTCCGTTTGTACCTTTTAGATACTACGGAACCCTAAAAACTCGAAAATATAGCATTTCTTTAAAGTTATTAATTTTAAATTTTAAAGATCACATTGTTGTACATAGTAAAACCACAAATAATAAAATTAGAGTTCCGTACTCAGTCAGAGGGTTCTGAATTGTTGGACAGGCGCTACCATTTTAGCGGCTTAATATTGCTATAGCATCTATTGTGGATATGTATGTTTCTAGGGTTCCGTACCAGTATTGTGTGATGGTACGGAACCCTTTGTGCGCGAGTCCGACTCGCACTTGGCCAAATTATTAAACATAGGGCTGCAGTATGTAAATGTAGTCAGTTACCTGCAGACGAAGTGGCATTTGGTGCTACGTCCTGCTTGCTATCCAACGTCTCTCCGGTATCCAGGCGGTCCAACGTGTCCTGCAACACAACATAATTAATTATAATCAATAAGTTAAGGCTGACAGTGAGAGCTGTGCAAATCAAATCAAAATATTTATTTTGTAAAGTAGATACATAAAGTATACTTTCTACAAGTCAAAGTTAATGTTAATCTTTACAATAAATATCTTTAGAATAAAAAAATAATATGTATATACTATTAAGGGAAATACATACAAAAAATATTTAGGTTGGGCTACAAAAATTAATTTATACACATACATAAAATAGAGAAATCTAGGAATAAAAATATTATATATAAATGATGCAACGAACAAAGAAGTTGGTAAATAAATACGGGAAACACATCCAAAAAATATTAAGGTTGGGCTACTAAAATGTAACAAAGTTATAAACCTGCATAAAGTAAAGAAATATAGAAATAAAAATATTATATAGGGTTACATAAAAACAATTGGCGAAACTCAAACCAGAGGTAGTGTTCATGTATAGAAACAAGACTGTGGAATCAGTTTTTGAAAATTCTAAAAGTCAATATTTAATTTTAAAGTTTTTCCAGACGAGACAAACCCAACACAGCTGATTGTGTCGCCTAGACAGGAGACAACTAGCCCCCTTATCGTCTAACTTCAACATTTATCGCTATCGCTTTCAAACGTATCATGATTAGCTATAAATGGCATCACACATCATTTGAAAAGCGATTGACACGACAAGCGATAGCGATAGATGTTCACGTTAGACGATTCAGGCCGGTTGAATGAAATCCCGCTTTCAAGGACACGCTCACACCTTAATAATAACCGACTATGGACGGTCGTTATGCTAGTAGGTAGGTACCTAATTATTTCGTTTTGAAATATTATTGCCTATCACCGTAATATCATTTAATTTTCATTTGCTTGCCCTAATTATTAACAGCAAAAAAAGTTGTTTTGATGAAGTTTAGGTGGCATTCAGGGTTTATCGTTTTGCTAAAATAACACAAAGTTCGAACAGAAATGTGTGTGCGTGCCGAACATATTGCTAGCGTTTGGCACGATAACTAAATAAGCGGAAAGTACAGTGATGAGAATCAAATTATTTACCTTTTTACAAATGCTGTTGAAAGTGCCGTCCATTGTACTGAATGCACAGGTTAGCACGTCTCAGTATGTTAGACTGCACCCTTCCAAGTGTTTCTCGATCCTGTCGCACTACGTCAAACTTTGGCTTTTAGTAGCGCCACAGTTCTCACAGAAAGAAAATTGTCTGTGTACACCAAATCTTTCACACGTCCCCACAAAAAGAAGTCCAACGGTGTAAGGTCTGGTGAACGTGGAGGCCAAGGAACCGGACCTCCATTTCCTATGCATCTCTGCCCGTACTTCTCATTGAGATAGTGGCGCACTGCTAGCGCGAAGTGAGCGGGTGCTCCATCGTGCTGATAGAAGAGACCGCCGCCACGATGTACATCTAGTGGTAACTCGTCCAGAAGGTCCCCCACATGCTCGAGCAGCTCGAGATATGTAGCACTATTCAGCCTCTCCGGGAACAGAGGCCCCACGATGTGACCGTTCACGATGCCAGCCCATACGTTCACGGAAACACGGTACTGCACGTGATCCACTCGGATTGCGTGAGGGTTGTGAGGCGACCACACATGTGCGTTATGTTGGTTAAACAGTCCGACCCGCGTGAATGTGGACTCGTCAGTCCAAAAGATGTTTCGGTTGCGGTTCTGCAACAACCACTCACAAAACACAATCCGGGGCCCGTAGTCACGCTCAAGTAGTTCTTGTACCCTTGTGAAATGATATGGGTGTTGCCCACCCTCTCGCAGCAGGTGCCAACAATAAAATTGGCTAACACCGAACTCCTTCGCTCCATCGTTAGTACTTGCTTCCGGGAACATCTCAAAGAATTCGAGGACTTCATCCTCCAGGTGCCTATGACGAGGTCGGCCGCCATCGTAATTAGGGCGCCGAAAAACACCGTAATCCCGCAACCTCTGGGTTGCGCCGAGCACTGTGGCGCGAGTAGGCACGCTACCGTGAGGGTGCAGACGTTGGTACAGCTCCCGAGCAAAGTCCAGCACGAAGCCACTAGCCATGTAACACATCACCATATCAAAGTACTCCGAGTTGGTGTAGGCATACGGCATGTTGCTTTTTGTCACTTTTCACTTACGATTACAGACACACACAATATTGCGTTGATGCGTTTGCGCGGTTAGTGACGGCGGCGACGGACGCGGCGGGGCCGCGGGGCGGGGGGCATCGCGGTAATTCGGCTTGTGGGGATTCCCCGCCGGGAATAGTCTGTGAAACACGTTAGTACGTGCGGCAGCAACTTGGATCCACGGACAGCGGGGGTCTTTGATAATACCGCCCGCACGTCGTCGCGGACTTTTCTTTTTGTTGTTTTCGCGCGTAATCGTTTTAGACAATATTGCTTTGTTCTATTTTAAATTTGAAGTTAGATGATAAGGGGGCTGGTTGTCTTCTGTCTAGGCAACACAATGTTTGGGTGTATCTCGTCCGGGAAAACTTTAAAATAAATATTGACTTTTAGAATTTTCAAAAACTAATTCCACAGTCTTGTTTCTATACATGAACACTACCTCTGGTTTGAGTTTCGCCAATTGTTTTTATGTAACCCTATATATACATAATGCCTAACCATCCGCACCATTCGATTAGTATTGCTAAGAAGAAGGGCAAGAAACTTAGCAAACATGATTTTTTTTTCATTTGTAACACAACCTTAATCTATACAATTTTCCTATACCTTCTTAAGTAAAGGCAAATATAAAACCATTGGAATTATGTCCAAGAGGGAAAAAAAAAATATTGATCTTAGTCAATCCGTCTTACATTGTCTATTACCTTTTACAGCAAAGTCAGTTTACATATTAGTTAACTATAAAGGGCATAAGATTAGCCTCTAGAGGAATCAAACATGTGCATTTTACAAGACCAGCATACATCCTTGTTACATGTTTGTCTTGTTGGTTATTATCAGTGATCCACATTATTAATTATAATCAGTAACTTATGGCTGAGAGCAAGAGCTGTTCATTTGAGATATTGCTCGAAGCGCTACCAGTTTCAAGCGCACCTAATGAAACGCAAACGGTAGAGCTTTGATGAATACCTCGTTCATTTAACTCTAAGATATCTTCTTTATAGTAAAATGAATAAAATGCAGAGGGAACAGTTATTTTATTACTTATACATACATAAATTAAACTTGGTCAACTATCTATCAATCTGGCAACAGAAGTTAGGAATATGACTTTAATAAAGCCGATTCTGAAGACTTCAATTTTAGTTTTAGTGCTGTCAAAACAAAAACTTCCTCATTCCAAAATACTTCTTTAGTGTTAACAACAGAAGCTATAGTACTTTGGCTAAATTTAAGTTTGAACAGCACTAAAACTAAAATTACAGCCTTCGGAATTGACTTTATTGTGTTCAAAATAAAGCAAAATGGCAATGAAGGGTACAGATGGTGTCAAAAAGACGGCAGAAAACAATTGTACTATACATACCCAGCTACTTGGAAGATCAGCCTGCCGACATAGCACCTACAGTATATCCTTTTACTACACCCTAACCTAGTTCCGATGACCTTATGACTCAATACTAAAGAGACATCATAGACCTAATTGATCATCACGGTGCGGCGTATCACGGGTGAAAACTTTCGTTTATTTAGTAAAGTATTGCAGAATACTGTGACGAAGTATTCTGGTCTGAAGTTACTTACACTAAACATCATTTCTGTGCCAACATAATAATCTTCTTCTTTTACTGTGCCAACATAATATTCTTCTTCTTCTTCTTCTTTTACTGTGGCAACATAATATTCTTCTTCTTCTTTTTCTGTGCCAACATAATAATATTCTTCTTTTTCTTCTTTTATGATATGAAGGTTTCCCACACTATGGGGATTCTCCATTGTTATAAGCAAAAAAACGCACTTTTTTTGTAACTCAATCTTCAAGGCGAGTACCTAAAACAAAGGACATCACAATACCTTCATAAAATTGGACAGCACAAACAATGTACATACAATAACCACAACCATGTTAGAAAAGAATATAAATATAACAAAAATAAAGATAAATCACCACAAAACAATACATAAATAAATATTCATAGTTTAATATTATTTAATTTAATAAACCTACACAAAGGAACCATAAACAAAGGTCAGCAAAAAGTTGAAATTGACTGGGCGAGGGATTTCAGTAGGGAGAATATCGTACAAAGAGAATTTCAGTTTTTGACAATCAAAAAACATGTGATCTATGTATTCTACCCTCATATAAACCACACGCACACAAGGAATGGTCCCTCACCCCGATTCGCCAAGAACACAGGAGTAAAAACGTGTCCCAGTCGGAGGCGACAAACTATAGATGTCTGTAACTTATCAACATCGCGGTATTCAAAAAACCACGGCCGCTTTGGGATAACAGGTTGAATTCCAGAACATAAAAACCATTTTCACAACAAGAAAACGCTCTATCGCTGATGTTGAAATAAAAGTAGAAGATAATATCGTACCGTTTGAGAGTAAGGTAAAGTTATTGGGGATAATTCTTGACTCCAGACTTTCTGGCGTCCCCCACTTCTCGTAAGTCGCTCAGAAATGTGAAAGAGGAGCGAACGTCCTTCGTGCGCTTTCAGGGGTATGGTGGGGGTCCCACCCTTACTCGCAAAAACTTTTATATAATGCAATAGTTCGTAGTCATTTAGATTATGGTAGTTTTGTTCTAGATTTATGTAACAAGTCTGAAAACGAAAAATATGAATAAAATTCAAGCAAAATGTCTTAGAATCGTTTTGGGGGCAATGAGATCTTCACCGAAAAACGCTTCACAAGTGGAATGTGTGGATCCCCCTCCTCACATTCGGAGACAGTATTTATCAGACAGGTTCATGTTTAAAATTCCCAGAATCCAAATCATCCTCTTTTGTCTAAATTAGAATCTCTTCACAATTTATTTTCGCAAACAGGCTTCAATTCTGTATATGATCTTCCTTGCGTTCTCAGAAGTTTTATAAGCGTCTCTAAAATTCCTAATCGTCTTATTAATCCCCCATTTCATATCCCGTAAGAGGCTTTAACTTTTATCCCAATGGTAGTCTTGAATTTTGGCATTCAAAAAGATTCGTTAGGGGCTGACAAAACCTTTCATCGAATTTTGGAGAAGGACTGGCAGGGTTGGCTGACCATGTTTACTGACGCTTCCAAGTTAGCTGATGTGGGTAATGTTGGTGCCGCTGTCTGGATACCTAGATACAAAATTATTCTGAGCTTCATATGTCCCCCTGAAGCCTCGGTATTCACAGTTGCAATTTTGGAAGCTGTTGCTTACGCAAATTCTCATAATAACACAATAATATTTTCTGACTCTTTAAGTTGTCTACATTCCATTCTGGCAAATCCGTTTAAAAACAAATCTCGTTTTACTATAATCCTTCAGATTAGAGAAGCACATTTTCGGTGTAAGGAACAGAATCTTGACATTGTCTTAGCTTGGATCCCTGGACATAGTGGCATCCCTGGTAACGAAGTAGTTGATTCCTACGCGAAGAGTGCCGTTACAAAGGGTGTTTCCTTGCACTTCCATAGTTATCATCATGATATTCTGCGTCTGGCCAAAACTACCTTAGATGAAGCTTGGTCCAAGGCATCGATTGAATCCCAGAAGATCAAGGCTAAACATTATGCTGGAATTCAACCTGTTATCCCAAAGCGGCCGTGGTTTTTTGAATACCGCGATGTTGATAAGTTACAGACATCTATAGTTTGTCGCCTCCGACTGGGACACGTTTGTACTCCTGTGTTCTTGGCGAACAGGGCGAATCGGGGTGAGGGACCATTCCTTGTGTGAGTGTGGTTTAGATGAGGGTAGAATACATAGATCACATGTTTTTTGATTGTCAATAACTGAAATTCTCTTTGTACGATATTCTCCCTACTGAAATCCCTCGCCCAGTCAATTTCAACTTTTTGCTAACCTTTGTTTATGGTTCCTTCTTAATAAAATCGTACCTTCTTGACCGTATATTCAGAAAGTAGACATAAATGGTGTTAAATCTTCGGGTTCCAAAGTTAAGATGGGTGTACCTCAAGGCTCGATATTGGGACCTCTGCTATTTTTAATATAAATTAATGATTTACCATACCTAGTGCAGGACTTAACTAATATAGTACTATTCGCAGATGACACATCAATTATTTTTAAAGTGAAAAGACATTTGAATAGTCTAGACGATGTGAATTGTTCTCTGTCTCAAGTCATAAACTGGTTCACAGTTAATAATTTAGTGCTTAATGCAAAGAAAACAAAATATATTAAATTTACATTACCTAATGTAAAACAAGTAAATGTAGAAATATATCTGGATGGAACCAAGCTAGAGCTAGTAAATGACACAAAATTCCTTGGAATTACTGTAGACAATAAACTACAATGGGGTTTACATATAAGAACACTGTGTAGTAGACTTAGTTCAGCTGCATTTGCTGTTAGAAGAATTAGACAATTAACTGATATAGCCACAGCACGACTTGTGTATTTTAGCTACTTTATTATTGTATCCTACTCTGGGGTAGAGGTGCTGACATAGAATCTGTTTTCATTCTTCAAAAAAGAGCAATTAGGGCTATCTATAACTTAAAATGTCGTGAGTCATTAAGAGAAAAATTCAAGGAAATAGGAATCCTAACCGTAACTAGCCAATTTATATGTGAAAACATCTTGTATGCTAGAAAAACACCAATGTTAAGAAAAGTCTTTATAAGAAAGCTTACTATAGTATTAGTGAATATTTGGAAGATAAAAATGCATGGTGTTAATTCATCTCAAACCTTTTATTGTATGTAGGTACTTAATTATTTCAAGGCAAGGTTGTTGCAATACAAAAATTCACATATATTGTTTTTAATATGATATTTTATAGATAAATGTATAAAATTTATTCTGACTGTAAACACGATGATAGGACTGATAGAACAGGAGGATAAAGAGATGATCTAATAATTTTATTTTGTTTTTTTTTTATATTAAGTTACTCAATTTTTGGCCTGATTATCCGACTTTCTCTTGTCTTTTACTTTCTATGTCTTTACTAAAACAATGTTGTATTATTAATATAATAATGATGATCGAAAAAAGAATACATGATCTTGCTAAGTTTCTTGCCCTTCTTCTTAGCAATACTAATCGAATGGGTGGAGTTAGGCATATATTTAAATATGTAACGTATTAGTATTTAGTATATGGTTAGCTATCATTATCATATAGTAGTTTATGTACGTGTATTAACTTATCTACATCTACACTATCTACATCTACACTATCTACATCTATCTATCTACACTTATTAGGTATATAAAGCGGAAAAATTTGTTTGTTTGTTTGTATGTTCGAGGTAAACTTTGGAACTACTGAACCGATTCTAAAAATTCTTTCTTTTATAAAAAGCTATACTATTGCTGAGTAACATAAGCTATATTTTATTTTAATAAAAGTAAGTTTTCAGTTTGAAAATTCAATATTTGTGAACCATGTCGGGAGAAAAAACGCTGCTTAGCTGCTTTATCGGCATTCCTTGACCAAACGGTTAGTTATACGCGATGAAACCGGTTGTTTTTTCCATACGAGGAAACTGTATCAGTTTAATCTGACTAAAGATTTCCATCTACAACGATCCTGACACACCTCTTGCTAATATTAAGCTTGAAAAAGTAACTACAGCCAGGTTTAAGCATAGGTACATTAAATACTATGGTTTAAGTAATGATTTGTTCAAATACGGGAAAACCATATCAGTTTAATTTGACTACAGATTTACATCTACAACGATCCGGACACACCTCTTGTTAATATTTAGCTTGAAAAAGTGATTACAGCCAGGTTTATGTATTGATTTTTTCCCATACGAGAAAACTGTATGAGTTTAATCTGACTATAGATTTCCATCTACATCGATCCTGACACACTTCTTGCCACATTGGTAAAACATGGTGACCAGGGTCTGATGATGGGACTGGAAGACGGGTACAGGATCTCCTCAACGGACAACAGCAGACACTTTGATTTTGGGCTTATTTGATTGGTCTTTGTTAGCACTTTGGTAAAACATGGTGACCAGGGTCTGATGATGGGACTGGAAGATGGGTACGGGATCTCCTCAACGGACAACAGCAGACCCTTTGAGTTTGGGCTCATTTGATTGGTCTTTGTTAGCACTTTGGTAAAAAATGGTGACCAGGGTCTGATGATGGGACTGGAAGATGGGTACGGGATCTCCTCAACGGACAACAGCAGACCCTTTGAGTTTGGGCTCATTTGATTGGTCTTTATTAGCACTTTGGTAAAACATGGAGACTCTGATGATGGGACTGGAAGATGGGTACAGGATCTCCTCAACGGACAACAGCAGACTCTTTGAGTTTGGGCTTATTTGATTGGTCATTATTAGCACTTTGGTAAAGCATGGTGACCAGGGTCTGATGATGGGACTGGAAGATGGGTACGGGATCTCCTCAACGGACAACAGCAGACCCTTCGAGTTTGGGCTCATTTGATTGGTTTTATTAGCTCTTTGGTAAAACCTGTAGACCAGGGTCTGATGATGGGACTGGAAGATGGGTACAGGATCTCCTCAACGGACAACAGCAGACCCTTCGAGTTTGGGCTCATTCGATTGGTTTTATTAGCACTTTGGTAAAACCTGTAGACCAGGGTCTGATGATGGGACTGGAAGATGGGTGCAGGATCTCCTCAACGGACAACAGCAGACCCTTCGAGTTTAGGCTTATTTCATTGGTCTTTATTAGCGCTTTGCTTAAACATGGTGTCCGTAGCATATAGTCGTTCAAAAAATTATATTATTTTGTTTTCCTTATTTCCACGAAAATCTCTTCGACGCGGGCGGAGCCGCGGGCAAAAACTATTAAGTATATATACCTATCCAAATACTAATATAATATATTCTAACCTGCGATAAGTGTATTTATGTACCTACATTGCAAAAATAAAGTATTCATTTCATTTCATTTTCTCCACTAACACGTTTTTACTACCTGTTGTTCAACTTGTAAGTATTTAGTGTCAAAGTTAAGTCACATTAACTTCGTGTTAAGTCAATGCGACCTATCAAAGTAACAATTACTACATAGTTGGCTACATTGAAGAAACTCCTTCGACCTCTTGGTTGAAATAACCAATGGAGCGTGCAGTGGGATCAAAATAAGTCGCTCGCTACGTAATAATACCCAATCAATCATTAGTCTTTAGTTTACGCACTGCGAGTGTACGTGTGTTAAATTGCGTGGTATGATACCTATCTAGAAAAAGAGCAGACGAGATCAGAAGGTAAGCAACTTTATAATACCTACTTAGCTTTTCAAGTATTTGGCATGTACTTTCTTAGTACCTATTTCCAACGAGCTATACCTAATAGTACATAATGATCACACACTTCTTTAGTTAGTTCTAATTATATAATTTTTTTAACACGACAAAGCCCAAATAGAAGTGCATCACGCGGTTCTCAATTCCCTTCCAATATTTCAAACATTTTATACTTCTGATTATCTGATATGTAAACCCTATAGGTCTATTCTTTTCACAAGATTCTATCATTTGATTAAGTAAATAAATTTCACACCCTCTTAGTTTTGTTTGAAAATTTAATCTTCCGGTACACCATGACATTAAACATATTCATATTCATATATTTTATTGCATATATAATTGCACATTTCCGCATGATATCAAGATCTAACAAATGTAATGAGTCAGCGACGATAAAATCTTCAACCATATCAATTGGTAAATCCACGAGAGGTGTATTGTGAATGTGATGGTCTTCATCTAATTTATATATGTACATCTAAACTATTATTATTAATAATTATTATTACTTATTATTTACCTTCTGTAATTAAAACTGTTACATATACAATATCCATAGTTATTAATTTATTATATCCCGATGATGCTGTAAGGTAAAACCGGTTCTTTAAATAAAGTGAATATAAGTGGAACAATACAAATGTACTTTTAAGATGTTATTGGCCATACTTCAGATGCTTTAACTATTGAATAAAGACATGTCAACGTTAAAAAGTAACTCGATATGAGGAACCTCATCAAAGTTAATACAGTTCACAACATTTTCCAAGTTTTGTTTTATGCCGTTGTACCAAAAATATCCTTGGCCTATAGGTTAATATGAATATCATAGGTTCTTAGTAATGTCTGACCATTTTTGGGTAAATCTAAACCGTTTTCACTCAATAATATTTTTAACAAAATGTTTAAAGCCGATATGGACGGTTTATGGGTTACTGACCAACTCATCAAGTTTTCTTGTAAGTTTACTATATTCGTGACATTATTTTCTTCATCATCTATTGTGTTATAGTTATTCTTCGTCTTCTGATATCAGTTCTCTTTCTATTTGTGAGTTTACTAAACTTTTTTCTAAAAGCGAGTCAATGTGAAACGATGAAATTGTACGTGGAACGAGCATTGATGGCAATTTCTTATCTTGCAAAGGCGAGCCTGGTTTGTTTTGCGATAATTCCTAGGACAAATCATTCATACCTATTGTGTTTTATTCTTGGTCTTTTGATGTCAGTCCTTTTTCTATTTGCGAGTTAACTAAACTTTCTTCTAAAAGTGAGTCATTATAAAAGGATGAAGTTGTAGGTGGAATAAGCATTAATGGCAATAACTTATCTTGCACAGGTGGGAGTGGTTTGTTTTGCTTTCATTGCTTTATTCCTGGGACAAATAATTTTTAAGCTTGTACTAACATTTTCTATAGAATGTACAGGAATACCTATACCGTTTTACATCTTTAAAATGTTAATGTAAAGGTTTGACCCTCCTTATTCACCAAAATATTACTTAAATGTGATAATAATGAACGCAGTTTAAGTACCTGTGACTTATTGGTTAAAGTTACTTCAACTGATTTGTCGAAATTTAGTAAACAAATGCAGTAAAATTTACTTCTTTAAGTTAAAAACGTGACGCTGAAGTTGGCGACTAATAAGTAAAATATTTCGGTTGTAATTACCTGAAGTATCACTTGATTTCAATCAACTCAAAAAATTACCTGATAGTGATTATATTAAGTCTCGCTAAGTTAACTTAGCTTGTGACCACGACAGCCTACAGAGGCGTCGAAACATCAAGCACATATCTATTAAGGTATGTTGTTAGTTATCGCGAGTAAGACCCCAATACAAAGTTAATAATGCGTGAAAATCGCGAAAGTTTAAAGTTTACTGACTCAGACACTGGATAGTTGGTAGGTGATATGTCTCGACCAGTAGAGAAGTATAGAAACAAAATATTCTATTAGGGAGGATCTGTCCTCTAAATGTTAACACAACAGATTGAGTGGGGATCCAGGAAGGTGTACCATCTGTTAAAACTTTTCTATTGAGACGTCTAGCCCTTAAAATAAGACCACAGGCCTCAGGGAGTTCGACTGACTCCACAAACTCATCCATGGACCACTCTGATGGATCATTTTTCACAAGGCCCATCCGAGTAATGTTGTATGATGGGATCTAAACAATATATTTGTGAGGTGAGGGATCATCTAAAAAATTATTAGCATCCTGCCCAGATTTAAACTCGACAGAGATCCTATTACGACCCACACGTATTATGCCATCCATTTTGATCTTTGTGAACTTATTGTCAACCTAAAATTTTCCTGATGGAGGTACCAGCTGACGGGTCTGCCTCCTCACGAGATACATGCACTATAAATGGGCCCAAGTTTTTAACATCATACAGTTTGTTCCCTCGAAGCTAGGGTGTACGAATGTGGTCTGTATAGACGCCATTGCAGGGTTAGTGACTGAACGGTAAGGCAACTGAATCTCAGAGCCAGGCGCAGGTCGTTTTCACTTTTGTCTGACTCAAATCCAGGAGTAAGTTGGGAGAACATCAGGAGACTCGGGTGAACCATCCGGAGGGCCCGGTTCAGGAGGACCGGAGGTATCCATCACGGAATGGTAACCCCAAAAGTCCTTTCTTATAAAAACAATTATTGTTATCCAAAAAACAAGTAATACTCACAAAAAATACAAAATTTACCACCACCAACACATATAACTACAAGTAAGTACAGCTCAAGAAGAAAAGATTTGATTGGAAATGGCCGAAAATTTCGCAAAACTCCGGCTGAGGCTATTTTCCATAGATAACCATGTGTGCGTTTAAAAACCATGTACATACACAACACCCACACATGTTGACTTTGAAGTTTTTTTTTTAATGCTGAGTATGGTTTCAAGGCTCTGGATACATTGTCTTTTGAAGCCGGTAACTAGAAAAAACTGTAAAAAGTCTTGTCTAGTCTTAGGCCTGTACTTTTAATTCTTGTACTTTTAAAAATTTTGTGGCGGTAATGATCTGTCAACGAGGACGTTGCTTCTGCGTTCCATGAATGATGATGCACATACATCCAATATATGGTGTGTGGATAGATGTTTCATTATTTATAGCAACACCGAACTTAAGATGACATAGTGATGTGAATTGATCATACATTTTGAAGATCGACATTTCGTTTTTTTTTTATTACAACATTTTAATATGGTAAGTAATAAATGTATCGACATAATTTAAAAAGTGTTCGGGTCATTTAATAAAGAAATATCGAAATCAAGGTAAGAAATAAAACAAGTCACATTTTTTATTAATTTTTAATAAAAAATTAAGAACCGCCATCATGCTTCAATTATGAATTTATGAACCTTTACTTGGAAACCAATTTTGGATATGTTTAATTATTAAGCATGCTTTTAATGTTATTGTGCAGGAAAAGCATAATTTACATAAAACTATTGTCACGGAGTGCCAAAAACAACATTTATTGGTGTAAGCGGTGTAACTAAGATTTGTAGCTTATCAAATAAACTTATGAAATAGGCTTAATAAATAACGCCATAAAATGTTTGTTAAATACTGCCTTTAATAACATTAAGCGTTATTAAAGTATATTTAGTACCTAACTACAACACATGCTTAAAACAGCTCTTTAAAATTTCTACTCCATGGCCTTTTATGCCCGTTGTATTTTCAAAAATGCATTTTGTTATAATTTTAAACTATATCGCTACATCATTCGTCGTACATTTAAAAACATCGAAATTTCAATGTCATATTATCGATAATACCAAGTACTAGTCGAGAATTTTTCGATATATCAAGTCGATATATATAATGTATATACATCCCTATTTATTTACTTCGTTGTTTTGATAGTTGAAAAAGAGTATTTTTTATTTTCGTGATTTCACTTGAAACCTTAGAGCATTTAGACTACATTAATTATTGTTGGGCCTCTTCCTCTAAACATAAAACCAATTTTTTGATTTCTATAGGTACCCAAAGTAGAAAAGCTTGTATGATTAGATTGATGGATCTGGAAGAGTTGTGTCAGGTCAGGATCGTAGCAGATGGAAATCTGCATTCTCAGTCTTACCCCTCCTCTGGGAGACAGGCGTACAATATGTGATGGATATTCTTAGATTTCCCGTATTTTTTTCGTCGCGTGTGCAGCGTTTTTTATTTCATACTTACGTTTTCCATAGGAGCAAGTTTAACTTTAAGTCGGGGCCCTGCCCTTACCACTATGTTAGGTTGAGCACATTTCGAAATTATTGAGTTGTGTAGATAACGGTGGAGAAAAATTTGGTGCAAGCGAGCAAACTGGGCTTTTACATTGAGAAAATATTTTTTCTGCCGCCTTTTGTAAACTACACAAAATTTTATGTTACCTATTTTAGAAGTCAACAGAAAAGAGGCAATCATGCAGCCAGCCAGGTGCATTCTACATCCTTTAAGATACATGTAGTGTGTAAACCCTTCTAAAGAAAAAAAAGAAATTATTTCCCTCAGGTGCAATTATGTATATTCTGAATGTATTATTGTTCCACAATTGGATTGGGATTCAAAAGTACCGTTTGCATAGTAGTACAAATGAATTGATTACTTAGGTTAGCTGAATCTATTTTCAACTTTTTCATAAATGAAATCATAGAATTTTATTTGACAAATCTGTCACTATTCGGCACTGATGATGAAGTTGATGAACCCATGAGTGATTGATCATCAAAGCTGACATTTTTTTTCAAGAATATCATTTTATTTTAATTCCACAAATTAAATTATTTTGGTTAAATGTTACATTTTCTCCACATTATAATTTCGCAGTACATACTGAAAAAGTTTACGTATTTTTGCACATCCTACCGTTGAACTGTCATTTCATTTCATAGATTTGCACTAAGGGAGTTGATGTTAGCACCTCATACACAATCCAAAAGTGGAACAATAATACACAGCGTTGTTGGTCTGCGAGCCAAAAAACTAGATACCGGGAATTTATTTTAACATTGTTGTGATAAAAAAAAAAACACTTGTACTTTTCCACAGATAATATTTAATTCTACACTACCCAACCGGTTTCACTATATAAGCATCATCAGGGGCTTTTTAATTACATAATTTTATATATAATTATTTATTTAAACAATCTTTCTGTTGCTAGATGTCCGTGCAATAAAATATCGTTTATTAAATAATAAAATATCGTTTATTGCACGAACATCTAGCAACAGAAAAATTGTTTAAATAAATAATTATATATAAAATTATGTAATTAAAAAGCCCCTGATGATGCTTATATAGTGAAACCGGTTGGGTAGTGTAGAATTAAATATTATCTGTGGAAAAGTACAAGTGTTTTTTTATCACAACAATGTTTGATAAATTCCACCAAGTGCCGACAATATCAACTATCAACTTCCAATTTATTTTAAACTGCAGCCCACACCATTTGTGAGGTTCGAAATAAAATAATCATATCACGGCTTGACTCTGTATAAAAATGAAGGAACAATGGAGCTGGAGTCCGGCTCCGGGTCCACCCGTACGCCACCCCGGACCGGCCCACCGGGAAAAGTCCCGGTATGCCCTGAGGCCAGACCGACCCTGATAATACATATAGGTTATTATAAGAATATAAATTTTTATTATTGCAAGCTAATTGAAATTCATAAATTCATAATACTTCATATTTTTCCAGCTTCAAGAATTTGCAGTTGCTGAACAAAATTGTATCTGCAGCTGTATCGTGTGTTCTAGCTTATCATTTTCCCTTCAGAAGGAACTGCTTTCCTTGCTGTATCTTGTTGTTCATAAGATATTTAAGATCAATAGTTTTTCCAAATATAAGTTTGTTAATTTTAATTACCTACTAATACACTAACAGGTTTTATGGATATGGAGTTTTTGCATGCTGCGTTCCAGTTAACATCATATGTTTACACAGACATATCATATAGTAGCAGCCCTAACATTAATAATAAACGGATAGAGCAGACGGGTGGCAATTTTAGCTCAGTGAACTTCGGGCTCTTTTAATTATAAATATTGCTTGTTTCCAAACAAAATATATACTAGAGATTAATTAAGGAATTAACAAATATGTTCCAAGTATGTGCCAGCCAAGACAACCCATTTTAAAGGTTTCTTCGTAGCTTAGTTTTTGTATGGAAACTTGCCATGCTATTTAATCCATAAGTTTGGTCTGCTACTTCCATCCATACATGACCCTGTTTCGTCCACTGCTGGACATAGGCCTTTCCAGGATTTCGCCACTCTGGGGCGGTCCTCCTGGAAGAAATGCCCATACTCACACACGCTGGAAAGGCGGGTTGGTGAGCGCGGTGCCGAAAACCTTGCACCAGTGACGCCGCTGCCCGTCACCAGTCTGTTTTATATAAGGCCAGGCAATTGGGGATGGATATACTGCCGCCATCCATCGGTCCCAGGCAATGGTGGGCCGTCTGGTTTTTTTGCCTGAGAGCTGTCCTCTTACTCTCCCCCGAATAACTTCAGGAGGATTTCCAAGTAAGATGGTGGTACCTCCACAGTCGAGCCCGGCATTAGCTCTACCACCTAACTGCTACTTAGTAATAATTATATTTGGTGTTTTTTCCTTCTAACATGCTGTCACTGTCCTGTTATTCGCTTTGGTTACTTATTATTTTTCGGTTTGCATGTAGGTTGTTTGCATGAGATGATGAAAAGAACTGAAGAAAGAATGATGAGTGATTGTGTAACTCCGCCACTGTGCACAGTGCCAGTCCTCAGCCCGATTAAAAGAAGAAGGCACAATCATTCATTATCAATACTTCTACATGAAATGTCTGTTTTTCTTTTGCCTGCCACAAATTATTTTCTTATTTATAATGTGTAAAGTAGGAGGTGCAAGTCACAATCCTCACTTGGTATAGCCGCTTTTCACCGACGAATATTACGTACCTAGGTATTATGATTTCCTTTTTTACTGTCATCCAGTTTAATTCAGTTGAAGTGATCATAATACCACGCACGCCACGATTGATTAGACGTTCAATAAGTAAGTACCTACACAAATCTTAATTTCACTAATCACGTAATCACAACTACTTACCTACAAACCTCAAAATAAAAATGTTCGTACTTAGATACCTAACCTAAAGTGACTTGCAAATAGCAATAAACCACGATTACTATACTCTTTGCAATAAACGTTAGGCTTATGCCGGTTGCCCATGACAACTCAACGTAAACAATAAACAAAATGTGCATTGAAAATAGCCATAGACGTCAGTCTCAATGTCAGCTGATCAATCCCAGTCTGCATGGCATTTAGCCCGCCCGTAAAAAAGGAGGTCTAATAGTGTCACTTTTCGGTTTTCTATCAAGTGTACCAAATGAAATGTCATAACTGGTTACAATGGTTACATATATGCGACCAAATTTAAAAGGTCGCCACAAAGGTAACATTGTATTGAAATTGCTGGCTTTGTACATAGGTAACACTAAAAGTTTCCGGAACTGGCCACTTACATAAACAATATTTAAAAATTTATTGCAACATTTGAAAATAGAACTCTTTGGCTGTAGAATGCAGTTTGTTTCATCTGACTGTCTTTTGTTTTTACCTTGTGGCGCCATTTAAAAAATTGTGTGTCTGCATCAACATGGATTTAACTCGGGAAAATTTTCGTAGTATGATTTTCTACGATTTTAAGTGTAATTTGACAGCTCAACAGAGCATCGCTCGGCTTGAAACAGCTTTTGGCAATGAAGCACCATGCAAGACGACTGTTTATAGCTGGTTTGCAGAATTCAAGCGTGGTCGTATCAATCTCAGTGACGAATCTCGCGATGGTCGGCCGTCCACCGCTGTGACCAACAAAAACATCGATGCTGTGCGCCGTATGATTGAAACAGACAGGCATGTGACCTACCATGAAATTCGCGCATCCTTAGAAATAGGCATGAGTCAAATACAATCAATCCTACACAAACGTTTGGGTGTGAGAAAGCTGTGCTCGCGTGTGTTATACTTTAAGTTCATTCAGTCAGTTAAGATATGTTCACTCACTCGTTCCCTCTCTTATTTTACTTTACTGCCGTTAAGATAATGTGTTATTTTAGATTTTGTATCTTTATTAAATAAATAGTGAGTCTCCGTAATTCAGTGGTATTAATTAATTATCCTCAGTATTAGGCGAGTCTCAAGATACAACAATGGCGACGAGGACAATGGATTAAAGTGATAAATTAATAGTGCTATCGTGTGTTGGTTAACCATAGGCGAAAATAAATGGGCAGCCATATTTAAAGTTCAAAACCAGCTAATCAGAACTGAAGTTAGAAGCGGTTGTGGCTGTACGTTGGCAGTACTGCATTTTTCATTCCATCATTGAAACAAAAAAAAAAAAAAAAAAAAAAAAAAAAAAAAAAAAACGCAACGGAACGTAATTGAGCAAAAAAACGCCTCATTTTTTGTCTGTGTCTTCTGTCAAAGTGTTAGATCGATAAACAAATGACTTTGCAAGAATTTTTTGACGAAATAAAAAACGGAAAGACAAGTTGGATTCAAGAGTTAAACAAAAAAGATTTATTATGTATATTTGAAGAATTAAAATTGGCCTGTGCAGACCTTAGCGTAGACGACTTAAGAAAAACATTAAGGGATTTAGTGAAAGGTGGAAAGTTGTTAGCATACTTACCCTCAGAAGGCGAAAGCAAACAACAGGACGCTGAATCGGTTATAAAAGTCGATATACTGGAGGAGACACGCTCTAAAGTCACTATGAATACAAGTTACTGCCGTATTGAGCCATTCAATGGTAACAACTTTGAGTTGTTTGAGCAACAACTGGAGTGTATTATAACCTTAAATGACATTCCAAAAACGAAACAAACTCCGTTATTACTAACAAACTTAACCCCAAAAGTGTTAGAAACTCTAAACCATCTTTGTTCACCCCATAAACCTATCAAGAGAGATTATAATGACTTGTTGAAGTTACTAGAAGTTCGATACACTAAGTCCACATCTACAGCATTAGATCGAGGAGCATTCCGCTCTAGAAACCAAATACACAATGAACGAATTGAAGACTACATTATAGAATTGAAGAAATTAGCTAAGAGGTGTGATTTTAAGGACATGGAAGATCAAGTGAAAGAGAAGTTCATTGACGGAGTAAATAAACCACTTATAAAATTTGAATTGCTAAAAAATGGTGAGGCTACATTGGAAAAATTAATTCTGATTGCGAGAACCGTTGAAGCGGCAATGCAACAATCTAACTTGACGGAACTGGAGTCGATGGAGTCTTCGCAGGCATCAGGATCAAAAGAAATGTTCCATGTAGAAAATAATTGCACATCTACATCCCGGGTTAAACCTTTAAAACAGGTGAAGCAACAGAAACAGGGTCGGGTTCAACAATCTTCTTCAAGTAAGAAAAATAATGTGACATGTTACGTGTGTGGAAAAGATGATCACATTAAATCAGAGTGTTCTTTAAAAGACAAATTTTGTTCAGAGTGTGGTAAGCAAGGACATATTTTTCGTGTGTGCCGCTTACGTCAAACAAGAAAACTTGATGTGGTAGAAGATGAAGAGACGAGCATTGAAGGTTCGATCCAGGATTTGTTTGAGACTGAGGAGACTGAGGCCGGTATGTACTGTATGTATACAAGTGACATTTATAGGAAAGTCTCGCCTCAGTTTTTAACTATATTAGTGGAAGGAAAAGCTGTAGAGTTTGAATTAGACACTGGTTCGGAGGTCAGCACCTTGACTCTAAATGATCAAATTACATTGTTCCCTAGTAAAAATATTGAAAAAACTAATATTTCTTTTAAAAACTTTGACCAAAGTCTGTCTAAGCCGATTGGTATGATAAAAAATATAATGGTAAGTTGGAACAACTTACAAAAGCAAGTTGATGTGTACATTGTTAGTAATGATAAACCAAGAATTGTAGGCAGAAATTGGTTAAATATTTTTGAGCAGTGGCCTCTGAAATTAAACAACAAAAAGGTTGATCTAAATGTAAATGAAACTGTTGATCCTGTAAAAATAATAAAAAACAAGTTCATGGAAGTATTTACACCAGGGTGGGGCAATTTTAAGGGAGAATGTATCACATTGAAATTAAAAAGCGATGCAAAACCAAAATTTCTACCAGTTAGACAAGTCCCTTTTGCGCTTAAAGATAAAGTTAAAAATGAAATAAAAAGGCTTTTGGATAACAAAAGAATTGAACCAGTTAAATACTGTGAATGGGGCACACCAGTAGTTCCCATTCTGAAACGTGATGGCTCTGTCAGGTTATGTGGTGACTTTAAGGTCACTTTAAACCCATATTTAGAGATGGACCACTATCCACTGCCTCATATTGAAAGTATACTTCAGACTCTAAAGTCTGGTGAATACTACTGTGAACTTGACCTCAAAGAGGCTTATCTACAAGCGCCTTTAGATCCTAGTTCCCAAGAGCTAACCATAATTAATACAGAGCTAGGAACCTTCAAATATTTGTATTTACCTTATGGGGTCAGTACGGGGCCAGGCTCATTTCAAAGATTAATGAGTAACAAACTATGTCATGTACCAAATACTATTGTTTTTATAGACAATATATATATGTGTGGTCAGGATTTTAATGATATGTGTAAAACACTAGAAACAGTACTTGGTATTCTTAAGGAATCGGGATTGAAAATTAAACCAGAGAAATGTAAATTTTTCCGCAAAAGTATAGAGGTTTTCGGCTATAATATAAGTAAATCAGGTGTGAGCGTTGTAAAAGAAAATATTCAACCAATATTACAGTTACCTCCTCCAGAGAATATTACCATGCTAAGATCATTTCTAGGTAAAATAAATTATTACTCGCGATTTTTAATAAACTTGGCTACAATTATAGCACCTCTATATGAATGCACTAAACTAAGCAAATTTAAATGGACAGATGAATGTCAGAAGTCTTTTGAATTAATAAAAAGAAAATTGATGACAGCACATAGTCTGACTCATTATGATCCATCTCTGCCACTGATTTTATCATGTGATGCCTCGGCAGGGGGAATTAGTGCAATCTTATCAAATCGTGGGGCAGACAATGTAGTAAAACCGATTACTTTTGCAAGTAAAAAGCTAAATGATAGGGAGAAAAAGTATAGCGCATTGGACAAAGAAGCTATGGCAATAATATTTGGAGTAACCAAGTTTTATAATTTTATATATGGCCGAGAATTTGAGCTTGAGACTGATAATGCTGCTCTGGTAAGGATTTTCGGGCCAAGTAAAGGCATTCCAAAGATGGCTGCAAAACGCTTACAGCATTATGCTATTTTTCTCTCTGCATTTTCATACAAAATTAGGTACATACCAACAAATAAAAATCCAGCAGATTATTTATCTAGAGTTCCTTTTGAAGATAAAGATACAAAGAGTTTAAATGTTAATTTTGAAGTTTGTACCAATTACATAGAAAGTTCAGAAGTAGGGATCAACTGGGAAACTGTACAAAAAGAAACAAAGAAGGATAGTATATTATCAAAAATATTAAGATATAGCTATGATGGTTGGCCAGATGTAAAATTAATTGATGAAGCACTGAAAACATATTATATGAAAAGAAATGAAATCAGCCTTGATAGGAATTGCCTGTTCTGGGGGCATAGAATTATAATACCCAACTCTATTCGAAATGACATCTTAATAGAACTACATAAGAGTCATTTTGGCAGCTCTAGGATGATAGACATTGCCAAATCCTATTTCTGGTGGCCAAAATTAAATGAGGATATTATAGATATAACAAAAAGTTGTGTAAATTGTCTGTCTTATAGAAATACTCCCTCAAAAACAAATCTAAAGCCATGGCCAGTACCTCCATCACCTTGGTACCGCATACATGCGGATTACTTAGGCCCCTTGTTTGGAAAGATGTTTTTAATTGTGATAGACAGTTTTAGCAAGTGGCCCGAAGTATTTCAGATGGCAAATATTGGGAGTAGTCTTACTATTTTAAAATTCAAGGATATATTTTTAAGATTCGGATTTCCCATTCATTTGGTGACAGACAATGGAACTTCCTTCACATCTCAAGATTTTAAAATGTTCTGCAAAAATGTTGGCATTAATCATACATTTTCACCCCCCCACCATCCAGCCACAAACGGGGTTGCTGAAAGATTTGTGGAGACATTTAAATCAAATATAACTAAAATAGTGGAAGCTGGCAAATCCCTCAACTATGCCATAGGCATATTTTTGGCAGATTATCGAGCCACTCCTCATAAATCTACCGGGGTCTCCCCAGCTCGACTGATGCTGGGTAGAGAAATCAGAAACCGGTTTTCATTGTTTAGACCAACTCCAATATTTCAAGATCTTTTATTAAAACAAAACAGTACTTTAGAATCACATGAAGGTTCCAGGAATGTACATTTCAAGTTAGGCCAAAAGGTTATGACAAAAGATTACAGAAAGGGTCATAAACCCTGGATAGTTGGTACAATCATTGAGGAGTCCATTCCTGGAGCTACCTATTTCATTGATGTGGATGGTTTACGTTGGAAGCGTCATGTTAACCAAATAAATAGCTGTAGTCAAACCATGTAAGTTTGTTTACATTAAATAAGTTTTAGCTTTAAGTAACTTTTGTTAATTTTAGGAAAGCAGGGAAGAGTGTTATACTTTAAGTTCATTCAGTCAGTTAAGATATGTTCACTCACTCGTTCCCTCTCTTATTTTACTTTACTGCCGTTAAGATAATGTGTTATTTTAGATTTTGTATCTTTATTAAATAAATAGTGAGTCTCCGTAATTCAGTGGTATTAATTAATTATCCTCAGTATTAGGCGAGTCTCAAGATACAACACTGTGCGCCGTATGATTGAAACAGACAGGCATGTGACCTACCATGAAATTCGCGCATCCTTAGAAATAGGCATGAGTCAAATACAATCAATCCTACACAAACGTTTGGGTGTGAGAAAGCTGTGCTCGCGGTGGATCCCACACAACTTGACCGAGGCTCAAAAAACGGACCGCGTCACTTGGTGCAGTGCCATGCTTACCAGATTCAACGAAGGTGCGTCAAATTTGGTGTGGGACATAGTAACAGGTGACGAAACATGGATTTATTGCTACGATCCCAAAACAAAGCAGCAATCGAGCGTATGGGTCTTTCAAGATGAGCCGAAACCAACCAAAGTGGCGCGCGTGAAAAGTGCATCTAAGCGGATGATTGCTTCTTTTTTAATAAAACTGGACACGTGGCTACTGTTGCTTTAGAGAATCGTCGTACCGTGAATAGTGACTGGTACACGACCATTTGTTTGCCGGAAGTTATTGACGAACTCCGTAAAAATAACCGTAAACGCCGTATTATCCTGCACCACGACAATGCTAGTTCTCACACGGCCAGACAGACAAACGACTTTTTGAAGACGAAAAATGTAGAACTCATGAGTCATCCTGCATACAGTCCCGACCTGGCACCTTGTGACTTTTTTCTGTTCCCAAAAATTAAGAACCAATTACGCGGTCAACGATTTTCATCACCAGAAGAGGCTGTCGAGGAGTATGAAAAACACGTTTCTGAGGTCACCACAGGGGAGTGGCACAAAAGTTTTCAAAACTGGTTTGATCGAATGAAAAAGTACATAGACGCCAAGGGAGATTATTTTGAAAAACAATAAATTAATTTTGTACCTTTAATAGTATTTTTTCATATTCATTCCGGAAACTTATAGTGCGTCCACGTAAAAAGGTTTTATTTCCTCTGGTTCATTGTTGGGTTGTCGGTTTCAGTTTGAAAATCATATTTATAATTGTTTTAACTGAATTAAATTCAATTGAGCTGAAGTTTTATTAATTAATGAACAATTAATGCCTTCCAATGGCGTGTGTTGTATTGGGATGCAGATCCCATTCATCTAGAAACGAAAATGAAAACGATATTATAGCTTTCATCAGTAAGCCATTATTTCAACTTTCTTTTTCTAATAATCGCAATAAATAACATGACATCGTTAAATGTTTAGGTACAGTTCAAAGTAAAACTGTTACTTATTCAATATAGGTTATGTTAGGGATGTGCGATACGCATCGATAATGATGTTTTATATGCAGGGTTTATGTGAAACCTTTTTATTACAGTTTCCCCAAAGACCCCAACGTGAAAGAGTTGTGGAAAGATGCAATTTTACGGCGAAATATTTCGTTAAAAAAACCACGCATTTGCTCTAAACATTTTACTGATGAATGTTTTTTAGATACAAGTAACAAATGGCGTAGACTTAAATCAAATGCAGTACCCTCTTTGAATTTACACGGTGATTCTATGCATTCAATAAGAATTAAGTTTTTTATTAGGGTTCCGCACGTCATCATCATAGAGGACAAGGTTCAATGACCTTTTAGCAGAATACGAAATAGTACATTACGATACGAGAGCGATGAAACGTTTTCTGACGAGTGTGAGTTTGCGGCACGAGCCGAAGCTGAGTGCTGCAATCACACGAGTCGAGAAAAAGTTTCTCGCACGAGTATCGCATAATATTTTACAGCAAAAGTGCGGAAAATGCCGCGTAAAGTGGTCATTTTACGCACGGTGTGCTATAAAATATTATTTGTGCTTCCCATAGTTACATTTTATTTTGTGTTTTTCACTGGAGGGGTCATTCAACCTTGTTACTGAGCATTTACCGAGCCTCCAGTTTGAATTTGGCTATAAATTAAAAATCTATTTATACTTTACTCATTGAGTTCTAGACAATTTATACCCCACACCCACACCACAAGGGAAAGAAAATCACACCTGAAAAATAAAATTTAAAGTTCAATATTCGGTTTTGAGTCATCACTTTACGTTAAGTTAAAACTTTAAGTTCCCTACGCCCATCTACGCCTTTTTCTAATACAAGATCATTGTATCTACCATATACATAAATGTCGATATCGATATTTTGTTTGTTTGTTATACTTGTCCTGTCTCTACGGTTAACTTCCTTAGTTTATGGTTATCTGCAACTGGGCACAACCTTGTAAATTTTGAAACATTTGAACATATAGTTATCTCTTTTGGGCACTGTAAAATGGTGATAAGAGAAAAGAGAATAAAATATAAAAGAAGGCTTTCGATATTAGCAGAGATTCTATGCCTTTAGTTAATTGTTCTGAGGCCAAGTCTAAATACACAGTAAATAAAAAAAATGGCCACTTTTTTTAATTTGAAATGGGGGGAAAGCAGTGTTGCCCACCTTATTTTCCCGAGAATGTATGGGATTAATTAAGTCATTGCTTAAAATAGTGACAGCTAATATAAAATTATATAAACGTGTCTCAAGATATTAAGATACATTTTTCGATTATTAATACAGACATACAGACTAAACCTAAAGATAAAATGACGTCGGCTAGTTTCCACTCAAAACCCAAGTGACATTTAAGCTACATGGTACGAAGAAACGTATAAAAATGGGTTGTTTTGGCTGGCTTATGCTTGAAACATATTTGTTAATACCTAAACTAATCTTTCGTATATATTTGTTTGGAAACAAGCCCGTAACTCACTGAGCTAAAATTGCTTCAAATCGACTCTATGCTTTTGTTATAATGTTTGATCTGTATGTCTGTAATTATTACTTGGTTTTAAACAAAATCTTGTATTTTACCATCGTATATATATTTTTAAGGTGGTAGAGCTGATGCCGGGCTCGACTGTGGAGGTACCACCATCTTACTCGTTAACCGCCCTGAAGTTATTCGGGGGCTCTCTCTCAGAGGACAGCTCGCAGACAGGCACAAATCCAGGTAGCCCACCAATCCTGGGACCGTGTGATGGCGGTATATCCATCCCGAATTGCCGGACCTTAAATAAACAGAAATAAACTAAATTAATAAATAAACTGACGGGCAGCGGTGTCACTAGTGCGAGAGGTTCTGGCACCGCGCTCACCAACCCGCCTGCCCAGGGTGAGTATGGGCATCTCTTCCCAATACATGATGTACACCAAAAAGAAACGGCCCCCAGTTGCCGGCAGCCCCACTATTCCCGACTACGGTGGCGGTCGCGGTAACGGTGGGGCAGGGGGTGCTAAGAATCTCCGGTTGAATGGCCACCAACACCTTACGACTCTTTTTGGCGGCGTATAATACACGGACGTTACGGGAAGACAGACACCTCGCTGAGCTAGAGTCAGAGTTAGGTAGAATCAACTGGCAAATTCTGGGGCTATCGGAAGTCCGA
The DNA here is from genome assembly GCA_910592155.1 of Ypsolopha scabrella. Lineage (NCBI taxonomy): Eukaryota > Metazoa > Arthropoda > Insecta > Lepidoptera > Ypsolophidae > Ypsolopha > Ypsolopha scabrella. Next base: position 3,509,226 of record OU342989.1, on the reverse strand, counting down.
CGAGCAGGTGAGGATACCATAACCCTAGAGTCAGGACACCTGCTCTACTATCGAGAGGGCGATCAATTGTCTGTCGGTGGAGTTGGCATGCTGGTCAACAAAGACCTCACTAGCAACGTGTTAGAAATCGGGAGTGTCTCTACTCGGGTGGCATATCTTGTTATTAGACTCAACAAGAGGTATTCACTTAAAGTCATTCAAGTGTATGCCCCCACGTCGAGCGACTCTGATGATGTAGTCGAGGCCGTCTATGATGACATATTAAAGGCCAGACATAACACCACCAAGACACATTTTACCGTTGTTATGGGGGACTTCAATGCCAAAGTGGGAGTACAAGAGTGTGGTGAATCGGTAATCGGACCACACGGTTATGGCTGCAGAAATCCTCGGGGCCAGATGCTGGTTAGCTTCCCTGAGAGCCAAGGTCTCTATTTGATGAACTCATTCTTCAAAAAGAAGCCTCAAAGGAAGTGGACCTGGCGAAGCCCTGATGGTAAGACTAAAAATAAGATAGACTTCATCATGACGGATCAAAAGCACATAATCCAAGATGTATCTGTGATCAACAGGTTTTGTACCGGTAGCGATCACCGACTTGTGCGATGCATCTTGAATATCAACTTACAGCTTGAGAGAAATCGTCTGATGAAGCCTACGCTCCGCCCTTCTCTGCGCCAAACCGCAGCGGGATCCGAAAAGTTCCAAATGGAACTTCAGAACCGAATTGCCCTGTTGGAAACCACTGAGGATGTTGACCAGCTTGCTAACAATTTCACGAATGTCGTGCGCGAGATAGGGAGGGCTTATTTTAAGCCAGAGCGAAGGACTAAGGAGTCCAAAATTTCGAGTGGAACTCTGGACCTGATGAGGCAGAGACGGGAAATGTCTTCAGATTCTGCAGATTTTTCCCTTCTTAACAAGCGTGTTAAAAGGCAAATTCGTTTTGACCTGCGCCAACATAACACTCGCGTCATTAAAGACGCAATCCAGCGAAGTAAAGGCTCAAAAGTTTTTGCCCAGCAGTTAGGAAGGACCAATCTGACGAAGCTGAAGACATCTGACAATAGAACTGTTACCTCTGGGTCAGAAATCCTCGCCAAAATCGAGAAATTTTATGGGCTCCTATATTCTTCACACGCTCCCAAGCCAACTGCTCGCGATGAAGACGACAAACGTGCACCTCTGGTCCGCCACTACACCGATGAACTCCCGGATGTCGAAATGGGTGAGATTAGGATAGCTCTTGAACAGCTGAAAAACAACAAGGCGCCGGGCGAGGACGGCATCACAACTGAACTCCTGAAAGCTGGAGGTTACCCTATACTCGGACAACTACAGGACCTCTTTAATGTCGTCATTCGCACAGGTACTACGCCAAAGGAGTGGAGCAGGTGTCTGGTCATTTTGTTCTTCAAAAAAGGGGACTAAATCCTACTTAAGAACTATAGACCAATTTTGCTCCTGGGCCAAACCTACAAGCTGTTCTCAAAAGTTATCACAAATCATCTCGCCCAACGATTCGACGACTTCCAACCTCCAGAGCAGGCTGGGTTTTGAAAAGGCTACAGCACCGTGGACCACATTCACACGCTAAGGCAGGTTATACAGAAAACTCAAGAGTATAATCAGCCCTTATGTCTAGCGTTTGTGGACTACGAGAAAGCCTTCGACTCCATCGAAACTTGGTCTGTTCTGCAATCCTTGCAGCGTTGCCAAGTTGACTGGCGTTACGTGGAGTTGTTTAAATGTCTGTATGACTCCGCTACGATGTCCGTCCAAGTACAGGGTGTACAAACAAGACCGATACATCTTCAGCGCGGCGTGAGACAGGGAGATGTTATTTCTCCAAAACTGTTTACCGCCGCGCTGGAGGACGTCTTTAAAACACTAGACTGGAATGGACGAGGCAAAAACTTAAACGGAGAGTACATTTCACATCTTCGCTTTGCCGATGACATCGTCATAATGGCGGAATCGCTGCAGGAACTAGAGGAAATGATGCGCGGCCTTGGTGATTCTTCGAGACGAGTGGGCCTGCGGATGAATTTGGATAAGACTAAGTGGACGATTTAGCATAAAATATGCTAAATTGGCAACACTGTGTAACGTCATGATAGCAATTGGCTCAAAAGGACACCGAATCCAGGGCCGTAAAATACATTAAAAAAAAAAACATGATAGCAATACAAACGCTCCAGCTGTTTTTGACAATCAGCTGTTTGACAAACGTCGTTGACCACAAAACCATAGACAATATTGAAAGAAAATAAAAGTCATACTGTGTATATTTAGCCAGTGCGTGGGCCAAAGATATATAAAGGTACCATTATATATCTTTGGCGTGGGCGATGGATGATAGCACAACATGGCGCGGCGGCGTTTATGAGGTCATCTGTGACGTCATAGCAAACATTTAGGGCTATCGATATCGGGCTAAAATTGACTCGGAATGACGATAGACGCGATGTAATCGATTACGTTTTGAATCGGAACGCGCTGTAGAAAATGGATGGATCAAAGAGTATAGTCAAAGAGTATAGTAACTAGATTATACACACTGACTTGGGTGGGCGTACGCTGTACGGTTGCCTTAAGACCGTAAAACATTGAGAACATTATTATACCGCAAAATATGAGTTAAACGTAGGTAAGGGGGCATTTCGCTATTGGAAAAACTTGGAAAGTTCAAATTCAAAGTCGTTTTATCTGGCTTCCTATAATGTGTCTCCGCACATTAGTTCCGCCAATATCTAGTTTTAAGTGAATAGACTTGCTGGAAGTTTTCAAGTTAAAATCCAAGTTTCAGAAATCCTTCAGTGCAGAAGCGAGCTGGTAAGTTAGGTTAGAAAGGTTATTTTTTTGAAATCCAGAAACCCATTAATGCAGAGACAAGTAGTGCCTCATAGGACTGTCCATTTTACGAAACCATAATGCTGACTCTGAAATCGACAAACATAGTGTACCTACATAACCTTTGGAATGCTTATTTGTTCAACGGGGTGCAATTGTGTGAGAGAAGGAATATTCATGCAATTTCGATTGTCAAACGGCAACGCAAATTAGCCCATTTGATTAGAGAAACCGTACAATGTATCAAATGTTTACGATTTTCTTACACAATTCACAACAGGTATTGTTGGGGATCCATGGTTTTGGTACTCACAAACATTTTTTAAGGGTTTCATAAAAACATAGCTGGATCTTGTATTATCTTATTAAAATCGGAAGCATATAGATATTACAATAAGCATGGATATACAGACCATTAAATAAAACCACATACTCTACTGAACATACTGAACAACACTCTGAAGAAAAAAACCCGCACAAATCTTCAGAGACCAAGATATTAAACTGTAACTCAAAGACTTTATCTCGTATTAGGAAGGTCTATTTTAGAACGCTCCACCGTAACAGCTGTTTTATGGACAATGCTGTTTCAAGAAACATATTTATGTTGGTGCGTTAGAGTTCATGCATTTTTGCTTGAAAATCAAAATTTTTCCTAAACTGATAGTTAGCATGGGTACATATGTTACTTGGGAAAAGTGGTTTAGTATGATCCGTAGAATATGTGGTTTCATTTAACGGTAGCACTCTATATACATTCCAGTATAACTACATTACCCTTTCATGTTTGGTACATATACCTACCTACTAAATATTGTTCAATTAAATAACCTGTAAAGATGATAATGGTGTTGATTCGGTGTAACACGACTTAACTTATTTGAGAGGACTTATTTTAAGTATCCTGTCCTGATCCTTTCGATACAGAAAAAAAACACAGAATGCTTAAATCAAGTTTGGTTCACTGAATGGTCTTCAAACATCTTGATGGAATGAAACTTCCTTCCACAATGTTTCTTTTTTAAATTGAGTTTTATTGTTCTTCGAGATTTTAGCAAACAGAGGATGTTTCATCTGTCACAACTGAAATTCTTTTAAACATTTGTCATTAAGGATGAGGTTGAGGGTGGCTAAGCTTGGTGGCATTTTGTTGCTCATCTAAATTCAATGAAATATCATAAAAGACTGCTAGGGCTTGTCCTACCTACAACAAGACTTTTTAATACAGAAAACTTGATGGAAGATTGCACAAAAACCATTTGTGAATGTTGATCTCTGAAACCATTATTTCACAGACTATACTAATGTACAATCATTACTTTGAGATTGCCTCTATCATGTTGCTGAAACATATACACAACAATAGGTAGTCACATAAAATGAAGGTTAAATAAAGTATGGGTTGGTTCGATTTAGAGTTACTTTTTTATTTATGGAATGTGTCATTGAATATTTGCTGTTACAGAGATGAACAACCATCAGTATGAAGGAACGGGTGTTGATGATGCCCAAATACTTGATGAAGAAATCAGAGAAATTATACTCAAAAAAAAGGAAGAGAGAAACAGAATGAATTGTGTGAAGATAGAGGGAGATAGCAATGTGAATACCAACATTGATGTAAGTGCAGACATTAATTTACTTAAATTGAAAATCCAAAATGTGTTACTCAGAGGACATAAGCTATGAGCAACTAAGTTTTAGAACAGGTAGGACTTTCGTAATACTAGAACGATATGGTCAAGCAAAGTAGAGCAAGCAGTAATCTGTCTGAAAAAGATACCTAAAAATACTTCTACAGGAAATGCCGTACTGCTTGGATTCACTTGGTTCTGTATAATTTTAGCATGGTTCAACATGTCTGTCTGGTTCATTTGTCAAGGCTCTTTTTCTCACGTACGGTTTAAGGTATCAAGTTGAAATTAATATCTAATAAAAATTCCATCCTTCCATCCTGCTGCATTTTCATAAGTCTCACTCACTGATGATCATTTGGGACTGGAAATTCGGGATAAGGACGTAAGAGACCAAATTTATCAAAACCTACTTCTCAGTGACCTGCAATCTTGAAGTTTGGTATAATTTTTCTTGTGTTGCCTTATCTGAATTTATCTACCCCCAGAATTGTATGGAAGACAAGAATACCCTGCTGATCAACATTGCCATCAAAGAGGAACCAAAGTCATCAGCTGACTTCGAGCTAATACAGAGACAACTACCCTCTTACAGACACACAGGTAAATTTAATTTATTATCGTCAGCATCTTTATTTTAAGTCAAACAAATAAAGCACACAAGGTTGCTCTGTCTGATACTCCAGAAAAATGTGCAAACAAATATGAAAAAAGAAAACGAAAGTCCTGTGAGTTTTCCCAAGTTTTGACTCATAAGCTTGTTTCCGTAGGTACTGGATTTTTCGGCTCAATCGGTCCAAGGATTTATCTTCAAATTCTTGGTGCCATAGGCAAAACTAGGTAAGGGGCACGGAACCCCCAGAAATATCGGTGTCATTGATGTACAAACATATTTTATCGAATTAGAGGCGTTAATTGTTCGTTTGTTTTATGGTTTGAATGTGATTTCTTTGTATGTAGGGTTATCTGTATTTCTCTATTACGATAACATAATCGAGAAAAGATGTTTGATGCCTTCATGAGTTAGAGTTGGGGTGCGCCCCCCCCCCCCCACCCCTCTCCCAGCTACAAAATTTAGTTACTCCAATGCTTGGTTCTTCAGTACGGATGATGCTCCTTAAAAATCTATATGTATGGCTGGTTATTTTTATATAGATATTTTTGCATTGTCAAGTGTTAGCTTGACAATACGCTTTTTTGCTTAAATGGCGGAATGACAAAGAGATATGCTTTAAAGAGACAACAATATCAAGGTAAAAAAAAACAGAAATAAACTAATAAATACTAATAATAAACTATAAATTATAAATACATCTTAAAATTACTAATACCAAATAAATAGATAAATTCGCCCTAAAACATTAAAATTAATAAAAAATATTTTCTAAACCGCTGCCGTCGGGTAGAGTGCCTAAGAGACTAGCAGCATTACCTCTTTGGATTGCCAGACTGATCCTCTGACCGAGGTAAGCCCCAGCTCTTGGGTCACCAGAGGTGTCGAACAAACGCACCGACAGTTCTCTGAACAGATGCCGTGCGCTCGGACCCCATGGCCCCAGCGTGCAAATATGTAGCCCTCGCCTAGGGCTGCGTACTTGCGCCGTTTTACTTTCTCTAAAGACTCCGCAGCCGAACCAGCCTTGGCTGAGGATGCTTGTAGGTGGGTCGGGGCGAGTGTATCAGCACACGTCGCGTCCCACGCAAGCGGCCTGCCATTTTTCCAAGCCAATAAGGTCATCCCATTGGGCCGCTTGCTTGATTGTTGGGGTTCCGTACCCAAAGAGTGCCAAACGGGGCCTTATTACGGAGTCTCCACTGTCTGTCCGTCTGTCACAGAGGTCCGTAACTTCAACCGTAATAGGTAGCCGGTAGTAAATTAAAAAAAAAAATCTTTTCACTATGCCCTCTTTCATGATAAATTATAATAATAACAAAAATATTTTTTTAAATGTTATTTGTTTCAGGTCTGTCTTAAAGACGGTAGCACATACAAGTTTCAAATTTGGTAAAATGGTAATTTAAATAATGTTGTTTTAGATGTAAAGCAAGAAAGTGCTGATGATGACGCACGAGACTCCGATGACGTCACATCACACTCACCTGCAGACATTGAATATGTTGTAAGTGCTAATGTTGGTGTTTTTCTCTTAATTGATTTTCACTGGATGGTCATCATTATTACTGTTTGGTTTCTTACTAGAAATAAAATGGTAAGAGAATCCATTATTTCCTGCTTCGAGTTACTATTTTAGGTTCTATACCTGATTATTAAAAAAAAACGGAACACTTATGATCATTGTGTTGTCCGTCTGTCTGTCTGTCTGCAAATACCGTTTTTCTCGGGCCCCTATGAAAATAATTTAGATTTTAATTATATATTCGGTCAACATTTTACACAACATTATCCTTTCAGATCTATAACTCATTCCGTCTACAACCTGGAGAACCGTTACATACGGACGCACAGACGGACAGACAGCAGAGTGACATTAATAGGGCTCCGTCTTGCTCTTTGGGCGCGGAACCCTCATAATTTGGGCAAGTGCGACTCAGACTCGCGCACAACATATCCTTTCAGATCTATAACTCATTCCGTCTGCAACCTGGAGAACCGTTACGTACGGACGCACAGACGGACAGACAGCAGAGTGACATTAATAGGGCTCCGTCTTGCTCTTTGGGCGTGGGACCCTCATAAATTGGCCAAGTGCGACTCGGACTCGCGCACAACATATCCTCTGTATAATTTTAGCATGGTTCAACATGTCTGTCTGGTCCATTTGACAAGGCTCTTTTTCTCACGTACGGTTTAAGGTATCAAGTTGAAATTAATATCTAATAAAAAATTACATCGTTCCATCCTGCTGCATTTTCATAAGTCTTACTCACTGATGATCATTTGGGACTGGCAATTCAGGGATAAAGACGTAACCGACCAAATTCATCAAAACCTACTTCTCAGTGACCTGCAATCTTGAAGTTTGGTATATTTTTTTTTGTGTTGCCTTATCTGAATTGATCTACCCCAGGATTGTATGGAAGACAAAAATTCCCTGCTGATCAACATTGGCATCAAAGAGGAACCAAAGTCATCAGCTGACTTCGAGCTAATACAGAGACAACTACCCTCTTACAGACACACAGGTAAATTTAATTTATTATCGTCAGCATCTTTATTTTAAGTCAAACAAATAAAGCACACAAGGTTGCTCTGTCTGATACTCCAGAAAAATGTGCAAACAAATATGAAAAAAGAAAACGAAAGTCCTGTGAGTTTTCCCAAGTTTTGACTCATAAGCTTGTTTCCGTAGGTACTGGATTTTTCGGCTCAATCGGTCCAAGGATTTATCTTCAAATTCTTGGTGCCATAGGCGAAACTAGGTAGGGGGCACGGAACCCCCAGGACTACCGTCTGCCAGAAATATTGGTGTCATTGATGTACAAACATATTTTATCGAATTAGAGGCGTTAATTGTTCGTTTGTTTTATGGTTTGAATGTGATTTCTTTGTATGTAGGGTTATCTGTATTTCTCTATTACGATCACATAATCGCGAAAAGATACTTTGATACCTTCATGAGTTAGAGTCGGGGCGCGGTCCAAGCTACAAAATTTAGTTATTCCAATGCTTGGTTCTTCAGTACCAATGATGCTCCTTAATAGACATTTTTGCATTGTCAAGTGTTAGCTTGACAATACGCTGTTATGCTTAAATGACGGAATGACAAAGAGTTATGCTTTAAAGAGACAACAATATCAAGGTAAAAAAAAAACTGAAATAAACTAACTATAAATTATAAATACATCTTAAAATTACTAATATCAAATAAATAGATAAATACGCCCTAAAACATTAAAAAAAATAAAAAATATTTTCTAAACCGCTGCCGTCGGGTAGAGTGCCTAAGAGACTAGCAGCATTACCTCTTTGGATCGCCAGACTGATCCTCTGACCGAGGTAAGCCCCAGCTCTTGGGTCACCAGAGGTGTCGAACAAACGCACCGACAGTTCTCTGAACAGATGCCGTGCGCTCGGACCCCATGGCCCCAGCGTGCAAATATGTAGCCCTCGCCTAGGGCTGCGTACTTGGGCCGTTTTACTTTCTCTAAAGACTCCGCAGCCGAACCAGCCTTGGCTGAGGATGCTTGTAGGTGGGTCGGGGCGAGTGTATCAGCACACGTCGCGTCCCAAACAAGTGGCCTGCCATTTTTCCAAGCCAATAAGGTCATCCCATTGGGCCGCGTGCTTGATTGTTGGGGTTCCGTACCCAAAGAGTGCCAAACGGGGCCCTGTTACCGAGTGTCCACTGTCTGTCCGTCTTTCATAGGGGTTCGCAGCTTCAACCGTAATAGATATTATTTTCAAAAAATTTTTTTCACCGTACATCCTCTTTCATGATAAATAATAATATTTAAAAAAACACAAAAATATGCAATTTCTAAAGTTATTTGTTTCAGCTCTGTCTTAAAGACGGTAGCACATACGAGTTTCAAATGTGGTAAAATGGTAATTTAAATAATGTTGTTTTAGATGTAAAGCAAGAAAGTGCTGATGATGACGCACGAGACTCCGATGACGTCACATCACACTCACACGAGGAACCGATCCCTGTAGGAAGTGCACAAGAAGATACTGCAGACATTAAATATGTTGTAAGTGCTTATGTTACACTCTTTATAACTCACCTCACGGAATCCTGTCAGGCTTGTTTGTGGTAGTGCGTTCACTTATACGTTGTTCAAGTGTGCGTGAGCGTGGAAGCTCCTATTGCGATGTAACTGTGACGTCACAACACACTCACCCGAGGAACCGATCCCTGTAGGAAGTGCACAAGAAGATACTGCAGACATTAAATATGTTGTAAGTGCTTATGTTACACTCTTTATAACTCACCTCACGGAATCCTGTCAGGCTTGTTTGTGGTAGTGCGTTCACTTATACGTTGTTCAAGTGTGCGTGAGCGTGGAAGCTCCTATTGCGATGTAACTGTGACGTCACAACACACTCACCCGAGGAACCGATCCCTGTAGGAAGTGCACAAGAAGATACTGCAGACATTAAATATGTTGTAAGTGCTTATGTTACACTCTTTATAACTCACCTCACGGAATCCTGTCAGGCTTGTTTGTGGTAGTGCGTTCACTTATACGTTGTTCAAGTGTGCGTGAGCGTGGAAGCTCCTATTGCGATGTAACTGTGACGTCACAACACACTCACCCGAGGAACCGATCCCTGTAGGAAGTGCACAAGAAGATACTGCAGACATTAAATATGTTGTAAGTGCTTATGTTACACTCTTTATAACTCACCTCACGGAATCCTGTCAGGCTTGTTTGTGGTAGTGCGTTCACTTATACGTTGTTCAAGTGTGCGTGAGCGTGGAAGCTCCTATTGCGATGTAACTGTGACGTCACAACACACTCACCCGAGGAACCGATCCCTGTAGGAAGTGCACAAGAAGATACTGCAGACATTAAATATGTTGTAAGTGCTTATGTTACACTCTTTATAACTCACCTCACGGAATCCTGTCAGGCTTGTTTGTGGTAGTGCGTTCACTTATACGTTGTTCAAGTGTGCGTGAGCGTGGAAGCTCCTATTGCGATGTAACTGTGACGTCACAACACACTCACCCGAGGAACCGATCCCTGTAGGAAGTGCACAAGAAGATACTGCAGACATTAAATATGTTGTAAGTGCTTATGTTACACTCTTTATAACTCACCTCACGGAATCCTGTCAGGCTTGTTTGTGGTAGTGCGTTCACTTATACGTTGTTCAAGTGTGCGTGAGCGTGGAAGCTCCTATTGCGATGTAACTGTGACGTCACAACACACTCACCCGAGGAACCGATCCCTGTAGGAAGTGCACAAGAAGATACTGCAGACATTAAATATGTTGTAAGTGCTTATGTTGGTGTTTTCCTCTTAATTGATATACACTGGATGGTCATAATAATTACTGTTTGGTTTCTCACTAGAAATAAAATGCTAAGAGAATCCATTATTTCCTGCTTCAAGTTACTTTTTTAGGTTCTGTACCTGATTATTAAAAAAAAAACACCGGCCAAGTGCGTGTCGGGCCACGCGCAGTGTAGGGTTCCGTAGTTACACTACACAATATGGTCTACTAATACATATCGTGCCAAACTTCTACTCCGCTCGGAAAACGCTCTTCTGAAGGACGGCCCATACATTTAGTTCGAATCGCCCCGTGTTTAGAGGGGATTAAAAACTTGGCGCGACCCGTATTCGTAAACCCGTAAAGCCTACTTAGCTGTAATAGTTTTCCTTTTAAATTCACTATATATACTACTTCTTTTTTTTACATATCCATAAACAACCGTTTAGTTGGCAGGGGGGGGGGGAACACTTGACTCTAACAAAAATTAGCACTTTAAAGCTTAATATTTCCAAATTTTTATTCCAACGGATCCCTAAATCGAAAAATGGTTTTCTTACACCTACAATGTTTTTTAACGACCTATCTAACGATACCATGCACTATGGGATAGATGAGAAAAAAAAATCATCCCCAATGTACGTTACAAATAAAACATTTTTTTTCATGATTCTATTTACCGTTTTCACGGCGTGATTAATATGTATACTCATGCCAACTTACAGCTTTTTAGTACTAATGAATGAATATGTGTATTCAGCAAAAGACATAACTACAGGTTTAATTTACAATATTGACTCCAAACTGCGTAGCAGTTTATCGGCTATACTCTCGGTACATGTCTGTTTTCATTATAAGTATACTATTATAAGGGTGATTCAAATTTTCACTTTTTTCCGTTTTATCACGGGGCACCCGCTCAATGTGTTCTATGTAGCTAAAAACAAATAAAGTATTTTCTTTCATTTTTTTTTAATTTATGCTGCCTCCGTTTTAAAAATTTAAATCTCCATAAATCCAGCGTTTCTTTAACAGATACTGAAAATAATAAAATACAGAAAGTAAGCCTTAGAAACGTAGATAATTAAACACTATTGTATTTTTAAACTTTCTGTACTTCACCCTGTTTTTTGTCAGAATAGAGCTAAATTTTGGCAAAATGGGAGTTTATTCGTGTATTGTGCTGTTTTTTAAACTTTCAAGAGTGATGCACAGATAATTTTTTGAAATTGAAAAGTTTTTCATTATCTTCGTTTAAAAAGCTTAATTTTTGCATGATTTTTTGCGTGATACCCATATTTAAAAATGGAAATAGGCATAATGTGAAGGACTATAGACCAATTTCAAAATTATCTGTATTTGGCAAGTTGTTCGAAAAAATAGTTTTCGATCATATATTCCCTCACATTAGTCCCTATATAATTCCGCAGCAGCATGGTTTTCTACCGCATAAATCTACAGAAAGTAACCTCAATGAGTTTTTGGAATTCTTATTACATGAGTTGGACAATGGTCATCAGGTGGACGCCGTGTATACTGACTACTCGAAAGCATTTGACAAAATTTCTCATCAAATATTACTTTTGAAGCTAGAGGACCTCGGTATACACGGCGACCTTCTAAGATGGCTTGCTTCTTACCTGAGAAACCGTACCCAGGCTGTTACTGTTAAAGGTTTTACGTCCTGTTTTGTTCCTGTTACATCCGGCGTCCCACAGGGTTCACATTTGGGGCCGTTATTATTTATCGCATTCATAAATGATATCTCTAGTGTTTTTTCAAATAGTTCTTTTTTACTTTATGCAGATGATAATAAAATTTTCAAAGTTATAAAATCTACTGCTGATTGTAACTTGCTTCAGCAAGATCTTAACCTTCTCTGCAATTATTGTATTCACAATTTACTTTCTTTGAACACTACTAAATGCGCGGTAATAACATTTTCTCGGAAGGTTAATAAAATAGTTCATAATTACCAACTTTTTAATGAACCTTTAGCCCGAGTCCATGAAGTTAAAGATCTAGGTATTTTACTTGATGAAAAAATGCTGTTCTCGTCGCACATTGAAAAAATGACCAACAAAGCATTTCGCATGCTTGGGTTTGTCTTAAGAATGGGTAAGGTTTTTAAGAACTCATGCACCCTAATTTTACTCTTTAATAGTTTTGTTCGTCCTCTTCTTGAATATGCTTCAACTACTTGGAATCCTCAGTACGCAGTCTATATTGAACAGATAGAAAAAATCCAGCGTAAGTTCATCAAACATATCTCTTACCGTATTAATACTAAGCAATTAATTCATTGTGATGATTATTCTTCTCTTGTCTCACTTCAAGATAGACGTAATTACTTAGACCAAGTCTTTTTATATAAAGTCATAAATAATTTAATTGATACACCCAATCTTCTTTCCAAAATTAAATTCAATTGCCCCACTCGTAATGTTAGGCACCCTAAACTGTTTCAGTTACCTAAAGTAAGGACAAAGTATGCTGATAACAGAGTATTGATTCGTGCTTGTAATACGTATAATAAACTTTCTTCGGGTTTGGATCCTTTCTCACTCAATATTTATTGTTATAAAAATTTGTTAAAAAAGTATTTGTGCGGGTTCAGTGCTACGCATATGAACCTATAATTGTATTTTTTAATTAGATAGTTCTCTCTTAGAATTTTTTTAATATTTATACTTTCTTCGGGTTTGGATCCTTTCTTACTCAATATTTATTGTTATAAAATTTGTTAAAAAAGTATTTGTGTGGGTTCAGTGCTATGCACATGAACCTATAATTGTATTTTTAATAAGATAGTTCTCTCTTAGAATTGTTTTAATATTTACACTTTCTTCGGGTTTGGATCCTTTCTCACTCAATATTTATTGTTAAATAAATTTGTTAAAAAGTATTTATGTGGGTTCAGTGCTATGCACATGAACCTATAATTGTATTTTTAATTGGATAGTTCTCTTTTAGAATTGTTTTAATATTTATAGTTATGGTCGTAGTAATTTTCTCTTTTGTAGCGCGCATTAAAATAATTTAAATTATATTAGTATATCTGGATTCGACTGGTATTTCTGTAACACTGAAATTATTTGTATGTCAATAGAAACTTTATTGGACTCTGTATTACCTATTTGTACCTTATTTAGCTTTTTTTTTATAATTTGTCTGTTTGTTTCTTCAATAAAGCAAAAATAAAAAAATAAAATAAAATGATTTAAAATGCTTTATTTGAATAAAAAAATTGCTTAATGTATGGGATGAAAATTTTAAAAACTGTGGTAGCGACCCCCAAATTTCTTAAAAAAAATACCTTATTTGTTTTTTGCTACATAGAACACATTGAGGGGGTGCCCGTAATAAAACGGAAAAAAGTGAACATTTGAATCATCCTAACTATTATAGGTGGTAGAGCTGATGCCGAGCTCGACTGTGGAGGTACCACCATCTTACTCGCAAATCCTCCCGAAGTTATTCGGGGGAGAGTAAGAGAACAGCTCACAGGCAAAACCAGGCGGCCCACCATTGCCTGGGACCGATGGATGGCGGTATATCCATCCCTAATTGCCAGGCCTTAAAACAGACAGGTGACGGGCAGCGGCGTCACTGGTGCAAGGGGTTCGGCACCGCGCTCACCAACCCGCCTGCCCAGCGTGTGTGAGTATGGGCATTTCTGCCAGGGGGACCGCCAAGATTGGCGAAATCCTGGAAAGGTCTATGTCCAGTAGTGGACGAAACAGGCTGATGGATGGATGGAACTATTATATATTTATTTACGTACAGGTAAGTAGTAGTAACACATAGTTTTAAAATTAAATAGATGAGACGAAGTACGGGTGCCTGCTTAATAGGGTACCGTTGGCAGCTCTTATATCAGTATCATAACTACTGGCGCCCGAACATAAAAAGTCGGAAATACAAATAATAAAAAATATTAAAATTTGTTAGAATCATTAATTATTATGTAATGTTATTGACTGAAGTAGGCCCTTTTGAAGATATTTTTAAATTTAGCTTTACTTATTCTACTATTTAAGGTTTCGTCAACGTCCCCTGGTATTGAATTGAATATTTTTGGTATTTTGGTGCCTCCATCCATCCATCAGCCTCTTTCGTCCACTGCTGGACATAGGCCTTTCCAAGATTTCGCCACTCTTGGCGGTCCTCCTGGCAGAAATGCCCATACTCACACACGCTGGGCAGGCGGGTTGGTGAGCGCGGTGCCGAAACCCTCTCACCAGTGACGCCGCTGCCCGTCACCGGTCTGTTTTATTAAGGCTCGGCAATTGGGATGGATATACCGCCATCCATCGGTCCCAGGCAATGGTGGGCCGCCTGGTTTTGCCTGAGAGCTGTTCTCTTACTCTCTCCCGAATAACTTCGGGGGGGTTTCCGAGTAAGATGGTGGTACCTCCACAGTCGAGCCCGGCATCAGCTCTACCTCTACCCTTTTGGTGCCTACTCCGTTCTTTTTCCATAATAGTTTGTATACCTTGGTACAATATATTTAGATTTCAGTTTACTTTTGCCACGGTTTGGGTACCCGTGGGTTTTTTACATCTTTAAGTGAGATTTTTGGAATGTTTCCATAGCTATTAAATATTTTATTTTTACGTCTACTGGCATAATTTAACAAACTTTAAATTAATAGTAATTAATAATAATTTTAACAGTCTCTGAGGTAAGCCGCGGACAGACGGACATGGCGAAACTATAAGGGTTCCTTGTCGGACTACGGAACCATATAAAGCAGAAATATAAAATCACGTTCGTTTATGTTATCATAAGTATTTTTTGCTTACTTTAGTGATCTTACGTAAGAACGATCTAGACCCCCCCCCCCCCTATGTATGTACGTACATTCTTAATGAATAAATTAACAGCCATTACGGGTGAGGCTGCAGAGCCCTGTGACAGACGGACAGACAGCGGTACGGAATCCTAAAAAGGCAAGTGCGTGTTCAACTCCTTCGCCAAGAGGGTTTCGTATCTTGTCAGTTCATAATAGTCATAAAGCACTAAAGTATGTTCGAGTTATCATGATATGGGTGGCAGTTCAAAATTGACAGTTATAGTTATGTGCCCTAACGAAATTGAATCGATTTTTTTTAGTATCGTCGAGAAAGTTAACAAGGGCTATCAAATCGATTTTCACCAAAAACAAACAACAATAACAAAACAAAAATCAACAAAAACTGTAGCAAACGTCAAAACAAATTGTGATTATTGTTTCGATCCATAGATAAATAATTTATTGTATTTTCATTCTTTCCAAAACCTAATATTTTCTTTTGTACCTGAGTGTACGTAGTATGGTGTGAGTAGTATACGTGAAACGAAAAATTACGAACTGTCACCCATATCATACTATCTCGAACATACTATACTTCATTTATTACATGATGTTGTGTTACAGAACACACAAGACTACCTGGACATCGGTGAGACGCTGATCCGTGAGCAGGACAGAGCGATCAGTGAGCAGGACAGAGCGATCAGTGAGCAGAACAGAGCGATCAGTGAGCAGGACAGAGCAATACCAGAACCCTCCGCAAAAGGTAACTTATACTATCTTGTTTCTGAACACATATATCTAATAAATTGACTTGTACAAATGTAATATATTTCGAAAACAAAAAAGAAAGCAATTTAAAATATTTTTTTTTGGTGTATAATGCAGTATGGTCATAAATATTATTCAACTCGCACTTGGCCAGTTGTTTTTAAATTCAGATCATAAGTATCAAATAAAATGAACGGAGTGACCCTTTAGGGTTCTGTAGCCCGATAAGGAACCCTTATAGTTTCGCCTGTAATTTGGTATGGGTATGTATACATATTAATCAAGCCGACAAAATTTTTAATGGTTTCTTCCATACACGGAAATTGTGGACAATTTTTTTTTCTCGTCTATCCCATAGTGTGGGGTATCGTTAAATAGGTCGTTTAAAAACGTGGGTTTAATCAATCAATCACAAAGTTTATTTGTGAAACATAGGTAAATAAAATTGTACGTAATAATCGGTCCTCTGTGCTCTGCCTTGTGGCATACAAATATTAAATTCTTAATTAAAAACTACATACTTGCTAGTATAAACTAGGACGATGTCAATAATTATAGACCAATATCGATATTACCATCCATTTCTAAAATTCTAGAAAAGCTTTTGAATACGAGACTTATTAAGTACCTAAACAAATACAATTTACTATCTGATGCCCAGTACGTTGTGGAAGGTCCACAGAAGATGCCGTGACAGCCCTAACTACCCACATTGTAGAGAAGGTAAATGATGGTAAATAATGTCTCGCTGTATTTTTAGACTTAAAAAAGGCTTTTGACACAGTCTGTATCCCCATTCTTGTGCAAAGTTGGAGAAAGTTGGCATAAGGGACACTGCACTAAAACTATTTAAAGACTACCTAAGTGACAGGAGACAAAAAGTCAAAATAGCTCAATCTATCAGCAAAGATGCAGAAATAACTTACGGCGTCCCGCAAGGGAGCGTGTTGGGTCCTACATTATTCCTTGTGCATATAAATAAATTGTGCAGTATGAATATTAAGCACGCAAAAGTTATCTCCTACGCTGATGATACTGCAGTAGTATTTTCAAACACAACCTGGGACTTAACTCTAAAGAGTGCAGAATCTGGACTTTCAAAAATGTCACATTGGCTAAACTTAAATTTGCTCACTCTTAACGCGCTGAAGACCAACTTTATCTGTTTTACTAAATACTATTAATTATTCTAAGTGTAGGGCAAGTTCATCCAATTTGGTAATAAGACCGTCTATATTTTGATGCAGAATGTTAATTTAATTGTAAACGAAAAAAATCACTATCCCTACTAAGATCATTGTTTCTATTATCAGAATTAATTTGTTCATTTTCAGATGTAATGCTATTATTTTCATTTAAATTTGTATAATCCATCTCATTTGAGGAAGTCTCGCTATTGGTATGGACATTATTACATAGATCTTTTCCACCTGTATTAGTAACAATTATCTCACAGTTATTTATATTTTCACATTGTACATTTGTGTATTTTATTGTTTCTGTATTGTTCTATACTGGTTTTATAGTAAATATGTAACAATTGCCGAAGCAGAGACCTACTTACATTGCTTTTTTATGCGTACTGGTTGAGTTTGATTCGGTAAAGATCTTTTCCTGATGAGGGCAATCATTTATATTTCGTGATACTATATCTGTGACAGTAGTTATTGCGAATGTGGTAGATTTTTTGGTGTCTTCTGCTGGGGATAATTTTGATGTTTTTGAGGTGTTCGGATGTGTTATCGATGAATTGTTTCTATTTATATCTTGAGTTCATACACACAGTTTTACCGTCATGTAGTGGGGATACTCTCGAGTTAAGGGTTAAATTCATTACTTTCCAGTACTGTGTAGTTTTGTTTTTCGGTACAGTTGATTTCTGAGGCGTTGCTGTTAAAGCCTTCTCTAAAGTAGTAATTTGTATGTTTTGTTCGTTGATAGTTTTTTCAAACTATTGTTCTCACAGTTCAAATCATAATTTTGACTATACCAAATATATATGATATTATATATATATTTATAGACTTAATAGTTACCAATACATTACCTAGTCGGTCCTTAAATTCTGTCACAAACAAAATTGGCTATAAAATGAAAACTAATTATGATATAAAAAAAAGTTTTTTTTTTAAAAAAAAGGTAATTTAATTAGCTTACATTAAACACAAAATTTATTCAAAATGATTGCCACCATTTTTCACACAAGCCTTCAATCTTCGAGGCCAATCATCAATAGCAGCACGGACCATATTCATGTCGATATCCGCCACTGCTTTAATCAATGATGACTTTAGGCTGCTCAAATTTTTGTGAGGTTTAGAACAGACCTTCTCCTCCAATTCCTGCCAAATTTTGTAATCCAGTGGATTGAGGTCAGGGCTGGTAGAGGGCCAATCTTGATGCCTTATTAGCTCGATATTCTGGCGCTCGAACCACTCCTGAGTTGTTTTGGCCTTATGAGCAGGTGCGGAGTCCTGTTGAAACACAACATCTTTTACTATTCGATCTAAAACCGTGTCTTGGTACACTTTTGCACTGGTTTTGACACCTTTTTCACAAAAATGCACTTCAGTAGGGCCATAGTAGGACACTCCCAACCAAATCATGACTGATGATGGATGATGGCCGTGCTGCACTCTAGGAATGGCATTTCCAGCGGCCGCAGAGCTGGTAGCGTACACCCTGTCATTTTGTTTGTTGTACTTCTCTTCGATATTAAAAATTTTCTCGTCTGTAAACAGGATATCGCGGTGTCTGTTTCTTGCGTACCGCTTTAGCAAAACTTTGCATTTTTTGGCTCTCATAGCTATCAGACGCGCGTTCAGAAGATGTCCACTCTTTTTTCGGTAAGCTCGTAGTCCCAGGTCTTCATTGAGTACTTTATTTACGGTACTTCTGGTTAATCCCATCTCCAAAACCATCAGTTTCTGCTTGCGGATGGGATTTCTTGCAATACGCGCCTTGATTGCTTTGATGACCCCTGGAGTCCTAACGGAACGAGGTCTGCCAGTTCTTTTCTCGTCATCGACACTAGAGGTTTCATTGTACCTCTTGTTGGTACGGTACACGAACCTCTTCGTGATTTTTAATTTTTCAAGCAAGTTGAATATTGTCTTCGGTGGATGGCCGCAACGATGCAATGCAATTACTGCTACTCGGTCCTATTTGCGAGTCCACTCCATCGTAAAAAATGAACGAATGCAATTGTGATTTGGCAGATTATTAATCAAAAAATATGTGAAAATCGAACACCATTCCATTTTTTTTTCTAGGTGTTCTATTTTTAAAATAAATGGCCAGTGACAGTATTTAAGAACCGACTAGGTATACTTCAAAATATAAGCAGTTAGAACTAATTTCACAAAATTTCGATTTGTTTTACATGTTATCTTAAATAAATCCTGAACTGTAGGTTTTACTGAAAAAGATTTTATCATAAATATAAACTAGACTAAATGCACTACAATAAATTTTTAGATTTATCTTTTTGTGATAAAAGTTCCCAAGATATGAAACATGCAAAGTCTCAGCCAATTTGGGGAAAAAGAGGAATTGATTTACAAATATTTAGATTTCGAACTGAAACTTTACTAGGCAGAAATTAATATATCACCAATGTACTCATGGAGAGTGTAGCTTTCTACCAGTTTAGAAAGAGTTCCAGTTCCAGAGATTACCCTCTAAATACAAAAAAATATACGAATTTGTACCTCTGGCGTTACAAAACAGCTGTGAGCCTCGTATCACAAAACTCTGTGCATGCAGGGCGATAGCAATGCTCGTCATAGAGAATTCGATATTTAAGCGACAGTCGTTATTCGAGACGTTTTCGTGGTGAAGGACGACCTTCAACGTAGGTGTATGGGTTAGGGGAAGGGCGCGCAAGCACAAGGGTGGTGGGTGGTGTACGCGCAGGCGATGTCCCCGCAGTCATTCATAATTTCTCGTGATGTATGCACGTGTTCGCTTTGTTAATTCCGCGCGTTATCTCGCATTCGTACAGTAAACCCAATCGGACAGGATGGCGGACACTTTGGACACTTATTAACCGTACGGTCCGAAATAGAATAACATCGCTAAAATCGATTACAAATGAATGAGGTGAATGGCAAATAATCCATGAGTGAAGCAAATGTCTTCATTCATTCGTATGACTCTTGTGGCTCACGCGTCGGAGGTGAGGCGATGAGAGCGTTGAACGGAATGAAATGTCAAAAATGATTTCCACTCCACAATTTCAGACAAAATTTTGAAAACTCTTGTGGAACGCGTCGAAATGGAAGAATTTATATTTGTGAATTTGTTTGTGGGTTTGTGGGGTCGATTAAAACAATATATAACGTATTGTATTCTGTGTTAAATTAAGAAGTTATGAGGTATCTTTTATAAAGCGGTCCGAATCAAGAGCTATCTTTCGCATCGTTTGCTAGCTCACAAATTACGGACCAGTCCTCGCTCACACTTGTAATCATTCATGGCTTTCAGCGATGTAATTCTATTTCGGACCATACGGTAAAAGTGACTTAGGCTGAGATTCAGAGTGCATTTTGAGTCCGAACTCGATCTTACAAACGTCAAAAAGCGACGTGATCCCATACTAGAGTGACGTTTGTAAGATTGAGTTCCTCTTGAGTTCGGACTCAAAATGCACTCTGAATCTCAGCATTAGTGTGAACTGCGAAAGTTTTGATCGAATCGTTGTTGAAAGACTTTGAGGACAAATGAAAAAGGGTACATCTTTTTCTTCAATTGGTATTTATAGTTTGTATGCTGTTTTTTGGGATAAGCATCACGTATATTAATATTCATGTGACGGCCCTATAATGTCCAAATCAACAACCTGTATATAATAAAAAGTAATAATACAATAAATAATTTAATAAAGTAAACATGATTATTTGCAGAACTGCACGAGAAATCTATATGCACTTTCTTACTAGTTTGCACAGTCTCCATCGTAAATTCCGCAACGATATGTGCCGCCGCGCCACTAGTTGTTTTTTTTATTCGTAGTTGTGACGTCACAGCAAGCTCGACCGGCCACGCGCCGAGTAATTTGAAAACTGGCGGGAAACGTATCATAACTTCGTCATTTATAAAGATAATTGATTTATTTTTTACTAAGCTCTAATGCAGGCTTATTAAAAATTAAAAAATTGTTATGGAGACTGTCGGATTGCGCTTGCGGGGCTCAACTGCCTATTCCTATTCGTCACTTATCTATCTAACTATATGTAGATCACCTGCCCACGCTACGGATTGGGCGGGCGGTGTGATATGATTGCCCCATAGTAATTTATATTCTAAGTGGCCTGCCCACTGCCACTTCAACTTACTGATTCGGCAGGCTATGTCAATCACTTTCGATCTCCGACGTATCTCCTCGTTTCTGATTTTATCCATCAGAGATGCCCTTGTTACGCAATCATTTAATTATGAACACTGTATATATGTTACCGCCAAACCAAACTAATTTTTCGTAGGTCAAACTAGGTGCGACGACTAGCGAAGCGAGGAGGAGCGTGTTAAGTTGCTTGTGAATATAAATTCAGCAGCCGAGCGAGGCGACGTCTTAAGTTTTAACAGAAATACGATCTTATTTACCATATATGAACTACGAGTATTCTGGCCTAGGAAAAACTAGTTTGTCCTAAAATCGGGTTTGGCCGGTAACATAAGTAACTCGTTGCTTACCGTATATAATTTTCTTTCTAGATGATCTGAGATGCCGAACAAATGTTCACAAGAATAAGGGAACCAGCTTGGACGCAGGAAGTAAGCAGTGTGAATGTGACAAGTGCTGGCGACGTAGTAACATGTACACACACGTTTTCAGAAGGCATACAAGAGAGAAACCGCATAAATGTCAGTTTTGTGATTATCGGGGTAGATCAAACGCTCATTTAAAGAGTCATATGAGAATTCATACAGGAGAGAAGCCGTATAAATGTGACATTTGTGACTACAAATGCAGATATCAACAGGGTTTAAAAACACATATGAGAATGCATTCTGGAGAGAAACCGTATAAATGTGAGATTTGTGACTATGAGGCTAAACAACACATTCTTTTAAAGGGACACATGAGAAGGCATACAGGAGAGAAGCCGTATAAATGTGAGATTTGTGGCATGAAATACAGTTCACAGTCTAATATGAAAACACACATGAGAACGCATTCAGGAGAGAAACCGTATAAATGTGAGATTTGTGACTATGAAGCTAGACAATACATTCATTTAAAGGGACACATGAGAACGCATTCAGGAGAGAAACCGTATAAATGTGAAATTTGTGACTATCAGGGTAGAGAACACGTTCATTTAAAAAGACACATGAGAACGCATTCTGGAGAGAAACCGTATAAATGTGACATGTGTGACTATCAGACTGGACAACACATTAGTTTAAAAAGACACATTAGAACGCATACAGGAGAGAAGCCATATAAATGCGAGATTTGTGACTTCAAATGCCCTTCACAACATAATTTAAAAATACACATTAGAACGCATTCAGGAGAGAAACCGTATGGATGTGAGATTTGTGACTACAAATGCAGGGAAAAGGGTAATTTAAATAAACACATGAGAACGCATAAAAAAAGAGAAGCCGTATAAGTGTCATTTCTTAAATCTCAAATCTTTATTGCTCATGTTGTCGTATAGGTCTTACTTAATCACAGAGTTTCAAACATGACCCAGTTATGGCATTGCGAATTTAAGTTAAATTAACTTAAATATAAAATAATTAAAGTAATGTATTTATGTATTAATATAATATTAAATTTTACCCTTAGTACTTAGCATTTACTTTATTTATTACTTATCGTCTAAAAACTAATCCTGTAAAAACTCTTGCAGAGAATAATAGCATTTCTTAACTAAGATGCTCTTTAGTATGTTTTAAAATGTTTGATGTTTATCAATACATTTTATTATTTCTGGGATTTTGTTATATAATTTTTACTGACATGGCTAATGGACCTGAATGTTTCATCTGTAATTTAGAGAAGGGTCTATCTAGTCTGTTTTTTGGTCTTGAGTTTTTAGGCCAGGTGTACTGGGGATATAGGTGAAGGTTATTTTTTACAAAAATACATACGAGTACTTGCAATGTATATATAAGGTGCTCTGAAAATATCTGCCGCGGCTGCAATGGGAGACAGTATTGTGTATATAAGGTGTAATCGTAATACCTGCCACGGATGAAATAGGAGATACTATTATGTTTATAGATTACATTAGTGAAGAAATTTCGTACCCCGGAATAGTTAAATAAATTTGAGAAGGTAAAGTAATTAAATAAACATTTTCTTCATTCTGCATAACGTGGTTCACAAATTACGCTTGACGAGTCGTTTAGTCAATGATAACAATTGCTATCTCTTTCTAACCGTTCAATGAATGAAATCAGCTGCCCAGTTCGTCTCTACCAGATAGAGATATTTGTACCTATTCTGTGTAGCACAAATTTAAATGTAGAGTTGTGAAAACCCAAAATAATACAAGCTCATTTAACTGTCATCCCACCGCGTTAAGGTCTATTTTGCTATGAAAATTCTTGGGTTTTTTTAGCTCGAAATTTAAAAGTGCTACACGAGAATAGGTGCCATTGCATGCCTCTCCAATGTGCTTACGCTCACACGCAAAGTAGATGTAAATACGAAATACATTGCAAATTACACTTCGTCATTGGTCATTAAGACACCGGTAAATTAACTAATTAGGGTACTGTTCAATTTCCAAACGGCTGGATCTGTTGGCCAACCAGTACCCAATAATACGCAGGCAAAAGTTTAAAAGTGCACTTACCAGTTATTGCATTCCTCTAATTCATTCCGCAGATAAAAACTGATGTAATAAGATGGTAAACTTCCCATCACACTTAAACCCGGGTCTCCTGATTATGTTTTGCCGTAGGTACACATTACACAAAACATTATGTTCTGGCTTTGCATTTTTACACCAATTGTACCTTATTTACACCAATTACACCTTAGCTACAGTTATTTGCATAATTTACAACAGTATTATTTATCTACAAAACTGTTGCACAAGTCCGCCTTCGCGTTGCACACAAATGTAGGCACGCTTGCGTACATGTCTTTGCACTTTATTTAAGGTGTCAGTTTCACTTTTTACTTGCTGAAAAGCGCGCTTGATGCGCCTTTTTAGTTCTCGCACAGTTCTAATATCATGTCCGGTTTGGCCGTACACAATGGTATGATGGCTCACTCGTACACCAAATCTCTGCTCGTATAGGTTTACTGCATGCGCGGTTACGTTGTTACACTCGCGGTAGCACGATACCATCTCAAGATATTCTTGATTTGAATATCGTGGTCTAGGAGGCATTTTTAAAGAATGCGCGCGAGATACGCACCTCTGCGACCAGCGAAAACAGCGAACTGGGGTGGGGGCACAACAACAAACAAAAACAAGCGCGTGCGACGAAAGGGGTAGTGGGGGACGGGGTGGCGGCAGGCGGTCTGCCCTTTGACTATTTGACGAGCGGCTCGCTCGGATAGAGCGGCGTCCTTTGACGGACGGTTTCATACAATTAAATGAATTTAAATTTATACGCACATTTGTTTGTATGGAAAAATTTATGAAGTTAGATCAATAAATTATCTTCACTATTGTAATCTATAAACATAATAGTATCTCCTATTTCATCCGTGGCAGGTATTACGATTACACCTTATATAGATTACAATAGTAAATAAATTTCGTACCCCGGAATCGTTAAATCAATTTGAGAAGATAAAGTAATGAAATTAACATTTGCTTTATTCTGCATAACGTGGTTAACAAACTACGCGCGTGGTGGCGTTTCAACAATGAAAACAATTGCTATCTCTTTCTAACTGTTCTTCCAATGAACTCTGAAATCAGCTGACCAGTCCGTAACGTAACTATCTGAATCTATTAGGTACACAATAATACGCAGGCAAAAGCGAAAAGTGCACCAGTTACCAGTTACCGCATTTCTCCAAGCTTAGGTACTGCAGATACAAAACTGACGTAATAAGATGTTTAGCTCCCCATCACACTTAAAACAGGCTTTGGACTGTCAAGTTGGTGTAAGAATCGCTATGTTTTTTCTTATAATAATCCTTTGAACAATTGGGTACTTAGGTACAATAAATATCAAACAACGATAAATTACAGTAACCTGGCGTGTTTATTTACACTGCAATATTCACATAATTTACAAAACACTACCTAGGTAGGTAGGTACTTATCTACAAAACTGTTGCACAAGTCGGCCTTCGCGTTGCACACAAATGTAGACACGCTTGTGTACATGTCTTTGCACTTTATTTAGTTTGTCCGTTTCGCTTTTGATTTGCCGAAAAGCGCGCTTGATTCGCCTTTTTAGTTCTTCTACACTTCTTATATCATGTTCGGTTTGGCCGTACACAAGGTCCTTCACACGACCTCATAAAAAAAGTCTAATGGGGTCAAATCCGGCGAGCGAGGAGGCCACGGCACTGGCCCTCCTCTGCCTATCCACCTCACACCACCGTAACACATCATTTAAATAATTTATTTATTTATGGCACACGCTCATGGTGAAATGAGATGGTGCTCCGTCATGTTGAAAATGCAGTTCTCTTATCTCTTCAAGAGGAATACGTTCCAACATTCTTCTCACACGGGTTCGTAGTAAGCGAAGATACGTATCCCCTTTCAGTCTGTCCAAGAACACTGGTCCTAGCACTCTGTTACCAAGTATCCCGGCCCACACATTAACACTAAACCGAGTCTGAAAGTGATCAGGCCGCACAACATGAGGATTGGTATCAGTCCAAAAATGCGCATTGTGTATGTTGAACGTACAATCTGTGTGAATGTGGACTCGTCAGTCCACAAAATGTTGCGGCGTTCTTCTCGAATCCAATGACAGAACGCGAGGCGAGCCGGGTAGTCCTGTGGCTGCAATTCTTATACTCTCGTAAAGTTGTAAGGGTGGAGCCCTTCCCGATTTAGAAGTCGCTTTGACGAACGACGCCGAACACGCGGCATCGTTTGATAGCTTCATTGACGTTTCGCAAAATTAAATGCTGGGTCTTTTTCAATTTCAACGCGCGGTTTTTCCCGTAGAAATCTGTGACAAATGTATGAAGCTGCACGGATGCGCGAACTTATACTCTTATCTATGCGCGAACTGATAACAGCGAACTGTGGCACAAACACAAGCACGTGCGACGAACGGGGTAGTGCGGGCGGGAGGGGGGTAGGCCGTCGGCTTGCACTTTGATGAATGAATGACGAGCTGCCGGCGCGGACCGGGGCGGCATTTGTTTGATAAATATGGAAACAGTGCGTGGGATGGCTTCATTGAATTTCGAAATGAAATGGCGATGCGGCAACACCTAAGTTACTACGGACGGTTTCAAACAACTAAATCAATTCAAATTTAAATTATGACGTTCGATCAAAAAATTATCTTTACTATTGTAATATATATACACAATACTGTCTCCCATTGCAGCCCTGGCAGATATTTATAGAGCACCTTATATACCAGTAAGTGTTAAGACTTTTAAGTCTTTGAACGGATGTTTACAGCTTTGTGTTCTTTCTAAATTTAAAATTATTCTAATACTCGTACATCTCTTTTGTAACCGAAATAAAGTAATAATATTTGTACAGTTTCCCCACAATACTATGCCATATTGTAGCCAGCTATGCGCGTAGGCGTAGTATGCATTTAATGCTTTCTTTACGTTTGTAGTTTTTTTAAGCTCGTGAAGTGTATATGTGAACCTAGACAATTTGGAGGCAATCTTTTGAATTTGGCTTTTCCAATTTATAAATGAGTCTATATTTATTCCTAATGATGAATAACTGTTAACATTTTGAATAATCGATTTCTAGTGGGCGTTTTTGATAAGTTCTGAATTGAATTAATTTTGTTTTTTCGAAGTTGATTTGAAGGTTTTTATTTGTTAGCCATTTTACGATTTTTGTTAAGACGTCATTTATTGCAATATTTACGTTTTGACCCTTTTTACATGGTAAGACTATAGAAATATCATCTGCGAATAAAGTGCACATACACGAGTTTTCTATTACTGTGGGTAAGTTGTTTATACATATTAGAAATAAAATACATCCTAGGACACTGTCTTGTAGAATAGAGTTAAGGGGGTAACTGTTTACCTCGGTACAAAATGCGCATCATAATTTTGAATCAAACGTATGCAATAAATGTGTTTTAAAGCAACTTGCGGAAATAGTTTATCATAGTCTTCACAAAAAAATTACGTTCTTTAATGTATTACATTTTGTTTGCATTACATTAACAAACTTAAAAGCGTGTTAACAGTTGTAATGTAAGGCAGCTAAAATGTAACGCATAAAATTGAATAATTTTCATGTGATCACCTAACTATTGTTACGAGCTGGGGTTCGGGATAAATTAATTTTATACCAATTTGCACCAAAAACCACTAACTGTCTTTATTTGAAATCACACACATTATTAAAACACAACTGAAACTAAATAACAACCGGAATTACTAACTGGGCTCAATAGACTCACCGGACTGACTATTTTGACCGCACTATAATTTTAAAAATGTATCATCACTATTAACTAGAATCGTTACCGGGTCATACTCTCTCTATACAGTCGCACTTCACTTCACTAGAGTCGCCCTTAGTTTTCCGTTTTGTCTTTAATTAACACTGAACTAACTCTCGACCGCTACCAGTCCCGTTTTTATAATGTACGCCGACTTCGCGATCTGTCTAGAACCCTCTCGCACATTATGGAACGCACTTTAAGAACCCCAGCCTATATCCATTCCTTTCCAACCCGAATGCTTTCTCTATCCCACTTCTTTCTAGTGAAGTCGCTAGAACCCTCTCGCAGATTATGGAACGCGCATCAAGGACTCC
This sequence comes from Ypsolopha scabrella, assembly GCA_910592155.1. Classification (NCBI taxonomy): domain Eukaryota; kingdom Metazoa; phylum Arthropoda; class Insecta; order Lepidoptera; family Ypsolophidae; genus Ypsolopha; species Ypsolopha scabrella. Next base: position 3,481,359 of record OU342989.1, on the reverse strand, counting down.
AGTCAGTATCCGTCCCTTTCCAACCCGAATGCTTTCTCTCTCCCACTTCTTCATCCGAGACATTTCGAGTTCAATGACGGAAACTTCTCGCATTGTCCAGTTATGACCTTGGCCCGGAAGCGTCCACACGTCATCCGCGCTGAGATTATTTATGAACTTTTTTACGCGTTCCATGACGTGTGAGATTTTTGTTTCGTGCGCCGTTACTACGTAACACTATTAACAAGCAGTTTGGGCAAATTGCTATAAAACGCTATTAAACTTTATTCAAAAGTAAGGAAAACAATATTATGATGTGCATTTTGTACCGAGGTAAAAAGTTACCCCCTTAATTGTATTTATTTTTGGGATCTAAAATTTGTTATGGTTCTGTCATATACTTGAAGTTTTCAATTTGTACGTATTGGGATCGGATTTTTAAATATGATACGAACCATTTATATGCCGAACCCCTTACTCCTATAGTAAAGCCGATTTTGAAGGTTTTAATTTTAATAAAAAACTTAATTTTAAGTGACAGCACTATATTTTGCTATTCTGAAGGGCACACCAACTAAAATTAGCAGCCCCCTGATTCTGTATTATAAACTCAGTTGCCAAGCCAAGTGCCTGTCGTCTAAAACATACATATCCGCTTATCTAAGAATATGTTCGCACTTGAAATGACTTCACAATTTGTAAATAGTTCAATACCCGTTGAAGGTTATTTTGGAAGTTCACTTTTTATCTGTTTTTAGTGAATAGCACCTATAGCTAGCAACCGACACTGAGTTACATAATAATGAGACCTATTCTGAAGCAACATGTCCTAATCTGACGTTTATAAAAAGTGCTCTAAAATTTTTTGGTATTCTGAAGCTGGCGTTTACGAACGTCAAATTAAGATTGTTACTAAATTTACGACACATTTACGATGACAGCTCTAAAGCATTCAACTTAGGTTTTTTGGTATTCTGAAGCAACAATTTAGAGTTTGACAGCTCTAATTTTAGAGATTTTTAGAGAATTTTAGGGCACACCTAGGTGCGCTCTAAAATATTACTAAGTATAAATGCGAGTTTTTTTCACCTTTTTCCCAGTACTAGTAACTTTTATTTGGTTTCTAGGTGGAACTGAATAATCACAGGTGTGTTCTAGTACCTTACCTAATTTCATAATCCAGCAGTTAAGCTGAAATCCAGTGCGACATAAAAGAGTAGAAAATAAATGAGGGCGCCACTATCTTCTATATGACCACACAGCTAGTTAGATTAATTAATTTTGATACTTCAGTATTTTTTACTACTCAGATCAGTTGTTTTTTCTTTTAACAATTCTCGTGACTAATTCCTGCAGTCTTATATTTTTTTATGCCTTTACTTGAGTAGGTTCTAGTACCTTACCTAATTTCATAATCCAGCAGTTAAGCTGAAATACAGTGCGACATAAAAGAGTAGAAAATAAATGAGGGCGCCACTATCTTCTATATGACCACACAGCTAGTTAGATTAATTAATTTTGATACTTCAGTATTTTTTACTACTCAGATCAGTTGTTTTTTCTTTTAACAATTCTCGTGACTAATTCCTGCAGTCTTATATTTTTTTATGCCTTTACTTGAGTAGGTATGATTTTGTATCATATGTTTTATTTTGAAAAAAGGAATGTTTGCTAAGTTTCTTGCCCTTCTTCTTAGCAATACTAATCGAATGGTGCGGATGGTTAGGCATTATGTATATAAAATATTTTTATTCCTATATTTTTCTATTTTATGCAAGTGTATAACTTTCATAATGTATAACTTGGAAAATTTAGGCATAGCATTTATAACAAGCAATGAAATAGGATCTTTGTTCAAGGTCAACTTTATTTAGAAAAAAGCACTATTCTAATAAACTAAAATCTAAATATTCAACACCCTCAAATTGAGATGTGCTTGCACTTGGTTCTGAACTGGATTCTTCACTGCTTTCTGTATCAAACTCGTCATCACTGCTATCTACACCAACCTGTATGACTAATTCGTCTACGTTATTGTAGTACAATGTCCTCCCACGGTCATAGTACTCCTTTTCAATTTTTTTTATATGTTCGCAGCAGTTCTTCCACTCTTGAGGCGTTATTGATTTAAATGCTTCTTCGGTCAGCTCCTTAATATTTTTCGTGCCTACATTCAGTAAAGCAACCTTGCGCTTTGCTAGAGCCCAAATTAATTCGATGGGATTCAGATCACAGTGATAAGGCGGTAGCCTTACCACTGTATGACCGTGTTGACCCAAAATCTCATCAATTTCATACACAGGATCTGGTTTGTTTTTCTTTACCAATGCCAGTAGTGCAGGCCTTCGTAGATTGGGGTCGAAAGACACATTGTTTTCGACTAACCAAAGTCTTAAATCATCAACTTTGTTGGCAGACGTTGGGGCTTTGTTCTTCACGACTGAGTGATACGGCGCATTATCCATCACAATAATCGAAGGGTCTGTGATGTTAGGGATAAGTTTCTCTATTATCCATTTATGGAAATTATGTCTGTTCATCTCAGAGTGATAATCCTCTTGTTTATTAACACCACTGAAAACTAACAATGCATTAGGCACAAAGCCTTTTTAGTTTCCGGCATGTACTATAATCCATCTCTTTCCTTTTGAAATGTCAGTAATTACACCTTCGGTATGAATAGACTGCCAGCATTTTTTTTAGCTTATAGCTGGAGTGGATGTAGCTTTCATCTAGGTAAATTATGCCTTTCTGCAGCTCTTCAGATAAATTTCTCTCTTATATGCAATATTGGTTTTCTCTATTAGAGCTTGCCTGTTCGATTTGCATTTTCTGTACACGAAACCAATCTTTTTCAGAAGTTTCCTCAAATGCTCTCTACTTCCGTCGTACCCTATGTCTTTTTTAAGTTCAGCTAATAGTTTACCAATTGTAGGCACTTCTTTTTTAACTGCATAAAAAAATGTATCTTCTGCCTAATGGCACAAATGTCGAAATCATCCAGTACTTTTGGGGGGCGACCTTTTCTATGTTTTGCAGGTGTCGAAAATTTCCCCCCATTGGTGGACCCTTGCTGCACTATCCTGCGTACAGTACTTTCCGACACACCTGAAACAGATATAAATCACAGTCATATTCAATTTAACTTATCATTATCTTTTCCTAAAGCAAGTATCAAGACTGACGTCGTCCCGATCACGCTATATAAATTTATTTTTGTAACCACAACTTAACCTTGAAATTGTAACAATCGCAATAATCAATATTTTGATGTTATTTTGTAAGGAATGTTGTTTTCTTTCCGTGTAACTACATTGAAATAACGTTTTGTACAACTCTAAACACATTCTTACCAGTAAAATCAGCTGTCCGTTTGTAAATATTGTCGACTGGAGATAGCAGCTCTCCGGCTTGAAATTCAGCCAAAAATCGCATAAATACTTTATAAATTACGTCATGAGCACCGCCGCGTATGACCTTGTTCATTTTAACTTGCTGCTTTAGCCAAATTTTACACAAAATATCATAAAACTGTGAACTTGAAATAAATATATATAATTTAGCTATATAAAGCCTTTAGTTTCTTTTAACTTGTATTAATAATAAAAAAATATTAATTTTCGAAATATATTTCGGCCCACTATGGGGCCGGCATCAGTCGAATACTTAAAAGACATAATCTTATGTCTTTTAAGTATTCGACTGATGCCGGCCCCATAGTGGGCCGAAATATAAAACTGTGAACTAAACAGACACTGCTAAATCAGGGGGTCTAGAACGAGGCACAAAAAGAGTGTCTTTTGAAAGAGTCTTCATCTATCAAACTTGATTTTTTAGAATAACAGAGCAAAAAAAGTGACTTTTATTTTACTTTGGCTTCTAAAGATAAAGAGTGTCGTTTTTCGAGTTTCGTTCATTCAAAAAGATACTTTTTTGCTTATTTCCGTAGAATGGTGGCATTTTGACAAACGTTTGGTCTTTCTTTTTGCCGCCTTTTGCAGAGCAAAAGTGACTTCTGCTCTTCTAAAAAACAGTGACCAAATTTAGTGCCTTTTGTGAAGTTTTCGTCGGTTTTTTGTCATGAAATTGGAGTTTATTGCATGAGCAGACATTATAATTACAAAATACTATTACATTGCAACGATAGGTCGTTTTTACATTGTAAATTGTCGACAAGCAAAATATTTTTCCAAAATTTCTAAATTGGACCATTAGTTATGTAGGTAGGTACCTACCTCATCATCGAGATTTCGCCAGCGTTACCGCGAGCACCCCTCTCAGTAAGAAGGCGCCGAATCGGGCTATTGATAATGATTTCGAGACTGTGCAAAGGAGGAAGCGCCAACCACGTACGACCCAGAACCGCTGCGGCAAAGCTCTTAGGGAGCCCAAACAGAAGCTGCGTGCTGCGAAGCCAAACACGCCTGCACTAAAACACTACGGCGGAGGACATCGCGGAGTACGTGCTCCAAAAGATGGGGTATCATCCGTCCGCCTCGGGTGCAGTTGCTGGAGTAGCGCCGCAATGTCAACTTTTCGGCATTTGTGGTGAGAGTTCTCCGTTGCTTCCGTGGACAAGTGCCATAGGACAGCACCATGACATAGGTAGTGCAAAGTGAAGTGATAATAACATACCTAGTTGATGCTCTATTTACTAATTCAATTTTGTACCAGTATACTAGGTATGTAACTTAGAATATGTAAAGGAATATGTGTACCATGGTGAAATAATCTTTCCAAATGACTAGACACACAAAGAAATCAACAAGCGAATAGCCAACGGTTGGAAGAGATACTAGTCCCTAAAAGAGATGAAAAGTAAAGACTTGAGGCTATCAATGAAAACAAAAGACACATTTATTCTTCCCTGTCTAACATATGGGTGCGAGATGTGGGCCTTAAACAAAGAACATTAAGACAAACTCGAAAGATGCCAGAGAGCCATGGAGAGAAGCATGTTGGGAGTCAAGAGTAAAGGATAGAACTAGAAACAAAGACCTATATGAGTTTTCCTTACTATTTATACACATTAACGTCTGCATAAAATATTTATATGAGAAATTGTGCAGCACCCCTAGCGGCTTACTACAGGAACCAGCATTTCTCATACAAAATATTTTACACAGATGGTAACGTGTATAGTAAGCAAAACTCATGGTAGACTTACTGAGGAATAAAACCAGACACCCCAATATCCTTTCAAGGATTGACCGGCAGAAATGGAGATGGGCAGGTCACATGCTGCATAGTAACCCAGAGAAATCAAGTAAAAAGATCACAGACTGGTACCCACATGAAGGAAAAATAACTAGAGGTTAGCGATGCTGGGAAGAAAAACTTAAATCGACAGCTGGTCCATACTGGAGGAGAGTGGCATGGGACAGAGAACATTGGAAGGAGTTGGACGAGGCCTTTGCCATGTGGCACTGTGCTACGTGACCTAATTAATTAATTGATAAAATGTTCTATAAAAATTAACTTCAAAATCACTGTAGGACAGAATAAAGTTTGTATGGGCCACAGATGCCTGACAGTAAAATTATTTGATTTCATTCAATTACAAGCAAAACACTTGACCCATGTAATTGCTATATACCTATATGTTCTTGAACATCATACATACATAATACTTTATATTCTCTGATGCAAGTATTATAAATATATGGTGTGAGTGAGATGACATATTAATATACCATCTCTATTTTATTTATTTTCAATATTTCAATGCACTTTATTTACACACTACACTATTATTTATTCTCAAATGTGATGGGCCCTATAGATTGGGCATAAATAGACCGAAAGCTTGATGTGCTTTCTGAAGCACGCAGTCTGAACAGTGATATGCAAGGTGCGGAGATTGAACACAGAACCTCTGGGTTAGCAGGCAAGTGCAGAGCCACCATTCACTACAGAGGCAGTTAAGTTTTATTATTTATAAAAAATTTCATACTTTTGCATTGCACACAGTAATTTTTATGCTACCTAGCTTGAAAATTTGCCATGAAAGACATCATCAAATAAAATTTTGTGAGGATGGAAAAAAGTGTAAAACAATATACTTGATAATTTTTATTCTTTGAAAATGTTTACTACTTAACACCTGTTACTGATAAAAAGATCATTCAATTTTTTTATTAGTAAGATTTCTACTAAAACTCATGTGCCTCCCGTTCCTTCCTGTCTCAAGTTCCAACCAATGTTGGTTTATTGAGGGTCAGGATTCTCTCCACCAGTAGCACAGTGGCTCTGTCAAAAGGCGTCATTGCACCTTGTCGACAGCAAATCCTTTTCTGAAAAGACAAAAACTCCTATGTAAGATCTTATGAAGGCAATAATATGTGCTTCGCATTACAGTGTTTAAATTTGATTTGAGGCAATGCTTCTAATTTCCAATTCAATTTTCGAATCTATGAAATGCTACCTTATTAGTCTCTTTTTAATTGGGACACATTCACATTAGTTTGGTCAGTAGTAGCAAACAATATGGTACTTAGTGCAAATAAATTTCAAACAATTTACATGGTACGCCATATCGCTGCACTTCAGGCAAAATTACACACTTTTTAGGGCATGCAGGTTTCTTCACAATGTTTTACTTCATTGTTCATTAAGTGGTAAGTATTAGCTAAGAATACAAATACTGTGCACATAAATTTCGAAAAACTCATTGGTTGTTACCAGAGATTAAACCTGGGTCGCAAGATTGAGAGGCCAGCGAGCTACCGCTGCTTCAAACATTTAAATAAGAACTATACAACAAAAACTTTGTCTTACGTTCCTGCAGTTTCCTGGCACCACTAGCCACTCGATAGGGACTACCAAAGCAGGATTCATGACCTTTTAAGACTTCTTTGAGATTTATTTAGCACATGGGACAGGTTGCAATGTCTGAAATAAAAATGATCGACATTAGCGTGTATACATGTAGCTGAAGTAGCAATCTACTTTTCCAACACTGAAATGGGATAGGAGCCAATCTCAAACACGGGGAAACTTAAGAGTATACTTACATCGGGGAAAGAGTAGAAGGGCAATTTTTTTCCTGTGTAAAACGAAGAATAGTAAGACACCCAATATCCTTCTCCATACACTCCAACATAATTAGATTCTTCTCTTTTTTCATCAAAGAGTGATTTGTTTGCTTCTTTTCACTTGTTAAGTTTAAACAACAAAAAACACCTATTTCTTCCTTGTTGATGTATATTTATTTTGTAATGTATGCGTTGCCGCTAGCGGTACCCTAAACCTAATAAACAACGTATCAACTACGAATAAGAAGACGATACGTTGCTGCTAGCGGTAGTGTTCTTCGTTGGGAGGCGGTGCCGTGAATTGAAAAACAAGAAGGAAGTTTGTGTAAATCATGCATGATTTCTGTTAAAACTTTGAGCCATATATTTTTAGCCCATCGCAATACATTTGAAAGCAAAAGTGAAGTTAGACAATAAGGCCCCTGGTTACTTGCATCTAATACTGTCAGCCACTGTACCAATGATTCGAAATTTAAAGTCACCCATCCAGCGAATATTTTTCAGTTTATCATGTGACCTCTCACCGCTAAAGCACCGGCTAACAGCATTGCATACACTTTGGATTTTGACACACTTTTTTGTCTATACCCATTTTTTTTTTTGAATGAATGGGTGTCTTTGTCTTGGCTTCCAAAAGTGAGAAGAGCGCACTAGAGAAAAGTGTGCACGTTCTACGGATAAAAAAACGAGTCTCTTCAAAAGAGCGAAGGTGACTTTCGAAAGAAAAGAGCAAAAGGCTCTTTTCGCAAATGCGACCGTGGTAAGGCCTTCTAAAATAGACCTTCTTCCTACGAAATAAAGTCTTTAAGTTACAGTTGAATATCTTCTTCTCTGAAGATTTGCGCGGGTATTTTTATTCAGATAGTTGTTTAGTATAATATGACCACTAGAGTATGTAGTTTCATATAAATTATAGATGTAGGTATAGGTGTGTACTCTATTCTCTTATAAATAATTTTTGTTGTAGGTATAAATATTAAATAAATGTGTAAGGACTAATAATATCTAAGCAGTGGCCAGTTGTTATTAAATTTTCATTCAGTTTATTTAAAGCCTCATTAATTTCTTCTTCAATGATCATATAAGTAAAAATAACTTTATTGTTTTTATTGCACAATTTTTTTTTGCAGGTTTACACCCTACGAATAAAGTTAACCACTAAGAAAATGCTGAGATAGTTAGGGGTATATGTAAATGTGAAAGTACTAAATAAAATTTAAACTGTGCATATTGTATTAAAATACGAAAATAATAAAAAAGCGTTACTTTTCTTGTGAAAATGTTACTTTTCGAACAGTCTTGGGTTACTTTTGTGGACAAGGCACTGGCAACACTGCACTGCATCTTTTTGCCAGTTATCTCTCGGACAGGATGCAGTATGTTCAATATGGCGGTTGCATTTCAAAGCGTTATTACACTCGGTCAGGAATAAGTCAGGGAAGCAATTTGGGTCCGCTGGAATTTTTAATATTTATTAATGATCTCCCTAACTTGATATCTGACGACTTTATGATATTAATTTTTGCTGACGATATTAAATTGGTTGCTTCACTAAATACCAAAGAAGAATGCCGGCGTTTTCAGCAGGAAATTGACGCTGTGTACTCGTGGAGTGTCGAAAACCGCTTAGAGCTGAACGTCGATAAGTCGTTTGTATTTACTTTCCACCGAAAACGTGATCCTCTTCATCATCCTTATGAGCTCGCTGGTTCACCACTACCACGTGCGCTAGATTTTGTTAAGGACCATGGGGTGTTATTTACTGCCGACTTGAAGTACTCCTACTATATTGATGAGTTGAGTAAGAAAGCGAGGAAGGCACTTGGATGGGTATTAAGGGTATCTATGGATTTTAAAGACCCTCGTACGCTTAGTACATTGTTTAATGCTTACGTCAGGAGTAGACTAGAGTTCAATTCGATTATCTGGGCTCCATACGAAGCTAAACATGTACTTACCATCGAAAAAGTCCAGAAACTATTCCTTCGTAATATTTATAAACGAAGCTTTAAGTATTATCCTTTCTTATACCCAACAATGTTTTTGTTGGGCATGTTAGGGTATAACAGCTTAGAGTTAAGAAGGGGCTCCACAATGACTATGTTTGTGGTAAAAATTCTTAGGGGTTTGATTCATGTCGTTGCTGGCACTGATATGTCTGTGGGTGCCGGTTCGGTACGAGCGCGCGCGCAGTCACAGACTGTTCGAGCTTCCGGGGGCTCGCACCAACCTCGCAGCTAAGGCCCCTCTCAGCCGCGTGCTTCGCTTGCTCAACGGTATAGCCAGAGATCAACCAGAGGTGGATATTTTTTCTGCATCCCTAGTCCACATCCACACACGTGTGGTGAAGTACTTAGAGGAGTGATTGTCTACTTTTTAGTATATTTTAAGTGTACATGTGCATTTTTAGCTAATATATCTGTATATATTTTTTTTTCTCAGGTTAAATAAATTTGTTAATAATTTGTCTACCATGTTATACGCATTGGATTTGTGTCTGTAATGTATTTCGTGTGTGTGTTAAATAAATAAATAAATAAAAGTCACATTCCCATTTCTACCGATTTTCAAAAAAAAAATTCTTTATAAAAAAATACCACCTGAAAGTTAATGAAAAGTATGTATCTTCATGATTTAGCCTATATTTTCAGAAAAAATATACAAAAGGGCCTGTTACAATTTATGTTTGGTTCGAATTGCTGTATCTCTTAAACGGTATGACATACAACTACGATTTTTTTTACTAAGGTGCGTCTTAAGTTTTTCCTAATTTGTGCAAATTTATTTTTTCCATAATCGATGCCGTTTGTCACTCATATCATAACCACACTCCATGAGTGATTTCACAACTTTCCAGGACGAAATGACCAAGTTTGACATGACATTGTTATCTACATATGTGGGATAAAAAGGGTTCATGAATATTAATAAAACAATTTTCTAGTTACGGCAAGTTATTGTATAATCATTAAACATTGTAATTTAGTCTACATAAGAATTAAGAACATCATGTTTTTCAGAAAACATGAAAAAACGCTAATTTCTATACATTTTATACATATAAAAAAGATACTCATTTTGAATCTTAAAGCTTCCAAAATAATATACAACCAAAATTTTACATAAATATTACAGGTTCGATTTAATTCATTTATTATATACAGTAAATGTAGCAAAAAACATATTTAGACATTTTTAAACAGTTTTGTATATTTGACGGCGATTATAGTTCACTATCATACACAATTTTTGTACAGGAAAATCTTTTTTTGTCATCTTCCTTTAATTAGCATAAAACTTTAGCCCCGAGACAAAAATGTCTAAAAAATCGGCTTTGAAATCTAGAATTCAGAGCCAAAACGCAACTTTTATTTATGCAGCTTAATTCACAAAGAAAACTTTGTAATTAAACAGAAACAAGGCAAAATTAACTTGAATATTGCCATAGACACGGCATGCGGTGAGTTAGTAATATACAGGCTGTTAAAAAAGTAATGCCATCCTTTCAACCACGAACAGCAACAATTTATTTCCGTCAAGTTGGCAACTTGCGTACAAATCAAAAGAATGCCCGCCTAAAGTTCATTTGGAGTATTTATTGTTTGTTTGTTTCTATAATTATGTTTCATTTATTTGCTCAAACTATACATCGAAAAACGTAGTATGATACACGTGGGTAAGGGCAATAACTAACTCGTAACGTTTAAAACACTCGCTTATCGTTCGTGTTTCAAATGATCCTCGTTAGATATTGCCTCCATACCGCACTTACATCATAAACTACTATTAGCGAACGAACTGGATATTCATAATTTTAAGGAACTTACTGTAGAACCGCTAGCGGCAACGTATGTTCTGTATTCTATACGAAGTGTATACTTTGCCGCTATTGACTGCATCCAATACTTCCAATACTAGCAGCAACACTTATAAGGCGACTTTTGTTTATGTAGCCAAATTCATACTGGAGACTGGGTAATTGATCAGAACAAAGGTTCAATGACCCTGTTTGCGAAATACGTCTTTTTTGCCTATATACTTATTCAGGAACTACCTCGACTAAATTAGTACAGGAAGTCTAAATTTGATTTTGCGTAAAGGATCATTGAACCTTGGTCCTGACCACTTACCGAGTCTCCAGTATGAATTTAGCTATATAAACAAAAGTCACCTTATATAGGGGACTTTAATTTATACAGCTAGGTTCCGTTTCACGAAAATCACTCGAGAGTGATGCGAATTTCACCCTAGAGCGTTCAAAAATTGACCCGAGTTAAACCGAGGGTAAACGAACTGTTACCTGATAGTTGCTCGGAAGTGTTTTGAAACGCTCCAGAGCATAGCCTCCTATATTTGACAAGCCATGAACAGAGATATCTGGCAACGTCGCGCGTGGTCCGTCCGTTATTTGCGTTGAAAGGTCTAATCTAATGGTCATTTGCATTTGTCAGTCGTCCATCCAGTGTTTTGGTTACGACTTTATGAGTATTTGTTTTTAGTGAATCTGGTGGTAATTACTCACATTATTAGTAATTCCTCTAAAAAGTATTAACCCAGTATTCGTTTGCATATCAAGGTAAGAAAAAATACATAGCTGTGCTGTAATTTAGACCTGTTTGAGTGTATGGCGTATTAATTTAAGGTTATATTTATTTCAGAGATGCCTCGTCGCTGCTGCGTACCTGGATGTACATCCAATTATGACAGCACTGTACAGAAAACAGGGCTCATATCTACTTTTTCAATACCACGTGATGAAGAAATGCGCAAATCCTGGTTACAGGCCATACCCCGAAGCCATTGGACGCCGAGTCGAAGCTCCGTGGTTTGTTCGGAACATTTTTTCCCAGAAGACGTCATCAGATCGGAGAAAATCATAGATAATGAAGGAATAGTCAAAAACCAGGTTTTAAAAAATCCAAAATTAAGAGAAGGTGCCGTTCCTCACATATTTCCCAACTTGCCATCATACCTCACCCAACCAAGGGTGTCTCCACGGCCTGACCCGTCACTCCGACACCTCAAGGAACAAGAACGCCATGAAGATGCTACCCAAAAGTTCTTAAAAAGTGATGTGATTGAAACATATGAAGCTTTCAAATCAAATATCAGTGCATTAAGCAATGTTTGGGACTCAAAGATTTTGTCTGACGAGATATGTTTATTTCAGTTAGACTTTGCAAGTGAGGAAAATGATATTCTTTATGTGAAATGTAGTGTGATTGTGGACAGCAATTTAAAAGTAAAAGTGTTTTTAGGCAAGAATCTGTTGTCACCAAATGAACTTAGTTGGATTCTCCCGGATGGACTTACACTAAGTAGGTGGTCACAAATTGAAAATATCCTGTCTAGATATAAATATAATGAATGTCCTGCAAGCCCTACTTCACCAGATTTCTTCATAAATAAGGCTGTTTTTAATATTGAAGAAGCCTTCAAAGTAAGTGATGACGACAGAATCCAGTCTAAATTAAGTCTAATTAAAGACCAACTTGTCTTGTTAAACGCAAAAAAACGCCAATACACAATGTTAACTATATTGTTTGCATTGAGTATTTTTAACCAGTCAAGCTCTGCATATAACTTGCTACGGGACTATCTATTACTCCCTACCAAACGGTACTTGCAAACCATAACTTGCTCTCTGAATATAACACCTCACTCAACATCAGGTAATGATCACTATTTGTCACATATGGCTAAAACGTTGTGTAGTAAAGACAAATTTGTGAATTTAGTTATCGATGAAATATATATTAAAGGTGGCCTTAATTACAAAAGTTCCAATGTAACAGGTTATGCAATGAACGATCCTAATTGCTTAGCCACAACTGTACAGGTATTCATGATATCATCTGCTTTTGGACATTTTACCGAAATCGTTAAACTTTTGCCTGTTCAGTCCATGCTTGGAAAAGATTTAAAAGATGTTGTCCTTGATGTGATATCTTTTGTGCAAAGTAAAGGATTTAAAATATTGTCTATAATCACAGATAACGACAGGGTCAATCAGAATGTTTTTAATTCTTTGTCTTCAGAAATTTCCATGCCGAACCCTACTTTTCCAGGAGAAGTTATTTACATGCTGTATGATTTTGTTCACATATTTAAAAACATAAGGAACAATTGGTTAAACTTAAAAGATAATCTCAAATCCTTTGTTTATCCTGATTTTGAGACAGGTGACAAAAAAGTTGCCTGTTTTCAAAACTTGAGAGACTTTTATAAAGATGAAAGTAGTAACATCATACGTAAAGCTTTTAAATTAAATATGAAAAGTTTATTTCCGAATTCCCTTGAGAGACAAAATGTTACATTAGCAGATAATATTTTTCATTTTTCAACAATAGCTGCCCTTGAAACACAAGAAAAGTACAGCGGCACAGCATCTTTTTTAAAAATAATTCGGCAATGGTGGGATATCATTAATACAAAAAATATTCTCAAAGGCAAATTAAAACGAAATGAGTGGAGTAAACCAATTTATGGGATTGATGATGATAATTACCATTTTCTTATTAAATTTATTGAATGGCTAGACAACTGGGTTTCAATTCCAGGCTATGTAGGGTTAACGAGGGATACCAGGTTAGCATTAAAAAGAAGCACAACTGTCATTACACATATAATAAGGGATGCTTTGTCAACAATGGGGATGACATATATATTGATTGGGAAGTTTCAAAGTGACTGTTTGGAATTGAGATTTGGAAGGTACCGTTCCCTTTCTGGGTGTAACTACAATGTGTCTTATCAGCAAATTGTGGAGGCAGAAAAGAAAATAAGAGTAAAGCACATATTGAAATTGAAAGATGATTATAAAACTTTTAAAGACCTATCCCTTGACTTTAATTTTCAAGAAGAAACCAATTTCAAGGATTTCCTTTTTATTCTTGAAACAAATTATTTAGAAATTTTTGAGATTGATGATGAAGCAAAGATATATGCATGCGGATATGTAGCACACAAAGTAAATAAACATCTTTGTTGTGTACACTGCCAAAATAGTGTTGTGGAATCCAAGGGACAGAATTCTAATTCTGTTTACTATAACTCTCTTCAAAGAGGAGGCTTAATTTTACCATCGGACTCAGTTTGTGTGATATTTTATCATTTATGCAGCATTTTCGAGTTCATAATAAATGATAAAGTCCTTGAGTCAAAATTTTTAAATATGACTAACCATAAAGGTATACTTTATAGTATCACCAAAGCTAGCCTCGACTCGGATTTTTTTTCGGTATTTCTTTTAGATAAATGCAACTGTGGTAACACCTATGAAAAAACATTTAAAATGATTTTATCAACTATGTGCAATATAGTGCTGAATAATTTCACTAAAATGAAAAATAATTCTGTCGAGACGATTAAAGGTAAAAAGCGCAAACTGAATACTTTAATAAATCACTGATTATGTAAGGAATACGAATTTATTTGTTATGTAGCTAAGTACTCTAACTGTGTGTTTTAATAAATGTTGTATGATTTGCACATATTGGTTTTTCATTTTAAATTGTATTAAGGGTTTTTGATCTTAGCTGAATAGCAACTCCTATTTTAGTACTACCCCTATAGTGCTAGAAATATCATAATCATCATCACATCAGATTGAGCTTATCAAGTATAGGGCTGGCCCCAGCTGGCCGGACCACCAACTGACAGTTAAGAGACGTTGCCACACTTATGTTCATGGCTTGTAAATACAGAAGGCTATGTCCAGAGTAATGCGAACATCACTCTGGGCCACCTGATTGGTGCAAACAGATTTTTCTTTCTCTGCTCTTATATAGATCTATCTCTTTCTAATACACGAGTGAAATTTTGCACTATGATCGCACGATCTACAACGCTTCCCTAAAATCATACTGAAGACTCAGAAAGTGCTCAGTAACAAGGTTCGATGACGCTTTTTGTGAAATTCGTATATTATTACTTTCGTGTTCCTTACAAACGCAAGCCCAGCCCCGAGTCAATTACTATGGGACGTCGAGATTTTCTTTTGCGAAATCAGCAAAAAGTGTTATCGCTCCATGTTACTGATCACTTACCAAGCCTCCACTATGAGTTTGGCTGCATACATTAAAGTCACCTTATATACTCTAACTTTAATGAAATAACATCATTCATGAATGACAACACCCGGTATATAAAGAAAGTATTTCTTGTTCTTCTTCGCTGAATAAATAAAAGTTACCTTGTATAGTTAAAATCACTTTTTCCGTGTTATTGTAAAACAGTCTTTATTCTGTACGCGTTAAAGTCGCGTCATCACTATGTCACTGACTGTTTGCGAGTTCGTCCATTCTGCATCTGGAAAAAGAGGAAGGAACTTTACTAAAGTCCCCGTCACGAGAAGCTATACATTTTGTAACTTCTACTATTCAATCAACTCAAAGTAACATACGTGTAATACGAAACTAACGAGCAATTTCACTTGGTCGGGTTATATTTTAGCGATACAAAGCGCTGTCGTCTAATGTTTTGTGGTACTGGAACGCGTCTGACTCATAGAACGTAAACATTTGGGCCGCCATTTTGAAGTTAACGCTGACGCTGTCAATGCTGTCATTCGAGTTTCGAATGCATCTCCAAATCCAAAGGTTGCGAACCCTCGAATGTGTGTTTACAAAATTTATAGCTTCTCGTGACGGGGACTATAGAGCTTTTTCTATCATAGTGCCGACTAGCCCTTGTCCGTGGCTCCGCCCGCGTTTATTCAATCTCCATTCCGTTAAGTCAAGGGTGTTAACGCAAAATCTCGCACTCCAGTGTTAGGTATTTTTCGGTCTCGTGACGCGCTCACATAGGTGAAGTGATTTGCAGCGATATGTTACGATTAAATACAAACGTGTTTGCATTTAGCTTAGCATAGCATTTTCCTAATTTTGTTAATACGTTTTCCGTTTTACTCAGAAAAGCAAACAAGGAAAGCATAAAAAAATAGTACTTTGCAACTCCCGTTCAGCCAAGTGTGTTTGTCGTATTGAGATTGATGGAAGTTTGACAAAGTGAAGAGCACGGAATAAATAAATGTAGTATGGATACCTAAACAAGCAGATGGGAATCGTGTTATATGGGCCCTTCACCACTGACAAATACAGATTTACGTACTCATACTTTGTTTTGTTATTTATTATTAGATTAATTGTTTTTATTATCTGCATGTTTAGTTGTTTCTCTGTGCATTTCATACTATCTTAATTCTCAATTTATATTTTTTTTATTGGGTTAGGCTAGTTATCTAAGCTACAAGGCAACTTCAGCAGAAACTAGTGTTTGCATAATTTGTACCGTATTTTTAATGAAAATAAAGAAGTGCCTTTTAAATTATCAGTACCGGATGATAGAGGTCTTGTACTTTGGTCTATAACGAAAAACAACTGAGAAACGGGTAATTAAATTTTGTACTAAAACGGTGGCATGCCTTACCATAGTAAAAACAGAATAGTATGCTATCTTTACAGAGATGTACCGAGCGCGGCTAAAATGTGTGCTAGCCTGCACGCACGAACCACAGCACGCACACAACGAAAATATCTCAGGCGTTTTCTGGCGGTGCGACTAGGGTCGACAGCGCTCCGCAGTTCGTCACATCGCTGCAAAATAAATCGATAACCCTGCAACAGTAGGCGTTTAAGCCTCGCACGGCGCGGTATTGGTTCGACTATTCTGTTTTTACTATGCCTAAGCGCCTTAAGTTAACAGAGCGACTGGTTTACCTGACAGCCATTTCAGCGACTTCAAGGCTCGGGTAGTCGAGCTCCTTCACGAGGCACAGCAGCGCGGACAGCAGGTTCGAGTTCTGGAACAATAACACATCTACAGTAAAACTACACAACTGAAGGATCGGCCGCGCGGCAAGAGGTAGGTGGGGGCGGAGAAATGTTCAGGTGTTTCGGGGGTGAAGCGCAGGGAGCTCAAACCACATATCTCGGTGCAGCGTCTTATTAAATCATACTATCGCTCAACACGCTCGCGCGTTGAACATCACGATGTTTTACTAAACGCTTTTGCCAAGTTTAGCTCCGTAAACAACACTCTAATAATGTGTTGAACGCGAGGATGATTTCCGAGCGCTTATTGTTTAAAGCGTCTTACGAAAACGTCCCACGGCTCAACATGCACGTATTCAAAGACTGTATTAGCCACTCCAGAAACCTTTACGTACATATTCCATAGAACCTTATGCTCAGATCTGTAATTCTTTCATAGTGTATAAGAATTAAAAAAACATCTCGGGCCGCTATTCGAACCTGTGACTTCTTGTTATCAAGACAAGCGCGCTACCAACTGCTCCACCGAGGTACTTACCTAGACCGTTGAATTTCTCCACCATACTTTCCCACCGACTATATTTTTATAACTATATGATCTAACCATCTTGTAATGCACATACTGAACGCTCACGAAGGCGTTATCTGATTTCACGCCTTGTTCTTAAGAAACAGATGGCGCTGTCGTCGCTACAATATGTGTTGCTTCAGACAGTTAAGAAATTCACAGTTCTCACCAACTAAAATTATGTTCTTGTAGCGAAATCCATCGCTTTGGAAACTCTAAATAAAATTAATCTTTTGTTGTTTGTAATGCACTCTAGTAATATTTAGAGTATCCCAAAGCGATGGATTTCGCAATAAAAACATAATACTAGTATTATAGCATAAAAACGCCATTTAACAAATCACTATCAGGCGGACCTTAGCCTTTCCGGGATTTAAGTTACGTCTTTTGACGTTTAACTTCTGAATATTGTTATATCGTTGTTATATATTAGATTGTCTAGTAAATAAATAAAGTGGGTCCTAGTTACTCGTAATTATATTATAGTTATCATATAGTTAAATGGGAGTAGCTGAAAACCAGCGCCAACCATATCATGTTTTGGAAAGCTATAAGCTGAGCTACATCCTTTTATCGTGTTGCTGCTTTTTTAATATTTTATAGTCAATATAAATTAGCTTTTTGTCTGTGTAACTTTTAAGAATATTATTTTTGTAAACACGGCAATATTAGTATATTATGCAATTAGTGAATAAAGGACGGATTTAAAGCGAGGGCCATAGATGAATCACGAGCAAGTAAAGGATTCTAACGACTGAATCACGATGATGATTGATTCACGAGCGTAGTAAGTGATTCAAGTGTTAGAATCCTGAGCGAAGCGAGTGATTCATGACCCTCAATATGAATCCGTACTTTATTCAAGAGTTGCATACTATACTTTATACCATGACTACGAGAAAAAGAAAAAAATTAATCGAAAATAGACATTTAATGAAGAAAAAAGGAAGGTTATATATTTTTTTTTCTGTAATGGCAGCAAAGAACACAAAACCGTTTTTATTATAATGCTAAACTCCTTGTCGCAAATATCGACCAATCAAATCTCGAGGAGTTATTTGCACAAAGAGTTTGTATGTCGAGTATTCTTTGCGAAAGGAGTTTGCATCGAGTATTTTTTGCGCAAGGAGGTGGTATAAGTATTGAGATGGAGGTCGAATATATTGGTGTGTTCTAAATTCAAACACCAAAATAGTGATTAAAAAATAAAATAAGCTTTTTAGATTGGGAATGGTATAAATACATTTTCTTTCTTTCTTTTTGGGTATTATCCAGGAACATAATGATCTACTCACTCTGGTGACAGGTCGCCTCGTGAATCCTCGGTGCTCCGCCATGACGGCGCTCGGGTACTCTCGCGAGCTGTTGCTGTCTCGCTCCCTCTCACCGCCGCGCTCTCTCGCCGCGTCCCGCTCCCACTCGCACCGCGCCGCTAGCTGTTGGTACGACTCGCATCTGGAATTGTGGAAATAATACGGATCTTATTGCGTTCGCATAAAGGTGATAATCGATAAAAATGATGTATTTTTAGGTTTGTAAGAAGCATGTGTGGTTTGAAAGATACGTTGAAAAATATCGATATAAGGGATCGTTGCGGTGTGAAAGGAGATGTAGTGACTAGAATAGAAAAAGGAATGCTTCGGTGGTTTGGTTGGTGGTTTTGAGACAATGAAAGTAGAGTGACGAAACTATTATTATTATTTATTTATTTTGAGAATAACTAACCGTGTAAAAAATTGCCAAACTGCTATTTGTCGGAAAACTCTTGGGTTTAGTTTTTACAATCTACACACACATAACGCTTCACGTTCAATACAGTAAAATATGAACATTAAAAAAAGGTTTTTTTAATTTTTAAGTAAAGACGACAAAAGTTAATAGTGCGCAAGTGTAAAGCTCGACCGGGCCGCCATACAAGGACATATTATGTCTACCAAATAGGCGACATACTGGAGAAGGGCAAAGTAAAAAGTACCCGGAATAGAAGAGCCTGTATGACCAGATTGATGGATGTGAGAGGCGAATGAGGTGTCAGGATCTTCTCTAATGGAAATCAGTAGTCTCTGCCTACCTCTCTGGGACATAAGCTTTACTATGTATTATAGGTGTCAGTGGCGAAGGGTCCATATAACACGATTCCCATCGGCTTGTTTAGGAAATGGCATCCATACTACATTTTCATTTCTCTACGGCAATGGTGGGCCGCCTGGTTTTGCCTGAGAGCTGTCCTCTTACTCTCCCCCGAATAACTTCGAGAGGATTTGCGAGTAAGATGGTGGTACCTCCACAGTCGAGTACGGATGTTTACTTTAAAGAGACGTTGAATTATTTGTGACATCAAAAGCAATACACGTAATTTTTTGTTATTTCATCATATTTGTTTCTCTGTATAATTATGTCAAACACTTGCATTTATTACATATGCAAAAATACTATTGGCTACAAGATAAATATTTATTGTAAACTGTACATTTTTCTAAAATAATGGAAAAAGGGAGCTCTCACAAGCCTGATGCAACTGTTTTAGTAATTATTTTCACTTTCTTCCCTTTAGAAGTACAATTTTTTTTTTTACATAACACTAGGAAATTTTCGAAGTTTCTACTGTCAGACGGATTTTAAAGATAAAAAGGGCCTTGACAGACGGACGGACAGGCACAACAAAGTGATCTTATAAGGGGTCCATTTTTTCCTCTTGAGGTACGGAACACTAAAGAGGTGTGGCTAGGTCGTACCTCTCATGCGGTCGGTCGCAGTAAGGCTCGTGGTAGAGTTGCGGCGATGTGACCCCGTTACTCGAGTACGCGTATTCCTGAAACATACAACAGTACAGTTCAATGAGGTTTCAGAGACAGAGTTTGAAATAGCGTTAAACCGAATCCCAGTGCAAAATGCACATCATAATATTGTTTTCCTTACTTTTGGATAAAAAGTATGCAAAAATTGCGTTTTAAAGCAATTAGCGGAAATTGATAAGTAATAATTAGGATTTTACATTCAAATTCTATCATTTTATAATTTACATTTTGATTGCATTCGATTAACAAACTTAAAAGCGTATTTAACGTTGTAATCGAATGTCAACAAAATGTAAGGCATAAAATAACATAATTTTAATGCGAGAACCCTACTGTTAGTAATAAATTTCCGCTAATTGATTTTAAACGCAATTTTTGCATACTTTTTATTCAAAAGTAAGAAAAACAATATGATGTGCATTTTGCACCGGGATTCGGTTTAAGCAGCTTAAGTATAAGTATATCGTCACGACATGAATCCCCGAGGGGGTGTCAGCGGTGAAATGCAAGTCACAGTTCACACTCGGCACACCCGCGTTTCACCGACGATTATTACGTCCCAACGTGATGGGTGATGTGCCCTATCGCCGTACTTCGAGCACAATTACTCGCTTTTTAGGGCATACAGGTTTCCTCACGATGGTTTCCTTCACCGTTCAGCAAGTGGTGAGTATTAAAATACTCTGCACATACATGAATCCCGAAAAATTCATTGGTGCATGCCAGGCCGGGAATCGAACCTGGGTCTCAAGATTGAGAGGCCAGCGTTCTACCCCCGAGCTACCGCCGCTAATATTAAACTATAATTAACACGTTATAGAATACAGAAACGATGCATTTAAACACTATTTGCTTTAATGTCGTTAAAATAATATTATTTTATGTAATAAACGCATGAAATAACGTTATTTTTGCGTTATGTTTAACGTTTCAATAATTCGTTACGTTATTAGCAACAAATCGAATCAATCAACATGCTGTATAACACTTTTTATGAATATCCACCGAGAGAAGATTGCCACCATTATTACTACAGTGATATATTATAGTATCGAGTGATATTGTGAATACGATTGGGAAATTATAATAATTTGTTATATTATTCTTAGAGTTATTTGTTATTAAAGACAGGTATATATAGTAAAATTATAAATATAAACAATAAAATTTTCTCAAGATATCTTCTGAAATATATATATATTATAGTATATAAGTATAGTATAGTATAGTATAGTATATAATATATATATTTCGGACCCTAACTGGGCCTGGCATCAGTCGAGTAAATGAGGCCTCCTTTAACTTAAATGTAACAAAACTTGAGATGTATTGTACTAAATATTTCATCTGTTTTTTCCCCTTTTCGAGGATTTAGAATTAGACATTCTAAAAAAGAAACAGTATCCCGTATTGCGTTAGCAACGGCCACGCAGGATTCAAAACATTTATAAAATAAATATTTAAAATATTTGCTCTTTTGAAATATACATATCTGTTAAGATTCCTGATTTAATTAAGACTTCACGCATTTGTTCAAGACAACCCTGTTTTCTTATGTTACATTTTACTCAGTGACTACCAGTGGCGTGCATAGAATTTTTAAGTAGGGTATGCACAAAACTGTCCGTAAGTTCTTTTCACGTATTACAGCGAGAATTACTATAAATAACGATATAACTCGCACAGGTATCTTTCTCTTTTGTTCAAGCTCATCGGCAAAAAACCTCTTACCCCACTATCCAAAATAAATCTCCGACTACCTACGCACGATTCCACCATATAAAAACGTGTGGCGCCATCTAGTAGCAAGTAGTGCAAGTAATCATGACAACGTGGTTGCTTCGCACAGGCGTTGCGTATTTTAATGAGAATGTGTGCGTGCTTAGCGCGAGCCGCTGACGTCATGGGAGTATAGTTACAGATGCACACATAGAGAATTGCCTTTGAATTTTAGTTATGCGTATTGCCACGGTAGCGCGAGCGCTGCGGAGCAAGCAGGTAGGTATTTCAAAGAATGGGTGTAGCTTACCTAAAGTCGTTTGCAATAGAATCCAACAATCATGTAAACAAACCAAATTGTCACGATTACTCCGTAATCACATACATTTGACGATCAATGAACATAGTCTGATTTCAACGAACGCACCATTGTTTTCACATTATCTTCAACACGATTTAACTTGTATTTATAAGTTAAATTTGTTAAAACATTTGCAACGTAAAAATTTCGAAGTATTTGACAAGCTGTCATCTTAGTTTTTTACTCATCGAACTCTATAAGTCATTGAAAAGTTAGTGTTGTTCGTAATCTGAAGTTATCTTTTATTTTTAATTTAATAAATTATTTTAATTTAATATTATTTGAATACAATAAAAATTTATTTTCAAGAGCTTAATATAATTAACCAAAACGGATTGTATCCTAAGCCATAAAAATAATGGTTAGTTTTTAAAAATTGACAGGTGGCCATTTTGTTAGAATTGTCATTCACAGTCATTCACTGTTCTGTGGGTTCGCTGTGCATTAGTGTTTTCTGTTTCCGTTTTCTGTTTCCGATTTCTACGACTTTGCATTCTCATTTTGGACTTTTGTTTTGCTTTACGATTTGGCTGGACATATTTTTCTTGGAACGACGACCTTTGCACGGCATCACGGACTTTGATATAGCATACGATTGGTATTTTTTCTCAAGGAGTAATCAGGTACCTATCCTACTATGGGCCATAGTCTATGACTTAAAATTAAAATAATTAGAAAAATAAATTTAATTAAAATTAAATTAGAACACTATGACATCACTATGGGCATAAACAATACGCTGTCAATGTCAGTCCGCCATATTTGTTTACATGATTGTTGGATTCTATTGCAAACGACTTTTAATTATAATATTGAAATGGTTGTGTGTACCTTCCTATATTTAAATAGATAGTGGTCTAGTTAGCGAAGCCAAGCCCAGTGTAGGCATTGCGTATTTGCCTATATGAGATGCACGCCACTGGTGACTATTGAGATTTTATACAACGAAAACTCAGTCGTTTTGAGCTGACCAAGAATATATTTTTATGAGCTATAAGGAACAAAGCCGTAAAATCGTAGACTTTGAGCCTCTGGATAAATAATGTATTATGTGACAGCGGTGCAGACACCAACAAATTGACGGCCCACTCCACCAGATATTCCTCTACTGTAGCCGCTTATAAATCAGGTGTATCCTGAAAAACTGCAGGCTGGAGTGGGTCCTCGTCATTGTTTAAGTACTAGGTTCTTTCAAACACCAATATCATACAAATGGTTTTGCTTTATCCATTTTGAACGTTTCAATATAAGTACATTAAGTATTGAAATTTATTATAACAGTGTTTTTTAAGTTTCGTGTATATGTCATAATTTTTTTTCCATTCGCCTGATGACGACCCCACTGAGGGGTCGAAATATAGCACATTTTTATTTATATTATTTATGTGTGTTAATTAATAAAAATAAAAACTAACAAATAAAAATAATGTTATTTTTTTTTTCACATTATTATTACTTATTACTTCAGATTAATAGAGTAATATAATTTTTATGCTAGATGGGGCCAAATAAAATCCTCAAACTCTTATTTTTAGTACAAGTACAATTTTTACTTTTATGATACATACGTACCACGCACTTTGAAGCTTTCAAATTCTAAATTGTTTCCTTGACCTCGAGGACAGAGCAGAGTGTAATTAATGATTAAACGAACTTACCTGAAGTGAAGTTCTATCCCAATTGCACGGAGGCTCTGTCCGAAGAGATCAACACTCACCCGGTCCCATGAACTACACCCAACAATTGCGTTGTATTTATGTATCTATGAGATCCCGTTCCAGACTTTCAACTAAATGACGACACCGCGAGAGGGCGCTACTAGTTGATTTTTTACAGGTTGGTCCAAATAGTGACGTCAAATTTTTTTTTATAGATTCCTCACACCTAGATGTATCCGAAAATATGCCATGTATGTTCCGCGATTTTTGGTAGTTTAGAAGTTATGATTTTTTTATGTGTATTTGCGAATTTTCTACCGCAGCGGTTTAAAAAAATCATAACTTTGTTTGTGGTAAGAATTATGTACATATTTTTTTTGTCTTGGGTCACTCTTCCTTACGTAAAATAATCAGCTACAAAAAATCCAAACGAGTTACCAAAAAAAAATCAAAGCGAAATTTTTTGGATCGAGTTGGACATAGTTAAAAATTCTTTTAAAATTACAAAATAAAAGTTTTATAGGTTGAAACTAATTTTTAAAACTTCAGCGGTTTATCAGCTTACCGAGAAATATAAAAAAGTGCTTCTTAATAGGCCATTTCACGATGATATCGGCTTCCAAAGTTAGTTAAGTAAAAAATTGGTTAAGAAAAAGTATTGTTTGTAAAAATTGTTTTAGCTATTATTTTTTAATTTTTATGGCCAACGTTAGTAATACATCTTCGGAAACTTTTATACAAATGTTTGTGATAACTCTAGGTATGTTATGTTGTGTTAGATTTGAGAGAGAGGCATCACATTGAGGAGAGGCGCGTCACATTCCAGGGAGGTCCAATCTTTTATAAAATGGGCTGTATAAGACAATAAGACCACGCACACTTACGTGAAAGTAAAACTCACGCACACTTAAGTGAACGCACTACTAGAGTCAAGTGCATCAAATAGATTTTCTGCCTTAAGTGCCCGTAATACCTCAATTCACAGTCCTGCTCTAACGCTTCTGCTTTTTAACTGTCTATCCTACTCTAATCAGATGCCGCGCACGCAAAAACATCACTTATTTTGAAATCACGGCTACAATAATGGTTTTTTCATTTTTATAGAACAGTCTGCAGCTGCTTTATACTAATATCAGTTATATTATGCAAAGTTTCAGATCTAATTTCAAGTATTCATTGAATGCTATCGGTTTATTGTGCGGTTTGGAGGTAACTTTGAATTTCTTTCCTATAGAGAAAATTTAATGGAATCAAGTTTTCACAACAGCATTGACATAGCATTAGTCCTCAACTTAATCATATATCAATTTCAGAATGCTTGTTGCAGTATTTGTTGGTATAAAACAGGATCATGCGAAGCGATCTGTTATTTTTTTTTTATAATTATTGTAATTTTTATTAAACCTAGGGGGCAAGACACCAGTGGCGAAGGGTCCGAATAACACTATTCCCATCGGCTTGTTTAGGAAATGGCATCATTTCTTTAATCCGTGCTCTTTGCTTTGTCAAACATTTCCATAAATCTCAATACGACAAATACACTTGGCTGACAGGGAGTTGTAGTAAAGTACAAAAAATTTCATGTTTTCATGGTTGCTTTTCTGAATAAGGCGATTTTTTTGCCCGGCTTCCCCTTTTCACTCTTCGCCACTGGTAGACTACACCGTTTTTTCCATAGTAACTCCGGGATAAACTAGCCTACTGAGTTACTTTAAAATTTTCCAGAAATACAAAGATTGTTTAATATATTTTTATTTCGAAATATTGCTAAATTATCTAGCTAGCGAACAGAACCATTTTAGGAAATAAAAGAGTGAAATTGTGATTTTTGTGGTTGATTATTGGCAATGATGCAAAAAGTAGTGAGGGTAAAAAAGGTTATTGACCTGTGTACTTGAAGCACTTTTTGTCCTCCCAGCAGTCTTAGCTACAAAAGATGTGTATAAAGTCCTACAATAATAAGTGAAAATAATTCTAGGGTAGATCATGTATCGTTAACTGATCAAATTCCAGAACAAGAAAAAATTTTTTGCTCAAATAATCTTTTCACTTCCCACTACAAATACTAATCAGCAGACTAAATATCTATGGAAAGGTAAAAAAAAAGACGCGCAAAAAAAATTTTTTTCAGTGGTATGTGGTCTATTAGGGATACTCTATCATCTGTTACATTTTTTTTCACTTTGAATTGTAGGACCTTTTACAGGGTGTAAATGCAAAGTCAAGAATCCCTTTAGGGTATGAAAGTACACACGATTCTGATGTCATTACGAGAAAAAAAAATATACCTTGAAATTTCACCAAAAACTCCACACACTTTTTCTAAGCTATGGCTACGCAGCTCACCGGCCTGCCCACACACCTAATTGCACCCCGCAACCCGCACCCCTCATCCGAGTGGCCAGCGACCATTGAGGGTGTCCACGCGATTAGTGTATTTTGGGTAGAGAAAATCGTCTTATTATGAGATCCCAGTATTTAAAATAATATATTTACCGATCATACTAACACACCCTTGAAGGATTCTTGCCTTTGCTTTTACATCCGGTATATTGTAAGTGCCTATATTTATGTAGTTTATCATATTCAAATATATATATGTATATAAATA
The DNA here is from genome assembly GCA_910592155.1 of Ypsolopha scabrella. Taxonomy (NCBI): domain Eukaryota; kingdom Metazoa; phylum Arthropoda; class Insecta; order Lepidoptera; family Ypsolophidae; genus Ypsolopha; species Ypsolopha scabrella. The sequence continues at coordinate 3,454,858 of OU342989.1, read as the reverse complement.
TATTATGTACTAATTTAGTACGGTATGTTAGTGTTTAGGGTGTTAGGTTAGGCATTATTTTAGATTGGTAAGTTTATGTAGGTTATCTTATTTATAAACATATTTCATCTATTGTACTGGAATTAATTTTCAGAGCCAAATTGTAAATATTTTCTCCATCTGCATTTTTGGTTGACTTGAAGAAACTTCTTTTAGAAATAAGTCCGCCTTTGCCATGTTTTTAGGGTTCCGGAGTCCAACAAGGAACCCTTATAGTTTCGCCATGTCCGTCTGTCCGAGGCTTAGCTCAGAGACTATTAGTACTAGAAAGCTGTAATTTGGCACGGATGTAAATATTACTCACGCCGACAAAATGGTAAGAAAAAATCTTGAAATATTAAGCTTTGAAGTGAAAATTTTAGTTAGAGTGGGGCGCCCCCCCCCCCCTTCCGGCTAAACGGTTGTTTATAGAAATGTGATAAAAATTCAGAGAAGTAGTATATATAATGAATTTAAAAGGAAAACTATCACAGCTCAGTAGGCTTTACAGGTTTACGAGTACAGGTCGCGCCAAACTTTTGGCCCCCTATAATGTATGGGACCAGAAGTTTGGCGCGGTCTGTATTAGTAGACCAACTTATTTGTACCGGGCAACTACGGAACCCTACATTGCGCGTGGCCCGACACGCACTTGGCCGGTTTTTTCATTAATGTGAATTGTGTTTATCTGTTATAAAGTGTTTATTATTATTACTTACTTTGACGCTGTGTGCGGACACGCTGTGCCTTATCGCGCCTTCGTCCGGAGACCTCGCCTCGGCAGCCGTGCGCTAGTGGTACAAGCGACTGTGTTAGTTACTGCACTAGACATTAGGGTGATATTCGTTTGATGGTTCTTAGTGGGTTATCAATATAACACTTATAGTAGTATATTATTTTGTTATAAATAAAAAATATGTATATTTATTATTATTATTTATTTATTTATAATACTTACTTTTGCAATTAATTAAACGAAAAAATATTTTAGAAATATATCTCGGCCCACTTCGGCTGATGCCGGCCCCAAAGTAGGGCGAAATATATACCTACCGGACGTAAATAGAGTGCGACCTTTAAATAAAACCACATACTCTACCGATCATACTGAACTACTATTAAAAAAAAACCGCGCAAATCTCCAGAGAAAAAGATATTCAATCAACTCAAAGACTTTATTTCGTAAGAAGAAGGTCTATTTTAGAACGCTGCGCCGTAACAGCTGTGTTACGTAAGACGATGTTTCAAAAAACGCCCTGTCGGTGCGTTAGAGTTCACGCATTTTTGTTTGAAACTCAAATATTTCCTAAACTAAGGCTGTCCGCGGGTATGATTCTTGGGAGAAGTGGTTCAGTAGGGTCGGTAGAATATGTGGTTTCATTTAATGGTAGCGGTCTATTTACACCCGGTATACGTTTTATTTTTTATGAATTGTTAAAAAATTGATAATATACTATTGTAAGTAGTTGAGTTGCAGTAGAGAACTAAAACAGTAACAATGTAAGTTGAGTAAAAAAAAAAATCGATGTTTTCTACTCTAAATGTGATAAGATAAATTCTTGTACTTTTTTTTTATTACACGTTATCGGGCCAGCTAAATCAATAATTTATTAATTACAAAAAAATATTGGGTTATTTATTTGTTTCAATATTTTTGGTGTAAAATTACAAGAATTTATTTATCACATTTGCTGGTGTTATTTTTTTTAGTCAGTGGGCTAAAGTGTAAAAAGTAGAAAAATTAGAAAGTGAAATCTATTTTATGATTTACTAGCCTTTGCCCGCGGCTACGTCTGCATATTTGTCAATCTCTGCCCCGTCTTATAGCCTATATGTTAACCAGGGTCACTACGATGAGAATAAAGAAAACCGCATTCAAATCCGTTAAGTGGTTCTCGAGCTAAAACGGGACATACATATTTATACATACAGACAGACAGTCAGAAACATAATATACCTACTTACTGCTACACTAAATATAGTGTAAAAGTGAAGTGATACTAGCACAGTATTAAGCTTTACTTACTAAGACAATTTTGTATACCGGGTGTAAAAGCAAAGGCAATAATCCTTTAAGGGTGTGCCTCATAATAAGACGATTTTCTTTACTCAAAATACACTAATCGCGTGGACACCCTCACTGGTCGCTGGCCACTCGGATGAGGGGTGCGGGTTGCGGGGTGCAATTAGGTGTGTGGGGAGGCCGGTGAGCTGCGTAGCTATAGCTTAGAAAAATTATGGGATTTTTGGTGAAAATTCAAGGTATTTTTTTTTCTCGTAATGACAACAGAATCGTGTATACTTTCATACCCTAAAAGGATTCTTGACTTTGCATTTACGCCCTGTATATACTGCATACTTATATATTTTTGTAAGGTATATATGGCCTATAGGCCTTAGATTGCCGAAACTATATATGATTCAATTTGATAAACAAATAACACAAAGAAACACCCGCACAAAATTGTTTCCTTTTTCAATACTTTTTGTATGGACGAATAGTCCTCCTAAAAATTGGTTTAGTACGGGCAGTATAAAATGTGATTTTATCTGATGTGATTATTAATAAAGAGATTAAAAACATCATCTGAGAAGACCTAAAATTTCCCAAGTAGCTTAGTTCGCCGATGGAACGCTAGATGGCGCTGTAGGAAGTTACATCGCGATATCGTTTGATTGCGACTTTCGGGTATAGCAATAAAATGACATTTCGCAATCAGACAGACGGACGGTCCCATAATGGTTCCGTTTTACTTAACTTAAAACGTGCCGAGGGTTCCGTACACTATATGTGAATTATTTTTGCAGGGCCTCTATGAAAATATGCCCTAAAAATTCCAATAAAATCTTTCATTACAAACACAATCGAAATCATTAAATTTATTATTATCATTATCTTATCCACTATAAGTTTAACAAACAACGCATCGCTCTAATCAATCAATTGCTGTGCATTTTGTCTTTTTTGCAACTTTGTACGTACTGCAGAACATCTATAAAGCGTCGCGGAAAACTTTTTTTATCATGTTTTTATACAAGGTGAAATTAAATCAACCGACCAAATTCATACTGGAGACTCGGTTAGTCACCAGGAACAAGGTTTAATGACCCTCCAGGTAAAAAGAAAAAAAAATTTTTTGCCCCGTAGTGCCTGCACTAGGAATTGTACTTGAACTAGTCCAACCAGTACGGGAGCAAATTGGAAATTGGCCAAAAAGATTACTGAGCCTAGTTCTTGATCACTAACCGAGTCTCCAGTATAAATTTGGTCGGTTAATTTAATTTCACCTTATATAATTAAATAATTATCATTGTTATATCTTTAGTTAAATCACAATACTGAGATTGTGGCAATGCTATCAGAGTTTTTATTGAAATTTCCGACATGTTTCTATAATCACTATTAAATTTTGCAGCAAATTTTTTAAATGATCTAGTGCCTCATTTTATAGAGCAGCGGGCCTATTCTATTACGTATCTTTGAATCGGTTGCCATCTATGGTTGCTATTCACCAAAACCAGATAAAAAATGAACTTCTAAAACAACCTTCAATGGGTATTGAACTATTTACAAAATTGTGACGTCATTTCAAGTGCCAACGTATCCTTAGATAAGCGGAATTCGATAGCATATGTATTCTTTTATGTACACCGCCTTCGCGTTTTTCCCGTACAATAATTCCACCCAAAGGCTGTCTGAAAGAAATCGCTTTAAACGATAAGGCCGCCAATAGGCATGATGACTAAAAAAAAATTATTAGTCCGTCAGTTAGATTATCAGAAAATATTAGACACATATTTTTTCTTTTTTCAATTAAACAAACAATGATGAAGATATAGCCCGCTGAAGTTCCGCGTGACGTCACATCTAGGTACAATTTTACTTAGAAGTGACGTCATTTTCCCCCACTCCCAAACTTTGACGCGCTTTGAGAATGAGAATGAGAAATCTTTATTAGTGCAGACATAGGTAAAGGGTTGTTATAAACATAAAAATTTGTCCCATATGCTTTGCCATTCGGCATACAAAAATATAAACTTAATACTTAACATCAAGGAAAACATTTTAAGCATTTTAAGAAAACTAAACCCTAAATAACAGATTAAATTGTTTTTTAAGGAACACTCGTTATAAACATTATTAAATATTATCAATTGTTAGCTTTATCTGTGTCATTTTTTGTTTGTTTGACAAAAGAAAAAATACATGTCCAATATTTTTTGATAATCTAAATGACGGACTAAATAGAATAATATTTTGTTTACCCTGTCTACAAGCCTATTGTGTCTTAAACATTTGTTAACTTTTCTATTGTTATGTATTTTTTTAAAGAGTATTTGTTTGTTTGTTTCTTTTCGACGATAGGCACTCGGTCGACAACTGATTTTACGGTACAGAATCAGGCTGGATGTAGTATTTATTTCGTTGGGAAATTTTAATACTTACTAACATTCACAGTGAGAATACCGCACCCTGTTTTTGCAATATTTAGTGAGTCATTTTAAGTAAGGCCAACGAAACGAGATAAAGAATGTAAACAAACTTTCAGGGCTTCAAAAAATTATTATTCGAATATAATATAGAAAAAATTTAAACTCTCTATTATAATCGTTGTCTATTCTAATTTTGCTTTAAAAATAAAAATTCGATAAAATAATTCATTTCTGAGCTAATCCTAACAAACTGTGAAAGATTGTTTTTTTTGTCTATTTTGGCCACGGTATAATAATTACGCTAAGAATTGATGTTTTCGGCGCTTCGAACGCAATCCAAACAGGAATGAAATTGTTCACAAAACGGCAGACCAAATGTTGGTAACTGCGGTACTGACTGCTGACCTGTACCACACGGCTCACGCAACGACAGCTGTCGTCGACCAACTCAAGGGCAGATCCAGGATTTATTTGGGGGGGGGGGCACAAAGGCCAAATAGGTATAGATATACATATAAGGTCTTACAATTCAATGTGAAAAAAATTCAAGGTGTGATTGGGTATCGGTTATAGACCACTTTCCAACGAAAATAATTTTTATTTGCGCGAACTTTTTTTTCTTTTCCATACGTAAGGTTTTAGTTATTATATTCACGATCTAGATGCTAAGATACCTTGTTGTACAGTTATTATTCTGCTTGAAGAGTGTTTGGAGTCATTAAGAATATTTTGTTAGTAGTGATATTGGTTTTGTGGGTAGCCAGGAATAAAGTCACTTTGGACAGATATAAATACAGCTCCGCTGTACAGTGAAGGCAGTCTTGCTACGATTGTCAGTGTTGAAACTCTGTTAAAATATAACGTGAATATGGAAATCTCACTTTTATTTAATCGTACCTCCCGAGTGCTAATACATAGAAATTTAGTCAGCTGATTGAACCACTTTGTACTGGGAAGTGAAAAAATTATTGGAGCTAAAAAAATTCTTTCTTCTGGAATGTGGTCAGTTAACGATACATGATCTACCCTAGAATTATTTTAACTTATTATTGTAGGACCTTATATAGTGTTCTGCTTAGTATTGGACTATATCTTTTACTCCTACCAGTAGGCCAAAAAATGCTGCAAACGTTGTCAAAAACATGACACAAAAATAAACTCATATTATTAAAGCGATATAGTGTTAATCTCTCAGCTTCTTGTTTTATTTGAACCGTATGTGCCCCTGTGCCCCCCCCCCCCTGTATCCGCCCTTGGACCCACTGACGCCATTAGAGATAACTCAGTAACGGTCCGATTGTTTACATTCTTTATCTCGTCTCGTTGGCGTTACCTTACGCGTCTCAAAAGCTTAATAGACAGTAGCGCCATCTAGCGGCGACACTCAGTACTCACTTCACAGTGCGAGCGCGTCATGGCGGCGGGCGGGGTGGGGTGCGCAAGGGGCGCGGGGGCAGCGGGGTGCTCGTAGCGCGCGTCCTCGCGGCTCATGGGGGAGAGGGGGCACTGGAAAGAGAGAGTGCAGTACATTAGAGCGAGCAAACAATAGATCCCAGCCGATATAAATCCACTGCTGGACATAGCCAAAGTGAAAACAGAAGAGTAGGATCAGTATTAGTTTTGATCCTGATAAAATAACACGATACTTTTGAGAGTGACTTTATACAGCCAAATTCTTATTGAAGACTCTGTAAGTGCTCAGTAACAAGGTTCGATGACCATTTTAGTAAAATTCGTAAATTATTCTTTTCGTGTTCCTTACAAACGCAAGCCCAGCACCGAGTCGTTTACTATGGGACATCAAGATTTTATTTTGTGAAATTAGCAAAAAGCGTTATCGATCCGTGTTACTGATCACTTACCAAGCCTCCAGTATGAGTTTGGCTGCACAAATTAAAGTCACCTTATATACGATTTAATTTAGATACAATATAAAGTGTACAGAGCTTGTAGTATGAGTATGGAACACATTCAACGGAGAAAGAGACGGATAGCGCCTTCAGTATCAGTAGCCGCTGTCAAGTTGAACGTCATTGTGTTTTGCTATGTGTAACCATTCAGGCGTATTAACATTTTGCGTCCTAAATATTAATGTCATGATGGACGACTTGCTGCGATTGCCACTGCCACAGGATACGGCGCTGACAGCCTATGCAGATGACGTCACGGTCTTGATCGAGTCTCAGTCCAGAGCGGCCATTGAACGCACAGCCGCCGCTGTGTTGGCTAGCGTGGCTGAGTGGGGCGTTCGAAACCGACTTTCTTTTTCCCCGGCTAAGTCGCTGACTATGACAGTCCGGGGGAAGTTTCAGCGCGCTCCAACCATAAGGATGGGCGGCGACTCTGTCAGGAGCATGACGCAGGCGACGGTTCTGGGGGTAGTTCTCGACGCAGGACTGTCCTTTGCGCCACATGCATTATCAATCGGCGAGCGTGCGACAAACTGTTTCGGCAAGATGAGCCGCGTCTCAGCATCTAACTGGGGCGTCAGGTACCGTGCGCTCAAGATCTTATACAAGGGCACTTACGTGGCGACTGTGACATACGCGGCATCAGTTTGGTCCCATCGTGTGAACTTTCACACGGTGCGTTCAGCCTTGCTGAGGACCCAGCGACCTGCCCTTATTCTTTTGACCAAGGCCTATAGGTCTAGCAGCACACCAGCACTACCGTTGCTGGCGGGCGTTCTGCCGGCCGATCTTGAGGTCATCCGCGCCGCGAGATTTGATGAAGCACGACTATTCGCAACTAGGACCGAATTGGGAGGAAGGAAGCGCACGGTAATGGCTGAGATCGTTGCTCTTTGGCAGGACCGATGGCAGATTGAGGAACGGAGAAGAGAACTGTTTCAGTTCTTCCCTGACGTGCAAACGCGATTCAACTCCAGATGGATCGAGCCGGACTACCAGACCTCGCAACTACTTATGGGACACGGATGCTTCCGCAAGCGACTCCACGACATGACGCTGTGCGAGTGCGCTCTGGCGGAGGAGGACCGTCACTACGTTCTGTGGGACTGTCCATTGTACGCTGATGAGCGTGGGAAGATGCTGCAGGGCATACTGGGTCCGGAACAGGGCCCGGTTGGTTATGGCGACCTCGTCTCCTCGGAGGCGAACTTCAGACGGCTGCGGGACTTCGCGCGTGCTTGGCACAACAAACGCAAGCTGTGGGAGGTGGGCTGATGCCTGCCTTTAACCAACTACTCAAGAAATGATTTATGATTTATGTGCAGCTCGGCGCCGAAGGCGTAACTTGTGACGTCTCTTCTCCAAAGAAGCGCTAGAAGTAGGCCACGCCCCCTGAAAGGGGGAGAGGTGGCTGGGACATGGGCCAGTTAATAGTATCCGGTGTAGGGGGACTCAAGAAGTGCCGGCGGGCAAAAGAAGATCCAAATCGGCCTCGAGACTCCACTGAGCATTTTACGCTTTTTGGCCATTTTCGGCCCAGTTGAAAAACTAAGCCTGTAGTATATGTGGCCAGTCCACTTTCTCTTCAGCTTTCTCTCTCAGAGGCTACATGATGACCTTTGTTCTTTTACGAATCATTTGTGATAATAAGAGAAGATTTTTCGAGATAGTCTTAAATCTTTTAAGTCTAAATTATTTTGTATAATTATCTTAATAATTTTCTGTGTATGCATAATTTTTTTTTATTTATGTTATGCAGAGTGTAAATGCAAAGTCAAGAATCCCTTTAGGGTATGAAAGTATACACGATTCTAATGTCATTTCGAGAAAAAAATATACCTTGTATTTTCACCAAAAATTCCATCATTTTTCTAATCTATGGCTACGCAGCTCACCGGCCTCCCCACACACCTAATTGCACCCCGCAACCCGCACCCCTCATCCGAGTGGCCAAAGACCAGTGAGGGTGTCCACGCGATTAGTGTATTTTGAGTAAAGAAAATCGTCTTATTATGAGGTACTGGTACTTAATTTAGAGATCCTAGTATTTAAAATAATATCTTTACCGATCATACTAACACACCCTAAAAGGATTCTTGACTTTGCTTTTACACCCGGTATAGGTAGTAATTGCATGTTGGGTTTAGTTTTTAATTTAGTGATTCTGTACATATAGCAGTAAGTTATTCTATTACCGTACGTTAAATTAAATGTAAGTAAATCTTTACCATTCATGCAAATGTTTATTAATAAGTCCCGTGTATAATTAATTTTGTCACGCTTTTAGGGAAGCGTTTCTTTCACTCGTTTATTAGAATGAGACAGATCTATATAGGAGCAAGAGAAAGAAAAAACACTTCCGAGCAACTGTCAGGTGACAGTTCGGTTACCCTCGGTTTAACTCGGGTCAATTCGAACCAACCATAAATTGTAACAGGCCCTTTTGTATATTTTTTCTGAAAATATAGGCTTAATCATGAAGATGCATGCTGTTCTTTAACTTTCAGGTGGTATATTAATAAAGAAATTATTTTTTGAAAATCAGTTACAAGAAATGGGAATGTGACGTAATAGTCATACCGTTTAGGCTCAATAGGGAGAGTTCATTGACGTAAAGAAATAATGAAAAAATAATTTTGGGGATAAAACCTGAAGATGGGATTACTGAAAATAAAAAAAACAGACGACGGTTTTGACATTACTTTCTTGTGGGCAATGGCTTATTTCCTGTAATGCGTAAATGACATGACTATTACGTCATCAAAGCTATTTATTCAGTTCCTGAATATGTTCATGTATATCTTTTGTATTTCAAGGATAAAAAAATGTATACTTTTATACGACCTTAAAAAAGTCTATTCCTTTCAAAAAAATCGACAATTAGGTGCTGTAATGGTATTCGGGACCATTCGAATTTTTGAACGCTATAAAGTGAAATTCGCATCAATCCGAGTGATTTTCGCTCGTTTCGAAACGGAACCTTAATGTTGTGTACATCTGTTAAAGATATAAACATTAGTTATGCAATGTTCATGTGTCTGGTAATTATGGGTGCGGTTATATGACTTTCAACAGAATAATCACGTTCAGCTATAGTTGCAATGTCGGTTACGAAAACAAACCAAATAAACACATTCAACCGACCCCCACAGTACTTAGCATGGTCGTTCGTTGTGCCCTGAAGTTAGCTGCACAACACGTTTGACAGCCAATTTTTCCCAACGATTTTTGACATTTGATGAGGCTCGTGACTTTATAGTTGGTGTTAATTGTAGAAAATTGTAGTTTATTGTGGACTCATAACCGCACTCATTAATATTATATGTATATATTGTTGTGCCTTTTCTAATAAATAAATAAAATAGAAGCCGAACATACCGCGCTACATATAACCAATAAACGTACCTGTTGAGTTTCGGACCTCGAAGGCTCGGGTTCGACCGCCACCTCCGAGCTGTCACTGCCCTACACACATAACAGATGGGTTAGTTGCTATTAATAACGAACGAATGATGTTTATTTTAATTAGAAAATCAATCATAAAACATGTATAATGGCAATATGAAAGAAGTGTGCCATTATTCAGATGAAGACCATCTTGAATCTATAAATACAATTCAACATTACAAAACACAAGGAACAATAATCCTACTATCCTACTAATCCTATCCAACTATATAGGTAATATTATAAATGCGAAAGTTTGTGCGTGTGTGTGTGTGTATGTTTGTTACTCTTTCACGCTGAAACGGCTGGACGGATTTGGATGAAATTTAGAATGGAAATAGCTTATACTCTAACTTAACACATAGGCTACTTTTTTTCCGGAAAAATGCATGGTTCCTGTAGGATTCATTGAAAAATCAGGTGTCTAATTAGCTCGGTCCATATCGTTTGTGGCAAATTAAGACAAGGCTTTGTTATTTCATACATCAGGTGTCTAATTAGCGCGGTCTTTAATCGTTTGTGGTGAAATAAGACAAGGCTATGTTATCTCATCACACTTCACACTAATATTATAAATGCGAAAGTTTGTGTGTCTCTGTGTGTGTGTGTGTGTGTGTGTGTGTGTGTGTGTGTGTGTGTGTGTGTGTGTGTGTGTGTGTGTGTGTGTGTGTTTGTTACTCTTTCACGCTGAAACGGCTGAACGGATTTGGATGAAATGCAGAATGGATATAGCTTATACCCCAACTTAACACAGGTTACTTTTTATCCCGGAAAAAGCATGTCGTTAAACCGAAAAACACGCGGGCGGAACCGCGGGCAAAAGCTAGTAAACAGATAAAAACAGAACAAGTAATGTTTTACAAAATAAGGTAGGTACAAAATGTGCCCACATCAGGACAAGAAAACGGTTGGTTTTGATTCGGTTACTTCCAGTAACCTCTCTCACAGTCACAGTACTTGGAAGTGGAAGCGAAAGGAGTGTGTCAGGATCGTAGCAGGTAGTGACATGGGTTCTCTGCCTACTCCTGTAGGAAACAGGCGTGAGTATGTGAGTATTCAGTAGCCTGGATTCGAATTCCATTTGATTCCATCATTTTTGGGCGAATTTGTTTTTGTACATACATGTTGACTTTCGTTTATATAGCCAAACTCATACTGGAGACTCAGTTAGTGGTCATGAACAAAGTTCAATGACCCGATTACACGAAAAATGTTTTTTTTTGTGCCTCTATACTTGTTCAAGAACAACCTCGACTAAATTTAGTATAGTCTAAATTTTATTTTGGGTATTTAACAGAAAGGGTCATTGAACCTTGTCTCCTGATCACTTACCGAGTTTCCAGTATGGATTTAGCAATATAAACGAAAGTCACCTTATATAAGGTGACTTTAATTTATGCAGCCAAACTTATACTGGAAGCTTGGTAAGTGATCAGTAACACGGATCGATAACGCTTTATGCTAATTTCGCAAAATAAAATCTTGACGTCCCATAGTAATTGACTCGGGGCTGGGCTTGCATTTGTAAGGAACACGAAAATAATAATTTACGAATTTCACAAAAAGGGTCATTGTTACTGAGCACTTACCAAGTCTTCATTAAGAATTTGGCTATATAAATTAAAGTCACCTTATATATACTCACGCCTGTCTCCCAGAGGGGTAGGCAGAGACTACAGATTTCCATCTGCTACGATCCTGACACACCTCTTTTGCTTCTTCTACATCTATCAACCTAGTCATACAGGCTCTTCTATTCCGGGTACTGTTTACTTTGACCTTGTTCAGTATATCGCCTATTTGGTCGGCATACGTCCTTCTAGGGCGGCCCGGTCGAGCTTTACCTGCCACTTATGCAGCATACATTTACTTTCGTCACCCTAATTTCGTTAATTTAAGTTGATTTGTTTTATGACTGATTTTCTATTTTGTTATAATAATATCATGATTGTATCGAAGCGATGGGTTCGGTTAAAAACATAATTAAGTGATATAGATAATTTTATTATTTAGGTAAGCATGAAACTCATCTCACTAGTAATAGGAGATATGTTAACATCAAATATTTAATTATTATAAATATATTAATTATTCAAAATATATATATGATCACTATGACCTATGTTTTAGATAAAATGACTTACGTTTATACAGCCAAATTCATTACCCTATATGGTAGGAATTTTTTTAAATGTCCGAATCGGCTTAAGATCTTATCTTCCAATGAATGGCATTGTAGTCCATTGTTAAGTTCGACCGCTAAATGAGCAGTGCACAACGAAACGCATAAACAACAAAATATTTTATGTTAATAGCAACTTTACCACCCAAACAAAAAGGTTCAAATTTGAACGCCAAGTCGCCAACGCATTTCAGATTCCGTACCATTCCATTTTTGAAATTGCAAGCGGCAGCCATTTTGTCTGTCAGTTACAGGATAATTCAGTAATGGCTTTCGGATCTTAATATCGTATACTTTTCTGTGTTTTATTGTATATTTCATAAATCTGACCCTGGCCTGTTTGAATTTGATTGCTTACTATTTGGATTTTTGTGAAAAGTGTGTTCGATAACGACCCCGGCTGTGTATATGGACTTTGATTTAGCGGGAATAAGAGGTACAAAAATGTAATGTATGTAATTTTAAATGTAACTTCAATAATTACCGTAGACTGCAGCCATACAATTTTTAATTTGTATTTGTAGGTACTTACTGGTTTTTATTAGAATTGTATGAGTATAAGTAAATATAGTTATTTAATAAACTACAAATGTGTGTTAAATTAAAGTTTAAAAGAGACTAATGTACTTTTGAAACTGAAATACTGTTTTTCTTAATGCATATAAAATTATGTAAAAATCTTAAATCTTTTCACCTTGTATCATACCTGTACCTTTCTGTGGCTTTCAATTTCAAAAAGTACTATCTGGAATGCGTTGCCGTTCAAATTTGAACCTTTTTGTTCAGGCGTTAACACACAGAAAAAGTCATCGAACCTCGTTCCCGACCACTTATCTCCAGTAAGAATTTGGCTGTATAAGCAAAAGTCACTTTATACAAGGCAGGTTAGAGAGAGAGAGAGAGAGGGATACCTGGTCGTGACTCCTTCGGCAATACTCGGGTTCGCGCTCGGGACTCGACTCGGCGGAGCGCGGGCGCCGCCATTCCACGTACTGCTCTTGCTGAAATAACACATATGCCGCGTTCAAGATAGAGAAGAGAAAATATTATTATTAGAGTGCATTACAAACTAGAAAAGATAAATTAGAAACAAAGGTAAAGACAGGAATTTGAAAAAATTCCTCGGGTCAGGACTCGAACCTGCCACCTCTTGTTATCAAGGCAAGCGCGCTTCCAATTGCGCCACCGAGGTACTTACCTAGACCGTTGAATTTCTCCACCATATTGTACACCAAAGGCTAAGGTGTTCAACCAGTGCGTCCTTCCTGTGACGACGTATGGCGCTGAGACGTGGTCTCTTACAAAGGGTCTGATCCACCGGTTTAAGGTCGCTCAGCGAGCTATGGAGCGGGCTATGCTTGGGGTATCTCTGATGGATAGAATCCGAAATGAGGAGATCCGTCGGAGATCTAAAGTAACCGACATAGCCTGCAGAATCAGTAAGTTGAAGTGGCAGTGGACATATTTGTCGCCGACATGATGGCCGTTGGGGCCGAAGGGCTTTAGAATGGAGACCACGTACAGCAAAGCGTAGTGTAGGACGACCTCGTCCCACTGGACCGACGACCTGAAGGACGTTGCGGGGGGCGGCTGGATGAGGAGGACGGAGGACCGACATGAGTGGCGAAATTTGGGAAAGGCCTATGTCCAGCAGTGGACGAACACGGGCTGATGGATGGACGGATGGATTGTACACCGAATATTTTTGTAACTATTTGATCTGACCAGCTTGTAAGGCACATACTGAAGGCTCACGAGGGCGTTATGTGAGCGTTTTTTTTCTGGTTTGTAATGCACTCTAATAATAAATATTTAGAATATTCGATGGATTCGATTGATGGTTCTTGGTGGAATATCATCTTGAATAAATTATACACAAATTCTTGTACTTTTATTCCACATATATTTATTTTTATTCTAACTTAGGCTACCGGTTTCGTATTACACATCATCGGGCCAACAAATTATTAATTATTTACATTACAGAAAGAAAACAAAAGAAAACATTTTTAACAAGCAAATATAAAATAAACAGAGGTGAATCACCACAGCTTGCGTTTCAAAATGGGTCTACGCCAAGGTTAAATCAATAAATAACGGCAATAAATATGTTGTGTTTCAATATCATTTTTCTATTATATGTCAGGATACACTTCTAAAAATTAAGTCAAATAAGTTAAAAAATATAAAATATAAAATATAAACTACAATTAAACATAAAATTTTGATTGATTAATTAATAACATCATTTAAAATATGTCAGAAGTGGTGAGGAATTTAATTCTAATTGGTCATTTAAAATTCTGTCTGGATCGTTATTAATAATTTTATTTATTGTTAGGGCTTCCAAATAATTAAATTTGCGGAACATCTCAACTCTTCAAATCATTCCTTTGACCCGACAACTAACATGAAAATAGTACACAAAGCTAATAAAAGTGCAAAATTGAATTGAAAATGATTGCAAGAGTAGAACACCCAGATGTCAAATTCATTTAGTTTTTTTTTTTTAAATCATCAGTTTTCGTGACCTTTGCAAATAAAAACGAGAAAAAAAAATCATATAAAAACACCGTTTGAAGTGGACCACGAACTTAATAGCAGATATGTGGAACAATATAAGGCACTTATTATTTAGTTTTTCGTTTTATCAAAAATGTGCGCAGGAACAAAGGAAGAAAAAATAATCACATTTCAGTCCTCATTTTTTTCAAACTTTTCTAGACCGAAGTAGAAGCTCTGCTCAAGACGGAAACATTCCTGAAACTTAGGTAGTTAACCCATAAAAAAAACACTCATAATTTGCCAAAAAAGTATTTTGTTGTAATTACTTTAATTATAATATAAAACATAGTTTTATTTATTTGGCCCGACCATAATCCCAAAATCCCGACTTTTTTACAATTTTGCCCAGATATTTTTGTTTTCCCATCTGGCAACACTATGTTTAAATCCAAGGCCGTAAAACACATTACAAAAAAAAAATGTTTCACCTGTTGTGGGTAGCCCTCATCGTCAGAGTCAGGTATGTGCACTCCGCGCCGCATCGCTTCCTGCACCTGTAATACAAAGACAACATGGAACGGATTTACTAAGATCTTCTTTTTTCTCGTGGCATAATTCCTGCGGTCATATTAGGGCTCCGTACCTCAAGAGGAAAAAACGGAGCCCTTATAGGATCACTTTGTTGTCTGTCTGTCAAGACCCTTTATCTCGGGAACGCGTGGAGGTATCCAGTTGAAATTAAAGCCATATACTCAGGTCTACAGCTATGAAGCTATGAAAAAATAAAACTTCTAAGTTAAGGGCCCATAATACCTCAATTCGCAGTCCTGCTCTAACGCTTCTGCTTTTTAACTGTCTATCCTACTCTAATCAGATGCCGCCCACGCAAAAACATCAATTATTTTGAAATCGCGGCTACAATAATGGTTTTTTCATTTTTATGGAACAGTCTGCAGCTGCTTTATACTAATATCAGTTATATTATGCAAAGTTTCAGATCTAATTTCAAGTTTTCATTGAATACTATCGGTTTACTGTACGGTTTGGAGGTAACTTTGTAATTTTTTTCTATGGAGAAAATTCAATGGAATCTAGTTTTCACAACAGCATGGACATAGCATTAGTCCTCAACTTTATCATATATTAATTTCGGAGTGATTGTTGCAGTATTTGTTGGTATAAAGCAGGATCATGCGAAGCGAAGTGAGGTATTATAGCCCCTTAACGTGAAAAAAAGATACGGCCGTTTATGCCGCAAAAGACGTATATTTCGACACTCTCAAGGGAATCAAAATTCATAGAGTATTTCCCGTTGACCCAGAACTATGAAATTTGGCAAGTAATACCGTCTTAAACTACAATTATAGGATAAAATCTGAAAACTATACATTTGTAATTGAATCATAAAAAATAGTCTTTAACGGAAACCTCGGTGGGCGACTCCGACTCGCACTTATCCGGTTTTTAATTTTTATACCTTTGTGCGGTTGCTCCGACTTTACGGCCTACGTCTGAGAGACCACCGACCGTCGCTACATTAGATGCCTCCACTGATTACCGTGATGAAGATGGCTTCGTCAAGGTCGAGAAGAGGAGGCGCCTTAAGCGAGTAAACCAAAACCGTTGCGGCACCGGATCAACGGGGCCCAACTTCCTGTTGCGGGCTGCAACGCCGACCACGGCGGTGTACCTGTCCCGCCTACACTACACCACTAAGGCGCAGGACATCGTCGACTACATCCAGAGCAAGACCTACTTCTTGTTGAGAGTGGAGCCGCTGGAGTCGCGCCACAACGCAAGTTTCAAAGCGTTTGTGGCACAAATACCGACAAGCAGGCTGCCCACCTTCATGAAGGAGGACTTCTGGCCGAAGGGCGTGGTATACCGTCGTTTTCACGGTAGACTTCCATCTACACCACCGGACCGGCTCAGTGACGTTGTGCCAAAATGATATTTTAGTTTGTTGGTTAAAATATATGTATTAGTAGTATAAGGTATTTATTGTTATGGGCCTTGTTGCCTGAAATAAAGCAATTTATTTATTATTATTATTTACTTAAGTAGGAATAGAATAAGATTATGTAACAAAAGTTACAGAAAAAAAATGCAAGATTGAAAAAGAATTGATCTTGCTAAGTTTCTTGCCCTTCATCTTAGCAAGACTAATCGAATGGGCGGATGGTTAGGCATTATTTTTATTTATGGTTTATTTATTTTATCAACTTAGGTATGGACTGTGATATGCATTTCACAGTTCACACTGGGGAACACCTCTGACACCCCCTCGGGGATTCATGTCGTGACGATATGTAAGTTATGGTTTAAAAATGTGTTTTTGATTATTTATCGAATAAAATATATTTTTTGTTAAACTTATTTGTCTTTACTTAATATTAATATTTATAAATGTGTAGAAAAACACGAAATTAAATACACATATGTATATGTCGACAGACTGTGTCGGCATCTGTAGAATAAAATGAATAATAAGTAATAAAATAAATAGGAGACGTGACGTAACGTGATGGAATGACAGGGATGATTGATGGATAGAAAAACGTCACTTTATGTCACATTACCTATTTATTTCCATCCATCCATCCATCAGCCTGTTTCGTCCACTGCTGGACATAGGCCTTTCCAAGATTTCACCACTGTTGGCGGTTCTCCTGGAAGAAATGCCCATACTCACACACGCTGGGCAGGCGGGTTGGTGAGCGCGGTGCCAAACCCCTTGCACCAGTGACGCCGCTGCCCGTCACCAGTCTGTTTAATATAAGGCCCGGCAACTGGGGATGGATATACCGGCATCCATCGGTCCCAGGCAATGGTGGGCCGCCTGGTTTTGCCTGAGAGCTGTCCTCTTACTCTCCTCTGAATAACTTCCGGAGGTTTGCGAGTAAGATGGTGGTACCTCCACAGTCGAGCCCGGCATCAGCTCTACCACCTATTTATTTTATTACTTATTATTCTTTATTTCAACTTTAATATTAAGGTGGTTAATATTAGGTGGTAGAGCTGATGCCGGGCTCGACTGTGGAGGTACCACCATCTTACTCGCAAATCCTCCCGAAGTTATTCGGGGGAGAGTAAGAGAACAGCTCTCAGGCAAAACCAGGCGGCCCACCATTGCCTGGGACCGATGGATGGCGGTATATCCATCCCCAATTGCCGGGCTTTATATAAAACAGACTGGTGATGGGCAGCGACGTCACTAGTGCAAGGGTTTCGGCACCGCGCTCACCAACCCGCCTGCCCAGCGTGTGTGAGTATGGGCATTTCTTTCAGGAGGACCGCCAAGCATGGCGAAATCCTGGAAAGGCCTATGTCCAGCAGTGGACGAAACAGGCTGATGGATGGATGGATGGACTTATTATTCATATTATTCCACTGATGCCGACACAATCTGTCGAAATATATTTGTATATTTAATTTCGTGTTTTTCTGTATATTTTTCATTATTTACCTCCTCAGGTTGAACTGGCACATTGTCTAACTTCTCGAGGTGCGGGAGACAACGAAGCACGGTCATCCTGTATCTGAAATATGGAAACATACATCTGTCAAATCATACACAATGTACTTTCAAATTTTCTGTACCAATTACTTTTCATATTGTAAATTCTGTTTTTTTTTTGTTCTTATTGGACTTACGTTTTGCCACTACCGCGTGATGAAAAGGTTCGATGAAGTAACGTGTTTGCTCTTTTTTAGGTCCCCGTACAACAAAATGAAGAAAAAAAACCGGCCAAGTGCGTGTCAGGCCACGCGCAATGTAGGGTTCCGTAGTTGCCCGGTACATTTTATGAGTTGGTCTACTAATAGAGTCCCATACATTGGAGGCGACCAAAAGTTTGGCGCGACCTGTACTTGTAAACCTGTAAAGCCTACTTAGCTGTGATAGTTTTCCTTTTAAATTAATTATAAATACTACTTCTGTGAATTTTTTCACATTTCTATAAACAACTGTTTAGCCGGCAGGGGGGGGGGGGGGGCGCTCCACTCGAACTAAAATTTTCACTTTAAAGCTTAATAGTTCACCAGCGGATCCCTAAATCGAAAAATGGTTTTCACACACCCACAATGTTTTTAAACGACCTATCCAACGATACCGCACACTATGGGAAAGACGAGAAAAAAAAATCATCCCCAGTTTGCGTGTATGAGAGGTACCATAAATTTTTTTTTTTCAAGATTTTATTTTACCATTTTGTTGGTGTGATTAATATTTATATCCATGGCAAATTACAGCTTTCTAGTACTAATAGTCTCTGAGATAAGCCGCGGACAGACGGCTATAAGGGTTCCTTGTCGGACTACGGAACCCTAAAAAGAAATGGAACCTTTATAAGATCACTTTGTTGTCCGTCAGTCAAGACCCCTGTTCTGTCCCCGGTAGTTTAAACTAATAATTATCATCATTCATCTATCCATCAGCCTGTTTCGTCCACTGCTGGACCTAGACCTTTCCAAGATTTAGCCTCTTCCTTTTGTCCTCTTACTCTCCCCCGAACAACTTCAGAAGGATTTGCGAGTAAGATGGTGGTACCTCCACAGTCGAGCTCGGCACCAGCTCTACCACCAATTACCATCAATCAAACTATTATTAAACAGATATCGGCAGATAGTGGCTGAATGAGGCTGACCGAAGAAGAAAAGGCCCATGTCCAGCAGTGGACGATTATGCTTAATGATTTGGATTGGAAGGACATAATAAAGAAAGAAAGAAAGAAAAGGCAATTTATCAATGATAATACACAAATCTTAGACAATTATAAAACAGATACATAAAACTGAAATATTTTTTCAAACAGATACAAAAACTTAGATTAAAATATTAAATTAAAACTATGATTAGACAATATTTGGTGGCAAGAAAAGGGCATTATTGTCAGCATATTGCTGCAAAACATTTAGCTTTGTGGCACTGATTTTCAAATAATACCCGATTGGAGTGACTCACGGGAGTCAGTGTGCGTTAGCCTCATTCAGATGTGTTAGTGTATGAAATAAGCAGAGCAAGACAAAATTCAATAACAAACAAAATTATAAATAGATACGCAAAAGCAAAAGCAAATTGACATGACAAATTCAAAAACGCAGAAATAAATAATATGGCAAGAAACCATCAATCTTTAAAATTGTAATAGGGCCTGGCCCATGGGATACAACAATCCTATTATGTGATTTTGAACTCAAGCATATTGTCAGAAAGTCTACTTTAGAACGATTGCTTCGTTTTAGCTACCGGCAAGCATAATCAGTGAATTTTCGAGGTTTTTCTAGATATGACGAAAAAGTATTTGATGTAGGTATAAAAACAAAATGTTTTCTTGGTATTAGCAACTTTTTTCAGACATAACACTCAAGCCGTTTTGATAAAAAACGATTTACACATAAAAAGGCGTCATTTTCAAAACCAAAATCCAGCGAGCAAAATTTATCAAATAAGGTAACAACTGTCTTTACGGCGGAAAGATATGGGTCTGAGAAAACATGTATGTGGGTTTTACATTGATCGATCAGGATCAGGTAAGTTGCCTCAGCATACATATTTACAAAAAACCCTTGAAATATAGAAGAAAAGCGCATAGGCGCGCCATCGTTTTAAAACAAAATTTACTAAGCCGTTTCTCTATGGTTTTTCGTTATAGACCAAAGTATAAGACCACTATTATCATCTGGTACTGATATTTGAAAAGGCACCATTTTGCCAAAATTTTGAATACTGATTTTGTTTTAAAGATATCAAGCAGGACAGATTTACATACAAACCAAATATTTACGTTTCAGCCAGATAGTGCAACTTTGTAAATGTCTGTATAATCTATATAGTTGCGTTAAACTTTAGTCTATGACGGAAAACAACATAGACACGGGTTATCAAATTTTGTACTAAAACGGTGACGGCCTATTTTAGTTCACTTGCGCACTGGCTAAATACACAGTATGACTTTTTTTTTCAATATTGTCTATGGTTTTGTGGTCCACCAAATGACGTTTGTCAAACAGCTGATTGTCAAAAACAGCTGGAGCGTTTGTTATTGCTATGTACACCACATGACGTTTAGATAATTGCCAATTTAGCATATTTTATGCTAAATTAACCATATTTTCTTCTTGTTTAGCATATTTTTATAAAACATGAAAAGAATGTAAATCACAATATTTCTTCTAATAAAAATCGACTTCGCTATCTCCATCAATTTTCCTACCTCAATAGCATGATAACCCTTATTTTAGGCGAGTATTCCCTGTGCTATGGGATTGCCCTAGTATTGTACGGATTGTACCATAGACAAAAATCGTTTTGTCTCGTCAAACACTCTTTACTGTTTGTTCTGTTAAGTTATGATATTTAAACCGGGTGTAAATAGACTGCTACCATTAAATAAAAACACATATTCTACCGACCCTACTAAACCGCTTTTCCCAAGAATCATACCCACGGACACCTTTAGTTTAGGAAATAATTGAGTTCCAATTAAAAATGCGTGAACCCTAACGCATCGACATACAGGCTTTTCTATAGAGAGCGTCGTCCGTGAAACAGCTTCTGCCTTCTTCTACCTTTAAATATGCGAAAAATATTTAAAAAATATAAATACGATGGTAAAATACAAGATTTTGTATAAAGCCAAGTAATAATCACAGGTAATAATCGAAAAATGTATCTTAATATCTTGAGACACGTTTGTATAATTTGATATTAGCTGTCACTATTTTAAGCAATGACTTAATTAATCCCATACATTCTCGGGAAAAAATATGGGCAACACTGCTTTCCCATTTGAAATTTAAAAAAGTGGCCATTTTTTTAAATATACTGTGTATTTAGACTTGGCCGTTCACTTGCTCTGCTCTACATCAAGAGCTGGGGGGTGCTGAAAATCAGCGCTAGACACCTCTTACGGGGTAGCCAGCACCTTAGCTGAGCACTCTCCCTTTGTTAAATAACTATGTTGTGCATGTATGTATTAGTGTTAATTTAATGTATTTTTGTCCTTGAAAAGCATTGTTTGTGAATACCTGTATGTACCACTGTCTCTTGTTTTTTGTTTAGTTCGACATGTATATGGCGACTCACTCAGGATGCTGCGTGCAAGGGTTCTCGTCGAGCCACAGACTGGTGAGGTCCTCCAGATGCCGCAGGTGCCGGATCTCGTTCAGGTCTCGGATCTCGTTCTTCCTCACGTACAGCTCCCGGAGGCGGCGGCACCCGGTGAAGTCGTCCAGCGTCCGGATTTTGTTTATGCTGTAATGCGAAACACGAAGTCTGTCAGGATCGTAGCAGATGGATAACTGTAGTCTCTGCCTACCTCTTTAGGAGGCAGGTGTATGTGTATGTAAATATGTATATGAAACTCGAAAAAAGATTGAGATGGTAGTGGGCGACGGCGGTGACGTTAAGTCTGACCCTTTAACGACCACTATGGGAGTAGCCCAGGGTTCATCATTGTCAAACATCATGTTTTCACTCCTACTAAATGATCTACCCGAAGCTATATCCTCAGGTGAGATACTGATGTACGCAGATGACGTCGCCGCGGTTGTGTGTGCTCCTAGTATCGATCAGCTGGAGCAGCGGTTGAACGAGACTGTGACAGCTGTGGCAAACTGGTTCGCGCAGAATGGACTCGTGTTGAACTTATCAAAAACTCAGTTCATCCATTTCTACCTTCGAGGGCAACCTCCGAGATCACTATCAGTGCACGTCAACGGGACCATAGTTGACCAGGTACAGACGACCACCTTCCTCGGCTTTATAATTGACAAAGGGCTTACCTGGAATGCTCACATTGATAAGCTGTGTGGGAAACTCGGCAGTGCTTGCTACGCCCTCTATCGACTCGCACAGACTGTTCCTCAGGAAGCCGTACGATCATGTTACTTCGCCACAGTACACTCTGTACTACAATACGGCACCGAGTTATGGGGACGCGCTGCCGACTGGGAGCGCGTCTTCAAAATGCAGAAACGGGCCGTAAGGGCGATAGCTCGAGTATCGCGTGACACCTCCGCGAAGCCCTATTTTAAATCGTTAGGCATCATGACGTTGCCAGGCATAATAATTTATCAGGTTGCAGTCTACGTCAGGGAAAACCGTAGCTTGTATCGTACTCATGCAGACATCCACACGTACAATACTCGCCACGCAAACAGACTGGCAGTTATAGGATGCGGACTCGCTAAATCTTCCAAACTGATGCACGTAATGGGCCCAAACGTGTACAATAATCTACCCGAACACGTTTTACAATCATCAAGCCTAAACAGCTTTAAATTCAAGTTGAAACGCTATCTCATCGAGCAAACTTTCTATAAATTTGAAGATTATTTTTTTAAAATTGATAATAATTTTAAATTTGAATTGTAATTTTTGATTTTAATTTATATCTTGATTTTAATTTTAATAATGATCCCAATTTTGTATATAATTTTTGATCTGCATGACATACTATTATTTTGATTTACGCTATTAGGTAATATTTTTAAAAATGACGTGTAATAATATTTATGAAATAAATGTCTTATGTCTTATGTCTTAAAAGTTGCATAATTTGACAGGTGGTAGTGTTTCTTGAAGTAGATGAAGCGTTCCATAAAGTGTACCATGAAATATTTCTCTGCAATATAAAAACCAATTATTGTACTTCACAATTTGCAATGCAATCTTAAAGTCCTACCTAAGAGATTGTACGTATAAAGTAAAAGTTAATGACAGTTACTTTGAATTGTGCGACACCAAATCTGGGATACCACAAGGTTCAATCATCGGAAGATGTACAACTTTTTACTACAGATGCACCTGTATGCAACAGTAAAAAAATATTTCTGTGAACAAATTTTACAAAAATACACCCCTCCCTCATAGTACCATCTGCCCCCCCCCCCCCATAAATACGGGTGTCATCGATGTAAATAGATACTTTATCAATTTTAAGGGTTGTTTTTTTTTTCGTTTATATGTAATATCTTATTACGATCACATAACCGAGAACAGGCAGGCTGATGGATGGATGGATGGAACCGAGAACAGATACTTGTTGGTGGTTTCATGAGCTCCAGCCACAAATCCTGGTTTCGCCAATGTACTAATGCGGAGGTACCCGGGTCAGTTCTCGTAAGGAAGGCACGTGAAACTGTAGGTCCAATATGTGCCCGAAGTCATAGTATAAATAAGTAATAGTATTCTATCTCCATACAAACGGGCCGAAACGAACCCCCCCCCCCCCAACCTCGGTTCAACTCGGGTTACGTTACGGCAGTCGCGCTCGCACCGCTGCTACGTACGCACATTGTCTCTGTGACGCTCCCGCGCATTTTCGTAAATTATGGCACGAAATTACAGAGTTGCTTAAATACAACTTTCAATATCAATCTTTTTATATCAAATACGTAAACAGTCAGTTGGCAGCTCTAGGGCGTGTTAAGGCGCCGAGCGGCTGTAGGTATTGATTTCAAGGACACTGTCTAGTTAAACTACTGTTGTTACCTATACTGTGCCGAAGTACAGCGATAGGTCTCACCATCGATCACGCTGGGACGAAATAATCGTCGGTGAAAGGGGGGCGTACGAGTGTGGACTGTACTTTCATCCTCTCGAGAACTTATGTCGATGTCGTGACGATGTTTTTCTACTACTATCTATATAAAGTAGAAATTTAATTTTATTAGAAGTTTTATTTAAAAATATCAAAAAATGTATCTATGTACAGACATATTTATAGATATATTTTTTGTTTTTTTTTTTAAATAAAACTACAATTTTTTGCGATTTTGTCGGTCTGTGTGTATTTATGTTCCGTTTTAACTGGAGAACCACTGAATGGATTTGGATGCCATTTTCTTTATTATCATCGTACTAAACATTGTCAACATATAGGCTTTAGAGGGTGGTGGTAAAATCTGAAAACGGTTTCGAAATCGAATAACGCGGGAAGAGCCGCGGGCAAAGGCAAGGTTTCCGTTTCTTAAAAGATCCATAGCAGTGAAACTTCTCACAATCTAACCGCGATGTTTATCGGTCGTTACTGGTGCTGTTACCCAATCTGGTTACCGGATTGGCCAATACCCAGGCGGCGCCTCGCTCTGATTGGCCAGCGACCTTGCGGTTCGCAACTGCGGAAGTACACGCTAATTGTTGTTCGTATTATGATTACTTTAACTCAACCGGTAGCACAGTAGTTAGTAAAAAGTCAGATTCTGAAACAGTAGAACTCACATACTACAACAGATAGGGCTCCGAAAAAAAAAACATATTATAAATGAGGCCTTATCCAAGATTATAACAAAGCCTAAAACGTGATAAAATTATGATAGAAATAAATTTATATATTTTGAAAACACTTGGCGATTTACCCATCGCAAGGAGGTAACAAATTAAATTTATATCACTGCGGTATAGAAAATCAGAAAAGTATCTTGAGCTGGATAGCTCAGTTGGTAAAGCAACCGCCCGGTAAGCGAGAGGTCCCGGGTTCGAATCCCGGTTCAGAGCTCCTCACGTCCAGATTTACTTTTCTGATTTTCTATACCACAGTGATATAAATTAAATTTAAAACGTGATAGAGAAAATTTGCTGCATCGGAAAAAATTGCAAAAAGTGAAAATATGTATAATAACTGTTTTTTCAAAGCCGAAAACGGGGCAAAGATTGAAAAACGCTTTTAACTCGAGAAACACTCAACGGATTTGTATGCAGTTTTTTCATTATCATTGTAGTGACCCTGGTCAAAACATAGGCAATAAGGGGTGTTCATAAAATAACGCCCAAGCCGGAAATGGGGCAAAAATTTAATAAACGCTTTAACTCTGGAACCACTCAACGGAAATATGTGTGGGTGACCCTGGTCAACACATAAGCTATAAGGAGTGTTCATAAAATAACGCCCAAGCTGATAATGGGGCAAAGGTTCACTAAACACGGGCGAAGCTGCGGGCAAAGGCTAGTCAATAATGTAACAGTACTATTGTTAATAGTATTTTACAAGTGATCAATTATATTTTGTAAATATGTAGAATCATTTGAAGATGAACATTTTTGTACGTCTAACGGCAGAGTAGCACATAGTACGCTAAAGGGGGTAACTTTTTACCTCGATACAAAATGCACATCATAATATTGTTTTCCTTACTTTTGAATAAAAAGTTTGCAATAAATGTGTTTTAAAGCAACTTGCGGAAATAATTAATTAATAATAAAGTCTTCACAAAAAAATACGCACTTCAATGTATTACATTTTGTTTGCATTACATTAACAAACTTAAAAGCGTGTTTACAGTTGTAATGTAATGCAGCTAAAATGTAACGCATAAAATTGAATAATTTTCATGTGATAACGTAACTATTAACAAGCAGTTTGCGCGAATTGCTATTAAACGCATTTATTGCAAACTTCTTATTTAAAAGTAAGGAAAACAATATTATGATGTGCATTTTGCACCGAGATCCTCCGTTACCACCTTAAGATCTACCTACGTATGATTTAGCAATAAATAATATTATATTCTATGGAGTTGAATGTACCGTGAACCATTACGTCGTAAACCCCCGTCTAGACTAGAAGGAGCACTTTGCCAGCTCTCAGTGTAGACAGGGCTTGAACCTTCAGGGCATTCCACTGAAATGGTTATTAATTTAGGAACTGTCTGTTCGTATTGAAGATAAACTTTAAAAAAAATCGGCCAAGGCGAGTCGGACTCGCGTAAAGTGTTCCGTACTACTACACAATACGGGTACGGAACCGTAAAACCATACATAAAACAACAATTTAAACGCAACAAAAAAGAAGGCGCTGAAATGGTAGCTGACAAACAATTCGGCACCTCTGAGTACGGAACCTAAATTATTATTTGTTGTTTTACTTTAGAGTATGTACAATTGGTGGTGGTAGAGCTGATGCCGGGCTCGATCGTCTTACTCGCAAATCCTCCCGAAGTTATTCGGGGGAGAGTAAGAGAACAGCTCTCAGGCAAAACCAGGCGGCCCACCATTGCCTGGGACCGAAGGATGGCGGTTTATCCTTATATAAAACAGACTGGTGACGGGCAGCGGCGTCACTGGTGCGAGGGTTTCGGCACCGCGCTCACCAACCTGCCTGCCCAGCGTGTGTTAGTATGGGCATTTCTTCCAGGAGGACCGCCAAGAGTGGCGAAATCCTGGAAAGGCCTATGTCCAGCAGTGGAAGAAAACAGGCTGATGGATAGATGTAGATACAACAATTTGGCCATATATTGGAATCTTGTATGTTTTACCGTGTCTGTTAAATATAGCTGAAACAAACAACGTTAGAAACATGCAGATTTTTCGAGGCTTTTTGGTAACACGTATTCTGTGAAAACTTCATTTCGTAAAAGGGTCTCGTTTGGCACCCTTCAGATCCGGAACCCTAATATTATTTACCCTATTATTTGCCGTGGCAACACCAATACGTGTCGCCGAGGCCAAGGTAACTCGTATTTTGTGAAAATTTCAACTTTCTACCTATTACAGCTGAAGCTGTAGACCCCTGTGACAGACAGACAGCGGAGGCTTAGCAATAGGGTACAGTACATAACCCTAAAACCCATCTTTATTACATAAAAAAGTATATTAATGTCCTAATGTAGCCGCAACATTAAAATAACATAAGTTTTGCGTGCGCGGCAGTTGAGAGCAGGATAGACAATTGAAAAACAAAAGTGTTAGAGCAGGACGGAAGTGTAGCTTTATGGAGTCCCATAAGTAAGGATAATAATAAAGCCTCCGAACAACAAATTAAATCCCAGCGAACTACTGCACACTGTAATACTGCCTAAGCAGCGGTAAAATTAGCTACCGAAAAATATACTAATTTAACTGTGTAACATCTACCGACAAAATAAAATAAAAATAGCAAACTAAAATTCCTTACGACCACCTGCGGGTGATTATGTAACTCAGTGTCGGTTGCTAGCTATAGTTGCTATTCACCAAAAACAGATAAAAAATGAACTATTTACGAATTGTGAAGTCATTTCAAGTGCGAACTTATCCTTAGATAAGCGGATATGTATGTTATAGACGATCAGCACTTGGTTTGGAAACTGAGTTAACGATACAGAATCAGGGGGCTGGTTTAAATTATGAACCTCCGAATAAATTACTGAACTTCCGAAAGAAATACCAAGTTAACGAAAAAAAAAATGTTCTGCTGAATCAAAAAATAGGTGAGACGACGAGCGCAGCGAGGAGAAGCGTGTTAGGTTGACATGTAAATACATATTGGGAGCCGAGCGAAGCGGGGCGGGGCAAGGCGACTCCTTAAGTTTGAACAGAATTCATGATATGTTCAGGCAACTTTGAATTTTTATTCGGCGATCTACGACAAAAATAGCTGACAATAGTTTTCGCTGAAATGTATTTTTAGCTGGTGAAATAGTATTATTTTTTCGGAATTTTCAGTATTTCATTTGGTAGTATTCGGTAGTTGGTAGTTTATTTATTAGCACAGAAGTTTTCGGACTTAGTATTTAAAGCAGTAACATTCATAAATTGAACATCCTCATTTTTAATATATTTTTCGGAGCTTTTATTACTACCCCATAAGTAATACCTTAAAGCCAACACCTCCACGTTGGGCATCCTCCGCAGCAAGGTCACGTCTCCCAGCTCCGCGCCCCTGGAACAAGAAGAATACAGTTATTTATAACACCAAATCAGGGATTCGAAAACCGGGTTTTAAAAGTTAAGCCTATCATGGAGGTAACCCCTTCATAAGTTGTAACCTAGGCTTAAGGGGGTAACTTTTTATCTCAGTACAAAATGCACATCATAATATTGTTTTCCTTACTTTTATATAAGAAAGTATGCAACAAATGCGTTTTAAAGCAATTTGCGGAAATAGATATAAAAATATAATGATAATAAATAACCAAATAGGCGACATACTGAAGAAGGGCAAAGTAAAAAGTACCCGGAATAGAAGAGATTGTATGACTAGATGTAGAAGAAGCAAAAGAGGTGTATCAGGATCATCCATCCATCCATCCATCAGCCTGTTTCGTCCACTGCTGGACATAGGTAGGCCTTTCCAGGATTTCGCCACTCTTGGCGGTCCTCCCGGAAGAATTTCCCATACTCACACACCCTGGGCAGGCGGGTTGGTGAGCGCGGTGCCAAAACCCTCGCACCAGTGACGTCGCTGCCCGTCACCAGTCACCAGTCTGTTTTATATAAGGCCCGGCAATTGGGGATGGATATACCGCCATCCATCGGTCCCAGGCAATGGTGGGCCGCCTGGTTTTGCCTGAGAGCTGTTCTCTTCTCTCCTCTGAATAACTTCGGGAGGATTTGCGAGTAAGATGGTGGTACCTCCACAGTCGAGCCCGGCATCAGCTCTACCACCTAGATCAGGATCGTAGCAGATGGAAATCTGTAGTCTCTGCCTACCCCTCTGGGAGACAGGCGTGAGTATATGTATGTATTATTAAAGTGCACTGCGAATAAAAGATATATACGTAAATTAAAAACAAATCTAAAGAAAGACAAAATATTAACAAAAAATCCTCGATCCAGGATCTGCACCTGCAACCTCATGTTTACACGGCAAGTGCTCTACCGACTTAGCTACCGATGTTCCTATCCTAGACCGTTGAATTTTACCACCTTACCCGAAGTAATACTTTATATTCTTTGTTATTACCTCTAAGCCTCCGCAATCTGTCCATCTGCATGTCTGTCCGTCTGTCATAGGGGTCTACAGCTTTAACCGTAATATGTAGAAAGTTGAATTTTTCGTAAAATTCGTATTACTATGGCCTCTACCGCGACAAATACTAAAATATTTAAAAAAATAACTAAAAGAGGATCCCCATCCCCATACAAGAAACCTCGAAAAATTGCATAATTTTAACGGCATATGTTTTGGCTCTTACTTAAAGACGGTAATACAGACAAATTTAAAATTTAGTCAAATTGTAGGACATGCTCTAAAGTAAAACAAAAAGTAGGGTTCCATACGCAGACGTTGCCAATTTTTTTGTCAGGCGTTACCATTTTAGCGGTTTGGTTTTATAAACTTGATGTTGCTTTGGCATGTATATTGTTGCTATTTACCATATATCACACTAATATTATAAATGCGAAAGTGTGTGTGTGAGAGGGTGTGTGTGTGAGAGGGTGTGTGTGTGTGTGAGAGGGTGTGGGTGTGTGTGTGAGAGGGTGTGTGTGTGTGTGAGAGGGTGTGTGTGTGAGAGGGTGTGTGTGTGTGTGAGAGAGGGTGTGTGTGTGTGAGAGGGTATGTGTGTGTGTATGTTTGTTACTCTTTCGCGCTGAAACGGCTGAACGGATTGGGATGAAATTGAGAATAGATATAGCTTATACCCTAACTTAACACATAGGCTACTTTTTATCCCGGAAAAAAGCATGTCGTTAAACCGAATAACACACGGGCGGAGCCGCGGGCAAAAGCTAGTTCACCATGATGTTTTTAGGGTTCCGCACCCGTATTCTGGGGTGGTACGGAACCCATTGTGCGCGAGTCCGACTCGAACTTGGACAATTTAATTTTTTCATTTTGACGTACGGTTCCCTAAAAAAATTTACGTTATGCAATATAATAAGGTCTATTCTGAAAGCTTTACTTTTAGGTTTGGCGCTCTCAAAACTTGTTTTTTTCCAAAGTAATATAGCTTCTGTTGTTAACACTAAAGAACTATTTTGGAATGAGGAAAATTTAGTTTTGAGAGCACTAAACTAAAATTAAAGCCTTCAGAATCGGCTTTAATGAATGACCTATTGTTTTTTTTAACATGATGACGTCACGTCACCTCTGCGACAAGACATCCGAGTTTCACCATACAGGCTTCTGTTTTATTTAGATGAAACCCAAAACTTAATAATTAATTTACAGTTACAGTAAATATGTTAAAAACATGTAATAATAAGGACGTAATCATACTAAAACATTGTCAACAATCACTGCTGACATTCATTCAATAAACAGTCCGTAGGCAACAAAATTAGCACGACGGATACTTTATAATTGACTAAATACTACGTTAAATTAAATCGACCGACCAAATTCATACTGGAGACTCGGTTAGTCATCAGGAACAAGGTTTAATGACCCTCAAGGTGAAATTAGAAAAAAAAAAAATTTTTGCCCCATAGTGCCTGCACTAGGAATAAAATTGTATTAAACTAGTGCAACCAGAAAGAGAGCAAAAAAAATATTTTTCGAAATTGCCCAAAAAGGATTACTGAACCTAGTTCTTAATCACTAACCGAGTCCCCAGTATGAATTTGGTCGGTTAATTTAATTTCAACTTGTATATCGCCTGTTCGCGCAACACTCAAATTGAACGCGCTTCGTTCACATTGTGCTAATCTATTTTTTGTAGACCACTTGCGGTGGTGTAATCATTTTGTTTGTTTTTAATTTTGGGCTTCTTGTCTATGATTTTGACCGACATGACTTGTTAATTTTGCTCCCCCGGGATTCATTGTGAAATAAAGGTCGCCTGAAGGGTTTTAAGAGATTCCTGCTTCAGGGACATGTGTGCATATAAAAGTAAAGGTCTTCTAGTGTGAAACCGTGTTGGGGAATTGTGCTCGTAGAAGCCGGGCTAATTCCAGGAAAATACTTCGATAATTGCGTCATAATTTGGTGACACGTGTTGACTGCCCGCGGCCGTTCCTTGCCTTCCTGCTGTTCCTTGCCTAAGTCTTTCCCCTTCATAATACCGGCCAGCACTGGAGCAACGAGACGGCCAAGCAACAGATAGCGAGGACCCCAGATTTTGGACTTCTGGAGGTACCGTGACGCCGTCAATATTTTACTGGACTTGTGTAAGTGTCACATATTATTATTAAAACTTTCTAATGAAATACCTTGTTACTGTCCGCTAGTGTCGTTTATCTCGTTGTGGGCCCGGCCGAGAAAATCTCTGTGCAAATCAGACGAGTAACAGGGTCTTTCATACATTTTGTTGGTAGCAGAATGCGTATGAGTTGATTATTATCAACATCGCCTCATCCTATTAACACTGTCGGATGTGCAAAACCACAGTCGAGCCAGGTACTAAATACTAAAACCTAAATTTGAATTTTAGCTCCGCCATTGCCACTCGAATTAGCCTTGCTGAGAAGAGGAGCAATAAACTTAGCAAGATCATGTCTATTTACAACACTGATTAGAGTTTCCGTAAAATTAGTTTCAGTAAAAGAATAAAAAGTACATGTGTGTTTTGTTTTTTTTAGGGTTCCGCGCCAAGGTCAAGACGGAGCCCTATTAATGTGGCTCTGCTGTCTGTCCGTCCTTATGTCACGGGTCTCTAGCTTGCAAACGGAATGAGGTACAGATCCGAAATTTGGATATGTTATGTAGAATATTCGGAACAACCGAATATTGTATTGCGTATTTTTTTTTATTTTTCTTGTCCATCATGTTTTTTTGTCAGGCCTTGATCACAAAATAGATAGGTACAGAAGGCCAGCTCCCTACAACCAGCGATTTCGGGCGCACGCACACATATACGTGTACGTACGATGATCTCGGTAGGATTCGGTAGAATGCCGATGCCGTCAGCTGTATTTTTGAATGTCTCGCCGCGAATCATGTATTCACGCACGAAAACAATTCACATGCGAAATTCAATTCGATTGGTCACGATTTTACGTATTTTTGATTCAGTAGAAATTAATGTATTGGTTTTCGTTTCACGCAGAAAAAATAAAACCCGGAAAGCGATATTTCGTTGATTTTAAAAACCGATAATGAATGGAGGTGAGCGGAACGTAAATTAAAAAGTTATAATGTCAGTCTCTCAATGACATTTTTCTTTCTCACCTTGCGTAGATTCTACTAGTAGAAATTGAAAAACGAGTGGGTCAGACCTCCCGTTGCAGAATTCACGGAATGAATTTTCAAAAATACTGATTTCAAGTTTTTGTATGCGAATCATTGCGGATTTATATGCGAATTGAAATTCGACTGATTCAAAAATACGCTCTCAGGCGGGCGATTCCGGCATTATTTTTCACTTGTAATGTCAGTCATTAGATATTTGTTTAAACTTTGATAAATGCCATGCGCTGAAAATGAGAGTGACTAAACCACGTCAAATAAAAACTATAGGATATAAGAAATGCTTACTATGAGTTTTCAATCAAAATAATCAATACATATTCGTACAAAATCCCTTTTAAAATCACACGCAATCTGCCTTAGCAATTTTTGCGCACGTGTCAGAATACCCACCTAGCACGACTAGTCGAGACTAGTCACGACTAGTCACGAGTAGTCACGAGTACATGCGCTTTGCGATACATGTGATGAGTAGGTATTTAAAATCTAGCTGGCCTTCTGTACGTATTCTGTGCCTTGGTCGTCGTCAATCACGTCACTAATTATCGATCAAGCCTTTGACGATTGCGAGGTAGGGTCATGTTAGCGTTCCGCTATTAATAGCGAGCTAATAGCCATTAGCGCGCTAGTAAATTACGGAAAAAGTGCACGAAAAACACAGACGAAAACAAAAAGAAACCCCTTTTACACGACTGACCCAATAAAGTTTTTCTTAATTCCACCATAACTTCTTAATGCTTGAACCGATTTCGAAGTGTGTGGAATCGTTAGGAATGTTAGAATCCTTAGGTATAGCATTTTGAGTGGAATAGGCTATAAAATATGTACAATGAGTAAAAATAAATACTCAATAAAAAATATTAAAAAACACCACTGCCGGAATAGGGATTTAATTTGGATTTCAGTGCAGTCGGGGGACTATTACATTGGATACGTGTTGTGTTGTATGTCCCCCGACTGCACTGAAATCCGAATTAAATCTCTATTCCGGCAATCGAATTTTTTAAAATATTTTTCATTGTTTGGTTTTCATAAACTAGCTATTATTAAACTATAATACACCGAATATAATAAATTTAGATCGCTGAAAGTGATTAAATATTTTATAAATAAATTATACACAAATTCTTGTACTTTTATTCCACATATATTTATTTTTATTCTAACTTAGGCTACCGGTTTCGTATTACACATCATCGGGCCAACAAATTATTAATTATTTAACATGACAGAAAGAAAACAAAAGAAAACATTTTAATGTAGCCTAAGTTAGAATAAAAATAAATATATGTGGAATAAAAGTACAAGAATTTGTGTATAATTTATTCAAGATGATATTCCACCAAGAACCATCAATCGAATCCATCCAATATTTAAATATTTTATGTTGAATCATTTGTTTTCTAAAAACTTGTCGCGCGAATTGTAAAAAAGAAACATACTTTAGCAAGCACTTAATTACCAATTAAATAAATTGGCAGATACCTACTTTTATGAACATGTGACACGACAAGCTCTCTGAAAACAAATAAACGAATCAGTAGATTATGTGGTTTAAATAAATTGGCGAAGTAATTTTTAGAGATTTCGTTATAAATCTGAAGAGGGTTTCAGTATTACTACTAAAAGATTCGTGGTTTAGATTCATAGTGTGACCTATTCTCGTACAGCAAACCTTAAATTTAGAGTGGAAAAACCTAAAATAATACAAGCTCATTTAACTTTTATCCATCTGCGTTAAAGCCTATTTTGCAATGAAAAGTTTAAGGTTATAGCAGCTCTAAATTTAATATTAGCTACATGAGAATAGGTGTCACTGTTAGGCCTAAATACCATGAGTTTTGCTTACTATACACGTTACCGTCTGCGTAAAATATTTTGTATGAGAAATGCTGGTTTTTGTAGTAAGCCGCTAGGGGCGCTGCACAATTTTTCATATAAATATTTTACGCAGACGTTAACGTGTGTATAGTAAGCAAAACTCATGGTAGGCCTACTGATATTGAAACGGCTACTCACGAGTTTATAGTCAGATTTCACCTGACTAGTTTCACTGTATTCGTATAGTTTCTTCAGAGGCAAACATGGTTACACGCCAGTGTAAAACGAGGAACCGCCGCGTAACCTTAGATAAAACTAAAGGAAGATACGGTATCCCGCTTCTTGCGCGCGGCACTGCAAATCTAGGCCCAATGGGCCAGTTTGGCGAAACTTGTCTCGCTCGCACCACTGTCATAGCTTTATCTCTGTCGTTCGATCGCGCTTGTTTAAAAAAGGGGTCCATTTTTCAGTTCACGATATAAAGAACGTACCGTATCTACCTTCTTTTATATCAATGCGCGTAACCATGTTTGCCTCCGAAGAAGCTGTACGAATACAGTGAAACAAGTCTGGCGAAATCTGACTATAATTTATTATTTATTTATTATTATACAACCAGGTACATCATCCTTACAGGCTAGCCTAATACGATAATGCAACTTAAATACACTACGAGTAATATTATATTATAAAAAAAAATATCAAAAGAAACAACGAAAACAAATACACACGAAATATTTACACAATAATTAATCTAAATCTACTAGACAATATATAATAAATCTACACAATATACGTGTGATCGTGTAAAATCCTGAGTAGCCGTTTCAATATCAGTAGGGTTTCAGTGTTTTCCCATATGTCCGACGTGCTAACATTTTCGCCTGTCCGTGCACTTTAGTATTCCGATCACACGCGGAACAATCAGGTGATCACGGTCACACAGATGACAATGGCGAACATATCGAGGAGACGTGATGGGAATTAAAACTTTCGGTTTTTGCGACATCCGATATCGTCTGCTGAAGGCAATAACAATGTCGAACTTATACGCAGTATACAGGCTTAGCTTTTCAAGAGGGCGTGGATGGCGAAATTATAAACTATAGGGAATAGCGAAAAATTTTAAAAGGATTATGAGTCCGATTTTTATGAAAACCAAAACCGCGTCATTAGACTTTTGAAAAAATCGAACTGGTTGGCTTCGTTTTAAGAGTTCCGTACCCGTACCATATGGTGGTACGGAACCCTTTGTGCGCGAGTCCGAATCGCACTTGGCCAAATTATTTGCTTTCACGGGTTGTTGCGATGTTAAGAAACCCGAATAGAGCGAGATTCGACTCACACTCGAACATCGATATAACAAAAGGTAGATACGGTACGTTCTTATATCGTCAACTGAAAAATGGACCTCTTTTTAGGGTTCCGTACCCAAATGGTAACCAACGGGACCCTATTACTAAGACTCCGCTGTCTGTCCGTCTGTCACCAGGCTGTATCTCATGAACCGTGATAGTTAGACAGTTGAAATTTTCACAGATGATGTATTTCTGTTGCCGCTATAACAATAAATACTAAAAAACAGAATAAAATAAATATTAAAGGGGGCTCCTATACAACAACGCGATTAGTTTTTGCTCGATATTGATAACGGCAACAGGTAGATGCTTGAAATATTTACAGAATATTTAGTTATATATTCACTTTAAAAATAAATAATTGAATTAAAATAAAACAAATGTTTAAAGGGAGCTCCCATACAACAACGTGATTATTTTTTGCTCGATATTGATAACGGCAACAGGTAGATGCTTGAAATATTCTCAGAATATTTAGTTATATATTCACTTTAAAAATAAATAATTAAATTAAAATAAAACAAATGTTTAAAGGGAGCTCCCATACAACAACGTGATTATTTTTTGCTCGATATTGATAACGGCAACAGGTAGATGCTTGAAATATTCTCAGAATATTTAGTTATATATTCACTTTAAAAATAAATAATTAAATTAAAATAAAACAAATGTTTAAAGGGAGCTCCCATACAACAACGTGATTATTTTTTGCTCGATATTGATAACGGCAACAGGTAGATGCTTGAAATATTCTCAGAATATTTAGTTATATATTCACTTTAAAAATAAATAATTAAATTAAAATAAAACAAATGTTTAAAGGGAGCTCCCATACAACAACGTGATTATTTTTTGCTCGATATTGATAACGGCAACAGGTAGATGCTTGAAATATTCTCAGAATATTTAGTTATATATTCACTTTAAAAATAAATAATTAAATTAAAATAAAACAAATGTTTAAAGGGAGCTCCCATACAACAACGTGATTATTTTTTGCTCGATATTGATAACGGCAACAGGTAGATGCTTGAAATATTCTCAGAATATTTAGTTATATATTCACTTTAAAAATAAATAATTAAATTAAAATAAAACAAATGTTTAAAGGGGGCTCCCATACAACAAACGTGATTTTTTACTCGTTTTTGCTCGATATTGATAACGGCAACAGGTAGACACTTGAAATATTCCTAGAATATTGAGTTAAATTATTCACTTTAAAATTAATAATTAAATTAAAATAAAATAAATATAGAAGTGGGACAGCAGACATATTTTTTTTGCCGTTTTTATAGATAATGGTACGCAACCCTTTGTACGCGTGTCCGACTCGCACTTGGCCGGTTTTTTTAAACAAGCGCCAGCGATGGACAGAGATAGAGTGACAAGTTTTGACAGTGGCGCGAGCGAGACAAAGTACACAAAACAGGCCCATTGGGCCTATATTTGCAGTGCCGCGCGCGAGTAGCGGGGTACCGTATCTTCCTTTTGTTTTATCTAAGCACTCGAAGCTTTCATTAAAAATGCAACAGAAATTCAGAATAGCCTGAAAACAAACTCTTTAACAAACCTAATAAAAACTTTCACTTTCCACTCAGAACTTTGAAGTGTCCCAATGATGGCTGGCTAGGTCATTATCCCTACAAGTATTATACCAGCTAACTCCTATTCCACAGACAATAGAATCGATAATTCTATGATCGTGAGTCATAAAGCCATTAGGGTTTTCATAGTAAAGGTGCGGTCTGAGGGTGTGCCAGGCGGTAACATCACCTCACATGACACCCACACCCTTATCGATCACCAATGGGTTATACACTCTACTGCACCCGGAATATGGATCAAAATCAATCAACAAAAGTGAGCTTTATCAAACAGGATTTGTGGTTTGCAAAATGGTTTATTATGTAGGAGGAAATACGGTCCAAATTGTAATGTAGGTTGAATGTCGTGACGGCACGAGAAACAAGGTGTTAGCAAACAAGGTAAAGAAAATATGGTAGTTCTATTAGAGCAGTGGTTCCTAACCTGAGGGTAATTAATTACCCACGTAGGGTAAAATAGCTATTTGGCAAGGGTAAAAAAGCTGAAGATTCTTTTAAGTTATGAAAAATGCAAAACAATCTAACACATACCCGTACATTCACATGGACTGGAATTGAAATTAAAGTAGGCGTCTTGGTCTAAGAAGATAAAAATGTTGGGCCAGTCAGTGCGATTAATTGATTATACATAATTATGTGCAGGGTAATAAAATCAAAAGTGAAAAAATTTCAAGAGGTAATTGAGTATCGCTAATAGACAACTTTCCACCGAAAATATTTTTATTTACGTGAATTTTTACCACTTTTCCACTGAAATTTAGTCAGCTGATTGAACCACTTTTTACTGGAATGAAAAAATAATATACTTCACTTTTTTTTTTCTTTTTTGTGCTGATCAGTTAACCATACACAATCTACCCTAGAATTACTTTCAGTCTGTAGGACTTAATACAGTTATAGGAATTAACAGTAGATTACTGCGATATTTGTTTTATTGAATAAATGTTTGTATGCACATAAATTAAGTATCTTATTTAATTAAACAAATATCTTGACAAAAATTCTTAATTCTTATAGTTTTGTTTGATAATTAATAAACAAGACAGCTTCCAAAATATTTATAAAGAAAACTGTTAGGTTTTTAACCTTCATTTGAAGCGGGTAAAAACACGTTCCTTATTAGGTCATAGGGGCAACAAGACGGAAAAAGTTGGAAGCCACTGCATTAAAGCCTAAAGACTCTTGAACTAATTTTGATGTTGGAAATGTTGATGAATGGAGTTTGGGATTCGTTTTCGTACCATAATCGTGTTAAGTGCCTTTTGAGTAGGCTCTAGTTGTAAGACATACGGCTCACGCGACCATTATTCATGAGCAGAAAAAACAACTTATAAAATTGTGACGTGAAAACGTCTGTAAATTCTGTTAGGTAGCCGGGTCAAAATTTACGATGGTAACCAAATTTACGACTCAGAATTTCATGATGCAAGAAATTTATTTTGACGTGAAAAATTTTGTTAGGTAGCCGAGTATGGGAGCGAACGATGCCCATACATGATATTAGTATTTGTGGGTACTATGTAGTTTAAGGGTGTAACTTTTTACCTCGGTACAAAATGTACAACATAATATTGTTTTCCTTACTTTTGAATAAAAAGTATGCAATAAATGCGTTTAAATGCAATTTTCGGAAATAGTTTATTAAAAATAAAGTCTAGATAAAAATAATTTGGTAAAATGTATTACATTTTGTTTGCATTACACTTACAAGCTTTAAAGCGTGTTTAGAGTTGTAATGTTATGCAGTCAGAATGTAACTCTTAAAATGGAATAATTTTCATGTGATCACTTAACTATTAACTAGCAGTTTGCGCGAATTGCTATAAAACGCATTTATTGCATACGTTTTATTCAAAATGAATAAAAACAATATTATGATATCACGTAACGCCCTCGTGAGCATTCAGTATGTGCATTACAAGCTGGTTAGATCAAATAGTTATAAAAATATTCTGTGGACAAGTATGGTGGAAAAATTCAACGGTCTAGGTAAGTACCTCGGTGGCGCAATTGGTAGCGCGCTTGTCTGGGAAACAAGGGTCGCAGGTTCGAATCCTGGCCCGAGGAATTTTTTCAAATTCTTTTCTCTACATTTTGTTTCTAATTTATCTTTTCTAGTTTGTAATGCACTCTAATGATTAAATTCACATGTAATTGTTTCACTGGTTTTATTTTAAGGGGGGTCCCCGTTCCCCGACGGACATCATCATTGTGTACATCATATTCTTCCTTTATGGTATTCTCCATAACCCTAGTTCCCCATATTACCTTAAGGGTGTGCCGACCAAAATAAGCTAAATCGGCAGTAATGGTTAAGTTGATTTAATGACTAATATTTCATTAATAATAATAAGAAAAACATATTTAGTATCACAGAAAATGTATGTACACTTTATCCGAAGCAAAAATTAAAAATAATTTATATTTCATAAAACGAAACTATTTAAACTAAGCCCAAAATGTAACAAAGGCGTATTGGCGTTTAAGTAATTTTATTCAATGTGGAATTTTGTCTCAAACTTAATTTCGAACAATCGCCAAAGTATGAACTACAATTTGTCCGACTTACGTTTTAGAAATATTGCCTGTTACATTTTTAGTATGGCCGGGCAGCAATTACCACGATAAACACGACCACGAGAGTACAGAGCGAGGTGTCTAATCGCCGTACGCTCGGCGGCGCAGCCTTAAGAGGATAGGTTCCGAAAAACCATAATTTATTCTTCCTTGTTTGAAGAATCTAGCAATACTAGATATTTGAAAAAAATTTGGACTTCTGTTAAGAATATAATGTACACTCTTATCGAAACAGAATCTTCAGAAGTCATTCCAACATTGAGCCATAAAAAAACAAAGATGGCTCCAAAAAAAGGTTTCATGTCGAGTTTTAACATTATTTGAGCAAAATCATATTATATTATTTATTAATTAAAATCTGTATAAACTTTATTATACTGTTATCCGAACAGATATTTGATACAAACTTTAGTTTTTTTTTAAATAATAAAATTCGTGATAGAAGTTGTCATTTTAATAATTTTCCAGAATTCGTCCCTCTCGCACTGCAGGTTTTTCGGCATGGAGTAACAGCGATCAATGCAATCGGAACCTATTCTCTTAAAGAACGTCTTGTGCCCCTTTCGTCCCTTGACCGCCTTCAGCGTCCAAGCAAAGCTTGGCTTCTCCGCACATCTGAGCATTGTACAGTGGAGCCCACATCAAGTGGACATCAGTATAAGCTGACCTCTCATTGTATAGGCTTCCCGTACAATGAGAGGTCAACTTATAATCAATGTGTATAGCTTGATGTGCGCTCCAAATTCTTCAAAATTCAACAAATTCTTTCACTGTGAGTGCAATACGCTTGTGGAACAGTTTGCCGGTACACACCCGTAAAGCTCCATCTATATCAGTCTTCAAGAATAAATTAAAAGAGCACTTTCTTCATTTACAGAACGATTAATTAGTTTGAGTTATTATATAAATTCTCTTAATTACAGATATTTATGTATATATGTAAACTGTTAAGTAGTGTAAGTATTATAATGATTTAATGAAGGTATCCTTCAATAATTTATTAGTATGTAGTATAGGTAATATAATTTACTGAGTATTTGTAATTTATCTATGTAAATTCATGGCACTACCCTCAACAGCTTCCTCATTGCCAAGGGTTAGCCGGTAGAAAATACTAAATAGTATTAAGCTCGCCTATGTACAAAATTTTGTGCAATAAAGAATTTTATTATTATTATTATTACATCTTTAACGGCTCGTCATATTCTTAGTTTAATTTCCTGAATCCCTTGAGAATAGTATTTTAACGAAAGTGAATACACCATTAAAGGTGTAAATTTTAAAATAAAACCAGTCAAACAAGTACAAGTGAATTTAATTACGAAGCATTCCATCCATCTATCCATCCATCAGCCTGTTTCGTCCACTGCTGGACATAGGCCTTTCCAGGATTTCGCCACTCTTGGCGGTCCTCCTGGAAGAAATGCCCATACTCACACACGCTGGGCAGTCGGGTTGGTGAGCGCGGTGCCGAAACCCTTACACCAGTGACGCCGCTGCCCGTCACCAGCCTATTTTATATAAGGATATACCGCCATCCATCGGTCCCAGGCAATGGTGGGCCGCCTGGTTTTGCCTGAGAGCTATTCTCTTACTCTCCCCCGAATAACTTCGAGAGGATTTGCGAGTAAGATGGTGGTACCTCCACAGTCGAGCTCGGCATCAGCTCTACCACCTAATTTCTGATTGGACATGTATTATATATTTTTACATGTATAAATAGAACAGCTTCGTCATTGCAGTTTCGTGACGGTGACTAAACCACGTATTGATTCAACAGCTTACAGTGGATACGATCAATATTTACCGGCAACCTTATTTCTATGCCGGTACAAGTTCAGGTGGTAACGGAGGATCTCGGTGCAAAATGCACATCATAATATTATTTTCCTTACTTTTGAATAAAAAGTTTGCAATAAATGCGTTTTATAGCAATTTGCGCAAACTGCTTGAAAATAGTTACGTGATCACATGAAAATTGTTAAATCTTATGCGTTACATTTTAGCTGCATTAAATTGCAAATTTAAACACGCTTTTAAGTTTGTATGTAATGCAAACAAAATATAATAGATCTTACGTATTTTTTTTTTGAAGACTTTGTTATGAACAAACTATTTCCGCAAGTTGCTTTAATAGTACATTATGATACAAGTGAGCTGTATTGGACATTACAGTCGAGGCAATGTCTAATGCTCACGCGTTTCATACGACGTTTTTTAACACACTTGCGAGGAACAATAATGAAATTTCACTGTCTTTTTTTTTCACATAATCGAAACCACAGCTATGAACTGACAATTTTCTTTGGAAAATGGCGGCGGAGTTTTGTTTTTTGCGCAGATGGAAATAGAGGCACTGACGCAAAAAGCTAAACAGCCAAATATGAAATATTAACAAACTGGATATTTTTGTATTAACAACAAAAATTCGAGTTAATTTGTTGATAAAAATAAATAATTTGATGAAATTAAATGATTATTTATTACATTTCAACTGAGACAGTTTATTTATTCGCAAAAACTTTAGTATTTCTCAAGACATCAAAACTCTTTGCTAAGATTTAAAAAAAACTGTAATGTAAAAAACACTAGTGCGATAATGTTAATAAGGGCCACTTTATAAGCAAGTGTGCTGAAAAACACATTTATTGCATACTTTTTATTCAAAAGTAAGGAAAACAATATTATGATGTGCATTTTGTACTGAGGTAAAAAGTTAAGGCCCTGCACCTCTAACATGAAGAGCCATATCGAGCTTGATAACGCTCGTTAAAGTGCTCTGTCTCACTCTGTTGATCTATGTAATGAGGGAGAGACAGATCCTCGCAATTTTTTTCACACGCTTTGCTTTTCTTACGCCTCTGTTTATCGCGTCATAGATGCCGTGTGATGATGATTGTATTAACTAGAACTCCTTAAGACACGTGAAGAATGTAATGAATACGTACAACAGGTTTATGTTTTAAAAGTTTGATGCGTTTCTTCATAAAGAGCTTGTAAAAATCACCCGTTGTGCATTTTTTTTTATATGCGAGAAACGCCGTCCTGGACCCTAAATACCTAAGCAGCGATTCAATAAAGATAGATAAAATCGATAACTTTAAGCGACAACCCTTATTACAATGAAATAAGAGTTAGATTTTTGTTTATCGAATCGATGTCGAGTCGATAGCAAATTCATACTTGTACCACAGCTACTGATCGAATCGACCGATGAAGTTCAGGAGTTTTTTTAAACTAATTTGTAAGTTGCAGATGAAGAAATTGAAATTTAATTTCAGATCTCGTTCATAAAGTTGTTTATTATAATAACTATAATGATTTGGTTAGTGACTACGCTGATATTGAGTCTCCTTTCGCGAGCAGCTTCACTCGACCGTGCGTCCTGCTGTCTAGTGCGACGCAAAATTAACCTTATTGCAATGTAAATAGGAATCAATATAGAGCGCAATACCATTCTCTCATGCAAAATTACAAGTTTTCGCTAATTAATTGACCAGCTCCGGTCTGAAGCTTGAAGATGTGTGCGTGCATACAGCTAGATCCTTGTCCATAAAAATTGTTTAAATTGTACCCGTAGTTTTCCAAGCCGGACCCTATATCTGTCTGTCCGTCTGTCCATCCGTCTGTCACAGGGGTCTACATATTCCGCCGTAATAGATAGACCGTTGGTTCATTGTGCCATCTACCGCGCAAAATAAAAAAAAAATACATATATTAAAAACAAGTAACAATATACGTATAACTAGTGCCTCTACCATCATCATAAGCATTACGTGTTTCCTTTTTATGCGGCCGTTTACTATTACTAAATAGGAATAGGGTGCTGTTCTCTCAACTACGATACCAGAAGATGAACCCTTTTTCGAAGGATTTTTGACTCATACTTCCTCTCCTTGTTCAAACACTCTGACTGTTTTTTGACTGCTGCAATAGGCATGACGACTAAAACAAATGTATTAGTCCGTCAGTTAGATTAATCAGAAAATATTGGACACGTATTTTTTCTTTTTTCAATGAAACAAACAATGATGAAGATATAGCCCACTGAAGTTCCGCGTGACGTCACATCTAGGTACAATTTTACTTGGAAGTGACGTCATTTTCCCCCACTCCCAAA
Organism: Ypsolopha scabrella; assembly: GCA_910592155.1. Classification (NCBI taxonomy): domain Eukaryota; kingdom Metazoa; phylum Arthropoda; class Insecta; order Lepidoptera; family Ypsolophidae; genus Ypsolopha; species Ypsolopha scabrella. The sequence goes on along the minus strand of OU342989.1, from coordinate 3,411,048 downwards.
CTTTGACGCGCTTTATCTCTGTCATTTTTTGTTTGATTGACAAAATAAAAAATACGTGTCCAATATTTTTTGATAATCTAAATGACGGACTAAATAGAATAATATTTTGTTTACCCTGTGTACAAGCCTATTGTTGCAGTATGTAAGTTGGGCCTTTTCAATGTTGCCTCTTACATCTGGTTTGAGTAAATCGAGGGTTGTTCGCATTTTTCTCCCAAACATAATTTCATAGGGTGACCTGTCTGTTAAATTTTGGATTGTGTTTCTGTAAGAGCGTAGGAAACTACACAGTCGTTCAAGTTGATTTGAAAATTTGTCTGCTGCTGACATTCTTTCCTTAAGAGAATAGATTCCGATTGCATTGATCGCTGTTACTCCATGCCGAAAAACCTGCAGTGCGAGAGGGACGAATTCTGGAAAATTATCAAAATGACGACTTCTATCACGAAGTTTATTATTTAAAAAAAAAACTAAAGTTTGTATCAAATATCTGTTCGGATATCAGTTTAATAAAGTTTATACAGATTTTAATGAATAAATAATATAATATGATTTTGCTCAAATAATGTTAAAACTCGACATGAAAACTTTTTTTGGAGTCATCTTTGATTTTTTATGGCTCAATGTTGAAATGACTTCTGAAGATTCTGTTTCGATAAGAGTGTGCATTATATTCTTGACAGAAGTCCAAATTTTTTTTTAAATATCTAGTATTGGTAGATTCTTAAAACAAGGAAGAATAAATTATGGTTTTTCGGAACCTATCCTCTTAAATGTTCGTACGGCACGTTCAGCAAGACCGTTTGTTTTAGGATGATAGGGTGTTGATTTGACGTGCGTAATGTTCTGTTTTTTTGCAGTAGTCATGGAATTCTCTAGAAGTGAACTGTGGACCGTTATCTGTAACAATAAATTTCGGAAGTCCGTACGTGGCAAAAATTCCACTATCGCTCTTAGGTCCTATAAACTCAGAGGTGACCGCAAACAATGTTGGGATTTTCAAAACAGCCCACAGAGCAACACCAGCTGGGCACCACTGAGTTATCTCATCGCACGAAAAAACCTGTTATTTTCTAATTTAATAACAAAATAATATGTTATTACAACACATAAACATCCGCCGACATACTTTTACTTTCACAAGTCGTGAATCGTGTTATACCTATATATACTAATAATAAAGTAGTAAAAAACTCGTGTCTGTCTGTACACTGAATATAGGCTGAAATTAAATCCACCGACCAAATTCATACTGGAGACTCGGTTAGCGATCAGGAACTAGGCTCAGTAACCAGTTCGGACAAATTTGAAAAAAAAAATTGTTTTGCTTCCTCCCTTTGTTGGTCTAGTTCAAGTACAATTCCTAGTCTAGGCAGTAAGGAAGCAAATTTTTTTTTAAATTTCACAAATTGGTATTTGAAGCTTGATCACTAACCGAGTCTCCAGTATGAATTTGGTCGGTTCATTTAAATTCACCTTGTATTCATGAGAAATCTTAAATGAAATGAGTTATTTAGTAATATACTGAGGCAAAAACTGCAATTTTCGTCAGTATGTTCTGTTTTAACTCGATAACCACGCAACGGATTTGGATGCGGTTTTCTTTATTATCATTGTAGTGACCCTGATGGAGGGGTGTTGATAAAATAACCGCCAAGCCGCAATTGTGATACTACTCTAACATTGAAAGATACTTTCACAGGAGTGAAGCCGCGAGCCTAAGCTAGTGCAGACTAATTTTGTATGAGTTTGTATTTGCATTTTCATAAAGCACATTATCTTTGCCAAATGCTTTTGGAATTAAACCTAATATAAGGTGACTTTCGTTTAAACAGCCAGATTCATACTGTAGACTCGGTAAGTGGTCGCGAGACCCTGTTAGCGAAATACAAAAAATATTCTTTTGTGCCTCTATATTTAACCTCTAACCTCGACTCAATTAGTATAGGAAGGTTTTATTTTGCGTATTTCACATAAAGGGTAATTGAACCTTGGTCCTCACCACTTACTGATTCTCCAGTATGAATTTGGCCATATAAACTAAAGTCACTTTATATTTATATCTTCGCGACACGAATCCCCGAGCGGGCCTCAGTGATGTTCCCGAGTGTGAACTGTGAAATGAGCCCTATTGCCGAAGTACGCAGACCGGACACAAATGTCCCTACAGGATTTGAACCGGCTACCTCCGGATAAGTGGTCGAGTACTTGAACCAATATACCACAGAGGATACATCTTCCATCCATCCATCAGCCTGTTTCGTCCACTGCTGGACAATGGCCTTTCCAGGATTTCACCACTCTTGGCGGTCCTCCTGGAAGAAATGCCCATACTCACACACGCTGGGCAGGCGGGTTGGTGAGCGCGGTGCCTAAACCCTTGCACCAGTGACGCCGCTGCCCGTCACCAGTCTGTTTTATATAAGGATATACCGCCATCCATCGGTCCCAGGCAATGGTGGGCCGCCTGGTTTTGCCTGAGAGCTGTTCTCTTACTCTCCCCCGAATAACTTCAGAAGGATTTGCGAGTAAGATGGTGGTACCTCCACAGTCGAGCCCGGCATCAGCTCTACCACTTCCATATGTAAATATGTATTTATCATCATGTGGCATACAAAAACCAACTGACACAGATTTTAAAACAAAAGTTCATCGAATTAGCACTAAAACCAACACCGTAAAGAAAGCTTCCATTGCTTCCTTCCCATAGACGTCAGTACCGGCACAAGCGAGCAACACGTCAATGTATGGTGCACTAACTGGAAAAGTCGGATGTACGGGCCGAGACGGGGTCGTCGACTTCGGACGAAAGTGAAATCACAAGCGAATGTAATATTCTATGTCCATTGTGGACTTTGAATAATTATTTGTTAGCTTTTTGCTTACTTTTAACCGACTTCACAAAAATAGGAGGTTCTCAATTCGACTGTGCTTTTTTATGGGCATTTACTCCATAACTCTGTCAATTTGCAAAGTTTTTTTTTTTTTTGGTAGACTTTGCTTCCATCCGTTTTAGTTAGATTGTGATCAGAGGTGCAACTGTGTAAGACTGTGTGTGTTTGACAAATGAAATACGATTTCAACTGTCAAACAGGTTAATTTGCTTAGCTATTTAGCCATATGAAAATCGAATTTGAATACGATTCTGATGTTAATTTTCAGAGATCTAGTGGAACTCGTTAAGGGACGACAGCATACAGGGTGTAAATGCAAAGTCAAGAATCCCTTTAGGGTATGAAAGTATACACGATTCTGATGTCATTACGAGAAAGAAAAAAATACCTTGAATTTTCACAAAAATTTCCATTATTTTTCCGAGGTATGGCTACGCAGCTCACCGGCCTCCCCACACACCTAATTGCACCCCGCAACCCGCACCCCTCATCCGAGTGGCCAGCGACCAGTGAGGGTGTCCACGCGATTAGTGCATTTTGAGTGAAGATAATCGTCTTATTATGAGGTACTGGTACTTTATTTAGAGATCTCAATAATTAAAACAATATCTTTACCGATCATACTAACACACCCTTAAAGGATTCTTGCCTTTGCTTTTACACCCAGTATATCGCTCGATTTTGAAGCAAACATTTTGTACCTGCTGGTCTAACATGTTTACCACTTTAACACCATTTTAAACACCATTTTGACAGTAAATGTATGGGATTTACTGTCAAATGGTGTTTAAAATGGTGTTAAAGTGGCACCATGCTCGCCCCCCCAGATGCTGATTGCTGGAAAATACTTGAAAATTGTAATTATGTCACTTAACCTTTTAATTTGAAACTCCATAATGCATGATATCATTCCTGATTGAGGAAATCGCTTTGTGTCCGGGTGCTTAATAAGCTATACTACTTAAACATTGTAATAATAACCCACCCTTAATATTTTTTGTATGTATTTCCCGTTTTTATTATTTCTTCATTGTATTATGTATATATAATATTTTTATTCCTAGATTCCCCTATTTTATTTATTTTTTATTTATTTAAAAACTTACGACTATCATTTATTAATGCAGGTGTATATTTTATTTCCCGTATTATTATATATTTTTTTTATATTCTAAAGACATATTATATTGTGTAAATTAACTTTGACTTGTAGAAAGTATACTTAATGTATCTATTTTGCAAAAATAAATATTTTGATTTTGATTTTGATAAGACAATTAAGCTTCGCTTCATATGAACAGCGCCCATATTTCTAATACCTATTCATATTTCTTAATCTGTGAACAGTGTTCACTGAACACTATAACATTTAACAAAAAAAAAAACTTACAGCAGACATTCACTTAAAAGGTCAGCAAAAAGTGTTATTCCGGTACCATCGGTCAGCATATGATTATTTTAACTTTGAATGTCTGCTGTAACATTTGAAGTAGGTTAGTTTTTTTTTTTTTGTTATATGTTTATTTATTATACATTGGTACAAATCTCACGCTCGTCTCCCAAAGGGGTAAGCAGAGATTACAGATTTCCATCTGCTGCGATCTTAACACACCTCTTTCGCCCCTTCCACATCCACAGTTTAGACAAAAAGCCCTTCTATTTTTCTTTAGTATGTCGCCAAGACTTCATTGTTTGGTTAGTTGGACAACTTATACAAGCCGAATGTCAGAACAACGGTTTATTTTATACCATTCGGGTACTGAACCCTAAAAGTAATCGTTTGGGAAATTTGGAGGTGGCAAATTGATCATTGTAAAGTTTTAACCGTAGTTCCTGCGGTCACCATTTTTTACGCATCGATAAATAATGTGTACAATATCGTTTTATTTTGTGTTCTATTTCAAAGGGAATAAGAGTGTTATTGTGACTGCAGTTTTTACCTTCTTTGTGCCAGAGTATTTTATTCTTTGGCCGTAGCTTAGAGACTACACAAAGGAGTTTTTGTGTAAAAAGCTTTCATCGTTCGAAACGTAACGATTTCTAATAAGCAATTCCATTTTTAAATTGTTGCCGCAAGAAATTATGAGGATATATTTTCGTACTTCCGTTATAAATTATTTATTATTCAGAAACATTTCTTTCTATATTTCATCCCACCACAAACATAAATGTCAAAAAGGGGCCGAGTTTAGTACAACGGCAGTGCAGGTTGTAAGGTTCGCAAAAAAAAATAATTGAGATCAAATTGGGTGCTGACGCTTATGGAGGTTCCTTCAGTCATTACTGCAAAAAATGTACAACGTTCTTCACTTGTTTTAAAGTTTGTTAGGGTAATATGTAGAACTTGGCAAGTTTTCGCGGCTAAAGTTTAAACGGTTTAAAGTTACGTCATGCATGCAAATAATTTACTTTGAAAACTTGATAACAAGCCCACAATCCTGTACTGCCTTTGTACTGAACCGGGCCCTTTTTACACGACTGACCCCAGAAAAGGAGTGTATTATTTTCAGGGTTTCTTACTCCCACCATAACTTCTTAAGGGCACTCTATTCGCCCGAACTCCCACACTAGTGCAGTTCGCTGATAATATCCTTATTTATAGGTACGTGCTTATTATTTTTTCTTTTTTAAAATATCCCATTCAATATCCATGACTTGAACCTAAAACATTTATCAAAATCAAACGCACATACAAAAGTTACAAGCGTATAAAAGTCCTGGATTTTACACATATTTTGATGAATGTTTATGTACCGTAATGTCCTACAAGCGATACAACAAATCAAATAATTTTACGTTCACAGCATAGTATATTTTATTTATACTATTCAAAAATATTTTTGTTTTATTTCGAATTTTGGGATATTTCTCCTGAAATCATAGGAAGAACCAAAACCATTCTCGAGTTTTTTCATTCAATGAATTTTGTCTCGCCTTAGCTTGCCTCTCACAGCGTGTTCGGTTAGTTCCGTACCAGCTCGGGAAATAAACGTTCGGGCCAACCAATAACAGTCAGTCAGTGCTCTATAGTCCGAAGTTGAATGTAGAATGAAATAGCAAGCATAGCGACCACGTGCGCGACTGACTTCAAGCCGCCGACTACAGTGCCCTTAATGTCTAAACCGATTCGAATGGTGGGAACCCCTATAGCATCCTGTGTGATAAAGGCTATAGATATATACAAAAAAGCACTAAACAAAAAATAAATAATAAATTAAATAAAAATAACTAATAAAAAATATTAAAAAACACGACTGCCGGAACAGAGTCGGGGGACTATTACATTGGATACGTCTTGTTTTATATGTCCCCCGACTGCACTGAAATCCGGATTAAATCTCTATTCCGGCAGTCATATTTTTTAATATTTTTCATTATTTCTTTTTATTTAATACATTTTGTATATATTTATAGCCTATTGCACTCAGGATGCTATAAGGATTCTAAGGATACCACACACTTCGAAATCGGTTCAGGCATTAAGAACGTTTCGAGCTCAGTGCAAAATGCATGACTTATGATTGTTTATCTTATTTTTAAATAAAATGTAAGAAATTAAATAGTTTCATCTTATTTTGCGACTGTTGTTTAATAATTATCACGGGCTTTTAGTAGAATTGCGTCATTTTATGGATTATAGTTAGCGTGAATGTCCATACCAACTTAAAAGCGTGTTTTAAGTTGGTGTGGACATTCATTTACAACGTAATGCATAAAATTACAAAGTTTTGGTGGAAAAGCCTAATTGACATTAAACTTATTTAGTACTTTTTATTCAATGATAAGAAAAACAATCATACGTTGTGGATTTTGCACCGAGCTCGAAACGTTCCGCCTTAAGAGGTTATGGAGGAATTAAGAAATATACCCACATGAACCCTGAAAACAATACACTCCTTTCTTGGAGCCAGTCGTGTAAAAAGGACCGAGAAAGAAATAGAAGCGAAATTAGGTTACCTAAAAAAACAAAAAGAAATAGCACAACATGTTATTTGTTATGTACAAATTGTAATAACATGGACAATCAGATACTAAAGTTACTCACGCGTTCGCTCTTATTCCACCTTCTGTATGTATTTATTTTGTGTAACTACTGTGCGTCAATACCGCAGTGCTTAAAGGCTAAGATGTACAATCAGTGCGTCCTTCCTGTGATGACGTATGGCGCTGAGACGTGGTCTCTTACAAAGGGCGTGATCCACCGATTTAAGGTCGCTCAGCGAGCTATGGAGCGGGCTAAGCTTGGGGTATCTCTGATGGATAGAATCCGAAACGAGGAGATCCGTCGGAGATCGAAAGTAACCGACATAGCCTGCAGAATCAGTAAGTTGAAGTGGCAGTGGGCAGGCCATATTTGTCGCCGACATGATGGCCGTTGGGGCCGAAAGGCTCTAGAATCGAGATCACGTACAACAAGGCGTAGTGTAGGCTGAACTCGTGCCCGCTGGACCGACGATCTGAAGAACGTTGCGGGGGCGGCTGGATGAGGAGGACGGGGGACCAACATGAGTGGCGAAATTTGGGAAAGGCCTATGTCCAGCAATGGACGAACACGGACTGATGGATGGATGGATGGATGACTGTGCATTATTTGCAATCGACATCATTTCATTTCAGGTAACCATTTGTTTTCAATATTTATATTGAAAGTCTGCGTAAAAATAAAGCTTACGTATTTTTTATTTTGTTTTATAGTGTGTTTTTAATGCTTATTTAAATTTTTTCTTATTCACTCCTTCTAAAAGAGCGTAAGTCGCAACTGAGGATTTCAAACTCGATGTTCATTGCCAAGGGATTATTAAAAAAAAACTTGGCATGTTTATGTTCGCTGTCAATGTCAACAGTCACAATGACATGACAGTTGATTTAAAAAAAATACGGAATGAACTTGGAAGCAGAGGTAATTGTTTTTAAAATCCTGTGTTTACCAACTTTGATTCTTTTTTAAATCTCTTTTTTTAATAATGATTTAATTCTGAAAAAAATATATGATGCTCACAGGGCCAATATCGCGATATGGTTTTTAGTTTTGTACCAATTATTAATTTGTAATGTTGTCGATTTGTCGTAACATTAGGGCCGCTGGCTTTTACCTCCGAAACCACTCATGCACGGCTAAATAAAGCCTCAGTTCAGTACCACAAGTGTATGACCAAATCTGGTCACAAACTGCGTATATAGGAACGCCATGACTACATCAGTGGACGTCATCAGCCCACTCTCCACCCACATCCTCGCCTTTGCCGATGAATATAAGACACGGAATTCTATAATCTATATAAAACGCTTGCCTGTTTGTCTGTACATAAGTTGTACATCCATCCATCAGCCTGTTTCGTCCACTGCTGGACATAGGCCTTTCCAGGATATCGCCACTCTTGGGGTCCTCCTAGAAGAAATGCCCATACTCACACACGCTGGGCAGGCGGGTTGGTGAGCGCGGTGCCGAAACCCTTGCACCAGTGACGCCGCTGTCCGTCACCAGTCTGTTTTATATAAGGATATACCGCCATCCATCGGACCCAGGCAATGGTGGGCCGCCTGGTTTTGCCTGAGAGCTGTTCTCTTACTCTCCCCCGAATAACTTCGGTGCGGTTTGCGAGTAAGATGGTGGTACCTCCACAGTCTATATAAAGTTTTGCATTATTTCATCGTTATTGGTTTTGGCTCTTACAACAAACTAGTTTTAAATTTAGTCAGATTGTAGAACATGCTCTAAAGTATAACAAGAAATAATAAACAGTAGGGTCCGTCTAAGTTCGGCGCAAAATTTTTGTCATGGGCTACCAATTTAGCGCCTTGTTTTTTGTAGACTTGATGTTGCTTTGGCGCGTATAATGGGTGAAATTAAATCAACAGACCAAATTCATACTGGAGACTCGGTTAGTCATCAGAAACAATGTTTAACGACGCTCCTAAATAAAAAAATTTGCCCCATAGTGCCTGCACTAGAAATTGTACTTAAACTAGTCCAAGTAAGGAGAAAAAATTTTTTTTTTCTGAATTGGTCAAAAGGATTACTGAACCTAGTTCCTGATCACTAACCGAGTCTCCAGTACGAATTTGGTCAGTTGATTTAATATCACCCTGTATTTCTGTTGTTTCTGGGTACCGCACTCGTATTGTGTGATAGTACGGAACCAAAGGGTGCAAGAACACAAAGCGTGCGCGGGTCCGACTCACACTTGCCCAAATTATTTAGTCCAGCGTTCCCTTGCTCAAAGCAAACAATATTACAATTAATATCACATTTTTGTACATTCTACTATACCGGGTGTAAAAGCAAAGACAAGAATCCTTTAAGGGTGTGTTAGTATGATTGGTAAAGATATTATTTTAAACTAGCTTTTGCCCGCGGCTCCGCCCGCGTGTTATTCGGTTTAACGACATCCTTTTTTCCGGGATAAAAAGTAGCCTATGTGCTAAGTTAGGGTATAAGCTATATTCATTCTTAATTTCATCCAAATCCGTTCAGCCGTTTCAGCGTGAAAGAGTAACAAACATACACACAGACACACACAAACTTTCGCATTTATAATATTAGTAGGATAGGATAGTAGGATTAGTAGGATACTGGGATCGCTAAATAAAGTACCAGTACCTCATAATAAGACGATTTTCTTTACTCAGAATACACTGATCGCGTGGACACCCTCACTGGTCGCTGGCCACTCGGATGAGGGGTGCGGGTTGCGGGGTGCAATTAGGTGTGTGGGGAGGCCGGTGAGCTGCGTAGCCATAGATTAGAAAAATTATGGAATTTTTGGTGAAAATTCAAGGTATATTTTATTTTCTCGTAACGATATCAGAATCGTGTGTACTTTCATACCCTAAAGGGATTCTTGACTTTGCATTTACACCCTGTATAAACATATCATCTAAAACCACAATGTGACAGGCAATAAATAAATGAATATGAATTCATTTAACAAAATATTGCGTCTTGAGAAGTACTGAACAAATTTTAATGCGGCGTTCACCGTTAGCCGGGAAGGTTTTTGAGGAAAGTTTGTTTCATTGCGCTATGACAAAGGAGGACCGCCAAGAGTGGCGTAATATTGGAAAGGCCTATGTCCAGCAGTGGACGACGTCAGGCTGATGGATGGATGGATGACAAAGGGGAGCCGAGTAGATTAAGCGAACCAAGCTGCCTGGTCGTATATTCTTTAACCCTTAAATGAGGACCGCCAAGAGTAGCGTAATATTGGAAAGGCCTATGTCCAGCAGTGGACGACGTCAGGCTGATGGATGGATGGATGACAAAGGGGAGCCGAGTAGATTAAGCGAACCAAGCTGCCTGGTCGTATATTCTTTAACCCTTAAATGAGGACCACCAAGAGTGGCGTAATATTGGAAAGGCCTATGTCCAGCAGTGGACGACGTCAGGCTGATGGATGGATGGATGACAAAGGGGAGCCGAGTAGATTAAGCGAACCAAGCTGCCTGGTCGTATATTCTTTAACCCTTAAATGAGGACCACCAAGAGTGGCGTAATATTGGAAAGGCCTATGTCCAGCAGTGGACGACGTCAGGCTGATGGATGGATGACAAAGGGGAGCCGAGTAGATTAAGCGAACCAAGCTGCCTGGTCGTATATTCTTTAACCCTTAAATGAGGACCACCAAGAGTGGCGTAATATTGGAAAGGCCTATGTCCAGCAGTGGACGACGTCAGGCTGATGGATGGATGGATGACAAAGGGGAGCCGAGTAGATTAAGCGAACCAAGCTGCCTGGTCGTTTATTCTTTAACCCTTAAATGAGGACCACCAAGAGTGGCGTGATATTGGAAAGGCCTATGTCCAGCAGTGGACGACGTCAGGCTGATGGATGGATGGATGACAAAGGGGAGCCGAGTAGATTAAGCGAACCAAGCTGCCTGGTCGTTTATTCTTTAACCCTTAAATGAGGACCACCAAGAGTGGCGTAATATTGGAAAGGCCTATGTCCAGCAGTGGACGACGTCAGGCTGATGGATGGATGGATGACAAAGGGGAGCCGAGTAGATTAAGCGAACCAAGCTGCCTGGTCGTTTATTCTTTAACCCTTAAATGAGGACCACCAAGAGTGGCGTAATATTGGAAAGGCCTATGTCCAGCAGTGGACGACGTCAGGCTGATGGATGGATGGATGACAAAGGGGAGCCGAGTAGATTAAGCGAACCGAGCTGCCTGGTCGTTTATTTTTTAACCCTTAAATGCATGAGGTTTCATTTTTGCATGAAATTGAAAACAGTGATAGAAGAATACCTAAAAAATAAAAATAAAAAAATATTGATAGAAAGGGGGTTTTTAACAGTTTTATTTTACACATGAAAACAAGAAAAAAAAAACATTTTTACTAGAAAATTTTCATTTTTTTTATTACTTACTCATAGTGCTGAACTGAATATATGCAAGCAGAATACTTATTAGATTTTTTTTTCAAAATCTATTTAAAACAGATTTTCCGCCAAAATGCGAGAAAATACAAAAAAAAACAGAAAAATAAATAATAGAATGGTAAAGTTAGAAAAAAATTAAAGCTGTTCACATTGCCAAACATATTTGTAGCTCATATAATCATATAATTATAAATTTTAAAATAAAATTATGTATTATTAAATAAAAAACCTTTGTATCATTTTCGATACAAGATGCATTAAGGGTTAAAGCTCAGACGGAGCCGCGTGCAAACGACGAGTGGGAACACAAATGAAGGAGTGAAGAACTTGGTGCTTTATGATGACATAGTGATTTATGATGCTGAATGATTAAATCAGGCTTCATTCGCAGCTAACAAAGGAGGTTAAGGCAAAATGTCTTCAATTATATACTTCGCTAAATCCTTTTTAGGGTTCCGTACCCGAAGAGTACCAAACGGGACACTATCACTATCACGAAGCCTCTGCGCCGTCTTTATGTCTGCCTTTCTGTGCGTCCGTCTGTCAGCTTCAGTCATAATAGCTAGACATTTGAAATTCACAGAAGACGCATTACTATGGCCTCTATCACGTCAAATTAAAATGAAGCATTTAAACTCGAGGAAAGTCCCCAAAACCTCTAAAAATCCGTATTTTTAACGCAATTTGTTTCAGCTCTATCTAAAAGATAATTTAATCTTACTTCCTACTATCCTACTAATCCTACTATCACACTAATATGATAAATGCGAAAGTTTGTGCGTGTGTGTGTGTGTCTGTGTGTGTGTGTGTCTGTGTGTGTGTGTCTGTGTGTGTGTGTGTATGTTTGTTACTCTTTCACGCTGAAACGGCTCAACGCATTCGGATGAAACTTAGAATGGGTATAGCTTATACCCCAACTTAACACATAGGCTACTTTTTATCCCTGAAAAATGCATGGTTCCTGTAGGATAGATCAATATCATTGAAAAATCAGGTGTCTAATTAGCGTGGTCCTTATCATTTGTGGTGAAATAAGACAAGGCTATGTTATCTCATCACACTTCACACTAATATTATAAATGCGAAAGTTTGTGTGTGTGTGTGTGTTTGTTACTCTTTCACGCTGAAGCGGCTGGACGGATTTGGATGAAATTTAGAATGGATATAGCGTATACCCTAACGCTACTTTTTATCCCGGAAAAAAGCATGTCGTTAAACCCAATAACACGCGGGCGGAGCCGCGGGCAATAGCTAGTTGTTTAATAATTGTTTTTTTTTTTTTTTTGTTAACCTTTGATAATGCTTTAACAGCGAAACCGGTAAGGGAAATTAATATAAATAAGTGGACAAGTACAAGTGTTTATCAAACAAAAAATGTTTCAAAAGTTCCACCAAGTGCCAACAATCACGAGCATCAACTCCGTTTAATAATTGTTTAGAGCAGTAATATGTATCTGGGGGCACGGCTGTGCCAAGTGTATTGCCAAGTCAATCTATTTATTTAAAACATAAAAGAGTTTTAATATTGATACGGTTACTCTAAGATCTTGTCAGGTTAGCTAATTTTTATGTAATAACTTAAGACAGAAGGTCCCTTAAGTAGGGACTGAATAAATTAACCGACTTGGATTTACATCGATCTCACAACTTTTTACGGTAGAAGAACTAAGTTGCGAGACTTGGTTTTTATTACAAGCTTTGTTTTTGATGGCTAATGGTTTCCTAAAATAGATAAAAATGTCCCTGACACAGTTCTTAAACAAAACATCGGTACACGTTTGTTTTTATAAATTTCACGCTCCATTTTACGGTATTTTTAACTTTTTACATGATAATAACGATAATTTATGTGCATAGCATTTGTATCACCACTAGTACATTAAAGTCATGTTATACAACATATCGTTACGACATTATATCCCCGACGGGATGTCAGAGGTGTTTCCGACTATAAACTATCTTTTAAATTTATATTTATCCTAATCTATATATTATTGTGTATTTTTTTTATATTTTTATTCATATTATATTATTATTATGTCTATAAGTAGTGACGATTGTGAAGAATCCTTTCATTCTGCCAGATCAGATTGTTCCTTTGCTAGTGCCGCTAGTAATGATGACAGTAATGTCATAACCTTGGGTAATATTTTAAATAATGAGTTTGCGCAATATTCCAAAAATTTCAATGTCTGTCACATTAACGCTGAAAGTATAAAAGCTCACTATACTGATCTCTTGGACACCTTCTCTTCAAATAACATTCATGCTGTTCTCGTCTCTGAGACCGTGTTAAAGCCCACACTTCCTTCTACAGCTTTCCCCCTTCCCGGTTTTGTGCTCATACGCAATGACCGCACTGGAAAAGGTTGGGGTGGTGTTGCCATATATCTCAGATGTGACATACCATTTAAGATCTTGTCAAAATCTCCGTCATCTGATTCTTTAGCTGAATTCATTTTCTTGGAAGTTGACTTAGGTAATAAATTACTCCTTGGTGTTGTGTATTGTCCTCCAAATAATAATTATTTTTCTATTCTTGAGGGTGTTCTAGAGAACTTAGTATCTAATTATACGCATCATCTCATTATGGGAGATTTTAACACCAACCTTCTCAGCACTGACGCTCGCTCCCGTAAATTAACCTCTCTAATAGATTCGCTCAATCTTAACATTCTGCCTTCAATGGCCACCCATCACAACAAAGACACAGATGATACTCTGTTGGACCTAATTATCACTTCTGAGGTGACTTATGTTGCACATCATGGTCAACATTTCGCCCCTGCTTTCTCACACCATGACTTGATATTTTGTTCGTACCGCTTGCGAAGACCAAAGATTAAGCCCGTGGTTTTACTACAGAGAAACTTTGCTAAGATGAATGTTGAGCAGCTTAGGTCTGATGCTTCGACGGTACAATGGAGTGACATGCAGGATTTGGAGAATATAGACGAAAAACTCACCTTTTTCTGTAATGAAATTCTTCGCTTGTTTGATAAACATGCTCCTTTGCATCCCGTTACAATTAAACACAAGCCAACACTATGGATTAATGACAAGGTTCGTAAGGCAATGGCGATTAGGGACCGAGTATTTCGTAGATACAAAAGTGACAGGTCAAATGATAACTGGTCTGCTTATAAAGCTGCTAGAAATCGATGTAATCAGTGGTGTCGTAACTCTAAGCGTCAATATATTGCCGAGCAACTAGAACTCTCATCGCCAGCCGGTGTTTGGAAGTTCTTAAAGTCTCTTGGTGTGGGTAAACGCGCAAAGCAAAACCAACAAGTTGCTTTAAATATTGATGACCTTAATACTCATTTTACATCGTTACCCTCACTTAGTCCTTTTGCTAAAGCACAAGCTCTACTTTTAATTAAAAATTCATCTGCCCCTGATACTGAGTCTTTTAAATTTGCACCAGCTAGCGGGGAGGAGATAAAAAAAATAATTTTATCCTTAAAGTCCAAAGCTGTTGGCTGTGACGACATAGGTCGTATCATGATAACTTCACTCCTTGACATCCTTATTCCTGCCATCACACATATTGTTAACTCTTCCCTTACTTCAGGACAATTCCCCGACATGTGGCGCATGGCACATGTCATTCCCCTCCCTAAAGTATCAGATCCTACACTCCCAAACCACTATCGTCCTATTTCAATTCTTCCCTTCTTATCCAAGGTTATAGAGTCCCTAGTACACAAACAACTAACTAACCATTTAATTACTAACAAACTTTTGAACCCCTTCCAGTCTGGTTTTAGGACCGGTCACAGTACAGCCACAGCACTACTAAAAATCACTGAAGACATAAGATTGGGCATGGAGAATGTTATGGTGACAGTTCTCGTACTCGTGGACTTCAGTAATGCATTTAATGCCGTTGATCATGACTTGCTCCTCGCATCTATGGATCACCTTAATATATCCTCCCCTGCTAGGAAATGGTTTTCTTCGTACCTTCGTGGCCGCCGTCAGGCGATTTGCAGTAGTCAGGCGATGTCTGATTGGTGTGATTTATCTGTCGGTGTACCACAAGGTAGCATTCTATCCCCTTTATTATTCTCTATTTTTATAAATTTAGTCACTCCTTACTTTAAATCTTCTTACCACCTTTACGCTGATGATCTCCAGCTTTATAAGCAGACCAAAGTTGATGATCTTAACAATTGTATAAACGAGATAAATAGGGATCTACAGAGTCTTCAGTCTTGGTCCGAACGCTTTGGAATTGCTGTAAACCCAAGCAAGTGTCAGGCTATTATTGTTGGTAGCACACGACAGATTATTAAGATTGATCCTGATCTCTTGGGAAAGGTAAGCTATAACGGGTGTAATATTGCCTTTACTGACTCTGTTACTAACCTTGGCCTTGCCATTGACGAAAACCTTGATTGGAACGTTCATATCGCGAATGTTTCCCGCAAGTTTTATGCTTCATTGCATTCTCTTCTATGTCTTAAAAACGTTCTTCCCATTTCAACAAAAATTTCTCTTGCTAACTCTCTTCTTATTCCTTTAATTGATTACGCTGACGTTTGTTACTTGGACCTTAAAGAGGAACTTCTTAACAAGCTTGATCGTTTGCTCAATACATGTATTCGCTTCATTTTCGGTCTTCGCAAATACGATCACGTGTCTGAGTTCCGTTCCAGGTTACACTGGCTTCCAGTTCGTGAGCGAAGGAATGTTAGAATTCTGTGTCTTCTTTTCTCTATTATTAATGACCCGTGTACTCCCCCTTACCTCAAATCTTTGTTTCATCTTTTAGATAACACCCACTGTAAACTCCTCAGGTCCTCTAACAACCTTCTCTTGTCTTTTCCTTCTCACCGTTCTGGTTTTATGTCCGATTCTTTTGCCGTCACGGCTGTCCGTTTGTGGAACGATCTACCCGTTAAAATTAGAAATGCCCCGTCTCGTCATGCGTTTAAACAGTCCTTGCGCAGACATTATCTTAGTAAAATACAGTAAATCTGGTGTCAATCTGAAATTATCACGACTAGTAGTCTATTCTTGAATATTCTTGTATTTATTATTGTATTATATATAATATTATATAATCGTATTTATGTAGTAATTATCGTTATTTGGTTAAAATATATTTATGTATTTTTATTAATTTATGTATTTAGTATTTACCTACAAATCTACTTATCTATTTTATTTATTAGTACATTCATGTCTTTTTTTTTCTCACTTATTTTTTTTTATGTCTTAAAGCCTTTCTGCACGCCTGCCTCTGTTCATTTCTTGTACTTTCTGTCGGGTTGACTGGGAGAAAATGCTTTTAGCATTAAGTCCGCCTGTTGTACATGTAACTTTTGTTTTGTGCAATAAAGTATTTAGAAAGAAAGAAAGAAAGAACTGTCACTACAGCGTCTCAAACACAAAATATTTCTCACTCCTTGAGATCGTATGTTTTGCTCAAAGGTTCATTTATTTTAGTGGACCGTTTATCTACAAAGAGGAAAAATTTGTTTGTTTGTATGTAACGGGTAATCTCTGGAACCAATGAACATATTTTTTTAATTGTTTCACCAACAGAAAGCTACACTATCGCTGAGTAACATAGGCTATAGTGAGTTTCCTAGGGACGGGCAGTTCGAAAGGAAATAGCCATTAATTAAATTTGCGCGGGTAATCTCAGAAACCACTGAAACAATTTAAAAATTCTTCTACTATTGTAATGTTTAGACTTTTCACTTGGACAACGGCTATAGTTTGTTCCCTAGGAAAGCGCAATTCCCTAGGAACATAGCCATCAATTAAATTCATGTGGATAATGTCTGAAATCACAGAACCGATTTTGATAATTCTTTGTCTATTGTTATGGTTAGACCCTTCACTTGGACATGGGCTATAATTTTTTCCCTACGGCTGGGCAGTTCTCTAGTCATTAATAAAATAACAAAAAAAAAATTCTTTAAAATGTTTTAATGGTTAGATCTCATTACCATTAAATCATTGTTCTGAAAAATATTAACAGATTTGATAGGTAGATAAATGTCACGATATATTTATGTCATGGGTAACGCCCGAAGTCGGGTAAAGGCCGAAAAAAGTCAAAGATAGGTGCGACGACGAGTGAAGCCAGGAGGAGCGTGTTAGGTTGACATGTTAATAAACATTGGGCGCCGAGCGAAGCGGAGCGGAGCGAGGCGACCCCCGAAGTTTTGTATAGGATTACCCGGGTAAACCTAGGTGTCTCCTAACTTCTAGAATTACTCGTAACATTTATATAAGGTGACTTTAATTTATGTAGCCAAACTCGTACTGGAGGCTTGGTAAGTGATCACCAACACGGATCGATAACACTTTTTACTAATTTCGCGAAATAAAATGTTGACGTCCCATAGTAATTGACTCGGGGCTGGGCTTGCGTTTGTAAGGAACACGAAAAGAATAATTTACGACTTTCACAAAAAGGGCCATCGATCTGTGTTACTAATCACTTACCAAGCCTTCAGTATGAGTTTGGCTAAATAAATTAAAGTCACCTTATATATTTCAAGGTTTGAAGACAAGTTACCTTACTGCAACATGTTACTTAGATGAAATATTGATAGGTTGTTTCCAATGTCAGTACGGGATCAATATCTCCACCTTTTGATAGTGCCCTTGAAGGTTAACAAATGAACGAGTATAAACTATGAATAGACACAGCTTGAAATATAACCGACTATTATGTTTGTCGAATGAAGCGTGGCCGCCACGGTAGCTGTTGGTTTAGTTTGGGCTCAACGAAGGCGCGCGAAAAGACACGCCGGAAATATAAGGCCCCACAATTCAAAGTGAAAAAAACCAAAGTTGTAGCTATCAGGTATTTGTCGGTTATACCCACGTGTTATATGATCTATAGGCTGCCCGAGTTATCATGATATGGGTGACAGTTCGTAATTTTCCGTTTCACCTATACTACTCACACCATACTACATACACCCAGGTACAAAAGAAAATATTACGTTTTAGAAAGAATGTATATCATTATTGCAAAAATACAATAAATAATTTATCTATAAATCGAAAAAATAATCACAGTGTATTCGTTAAATTTAACAAAAAAAGATTCAGAAAAGAATAATGTCTTTTTGCTACTTGATGCGTGGATCGGAACGTTAACCCATAGGGACTGACACTACATAATCGAAAATACATCGATGAATCGGTGCGGTCATCATATAGGATCGCGTCAGTATGAGTGCATCTTGTATGCGGTTTGTGTTTTCATTGCGGTTGCTTTACGTGCTATTTGTTTTGACGTTTGTTACAGTTTTTGTTGATTTTTGTTTTGTTATTGTTGTTTGTTTTTGGTAAAAAGCCAAGAAAAACAAAAAAAAATCTCTGAGCTCTCAAGCTTGGGAGTTATTGGTTGGTTCAATTTAATTAATTTAGAAATTAACAAAAAGTAATTTGGATAATCAAAGAGCAATCAAATAAAAAATCGATTTTATAGCCCTTGTTAACGTTCTCGATACTTAAAAAAATCGATTCTATTTCGTTAGGGCACATAACTATAACTGCCAACTTTGAACTGCCACCCATTCATGATAAATCGAACATACTGTAGTAAATATATAAAGGATGCAGGAAAAAAACAGGGAATGTCCATCTGAGTACATTTCGAGAAAAACGCATGTAAGCCTTTGAATGTGCATACATATTTTTAATGATACTAGAAATACAATTGAAAGTTTATATACTTAAATAAATGTGTATTTAATATGAAATATATTTTCTTATATAAAAGTAGAAAAAAAGCGAATAAAAATTGCAAATTGGGGTCTTAAGAGAATTAAACAAATATGTACTCAAATAAAATGCGCTGTATTATGGCTATATTTCGACCCCTCAGTGGGGTCGTCATCTGGCGAATGGAAAATTAAATATGACTAATACCGTAAAGGACCGGTAAGGTATACCGGTCAGGTGGAAGAGCTAATGCCGGGTTCGACTGTGGAGGTACCACCATCTTACTCGCAAATCCTCCCGAAGTTATTCGGGGGAGAGTAAGAGGACAGCTCTCAGGCAAAACCAGGCGGCCAACCATTGCCTGGGACCGATGGATGGCAGTATATCCATCCCCAATTGCCGGGCCTTATATAAATTAGACTGGTGACGGGCAGCGGCGTCACTGGTGCAAGGGTTTTGGTACCGCGCTCACCAACCCGCCTGCCCAGCGTGTGTGAGTATGGGCATTTCTTCTAGGAGGTCCGCCAAGAGTGGCGAAATCCTGGAAAGGCCTATGTCCAGCAGTGGACGAAACAGGCTGATGGATGGATGGAATACCGTAAAAAACACTAACACCTATCGAAAAAATGAATCACATACTTTTTTTTGGAAATGAGTTGTTAGCAGCTGTCGTTGTTGCTCAGAGTCATCGAAGAGTGCCCCGATCGTGAATATTTATCGTATAGCCGGAAACTGACGAACAACTTCTACTACGGAGCCAACCCTGAAATCGCGAAAAAAATATCAGTGTTCCATACATTTCGGTCGAGTAGGTATGTAACTTTTCTATGGAACAGCTGTTTTTTTTTTTTCGCGATTTCGGTGTTGGCTCCATAGTAAAAATTGTTCATGTGGACGAGTATCATCGCCAGTTTCCGGCTCCTACAACATCATATTAACACCCAGTATAACTATTTTCATTTATATGGACGTGTAGCTCTAGCAGGGCCGTATTCAAGGTGTAGAGGCCCCTGGGCAAGAACTAAGTTAATTGCATTAGTGTTAGAAAACAATTTAGTGTTTTAACATTACTCTTCGAATTAGTATATGTAGTTACATTTCTTAAAAAAGTAAGAAGATAAAACGAAAAATATGGTTCTCATTCAGGTCTACCGCGATGTATTTTTTATTACCTTTTGTTTGAAATTAAGAAACATCCAAATAATTTCAATCGGGAAGATGGATTTAAATTGTCTCCAAAATGGAACCCAATTATCGGGAAATTCAAGCCGCGTGTTTCATCTGAAAGTGCATCTCCGGATATTGTGAGTGTTGTGTGCCGGGCGTGAGACAGACAAATACTAATTTTAAAGACCAATGTTTGTGCGGGTAGACGAAGAAAAAACATTTTGTGTCGCCAATCGCAACTCATCACTGCGCCTCGCTGAACTTGCCAGTTTCCCGTAGACCACGAGGCAGCGCAACTGCCTCGAAACTTCGGGTTCCTTTTCTCAAACAAAAGGTAATAAAAAATACATCGCGGTAGACCTATCTAAATAAACATTAAAATGTGTACAAAACGCGAGAGTTAATACAGTTCTCATGGACAAAGCCAATAAAAATAGAAAAAAAAAAAACATCGTGAGTCCTAACATCTTTATGCAATTTGTAGTTACTGTATTTTTATGTATGGTTAGTTAAAAATATGCGAGTTATTTATTCGAAAAAACAATTAGTGTTCAACATTAAAAACTCGTGGAGGGCCCCCGTGTGTGGAGGCCCCTGGGCTTCAGCACTGGTTGCCCTCCCCTAAATCCGGCCCTGAGCTCTAGCACTGACTCGCCCAAGAAAGTCTATGGCAACTGTGAACTGTCACAATTTCCCGAGGTCGCCATCTTGTTATTGTTCTGATTCGCCATCCGATGCGGCATTTACGCAATTGTCTCCAGTCATGTGCTCCGGTTAATTTAGTTCCTCAAGTGATTCAGAGGTCAATGCCGCATGAGTCAGGTTCCGCCATAATCATAATCGCCAATTGCTTTGCTTGTATTGCTTGCTTGTTGCATGTTTTTATGCGGGCGGGCGGGCGGTGCACGAGTCTGCATTTTGAATAGCACAACAAGAATTGTTTAGCGGAATATTGCAAATTATATTCATATATCCTTTATTTATAAATCGGGAACTTCGACTGGGCTGATTCTGCCGTTTTACATGTAGACTCAGCAAGGTTCCCGCCCGACCACCTAAGGGCCAGTTTAGTGTGCAGGGGCTCGAGGCAACTTCCGCTAGGCCCCACCCTGCTAGTTTTTGTCTAATAAAAGTCTAACTATGGATGGATGGATGAGTCTAATTTGCTGTGCCCAACAGGGTCCACAACTTGTATGATGTGAATGTGTTGCATTAAGAAACATTTTGTGGAACGCAAATAAAATTATTGAGTATTGAGTATTGAGTCTGACTAATAAACTGACTAAAGTGACAGATGGATGATGGAAATAAAAGGCGGGGCTAGGTGAGATCGCTATACAACATGCAAGCAACAAAGTTTTGAAACTGGTCAGGCGGGAACCTTGCTGACCGTACAGTCGACAGATCTCCCGCCAGGGGGCCTAGCATGGTGCCACTTTAACACCATTTTAAACACCATTTGACAGTAAATCCAATATATTTTCTGTCAAATGGTGTTCTAAAATGGTGTTAAAGTGGCAACCATCACCAAATTCATCGCCTACAGCCTTCAAACGTGTCACATGATTGGCGAAAAATTATGTGTGATTTAATTTCTACCAAATTGTTGCTTGTGCCAGAATCGCCGTTCTGTTCCCCAGGGTTGTGAGGCTATGTAAATTTCATTTTTGACACTGTCACACTAAGCAAAAAAACGCACAGTGCGAGGGGGGCGTATTTAGTGCAAAAGAGAAAAAAAACGTGTTTTTTAATTTTATTTAAATAAATAAAATTAGATAGCAAACTTTTCAAAATCATGTTTTTTTTTTGTTTAAGTGAGTCCTTTTATTAATAAAATATGTCTGAGTTCTGTTCGTGATTCCTATTTATCAAACGAAGAGAAAAAAACCTCTTTACAATCATCATTTCTATTAAGAAAAATATTTTGCATTACTGTTTTAAAATCTCATTTTTTGCTACCTATGTCGCCTTAAAAGAAGGCTTTGTATGTATTATCTGGGAGAACGCAATCATCCTAGATATCGTCTAAATGCGAAATTTTCATTGATCGTCACCATTGTTGCCTTGTGAATATAAAAAAAAATATTCAACTTTGCAATATATATTTTTTTCAAGTATCTGATACTTTCTTAAATGAGCTCTTGTGTCATTGTTTTTATTTTGGTCTTTTCCTCGCAAAATATTACTCCATAATTTTGTTTGTTTTGTTGATTTTAGTAGGTAATTGTTTAGTAATTGAAAATTAATAGTAATTATCGAGAGTGCATTATTAAAAAAATCAAAATCAAAATCAAATATATTTATTTCAGACCAAATTAGTCCATATTTAAACACAATAAAACAAAACATGAAAAAGAAAAACCAGGCAATAATAAAGATAAAAATGAAAATTAATAAATTAGAATTCAATGTAAAATATAAGATACAAAATACTTACTTTAAATTTTAATTTCAATTTAAAATAATTTTAATTTGGAGCGCCCAAACCTGCAGCTCCGGACATATGGCGGTATACCCAATGTCCCATCAATGGACAGTCCTCTCTATTCCTGAGAGTGCTCAGGATGCTGTTGGGACTGCAATTGACCCAATTATTAATTGTAAATTTAAAATAAATTATTCAAGGTGAATTAGATTAGGTCGCATCAAGGTTAAGAAAGTGGACCATTATTACAAAAGAGTTGGCCGTTCCTGGCAGCCTGGTAGGTTAGGTACATCGTATATGGTCAGTCAACACCCACTTAAGATGACTCAACCTAGTACATGACTTGTAGGAGTTGTTTTATTGTGCATTGTGCATTAAACAATTATGTATTGTAATTTACTAGCGATTTGTAAAGAGAAGTACCTACCATTTAATTTGCTTTATAAGATTTTATCACAAAGGCATATCGTCAAGATATCGACATGACTCCGTGAGGGGGGTGTCAGAGGTATTCCCTGCAAGTCACAGTTATCCAGAGAAATATGTCCTGCTCCAACGCTTTCATTTTACACATATGTTTATCCTGCTCAGTGGGAGCGCGCCGATCAGAAAACTCGCGGTTTCGAGGTGTTTTTATTTATTATTTTGGAATTAGAGGGATGGGTTTTTAATACCACCACCGCATTTTTTATGACGTTTATTTTGGTAATCAGTTTTATTGTCCAAAACTTAATATAGTTCAAATTAAATTATATTTAGATCATAGCTTAGACTTATCTTTGCGATTTAATTGGATCGAGGAAAATTTAAAAAGGGAATAGTGTATCGAACAGCCGAAATATTAATACCAAAGAGTGAAATATGACGTTGTATTTTTACAAAATTTAATCATAGCTATTTAATGGTTATACATGAATTTGAAAAGAGACAAAATCGGAATAACCCCGCCTTAATACACCCGCTTTCCGCCGACGATATTGACGAAATTTACGTTCCAAACGTAATGGATGGTGAGCCCTATTGCCGTACTTCGAGCACAAATAGACTAACAGCTTAGCACGCATTTTTAACATAATTTTACTACTAACATAATGTTTCAAACTCATTATAATTAGTAAATAATCAATAATATAATCAGTAATCTAATCTTATTAATTAATAATGTCTTAACTTAATGTTTTAAAAATGTACCTTTATAATGTATGACGTATAAACCATGTTTATAAATGAATGAACTGAAACTGCATGGAGACCAAACATAAATTAATATCCACCGCATGTATTGAACCCACCAGGGACCGAAACCGGTATTATAAATACCAGTATTTTACATGTATTTTACCTTTATTACAACTGGTACTACATTGTGGTAACCCCTAAAATAGTTTATATTTAATTTTCTGCGATACCGGTTTTTAAAAAGCGGTAACCGACTGCTATTACCTGTTTTGATGCAAAATTGAATGCACAGAGTGGCAATATGTGCATTTTACAACTCATTTGTTCGCGATTCTTACTGCGAGACACGTAGGATCACACATATAAACAAATTCCGAATCAAATTTTTAAAAAATATTTGTCGTATTTTGGAAACAGGGTCATTGGACCTTGGTCCTGACCACTTATCCAGTATGAATTTGGTTGCATAAACAAAAGTCAACTTATATTACAAATTTATGAAAACGGTTACCAATTGAGGGTAACATGTACATTTTAAAGGTACTTTTTTTGAATTACCTCTTGTTGAGGTCACCTAAACCAAAAATTTGACCTAACTTCATAACAATCGGAACCGCTATACAAATAGGTTTTCGGCCCCTGGAACCCACAACCTCTGGGTTCACAGGCGAACGCTTTACCACACAGCCACAGAGGAGGTTTTTTATCAGAAACCAAATAGAAATGGGAGGGAACAAAGAGTCGTAAACTTAGATAAAACTGACAAATCTGTTCACTCGGCCATTACTTTTTAAATTTTTTTTTATGTAATGTAGTATTATCCTTTATTAGTATTTTACTGAAACCAAAATTTTTATTTTTGTCTGTCTGAATATTCCATTATCATTGTAGTCGTTTTTAACATACATTTAAAGACGACAAGGGGTTTTGATAAAATAACATCAGAGCCGAAACAGTGCAAAATTCAATAAACACAGGCAAAAGGCTAGTAAATTTATAATGAACTGTCCCCATACTGAAGAGTCTAATCTCTACAACAGTGAAACAATTGTCATGACCAGTTCAGTGGTTTCAGAGTTTACCCCATACATACATACAAACAAACAAACAAACAAACTCTATGTATAATTCACTTTGCTCTTAAGGCTTTGTCTTGTTCATGGAGAGTATTGCGAGAGTGCCTAAAGAAACATAGATAGGGATGTCAGTCTGTCTCTATCATATAAACTACATTTATTTATTTATTTATTTCTCTCTCTTACATCTATCATTACAGGTTCTTAACCTAATGCGACAGTGTATTTCCATAACAAAGGATACCAAGTGTAACCTTTGTGAATTCGCTTAGCGTACAAGAAAACAAATCGATTTCCTCCGCGACCATGTTGAGAGTGTGCAGTGCACGCGTTAAGGGCGTCTTGCTCAGTAGGTTGGTGCGAGCTTTCGGCACCACCAGCAACCGCGGCCGCCGCCGCCGACCCACGAACCCGTCAGGCACGCACAGATCTACTCTTCTAAGCAACTCCGGATTATGTGTCTTCCCGTTAATCAATTAAACAAATAGCTTACTAATGCTAATATCCTACGAACTCGTAGCTCAACGTATCCCACCATACCTAGTATAAATAGAGTCGGGTACATGAGTGGGTAAAATGGATATACCCCATATTGTCTAAAGTATAAATATCTAATAAATTTGTTTTGTATTTTCTCCATCATGAGACTATATTTAATCTCATGAGGAGCCCAGATGACTGCGTTGCTTTCTAGCTGACTCCTAACCAATGCATTGTATAAAGCAATTATGGCCCTAATATTCGTAAAACCATGCACTCTGCGTAATATAAACCCTAAATTTCTAAAAGCTTTTTTACAGATTTTAATAATATGCTCCCTAAAGGATAAATTTGTAGTAAATCTCACCCCAAGATCTCGCACTTCAGTTACTCTTTTGACAGGTTCTGTGTCAACTTTGTACTCGTGATGGTGAGGAGCATGCGACTTTGAGAATGAGATAGTCAAGCATTTAGACGTGTTAAACTGCAGTTTGTTAGCTTTACATATACTATGTTAGCGTTACATATACTTAGGGCCCCCATATCACATAGGTACTTAGAGGATTTCCACAAAATCTATGGCAGAGGTAAGAGAATTTAATTCAGTTTTTTTTTAATTCATATTGGAGGCAC
Source organism: Ypsolopha scabrella (assembly GCA_910592155.1). Lineage (NCBI taxonomy): Eukaryota > Metazoa > Arthropoda > Insecta > Lepidoptera > Ypsolophidae > Ypsolopha > Ypsolopha scabrella. The sequence continues at coordinate 3,385,115 of OU342989.1, read as the reverse complement.
TAAAATATTATGCTCAGTGTTTTAAATAGTAAAATTTACTATTAGAAACATGGTATGTGCAATGATAAATTAATAACCTATTTAAATATAAATACCTATGTTAATTTTATTGCTGGCAGTAAATTATGGTATACAGCTTCCTTGTTATGAAGAAACAATCTTTACAACTAGAAGTAAGATAATCCATTAGACTCTTTTATTCACTGCAGGACATAGGCCTTTCCAAGATTTAAAATTTTCGAGTATTTTTTTGTAATCTTGGAATTATGATGCTAAGCTTCTTTGTAGCTGCACAAATCTTTGTTAAAGGTGCATTATGTCTTCAAGACCATTCTCGAAGAACTACACCTATAAAAAATAAAACTGCACCCGAAGATCGCCGTATGCAATAACCAGCTTGGTCGTGACAAAGCGAGGTGAATGCACGCAAATCGGTCCGACTTGCCGTCACGACCGAAGAAAATTGGCTTTATCAGCCTTACAGCATAACAGTAGCACGACGACTCACCAGCAATTTAGCTTCTTTATCGATGAAAGATCTGACTGTTTCGAGCGGGCGATTACCATCTCTTCCGTAAGGCGAGCCATGGTCACTTCACAAAACACACTGCTTGTTTCCACTGAATTCAAATGATACACAAATTAGACGGGTACCGCGGCCCTTCGAGGCTTCATTGTATCGCAGCTTAGAACACAACTTATCGTAATGAACACGAAGGAAAACTAAGCTAAGGTGAAGTGAAGTGAAGTTAGTGTTAGTGAAGTGAGTGAAGAGGTGGTGAAGAAAAGAAAGAAAAATCAGTTTTTTTTTTTTTTTAATGTGTTTTACGGCCCTGGATTCGGTGTCCTTTTGAGCCAGTCTGATATTATTTTTTTCCCATTTATACAAATTTTTATTTTCACTTTTATAGGTTTTCTACAGTATTTAAAATGTATTTATATAGAGGTTGATAAAATCTTTTGTCAGACAATAGTTTTTGCAGTTCTTTTGGTGCATCACAATCTATTTCTTGTATTTCAGAAGCTAACACTAATCTGTTAACACCAAATTGTTGACATTTGAATATCAAATGCTCAAGGTCTGCTTCTTCTTGTCCACAATAAATACATTTCGAATCTTCAGCCAGGTTAAGTCTTTTCAGGTGAGTACGGGTTTTGCAGTGACCAAATCTCATTCTGTTAATTGTAGTTATATATTTTCTGCAATTAGCCGCTTTATCTCTATTGTACCAAGGTTGGGCGGGCGGGTTTCCTTGGATCTTAAAATACCATTTTCCTTTTTCTTTGCATGTTTCTTTCCAGTACTCACACCATAATAATTTTAGGTTCTGCGACAAGTGTACATGTAGGTCAGTGAATGGTATCTTCAGGTCTGTGGAATGGTCTTCATCATAAGGATTTCTGGTGGCTTGATCAGCAATTTCATTTCCAGTGATACCCTTATGAGAGGGTACCCACATAAATTGCACTGCTGTACCATTCATATTTAAAGTATTAACTAAATTTCTAATATTAAATATTAAGTAATTGAGATTGTATCGAAAACAATTATTTTCTAATGCTAATAATACAGATAGTGAATCTGAGAAGATTATTATATTAGTTATATTTAGACTATTTACATGAAGAAGAGCTTTGTAGATAGCATAGCATTCAGCTGTAAAAATACTACATTTAGTATCAATTTTGAAACATTTTGTAATCTTAAGTTGAGGGTCATAGAATGCTGAAGTAACATTATTATTGGTTTTGGAACCATCAGTATAGAGTGAATATAGATGATTTTCATCTAAGAATTTTAGTAGATCATTTTGATTATAAATACCTTGTCTAAGTATAGCTATTTTATTTACAAGGCTGTTGAAATCTACCTTGTATAATGGCCACATGCTATCTATATACATATTTGCAGCATGAGATTGTTGTAAGTGAATTATTATTCTAATTAGCTCTGGTACATGTCCAGATAAAAGTTGATTGCTATTTACATAGGATCCTAAATTACTTATTTCAAGATTTTTTTGTGGAAGAACTCTATCTAAAACACATCTATTGTCTGATGATATCATTTTTAAACAAAATCTTTCAGCAATGTATATGCGTCTGAAATGCAGTGGTGGTATGCATGTCTCACATTGCATAACATTTATGGGTGTTGAGCACATCGCTCCAGTTATAATTCGTAGTGCTTTGTTTTGTGTAACTTCCAATTTGCGTAGCAATGTGAGACTCGCATTCATGTATGCCAGTGAGCTATAGTCAAAGTGACTACGCACTATACTTTTGTATAACATTGATAAAATTTTTGGGTCTGAGCCCCAATGCACTCCGGCCAGCGATCGCAGCACATTGAGTCCTCTGCTGGCATTTTTAATAATATAGTTTATGTGAGCATTAAAAGATAACTTTTGATCCAGCCAAATACCCAGAAATTTCTTTTCAATCATCCATGGTAAAGAATTATTAGCATATTTTACAGAGTAGTTGCTTTCATCATATTTCTTGCTAAATATCATTACACTACTTTTGTCAGCACTAATATTTAGTTTTAATTTATTTTCATAATAATTATGAAGCTGTATAAGTGCCTTATTGAGACTATTTACTGCTATATTTACATTTTTATTTACAGTGTATATTAACAAGTCATCAGCAAATTGTAAGAATTTAATATTTCTCTCAGTCAGATATTTATTGATTTGACAAGTGTATAAGTTATACAATAATGGAGAAATGGTAGCTCCTTGCATGCATCCTTTATACACTTGTCCAGGTCCATGTAGGATGTTATTAAATTTTACATACATGGTTCTATCATATAAGAATTTAAACACCCATTTACAGACATGTCCCGGTATACCTACTTCTGACATTATCTGGGTCAGGATTGAAGGGTTAACATTATCAAAAGCACCTTGCACATCTAAAAATACACAGACTGTAGCTGAGTGACTATGAAAGGAATTTTTGATGTCAGTAATAAGAGATGTGAAACTTTCTGTTGCACTTCGTCCTTTTCGGAACCCAAACTGTTGATCTGGTAATATTTTGTTACATTCTATATAGTGGTCTAATCTAGTTTTAAGCATAAATTCAAAAAGTTTACCTACACAAGAGGATAATGAAATTGGTCTATAAGAATTAAAATCGGTTGCTAATTTACCTGGTTTTAATATTGGTATAATACATTGTGTTTTCCAAGATTCTGGTATGCAGTTTGTGTCCCATAGCAAATTGAAAATTTTTAAGAGTACTTTTTGTGCATTTATGTGCATACTTCGAATTAGTTTGTATGGAATATCGTCTAATCCAGGTGTTGTGTCTTTTCTAGATTTAATTGCGTTTAAAAATTCTTCTATAGTAAATGGTTTAGAGAGAAAAGCACATTTTTCATTTCCTTGTTTACAAAAAATTTCATTCAAAGCTATTTCGTCTATGTATTTTTCAGATGGAGAGGATGGAGCATACTTGTCGATGAATGAAGGAATCCATTCATCATTCTTAGGGTTTTTAGGTAAAGAAACACGTTTAAACCTTCTAATATAATTCCATATAACGCTAACTGGAGTATATCTATTAAAGGATTCGCATAACTTAGTCCAGCCATTTTTTTTCTTTTCTTTGAGCAGTTTTTTTTTTAGGGCATCTAGTTTTTTATAATTAATATAATTTGCCATTGTTGCATCTTTTCTGTAGAAATTTAATGCATCTTTGCTTTTTTTAACGGCATCTGAACACTCATTATCCCACCAGGGGACTTGTTTTTTTAAAACATATTGTGTGGTTTTTTTTAATTTTGGTATAGTAATATTTTTAATTTGATTTATACCTTCGCAAAATTCATTGTAACTTTTTAAAGGGTTAGCATAATCTATTGTATATTTACTTAATATTTTTTCTGTTGCAGATGTATATAATGACCAATCAGCCTTATTATAAATAAAACGTTCCGTTGGACTCCCTATTTCATATTTTTCTACTGAGGTGTGGATATCAATAATTGTTGGATAGTGATAGCTACCCATTGCATCATCATGCACTCTCCAGTCGCAAAGAGGAGCCACAGAAGGGCTAACACAAGCAATATCAATAGCAGAAGGATTTTTTGTTGGACTGCCTACTGTGGTCGGTGTACCAGTGTTTAGAATACATAAGTCTGATTCATCTAAAATATTATAGACATCGTTGCCTCTAGTCTTTGTTGTAAGGCATCCAAATGCAATATGATGAGCATTGAGGTCACCTGATAGCATTAATGGTTTTGGTAAATTATTTATTATTTGTTTTAATCTTCTACCCTGAAACCGTCGACGATGATTATCATCGGGAGGTGGACTATAAGTGCATAATATTGTTAAATTACCAACATTAGTTGATAATATTATAGCTACAGATTGCATAAAGTCGTAATAAGGAGTTGAAACAACTGTATATTTAAATTGACTTTTAATTAAAATACCTACTCCACATCGTCCATCTGCTCCATTTTGATTTATAAAGTCATAATTAGGAATTTTGAAAATATGTGTTTCTCTCAGCCACGTCTCATTTAACAAACAAATATCTATATCATTATCAATAAGGTAATTAATTAGTAGGGGTTTTTTATTTAATGCGCCTTCAATGTTATATTGTGATATTCTAATATGTTCTTTATCCATGGTTAAACACAAGAGATTTTTTCAGAACTTCTTTTATGCTATTAAATGTTATTGGTTCAGCATCACTTGAATTACCCAGCTGAACTAAAGTTTTTACCAAAATTGTTATAATATCTTCATTTTTCAAAATTATTTCTGCCAAGTCTTTTGTGTTTAATGTTTCATTTTTCTTTATTTCAGTTTTTGTATTTTTGTTTGTCTGAACGGTAGACGGTCTGTCTACAGTCTGAACTTTTACATACTCAGTGGTTTGAATAGAGTTTTTATTAATTACATCATTTTCAAACATTTTTTTTGTCTTATTTATTTCTTTTGTCATTGTCAACTTTGGAAAATTGGTGCTATAATTAGAAGGATGGAGGTTTCCATTATTTTTTAAGGAGGCAGTTACTTGAGCATAGTTCTTTTTGTTATATTTTTCTTCTATTTTAATTTTTTTGATAGGGCAATCTCTAGAAATTGCCAGGTGAGGGCCCTGACAATTGATGCACTTTATAATTGCCTCCTTATCACATGTAGAGAAATGGTGTTCTCCAGCACACATTGAACATTTTTGGGTTGATTTGCAAAATTTAGCTCCATGATTGAATTTAAAACATTTGTAACATTGCAATAATGGAGCAACATACTCAAAGACCTTGAATCTATATAGATCAAGGTATACAAAGTCCGGTAATTGTTGGGATAGAAATGTAACACTTACAGATCCATATGGCACTATTGTGCCATTCACCTTATGGGTAAAACGCCTGATATTTATGATCTCGTACAGAGATGAGAGTTTTTTAAATAACTCCTCGTTGCTGATATTCGTTGGCACGAACCTCAGAACGCCGATGATTTCCACTGACCTAGCTGGTATGTACGCCTTGTAATTATATTTTTTCAAAAAGTTCTCATTGCACAGAAAATTGTTGGCATGAATATTTTGTGAAAACGTAATGCCCAATTTATTTGCGTTGACTCTTTTAATACCCACCACGCCCTTAATTTCATTTTTGAATAAGGTACAAATCATGTCTGGGTTCTTGTTCCCTAGTCTCTCACCTTCATTGGTACTTTCGACATAAACAATGTATTCAGTACTCACCTGATTCTCAGGGAAAATACGTTTATAACCTGGTTTATTGTATGGTTTGTAGAGAACTTCATTATCTTGAGAGTTCTGAGCACCTTGAAGATAAGCATCATCACCTCTACCACGCTTTGTTCCCGTAGGGGTTGAAGAAGAATCTTGCCCAGGGGGCTCAGCCCCCGCAGGCTCTTTCATTTTTACAAAAACTCTATGCACTGTACAATTTTTATTTACACTTATCAACTTAAAATATTACAGTTTTACAGCAGAAAAATATTTTCTGAAAAAACTTTTAACAATTCCGCCTTTACGTTTCAAAAGCCCGCCAAAAAGTCAGAAAAATCAGTTAGTCACAGGGTTGCCAGATGTGATTTCTTAAATATCCCCAGATTCAAAATAATTTTTCCCCAAAATGATACGTTTTTTCAGAAAAAATACACAATACATGCTGTTTTTTATATTATTCTACTTTTACTGAAAACTGCTCTTGACGACTTTGACCAACTGGTTTATTTTTTTGTTAATGGGTTTTACAGCACTGGAATGAAGTCTTTATGATCGCGTCTTAAATTTTAATTGCGTTCTAAAGATTTTAGTCATTCGAATATGTAAAGTTATTGCCTTAGGTACATGTATAATAGATAGATATTTCATTCTTAGTTAACTCCAAATTTTCCCAATGTCAAATTTTTTTCCCCAAAAATTTCTCCAAACTTTTCCTAGGTACCTAATTTTTTCCTAAAATCGCGAGAAACATCCCCAATCTGGCAACTTTAGTTAGTCAGACAGACAGAACAGGGCCGCGTTCAGTTTGATCGCCTGCTAATTACTGACAGCAGGATAGCATATAAAAACCAACGCGTGCAAAAAAGATGTCATGATCGCCGGGCGTCGGCGGGCGAACATACTGAACGCGGCCCAGAAAGGTTTTTTTTTTTTTTTTGTTAATTGTTTTACGGCCCTGGATTCTTGTCCTTTTGAGCCATTCGTTTGTTTATTTTTCAAATAGCATTTCGTTTGTCTTTTCACAATTTATCCACTGTGTTTTTAATATAATTAAAAAGCGGCATATAGAATTTTGGTTCAGCTAATAAGTCTTGAAGTCGCGTAGGAACATCGCCGTCATCACAGATTTTTTCCAGTTCTGACACAAGTATTAGTCTGTGAATTCCAAAATTTGGGCAGTTAAAGATGATGTGATCCAAATCGGCGTTTATAAAGTCACAGTAATTACAGGAGGAATCTTGTATTATGTTAAGTCTTTTTAAGTGAGAAGGAGTTCTGCAGTGGCCAAACCTCATACGGTTTATTGTGGTAACAAAATTTCTGTTATCTATCTGTTTATTTTTGTTGTACCATGGTATACCGGGCGGGCTTTTCTGTATTTCAGCATACCATTTACCCTTTTCTTGGCTTAATGACGTCCAACATTCCTTCCACAGTTCTTTTATTTCTTTATTTATTTGTAGGTTATAGTCAGTGTAAGGGACTTTCAATAATGAGGAGTGGTCTTCATCGTATGAGCCTCTTGCTGCTCTGTCCGCTTCTTCATTACCTGTGATGCCTTGATGGGATGGCACCCACATGAAACTTACATGAATTTCCTTCGTTTTTAGATTATATATTATTTGCCTAATTTTATATGTTATGTAGTTAACATTGTATTTAAACACCATATTTTTTAAAGCTGATATAACACTCTGGGAATCTGTTATTATTAATACTTCAGAAACACTTATTTTAGTAATATGTAGTAATGCCTGGTAAATAGCATAGCACTCGGCCGTAAATATACTACAATCATTGTCTAACTTACAACACACTTTAAATTTGAGTTGTGGGTCATAAAATGCAGATGTAACAGAGTTAAAAGTTTTTGAACCATCTGTAAATATTTTATACTGTTTTTTTTTGTCCTCCATATAATTAGAGAACTCAGTTTGATTAGCAACATTAGATGATAAAATTTCATATTTATTATTAATAAGTGCATTCAACTCAACATTATATAGAGGTAATGGAAAACATTTGTATATGTTGTTAGCTAGTGTTTTAATGTGTAACATAATTCTCAACATTCCAGGAAGTTGGCCTGCCAATATTTGTGAGCTACAGATATGAGGCTGATCAACCCTAAATTGTAGAGCAGCATTTGGAAGGAGGCTGTTAATTACCAGAGAATTATTAGAGGAGAGTAACTTTAGAGAATATCGTTCAGCAATTTGAAGTCGTCGCAAGATCAAAGGTAATATACAAGCTTCAGATTCCATTGCATAAATAGGTGTTGAACACATGGCTCCAGTAATTATTCTTAAAGCCTTATTCTGTATAACATTCAATTTATGAAGTAATTTTGAATTAGCATTCCAATAAGCAATTGAACTATAATCAAAGTGACTTCTCACTATACTTTTATATAACATGGAAAGTATTTTAGGATCAGATCCCCAATGAACCCCTGCTAGGGATCTCATTATGTTTAATCCTTTACATGCATTACCAATTAGGTAATTGATATGTGTGTTGAAATTCAATTTTTCATCAAGATAAATGCCTAAAAATTTCTTTTCTTTCAATAAAGATAATGGAGTATTGTTATAGATAATCATATTACTTAACTGATATGGCCTTTTACTATAGATTACCACTGCACTTTTATTGGCACTTATGGTTAGTTTTAGTTTATTAGTATAATAATTATTTACATTAGATAGTGCATTATTTAAATTATGTACAGCAATATTTACATCTTTGTGTGCAGTGTAAATTACAAGATCATCTGCAAACTGTAAAAACTTTATGTTCCTGTTAGTTATGTATTGAGACATTTGACAGGTATAAATATTATACAATAATGGGGATATTGTAGCACCCTGCATTGTGCCTTTGTAAATGCTGTGTGGCCCATAAATAATATTATTATATTTAACATACATGCTCCTGTCATATAAAAAATTAAAAAACCATTTACAGAGCTTCCCGGGAACTCCAATATCATCTAAGATTGAAATCAATATGGAAGGATTCAAGTTATCGAATGCACCCTGTACATCCAAGAATGCACATACAGTAGCAGAGTGACTATGTAGTGAATTATTAATGTCTGATATTAAAGTAGAAAAGCTTTCTAATGCACTCCTTCCTTTACGGAATCCAAACTGTTGCATAGGTAGGATGTTATTGGTTTCAACATAATAATCAAGCCTTATTTTAATCATATTTTCAAATATTTTGCCTATGCAAGATGACAATGAAATGGGTCTATACGAATTGTAATCATTGCTTGGTTTGTCAGGTTTAAGTATCGGAATAATACACTGAGATTTCCATTGCAAGGGAATACTTTGGCTAGACCAAAGTAAATTAAATAAATCTAATAAAACCTTTTGTGCATTGCTATGTAACCTTTGTATTAACATATAAGGAATGTCATCAAGTCCAGGAGTAGTATTTTTTCTGGAATTTAGGGTTATTTGAAATTCATTATATGTAAATGGTTCACAAAGAAACTTGCTTTTTTCAGTGCCACTTTTTGCAAAGATGTTATTTAAACTAATAATATCTATATTTTTTTCAGGTGCTAAAGCAGGTGCAAACTTTTCTATAAAGGAAGGAATCCATTCATCATTTTTTGGTGGCTTATTAATGGAAGCTCTCTTAAATCGTCGTATGTAATTCCATATGACAGAAATAGGTGTGTATCTATTGAATGACTCGCAAAGTTTACGCCATCCGTCTTTTTTCTTCTCACTAAGTAGTCGTTTTTTAAGTGCATCATATTTCTTATACTCTATATAATTTGTAATTGATGGATAGTATCTATAAGCATTTAAGGCTTCTTTACTTTTTTTTACTGCTTCTAAACAGTCATCATCCCACCAGGGAACAGGTTTATGTAGTTTTACTAGTTTGTCTTTTTTACAATATTTAGGGATACATTGTTCTCTAATATTGTTAAGTATATCACAAAACTGATCATAACTATTTAAGGGGTTATCAGGATTTAAAACTAAATTATCAAACGCTTTTTCTGTTACAGATGAGAATTTGAACCAGTCTGCTTTATTGTAGAGGAATTTGTTTGGGGAATCGCCTACTGTATATTTTTCAACAGTAGTTTGGATATTAATAAAAGTAGGATAATGATAGCTTCCCATTGGATCGTCATGAACTGTCCAATGACATAGTGGAGCAACATTGGGAGATACACAAGAAATATCAATGCTTGATGGTCTAGCCGTAGCCGTGCCTACAGTTGTCAAAGATCCAGTATTTAACAGACATAGATCACTGTCGTCTAATAAGTTGAAGATATCTCTGCCTCGGGTGTTAGTACTGTGACAGCCGAATGCAACATGATGAGCATTAACGTCTCCTGAAAATAAGATTGGCTTTGGAAGTGTACTTATAAGATTCCTGAGTTTATGAACCCTTAAACGTGTTGGAGGTGGTGGACAATATGTACATAATATAGTTAGTTTACCTGCAGTTGTGTGTAAGGCAATAGCTACTGTTTGTAAGTAGTCATAAAAGGGTGTTTGTATAATATCAAATTTATAAGTATCTCTAATGAGAATACCTACTCCGTGATGTCCATTTTTCCCATTTCGGATTATGAAATGAAAACCAGGGATGTTTATTTTAGTCGAATCTTTTAGTCTAGTTTCGTTTAATAAGCAGACATCAACATTTTGATTATTGAGAAAATCAATCAGTAAAGGCTTTTTGTTATTTATACTCTGTATATTAAATTGACAAATTCTAATAAAATTACTATCCATCAAAGACAAGGGATTTTTTTAAAACTTCTTTAATGTTGTTGAATGTAAGTGGTTTGGGATTAGTAGAATTGCCCAGCTCAACAAGGGTTTTAATTAAGCTCGTTATAATGTCATCATTTTTTAAAATTCCTTCAAATAATTGTTTTTTATTAAAAGTTTCAGTTTTTTTTAATTGATTGTCAGTTTCCATTTGTTCAATTTTCTTATTAGTTTTATTTAAATGAGTATTTTTTTCATTAAACTGTTCCGTTCCTTTTTTGGTTTTATTAATTATTTCGGGTACTAAAGTCGGTTGTGGTCTAGGCTTTGGGAGAGCAGGAAATGAGTTATTTTGTAAAATATTAGCATAACTGCTTGAGTTTTTTTTCTTTTCTGCAATCTTTTTTTGTTTGATGGGACAATCTCTAGATATTGCTAGGTGAGAGCCTCCACAATTAACACACTTTATAATATCTTTATTGTCACATTACGAGAAATGATGATCAGATGCGCAGATGCTGCATGTCTGAACACCTTTGCAAATCTTGGCACCATGATTAAACTTGAAACACTTGAAGCATTGCAACAAGGGTGCTACATACTCATTAACTTGGAACCTGTACAAGTCTAAGTAGACATACTTGGGTAGGACATTTGCGAGAAATGTCACGCTCACAGATTGGTATGGTTTGATTTCACCATTGACCTTGCGTTGAAACCGTCTAACACTTATTATTTCAGAATCTGCCTGCAATTTTCTAAATAATTCTTCGTTTGAAATAGTAGTTGGAACATATTTTAGGACCCCAATTTTCTCAACTGCTCTTGCTGGAATGTAAGTCTTGAAGCTGTACTTCTCTTGGAAATCCCCATTTTTTAGGAAGTTGTTGGCGTTATTTGCCTGGGTAAATATAACGGCTATTTTGTTAGCATTTACTCGATGTATTAAATGTATACCTTTAATTTCGCTTTGGAGTAATGTGTTTAATAAAGAGGGGTTTTTATTGCCCAACTTTTCTCCCTCTTTGGTACTTTCCAAGTATACCACAAATTCTGTATTTACCGAGTTTTCTGCAAAGACTCGTTTGTAACCCGGTTTAATAAAAGGTTTATACATACTTGTATCCGGTATAAGTGCATAATTATTAGAAGATGCCTCTACATCAATCTCCTCCCTGCCTCTCTTTATTCCAGTATGGGTGGCGATATAATCCGGTGGTTTTTTACCCCCTGGGGGATCATCCCCAGGAGGGTCATTCATTCTGTTTAACACTGTATACACTAAACAAAGTTTTTATACTATTTATAAAGAAATATGTACAGCTTTTGACTATAAAACAACTTTTTGAAAATTTGTTTGAAAAAAGACGTCTTTATTTTTTGAAAGCCCGCCAAAAAGTCCGCCCAGAAAGGCATAGTATAGTGTTGCCAGTAGTTGTCTCCAAATTAGTACGTCTGGATCCCAGAAATAGTACGAAAATCGTTGTACAAGTACGCAATTTTTCTAAATAAAATAGCTTGAAGTAAGGTTTCAGCGAAAAATGGTTAAATAAAACAACAACTATGTACGTGCAACTAAAAAGTATTGAATATTTTTCCTATACACAGCAAATCAAATCAAAATATTTATTTTGTAAAATAGACTTTCTACAAGACAAAGTTAATCATTACAATAAATATCTTAAGAATATAAAAATAATATGTATATACTAATAAGGGAAAAACATACAAAAAATATTGGTTGGGCTACAAAAATGTAATTATACACCTACATAAAATAGAGAAATCTAGGAATAAAAATATTATATATAAATGATGCAACGAACAAACAAGTTGATAAATAAATACGGGAAATACATGATTAATTGAAATAGGCGTTACCTTGCGGAAGTCCATCACTAAGTAAAGGATATATGAATTTAATTTGCAATATTCCGCTACACATGTGTGTGTAGCGGAATATTGCAAATTAAATTCATATATCCTTTACGGGAAATACATCCAAAAAATATTAAGGTTGGGCTACTAAAATGTAATAAAGTTATACACCTGCATAAAAAAGAGAAATATAGTAATAAAAATATGATATATACATAATGCCTAACTATCCGCAAAATTCGATTATTATTGCTAAGAAGAAGGGGCGCCTAGGACAGTCAAATTGGCGGGAAAATCGGCGATCGAACCAAGTCGGGAAGGTGACTCGGGCTAGCTCGGACACAGACGGCGGCGACGGGCAGCTACAGAGTACTAAATAAATGTAGTGAAAACCACTGCTCAATGCAGTAGTAGGCAGTTATCTATTTATATTATTAGGAGTACACCAGTATCATTGTGTTTAGTTTTATACTGTCCCGAATTTCTAAAACAATCTTAGTTATTTATTTTATGTACAGAATACGAGTAATAAATTATCGAGATGAAACAAAAGCAAATTTGTTTATTTAAAAAGATTCATGTTTCGTTTTATGAAATAAATGAAATACTAACATAAAAACAAATAATAAACTTTATTTTCAGAAGTAAGATACCAGTAAACAATTATCTCAATTATTTTAGTCTGAAAAGGCGCGAGGACATGTACGACTAGGTACAAGATTTTAAAATAAACTTCCAAAGGACTCCAACTAGGTTTGACAGAGAATAAGTTTAAGCTTAAATTAAGCTTTCTGTTGAAAAAGGCATATTATAAAATAGATTAATATTTGGATGATAATAAACCATCGTGTCACAGTAAAATTAATCTATGTTATAATAGTAGTTAGTATAATTTTCTAACTTACGTTTCCCACAAAGAATTAACGTTAATTTATTATTACATAACTTGTAAAAGGTGATGGATTATAGTGGACAGGTGGACTGAGATACATTTTTATCATGACATTAATTCCTTGTCATGTCATTGTAATGTCTTCTATTTTTTATCCCTTAACTTAATGTTAAGTACTTTGTATACTATAAGACTGAGTAAAAAAAAATATAAAATAAAAAAATATGAAAAATATATGATCTTGCTTAGTTTCTTGCCCGTTCTTCTTAGCAAGACTAATGGAATGGGCGGAGTTAGGCATTATATTTATTTAAATTTTAATTTATTTATCTGAACTTATTTCTAGCATACTATATTTATAATTATTTTTTTATTTGTTTACTTATGTAAGTAGGTACATAATTTAATTAACTTTAAATAAGTTTATCTTTAAAATATTTTCCCGTACCTATTGCATACAAGGTAAAATTCAATCATATTACTAAATTCATACTGGAGACAAGGTTTAACGACCCTTTTGGTGAAATTAGAGAATATATTTGTTTGCTTCCATACTGATTGGGCTAGGAATTGTATTTGAACTTGTCCGGGCAGTACGAGAGCAAAAAATAACTTTTCGATTTTGGCCAAAAGGATCATTGTACCTTGTTTCTAATAGCTAACCGAGTCTCCAGTATGAATTTTTTTACATTGTTATTTTAAAATACATTTTGTCAATTCTTTCATCGAAGTGAAAACATACACTTTATGTACCTATCTATGTTACAAACAAATATTTATTTTTGAATAGTAAACTATAAGTCAAGACGCCTTTTTGTGGCTTGTCTCCTTTTTCTTCGTGGTGTTTTTTCAAGTGAATCACTGGTATTTAGCGTTCTGGTAACTTTAAGTTTTTTACTTTTCGGTGAATTCTCGGAGGATGCAGCGTTCAATTTTCTCTTTCGCTTCACTTCTTCTTTCTTTATTATTGCTTCTTCAATATATGTTGGATTTCTTATGGTCATATTTCTTGGATGACGCGGATCGACTAGCTCTGGGAGAATGCAATCCAAGTAAAATGAAGTCAACTTTTTTTCCATTTTGGTTTTCCAGAAGTTGTCATCTCGCTCAATGTATTCAATTTTTAGTGCTGTGTCTTTACCAGACCAAACTGCAAAAATACATATGTTTTTTTCTGTGATATGTAGTTGCCCTTGGGCTTGATAAAACCAATCGGATTTCTTATTAATAGACATTTGCCCATTTTCTGTATTCCAGAATGTAATTTTCCTTTTTTTTATTGCTTCTCCTAGTCCTAGTTTAAACGCAGATATAGGACACTTAATCTCTACAATGTCCTCTCCACACAACGCATCAGGCGTGGCACCTAAAAATTGCACTTCTTTATCAATAAAGAGACCACATGGTAATAGTTCTCTATTAATTTGGACTGACAATTGGTCCAGAGCAACTTTTTCGTTTGATCTTCCGTGTTTTATAGCGGCCACATGGTCTATATTAGCACTGTACAGCAAGTTTTTAACAAATTTTGCACAGCTCGTGTCTAGACGTTTTTTGATAACTTTACCAAAAACCGAAGCAGTTAACATTTTTCGGCGGAGTTCGAGCCATTCGCTGCTTTGGCTTTGCAGAATTGTTTCCCTGCAGATACGTTTTCGCTCAGTCTCACTCTTTTTTAAGTTTTCTAAAAATATATTTTTCGCCAGTTCCATCGTATTAGAATTAATGTCTGGCTGTTGACATGCCTCTCCATAATGGCCATCTTCTTTTTTATTATGAATTGGTCTTCTTTTTGTTCTTTTGTATTTTTTTTGACTTTCTTTAATTCGATTTCTCCTGCTCTCCAATACTTTTATTTGAGTTTTTGGTGAAGATCCGCTAATATTTTTGTGTAGTGTGCTAAGCGGTTTTTGTGTATTGAAAGACACAACCGAGGCAAAGCATCGGCTTTGGTATGAACCACGCAGGCTGAAGTTAATTCGCTTCCCACCAATGAATTTAGCAATTATGCTATTAAAACGTTCTACAACGTTGCTATCTACGTCCCATATTAAACTTCGTGCATGCGAAGCCACCATCCCAACGATGTTTTTTATGTCTTCCCAGAGATTTGATACATAAAATTCATCTGGTATCGACATATCTTTCTGGCCTTTTTTCGAACACAATGTTTGATGGCAATCTACATGCATACCAAAGGCATGTTTTGCAGCCTGAATAATATCCCTGTATAGATACTCAATCTTTTTAAAATTGTCTTCTTCTTTTACCTTGTTGAGTGCAATTGCATTACATATGTATTTTCTAGCCGATAAAATTCTGCTTTTTGTCAATATTTTTCTGAAAACTATGTCGTATTTCCTATCTGTGGTCATGTTATGCAATTTATTGCAAAAATTTCGCAATATGTGGTTTCTACAAAAAATTTTTTGGACTGTATGATTAGGGTACGGTCTCGTTTCCAAAATTTTGTTGTAGGTATTTGAGTCACCATCTGATATCATTGTACCGTATATAAGTCCGTACATCTCAAAGGAGGCTTTGAATCCTTCCACTATTATGTTTGATTCCATTGCTGTAGAAGGGCCATCAAAATTTTTGTAGCAAGCGTGTGTTTTCGTCTCTATTCCCAATTTTTCAGCCCGAGCGCAAATAGTACAGTATTTATTTTTGACACCCAAAAACAGCACTTTTCCAAACCTTTTACCAACTATTGCTGCGGCTCCTGACAAGGCTGAATAGTTTTTCTTGTAGGACCTTTTGCTCCAACAACCATCAGCGACGACAGATATAATCGGTATGCCCTCTGCATTCACAGAACCTTCTTTAAGAGCAGCTTCTCGTTCTTCAGCTGCAGCTTCTTCCATGACTTGCATAGCAGATTCATACCAAGCATTGGATACTTCTTCATGAGTTTTCTGGTAAAGACTCTTACTCATAACTGGTAAATCAAGCCCAGCTGAAAACTCTTGTAATTGCGATAAACCGCATCCGATCGCCATTGTTGCAGCAACTGCCGACTGATTAATGTTCATACCATCAGCATCTTCTATTAAAAAATTTACAAAGAATTTTTTATTGCAAATTTTACACTTTATAGTGAACTTTGAAGACAAGCCAACTTTTTTGTCACCTAAAATCTCCATTGTGCTGATATTGCAATTCATAACTTTGTCATGATGGTTAAGTTCTTGTAATTGCGTGAAAAAGTATTTCACATTTATTAAACGATTGCCTTCATTACCTTCCGGATGTTGACTCTCTGATTCAATTATTAATGGTGGAAGATCATCCCTGCAACAAAAAATATACGATGAGTGTAAGAAGACCCAAACACGGAAAAATAATTCCTAATAAACCAGCCGGGTATGAGTAGCCATAAATTATGAGATATAATAATAAATACTATAAAAACGAAATATTGGAAAAAAGAAGAAGTAATCTAATAAAACTGTAATATGCCAACGTTAAATAGTTGGTTAGACAAGCCCGCAAAAAAAAACAGTGACATCTAGAATGCGTGGTATTAGAGAAAACCATGGATTTAATTTGAATGTACAACGAAATGAATCTAACAACAAAAATTTTGAAAATAAGTTTGAGTGCGATGAATCAGAGATGACTTCTCAAGACACTCGTGAAACAGACAATGATGATGAAAGCGTGATAACTATGAAATAAATAGTACAGGAAATGAATGGTATAAAAGCTGGGAAAGTGACTGGGAATGAGTGTCAATATAGATCCTAAGAAGTGACCTTGTAGTCATGAGCCTGCTGTACTACCTCTTTATCTTACAATGGAGTGGTTAGGGAAAACTTGTGGACAACAGTATCCGTGTTTCGGGCATGGGTCACTTGCGCGCCACGGTCAAAAAACTCATGCATTGTTCAGCAAACTTATACATCGTTCATAGCTGAAAATACTACCGGTCAGTTGCGCATTGCCCTCTGTGATTAGGACAGTTGCGCACAATGGCTAGCCTTTTGGTTTAAATTTTACTTCTGGGTCGTCATACAAAAATAACCATGAAGGTTACGTAGGTACGTTTGCGATACCTAACCTTCTGATCTAAGCTACCACCTCTCTTCTGCGCTGCAGGACTTCCGAAAATTTTCCTCTTCCTGATTTAAATCAGGCGGCTGATGTAACCAAGCGGCGACTTATTACATTACTCTAAGGTTCTGTTAGTACATTCCGTGCTGCTTGAACAAGATGGTCATATTTTTGGCGGGAAAAAAAGAAGAAACAACGTAAGGGTAGGGTCACACACATTGATCGGCTTAAAAATCTTAATTCCTAATTTGCGCGCAAGTGTCCTATTGCCGACCTGGTCGGCAGAGTCATAAAAGTAATTAAAAGGGTCTGGAAACTGACCGCAGCGCGTAAGTGACCAACACCTGTTCCAAGTTGTCTAAAAAATTCACATATTATCGGATCACTAAATACTTAGGTTAGCTGGGTATCTTGGTACACACTTTGGGTACGGAACCCTCGAGATTCTACTATTTGGGTATTATGTATTTTGACGAAAAAAATTACTAAGCATACTTACTCATTAGAAGTATCTGCATGTTCAGTACTCTGTGACGATATGTTTACTAAAGTCTCCGGTGTGATTTTTGAGGAATGACCTATGTCTTCAATGCCAGGAGATTCTTTATGTTTCTTCGTTCCGTATGGTCTGAAAAAGGCACATATCATATTATGGCCAGATACTTAGGCAACCAGGTAAGTAGGTACCTACATGTAAGTTATATATAGCTACGTGCCTTGGTTCTGTGTAATGAAATGAATTTACGTAAAGACTTATGGTATGTAGTAGCCTAATAGGTAGGTAATATAAATTCAACTGGGGTATAAAATATATAAACTATACCTATATAATTATATTATAGCATGTTATGCACACATAAACAAATAGCACGTATGACTCGTCATAAAAACAATTTGTGTTTGCGCTTCTTTGAAGTCTTATTACCATGGAATGAGGTCGATTATAGAAAGCAAATCATCTCGGTCTTTAAAAATACAGCTGCATTCTCCTTTTGGACTAGGAAAACTTTTTTATACCTAATAATTGAGGTCATTTAGCTTAGACATGGACAATTTGTCTAATTATCTTATTCATTCGGTTCAAATCTGTTTAGTCTTGCCACTCACTGTACAAGATACAATAGGTAAGGTGGGTATGCTTAGGTAGGTACTTACTTGAGACCCAGAAGACATCGACCTTTGTTTAGGTAAGATCGTTTTGCTTTACCAGAACGATAATACTTTAAAAGTCTTTTATTACCCATTGTTTAAAAAGTTAATTCAACCACTGTCAACAAACTAACCTAACTTATAAATATCTTACACTTATTGCACAAAAATAAAACAAAAGGGAATATTTACACTATTATACACCAAATACTACTAGTTCACAATATTAACACGATATAAGAACTATCAAATGCAATAAACTACCACTAAAACACCTGATATTTGCCAAAGTATTATTTCTACAAACAACTGTGACCGCGAATCGTCAGACTCAAAGCGCCCGATTAATTCTAATAGCAAAAATCAAAATTGTCAGATCTTGTTCCCGTATTTTTTTCTTGCAGGCGCTTTTAAATATTTTCAAGGTGTTTCCTTGTAAAACAAATTTAATAAAAAATACTCGCTCATGTATCTTAACTTGTTTATACCACAGCTAATTAAGTGATTGCTTTTAGCATTTTAGCTCGTCTTTGATGAGAAACGGATGATAAATAGTTTTTCATTTTCATGTGTTTACAGTTACGCGTAAAGCTTATTATAGCATATAATGATAAATTATTTACAAACTAAAGGCAGGGGGTCTTAGAATAAAGATTAAGGTATGTTTGTGCAGAGCTTCAATTTCCCAAAGCGACAGGATGCAACGTCTTCGACATTCAAAAATGTGGAATTTCACATTTTTACAGGGATAGTCGCCTTAAGTAAAGGCAATTATAAAACCAATAGGAATTATGTCCAAGAGAAAAAAAAAATTGATCTTAGTCAATCCGTCTTACACTGTCTATTACCTTTTACAGCAAAGTCAGTTTACATATAAATTAACTATAAAGGGCTTAAGATTAGCCTTTAGAGGATTCAAATATTTTGTATTAAAATTTGCTAATTATGGCTTACAATTTTGATACAGATTATTATTATTTATTACACCATGCTTCATTATCGTCCAGGTAATCATTGATTTTATAATGAGCTTTTTTAAGTAGTCCCTGCTTAATGTATAGTTTAAACTTATTTTCAGGCAAACTAAGGACCTCCTTTGGAAGTTTATTGTAAAATCTTACACCATGTCCTGCAGAAGTGGTACCTACCTTGGCAAGTCTGAATTTCGGAAAAGCTAGTTTATGTTTGTTCAGAGTGGTGCACACCAAGCCTCGGGAGATTATCAATATTTTTTCTGAGATATCTAATAACTTGATTAATAAATTCACATGGGACCGTAAATATATTAATTTCCCTGAACTTTTCTCTTAATGAATCTCGATACTTCATGTTATAAATAAACCGAATTGCTCTCTTCTGCAAGACAAAGACTGCTTCTATATCCGCGGCTCTACCCCACAACATTATGCCATATAACATAATAGTGTGAAAATAACTCAAATATACTAATCTAGCAGTATCCTCATCAGTAATCTGCCTTATGCGTCTAACGGCGTATGCGGCTGAACTAAGTCTACCACTGAGAGCTTCTATGTGGGGACCCCACTGAAGACGAGAGTCTATAGTAATACCTAAAAAGTTAGTTTCGTTTACTAACTCCAGCTTGGACCCCTGCAAAAATAAACTGACATCTACTTGAGTTACATTTGGTAATGTAAATTTTATACATTTCGTCTTTTTTGCATTTAGAACTAAATTGTTTGCAGTGAACCAATCAAGAATCAGGGGGGTAATTCCGGAGAATCAATCGAATCGAGATTTCTAGAACTCGATCTAAAAAATTAAGGAGTTCGACTGATAAAATGGGTTTTTACAATCGAGAAGGCAAATTCGACAGACTCAGAATATTCTCAGTCTGTCGAATTAGCTTTCCCGATCGCAGTAACCCATTTTATCAGTCGAATTCCATAAATTTTTAGATCGAGTTTTATAAATCTCGATTCGATTGATTCTCTGGAATAGCCCCCCTGGGAGAGAGTTGAATTCGCGTCATCAAGAATATCTTTATGTCGATTCACTTTAAAAATAAGTGAAGTGTCGTCTGCAAATAGAACTATCTTTAAATTTGTAGGTTTTAAATCCTTTGTAGGCTTACAAATTTTAAACGTTTGTTATGTCGAATGATCCCTCTCACTCGCACCTAAGAATGGGATATTTCTGCCTCTTTCGAAGTAGTCGAAGTAGAACAAGCGCAATGAGGTACTTACCGTAGGTAAGGCAATTACAATTATCTTTTTAATTTATTGCAAGCACGGAGTTTTTACATTTTGGGGGTTAAGTTGTCAAAAGGTACGAAATAGTACATCTAAAGCAAAGTACGCCGAAGGTACGACGAACGGTAAAATAGTATGATTTTCTTACTAAAAAGTACGATCTGGCAACGATGGAAAGGCAACAACTAACGACCAAAGATCATATAAACTTCAACATGTGCTCTGTGACTCCGGCGACAACGCGATTGAACGCGATGGACGATTAATGAACCATATGGTCCGAAATAGAATTACAGCGCCACGAGCTTGTCTGACCCTATAAGCCAAACTAAAATGACCTCTATATTCAAGAAGCGACAGTCCTCGTCACCGGGTCAGATAAGTTTGCTGCACTATACATCGCTCAAGCTGTGAGTGAGTCAGAGATAGCACAATTTTTTTAGTAAGTGCGATAAGGACGGCATGAATTTGAATGAACTGTAAGATTACCGCGGGGGAAATGAACGTGAAGCGAACGAAACGAACGAACTAAAATGCGTTCCCATTCAAGACATAATCGATTACATCGCGTCTATCCTCATTCCGAATCACTGATGGCCGTACGGTGTGAGTAGTTTGATGGTACTTTTAGTGCTGTCAGCGCCATTCGGAATCTGGCCCTAGTGTTAAAAAAAATATAAATATCGGCACCATAGATAATGATCATAAGTCTTTAGTACCTATATGATCGGCACTGTAACAGTGCCATCAAAAACAAAACTTGTACAAAATCCCAAGTCTCGCAACTTAGAGTTGTAAGATACTGAATAAATTTACCGACTTGGATCTCACAAGTTTTGTTTTTGGTAGCATCTCATTTCTTTTTTTAGATAGTCCTACTTTTTTTCCTTTCCGGTGCCTTCTGCTTACAACTGAAAGTGTAACTTTGCAATCCTATATATTTATATAGGATTACCACAGAGATACAGACTAAACCTAAGGATTGAATAGCGTTGGCAAGTTTCCACACAAAAACCAACCGACATTTAAGCTATATGGTACGAAAAAACGTATTAAATGTGTTGTTTTGGCTGGCTTACGCTTGAAACACATTTTTTCATACCTAAACTAATCTCTCGTATTTATTTTGTTTGGAAACAAGCAATATTTATATCTAAAAGGGCCCGTAACTCACTGAGCTAAAATTGCTTCAAGTCGACTCTATGCATTTATTATTATGTTTGGTCTGTATTTTCGTTTTCAAATTTATTTTATTGGATATTAGATGATTCATACATTTTAATAGATCCGTATTGAACTTTTCTTGATTTAATTTTCCGCTTGCTCATTATGCGTTTATGAATTTAATTGTTTTTGTATGGTGTCTTTTTGATGTGTTTCTTAATTGGATTATTACTGCTACTATATGTCAGTGTGATTTGCAGTTGCAAATAAATTCTTTATCTATAGTTATCGCATCGCCTATGACTATGACCAAAAACCAAAGTAAACAAAAACAATTATAAAAATATCTTTATGTTTGTGATGATAAAGCCTCAACGGCCAGTTAAATAAACAGACCACAGCAAGATTTAGGAAAAAAAAATTATTCCAAAACACCACAAACTTGGGTGTACCCATTTTGTCCCCTATCTATTGTTTTGTGACGTCATTGCGACAAGATAACGGGGACTAAAATAATTTTGCAATTAATAAAAGATTCATTATAAATTTCATTCAAAATCAAAATCAAAATATTTATTTTTGCAAAATAGATTTATAAAGTATACTTTCTACAAGTCAAAGTAAATTTTAACAATATAATATATCTTTAGAATATTAAAAATATATATAATAATACGGGAAATAAAAGTTATTGTATCTATTACTAACTTATATGTTGTGTTTGTTTCAGCATCTGCAAGGTCACCCTCTTTGTTGTATAAAATATATTTTATCGGATAGTGCGTTTGCAATCTATTACGTGACACTGGCAGAATAGCCGACAACGGCTTCCCTTGCCATAAAAAAAATTGAATTGAATTACTTTTTAATTTTATATTTTTGACATCTATGTAAAAAAATAAAAAATGGGTACGGAATTTTTGATGGCGTTTCAAGCCGAAAGCCAGTCTGTAAGGAAGCCGCTACGGTTATTTAGTCACTTCCAATTCCAATCCAATCCAATGTGAATTCCACGATGTGTGGTAAATTAATTAATTCCTAGTTTGTATGATCCTGTGGTAAATTCGTATGAGGTTTAACATTATCATAGTTGTTTTTCGTGTTTTAAATGAATTCTAAAGTGTATAAGTGGTGTGCGGTCCATCAGTGTAAAAACACATCAATAAAAACTCCTAGCAAGCTATTTGTTTACGTTCCAAACAAGAAAATAATACGAAACAAGTGGCTCAATCTTGCAAGGCGAGACCCAGTAGATATATCTCTAAATTCTCCAATATATATCTGTGAAGACCACTTCGATGTAAGTTTTTACTTTATTCTATAATACTAATATTCTTTTTATATGTGCCACTTATATGTTTAAATTCTTTTTAGTTTGGCTTTTTACATTTAACATTAATTAAGTTTTCCTAACTTAAAAAACTAAAAAATCCTAATAAATATAAAAGAAAACAAAACACATACAGCTTTAATTTACAAGTTACGGTAACAAGTTAAGGGTTCTCGATTTTTTATGGACAGATATGCTTAATAGAAGGTATTCTGTTTGTTAGGCCGACTTGCACCAAGCAAACTTAACTCGGGTTAACTAACTTTTTATGTTTTGTCCCTTTCACATCAAACCATACAGATAAGGACAAAGCATAAAAAGTTAGTTAACCCGAGTTAAGTTTGCTTGGTGCAAGTCGGCCTTAGAGTGCGTTTCACCGAATACTACCTATGGCGCTATGTTGGCACCCTGTCTTCTCAACGTAATGATTGGATAAAATAATATTTTATGAATAGGGATTGGATGATCTAAACTAGATTGCATTGCTGCCAACATAACGCCATAGGTAATATTCGGTGAAATACTATAAGGTATTTCTACTTGCAGTTGAGAGGGTATTTCATGTATAGGTCGAAATATATTTTAAAAAACTAGGTTAGGTTAGGTTTGAACATTAAGAAACAACTCAAAGCCGAGCGAAGCAGAGCAGAGCGAGGCGTTTCTGAGTTGGATACTAAATAGGTGTCCAATGTATAGGCCACAATATATTTAAAAAAATTGGTTATGCTTAAACATTATGAAACAGCTCAGAGCCGTTTAAAAATATATTTAAATGTTGGAAAACAAGCCCAAATACAGTTTTTAACTAATAATTACGCTTTTGCTAAACTCCCCAGGGGGAAATCCCCCCTCCCCCGCCTCAAACATTCCCAGCCTTAATTAACTTGTTACCATTAGGTTGGGTTTTCTTTACGTACCTATTATAAAACTGTTTATATTAATGTGGATTATTTATTTACGTTTCAGTTGCCAAAAGATATGGAAAATTATATGGAGTACCATGTAATGGGGTCGGTTTCGCAAGTGCGCATGAAACCAGGGTGTATTCCTACAAGATATGAATGTCAAGCAAATCGTAGAAAACGAACATCTAAAACTACAGAACAACCATACATTGTAAAAAAACAAAGACAGATGTTAGTAGAGGAGTGCCAAAAAGATTTAGAAGAAAGAAGTTTGGTTACAGAACATTTAGAAACTGGAGAGACTTCATTTGGTAATTCAGGTAGGTACCTATTTAGTTTTCAAATTGTATATTTTTTCTGTTGGCTTGTTAACATATGTCTCAGACCAAATAAAAACTCAAGACGGTGCGCTGTCAACATTGTCGCGAAGCCAGTTTCGTGAACATGTGTGCACTTAGCGAGTGTTGCCGCACTAAAAAAACTGAGACAGATTGAGTGCATGTGTGAGTTTCGAGCCGTGTACGAACACGAGACCGTCTCACTTTTGGCCTGCTTCACCCGTTACATAGAGTAAACTACGTCTTGACTTTTTATTTGGTCTGAGCCTTAAGTACATTTTGAAATAAAAGGAGATTAAACAGCACGTTTACTTATTTAATTGTGATTGAAAACTTGAAATCTTGTTATCACATCTTTTAGTTTACCTTGTTAAAGGTACTAAAGGGTAAACATCTGCAGCAAAAGCCAGAAATTAAACCTTTGTTTGCTGAATGGCAATTTCTCAAAAGGGCAAATTCTCATAAAGGCAATTATTGTACAGTTAATATGTTTTTCTTTGGATCATTCTCAGTAGATCCAATAAAGTGTTCTATGATGTGTGACCTATTGTATGATCAGATGCAAAAATAAGTACACGACTTATTATCATAATCTATAGATTATATAAAAAGAGGTGAATAATAAATTGTTAAAAAAAA
Organism: Ypsolopha scabrella; assembly: GCA_910592155.1. Taxonomy (NCBI): domain Eukaryota; kingdom Metazoa; phylum Arthropoda; class Insecta; order Lepidoptera; family Ypsolophidae; genus Ypsolopha; species Ypsolopha scabrella. The sequence goes on along the minus strand of OU342989.1, from coordinate 3,360,055 downwards.
TTTGTTCAATATAATATTTGAATGACAAGTAGGGCCCGAAATAAGCTTTTAAAAAAGCACAATATATTATTTATTTATTAAAAAATCTATAGATTATGTATTTATGATTATTATATCTACAGTGGCTTTAGAGCTCAGGAGCACAAGGGGTAGAGTGCTCGCTGGAGGTTGTGGATTCAATCAGGGCAGTGAACATTATTTGTGTATGGTCTGCACTTGAAGGGTGAACATTTTAAAAAGGGAAGCAGAACAAACTCTCTGTAATAACCCGCTAAAAAGCAGCACATGTTTACCAATATTTATGCATGCTAAAAAGAGAAACATATGGGTTACCTACAACAGATATGAAGGAGACAGATGGAAGTTTTTTTTATAAGAAATAAACCGTTTTTGTACTGTTGTACACAACGTATTTTTGACTCGTAATTTTCCTTAGATAATTAAAGAAATTTTATAATAGTGAATAAAGAAATGTGGTATAGATACCATTACCCGATTTAGGATTATTTTAGAAAAGACTGCTTATGTTAGACACTAAGCATATAGTTTGATATGTCATACTTGTCTCCTTTCTTGTACAACAGTATTATGCTAGACTCCATCCATTGAGTAGGTATTGTTTCTGTTTTAATGATCTCGTTAAATAGTCGAGTCAAGGTAGGTGCCAATTATTCTTTAGTTGCAATCAGTATTTTGTTGGAGATGTTGTCAGGTCCCAAAGCCTTTTCTGTTTTCACAGAATCTATAACCCATTCAACTTCTCTGACCAATATCTCTGGCACAGTATCGATGCCTGAAAAATCTATCAGTAGTGTATTATCATCATCATCAAGTGCCATCTCCATCCCAGAGGTTTCTCTGTTTCTAGTGGATTATGTCTGGTCTTATAAAGATTTCTGTAAAATTCAGTAGCAGTTTTTATAATATCTAGTCTCTTCGATTCAAAGATTCAAAATGTTTATTTGTAAAATAGATACATAAAGTATACGTTTTACATGTCAAATCTAATCTGTATAAAAATAATATTTTATTATGAAACAAATATGATACTTACGGGAAATATATATTAAAAAAAACTATTTAAGTTGGGCTACTAAAGTTATACACATGCATAAATTAAAGACTTATTGGAATAAGAATATTATTATACATAATGCAATTAATAAATAAGTTGATAAATAAACTGAATAGACCATAAATAAATATAATGCCTAACCAAATATATACTAACATAAGTAAAAAATTAAAATATTGTATATACCTACATAATGTAATGAATAAATAAGTAAATAGATGAATAAACTATAAATAGATTTATAGCACACCGTGCGTAAAATGACCGCTTTACGCACGCTGCGCTTGCGTAAAGTCGGCATTTTCCGCACTTGTGCTATATTAATGCCTAAATCCGCCCATTCGATTAATCTTGCTAAGAAGAAGGGCAAGAAACTTTGCAAGATCATGTCTTTTTTTATCAGTATTTTTTTTTCAATATGGCTTAATACTATTACAGTCTTTTTAACTTACATAAAATTATACAAAACAATGTATTAAACTTTAATATCTAAAGGATAAAAATATAAAAGACAGAAGGAAATTGTGTCATGAGGGAAAATAAATACATCTTAGTCTACCTGTCTAATGGGGTAGTAAGTTAAAATACTAAGCAAAACATCATCTACCTGTCTCATATAGTTTAACTTTTTTTTTATAGTCAGATTATCAACTAATAAATGCTAAGTTTAAGTTATAAAATGTTCATGTCAATATGTAAATAGAAATGTCAAAATAGTAATAAAAAAACAAAATAAAAATATTAGTCCACATAAAAACACAAATCAGTTAGAAAATTAACGAACAGTAGTATTATGGCTAGGACCAATATTCTCATGACACCAAGCATCATTATTGTCCGAATAGTCATTGATTTTATTGTATGCTTTTCTCAAGAGTCCCTGCTTAATATATAATTTAAACTTATTTTCTGAAAAACAAAGGACCTCCTTTGGAAGTTTATTGTAAAATCTTATACCATGTCCAACAAAAGAGGTGCCAACTTTTGCAAGTCGTATTTTTGGAAAAGCCATTTTATGTTTCTTCCTAGTGTCTATAGAGTGATGCTCACCGAGCCTTGGGAAAGCATCGATATTTTTTGTGATATATTTAATAACTTGGTAAATAAATTCAAAAGGAGCTGTTAAAATATTAATTTCTTTGAATTTTTCTCTTAATTAATCCCGGTGCTTCATATTGTAAATAGCTCGAATTGCTCTCTTCTGCAAAACAAAGACTGCGTTTATATCCGCAGCTCTACCCCACAGCAACATACCATATGACATAATGCTGTGAAAATAACTAAAGTACACCAATCTAGCAGTATCCTCATCAGTAATTTGCCTCATCCGTCTAACAGCGTATGCGGCTGAACTTAGTCTACCACAAAGGCCTTCTATGTGGGGACCCCACTGAAGACGAGAGTCTATAGTAATGCCTAAAAACTTCGTTTTGTTGACTAACTCTAGCTTGGACCCCTGCAAAAGTAGATCAGCATCTACTTGAATTACATTTGGTAATGTGAATTTTATACATTTTGTCTTTTTCCCATTTAAAACTAAATTATTCGCAGTAAACCAATCAAGAATCATAAATAGAGTTACATTCGCATCAACAAGGATTCTTTATGTCTATTAACTTTAAAAATAAGTGACGTGTCGGTCGTCAGCGAATAGCACTATCTCAGATAAGTCTTTAACTAAATAAGGAAGGTCATTTATGTATATTAAGAACAATAAAGGCCCCAATATGGAGCCCTGTGGGACGCCCATTGTAACTAATGCTCCAGCTGACTTTACTCTGTTAATATCTACCTTTTGAATTCGATCACTAAGGTATGACTTTAATAACGCCAAAGATTTGCCTCTAACTCCATAGTGAGCCAATTTGCATAAAAGGGTTTCATGATTAACGCAATCAAAAGCTTTAGAGAGGTCACAAAAAACACCGAATGCATCCTGCTTTTCTTGAAGGTTTCCCCACTTTGATTTTTATTTTTGGGGTCCATTCTGTTTTTTCTGTTAGAATTTTGTTTGCCTTCTTTATGCCTCCTGTTTTTGCTATAGTTCTTTCTATTAGCTTCATTGTTTCTTCCTTTTTGTCTTTCCTGATGGTTTCTTTTATCTTTTTGCTGATTTCAGAAAATTTTCTTCTGTTCTCTTTTGTTTTGGTACTTTCAGTAGTTAAGAAAAGTAGATACTTTTTCTTTTTAAATCTCCAAAAATAAACAAATGGGGGGCCACCAAAGTTGTCAATTTTAGACCATTTTTGTTACGGGGTGTATCTCAAAAACTAAACTAGTTAAGAATTTGGAGTTTTCTGTATATTATGTTAAGTGCCATATACCTCGTGTGTTCATAAGTATTGAGACAAACTTTGTACTTAAAAAATAAAATAATATATTACATACTGGCTGCAATTTATTTCTTTTTCCAATTTTGAATTTGGAATGTTGACTTTGAATTTCTTATATTTTCAAATTAATTTGTTTAAATTTTCTCGTGATGGAGGGAACCAAAGAATTACGTGCGACCGTGATTTCGCTATTTAAGGTGGGGAAAAAACCAATGGAGATTTTCCGTGAGGTGAAAACTTTTGGTGTGAGCCGTAACTTTGTGTATGACACTATCAAACGATACAAGGAGACAAGTTCTTTGCAAGATCGCCAAAGGAGTGGTCGGCCACGCTCTGTGAGGACGCCTGCAAACATCAAAATCATCCGAGAGCGACTTCGCCGAAATCCATGTCGCACTCAGAAGAAACTCGCTCTGCAGACTAATATTTCGAACATTTCAGTCAACAGAATACTGAAATATGATCTTAAAGTAAAGGCTTATAGCCGTAGGAAAGTTCACTTTTTAAACGAACGCCTTCGTTAATTGCGACGCGAACGTTGTCCAATACAGCTTAGGAGACACGATGCGAGGAAAATACTCTTCACCGATGAAAAAATCTTTACTGTCGAAGAAAAGTTCAACCGACAAAACAATAAAGCGTATGCCAAAAGTAGCAAGGATGTCCCAGCTTCAGCACGGAATGTCTCGCGTATACTCATCATCCGGCTAGTGTGATGGTATGGTGGGGAGTTTTTTATGAAGGTGTCACTCCGCTCCATTTCTGCCAACAAGGCGTCAAGGTGAAAGCCAAGAATTATCAAAGTGACATTCTAGAGCCTGCTGTGAAACCCCTGTCTCATACTTTATTTCACAATAAGGATTGGGTTTTCCATCAAGACTCGGCGCCATCCCATAAGGCAAAAACCACCCAAGCTTGGTTGAAAGAAAATGTGCCGGCCTTCATCGCGGCGAACGAATGGCCCTCCTCTAGCCCCGACCTCAACCCCCTGGATTACTCTTTGTGGACTGAATTAGAGCTCAGGGAGTGTATTTTTGAATCATTCGAATTACAATTCGCATACGAATCCGCATGATTCGCATACGAATACAATACTAATTTTAAGTTTTCGTATGCAAATCACGCGGATTCATATGCGAATTGAAATTCGAATGATTCAAAAATACACTCCCAGAGCCTGCCGAAAGTCCCACCCAAACTTGGAGTCACTGAAGCGAGTGCTTGTCCGAGAAGCAAAGCGAATTCCGCTGGGAAAGATTCGTGCCGTCATTGATGACTAGCCAAATCGTCTAAGGGCCTGTATTAATAACAGGGGTAGCCATTTTGAATAATAATTATATTTTATTGTTGATTATTATCTACTTAATGTTCACAAAAAATTTTAGAAATATAAGTTCATTATTAAAAAAGTTATGCAACTTTTATTTCGTCTCAAAACTTATGAACACACGAGGTACAGTATTGAAACAACAAATACTGAAAACGCCGATTTTGAGGGTTCCGTAGTACCTGAAAGTTAAAGGGAACCTTTATGGTGAGACTCCGATGTCCGTATGTCACAGCCTCATAACTTTAGCACCGTTAAAGATAAAGACTTGAAATTTGCTACAAAAATTAATTGCCTACACAATATGGAGTAAAAATTTTTTTTATTTAAATTTTGAATTCTCCAAAATATTTCCAATAAAAAAGTGAGAAAAAAAAAGAAAAATGTCCTAAAAATACAATATGGGTATCAAATTGTAGATATTAATGAGCTGATAATAAAAGTATATACTTTTACTTTATTTACTGGCACGGATTATGAGAAATCTTTAAAAAACCACAAAATATGCATTTCCCCCCTTATTTCCGAAATTGGTGGACCGAAAAAAATTGCGATTATAGGCCATAACTGGCCAATTACAGGAAAACTAAAGCGATTAAAAAAAGTTTTTAACAAATGAGAAATACAAAAAAGGGAAAATAATTAAAAAATATATATTATAAAAATACAATATGGGTATCAACTTCTAGATATGAAAGAGCTGATTATAAAAATATATACTTTTACTATATTTACCGGCACCGATTTCGAGAAATCTTTGAAAAACCAAAAAAATGCATGTCCCGCCCTTATTTCCGAAACTATAAAAAAACATATAAAAAAATCATGGTTATTTCGGATTACGTAAAGATTACAGGAAAAATATAGCGGGTGAGAAATTCACGATAGCAAAATGACAAAATTAAAATTTCATCCACGAGTTTTATTCGAGTACGGTATAAAAATATTTGAGTCTCTCTTTTGTGGTACAAGTACAATTGTTTCTTTTTTAGTTATCATAAACAGTTATGGGCAAGATTTTAAATACCTTTTTCCTGACTGTTCCCAATTACGGAACCCTAGGTATGCGAGTCTGACTCGCACTTGACCGGTTTTATTATATAGGTATCCGAATACTCGACCATCTTAATTTTGCCGTTTCGTTTCATATATTTTGTAGAAACTGATATTTTTTATTTAAATTATTTAAGTCTATTAATTATGATATACCGGGTGTAAAAGCAAAGTGAAGAATCCTTCGAGGGTGTGTTAGTTTGATCGGTAAAGATATTATTTTAAATACTGGGATCTCTAAATAAAGTACCAGTACCTCATAATAAGACGATTTTCATTACTCAAAATACACTAATCGTGTGAACACCCTCACTGGTCGCTGGCCACTCGGATGAGGGGTGCGGGTTGCGGGGTGCAATTAGGTGTGTGGGGAGGTCGGTGAGCTGCGTAGCCATAGCTTAGAAAAATAATGAAAATTCAAGGTATATATTTTTTTCTCGTAATGACATCAGAATCGTGTATACTTTCATACCCTAAAGGGATTCTTGACTTTGCATTTAAACTAAAACACATTAAAATTAATTATTGTGAGATATATTTCGGGCCATACGGGCCCGGCATCAGTCACACATTGAAGTAATAAAATTAAACAGATAAGTAAAAAAAAATATTTGCATCTAACCAATTTCTAACAAAAAAGTATGTATATGCAAGTTGTGAGACACGTGGTGCCATCCCACCGCATTGAAGTCTATTAACTTATTTAAATGACACGGAACCCTCAGGTCGTACTCGCACTTGACCGGTTTTTTTCATTTCGAGGTGTGGAACTCTTAAAGCCAGTACAGATTTTTACAATACCGTTTTATATCCTGTTAGTATAGCATGCATCACAACACAAGCATTCTAAACAAACAGTAAAGGAATACTGTTATGAAACATGTATATTCCAAGTATTTTAGGTATTTGTTTCAGGGCTGAGTTCAGTTTGATCGCCCGCTCAGGCCCGGCGATCATGACATCTCTTTTGCACGCGTAGAATTTGTATATGCTATCCTGCTGTCAGTGATGAGCGGGCGAATAAACTGAACGCGGCCTTGAAGTGGTTCCATCATAGTGGTTCATCTCATAAACAACTAGACACACAGTCTCTATAAAAAGTTCGTCAGAAAGTGTCCGAACGTGCGACGAGCAGCGTAGCAAAAATCATCAACCAAATTAAGACGTTATGTCGTTAACATAAGATGCAATGTCAGTTGTACCACAGTATAAATAACAAATAGTATTCTATCTCCATACAAACGGGCCGAAACGAACCCCTCCCAAAACTCGGTACAACTCGGTTTACGACAGTCGCGGTCGCACCGCCGTTACGTACGCACGTTGTCTTTGTGACGTTCCCGCGCATTTTAGTAAATTATGGCACGAAATGAGTATGTTGTGCATTGTGATTAATGATAGAATTATATACATACTTAGTTTTAAGTATATACGTCTATTTATTAATTTAATGAATGACATACCTTACATAACAACCACTGTTATTTGGTGAATAAAATTCTGATTTCTGATTTCATTGTATGGTTGCTTCAATACAACTTTTATAATAATAATATAGCATTATCAAATACGTAAACAGTTATTTGGCAGCCCTAGCGCGTGTTTAGGCACCGAGCGGCCGTAGGTATTGATTTCAAGGACACCGCCTAGTTAAACTACTGTTGTTACCTCTATACTATGGTTGTACGCAATCCTAATTCGATCTTGTCACGTCGTAGCGGTGGCAAGATGCGTCGCGGACGCTTTTTGAGCGAGATTGAGTCTAGTTGTTTATGAGAGGTCATCTATGGGTTCCATAGTTGCCCATTACCAGTGGCGTGCATAGAACTTTTTTCTGGAAATGCAATAAGAAGGTAAAGTTTGACTGTAAAAAAAAATGAAAAAATTTCAATGTCACTTTGATTAATCATTATTTGTATGGCGCTAGGGTAGGCACTGCCTATCCTAGAGTAGGTACATGATTTCATAAATATGTTTTTTCAAATTGTTTTTTTTTTTTTTTTTATTAGACTTGACCTTCTCATTGCATTTCCAGCAATAAGTTCTATGCACGCCACTGCCCAATACTCTATGCGGACTTTTGGAGGGAGATTTTTGTTTCATTCTATGAACATACATATTATTTGAGTTAGCGGTTTGACGGCTAATGATGTCACATTTGGTCGACTATTACTCGTTAATTTGTAAAGCCGTTTACCTGGCGAGGGGGGGGACACTTGACTCTTAACATTTTGCACTTTACAGCTTAATATTTGGCAAACGGCTTGGTGAATCGGAAAATGGTTTCGCCACGCTTTTTTGTTTCGTGAACGCACTCGCAATATTTTTTAACGACCTCCAGTGACACCCCACATTATGGGAGAGACGATAAAAAAGAACTCGTCCCCACTTTACAATGTTTTCAGGACTTTATTTTACCTCTTTGTCGGCCTACTTAAGGGGTAACGTTTCGAGCTCAGTGCAAAGTGCATAACATAAGTTTGTTTACCTTATTTTAAAATAAAATGTATGAAATAAAATAGTTTCATCTTATTTTGCGACTATTGTTGAATAATTATCAGGGGTTTTTAATGAATGAATTAAGCAAAATGAATTGCGTCATTTTATGCATTACGTTATAAATGAATGATATACGTTATAAATATGACCATTCATTTACAACGTAATACGTGGGACGCACTATAAGTTTCCGGAATGAATATGAAAAAATACTATTAAAGGTACATACAAAATTAATTTATTGTTTTTCAAAATAATCTCCCTTGGCGTCTATGCACTTTTTCATTCGATCAAACCAGTTTTGAAAACTTTTCTGCCACTCCCCTGTGGTGACCTCTGAAACGTGTTTTTCATACTCCTCGACAGCCTCTTCTGGTGATGAAAATCGTTGACCGCGTAATTGGTTCTTAATTTTTGGGAACAGAAAAAAGTCACAAGGTGCCAGGTCGGGACTGTATGCAGGATGACTCATGAGTTCTACATTTTTCGTCTTCAAAAAGTCGTTTGTCTGTCTGGCCGTGTGAGAACTAGCATTGTCGTGGTGCAGGATGATACGGCGTTTACGGTTATTTTTACGGAGTTCGTCAATAACTTCCGGCAAACAAATGGTCGTGTACCAGTCACTATTCACGGTACGAAGATTCTCTAAAGCAACAGTAGCCACGTGTCCAGTTTTATTAAAAAAAGAAGCAATCATCCGCTTAGATGCACTTTTCACGCGCGCCACTTTGGTTGGTTTCGGCTCATCTTGAAAGACCCATACGCTCGATTGCTGCTTTGTTTTGGGATCGTAGCAATAAATCCATGTTTCGTCACCTGTTACTATGTCCCACACCAAATTTGACGCACCTTCGTTGAATCTGGTAAGCATGGCACTGCACCAAGTGACGCGGTCCGTTTTTTGAGCCTCGGTCAAGTTGTGTGGGATCCACCGCGAGCACAGCTTTCTCACACCCAAATGTTTGTGTAGGATTGATTGTATTTGACTCATGCCTATTTCTAAGGATGCGCGAATTTCATGGTAAGTCACATGCCTGTCTGTTTCAATCATACGGCGCACAGCATTGATGTTTTTGTTGGTCACAGCGGTGGACGGCCGACCATCGCGAGATTCGTCACTGAGATTGATACGACCACGCTTGAATTCTGCAAACCAGCTATAAACAGTCGTCTTGCATGGTGCTTCATTGCCAAAAGCTGTTTCAAGCCGAGCGATGCTCTGTTGAGCTGTCAAATTACACTTAAAATCGTAGAAAATCATACTACGAAAATTTTCCCGAGTTAAATCCATGTTGATGCAGACACACAATTTTTTAAATGGCGCCACAAGGTAAAAACATATGACAGTCAGATGAAACAAACTGCATTCTACAGCCAAAGAGTTCTATTTTCAAATGTTGCAATAAATTTTTAAATATTGTTTATGTAAGTGGCCAGTTCCGGAAACTTTTAGTGTTACCTATGTACATAAAATTACAAAATGTTGGTAGAAAAGCCTAATTGACACTAAACAATGGTCGCGAAATGCCATATATCACACTTATTTAGTACTTTTTATGCAATAGTAAGAAAAACAATCATAAGTTGTGCATTTTGCACCGAGCTCGAAACGTTCCCCCTTAATTTGTATTTTTTTAAATTTATTCTACCCTCCTATAAACAAATTTTCTCAAAAGATAATAAATAAGTAATTATACTGTAAGGTACCTATAATAAATATAACCACGCATGCTGGTGAGGCGGGCGGGGGAGGAGCGCGGGGGACGACGACCGGCCGCGCTCTCTCGATCCGGCCGTGGCACGAGCATGGTGTGTGGTACCGAAATTGGTTGTTTTAGTTGAAAATCTGAACCTGTACATATACCATTTTACATTTTTATTCTACACTAATATATTCAACCTAATTACATATTATTCATATTAATTGTATTATTTTTGTAAAGGAGTAACCGTGGTATTTAGTTATAAGGGTTCCGTTTCGAAACGAGTGAAAATCACTCGAGAGTGATGCGAATTTCACCCTAGAGAGCGTTCAACAATTGACCCGAGTTAAACCGAGGGTAACCGAACTGTTACCTGACAGTTGCACGGAAGTGTTTTGAAACGCTTCCGAGTGATGCGAAAATCACACTGGCTAGTGCGAACTGTAACGCTGTTTGGGTACCGTTAAAGTTCGCCTGACAGTTGTCACTTCGGAGTTTTGTCGGGTTTTGGACCAAATTCAAAACTTTAAAAATGTATTCATCATTTATAAAGGGCAAAAGGTGAAAATTATTATTGCGAAAGTTGCATTAAGGTGGTAAAACAGAATCTCGGTGCAAAATGCACATCATAATATTGTTTTCCTTCCTTTTGAATAAGAAGTATGCAAAAATTGCGTTTTAAAGCAATTAGCGGAAATTGTTTATTAATAATAAGATTCTCGCATTAAAATTATGTTATTTTTTACCCTACATTTTGATTACAACGATAAATACGCTTTTAAGTTTGTTAATCGAATGCAATCAAAATAAAATGATAGAATTTGAATGTGAAAACTTGATTATTACTAATAAATTTCCGCTAATTGCTTTAAAACGCAATTTTTACACACTTTTTTTTTTACACGAAAGTAAGGAGAACTATATTATGATGTGAGTTTTGCACCGAGGTTCTGCTTTACCACCTTAAGCTCGTAAGAGCTCATTTATCTATAAATTTTTGTTTGTGACAACAAAAGGCAATTTCAGTTTCCCGCCCTTGAATTAGATTTGAGACTGACGTTTGTCACCCAGCAGACCCGTTCTAAAACGTTTTTCTCACTGGAATCACTCGCAAGCGTTTCAAAACTAGATGTTTCCTCTCTTTCTTGTATTTAGCTTTGTCTCTTTCTATTAAACGAGTGACATATCGCACTACCATCGCACGTTTTGTTACTTCATTACTCCTACATTATAATTGTGTATGCAGTTTATATTATGTCTTGATGTTACCATGGTTATCTATATTGTTGTTATTTATCTTATCATGTGAAATGTATTTTCGAGCCAATTGTTACTGCATGGATAAAACCCTTCGATACTTTATTTCACGTTTCTTTTGCAGGTATAAAACAGGAAATTCTGGATACAGAAGAAAATTGTTCAGTGTCGGTAAAGCAAGAGCCAGATCAGGAACAGATGGCGGTACTGAATACGATTCCTTTTTTTTTTTTTTTTTTTTTTTTTTTTTTTTTTTTTTTTTTTTTTTTTTTTTTTTTTTGGGAGGAGGAAATCCTCATGGATACCATGTGCCATTGCAGCCAGAGTGGCAGCAAGAGCAACATTGCATGCCCGACTCCCCTGAAGGTCCAGGGACCTACGGACTAAAACCTCCTCCCACTCTACTTCCTCCTTGCCGGAACCGCTAACGCATTGCATCAGCAAGGTGGCTGTTATCTAGGTCGTTTCTTCTTTTTGCCTATCCCATTCGTCTTTTTCACGCTTTTTCATTATATTTCTGAGCATGTTGGCACATTTATCCCATTCATCCTTGCTTGACAGCATCCGTGGTATTAGGTTATCAGGGGTTATCACCTTATCTGCACCTTGTGCTTTCACTCTTTCTATATCAGATGCTACACAATCGAAAACTGCATGTTTTGGGGTGTCAATTTCACCACAATCTGGACATTCATCACTACCCGCTTTGCCTATTGCACTCAGGTAGGTGTTAAAGACGCCATGTCCACTGAGAGCTTGAGTAATCCATCGATCCACTTCTCCATGCTTTCTCTGCAGCCATTGTTTTAGGTCTGGGATTAAAGTTCTTGTCCATGCTCCCTTTCCTCTCTCCCTCCACTGGCTCTCCCATTCAGTTATGGTTCTAACACGCTCCTCTGCTGGTGACTTCCCTTCTTCTCTGTAATAAATTCTACTCCGCTCCTTTGCTAATCTTTCAATAGGTATGAGACCCGATATTACCAGTACTGCCTCCAGTGAGATGGTCCTATATGCGCCACAGATGTATATAGCCATCCTCCTTTGCACTTTGCTAAGCATCTGCCTATATTTTGTTACGTGCAGGGCCTTTTCCCATATGGGTGCCGCGTACAGCATAACTGAGTGAGCCACAGAAGCAAGCACTCTTCTTCTGCTTGCTCTGGGTCCACCTTTTCGGGGCATCAGTCTCCCCAATGATGAGACTTGTCTATCAGCTTTCCCTGCGATCTCCTCGATATGTTTTCGGAAGGAAAGACTGTTGTCCAGCCATGCGCCAAGGTATTTTACTTTTTCTTTAGGCTGGATATTTACACCCTGCACTACGAATGATACCGGGCCATGTCTCCTTTTCCCACTCAGCATAATAGCTTCTGTCTTTTCAGGGGCCAGTTTTAGCCGTCTTTTCCCCATCCAGTTACTTATATCCTTGAGTGCTTCATTAGCGATTTCCATAAGCTCGTTCTCTTTGCGGGCGGTGATGAGCAGTGCCAGGTCATCCGCAAAGCCTACCAAATGGGCTCCATCTCCCAGCCAGAGTCCGAAAACGTCATCGTAGAGGATATTCCACAGTGTCGGGCCCAGAATAGATCCCTGTGGTACCCCACTACTTACTTTGATTTTGGCTGTTTTTCCAGCCGCATCTTTCATAGTGATACTACGGTTGTCAAGGTAGCTGTTCACTAGATTGCAGATGTAAGCTGGAAACCCTCGATCCCGGAATTCTCGCGTTATTACTTCCCATGGAGCAGAGTTGAACGCATTCCTCACATCCAGAGCTATCAAAGCACATAGTTTTCTTGTACGATGCGTACCTTGTCTGGCTTCACCAGCGATCCGTATCACTTGTTCAATAGCGCCGAGTGTAGAGCGACCACTTCTGAAGCCAAACTGCATGTTTGCCAAGCCTCCATGATATGGGAGCAGCGTCTCAATTCGGTTCAGCAACAATCTCTCGAGCAACTTCCCATAGCAGTCCAATAAACAGAGCGGCCTATGTCCTGTTGGATCATCTGCGGGTTTGTTGGGCTTACGGAGCAGTAAAAGTTTTGCCATTTTCCATACCACCGGAAATTCTCCTGACTGCAAGACTTGGTTCATTACTTGTCTTATTTCATTTGGGATGACTTTAACAGCCAGGTGAACAATTTCCGGGGCTATATTGTCTGGTCCTGGTGCTTTTTTTGTTTTAATGCGAGCACATGCAGAGTGCAGCTCTTCGTTTGTGATTTCCGGTACCTCCGTAGCCTTCTGGATGTTTCGTGGGAAGTCTGCATGCACAGGGAACAGCACTTCTGCAATTTCCTTCATCTTTGTCAGGTCGATCGGCAATGGGGGAGTTCCGCGCAGTTTCTTTGCTACGATCTTGTAACCCAATCCCCACAAATCTTTGTCCACATCTTCACATATATCTTTCCACTGTCTTTCTTTCGATCTTGTAATTAGTAGTTGAAGAGTCAATTTAGATGTTTTGTACAAAACCCTACTCTCCTCCTGTTTTTCGCTAGTGACTGGTGAGTTTTTCTTCTTCACGTTAGCCCGGGTGTATTTTCTTCTGCATTGAATGCACTTGTTTCTGGCTTCTGCTATTTCATCGTTCCACCAGTATACCGGCTTTTTGTGACTGGGCTTTTTCTTAGGCATTGCTTTATTGCAGGCTGTGTTCGTGGCTCGGATGAGGTCTTCGGTATTCCTTATATCAGCATCTGTCAGAGACTCTTGGAATGTCTCCCGATTCAGCAAGCGCAGGTTCCAACCATTGCTTTCGGCTTTTCTCGTAACTGCTTCTTTTTTCCCTACTTGGTAGGTAATGTATTTATGACCACTCATGGTTTCTTCATCTAGGACCTGCCAGTTGGTAACCTTGCTTGCAACGTCTGAACTGGTCACTGTTATATCAGGTCTAGACGTTTTAGGTCCCCTTACGAAGGTTGGCTCAGTGCCGGAGTTAGCAATAAGTAAGTCCAGGTCTGCCAGCATATCTAGGAAGTACCGTCCTCTCTTATCATTCTTTTTGCTTCCCCATGCTTTAGAGGCGGCATTAAAGTCTCCTGCGACTATTATTGGACCCTCTTGGCATTTCACACTTTCCCGTAGTTCATCAAGGTCTTCTTCATACTGTTTATAACTACAGTTTGGTGATATATAGCAACTGTATATAGTGATTCCAGTCAATCGTACGCCTAGGAAGCCGTTTCCTTTGAAGGTTTTTTCAACTACTATAGATTTATTGAATAAGACTATAGCCGCGTCTCCTCTTTTATCTCTCTCCCAGCCAGCAGCTTCAGCAATTTTACGATTTGGCTCCGCTATTAATGCAAGATCAATGTTCCTATTTGAAACCGTCACCGCGAGGAGACCGTGAGCGGCACGAACTCGGTCGGTGTTAATCTGGAGGATTTTAAGGGTCATTTTTATTTCTTTCTCTCCTTGCTGGCCCTGCAATATCTTCAGAGTCACGGCCTTGCTTGCTTCGTACTTTCACCTTTTTTTTGCTGCTGCCTTCGTACTCAGCATCCCTTATTGCTTTTCTAAAAAGCGGGCATCCAGTCACACCAGCTCTGTGGCCTGGCGTGTCACATAGCGGGCAGTGCTCTTCAGCCGTGCACGTGGCCATTTTATGTCCAGTTTTGCCGCACCTCCGACAATGATCTGCTCTATCTGGGCCCTTGCAGTTTACAGCAATATGCCCGGCCCCCCAGCATCTAAAACATTTATCAATGTTTACTCTTTTCCTTAGTCTACATCTTGACCATCCGATGGTGACCCATGGGTTGTTTCCCAGATTTCGAGTGAGATTGCTACTTATTGCGATAGTAGCGGTCTGGCAGCCGTATCTAGTAGGCCTTAAGGATCTGACTTGAGCCGGTACGCTTAATTCTACCTCAACTGATGTTTTCACCTCTTCTAGGTCTACATCAGCCTCAATTCCAGTAATATGGTAGATAGTTTCCCTTCCCATGCTTACTTCAGTTTTATCGTCTTTGTCCGTTAGTTTGGTTTTAAGGGCCTCCATGTGATTGGTGTCTCCCATTACTTTCATCATCACTTTACCTTCACCAGCCTTCTTCACGGATCGGATAGAAATCCCTAGCTGACGTATCTCTGAAGTAGTCACATTTGATTTAATTTTTTTGAGGACATCTGCATATGACCCCTCCCCTTTTATGATTACAACGATAAATACGCTTTTAAGTTTGTTAATCGAATGCAATCAAAATAAAATGATAGAATTTGAATGTGAAAACTTGATTATTACTAATAAATTTCCGCTAATTGCTTTAAAACGCAATTTTTACACACTTTTTTTTTTACACGAAAGTAAGGAGAACTATATTATGATGTGAGTTTTGCACCGAGGTTCTGCTTTACCACCTTAAGCTCGTAAGAGCTCATTTATCTATAAATTTTTGTTTGTGACAACAAAAGGCAATTTCAGTTTCCCGCCCTTGAATTAGATTTGAGACTGACGTTTGTCACCCAGCAGACCCGTTCTAAAACGTTTTTCTCACTGGAATCACTCGCAAGCGTTTCAAAACTAGATGTTTCCTCTCTTTCTTGTATTTAGCTTTGTCTCTTTCTATTAAACGAGTGACATATCGCACTACCATCGCACGTTTTGTTACTTCATTACTCCTACATTATAATTGTGTATGCAGTTTATATTATGTCTTGATGTTACCATGGTTATCTATATTGTTGTTATTTATCTTATCATGTGAAATGTATTTTCGAGCCAATTGTTACTGCATGGATAAAACCCTTCGATACTTTATTTCACGTTTCTTTTGCAGGTATAAAACAGGAAATTCTGGATACAGAAGAAAATTGTTCAGTGTCGGTAAAGCAAGAGCCAGATCAGGAACAGATGGCGGTACTGAATACGATTCCTATAAAAATGGAATGCGAAGAAGCTCCCAACACTTCTGTAAGTCAATGTTTTTGTTTCTTCTTCTTCTTTGGCGGGCTCAGTTTCCGTCTCTCATTTGGACCTTTGTGCGTAGAAATAGTGGGACCAGCTATTCTAACCAGCCCAGCTCACACCAGAATCCCTAGAGATGACCTCGGTCGCCACCATAGGTGTGCGCAAGGTCTATAAATCAGGTGGGCACAAGCAGAGGCAGAAAGGGGCCCAATTTTCAGTAAATTATAAAAGAAGTTTGATTTTATTTTTAAATTCTATAATTTGATAGGGAAAGATAGTCACACAATCGTTTGCATAAATGCAACAGCGTAACTCCTCTTGCATGAAGATACACCGAGAAAACTGTTCATCATAAAATAAAGTGAATTCAGATAAAATTATGATGATTCACGTAAAGTAGGTAGCATACGGACATCACAACAAAATACGAGGAAACTCCTGTTGCTGCTGCTAGCGTTTTATTATGACGCACTGTCTCTATTACTTTGTAGAAAGCAGATAGAATTATGCGCTCCGTCACGGCTTTTATGGTGACAGTAAGCATACCGTAGTGTGACGGACCTCTTTTATGGGCATAATGTAATACGAAAATGATAATCTTATTTTCTGTGACCAATTTTTCGGTGATCTGTCATCATAATATTTTCAATTTCTTTTTTCAATTTCTTTATTCGGAATAACAACAGCTTAATATTGCGTTACTTAACTTAAAAACTTGATTATTTCCTCAAACGTTTTAATTACAGCACGATATTTCCCAATTATCCCCAAATTAAAAAATGCTATTTTATAATGAAGCCAAAAAGACATTTTTCTCAGTGTATGTTTGCCAAACGCGACGGCGCGGCGTATGAAATTGAATAGTGCGATGCGGGCCTGTTGTGTAAAGTAACTAGCATATCAGCCAGACCCTGTCAAAAGCCTTCGAAATGTCAACAGGCCCGCAAAGAGTCTCACCTCTGTCTATGGCTTCCCCTAGTAGTAAATGGCATAAACTAAATCACTGGAGGCCGAAAAAACGCGGAATTGCGTGACAATAAGATACGATAAGATAAGATAAGATAATCATTTATTAATCACCACAACACAAAACACATGACATGACAAAATAAAAGGACTTAACTCTAACAATTTTTAACAATGAGACGCAGTACATTAAAACTTAATTAATGACACACACACAGTCATGTAACATAATATATCATGTGTCGTGACAAAAAAAGGGCTCTAAACTCAGCATGTGCTGCAATGTACACAGTACAAACTGCAGCGCTGTTATTCTGCCAGAGCCTAATAGTGGTGACTAGCCAATAATAGACTGCGTAGGTGTCAGCACACAACGTGCTAAGATCCTCGGTGAACCGGGGTCGCATCGCCAGTCCTGTGGCGACCTGTGGGCACAGGTGGGCACGTGCGTTTAAATATCGCGCTTGGGGCTGAGCGAGGGCCCTTCTCTCCCCCTACTTTACACAGCACACCCCTCTTATACGCCGCCGTCGTCGCGGCCCCCTTTGGGTTCAAAGTGCCCCTTAGGTATAAACAAGTTAAGGATTCAAACACAAAAAAATGGATATCCTGTTTGGGATTGAGCGAGGGCCCCTCTACTTTTTTTTAACGTTTTTTTGCCGTTTTTATAATGGTACGGAACCCTTCGTGCGCGAGTCTGACTCGCACTTTGCCGGTTTTTAGGGTTCCGTAGTCCGAAAAGGAACCCTTATAGTTTCGCCATATCCGTCTGTCTGTCTGTCCGCGGCTTAGCGCAGAGACTATTGGTACTAGAAAGCTGTAATTTGACATGGATATAAATATTAATCACGCCGACAAAATGGTAAAATAAAATAATTTATACTTGCGATTGTCGGCACTTGGTGAAACTTGGAAAACATCACAATTAAATTCACTTGTACTTGTTTCACTGCTTTTAATTTTAAGGTTTACACGTTAATTTTAAGCCGTTAAAAATGTACACAATGATTATGTCGAATATATTATTTTCGTTTCGACATAATCATTGTGTACATTTTTAACGGCTCGTCGTAATGTTTGTTTAATTTCCTGAATTTCTGTATCCCTTGAGAATGGTGTATTAACCGAAACCGGTCGGGATTAACGTGTAAACCTTAAAATTAAAAGCAGTGAAACCAGTACAAGTGAATTTAATTGTGATGTAAAATGAAATTTTGAAAAAAAAAAATTTTATGGGTACCTCCGTACAAGTAACTGGGGATGAATTTTTTTCCTCGTCTATCCCATAGTGTGAGGTATCGTTAGATAGGCCGTTCAAAAACATTGTGTGTGTGAAAACCTTTTTTCGATTTAGGGATCCGTTGGTGAAATATTAAGCCTTAAAGTGAAAATTTTAGTTAGAGTGGAGCGTCCCCCTCCTGCCGGCTAAACGGTTGTTTATAGAAATGTGAAAAAATTCATAGAAGTATATAATGAATTTAAAAGGAAAACTATCACAGCTAAGTAGGCTTTACAGGTTTACGAGTACAGGTCGCGCCAAACTTTTGGCCCCGTATAATGTATGGGACCAGAAGTTTGGCGCGGTCTGTATTAGTAGACCAACTTATTTTTTAAATATTCATGATGTCATGTCAACTCACTCTAATTCGAACCAACTATAAATTGTAACAGGCCCTTTTGTATTATTTTGTTAATTTATTACCTATTTGTATTATGGATGTCTGAATATAATTTGCAATATTCCGCTAAACAATTCTTGTCGTGCTATTCAAAATGCAGACTCGTGCACCGCCCGCCCGCCCGCATAAAAACATGCAACAAGCAATACAAGCAAAGCAATCTTAAATAACAAGCAAGAAAACTTATCATACTGTTCTTTAACTTTCAAGTGGTATTTTTATAACGAAATTATTTTTTGAAGATCTAGTACTTTTATATCAAATTAAAAAAGTATATTCCTTTAAAAAAAATCGACAATTAGTTGCTGTTATGGTATTCCGGACAATTCGAATTTTAATGAATGTACCTATAGTATTCCTTGATTCGCACTAGTTACATTAAAAGGCCGCTGCTGGGTATAAACATCTTTTGAAGACTACCTTTTGGCGTCGTGATGCGATCCCCTGCTTACCAGCTTGTGTTATTCACCCATCTTCTTGTTGGTCTGCTAACAGATTGATGTCCCTCTCTGTATTATTAGTAAGTACTCCAGTCCAATCTAGATATTGATTTATTTCCTTGCATTTTATTTTCAGGATATGTCGGCCGATGATTACTTGGTACATAGGTGTGATGAAATCAAAACTGAAGAGGAACCCGAATATATTGTGAGTATCAAGAAACGAGTTCTTGGTTTATAAAACCTTCAGCATTTTATGTAATACCTCAAGCTATTCGCTCGTAACTTCGTCTGTGTAGATTACGTCCTTAAGGACTCTATTCTAAATTTCATGTTTCTATCTTCTTCTATCTTCAGTAGTAGAGGGTGTGTGTTGTCTATTAGTTAGTCATTCAGTCATGGATCTGTTGTTGAAAATAATAGATTTAGCTTAAAAGAACTTCACGTATGGTTTCAATTTGACTATGCCATGCCTATATATATATGAAATGGCACTATTTGTCAAATGCAATCTCCATTTATTTGAAAAGTTTAAAAGTAAAAGATATCAGAATTTAATTGCTTCTATTTCCATCAAAAAAGAAAATCTTAACTAAGAGTTTCTTGGGGATGGCTCATAAGATATACAATAAACTACCTAATACGCTTCGCGACACGCCAAATATTTTTAATTTCAAATCCTCTCTTAAGAAGATCTTGCTGAGTAAGGCCTACTATACCGCGACTGAGTTCCTACAAGACAATCAAGTGGAAACTTAAATTATTGTTGGAGGGCTAGTGGTCATATTAGATCATTGTTAATTTTAATTTTAATGTAATTTTCATATATTTTCTGTTTATTCTGTAAATAATTATTTAATTTTAGTAATAAGAATTATTTTGTATGCCTTTTGGTGCAACATAGCTTTTAACATCTTAAATTACCTATGTTGAACAAAGAAATATTTATGATTTATGATTAGTTATAAATAACCACATTGTGATTAGGCCTTTTCGATTTTCTTCTGACAATTATGATTAAATACGAAAGTAAAACTTGGATGAAAAAAAAAAAAAAATTGGATGAATAAGAATTTAACCTTGTGCTGGTAGGTAAGTCGTCAGTATGAATTTGGTTGCATCAATCATGGGTGTAAAAAGACCGCTACCATTAAATTAAACCACATATTGGTGTCGATTCGGTGTAACACGACTTAACTTATTTGACAGGACTAAAACATAATGTAAGGATTCTGTCTTTTTCTTTCTGTATCGAAAAGACAAGGACAGGACGCTTAAAATAAAGTTAGTCCTGTTAAATTAGTTAAGTCGTGTTATAAGTCAACGCAGGTAAAAAGAGCTCCGGGGCATCAGTGGAAGGGATATGGTTGCGCATGGGGGTATAGTCGCGCACAAAAAGGCTTGGGTGTAATATTGTTTGATTACGTAAGTAAAATGTTTATTGTAGAATAACATCGGCACGACAGCAATTTTTAACAGGTTAGAAATAAAAATATACTGTGACTGTTGATTTAGTCCACAACTTGCGTCACAAGAGTGTTAATCTACCTACATGATGCTTATTCCAAAAAAAATGCATACAAAAACAAAATACTTCTACCAGCTTCGTTCCTCATGCAACAGTAAACATTGCGAATAATTTTTATTTCTTTTCTCTGCAAACCCATTGTAACACAAATACATTTTTGCGCGTGACTGTATTTTGAGGTCGACCAAACGTGGACACTGCGCCGTGAAGCGAAAGTTACCAATCACGAGACAGCAAATCCACGCGCCAGGTACTTTCCCCGTCGCGGCCGCCCGCGCCGCACATCATACCACCAATTTGGTCAGTAATTCGCTCACTGCGCAGGTACATCGCTCGGAGCTCTTTTTACCTGCGTTGACTTATACACCGAATCGACACCATTGTACTGATCATACTAAACACTTTTCCCAAGAAACATACCAGCGCTAACCATTAGTTTGGGAAATAATTGAGTTTCAAACAAATTGTATAAACCCCAACGCACCAAGATACGGGCGTTTTTTGAGACAACGTCTTCAGTAAAACAGCTGTTCACGCGAAGCCCTCTAGAATAGACTTTGCTACCACGAGATAAAGTCTTTAAGTTACTGTTGAATACCTTCTTTGAATATTTGCGCAGGTATTGTTCTTCAGAAAGTTTGATCAGTAGAGTATGTGGTTTTATTTAAAGGCCGCAGTCCATTTACAGCCTGTATTTTATGTTTTCAGAACAAACAAGACTACTTAGAAATTGAAATGGAACGATTCACGAAACCGAGTCTAGCTCAACCAGCATCTGCATCGTTATCAGGTAGGAATTATTTATTCCATTCATCCATCCATCAGCCTGTTTCGTCCACTGCTGGACATAGGCCTTTCCAAGATTTCGGCACTCTTGACGGTCCTCCTGGAAGAAATACCTATACTCACACACGCTGGGCAAGCGGGTTGGTGAGCGCCGTGCTGAAACTCTCACATCAGTGACGTCGCGCCCGTCACCAATCTGTTTTTAGGGTTCCGTGCCTCAAAAGGAAAAAAACTGAGCCCATACAGGATCACTTTGTTGTGTTTGTCCGTCCGTCTGTCTGTCAAGTACTGTGCTGTACGTGGTCTCCATTCTAACGCCTTTCGCCCCCAACGGCTATCAACGTAAACAATGGACACGATGTATTTTCGCTGTGACAATCAGTAATCAGCATCAAACATGTCATGCTACTTCTATTTACAAATTGGCCTACAGGCTGCCAGTGGTGTGCCAATATAAAACCTTCAACTATTGTACTGACACAGTTTAAAAATCCATACAGTTGTCCAACGAAAGCGCTCAGACAGAGCAATTGTGCGGGGCCTGCAGGGCGAGCGAGAGGCGGGAGGTAAGCCACCGAGCTACATCGGAGCCTCGCCCCGCAGGCCCCGCACAACGGCAATTTCCGCGTGGCCAAACTATGGAAGTGACAGATGATTTATTTATATCCAGTATTTTGACAGATGTCAAAATTGACAGATGATTTATTTTCATCCAGTATTTTGACAGATGTCAAAATTGACAGTCAATGAGTTTTTCATAGATTTTTTGACAGATGTCAAAATTGACAGATAATCGAAAAATCTATGAATCATTTGACATGTCAAAAAATCTATGAAAAACTCATTATATGTCAATTTTGACATCTGCCAAAATACTGGTTTAAAATAAGTCATCTGTCAATTTTGACATCTGTTAAAATACTTAATAAAAAAAATCATCTGTCACTTTGACATCTGTACAAAAAATAAATCATTTGGTACCAAAGAGCGAAAAAAAAACGCGATAGTTCCATCATGTAATATAGTTACATGATGTAACTACAATTGAATATAACTCAGAAGGAGAGTTTGGCTACGAGGAAAAGAGTTTCCTGTGGCTAAACTGGTTTGGCAAAATAGTTTGGCCACGAGTAAATTTGCCCGCACAACTGCTCCGTCCGAACATCTTCGTTGGACAACTTTATGGATTTCTAAACTGTGGTATTAGTCCAACTATTTTTACCTATTTCTTTCCCAACCGGTTTTTTTCAAGGGGTATTGAATGTTGTACCTATAGAATAAATAAATACATTTATAGCACACTGTGACCTAAACCCGCACTTTACGCACGCTTTTCCGTGACCTAAGTTGCCTATTATTGCACGGCGCTTAGCACCCTCGCTGCGCTCGGGCGCTAACACGCCGTGTAATAATAGGCAACTTAGGTCACACGTATCGTAATGTGCTATTAGATTTAGAACGCTCGCCACTCAATCTTGAGACCCAAGTTCCATCCCGGTTGGGCATGCACCTATAGGTATAAGTTTATGTACGGGAGGTCAGCTCAAAGCGGTTACCTTAATTTTGTTATTTTACAAAAACTTGTTACAAATGAAAGTAAAATTTAATAAAGTTTTATAATGTAAAAGCTTTTTCGAAATTTATTTATAAATAACATCACAGCCAGCAAATTACGGTCAAAAACCGCTTTGCCCAAGGGGGGTGCCTAAAGCGGTTACGGGTGTTGGGCAAAGCAGACTATTTTACCATTTTCTTAATTAATTACTAAATTACTATTTAATTAAGTGCCACGACATAAAATTCCAAAATATGAAAAAGATTTAATCAACGAAAATAAAATAAAAACTAAAACAAATATATGTAACATCTTTTCGAAAAACTAATTAAATTCTTACATGTTATTTGCATTTGTTCTTTTATTAAGCTATGAATTGGTCTTATAATCATATACCTACAAATAATACCACTCATTTTTATCAGTCTTGCAATCAACTTAATAATATTAATTAAAAAAATGCTTAAGCATTAGATTTCTTGGCAATAGTCACAATAAAGTTTCTTAGCGGATGATCCTGTTTCTACATGTCTGCGCAATGTTGTCAGGGGGATATTGTATTTTTTCGCTATAGATTTTATTGAGCTAAGATTTTATTTTACTTCCCTTATAGCATTTTCTATCCCTTCTTCGTCCCATGACACCTGCGTGGTTTTTATTTTATAATTGTTCACCATCTGCAAATAAATAGGTACTCTGTCACTTTCAAAATTCATACCCGGTTAGTGACCGCTTTGCCCGAGCCGTTTTGCCTTTTAACCGCCATTTTGTTTTAAATCGAGACCTCAGTAGGAGATAGTAGCGGGTTCTGCCCCCTACTTCGTCATTATAATTAGACCATGCGCAGTATGATAGTGTGGAGTATCAAGAAGTCTAATTATCGTAGATTTTGAAAAGTAATCGAGTTCGTATTATGTCTCGTGTAACTTGGTGTAGTGTGACGTCCACGGCGACATCCCCCGGGGTGTTGTAGTTGTTGATGATGACGAGATGATGCAGAAGAAGGATGGTGTTGGTGGTGTCGGTGGTGGGATGGTCGATGACGCCGGCGGCAGCGTCGGCGGTAGCTCTAGCGCTACCGCCGACGCTGCCGCCGGCGTAAGTGCTGGTCAGGTGTGTGCAGCAGGTAACTAGAGAGAGAGAGCGAGCTGACGAGATGCGGTTCCAACGCCGGCGGCAGCGTCGGCAGTGGCTCAAGCGCTACCGCCACCGCTGGCGCTACCGCCGGCGTAAGTGCTGGTCAGGTGTGTGCAGCAGGTAACTAGAGAGAGAGTGAGCTGACGAGATGCGGTTCCAACGCCGGCGGCAGTGTCGGCAGTGGCTCAAGCGCTACCGCCACCGCTGGCGCTACCGCCGGCGTAAGTGCTGGTCAGGTGTGTGCAGCAGGTAACTAGAGAGAGAGCAAGCTGACGAGATGCGGTTCCAACGCCGGCGGCAGTGTCGGCAGTGGCTCAAGCGCTACCGCCACCGCTGGCGCTACCGCCGGCGTAAGTGCTGGTCAGGTATGTGCAGCAGGTAACTAGAGAGAGAGAGCGAGCTGACGAGATGCGGTTCCAACGCCGGCGGCAGCGTCGGCAGTGGCTCAAGCGCTACCGCCACCGCTGGCGCTACCGCCGGCGTAAGTGCTGGTCAGGTGTGTGCAGCACGTAACTAGAGAGAGAGAGAGCGAGCTGGGTCAGGTCATCAGGTGTGTGCAGCAGGTAACTAGAGAGAGAGAGAGAGAGCGAGAGCGAGCTGGGTCAGATCATCATCATCGTATGGCCTTGGTATCCTGCTTTATCTATTATATATACAGCTACAATTCTAAATCCAGGTTTGATGGTCATACTTTTGCCTGAGGTGTTAGCTTATGTAGCTAGGTCAGGTGTGTGTATGTTTTACAGGTGCTGTTCACTGTTCGTTTTAAACTGTATCTGTGGTATAGGTGTTGTTCACTGTTCGCTTTAAGCTGTATCTGTTTTTACAGACGCTGTTTACTGTTCGCTTTAAACTGCATCAATCTCAGTTCCATTTATTTCATAACGAATATCTTGAAACAGGAAAGCTGGTGCATTATTGACGAAAGTGGCGTCCGCTTCAATGTTCCCCTCCACTAAAAGCTGACTTTCACAAGGTAACACTTTGAGGTCCTGACTGTTTACCTTGATACGAATCTCATCATTATTCTTATATGAGTCATTATAGGGATTATAAGGATGATTATATGATTATAGGGATTCAACACTTTCTATACTAGCATCAAAAATGCTCCAATCACTTATTTGCTACAAGATCAGAATAAAAAAACAATATTAGGTGCGTTTTATGAACAATAGTTGCAAAAGGTGAAGTATCCAGATATATATCTAGTAGAGAAAGTGATAAAACGAAAAGGTAATAAAGTATTTGTGAAGTGGCTTGGAATTAATGAAAAGAGTTGGATAAATAAAGATAATATTGTTGAAAAGTACTGTGTTTTATTTTTATACGTGGGACGCACTATAAGTTTCCGGAATGAATATGAAAAAATACAATTAAAGGTACAAAATTAATTTATTGTTTTTCAAAATAATCTCCCTTGGCGTCTATGCACTTTTTCATTCGATCAAACCAGTTTTGAAAACTTTTGTGCCACTCCCCTGTGGTGACCTCTGAAACGTGTTTTTCATACTCCTCGACAGCCTCTTCTGGTGATGAAAATCGTTGACCGCGTAATTGGTTCTTAATTTTTGGGAACAGAAAAAAGTCACAAGGTGCCAGGTCGGGACTGTATGCAGGATGACTCATGAGTTCTACATTTTTCGTCTTCAAAAAGTCGTTTGTCTGTCTGGCCGTGTGAGAACTAGCATTGTCGTGGTGCAGGATGATACGGCGTTTACGGTTATTTTTACGGAGTTCGTCAATAACTTCCGGCAAACAAATGGTCGTGTACCAGTCACTATTCACGGTACGACGATTCTCTAAAGCAACAGTAGCCACGTGTCCAGTTTTATTAAAAAAAGAAGCAATCATCCGCTTAGATGCACTTTTCACGCGCGCCACTTTGGTTGGTTTCGGCTCATCTTGAAAGACCCATACGCTCGATTGCTGCTTTGTTTTGGGATCGTAGCAATAAATCCATGTTTCGTCACCTGTTACTATGTCCCACACCAAATTTGACGCACCTTCGTTGAATCTGGTAAGCATGGCACTGCACCAAGTGACGCGGTCCGTTTTTTGAGCCTCGGTCAAGTTGTGTGGGATCCACCGCGAGCACAGCTTTCTCACACCCAAATGTTTGTGTAGGATTGATTGTATTTGACTCATGCCTATTTCTAAGGATGCGCGAATTTCATGGTAGGTCACATGCCTGTCTGTTTCAATCATACGGCGCACAGCATCGATGTTTTTGTTGGTCACAGCGGTGGACGGCCGACCATCGCGAGATTCGTCACTGAGATTGATACGACCACGCTTGAATTCTGCAAACCAGCTATAAACAGTCGTCTTGCATGGTGCTTCATTGCCAAAAGCTGTTTCAAGCCGAGCGATGCTCTGTTGAGCTGTCAAATTACACTTAAAATCGTAGAAAATCATACTACGAAAATTTTCCCGAGTTAAATCCATGTTGATGCAGACACACAATTTTTTAAATGGCGCCACAAGGTAAAAACAAAAGACAGTCAGATGAAACAAACTGCATTCTACAGCCAAAGAGTTCTATTTTCAAATGTTGCAATAAATTTTTAAATATTGTTTATGTAAGTGGCCAGTTCCGGAAACTTTTAGTGTTACCTATGTACTATGATGATAAGTAGAGTTCATTGAATGTAAAACTGTACTCGGTCAAGGTTGAGAGATAACAATACTGAATCAGGGAAGAGATAGTAACTAAAACAACTGGTTAACGACTATAATTGTACAAGTTTATTAATCCTAAAATTAACAATATACCTACATATAAAAAAAAATGAAAAAAGAAATCATTGGTTTTACACTCTATAAATTATTAACAAATATATTTCACATGTGATTCCAAAAAAAAATTCACCAATAACACAAAAAATAATGTTTAATAACTTATAAAATCTACACATTGTAAATTGTATTTGGAAAACATTCGAAGGCAGTTCATTTAATATATTTCTAAAATCTTCATAATTCACTGTTATACCGTTTATATATTCGATATCTATCTATCTATCTATCTATCAGCCTGATTCGTCCACTGCTGGACATAGGCCTTTCCAGGATTTCGCCACTCTTGGCGGTCCTCCTGGAAGAAAAACCCATACTCAGACACGTTGGGCAGGCGGGTGGTGAGCGCGGTGCCGAAACCCTTGCACCAGTGACGCCGCTGCCCATCACCAGTCTGATTTAGATAAGGCCCGGCAATTGGGGATGGATATACCGCCATCCATCGGTCCCAGGCAATGGTGGGCCGCCTGGTTTTTTTGCCTGAGAGCTGTCCTCTTACTCTCCCCCGAATAACTTCGGGAGGATTTGCGAGTAAGATGGTGGTACCTCCACAGTCGAGCCCGGCATTAGCTCTACCACCTCTATATTCGATATTCCATGATATATTATCCCACGAATTAATTCGTAAAATTCATAATTTCCCTCCGTTAATTCATACATCTTCTTAAGAAGTTTTTCCAAATCTTGCAGAAATTTTATTAACGGTGTCGATCTGGTCCATAGTTTGATTAATTTATTCCTCTCCAAGCTATTGATCCACTGGCTTTTCCTGTAGTCGTCGATCATGATTCTGTATAAGGAAAAAAACATAATTAAATTAATAGATAATATATATTATAAATTTTATTAATAGATAATACAATAGGTGACCCTGTAAATGAGAAATTGATACTTTATCCTTACATATAACTGAGAAGACTAAAAAACTATAATAATAATAATAATAATAAATAACCTTTGCTAATGATGAAATTTGTTGAGGGTATTGTTGAGAGTAGTATTGTTAAAGTATAAAATGTACATTGCTAGTCTTCGTCTTCTTCATCTCTTGCAATCATACTAATGTCACGATACAAATACCGGATTTCAGGTATTCTATGATGTAAAATTCAAACATACAAAATCTGGATGGGAGAGTTACGTGTCCTATTTTCAGACATACAATAACTTCCTGTTTATTAACTTCGAATTCAAAAATTTAATTCAAATGAATAAAAATCAATGAGATTAGACACTCTTATAGCAAACTTCTTATCTCGTAACATCCGTTGCAATAACCATCCATTACAATTTAGGAATCGGTAATGTTTGAGAATCCTAACTTGACATAGAGCATATGCAAAACTTGTTTTATTTTCAATGAAAATTTCATTTAATCATCTACGGAACCAAAGAAATGTATACGAGTTCACTCTTTATAATAATACAATGTAGTTAACAAAGAGTTTTATCTTATCTAACACAAATGTCGGTGGTTGCAAATATTGTCGGTTTTGATATCTAAATTAAAATAGACAAAATAAAAACATTTATATATTCATAAAAAAAGTTTACATCGTCATCATCAACACTATCACCGCTCTTAGAGCCTACCTACCGCTGATCAGCTTCACACACATAACCAACACTTGCACCAGCGCCACCACCGCCGCTAGACGTTGGAACCGCATCTCGTCAGCTCGCTCTCTCTCTAGTTACCTGCTGCACACACCTGACCAGCACTTACGCCGGCGGTAGCGCCAGCGGTGGCGGTAGCGCTAGAGCCACCGCCGACGCTACCGCCGGCGTCATCGACCACCCACCACTACCAACACCATCCTTCTTCTGCATCATCTCATCATCATCAACAATTACAACACCCCGGGGGATGTCGCCGTGGACGTCACACTACACCAAGTTACACGAGACATAATACGAACTCGATTACTTTTCAGTAACCACGATCATTAGACTTCTTGATACTCCACACTATCATACTACGCATGGTCTAATTATAATGACGAAGTAGGGGGCAGAACCCGCTACTATCTCCTACTGACCTCTGTTCTAAGCGTTACCACATGTTCGATCAAATATCACAGAAAAATTACCAGATAGACACAAAACAATATGAAACTAGTGATAGTAACCAGAGGTAGCTACTTTTGGCCAATACAGAACGAACTTACCTTGCATTTTTTTTGTCGGAGCGGCGAAAATGATTTTTTTGTTGTTACACACGTACGCGCGACCCAAACTCTTTCTGGCGACTGCGTAGGAGAAGGAGAGGGCGGGGGGAAAGCAGTACTACAACGAGACAATGTCACATTACCACTTAAAATGACCGGATAATCAGACCTATTCGCTTTGCCTTCTATGGTCGCATTAAGCTGTCTTCCCTATACAAAGTAAAGCCTGAATGCTTTAATTTTAGTTTTAGTGCTCTCAAAACTAAATTTTCTTTATTCCAAAGTAGTTCTTTAGTGTTAATAACAGAAGCTATATTACTTTGGAGAAATTTAAGTTTTTACAGTACTAAAATAATCATTTACAAAAAAAAATAACCGACTTCAAATGTTATAGCAGGCATTCACATAAAAGTTTAAAATAATTACATACTGACCGATGGTACCAAAATAACACTTTTGCCGACTTCTTTCTTCCTGAAACAGGAGTACTAGAAACTCTAGAAGTCGGCCCTCATTGGTTTTTGTGTTCTATACCTTGGGGTATAAAGGACTTCTAGATAACATAATGTTTTAGGAAGAGAAGAGTCGGCAAAAGTGTTATTTTGGTACCATCGGTCAGCATGTAATTATTTTAAACTTTTTAGTGAATGTCTGCTATAATAATTGAAGTTAGTTGTTATTTTTTTGTTAAAAGTTCATTTATTCCACGCTTTTTGGTGTTGACGAATTAAATTGTGAATAATGGGTGGACTACAATGAGCACTGTGATTGCTTCAATCGCAAATGGTGCGCCGTTGACCATTTTCTAAGGTAGTAATATCCTGCAATGAGCACACTAACACAAAGCGATTGTCGCAATTTAGAGTTATGTGCTGTCACCCTTTGGAGAGTTCTATGGTGATTAGGCCAGGATCGTAGGTCATGTGGACATATGTCAATTTTCAAGTAACACCCTGCAATTAGCATCCTGGTACAAAGCGTTTGCCGCAATATCGAGTGATATGTTGTCACCCATTGAGGAGTTCTGCTGCCTATCTCTGATGACTATCATCAGATCACAACTAAAAAGGGACCTACCTGGAAACAAACTCTTTCAAAGTAACGAAACCTAAAATCTGCGTTTTTTTTCCTGTTTATGGAGAAGATTATTCCAATCAACAGAAAAATATTCGAACACTTTTAATAATTTCATCCATTATCTATTGATACATAATTATATGTAAATTGAAGGCGATGTCATAATATTAAGGTCTTTAAATATTTGTCTTAAGCTATGTCTCGAGGGTAATTGGAGTATAGTTCTTACTGCCCTTTTCTGTAATATATAGGTACGTTCAGCATCAGCTGCGTTACCCCATACAAGAGTACATAATACTGTACAAGTAACTGAAGTAAACAATTTTAGCTATTTGCATGTCCGTTAGTCGCCTAATGTTACGGATTGCAAACACGGCAGAGCAAAGTCTCTTTGACAAGTTATCGATGTGCCAGCGAAGTTTTTCGTTAACTATTAAACCTAGAAATTTGACACTATTTTTAAAGGGATGCGTTTCGTTGTTAACTTCGAGCATACTGTCTTGTTTGTCACAACGCAGAGTAAATCTAATGGAGTTAGTTTTAGAAGCATTTTATAAGAAGCTGTTCGAGGAGAACAATTTGTTTATGATTTTCAGGGCATTATTGATGCAATCTGCTTCAATTTTATTTTTTTCTTATTTAAATATTAAAGAAGTATCGTCAGCAAACATGACTATGTTAGTAATCTTTCCCACAAAATAGCTCAAGTCATTGATATACCAGAAAAAAAAATGAGCCAAAAATTTATCCCCGACGAACTCCCATCTTGATACGAGAACCACTTGACTTAACTCCCCCTATGTCTACGTGCTGTATTCTATCTTTTAGATAAGAATAAATTAAATCGAAGTCTTGTTCTTTAACTCCGTAAAACTCTAGGTTTTTTATGAGAATAGCATGATCCACACAGTTGAATGCCTTGGAGAGATCATAAAAGAAACCTATGGCATCATTGCACCCCTCCCAAGCCGCGAATATTATTTCTTTGTTGTTGCTGATTTTATTCATATTCATATTCTTTATTGCACACAGTTATTAATATATACAAGTATTCTTAAATTAAATGTGCTATAGGCATTATATTTTATTAATATATATTTTATTAATATATATTTTGAAAGAGATTTCTACCAGCAAAACCTAGGTGCTAAGGACATGTTAGTGAAAAAGTGCATGATCCACAAAAGTGCACACATAAAGAAAAATACATAATTGATTAAAAAAAAAACAAATTTAGATACAATATCGACTTAAAAGTAGCCTTAACATACTCGTTAAATAAATCAGCATAAATTGCATAAAAATTAAAATAATATATAAAAAGCTCTAATACACATACTTAAATACTGTGTATATAAATGGACATACCAGGTGTAAATAGAGTGCGACCATTAAATGAAACCACATATTCTACCGACCCTACTGAACCACTTTTCCCAAGAGTCATACCCGCAGACATCCTTAGTTTAGGAAATAATTGAGTTCCAAACAAAACTGCGTGAACCCTAACGCACCGACATACGGGCGAGGTTAGAGAGAGCGTTGACCTCAAACAGCTGCAGGTTTCACGGTTTCACTAAGGATGTCTGCGGTTATGACTCTTGGGAAAAGTGGTTCAGTAGGGTCGGTAGAATATGTGGTTTCATTTAATGGTCGCATTCTATTTACACCCGATATACCTCCATAAACGTACTTACATAATACATATATGTTTTAAATAAAAATATAAACATATGTACATAAATAGTGTGTATATAAATCGGTATATCCATATATAAATATATATTTACAAGGTAAAAATATTCATAAATAAAATTTCTTCTGAAATAAGCTGATCGTTTGACAATCGCGAATCGAATTTTATTAAGTTTATCGTCCTTTACGTTACTTCAATTGTTCAATATTTATTTACTAATATTTCGATGTTTCCATAGTTGAAAACGTGGATGAATCCGGGCGAAATAGCCGCCGCATTTTTTCTTCGCCGAAGAAAAAGCGATCAAGGAGGACTGCAACAGAAAAGGAGGCTGTTGTAAATATGTATAAACATATGGAAAAGACCTGGCCCAGGGATTCGTATTCGTACAGAAGTGACATAGTCAATAAGACTGCACAAATAATGGGGACATCACCATCCTCTGTTTACAAATTTATAAAAGAAATGAGAACAACAGGTCACTTCAACTCTCCCCCCACGCCAACACCGATACCATCTATTATTGATACATTAGACGACTTAGAATTGAGTGCGATACGCCACAAACTAGATAAGTTTAATTTTAATGGTGAATTACATACTGTTGACAAGGCCCTGGCTGCTGTCAATGCAGATGACACGTTACCAAATTTCGGAAAGACTACATTTTGCAGATTACTACGTTCAACAGAAAAAGAGGCTGTTGTAAATATGTATAAACATGTAGAAGAGACCTGGCCCAGGGATTCGTATGCGTACAAAAGTGACATCGTCAATAAGACTGCACAAATAATGGGGACATCACCATCCTCTGTTTACAAATTTGTAAAAGAAATGAGAGCAATAGGTCGCCTCAACTCTCCCCCCACGCCGAAAAAAAAGCGACTAAGGAGTACTGCGATGCGTCCAACAAAAAAAGAGGCTGTTGTAAATATGTATAAACATGTAGAAGAGACCTGGCCCAGGGATTCGTATGCGTACAAAAGTGACATCGTTAACAAGACTGCACAAATAATGGGGACATCACCATCCTCTGTTTACAAATTTATAAAAGAAATGAGAACAACAGGTCGTCTCAACTCTCCCGCCACGCCAACATCGAGACCATCTATTATTCATACATTAGACATCTTGGACTTGAGTGCCATACGCCACAAACTAGATGAGTTTTATTTTAATAATGAATTGCCTACTGTTGACAAGGCCCTGGAAGCTGTCAATGCAGATTACACGTTACCAAATTTCAGAAGGACTACATTTTGCGAATTACTACGTAAACTACAATTTCAATTTGAAAAACGCAGTTGCAAGTGTGCACTTATGGACAGAGTGCAATGACATTGCAATGAAGAACTAAATAATAATAGTAACATTTTAAGAAAAATACGGATGAAACTTATGAATAAAGGCCACACTTTTAACTAAGTTTGGCAGGATGAGTCAAGTCTTGGAATAAAGCTCATGGTGAGGGTTTATCTACTAGTTAAAAAAATCACAGTGGAAAAGGAAAGAGACTTCCTGGAAGGGGGAGAATAAATATTTGAAATGATGGAGTCTACCACTCGGAAATCCATCCATTCATCCATCAGCCTGGTTCGTCCACTGCTGGACATAGGCTTTTCCAAGATTTCGCCACTCTCGATGGTCCTCTCTGGAAGAAGAGCTCCTCACGTCCAGATTTACTTTTCTGATTTTCTATACCGCAATGATAATTAAATTAAATTTTCTCCTGGAAGAAACTCGGAGATGATGCATAGAATTTTGAAAATCGGTTAAGCAAAGTTATTTTAAAATTAGAAATAAATTCTGTTATTGTCATAGACAATGCATCAGTCATAAAGAAATAAAAAAATATAAAAATTTCAAACCAATATAGTGAATTACAAAAAGAAAAAAGTACATCCTTTGACAAAACCGAAGTGAAAGATAAACGTCGATAAAAAAAAACTTAAGTAAAAGCGAGTCAGACTTTCCTACTTGACAGACTAAGAAAAGAGAATCACAGTGGTAAGGCTTTCACCTTAATACAATTATAATAACATTAGCACTGTAATAAATAAAATAAAAGAAAGTTTAGGATCTACGAGCGGCCGAATTTGATTTTTATTTACATAATGAAGTGAGAGTGCATTATAGGATAGAGAAATCAATTAAAAACAAATTCTCTGAGAAAAATAATCTCAGACAGGTCTTGAACCCGCGTCTCTGGTATCGTTGGCCTGTGATTTATCCAGTTTGTGCACCGTGACTTCTGAATTTTATTACTAATTGATATGCCACCTAGCTAGAGTTTCAAAAGCAATGGATTTCGCTGTCTATACCAATAGGGGTTGATCATTACTCGCGTCCGTCGGTTTACCCCAGAGACCTGACACGTGATCCCGGGAGTAATAAAATAGATTCACAGCGCCACGATTTACAGCGCCATCTGACCCTATAAGCCAAACTAAAATGACCTCTATATTCAAGAAGCGACAGTCCTCTTCACCGGGTCAGATAAGTTTGCTGCACTATATTTGTCGCAGACTCGACTAACGCCATCTATCGAGCCTAGTCGGAAACGTCAAGTAGTTCACTTGGGTATGGTCGATGCAGCGATAGCAACACTGGTTTGACTTCTGAAGTTTTGACGTTTCGTTCGGTCGGTGAAGTACTGTCCGGGCAGGGTGGCCAGATTGGGCGACATATCGCAAATTGGGCGACTTGACGAACAAAATTGCGAACATTTTTTAAGTTTTTGCGATGATCGCAATTTGGGCGACTTCAAAAATATTTTTTGCGATATTTGGGCGACTTTATATGCTTTTTTTATTATTACTATTTTTGAGTTTACTCTACATTGTTTACGGCCCTGGATACTTGTCCTCTAAAGCAAATAGTTTTGTATTGCATGGCTTTGTCAACATTGCCAGCTATAAAAAACTATTACAAATAAGAAACTTATTTTAAATTACCTATTTGGCAATGGAATGGAAGCAAATAAAACTGATTCAAAATTAAGGCGCCAAGCTAGATTATAAAATTATGAACTTAACTAAATGAAAAAATAAATGACGGGAAATGTCTTCAGATTCTGCAGATTTCTCCCTTCTTAACAAACGCGTTAAAAGGCAAATTCGTTTTGACCTGCGTCAACATATCACTCGCGTCATTGAAGACGCGATCCAGCGAAACACAGGCTCAAAAGTTTTTGCCCAGCAGTTAGGAAAGACCAATCTGACGAAGCTAAAGACAATAGAACCGTTATCAGTAGGCCAGAGAACCTCGCCGAAATCGAGAAATTTTATGGGCTCCTATATTCTTCACACGCTCTCAAGCCAACTGCTTGCGATGAAGACGACAAATGTGCACCTCTGGTCCTCCACTACACTGATGAACTCCCGGATGTCGAAATGGGTGAGATTATGAGAGCTCTTGAACAGCTGAAAAACAACAAGCCGCCGGGCGAGGACGGCATCACAACTTAACTCCTAAAAGCTGGAGGTTACCCTATACTCGGACAGCTACAAGACCTCTCTAATGCCGTCATTCGTATAGGTACTACGCCAAAGGAGTGGAGCAGGAGCCTGGTCATTTTGTTCTTCAAAAAAGGGGACAAAATCTTACTTAAGAACTATAGACCAATTGCGCTCCTGAGCCACACCTACAAGCTGTTCTCAAGACTTATCACGAATCGTCTCGCCCAACGATTTGACGACTTCAAACCTCCAGAGCAGGCTGGGTTTTGAAAAGGCTACAGCCCCGTGGACCGCATTCACAAGCTAAGGTAGGTTATACAGAAAAGTCAAGAGTATAATCAGCCCTTATGTCTAGCGTTTGTGGACTACGAGAAAGCCTTTGACTCCATCGAAACTTGGTCTGTTCTGCAGTCCCTACAGCGATGCCAAGTTGACTGGCGTTACGTGGAGTTGTTGAAATGTCTGTATGACTCCCCTACGATGTCCGTCCAAGTAGGTACAGGGTGTACAAACAAGACCGATACAATCTTCAGCGCGGCGTGAGACAGGGAGATGTTATGTCTCCAAAACTGTTTACCGCCGCGCTGGAGGACGTCTTTAAAACACTAGACTGGAATGGACGAGGCATAAACGTAAACGGAGTGTACATTTCACATCTTTGCTTTGCCGATGACATCGTGATAATGGCGGAATCACTGCAGGAACTGGAGGAAATGGTGCGTGGCCTTAGCGATTCTTCAAGACGAGTGGGCCTGCGGATGAATTTGGATAAGACTAAGGTCATGTCCAACTGTCACGTCATCCAAAGGCCACTAACCGTCGACAATGTCAGCATCGAAGTTGTTAAAAAATATGTTTATCTAGGTCAAGTCATACAGCTGGATAAAAACAACTTCGACGCTGAGGTTGACAGAAGAATATGCTTGGGTTGGGCAGCATTTGGACAGTTACGTCACATATTTACATCGTCAATACCGCAGTACTTAGGGCTAAGATGTACAACCAGTGCGTCCTTCCTGTGATGACGTATGGCACTGAGACGTTTTCTCTTATTAAGGGCCTGATCCACCGATTTAAGGTCGCTCAGCGAGCTATGGAGCGGGCTATGCTTGGAGTATCTCTGATGGATAGAATCCGAATAGATCTATCGGAGATCGAAAGTAACCGACGTAGCCTGCAGAAACAGTTAGTTGAAGTGGCAGTGGCGTAGCGTGTGTTTGCGCCGCCCGGGGCCGACCCGAATTTCGCCGCCCCCTTATTTTCATTATAACTCAAGACAATCAGTAAAAAGAAGTTTAAAAAATAATCTTACCTTATTTATTTACTACAAATTAACTCTTGAGGTTTTTTTCAGTGCAAAATCTTTTAGCAGTTTTCGATGTAAATTTAGCTAGGTTTGTCAGCCTCATTTGAGACATTGTTGAGCGGGGGTAATTTTTAATCAGTTTCAACTTAGAAAAGCTTATCTCACAGCTAGCGTTGCTGATTGCAGCTGCCAGAAAGATTCCAAGGCAAATAAGCTATATTAGGCGCCGCGCGCCGCAGCCGCGCGCAATTTTTGCAAAACTTTTCGAAATTTTTGCCGATCATGCCGCCTTCAGAAATCCGCCGCCCGGGGCCATGTCCCCCCCGGCCCCGACCACGCTACGCCACTGGGCAGTGGGCAGGCCATATTTGTCGCCGACATGTTGGCCGTTGGGGCCGAAAGGCTTTAGAATGGAATACGTCCAGCAAAGCGTAGTGTAGGCCGACCTCGTGCTCGCTGGACCGATGACACGAAGGACGTTGCGGGGGGCGGGCGGCTGGATGAGATAGACGGAGGACCGACATGAGTGGCAAAATTTGGAAAAGGCCTATGTCCAGCAGTGGACGAACACGGGCATGGATGGAAACTAAATTAATAATGCGCTTTTGGTCAATTTCTATACTAAGTAATTTTGCGCGATTTTGGGCGACTTGAGTTCGTATTTTCTGCGATCATCCGGCTTGTCTATCTGGCAACCCTGTGTCCGGGATGACTCTGTTTGGGAACGCGGAGACGAACGGTCATGGCTTTGAAAGTGCGTCGCTGTATCAAACTTACCGCGTTTCTCGACCAAGTAATCGGAATCTATCCGTCTGATCGTTGATTGTTTCTTATATTTGTTTGCAATAGTGAAAATAGATGTCTGTACTATATAACCAGACTATTATTTTGAGTTTTTCGCCATGCGTGACCCACCTGACAACGATCCCTCATACCCGCCGTCGTCATATTTTTTTTACCCAGATTTATAAAGAAGTCTCTAACGTTCGGGTTGGAGACAACACCCCAGCTGGAACTACGCGTCGGGCTGGGTTTTATTGGGTACTAGCTTTTGCCCGCGGTTTCACCTGCGTTGAATTAGTTTTTGTGTACTCCTATAAAATCAGTCAATATTATTTGGACTGTTACCTACAACAAACACAGCTGGTGAAATGTGTGTGTTATGCGCCTCTGTTTCCCATTTTGTGTCTCTTTTATAGTTTTTCCATGGGAACAAAGGAAAAAAGTAGTTTTTGTCCTATTCAAAGTCTAGAACTTAATTTATGCAAAATTTCAGCCTAATAGAAATCTGAAAGCTTATTTTCATCCCATGGGAACTGATTTATGGGATAAAAAGTAGCCTATGTCCTATTCCAGGTCTAGAACTACATTCATGTAAAATTTCAGCCCAATCGGTTCAGTAGTTACGGCGTGAAAGAGTAACAAACATCCATCCATACATCCAAACTTTCGCATTTATAATATTAGTGCGACTACGGGAGTCAGACTTGAGCCGGTCTGAAGCTTGCTCACACTCGCGGATGGTGCCTGACATGGGCTTGGACTCGTAGTGGCATGTTATTAGTTTCGACCTTTAACTTAGTGGTTTGAACTGCCGGAGTGCGAGAACGTTGTCTGTCCGGTATAGACAAGACTTAAAATGCAGTTACTCTCAAACTTTAGTGCATTGTTCTGTACAGTTTGTACAAATAAACGTAACCAAACATCGTCACGACATGAACCCCCAAAGGGGGTAACGCAGGTGTTCCCGAGATAAAAATGCATTGTAATATAGTGCCAAATTAAGGTGTACCGTTAATGCATATTTTTGAGGCTGAAGTGTGACGTATTGTTTTTAGTCAGGTTACATTCCCCATCATTATTCTCGATCTAAGTATTATTATTTCTTTGTTGTTGTTAATTTTATTAAGTCTATCGTCGTGTTACGTTTTTTTAGTTGTTCAATATTTCATTTCTAATATTTTGACGTTTCCGTAGTTGAAAACGTGGATGAACACGGACGAATCAGCCGCCGCATTTTTTCTTCGACGAAGAAAAAGCGACCAAGGAGGCCTATGATGCGTTCAACAGAAAAAAAGGCAGTTGTAAATATGTATAAACATGTCGAAAAGACCTGGCCCAGGGATTCGTATCCGTACAAAACTGACATAGTCAATAAGACTGCACAAATAATGGGACTGTCAAAATCCACTGTTCAGAGATTTATCAAAGAAAAGAGAACAACAGGTCGCCTTAACTCTCCCCCCACGCCAACACCGAGGCCATCTATTATTGATACATTAGATGACTTGGAATTGAGTGCGATACGCCACAAACTAGACGAGTTTAATTTGAATTGTGAATTACCTACTGTCAACAAAGCCCTGGCTGCTGTAAATGCAGATGACACGTTACCAAATTTCAGAAAGGGCACATTTTACAAATTACTACGTAAACTACAATTTAAAT
Organism: Ypsolopha scabrella; assembly: GCA_910592155.1. NCBI lineage: Eukaryota > Metazoa > Arthropoda > Insecta > Lepidoptera > Ypsolophidae > Ypsolopha > Ypsolopha scabrella. The sequence continues at coordinate 3,320,844 of OU342989.1, read as the reverse complement.
TTGAAAGTCGCAGGAGTGCACTTTTGCACAGAGTGCAATGACACTGTGCAGTGGCGAACTGAATAACAATAGTTAAATTGGAAGAAAAATACAGATGAAACTTGGCTCATTCAATAAAGGACACACTGTAAACAAATTTTGGCAGGATGAATCAATCAAGTCTTCGAAAAAAGCTCATCGTAAGTATTCGTGAGGGTTTATCTACTAGATTAAAAAATCACAGTGGAAAAGGATAGTTGTTCCATACAGGCTCAAATTGAGGCTTCCTGGAAAGCGGAAGATAAATATTTGAAATGATGATATTCTACCACTCGGAAATCCATCCATTCATCCATCAGCTTTCACCTCAATACAATCAAATTAGCATTGTAACTATTTACGCAAAAAAACTGTAAAAAAAAAGTTTAAGCGTTACTGTTCTCTTGTTTAGATTTTGTCCCACGACCGGCTGAGTGAAGTATAGAATGCATTACAAGATATAATAAAACCGGTCAAAGGCGGGTAGGACTCGTGCCCTGAGGGTTCCATACCATCAAATAAATTAATACACTTAAATTATTTAAATAAAAACTACAAAATTATCATAACCTAAATATTTATAAAACAAAATTCGTCTGCAAGCTAGAGACCCTGACAGACAGCAGAGCGATGTTAACGGAGTTCTGTGTTGCCCTTCGGGTACGCTAAAAATCAATTAGAAATAATTTCTCTGATAAAATAAATCTCAGACGGTTCTCAAACCCGTATCTGCATATCGCGAGCCAGTGAATTGTCCTGTTTGTCACCCGAGACACAGAAGATACGAGGCATGCCTTTTAAGTTTTGTCGTTTGAAGAAACAAAAACAACTGGAACCTAATAGTACTTTTTATTGTTTTTCAAAGTATTCCCCACGTAGTTTACAACACTTTTCTATTCGCTCGAACCAGTTATTAAAACATTTATTCCACTCCAAAGTGGGGGTGTTCAATATGGCTGATTTGAAAGCGTCGACTGCTTCTTCACCGGACTGGAACCTTTGACCACGAAGAGTTTTCTTAATTTTAGGAAATGTAAAGAAATCGTTAGGGCTTAGGTCAGGATTGTATGGAGGATGGTCAAGAATTTCTACGTTTTCCTGCTTCAAATACTCAATCGTTTGATGAGCGCTGTGTGAGCTTGCGTTGTCATGATGTAGGATGATGCGTCGCTTTGGGTTAGATTTCCGAAGTTCAGCGATGACTTGTGGTATACAAACTGTGGTATACCACTCTGCATTAACCGTTCTACGATATTCAAGTGCAACTGTCACAACTTGCCCGGTTTTCGCCACGAACGTAGCCACCATCTTCTTTAAAGTGCTTTGAGAGCGAACAACTTTAGTCGGCTTTGGTTCGTCTTTGAAGACCCAGATTGTGGATTGTTGTTTGGAATCAGGATCGTAGGCATAGATCCAAGATTCGTCACCACTGATGATGTCGTAGACGTGATTTGACTCTCCTTAGTTGAACCTTTGAAGAGTTTTCTTACACCATCTGACGCGGGCCTTCTTATGATCGTCGGAAAGCAAATGCGGGATCCAACGGGAAACTAGCTTTCTCACACCAAGCGCCTCATGCAAGATCTTATGAATGGTTGTCCCTGAGATGCCTAATAACGCTTCTATCTCCTGATATGTCACATGACGATCTTCGAGGATTAGATCTCTCACAGCGACAATGTTATCTTCAGTGAAGGCGGATTTTGGACGTCCTTCACGAGATTTGTCACTAAGACTGGTATATCCACGTTGGAATTCTAAATACCAGCGTTCGACAGTCCGCAGACATGGGGCTTCATCATGGAACACAGATGTTAGCTCTTCGGAACACTGAATCCGTGTTAGGCCTCTTCGGAAGTTATAGAAAAAGATTGCACGGACATTTTCCTTAGTAAGATTCATTTTCGTACGTGACCTGACAGATTCAAAACAACGCTGTGACTATACAATTGCATTAATCCTAATTCTTTAAATTGTTTTGAAATTCCAAATTCACCAAATTTGAATATTGAGCAGTTCTAAATTCAAAATTGGCGGCAAATATGTAAACGACAGAACTTAAAAGGCATGCCTGGTACATGAATCAGTACGTAAACTTCAAAGAAACGCCCTGACGCTCACTTTTACACGCCGTCTTGGCGATTGTCGCGGAACGTTAGCGTCGGTTGTCGGTTGGCAGTTGCGAGCGCTGCACCGTGACATAAGGTTGCTTTAAGATTTCGCCCGATGCCAGCCCTAATGCGCCAATCGGACGTAGGTCCGATTTTATTGCACAATCTCGTGAATACCGTGAAGTTTCCCTACTGTTTATATATCTGCTGTGCTCAAGATTAACTACAATGCGTAAAATATAGGCTGAAACTATTCAAACGATCATTTTTTATGGAAGGTGTAGTCAACCACAGAGAACCTTATTGTAAAGTCTGAAGCACATTAGCAGAAATATTCGATAGGAAGAGATGAATTAGAATAATCACTAGATTGCATCAAGCGATCCTAGATTCCCAGATAAAAACCTGGTGGCTAATGGCTCGCGGTGCACCGACGAAGTGCGGGTCACGCACACAGAGAGACAGCTTGGCGCGTACAGCGACAAGGCGTACCCACAGACCACTGAAAAGTTTACCACGCCGTTTTCATGTGCTATTATTTATTGCACAATCTTCGTTTCGTAACCACCTGAAAATGTATAGTTGTGTTCGCTTACGAACATGGTATAATACATCATCTTCACCTACTAAATCTCCCACAAAAAGTGGTAGGTTAAATAAGTTTCATCTTGTATAGTTTGAGCCCTGTGATAGTTGTCACCGCTATACACATAAAGTGACTTTTGATAGAAAATAAAATACCATGACGACATGAATCCTCAGGGGTGTCAGAGATGTTCCCGAGTTTGAATTGTGAAGTGCAAGTCACAGGCCACATTCGGTACACCCGAAGATTATTGCGTCCCAACGTGATGCATTCACGCATTTTAGGGCATGCAGGATTTTTAGTTTTTTTACAGTGTTTTCTTTCGCCGTTTAGCAAATGGGAATATAAATACTATGCATATAAATTCCGAAGAACTCATTGGTGTCCGACCGGGGAGCATAAATCCAAAACCTGTGTATGGCTCAACGCTGCTAAGTGCTAAACAGTACACAGACTTTGGCCATCATTCATGCGCATTTCGATTGAACAAAATCTGTGTATGCATCAACGCCTAATGTTGTTCAGTTTTTACGCAACATAGTTTGGCTTGGTCATACTCGAAAAGCAATGGGACAATCATGTTCGCTATTAACACGTTTCTAAGAGGAGGCGTTGGAGCGAAACATGATTGGTCCCTAAAATCAATTCAAAACGCGTAAATCGACGAGCTAAAATCTGTTGCGCATTGACACGCGTGTGCATGACGGAAACAATGCGGACAGACGCTTACAGTGCGTGTAGAGGGAGACAAAAGCATAGTAAAAACAGCATAGTACAGGGTTTCTTAAACTGGGGTCCATGGACCCCTTAGGGGTCCGTGACATGAGTTCCTGGGGTCCACAGGCAGTCAGTTCACTCTTAACATATTTATTATAATGACTCCAAACAACCCAAACAACAGTCCTTTTTACTAACTTGGTTTTGATACAATTTAAAGAAGTTTTAATGTAACTAACCAATAAAAGTGATTTTTAATATCATGCTTTATTTTCTTTTCCCAAACTTTTCTTCGACAAGGGTTCGTGGAATATTTGAAATTCTGAAAGTGGTCCGCGGCTACAAAATGTTTAAGAACCACTGGCATAGTAGAACAACTCCCGCGCCGTGCGAGGCTTAAATGCCTAACTGCTGCAGGGTCGTCAATTTATTTTGCGACGAACGGCGCGTGGCCACAAAATACCTATCTGTTTTGTAGCGCGGCGGCGTACGTAAGCGCGACTGCGGAGCGCGGCCGACCCTAGTCACACCGCCAGAAACCGCCTGGGATATTGTCTGTTGGTTCGTACGTGCAGGCTCGCACACATATAAGCCGCGCGGGCGACATCTCTGTGAAGATAGCTTACTAGTCTGTTTTTACTATGACAGAAGTATGATAGTATATGTGTGCGTAAAGTGTTAGTGCAACGCGCGTTACCTACTATTATAGTAGAGCGACTGAGATACATTCATGCAATTTGCGAGCGTCCTTATCTATAGCGAATAAGGTCCCATATTGCCAACTCACGACCTGCGTTTGTGTTATTTGCAAAATTGATCTATCTATCGTTGAACAACTATGACATACAACCTTGGCACGTGCCGAATAGCGGATGAAAGGTTAACATAATTACTGTAATTTTTTTTTTAATGTTATTTTTTTTGTTATTGATAGTGTGACGATATGAAGTTGACGGAGAACGAAGACTTTTTAAAAAGTTTTCGGATGCTGTGTTCGAGTCTCATAGTTTGATTAACCATGAAAAAATCCATAAATTAAGAACGTAGTAAATAATAATTTCTTAATTAAAATAACATACTAAACTAAGAACTATTAACCTACAAACCTAATATTGAATCTCGCAATTCCATCAACTACCTACTCGGATTTTTTAGTCATCATTATTTAGAAAATAAATATTTATTGAATTAGGTACTAATTAATTAATTAGAACAGTACCTAATTACAAAAATATTTAAAAATAAGTTCTTTAGTACATATTTGCTTTCAAAATAACAACTTTGAATAACTGTGAATATGAATAGCATGGCAAAAGTAGGTACGTACTTATTATTTATTCAATAGATTAAAGGTCACGTAGAGTTAATTAATACATAACTTTGAGCTGAAAAACACAAACTATGCGGGCTCAACACCTCCCGCAGGCTGAGTTGACCGGTACACAGTTTCGTTCACGTTAAATTCCCGAAAGAGCGAAAAGGGTTGACACCAATTGTGCGGGCTCAACACCTACAGCGTTGAGTCATACACATGTTTTGGCTATATGCGACCGGGGATCGAACCTGGGTCTCAAGATTGAGAGGCCAGCGTGCTACCGTCTGAGCTACCGCAGCTTTACTGCTCAGCCACGAATCTACGGTATTAGCGGAGCTTATTGCGGAGCGTAGCCACGTCACGACTCTGGCAGTAGCGGCGCGGCTTTATTGGCGTTATTAAAAGTGTTGTGACCGCCATCTCAATAATGCAGCGCTGAAGGTATGGGCAGTACAAGTAGTAAGTACGAAACAGGATTACTGCTACCATTAAATGAAACTACATATTCTACCGACCCTACTGAACCACTTTTCCCAAGAATCATACCCGCGGACACCCTTAGTTTAGGAAATAATTGAGTTCCAAACAAAAATGCGTGAACCCTAACGCAACGACATACGACGAACCAGGGTGACTGCTACCATTAAATGAAACCACATATTCTACCGACCTTACTGAACCACTTTTCCCAAGAATCATACCCGCGGACACCCTTAGTTTAGGAAATAATTGAGTTCCAAACAAAAATGCGTGAACCCTAACGCAACGACATACGACGAACCAGGGTGACTGCTACCATTAAATGATACCACATATTCTACCGACCTTACTGAACCACTTTTCCCAAGAATCATACCCGCGGACATCCTTAGTTTAGGAAATAATTGAGTTCCAAACAAAAATGCGTGAACCCTACCGCACCGACATACAGGCGAGTTTAGAGAGAGCGTCGTCCGTGAAACAGCTGTTCCGATGCAGCGTTCTAAAATGGACCTTCCTCTCATACGATACAGTCTTTGAGTTACAGTTGAATATCTTCTTCTCTGATGATTTGGAGGTTTTTTTTTTTTCGAATAGTTGTCCAGTATGATCTGTAGAGTATGTGGTTTTATTTAATGGTCGCATTCTATTTACACCCTGTATCCTACTTCCTACTATCCTACTAATATTATAAATGCGAAAGTTTGTGCGTGTGTGTGTGTGTGTGTGTGTATGTTTGTTACTCTTTCACGCTGAAACGGCTGGACGGACTGGGATGAAATTTAGAATGGATATAGCTTATACCCTAACTTAACACGTAGGCTACTTTTTATCCCGGAGAAATGCATGGTTCCTGTAGGATATATCAATATCATTGAAAAATCAGGTGTCTAATTAGCGCGGTCCTTATAGTTTGTTGTGAAATAAGACAAGGCTTTGTTATCTCATCACACTTCACACTAATATTGTAAATGCGAAAGTTTGTGTGTGTATGTTTGTTACTCTTTCACACTGAAACGGCTGGACGGATTTGGATGAAATTTAGAATGGATATAGCTTATACCCCAACTTAACACATAGGTTACTTTTTATCCCGGAAAAAAGCATGTCGTTAAACCGAATAACACGCGGGCAAAAGCTAGTAGGTGAATAAAACGGACCGTGCACACGAGTGTATACAACCTTATATCTTTTTAAATTAAGATATATTGAGTTTACGGCACGGAGTCAATAAAAGAAAGTTCCAGTCAATAAAAGGGAAAGGAATCGGGCGAATTCATATCTTTATAACCCATAACCAACGACACACGTTGCTGCCAACTTCTTAATTTTGTTATGCATTTCGTGTTGTAGATGCTTTGACATCCAAGAACAAAACTTCTGCCACAAAAAGCGCAGAAAAAACAAATGAATTCATTCGAGACGCTCGAAACTGAGTTCGTATGTTGTGCACCGCCCTGCTCGCCCAGGGTAATGGTCATGAGTGCGGTTACGAGTTCACAAAAACTACAATAAACACCAACGATTCGGCACGAGCCTCATCAAATGTCAAAAATCGTTAGGAAAAATGGGCTGTCAAACGTGTTGAGCGGCTACCTTCAGGCCACAACGAACAACAATGCTAAGTACTATGGGGGTCGGTTGAATGTGTTGTGGTTTATGGTCGGTCACGAAGTCCATACGGATTAGTTCGGTTTATTTCGTTTATTTTCGTGACCGTTATTACAACGATAGCTGAAGTAGATTATTCTGTTTAAAGTCATAGCCGCACCCCATAACGTTCACCGTTGTGGCCTGAAGTTAGCTGGCATGGCAACCACGTTTTTTCCTACGATTTTTGACGTTTGTTGAATAATCGTGGGTGATTTTTGCAGAAAATTGTAGTTTATTGTGGATTCATAACCGCACTAGTAGTGCGCTCCGCTCTACTCTGCGCAATGCGCGTTCCGCTCTATTCTGCGCAATGCGCGCTCCGCTCTACTCTGCGCAATGCGCGTTCCGCTCTACTCTGCGCAATGCGCGCCGCGGCGACTGGTGGTCGGCTCTATTACAATTTCATACAAAAAATTATGGTATTGAGAAGTAAATGGACTGCTTTGCATACGGTAACTCGAGTATAATCCATGTTATTACGGATTCTGTATCTCATCAACATTCACTCTATTACCTATATTTATCGGGTTCCGTACCCGAAGGGTGCCAAACGGGACCCTATTAATAAGACTCCGTTGTCCGTTTGTCCGTCTGTCTGTCACAGGTCTACAGCTTCAATCGTAATAGGTAGCCAGTTGAAATTTTCCTAGAATACGTGCTACTAAGGCCTCTTTCACGCACGACAAATAATAAAAAAATATTCCAGAAAATACCATAGGATAAACTTCGAAAAATTTGCATTTTCTTAACGTTATTCTTTTAGCTCTATCTAAAAGACGTAACACATACACGTTTCAAATTCTTGTACATACTCTAAATTATTAGAGAATATTAGAATGAAGCTTTATTGGTGTCACACAACTTAAGTACAACATAATAAACTAAACAAACGTGACACCCAAAAGGCCTCCACTCAGCATGTGTCATGGCATCATCCTGTAGCACGACGCTGGTCTTCCGTGAACACCTCGCGGGGTAATGTTACTAAGCATGCAACGTCTGTAGCAGAATACTTAATTATCTTAATTAAGAATAGACTATAATATATTCATATAAAACACAGTAATTTTTATAGAAAACAGAAACAAAAAGAAAATATTATAAAACTAAAGGGTAGTGTATTTAAGTAACTTAATATTTTGTGAATCAATAAGGTATTTTTTATATCTCAACTTTAAGCAATTTAATGTGGCTATGTTACGCATAGATAAAATAAATTAAACCAATAAGTAATAAAAATTAAGGTTCCGTACTCAGTGCCGAATTGTTCGTGGGGCGCTACCATTTTTTCGCCTTAATGTTACTCTGGCATCTATGTTGTTATGTACCATGTCTTGGCGGTTAGGATTCTAGCAGGGATATTGATGAAAATACCAGGAATTTCTTGATAATATTTATTCCTTCAGGAAGACATAGCACACCATAGCACACGATCACGCAAGAAGGGAAGGCAGCGCACCAAGCGGCCGAAATAGAAAACAATTTATTTTTCTTACAAGAGGGAGGCAAAGGCTATGTAACAATAAATCCCTGCTTATAAAATTTCATTTCTAACACTCCCTCTAAATTTTATAACAACTTTTACAAGACATATGACAGAGTTAAATTTACTAAACAACTATTTGCTCTCTAAGAGATATAAATTTATTAGTCGACAGAGCTTTAGTAAAAATATCTGCTATCTGCTTAGCACTCTCAACATACTTAATAACAAAGTGACCCTGCTCTATTTTCTCTCTAATAAATTTATATTTAATATCAATATGCTTAGTGCGTTTATGAAACATATTATTGTGAATTAACTTAATTGCACTCTGGTTATCAACATACAATGTTATACAATCTTGCACAGAGCCAATATCTGACAAAAATTGTTTAAGCCACAGAATCTCTTTTGATGCTTCACATGCAGCCATAAATTCGGCTTCTGTGGTTGACAAAGCAATTGTTTGTTGTTTCTGACTTGACCATGTGATTGGTCCCCCATTCAAAAAGAAAATATAGCCTGTTGTTGACTTTCTACTGTCCAAATCCCCTGCAAAATCTGAATCTGCAAAACCAACTAAATCTCTTTTACTTTGGTACTTTATAGACAAATCTTTACTACTAATTAAATATCTTATTATTCTCTTTAATGCATGTACATGGTCTTGACTTGGGTTATTTATATATCTACTTAAAAGATTGACCGCATATGATATGTCTGGTCTTGATACAGAAGCCAAAAACTGCAACGACCCAATAGCTTCTCTATATGGAAAATCAACGGCATGACTGCCTTGATTTTTGGTTATTACAACATTTACATCAGCTGGAGTACAGCTAGGATTAGCATAACACATGTTAAACCTTTTAATTATTTGTTCAATATACAACTTTTGTGAAATGTAAATACAGTCGTCATGTCTAGCTATTTCCATTCCAACGAAACAATTTAATTCTAATTCTTTTATTTTAAAGCTTTGTTTAAAAGAATCTATAATTTTACACAAAGCTGTGTCATTTTCTGACATAATAAGGGCATCATCAACATATATTACCAAAAACACTTTTATACTTTCAAAATTTCCAACAAAAACACAATTGTCAGTTTGAAATTGAACAAAGCCAAGGTGTTGAAACAAGAAATCTGTAAACTTTTTATTCCAGCACCTAGAAGACTGTTTCAGTCCATATAAAGACTTATTTAATTTACAAATTTTATTCTTAGGTAATTTCACTCCCTCTGGAACATCAATGAAAATTTCTTCTTTCAATTCACCATAAAGAAAAGCTGTTTTTACATCAAACTGTCTAATAAATAACTTATGACTAGCAGCTAAACTTAACAAAATTCTTATTGAATCATACCTAGTAGTAGGTGAGAAAGTTTCATCATAATCTAAACCTTTTATTTGGGTAAATCCACGAGCACATAGACGAGCCTTGAATCTGTCCACTTTACCATCTTGATTTCTTTTAATATCAAAAACCCATTTTGTGGTTATAGTTCTCTGGTCGGTTTTCTCAACTACATACCAAGTCTTATTCTCCTCATGTGCTTGAAGTTCTTCCTCAATAGCCATCAACCATTTTTCTTTTTCATAACCATTTATCGCTTCTTCATATGTCAATGGGATGTTTAGCTCGACTAGATTAGCTTCATAGTGTCTGTTAATCCTTGGTCTCAAGTTAATATTGCTTCGTTCAATATCTTCAATGATCTGTGATGGCTCAAATGTTTCATCAGATTCATTGCAACTTAATATACTGCTATCACTAGGGTTCTCGTTTGAGTCATTTGATTCAAGCAGTGTTGGTTCTTCATAACCAACAGAAGCAACATCCTCTACGAGTGAAGGTAAGTTTTCTTCATTTTCAGGTCCAATGGATATTTGAATAATGTTCTTCCTTATTTCAGGGGTCTTTGCCTCATCAAAAATCACATTCCTGGATATCTTTATCTGGTGATTAACAGGGTTGTACATTCTGTAGTTGGTGTTATCATATCCAACCAGTATCATCTTTATACTCTTCTTATCCAACTTGGTTCTCAGCTGGTCCGGTATATGTACATAACCTTCACTACCAAATACTTTGATGTGACCTACACTTGGCTTCACACCATTCCATATTTCAAATGGAGATTTATTTGGTGTCTGACTAGAGGACGTTCTATTCAGTAAATACACTGCACAGGTAACCGCTTCAGCCCATAAGTTCATTGGGATATCACGAGCATACAACATTGATCTTGCACTTTCAACTATCGTGCGGAGTTCTCTTTCTGCACGCCCATTCTGTTCTGGGGTGTACGAAGCTGTTAGCTCATGTATTATTCCTTCACGATTCAAGTATTCTCTGAAAGAGTTATTCACATACTCTTTTCCGTTGTCTGTGTGCAGAGTTCTGACACTATGCAAGTATTTATTCTTTACAATAGCATTATACTTCTTAAAACACTCAAGAACATCACTCTTATTCTTTATAATATAAATATGTCTATAATTTGAAGCAGCATCCTTGAAAAGCACAAAATATCTCATACCTTGTACTGACTGATGACTCATGGGACCACAGACATCGCTATAAACCAGGTCTCCCGGCAGCAACTCTCCTCTCACAGACTTGTGAAAAGACAAGCGAGTCTGTTTACCATAGGCACATGCCTCACAGATGAAGTTAGGCATTTTGTCCACAATATTCAGTCCTTCAACAACACCTTTGTCACACATGCTCCGAATCTCCTTCAAGTTCACGTGCCCCAACCTCTCATGCCAGGTCTTGAGGTCACTTTGCACGAGATTACATGTTACACTCACTGGCGTTTTTATACAAAGTTCATACAGGTTATTGCTTTTCAACTTGGCACACATCACTAAACTGTCATTGTCCTTGTAAACAAAAGCTTCATTTGACACTTTCTCGATTTTATAACCTTTTCGCATCACTGCTCCCTCTGAAAATAGATTTCTTCTTAGTTTAGGCACATACAATACATTTTCCAGCATACAAGTTTCCCACTGTCCATGTACCAACTTTTCCATAATGATCTTTCCCGTTCCAAGCACCTCAACAGTCTGTTGGTTACCGAGACTTAGGCTTTTGTCACATACTTGGAATTCACAGAACAATTCTTTTTGGAACGTCATGTGTGAGGAAGCACCACTGTCCATTATCCATACCTCAGCTTCTGCACCACCATGTATACATGAATCTTCAACATTAAATGCCAACATTTTGTCTGTATCTTCTTGGGGTTTTCTTCTGGGTTTTCTAGGTGCCCGACACTGGCTAGCAAAGTGCCCACGTTTGTTGCAATTGTAACAAATAAATCTATGTCGTGCATTATCTCCCGAAGAAGTTTGAGATGCACTGCTTCCACTGCTACTTTGACCGGTATTTTTCTGATAGGAAGACCGATTCCTTATCTTATTCCTGGCAACTAACAATGCAGTCTCCGTCTCTTCTTCTACAGCAAGACTATTTTCTTCATCCCTCAAGCGAGCTGTGAGGTTATAAATTGTCTGCTCTTTCGGATCAAGCGATAACCATGCTTGCCGAAGTGATCTGTACTTGCTTGGTAATGTTGCCAATACTTTGGTTATGATTGCGTTGGAGCTGATTTCCTCTCCACTTTCTTTGAGCTGTTTGGCTAAATTTTCAATCTTGGCTACATGTTGCGCCATGTTATCACGCGGATCGAGTTGATACTTGTAAAATTTTTCTTGTATGACCATTTTATTCATATCGGACCGAGCTTCGTAAATGGATTCTAATTTCTTCATAATTTCCAACGCAGTATCACAATTTTCAATTAGCGTTATTTGGTCGAAAGCCATGGCTGACGTAATTATAGTTTTCGCCATGCCATCATTTTTCAACCAAGTTCCAACGTCATTTTCTGGTCGTGGCGTATTTATATCCAAACCTTTTCCTTGTAAAGCACATTTTATTTGGAATTTCCACTGGCGGAAATTATTCCCTTCAAATCTTTCCATGCGGACTGTGGAATCCATCTTGAAAATTTAGGTTTGGCTTTGCACACGGCGATTTCAATGTGCGTATTTCCGTGTTGATTTCACTGTTCCTTGGTTTTGCAGAGCGTCCTGGGCCCATAACCTCTTGGCGGTTAGGATTCTAGCAGGGATATTGATGAAAATACCAGGAATTTCTTGATAATATTTATTCCTTCAGGAAGACATAGCACACCATAGCACACGATCACGCAAGAAGGGAAGGCAGCGCACCAAGCGGCCGAAATAGAAAACAATTTATTTTTCTTACAAGAGGGAGGCAAAGGCTATGTAACAATAAATCCCTGCTTATAAAATTTCATTTCTAACATATTTTAAGGGTTTTGTCCCCGTACTGAGTAGTGTACGGAACCCTTTGTGCGCGAGTCCGACTCGCAATTGTCCAAATTACATTTTTTTTTTTCTTAATTCACGTAACTATGCAAAAAAGTGCATAAAGGCACGCCACCGTGTTAGTACAACATTTCGTAACCCGTTTCTGTGTTATTTTTCGTTATAGACCAAAGTATAAGATCTCATCAGGTTTTTTTTAAAGGTACCATTTTGACAAAATTTTGAAGATTGATTTTGATTTAAAGATATGAAGCTGGACAGATTTACACGCAATGTTTTTTTCTTGCCTTAAATTGTACCTATACCAAAATTTACATTTCAGCCAGATAGTGACTTTGTAAATGCCTGTATTAAACTATAGAGGTCTCAAACTTTAGTCTTTAATGAAAAACAACAGAGTTTTTATGAGTTTACTAAAACGGTAGCATGCCTATACGCCGTAAACTTACATATTTCTTAGGTCCAGGTGATTGCAACAACGTCATGACAAGAGAAATACTACCTGAAAGAGATCCAAAAGAGAAGCCTTTGTTATTGGAAACGAGACAATCGTGGCCTCAGCCCATTACCGTGAAGGAAGAACTGCTGGGAAATGGGGCACCCTTATTGCAGAGGTAAGCGTTATTTATATTGTATTATTGTGTGTGTGTATATATGGATGGATGGATGGATATAATATATGTATATAAATATTTATATAAATTCTACTACTACTTACTCGCAAATCCTCCCGAAGTTATTCGGGGGAGAGAAGAGAACAGCTCTTAGGCAAAACCGTTCGGCCCACCATTGCCTGGGACCGATGGATGGCGGTATATCCATCCCCAATTGCCAGGCCTTATATAAAACAGACTGGTGACGGGCAGCGGCGTCACTGGTGCAAGGGTTTCGGCACCGCGCTCACCAACCCACCTGCCCAGCGTGTGTGAGTATGGGCATTTCTTCCAGGAGGACCGCCAAGAGTGGTAAAATCCTGGAAAGGCCTATGTCCAGCAGTGGACGAAACAGGCTGATGGGTGGATGGATTACTGTGGGAACTCGAATTTTGTTTTTCACGAGTATGTGTTGAACTAAGATATTTCTAACATAACGAAATGTAGTTCGGCGCACTTTTCAATATATATACACTCTGTATAACAAGGCCCAAACTGACAATCAGCTGCAGTTGTCTAACTCGCAACTCGTAGTTGAGTTTGGTCCCTGTATGTTGTTAGCGTAGCTAATTTTAAGATTTAGTTTTACTGAATAATATTGGTAACTGAATAAAGCAATTTTTATTTTATTTTATTATCTGTTAAGCCTATTTCCATCCATCAATCTGTTTTCGACCACTGTTGTAGTTATTGCGTATAAAATTTTAAACCGTTTGTTATTTTATGACACTTTTAAAAACAAAGTAATTATTTTCAGATCCTTTCATTTGGAGCACGGTGTGAGGAACACAGCCGTCATTACTTCAAGCGGAGCTGAAAATAAGGGAGATATTAATTACGGTATGCAGTTTTTTACAATTATTATTTTAAAATTGGTTTCGAAACTTAACAATTTTTAGGGTTACGTTCCCAAGGGAATAATTTGGCCAAGTGCTAATCGGACTCGCGCACAAATAAAATAAAATATTGTTTATTTATTTATTTATTTATTTGGACCACCAACATCTAGTACATAAATACATACATTGTTTAGCGAGTTATAAGTTGTAGGGTATATGTCTAGACAATTATAGGCGGACACAGCATGCAAAATGGATGCAGATTATACATTATTAAATTACAAAATTATCATGATTACATATTAAAACAATTCAATACAAATTTTGCACATGAAATATTTAAACACAATTATTATGCCAGAGATTATGTAATAAAATATAGGAAAACGAAAAAAAAAAATTAAAGATATTAATAGGTTAATTATATATACAATTATAAAAGAAAATCCTAACAAAAAAAAAAATAACAAAGCGAAAGAAGTTATGATGCTATTCATAGGCTGATTTAAAAATGTTCGACAAAATAGATTTTTTAAAATGATATTTATTACCATTAAACAAGTCAAGATGATGTGAGTGTTTATTGAGTAGAGCTGATAGCCTATTATATATATAGTATATTATATATATTGATAGCCTGATAGATATAGATGCTATAGCAACTCTAGGGCGACAAAAAATAAGGCGCTAAAATGGTAGCGTCTGGCAATCAATTCAGAACCCTTTGTGTACGGAACCCTAATTTTATTATTCTTTGTTTTATTTTAGACTTGTTTAGTATCATGTACAAAAATATGATAAAATTTGGAACTCGTACGTATTACCGTCTTTAATAGAGCTAAAACTAATAACGTTAAAAAAATCCTTTTTTCGAGTTTTATTGTATGGAAAACCCCCTTGGGTTTAATTTTTATTTTATTTTATTATTTGTCGTAGTAGTGGCCATACTTACACGTATGTATCCAGTGAAAATTTCAAGTATCTACCGGTTGAGGCTGTAGACCCTGTGACAGACGGACAGACAGACAGCGGAGGCTTAGTAATAGGGTCCCGTTTGGCACCCATCGGGTACGGAACTCTAAAAACAGCAACACGACAAAAGGATGTAGCTCAGCTTGTGTGCCATCCAAAACATGCTTTGGTTGGCGCTAGTTTTCAGCTACCTCCATTACACTTGCATGATAGATAACATACGCATACGAGTAACTAGTATCTACTCGTTCTTTATTTATAGACCATTCTTTACTATAGTATGTTCGAGATAGCATGATATGGGTGACAGTTCGTAATTTTCCGTTTCACCTATACTACTCACACCATACTACATACACTCGGGCACAAAAGAAAATATTATGTTTTAGAAAGAATGTATATCATTAGCGCAAAAATACAATAAATTATTTATCTATAAATCGAAACAATAATCACAGTGTATTCGTTAAATTTAACAAAAAAAGATTCAGAAAAGAATAATGTCTTTTTGCTACTTGATGCGTGGATCGGAACGCTAACCCATAGGTACTGACACTACATAATCGAAAATACATCGATGAATCGGTGCGGACATCTTAGAGAATCGCGTCAGTATGAGTTCATCTTGTATGTGGTTTGTGTTTTCGTTGCGGTTGCTCTACGTGCTATTTGTTTTGACGTTTTTCGCCATCGCTGACTTCAATTACGAATTTGTCGATCGTATTTTCCATTAGTCCGTCTTTTCAATAGCGACTAATTTTCGGTATCGATAAGCGCGCGTCACACACAACTATCGAGGACAACACTCTACTGCAGACTAATCGCTGTCCCCGCGCGTCGCCTCTGGCCCCGATGGACATGAACTCGCACGCTATCTGTAATTATAGGTGTCGCAGCGGTGTAAGAGCGCTGACCTTGACACCGCTAGTAATTTTTTCTCTATCGCACTAATTTTGTGCGCGAGTGAACACATGCGCTAGTCCCCCACCACTTTCGCCGAGCGCTCTTAATTCGTTGCGCGACTTGTACCTTTCTTTTTCTATATTTAAAACCTTTATGCGAACGAAATAAGAATTGTTATGCTATCGCAACGTCGCAAATGCACAGCATTTGAGAAACTTAGTTCTCGGGTGCCCGCCCGTATAGTTTATTTGGGTTACAATGGATTATTTTATTTTTAGGTAAAAGCGCTGAAAAGAAGAATGCAGAAAAAAGGCCCTTTAAGTGCGAGGTTTGTGATTACCGGGCCAAGAAGCAAAGTCATCTTAAACTACATGTGATGATGCATACAGGGGAGAAGCCGATTAAGTGTAAGGAATGCGACTACCAGTGCAAACAAAACAGTGAATTAAAGAAACACATGACAACCCATACTGAAGCAAAGCCGTATATATGTGAGCACTGTGACTACACGGGCAAAGACAAACGTAATTTACAGAGACACTTGAGAAAACACGCTGTCTCTAAGCCTTATAAATGTAATATTTGTGATTACCAGTGTAACCAGACAGGCTATCTAAGAAGACACATGAAATCTCACACGGGAGAGAAACCTTATAAATGTGACATTTGTAAATACCAATGCAAGCAGTTCTGGAATTTAAAGAGACATATTAGAACTCACACGGGAGAGAAGCCTTATAAGTGTAATGTGTGTAGTTATCAGTGCAGCTGTGGTGGTGCTATGAAGGTACACTTGAGAACTCACACCGGAGAGAAGCCGTATAAGTGTAAAGTTTGTAATTATCAGTGCATCTCTGGCAGTGCCATGAGAGTACACAAGAGGATGCACACCGGAGATAAGCCGTATAAATGTCAACTATGTGATTATCAGTGCAGTTCTGGGAGTGCATTATCTAAGCATACGAAAACACACTCGGAAGACAAGCCGCATAAATGTAATTTTTGTAATTATCAGTGTATCTTTGTGAGTGGAATGAATAGACATCTGAGGACACACACAGGAGAGAAACTGTATAAATGCGAAAGCTGTGAGTTTCAGTGCAAGGATTTAAGGACTTTAAGGAAACACAAGGGCAGACACCGTGGACAAAATACATAAAACTACTAGCTTTTGCCCGCGGCTCCGCCTGCGTGTTATTCGGTTTAACGACATGCTTTTTTCCGGGATTACCTGTTAAGTTAGGGTATAAGCTATATTCATTCTAAATTTCATCTAAATCCGTTCAGCCGTTTCAGCGTGAAAGAGTAACAAACATACACACACACAAACTTTCGCATCTATAATATTAGTGTGATAAAGACATTTTTATGGCCTAGTTATGCTACACTTGAATTCGTCGCAATGGGGATCCACATTCCTAAAGCATCTCCGTAGATGGCGATCCGGCCAGGACAATTTGTCATTTCTCATCATTGTGTTGTTTTATTTTCGATTAATTTCTTGGAATGAAAATAATTCCTGTATGTGTTGTACCAGGGTTTTATTTTAGATTAATTTGTTGAATTCCCTTGTGCGCTGTACCAGGTTACTCTTATTTGTTGAAAAACCACGTATTCAATTTTTTAGCCAATAGAGAACAAAAATACTCGACATCTGAGCGGGAATTATTAAGTGTTGTTCATGCTGTAGAGAAATTCAGGCCTTATATTGATGGCACTCATTTCACAGTAGTATCGGACCACAGTGCTTTACAATCCTTGGAAAAAATGAGGGACCCACACGGCAGATTAGGTAGGTGGGCAATGAAATTACAGCAATTTGATTATACGATAGTTCATAGACCTGGTAAAAACAATGTTGTGGCGGATGCACTTTCAAGAAAGTCAGATCCTATCGAGGAGCTATGTTCTGTAGACGTAATACTTAATAATAAAGATGAAATGTATGATCAAAAAGTCAAGCAAATTATTTACGGAACAAATAAAGACAGGTCCTGGACTGTTAATAAGGGAGTTCTTTATAAAAGAATAACATTAAAACAATTTCCATTAGCAGAAGATGCTTGGAAATTATACATACCAGATAAACTGAGGCAAACCATACTTGAGGAACGTCATGATAAAGTTACTTCAGGACATTTTGGTATACGAAAAACATATTTCAGGCTGAAACAGAAGTATTACTGGCCCAATATGCTTCGCGATGTAAAAACATATGTTATTAGTTGCGAAAATTGTGCCAAAGTTAAAGTTCCACAACATAAACCATTAGGAGAAATGGGTCTGCACAGAAATGTTAGTAAGCCTTGGCAAGTTATCTCTTTAGATTTATCACAATATTAATATGTTGCATATTTTAATGTTTATTTAGTCGGTCTACCGCGATGTGTTTTTATTGCCTTTTGTTTGAGAAAAGGCACCCTACGTTTAGAGGCAGTTGCATGCCTCATGGTCTACGGGAAACTGGTAATAAAAAGCCTTATGCATCGCGGTAGACCCGTCTAAATAAACATTAAAATGTGTACAAAACGCGAGAGTTTAAAGTTCTAAATATGTTACGTATTGGAATACAGGTGAAAAGAGAAAGGAACAAAAAACGCGATATATTGGAGAAAAACTGGAGCACATACAAAAAGTATTTTTATATAACCGGACCGTAGTTCTCTTTGTCTGGACCCATGCTAGCGCCCTCTGCTTTGCCTGTGGGTCTCTATCTTACGCATATATTTATTTTAAGATGAAAAATCTGTTAACATTAATGCTTATGTTTTTTAATAAACCAGAACTAGGTTTTTTTTATTCCTTAGCTTGCACGCCATGCCATACGTTATTTTGTTCTTAATTTTTGGAACTGCCTGCGGATCTCAGGTCAAAAAATTATATTCTAGACCACAAAGATAGCAGTATAATAAGACTTACTTAAAATATGTTTTATTTTATAATAAAGTTTCCACAATATCCAAAACGAAATGTATCATGTTTGTTTCTCATGCCATGCAACGACATTTAATTTATCTGGATATTTTACAATTATATATTTTACCCAAAATTGCTTACAGAAATAGTTGAAATGAAACATCAAATATCCAGTTAGTAACTTATTTATTGGTGTATCATATAACTTAACATAACATGTTTTTTTAATAATGATTTACATTTTAACCCTTTATAGGGCTCTGGCCATATACTAGGGGGGATCAAAAAGTAGTGAGAACGACATACATACTCCTTGGTAAGAGAAAAAATAAATATTGGCAGGCATAGCCCAGATATTTGTAATATTATTAAAAAAAAACTTCGATTCTCTTGCTTTTTTTCTGAATGTAGTCATTTGTTTGCTTAGTGTCGAAACGGGTTCTCGAAAATGGAGAAAAACGAAGTGAGAGCAGTTATTAAATACCTCTGTTTAAAACAGTTAACGACGCAAGAGATTTACTGCGATTTGGAGGCAACATTAAGAGAGTCTGCTCCGCCGTATTCCATTGTCGCAAGGTGGGCTTCTCAATTTCGAGTACGGAAGACGAACATCGTTGCGGCCGTCTATCGACGTCTGTCACCAAAGAAAATGTTGTGAAAGTCGAGAAAATTGTATTGAGCGATCGAAGAGTTACCATCCGTTACTTAGTTCAAGAAACGGTCATTTTATATGGAAGTATTCAATCCATATTGAAACAATCTTTGAATATGAGAAAAGTCTCCGCAAGATGGGTGCCGAGAATGTTAATGTTAACCGACAGTCAGACACAAAATCAACTTGACATTTCGAAGATATTGTTGGACAAGTTTCAAAAAGATTCTCAAAACCTTTTGTCTCGTTTCGTAACAATGGACGAATCATGGTTCCATCGTTTTGATCTCGAGACAAAACAGCGATCTTCGCAACGGAAACGGCCATCATCACCGACCCCGAAGAAGTTTCGTGTCGTGTCATCGGCTGGTAAGGTTATGGCCTCAATATTTTCGGACTCAGAAGGGATATTGTTGATTGATTACCTGGAGCGTGGAACCAATATTACTGGCCAATATTATGCAGCTTTAATTCCCAAGTTGAAGAATGTCATCACAGAGAAAAGGAGAGGGAACTTCGAAGGGGCGTGCTGTTTCATCACGACAACGCACCCGCGCACATCTCGGCGGTTGCGATGGCTGCCATTCAGCAAGCTGGCTTCGAATTGGTTGACCACCCCCCTTATTCACCAGATCTGGCGCCTGGTGATTTCCTTCAGAACGCTAAGTGCAAGTTGCCATCGAATGACTTTACTACCGCGTGAATCGAGTTAAGCTGTTTCCAGCGCGTGTTTTGTCCTACACACTACACCAAAACATCTACACAGTATATTGTTCCGCTACATATTCGTGTTTATAAGCCCCGTGTCTCCTGCATGCTTATCAGTAAAAATGTTTTGTGTACACGTTTTGTTTAGTGTGTAGCACAAAACGTGCGCTGGAGACCCGGCTTATTTCGATTTACGCGGTAGTAAAGTCACTCGATGGCAACTCACACTTAGCATTCTGTTCCCCAAATTAAAAGAATACTTGGGGGGAAACAGGTACGAAGACGATAACGAGGTGATGGAATCCGTGGAGAGCTTTTTGCAGGACCAAGACAAAACTTTTTTTTTTTTGAAAAGGAAAAGCGCTGGACTCGGTGTGTAGAGAGACTCGGAGACTATGTAGAAAAATAAATTATTAAGTTATCAATAGTCATTTTATTCGATCTCATTCTTACTACTTTTTGATCCCTCCTCCCTCGTATTGGACACCATACATGTTCGCCCACTTTGTGAAAAAAAAAACAATGAAAAAATTATTAGTAAATTGACATTTTTATTTTAAAGTTGTTGGAAGAGTCAAATAAATAAAAAAAAACTAAAGATCGACACTAAAAAATAAACTAAAAATAAAGAAAATAATAATAATAAAAAAATGAAAAATATATATCTATTTTCTTTGTAAAAAAAAAATATTTAGATGTTTTATATTATAATGCGAGTGTTTTTTTACATACAAGAGCCCGTTTACTTTGCCCTATAAAGGGTTAATGTTTTAGATTGGTCTAGTGGTTCAACTGTGTCGATCACTTATCCAGAGATTACGGGTTAAAACCTGTGGGGCATATTTTTATTCGAACTGCGTGCTTCGGAAGTGTCCATATTTGTGTCCGAAGTGCGGCGATAGGACGTTATAATCGTCGGTGTAACGTGGGTGTACCTGCATGTTACAGTCCAAACTTTGAGTGACCTCTGACAAACCCTTTGAGGATTCAGGTCGTGAAGATGTGTACTCTTGTATTGGCAGTCACAAACCGCACACTTGTATGGCTTGATTTCTGTGTCCAGCCAGTCTCATGTCATCTGAAAAGTGATGTAATCCAATTTACTTCGGTTTTAAAATAATGCTGTTTTATAATTGAGTAGTAGTTTATGCTATAAGTGCGTAAAGGAGCTTGGACAATGGATGGAATATGCCCCAACAGGGCGTCACCTGTACTTTTATAAATAATAAGATCCCCTAAACTTGTGACATTGCAATAAATGATTTGAGTTTGAGTTTGAGTTTGGAATTATTAAAAGTGTTCGAACATTATTCAGTTAATAGGAATAATCTTCTTCATAAGTTTCATGATTTAAAACACAGTCGTTAAAAAAAAAGAACATGTTTATTTATTAAACAGTATAAATTTTACAATGAGACCCTAGTATAAGTTAAAAGTAACCTGAGATTCAGGGATCCCGCGTTTCCTCCCCGAAGTTGCTTACAGTTTGTTTAGCAAATTTAACAAACATTAATCAGTTACAAGAATTATTTTAAATTACGGAAATACGGGCCTTTTACAGCTTCGTACGAAAATTTCCAGAGCATATTAAAAAATTACAAAACAAAACTGTCATTACTTAGTATAAGGTTTTATCTATGGTCAATGTCATTGTTACCACAGAATAATATATTTTTTCTTTTTATATGCGGGCAAAGGTTACATTCGTACACAGTCGTATAAAACCGTACTGAACGAGCGAGCGAAGCGTTTGTATGTATGTATGTATGAATTTTTTTTCGACGATAATTCGAGTATCGTTTATCGGAATGTCCTGAAATTTGGCAGGCGAGTAAATAAGGCAAAAAGAATTTTTAATCTCAAACATGAGGCAAATCGGTCAAGCGCGAATCGAGCGAGCGCCAGTTCACAGTTCGGTGCGAACTACTAGTATATAATTGACGCCACCAAAATATCCGAGTTTTTTCCAGTTTTTGGGAAAGGTTATTCCATAAATCAAAGTTCATTATAGAAACAAACAATAAATACTCCAAATGAACTTTAGGCGGGCATTCTTTTTCTTTGCACGTAAGTTGCCAACTTGACGGAAATAACCTGCTTTCAGTTTGATGCGTTCGAAGGCTGCTTTCAGTGATAGTGCTAGCGGTAGAAACAGAAATTCAGTAAATATTTGCAAATGGTGTTAAAGTATGAAAATCGGAACGATAGATCTTTAGGCCATATGAATCAATTTGACCCGTAGCACGAAATAAAAGTAGGGGTATTAAAATACTTATAATTAAAAATTATACTTAAAATCGGTTGGCTAGAAAAAAGAAAGAAAAAAAATATATATTTTTTTTTAAACAAAAGCTATATAGTTTACGGTGCTCAAATTTTTCACATACTAATGTAGAGCCACACCATCCATAAAAATCACAAGCTCAAACTCGAGGGGGGCAGAGACACTCTGCTTATCCTGGCACGGCCTTTAGTCAGCTGATTGAACCTCGATTGAGGTCAGTTAACGATACATGATTTACCCTAGAATTATTTTCACTTATTATTGTAGGACCTTATATACAGACGGACAGACGATAAAAATCAAAAATAGTTTTGGCCTCGATACAATACTAATAACTAATTTCATTTAAAATTTCGCAAAAATATTCAATGTACAAACACGAGTTTTTTACTACTTTATTATTAGTGTAGAAAAGGAATAATAAAAAAATGCTAACACCGCCATTGACGCAAGTGATTAAATTCTCTTTGGCCATTGATTCCTTGCTCCGTGATTCAGTAAAAGGCGTCATAAAAAGTACCTAAGTACTTAAATTATATACAACGTGAAATTTAAGCCATTTTGCTAACGAAAACTGGTGATAGTACTCGTCCATACGAACAACTTTCACTATGAAGCCAACCCTGAAATCGCGAAAAAAAAACAGCTGATTCATACATTTTGGTCGAGTAGATATTTAACTTTTCTATGGAACAGCTGATATTTTTTTAGCGATTTCAGGGTTGGCTTCATATGGACGCGTACTATCACCAGTTTTCGTTAGCAAAATGACTTAAATCTCACGTTGTATAAGGTCTGACACGAATTGCTTCCTTTTTACGCTGGCCTTTCCAATATGCTTTAAAACGGACCAAATGCGGGACGAGGCATGTCGCACTAGGCTCGTCACCGGCTACAAAGACATCTTGTTGATGGTTGTAGTTACAAATATTGTACCCTCAACCACAATTATTTTAATTATTATGTTCTAATTACGATTATTTTGTATTTACAAGAACTAATTACTTACTTGTTACTATTTATTTATATATTTATACATAAATATATACATGGTATATAATAAAAATATTTTTAAGGTAGTAGAGCTGATGCCGGGCTCGACTGTGGAAGTACCACCATCTTACTCGCAAATCCTTCTGAAGTTATTCGGGGGAGAGTAAGAGAACAGCTCTCAGGCAAAACCAGGCGGCCCACCATATCGCCTGGGACCGATGGATGGCGGTATAACCATCCCCAATTGCCGGGCCTTACATAAAACAGACTGGTGACGGGCAGCGGTGTCATTGGTGCAAGGATTTCGGCACCGCGCTCACCAACCCGCCTGCCCAGCGTGTGTGACTATGGGCATTTCTTCCAGGAGGACTGCCAAGAGTGGCGAAATCCTGGAAAGGCCTATGTCCAGCAGTGGACGAAACAGGCTGATGGATGGATGGATGGATTTATACATATATATAAAACAAGACTCAGAACTGATGAGCTCGAACTTTTTATTATATAAGTTTATGTTGATAATGTAATGTGAAATTGTAAATATATTTATTTAAATATATTTTTTATAAACTTTTAGAGGCGGAAACAGCCTGAGAAAGTATAATTTATGATGATGTCGTATACATGTAGCGAAATTAAGGGTCCATGCCACCTAAACGTGCCCCACCGTATTGCTGATTCATGACAGAAAATATTTGTTTAATGAGAAATAAATAATCACACAAGTTGTCGAAGAGTTGTATTACAACCTAATTAATTTGATTTTTGCAAAGAATTCATAGCAAGCTAGAAAAAAAAAATCTAAAGTCATTAAAAATCACGTAAAACTGCTCTTCGTGTATTTCCCATTGACGGTTTCCCAGATGATTTAGGAAACTGAAATTCAGTCACCCGTAAGTTAAGAGTATACAGAATGGCGTGATTGGTTTAATTTTGCCAAACAAAAATTGTAACTTGGTGTATTTATCCATCGAACATAATAATTCGGCATCGAAACGTGATTCTTTAGAGCGCGCGATGTTTCGGTTGTCGTAACAGCCGCGGCTCAGAGCGCGCTATTTTAAACAATAATGAAATGTCACAGAGTTCAGTTCTACTTGACGCTAAATGAGGTGCTTAATGTTAGGGAGAACGGGTCCTTAAGAGCTATATGTAAGGTAAATGTAATATTTTATGCATTAATAAAGAACTTTGAAAATCAAATCAAAACGGACCAAATAAACACCCTAGAAGTTGTAACTTACAGAGGCAGTTGCGCTATCGGGACATTCCTTCTTCACACAAAACGGGTCACACATTGCTGCTGGGGCAACATTTCCATATTGACTCTCCGATGGTATATCCACTGTAGGTTCCTGTTTCACGGATATGAAACACGGTTCAGGTGCTCCATCTTCGCCAGGAATTATCTCTTGCTTCACTGATACCGGATTTATTTGAGCTTCAGAATCTTGAGCAATGTCTGGGTCCTCTATTTCTTGTTTTATGATGACTGCAAGAGGAAAGTTAGGAATTAGATGAGATCACTTTCTTAAAGAGGACAACCGAATGGCATCAGAGAGATGGAAGATCTGTGGGAAGGCAAAGAATGAGATGGAGAGATATTGTGGAAGAAGCCGGACCAAACTGACAAAGGCAAACATACAACAAAAACCGGCTAAGTGCGAGTCGGACTCGCCCACCGAGGGTTCCGTACAAATAAGTAAAATATTTTAAAAACCTACAAAAAGGTTTGGTCACCCGTACAATTTAACCGTTAATTGCTTAACCTCGATGATTTTTATGGTTTAATTACAAATGTCTAGTTTTAAGATTGTTTCCTATACTTGTAGAATTAGACGGTATTATTTGCCAAATATCAGAGTTCTAGGTCAACGGGAAATACCCTATAAAATTTGATTCCCTTCAGTGTGTCGAAATATACGTTTTTTGCGGTATAAATGGCCGTACCTTTTTTACGTTAACTTAGAAGTTTGATATTTTCACAATTTCAAGGGACTGTAGACTTGAGTACATTGTTTTAATTTGAACTCGATACCTCCACGCGTTCCCGAGATAAAGGGTCTTGACAGACAGACGGACAACAATGTGGGTTCCGTTTTTTCCTTTACGGAACCCTAAAAAGAATGGGAAGCCTTGGGAGGCCTTTGCTCAGAATTGGGCAGCTAAGAATTAATAAATTAATCATGTGTTTTAATGAATTTAATATGACATTTTTTGTTTGATAAACACTTGTACTTGTCCACTTATTTATATTAATTTCCCTTACCGGTTTCGCTGTTAAAGCATTATCAAAGGTTTGTTTGGTTGTTTACGTACAATATATGAATCGCTTGGCATGCGGGTAGGACAAACAAATTCTACAACAGAAACATTTGAGTATTTTAATTTCTTAATATAACGTTGTATAAAATACTCATAAGTTTCCATAGATACACTATCCTAAATATCCAACGTTGTGGCAAGGTTTAATTTAATATGAGGTAAATATTGAAGATGCAAGAAATAATGTTATATAAAATAATGAAATGTTATAAAATTACAAGTTATTCTTAGCTCGTATGGCAATTAAAAATCACTTTTTTATAAGATATTCATATTCAGCAATAAAGGCTATTTTTATTTTATTTTATTTTTTACTTTTACGTGCTTGTATCTACTGTTCTAGTTACAATAAGAACTCAATAGAGTAATGGCTAAAATCATTTATTAAAGTGGCGAGCCAACCCGAAAGAAAAAACAAAAAAGTATGTATATTTTGTAAAGTAAAAGCTACACTATCGCTGAGTAACATAGGCTATAGATAGTTCCCTGGGAATGGGCAGTTCCATAGAGACAGCCATTAATTATATTTGCGCGAGTAATCTCTGGAACTGCTACACCGATTTTGAAAATTCTTCTACTATTGTAATGGTTACCCTCTTGTCTTGGTCATAAGCTATAGTTTGTTTCCTAGGAACACGCAGTACCCTGGGGACATAGCCATCAATTAAATTCAAGCTGGTAATCTTTGGAACTAGAGATTATTCTGTGATGAATGCTGAGCCAGCGCCCTTTCAGCCTCTGTGTCACAAATTTTTTTTTTATGTTTTAAAGATTTTTTGTTATTTTTATTTTAAGCACTCAAATGATATTTAAATGTGTAAAATCTTATAATGTATATTTGTTAAGAGGTATGAATAAAGTTTTATCTATCTAACTAATGAAATTATTTTAATAATTCTTTTACTGTTGTAGTGATTATTGACATCAATAACTACGCAATCTATTTTGAAAATTATTTCACTGTTGCACTAGTACTGATATAGACACAGAGTCGGACATACACAACAATTTTCATTAGAACCAAAAGCCAGTAAAAGCTACAAAATTATTGTTCCCCAATTGTACCCACATGCATAGCTATCCCCTCCGCGTTTCGTTCACCGCTAGACTTTCGTGTCGCAAGCTGTATTTCCATCCATCCATCCATCAGCCTGTTTCGTCCACTGCTGGACATAGGCCTTTCCAGGATTTCACCACTCTTGGTGGTCCTCCTGGAAGAAATGCCCATACTCACACACGCTGGGCAGGCGGATTGGTGAGCGCGGTGCCGAAACCCTTGCACCAGTGACGCCGCTGCCCGTCACCAGTCTGATTTATATAAGGCCTGGCAATTGGGGATGGATATACCGCCATTCATCGGTCCCAGGCAATGGTGGGCTGCCTGGTTTTTTTGCCTGAGAGCTGTCCTCTTACTCTCCCCCGAATAACTTCGGGAGGATTTGCGAGTAAGATGGTGGTACCTCCACAGTCGAGCCCGGCATCAGCTCTACCACTAAGCTCTAAGCTGTATTTAATAGTTTTATATAAGATGACTTTAATTTATCCAGCCTAAGTCTTACTAAAGACTCGGTAAGTGATCAGTTCGATGACCCTTTTTGTGAAATTCTTAAATTATTCTTTTCGTGTTCCTTACAAACGCAAGCCCAGCGTCGAGTCAATTACTATGGGACGTCAAGATTTTATTTTGCGAAACTAGCATCAAGTGTTATCGATCCGTGTTACTGATCATTTACCAAGCCTCCAGTATGAGTCTGGCTCTATAAATAAAAGTCACCTTACATATAAAAAATTACCAGTTAAGTTTAAAAAAATGTATGTGTGAATGAATTTTCTGACTTGTAGGATAGATAATGTAAGCCTTGGAGCAGGACAGCCGACAATCCTGCACTGCCTTTGTACTGAACTGGCCCCCTTTTCACATTTATGTTTTGGGTGGGATACATACTCACATTCGCACACCTGTATCACAGAATCGTCGGAAAACACCACAGATCTTCATAGCCATGATCCTAAATCCCTTTTTCGCAATCAACACTCATGGATAATTAATAATTAGGCCAAGTGCGAGTTGGACTCGTGGACAAAGGGTTCCGTACCACGATATATTGCGTGTATGGAACCTTAAAAACATTAATGGTAAAAATTACCACCTTTAAGGCGAGGTTATCCAGAGAAATCTGTCCTGCTCCAACGATTTCATTTTACACATGTTTATCCTGCTCAGCGGAAGCGGGCCGTTCAGAAAACTTGCGGTTTCGAGGTTTTTTTTTATTTATCATTTTGGAATAAGAGGGATGGGTTTTTAATATGATGGCCGTTTTATATCACATTTTTCACGACATTTATTTAAGTATAGCTTTTATTGTTCAAAACTTAATACAGCTCAAATGAAATGATATTTAGATCATAGTTAAGACCTATCTTTGCGATTTAATTGGATCGAGCAAAATGTAAGAAATCGTGTAACGAACGGCCGAATAAAGAGTGAAATATGACATCATATTTTGTACAAAATTTAATCATCGCTATTTATTGGTTTAAAATGAAATTGAAAAGAGACAAAATGGGATAACCCCCCGCCCCCCTTAAGATCTTAGCGCCATCCATCATCTTACAAATCGTGCAAAATGTTGACAAGCCACTCTTACTGCCATCTATTACCTCAGTAAAACAAGTCATCTCAGATGGCGCTATGGTTAACACGAGGTTTATTGGGTTCAACTTTGTTGATTTTAATTATTTGTCGTGATGGAGACTATAGTAACACGTATTCTGTGAAAATTCATTTTTTTTACATATTATGGCTGAAGCTGTAGACCTCTGTGACAGATGGACGGACAGAAATACAGACAGAAGGATCGAGGAACGGATGGACAGCAGAGGCTTAGTAATAGGGCCCGTTTGGCATCCTTCGGGTACGGAACCCTAAAATAATAAGATATTTCATACCTGTTTCTATTCTCCTCGGTTTATTTGGGTCGCTGACATCTTCTATCTCAACTTCGACAAAATCTATTTTCTGTTGATCGCCTGACACACACAAAAACGGGTTCTTTTTAAAGTGTGTCGTTAAATGTCTCTTTAAACTGATGTGTTGTGCACATCTGTAATCACAAATGTCACATTTATATGGTTTTTCTCCTGTGTGTTTTTTCATGTGCCTCTGTAAATCGCAGTTGTCTCTGAATTTGAATTCACAAAATTCGCAACCAAATCTCTTGTCAGCCGAGTGGGTTTTCATGTGCCTTTGTAGACTAATGAACTGGGCACACTGATAATCGCACGTCTCACATTTGTACGGCTTCTCCCCTGTGTGTTTTTTTGTGTGCATTTTTAAATTACTACTCGATCTGCATTCATAATCACACGATTCGCATTTGAACGGTTTCTCTCCCGTGTGGATTCTAAGGTGCTTCTTCAAAGCGCTGCTATACTTCGACTGATAGTGACATCTATCACATTTATACTGTTTCTCATCCGTATGTTTCTTCATATGGATTTTCAAATTGCTCTGGATACTGCACTGAAAATCACATGACACGCATTTGTAAGGTTTTTCTCCGGAGTGCGTTCTCATGTGCATCTTTAAATTGGTATTCTGAATACACTGGTAGTCACAAAGCTCACATTTGAATCGCTTATCTCCAGTATGAATTTTCATGTGCATCGTCAAATTACTTTTGGACGTGCTCTGGAAGTTACACTCCTGACATTTGAATGGTCTTTCCCCGGTATGCGACCGCAAGTGAATTTTCAAATCACTGTTCCTCGTACACTGATAGCCGCAAACCTCACATTTAAAAGGCCTCTCTCCGGTGTGCAAACGCATGTGGATCTTCATGTTGCTGCTGTGAACGCACCTGTACTCGCAAAATTCACACTTAAACCGTTTTACTTCCGTATGTACTTTGACGTGCTTCTTAAAATTTCGTTTACAATCGGTCCGGAAGTCGCAAGACTTGCATTTAAACGCGAGGGCCCCTTGAATCTCATGGAGTTTTAAGTGACTCTTCAATTCACCGCTCTGTGTACACTGGAAGCCACAAGCGACGCAACTGAACAGATCGTCTCTGATGTGTGTAGCTCGGTGACGTTTCAGATTACCGAATCGTTTGGACTGATAGTCACAAATCTCACACGTAAACATCCTCTGTTCGGGGAGCGATCGCCCAAGGTCACAGTCTAAAAAAAAAACACATATCATTGCGAGAAGGATTTTACTACTAAAAGATTCGTGGTTTAGATTCATAATGACACACACTCAGTGCCAAACGGGGAATCCTGCGTAACCATGTTTTCTTTCGAAGAAACTGCACGGTGAAACTAGTCAGGCGAAATCTGACTATGTAAAATTCGTGAGTAGCCGTTTCAATATCATTATGCGAGAAGTATTCATGCCCTGAGGATTCCTTACTGTTACATCAATTCACACAGGTGGTAGAGCTGATGCCGGGCTCGACTGTGGGGGTATCACCATCTGACGGGGAAGAGAGTATGAGGACAGCTTTCTAACAGGCACAACCAGGTGGCCTACCATAGCTGGGACCGAATGATGGCTGTATATCCATCCCTAATTGGTGAGCCGTGAACAAATCAGACTGTGACGGGCAGCGTCACTGATGCGCGGGTTTCGGCACCACGCTCACCGACCCGTCAGCCCAGCGTGTATAAGTATGTGTATGACTTCCAAGAGGACCACCAAAGGTGGCGAAAATTTTGGAAGTCCTATGTCTAGCAGTGGACGAAGACAGACTGATGGATGGATGGGTATCAATTAAGACGGTTGCAACGTCTCTCGTTTCCAAACGCACAACTTAAGGCGGAACGTTTCGAGTTCGGTGCAAAATGCACAACTTATGATTGTTTATGTTTATCTTATTATTGAATAAAAAGTACTAAATAAATGTGATTTATGGCATTTTGCGACCATAGTTTAATGTCAATCTGGGGACACCCAAGTCGAGCTAAATAGTGGCACGCCGTACCATCCTTTTCTCGAAGCAGTTCAGCCCATTTTCGACCCCTATAACTTCGTTGTGGATAAAACTAGAAGCCTGAATTTTCAGTAACCAAGCAGGCATTGTATAAACACGGTATATTTAAAATTTCATTCAATTTGAACCAATAGTTTAAGAATTATAAGAAGTCAAAAGTTAAGGCACTTCTAACAGAATAGAAGCTTCAAATTTGGAATACAATTAGTGTTTAGTGTATAAATCAAGGAAAAACTAAAATATTTTGCAATTTCGGTCCAGTGCTCTAGTTACACCAACTGAATAACTAACTTTGTAATCTCATATATAGGATTATAAATATAGGATTACAAAGTTACATTTTCAGTTTTTCAGTTTTTGACTATCTACAAAAAGAAATGAGATGCCATAAAAAAAAACTTGTAAAAAAAACAAGTTCTTATAAATATAAATATTGCTTGTTTCCAAACAAAATATATACGAGAGCTACTAATATATACGATGCTTCAAGCATAAGCCAGCCAAAATAACCCATTATTATAAGTTTCTTCGTACCATGTAGCTTAAATGTCACTTGGTTTTTGTATGGAAACTTGCCAACGCTATTTAATCCTTAGGTTTAGTCTGTATGTCTGTGGTAAATATTATAAGCATGAATCGGAACGTTAAAGTAAAAAAGACATAATGAAAACTGATTGGTTAATCCTCATGAGGGTCAATCATAGAGTCCTTGCCACCACTGAAGTCTGATGGATTAAGGCATTTCTGTTCATATTCCAAAGCCAATAAAGACTTCGTCGCCGGACTTCAGTGGTGACGTGAACTCTAGCCATCGACAGTTCTCAAGATGGCACTCATTCGTACGTTCAAAACCATTTATTTGGATTAATTTTTCAGAATAACCCCCCGAATTGACCCCCGGACTTAAAAAAATCGTTTCTTTTTCCAAGATACAACTTTTTGCGCTTTGTATAATGCACGTACTTTGATTTCTTGAACATGCCGTTAAAACGAGAAAATTGCGGGCCGCCAACTGCCATGATCCTTTACTTTTAGGGTTTGTCTATAAACCACGTGGTGTGCTTGGGGGAGAGAAGAGGTTTTTTTAAAAAGTTACGCTGGGTTACGTGGGAAGAAAAGAACGCCAAAGACACAGCCACATGGTTTTTAGGGTTCCGTAGGCAACAGGAAACCCTTACAGTTTCAGATATAGTGGTGTTCAAAGATATGAGAACTCCGCCAAGCCAAGAGGTCTTCATAGATCTTTCATCAGACCACAGGCCAGACCTTCTGATAGTGGAGGACCTGCCCACCAGAATCTCGCCACCTGCACCACGTCGACGCTACAACTAGCCCGCCTTCGAGGCGTCACTTCAGGAGGCCCCAATATCTCGCCCCGTCACCAACTCCGAAGATGTGGAGAGGCTGACGTCTGAGCTTATCAGCTGCATCCGGAACGCGCTAGAGACATCTTCGCACACGGTTCCGAGCACGGGTAGACTTCAACCTCTCCCCGCTCGGATCCAAGAACTTATCCGCGAAAAGAGCAAGATCCGGAGGCAGTGGCAGCACACCCGCTGCCCGATGCTCAAGACTCGCCTCAACGCCCTTACGGAGAAGGTGAAAAAAGAGCTCAACACAAATGCTGAAGAATCTTGGGAGGGCCACGTCGAGGCCATAGGCGACCACCTTCCATCTATGCATCGCCTATGCCGGCAGCTATCCACGACCCCAGCTCCAGTCCGACCGCTGCTGGGCAGCGACGGCCACCCAAGATTCCGAGCCCAAGACCGAGCCGAGATATTCGCCGAATGCCTCGAAGGTCAATTTACGCCCAACCCGACCAATGATGTAGAGCACGTCAGAGCAGTCGAGTCACACCTGCGAGACTACCTTGCTGAGCCAATAGCCGCCGATGAGGACCCCATCGTCTTCTCGCCTGGCCCGGTGAAGCGGGTGATCAGCCGCACCAAGCCCCGAAAAGCCCCAGGAGCTGATTCCATCACCAACCTGGCGCTCCAGCACCTACCCCCTCGAGTAGTCGCTGCTGTGACGCACCTCTTTAATGGAATCATGCGGACGGGGCACTTCCCAACACAGTGGAAGGTCGGCCATGTCATCATGCTGCCAAAGCCAGGCAAGGACTCCAGACGACCGGAACACAACCGGCCCATTACCCTGCTCAGCAACATCTCGAAGGTGTTTGAGAAACTCCTGCTCGGACAACTGACGCCCCACATCACACGCCGCCCGGAACAGTACGGCTTCAGAGCCGACCACTCCACGACCCTCCAGCTGACCAGAGTACTGCACCACATGTCGGTAGGCCTCAACAAGAAGGAGTACACCGTTGCAGTACTTCTGGACATGGAGAAGGCCTTCGACAGAGTATGGCACGAGGGACTGCTGTACAAACTGTCGACCTCTCCAGCCCCACGGCGCCTGGTCAGGGTCGTGAAGTCGTTCCTGACTGACCGCCGCTTCAGAGTTGTGGTGGAAGACGCCATCTCGGAGGAGCGCCCCATCAAAGCTGGCGTCCCCCAAGGAAGCTGCTTGTCCCCGGTCTGCTACTCCCGGTACACCGACGACATCCCTCTGGGAGCGGGAACCCAACTCGCTCTCTTCGCCGACGACGCAGCCTATTTCGTGTCGTCATACAAGGCATACCACGCTGTGGCGAAGATGCAGCGCACCCTGGACCTGCTCCCAGACTGGCTGTCCAAATGGCGACTGTCGGTCAATGTCGGGAAGACGCAGGCCCTCAGTACCGGAAACACCAGCTCACCACCACCACTCCAACTCCACGGAGTAGAGGTCCCATGGCAGCCCCACGTGAAGTACTTAGGAGTCACCATTGACCGGAGACTCTCTATGCGGAAACACGTGGAAAACGTCGTCACCCAGGTGAAAGGAGCGCGAGCAAAACTGCGACCGCTCCTATCTTCAAGCCTTCCTCTGCGTGCGAAGCTCGGGATCTACAAGACCTATATCAGATCCCGCCTCACGTACGCTGCGCCGGCGTGGTACGCCCTAGTCTCGGAGACGAACAAAAAGCGTCTCCGAGCTCAGGAGAACCTAGCCCTTCACACCATCGTCGGCGCGCCTCGCTACGTGAGGAACGACGTGATCGCGAGGGACTTGAAGATCGAACGCCTGGATGACTTCGTCAGCCGGCTCGCGACGGGGATGTTTACGCGAGCAGAGCATGCGTCGTTCTCACATCTTCGAGAGCTGGCGCCGCACCAGGCGCGCCCCCCCGACCGCCGCCGCCTGCCACGGGGCCTCCTCCAACCACCGGATGAGACCCGCGTCGCGCGCGCCCGCGCCGGACAGCACATAACACCCGCGGCTCCTCCCTGAGTAGAGCCGAGCTCCTCTCTGAGTCGAGCCGTGCTCCTCGAGAGTAGAGCCGCGAACACCACCGGACAGTCAACCCAAGGACATGCCCATTGTCATGGGCATCGGAAGACGTCTCAGCAAGGGGGCACCCGCCCCGACGCTGAATACCCACGCCCCAGAAAGGGGGATGTGAGATAACCAACTTCGTCGACGCTCTGGGAGTCTTGCTCGAGCCGTCGGACAGTGCGGACCTCTCTAATAAGTTGTTGCGCTATTAGTTGAATAAACGAAGCTTTGGTAATTGAAATTTGGTTTTCTTTGAAAATTGAAGATGAGTGATCACCAAGAAAATATTTCACTTTTTAAAAAACACTTTTTAAAAATACAACCGAGGCTGTTTCTCCGTCATATATCATCGCTACAAACACTCAAGGAATCTGTTCCGAAAAGTAATTGTTCATCTAGCCCTACTGATTTTGATTCGGATTTTATTCTTAACATGGTTATTTTCGATATGCCGGTATCCGGTCGACAGGATATTTATAACAATAATTTTTTCGTTCAATTTCACAATTTTCCAAAACTTTTCTGGCTAGTTCCCGTGCTTGAGAATGAATCTGGGGGCACGATAGTGCCCCCGCCAAGTCGAGCTAAAAAGCGGCACGGCCGTACCATCCTTTTCTCGAAACAGTTCAGGCCATTTTCGACCCCTTATAGCTTCGTTGGGGATAAAACTAGAAGCCTGAATATTCAGTAACCAAGCAGGCATTGTATAAACACGGTATATTCCAAATTTCATTCAATTTGAACCAGTAATTTAAGAACTAGTCAAAGTTTCTCAATTTTGTCACTCACTCACTGACTGACTGACTGACCGATCATCAAAATTCTAAGGCACTTCTAGCAGACATGGAAGCTTCAAATTTGGAATAAAATTAGTGTTTAGTGTAGAAATCAAGGAAAAACTAAAATATTTTGCAATTTCGGTCCAGTTTTGTAAATACATCAATATAAATATATAGGATTACAAAGTTACATTTGCAGTTGTAAGTAGAAGGTACCAGAAATGAAAAAAGTAGGACTATCTACAAAAGGAAATGAGATGCCATCAAAAATTATATTTATATAATTATATTAATAGTACATTACGATACGAGAGCGATGAAACGTTTTCTGACGAGTGTGAGTTTGCGGCACGAGCCGAAGGTGAGTGCTGCAATCACACGAGTCGAGAAAAAGTTTCTCGCACGAGTTTCGTATAATATTTTACGCACGGTGTGCTATAAAAATTATTATTATGTAATAACTTAAGACAGAAGGTCGTCCCTTAAGTAGGGACTGAAAAAAATAACCGACTTGGATTTACATGGATCTCACAACTTTTTACGGTAGAAGAAGTAAGTTGCGAGACTTGGTGTTTTTTACAAGTTTTGTTTTTGATGGCATTTTTTTACACGTGACGAAGGGGCAACCGAAGTAATTTTCGATACAAAACTAAAAGCAATAACGTGAGCGAGATCAAAATCGATAAACGCGGTCGATGCCGACTCGTGCGCACTACGACTAAGATGGCGCGTGTGCTGCCAGTGTTGCCAACTAGGATTTTGAAAAGTACGTAGCTCACAATAAAAAATTACGTAGATTCTGTAAAAGTTGCACATGAAAAGTTCGTAGATCTACGTACTCATTTGCAGTTGAGATTTAAAGTATATAAAAACTGAATAAAACAAGTGTTTTGATGCGTATGCAATTAATTTCTTGTCTGGCTTATACTTTACCATATTCATAGAAAAATTTAGGTGTTTAGTAGACAGAAAAACTTAACCGAATGATATAATACTCCGTTTCAGCAAAACACAATCACAACTATATGAGTAACATGAGATTTCGAATGACAGGTCGTTGTGGGCTTTATTATCGAAGGAAACGGAACATTTTTATGCTTTTTATCGAAGAAAAAGGGAATGAGCCTTTTCAGTTCAGTCAGATATAATGTAATTTTACTAACTTTAATATTTGATACAAATTAGTAGGTTCAGGGATTGAAGTTCGTAGGTTCGCAGGAGAAGCTCAAAGTACGTAGATCTACGCAAAAAGACGTGGGGTTGGCAACACTGGGTGCTGTGCCGGTGTGCGGGGAGTCACCCCCTCCGCGACTCACCTCATACCCCGATCGCAATGTCGACCTGTCGTCATCTATACAAATGTATCCCATTTTACCAACTTCAAAAAAGGAGGAGGCTCTCAATTCAACTGTATTTTTTTTGTTGGGTATGTTACTGGACTTATGGAGTCAATATGGAGTATATAAAATTTATAATGCTTACAGAGATCGATTCCGTCACCAATCAGTCAGGTATACAAAGAAAACAAATTGATTTTAATAATTTACCCCTTAATTTAAATAATGTGTAACTTTAACATTATTTTAGCTATTTATCTTTTGTTTTACCTTTTTAACTATATTTTTACTACGATGATAATAAAGAAAACCGCATGCAAATCCGTGGAGTGGTTCTCGAGTTATACAATCGTTTATTCAATCTTTGCCCCGTTTTCAGCTTGGGCGTTATTTTATTAACACCCCTTATAGTCTATGTGTTGACCAGGGTAATTACAATGTTATTAAAGAAAATTGCATTCAAATCTGTTGATTGGTTCTCGAGTTATAAAAGCATTTATTTAATCTTTGCCCCGTTTCCGGCTTGGACGTTATTTTATGAACACACCTGATAGTCGATGTGTTAAAAAAGGTGACTACAATGATAATAAAGAAAACCGCATCCAAATCGGTTGATGAGTTCTCGAGTTATAAAAGCATTTATTCAATCTTTGCTCCGTTTCCGGCTTGGGTGTTATTTTATGAACAACCCTTATAGCCTATGTGTTGACCAGGGTCACTACGATGATAATTAAAAAAACCGATAATCGATGCAAATCGCTTGTTTTTTGTCCGATTGGAACGATTTAATTTTGTTTGAAATGCCCATAAATTCAGTTTGAATATTGATATATATAACTTTTAATTTTAGTGGATACTTGAGGCGATACAGATGAAACATTAAAGTATGAGTTCCTCACTTTTGTCTTTTGTTTTATTTCATTAACTATCAGTCGGACAACATTCAATGTTTTAAAATATCGTAGGTAATTTAATTTCCAATAATTTGATACCCAAAATGTCTATTTCAGTTCAGTAGTTTACAATTAGTGAGTAGTTTTTCATAGCGCGGTGGCGGCCATTTTGATGACGTCATAAATGGGGACACTGTACCTTGACAGTTTGTGTCTCGGCGATTTATTGACCAGCATATCATACTTAAAAACATACTAAAAGGTGGCGTTCGTATCCGCAATGAAACTTTTTTTTTGCTAAGGGAAGTCACTATAATGGAATCAAGTATTCACCACATTCAGGGCATTAGTCCTCTACTTTACCATACATCTATTATTTCAGATTGATTGTTGGAGTATTGTTGATATAACAGAGGATAATGCAAAGCAAGGGCGGATCCAGAGGCCCCCCCCCCCCCCAGACGGTTCAAATAAAACAAAGAGCTGGGAGATTGATGTTCTGTACTGCTTTAATAAAATACATTTCTTTTTGTGTACATACTCGTAAGCATTTTATTTTGATTTTTTTGTTAAATTATTGCTACGATTCAAATTGATTAGCCTTAGATCAATAATAATTATACGGATTATTATGCTTTTTAGTACATTTCCAGCATTATTTGGCGTTACACTAGGACTAAAGTATCCTGTAATACTATGCGGGAAACTCTATATCTATACCTATCTGACCCTTGTGCCCAATCAAAAATAAACCCTGGATCCGCCGCTGATATGTAGCAATGTAGGGTATTATAAACTCTTAAATAATAACATACCAGTGAAGCTAACTTCAGGTGCTGCTTTGTTCAGTTTTGCATTGTTAGTCTCTGCGATGGCCAGGTAGGCTTTTGAGTCCTGAAAATATTATCACTTGATGTACAACTAGCCTTTCGCCTACAAATCCGCCCATGTTTATTCAATCTCTGCCCCGTTTTTCACTTCGGCATTATTTTATGATGATAACGGTAAAGTGTGAATAGGACTCACATCCTGAGGGTTCTGTACAATTAAAATCATTGGAATAAAACAAAAATTACAAGCTTAACTTACAAGCTAAAATACAAACTTATTAGTAATTACAGAATGTATGAAATAAAACTGCAAAATTAAGTTGGTGGAGTATTCACAGACCATCCATCCATCCTTCCATCAGCCACTTTCGTCCACTGCTGGACATAGGCCTTTCCAGGATTTCGCCACTCTTGGCGGTCCTCCTGGAAGAAATGCCCATACTCACACACGCTGGGCAGGCGGGTTGGTGAGCGCGGTGCCGAAACCCTTGCACCAATGACGCCGCTGCCAGTCACTAGTCTGTTTTATATAAGGCCCGGCAATTGGGGATGGATATACCGCCATCCATCGGTCTCGGGCATGGTGCGCTGCCTGGTTTTGGGTGAGAGCTGTACTATTACTCTCCCCCGAATAACTTCAGAAGGATTTGCGAGTAAGATTGTGGTACCTCCACAGTCGAGATAGCGGTACCTTCACAGATCAAACACAAATTATTTTGCACTGTGGGGATTGAATCCACAATCTCTCAGTTAGCAGGCAAGTGTTCTACCACTCAGATAAAAGTAGCTGATATATGCAGAAACTCACGGGTGCTTTTCAGCAAACACAACCTACAGTGGTTCTTTGTAGTTTAACCTGGCCCACTTCGAAGGAACAAGCAATTTGCGAAGCTGTGAAATGTCACAGCATATAAATCCAGTTCGGTAAAGTGCTATTGTAGCGCTTGAAAAATTCTCTCTCACCCAACTAGCACCCAACTTTTCAAGTGCTGAATAGCACTTTTGACATTCAAAATTGTGACCAGACTAAAGTGCTTGAGCTGAAACTACATTGAATAACTTGCTGCTGAAACTACATTGAGTAACTGACAGAAGCAGATCTAGCAGATTTTTAACCCCCATCCGACATCCTGAAAGTGATTATTACAACAGAAATTTTTTTAGTATGAGAAACAGCTGTTTATACATCTTCATTACCAGTGGTGTTGATTCGGTGTAACATGATTTAACTTATTTTACAGTACTAACCTTATTTTAAGCATCCTGT
Source organism: Ypsolopha scabrella (assembly GCA_910592155.1). Classification (NCBI taxonomy): domain Eukaryota; kingdom Metazoa; phylum Arthropoda; class Insecta; order Lepidoptera; family Ypsolophidae; genus Ypsolopha; species Ypsolopha scabrella. Next base: position 3,281,389 of record OU342989.1, on the reverse strand, counting down.
CCTTGTCTTTTCAATAAAGAAAGAAAAAGACAGAATGCTCAAATTAAGTTTAGTTCTGAATGTCAAATATGTTAAGTTGTGTTACACCGAATCAACACCAGTAAAGAGTCTATTTTATACATTTCTTTTATCCTAGCCTACAATTATATAAGCTTGTAACATGTAGTTTTTTTATCCCCTTCAGTAGTGCACAGAATAATGGTCTTTATAACATGCATCTGCTTTCAACATATTGACTTGCTACAAAAATAAAATGGATCAGTGTCGATGAAGGGGCACCCAAGCGAAAAAATAATCTCACAGTGACCCCTAAGATTAGTGCAGATGCACCCCGACCAAATAATACAGACCCATTTCGGGTACTACTTCTTCATGGATAATTTTCATCCATCACTTACATTGGTTGAAGAAATAACTGGATCACTTTCAGTGGTATGGAAATTGTCCCTTGTCTCAATCATGGAAACATCTGCCGTCGCTTTTGTATCATCAGGAGGCTCTGCTTTTTCTTGCTTTATATCTGAAAATTCATTAAAATAACCTCACCAACACGAATTCAACAGTCGTTTGGTAAAACGTAAAACAAAGGAATTTAAGTACTGTAGCTACATTACAAAAATACTATCTGTACATGTTTTACCTCTATTAATGGTAAGGTCCATTTTCATCAAATATTGTAAGTATATTTTAAGCAACCAACTTCACAATCCATCAACAAAGTTTCTTTCTTTTCCAATTTTCCAAAAATAGCAATCGATTCTTTTTTTTTCTGTCTATTCTTTCCTTTATGGAAAAGGCTAAGGGCTTAAGCCCATACTGCCTGGTCTTATTTAATATACAATTTTCCGTTTATTCGTGTCGTTTCTTCCCAATGGAGCATCCATTGATGTTTAATATTCGTCTTGAAGTCAGTTTTGCAATCTCAAGATGGCAACTTAATATTTTTGATAGGTATTTGTTGAATATTGGAATTTTTAACTTTGGAGCTGGCAAGTTTATCGGCAAGCTCGTTCAGCGTTGCCATATGAACAGATTTCCCCGTACCATTTAAACAGATTTTCGATATGGAATGCAGATTAGCACTGGATACAGATTTTATACAGAATTTTCTCATTCTATTGATTAAGAGGCTAAAATTTTATTTTTGTCACTCTCACTCAAAGCGAAAAAACGCGTAGTGCGAGAGGGGCGGATTCAGCGTAAAAGAGAAAAAGGGAAGTTTTTTAATTTTATATAAAAAACTAAAATACCTAGCAAAATTTCCAAAATCACATATCTGGATATTGTTAAAACCCATCTAATAAAAAATGTTTGAGTTCTGTACATGATCCCTTTCCGTCAAACGAGGAAAAAAAGTGTGTTTGAGGACCTCATTTCATTAATTATTTCTATCGAGGAAATTTATCCAAACGTGTTTTCCAAAATGAAAACCCTAGATTATACAGGTTGGATATGAAACCACTAGCTTTATTGAAATCTATGAATCAGAATCACTAATGGAACACAGAATCGCAAAAAAATCTCTTTTTTTGTTCATATTCTTTAACGGAAATTGTTCCCAAATTTAGAATAAATTGTTACCTACTCAACGAGACATGTGACTATGTGACTGACTGACAACAGACACGACGCGACGCTACGAATCCGTGTGTAAACAATACACACGGCTTCGTAGCGCGTCGTCTCTCTCTGTCACCGTAGTGTAAGTGATACGTGCGACAGAGATAACACTACAATACGATGTGTATCTACTACCGGGACATACGTCCTTCCTTCCTCTCAACAAGCCTCCGACCCCCACTAACCCGCCCGCGATTGCCAGCCACAGCCAGTCGCCGGCAAACATCCGTCCAAAGTATACATCTCGAATACACGATGTACGTATACTCTCATCGCGAGTACTAAGAAATGGTGCGAGTGTACATAATGAGTGGAGAAAATCTTTATGCAGCGAGAAGATTGTACGAAGCGAATAGCATTCCGCGGCTTCGTGCCCAAGGACTAGACAATCCTAAGATTCCTCACCGCCAAACGATTTTAGCGGTAAACCAGCGGCTACTAGATCATCGTCAATTTACTGTGCCAAACCATGCTCAAGGCCATGGCGCGCCGGGCCTGTGGCTTAGCCTGCCAGGTCACCAGACCTCACGCCCTGTGATTTCTTTTATGGGGGAAATCAAACACCGCGTACACTCTGAGGAATCTCAAAGCCGCGAAGAACTGAAAGCCCGGATTATCAGTGCATATGACGCTGTAAAAAGTGACAGTGTAGTGATGAGAAACTGAGAAGGAATGCAGTGAAACGTGCGATACTCTATTAAGAGAGAAACGGACTGCATTTCGAATAATTGTTAAAGTACAGAAAATTTTAGTTCAGGTATGTTCTAAGATTATGTTTTTATTGCGAAATCCATCGTTTTTGAATACTCTTAATATTATTATTAGAGTGCATTACAAACCAGAAAATATAAATTAGAAACAAACGCAAAGACAAGAATTTGAAAAAATTCCTCGGGCCACGATTCGAACCTGCCACCTCTTGTTATCAAGACAAGCGCGCTACCGACTGCGCCACCGAGGTACTTAACTAGACTAAAATTCTTGTCTGTACATTTGTGTTTCTAATTTATCTTTTCTGGTTTGTAATGCACTCTAATAACAATATTTACAGGTATGTTCTATTAGGTAGGTATGCAATTTTGTTGATTTCAATTAATTGTATCAATTTTTTAAATACGTCCGAATGAAGAAGAGTCTAAAGTAAGTACCTAACGATTTCACTACTTACCTGTAATTTTTAATTCCGGTTCAAAGATTTTTATGTTTAGTGCGATCTAAACAGCTTCTCTATTCTGACGGTCCTAAGCCCGTACAAGTATGGAGGTAAAATTGCACTTATGTTATGATCGCTGATGTCTCATTTTAGATAGATTCTGGCACTAATTAGGCAATAACCATAGTCGAACAAAAAAGGCAGGCACCCCTTTATTTTCGGGATTTCAACCCGGGACCTCCAGTTCATGCGTGAGCCAACCGGTCTGATCGCTAAACCACAGAGGCAGTTGGAAGGAATAATACTTATCACTCATTCATTAAAAAATCTGGAAAAACCCGGGCGTTATTTGGCGGGGCGGGACAAAGGATACTTACCATTACTGCGCCGCGCGAAGTGAGACAGACAGGGCCGCGTTCATAAATTCGGGGTCCCGACACGGGTTCTAATGCCACCTCGGTCGCACGCTTTGAAAATTGTATACGCTGTCCTGCTGTCAGTGTCGGAACCTGACGAAAGTGTTAATTCATGAACGAGGGTCTGGGGTGAGCGCGCGATCACGTGGTGATAGTAGACGGTGACGAGCGTCAAGTGATATGTGACAATGCTTTTCGGTTTTTGTAGGAAAACTTTGACAGTCGATATCTTTTTTTATTATTATGAAAAATGACAAAAGTAACAAAGCCAACATTTTTCATTTCGAACATAGAATAGTTTCCTTCGATATAGCTAGAGGTATCATTTTCAACCTGTATAGTCATAATGCATATACCAAAAAAGAAACAAAGCATCCGTATATTTTTACATAGCGCCTTAAATTACTATAACCTGCTTAAAACGGAAACTTAAAAGTCTGCATCTTATTATTAATTCATTTTTATTTTCACAAACTACGTATATTTTTTAGTATGGCAACGTGTTAACGGTAGGAAAGATCACTGACAAAAGAGAATGCAAAAAACTTGCATTATGCAACGACGTCAAGGGCAATTTACATTGTACTTAAACAATACATTTATTTATTTATTTATACATTTTATTTATACATTACATTTATTGAATAATGAGCCGTCTTCTAGTCTAGCTTCCATTAATAGATGCACTTTTTCTTTGGTGTTTTGCACAAAAAGCAACTGATTGGTAAAAATTCTTGCTACAGCCTAGAGGTTGATGATAAATTACTTTTGAAATTATACGAGGGGGCGTTTTTAAGTTCGTGGAATCGGGGGTAAGACGTGGAAATAAAAATACAAGTTTATTTTTCCTTTTCAATATATTCACCTGCAACCCTAATACATTTTTCAGATCTTTCAATTAGCTTATGTATACCCTCGAAAAAAAATGTTTTTTCTTTGTCTGAAAAATAAGCTGAAACTGCTTCCTTCACTTCTTCATCGCTTGAGAACTTCTTCCCCGAAGTTCTTTTTTCATTTTTGGAAAGAGATAATAATCACTGGGAGCCAGGTCAGGGCTGTAGGGTGGATGAACCAAAATATCGAAGCCCACCTTATGCAGGGAAGCCAACGCAACACGGCTCTTGTGCACAGGCGCGTTGTCGTGCAGAAGGAGGACACCTTTGGTTAATTTCCCCCTTCTTTTTGCCTTGATTGCTTCCTTTAATCGCTCTAAGATTGAAGCGTAGTATTCTCCGGTTATGGAGACACCTTTATCTTTATAATCTATCAGCATTTTCCGGAGTGGTCACCTCGATCGACCGTCCTGGCCGAGGATCATTTTCAAGCTCTCGTTGGTTATCTCACATCCCCCTTTCTGGGGCGTGGTTATTCAGCGTCGGGGCGGGTGCCCCCCTTGCTGAGACGTCTTCCGATGCCCATGACTATGGGCATGTCTTTGGGTTGTCTTGTCCGGTGGTGTTCGCGGCTCTACTCTCGAGGAGCACGGCTCGACTCAGGGAGGAGCTCGGCTCCACTCAGGGAGGAGCCGCGATTGTTATGTGGTGTCCGGCGCGGGTACCGCGGGGGCACGTGGCGCGGGGGAGCGCGGCGCGGGGGCACGCGGTGCGGGGGTGCGCGGCGCGGGGGCGCGTGACGTGGGCGCGGGTGCAGTCGTCGCGGACGCGCGGGTCACGTCGGGCGGCGCTGTTTTCTCGTCCGGTGGTTGGATGAGGTCCCGTGGCAGGCGGCGGCGGTCGGGGGGGCGCGCGTGGTGCGGCGCCAGCTCTCGAAGATGTGGGAACGGCGCATGCTCTGCGCGCGTAAACATCCCCGTCGCGAGCCGGCTGACGAAGTCGTCCAGGCGTTCGATCTTCAAGTCCCTCGCGATCACGTCGTTCCTCACGTAGCGAGGCGCGCCGACGATGGTGCGAAGGGCCAGGTTTTCTTGGGCTCGGAGACGTTTCTTATTCGTCTCCGAGACTAGGGCGTACCATGCCGGCGCAGCGTAGGTGAGGCGGGATCTCACATAAGTTTTGTAGATCCCGAGCTTCGCACGCAGAGGTAGGCTTGAAGACAGGAGCGGTCGCAGTCTTGCTCGCGCTCCTTTCACCTGGGCGACGACGTTGTCCACGTGTTTCCGCATTGAGAGTCTCCGGTCAGTGGTGACTCCCAGGTACTTCACGTGGGGCTGCCATGGGACCTCGACTCCGCGGAGTTGGAGTGGTGGTGGTTCCTTGGTGCTTCCGGTGATGAGGGCCTGCGTCTTCCCGACATTGACCGATAGTCGCCATTTGGACAACCAGTCTGGGAGCAGGTCCAGGGTGCGCTGCATCTTCGCCGCAGCATGGTAGGGCTTGTATGACGATACGAAGTAAGCCGCATCGTCGGCGAAGAGAGCGAGTTGGGTTCCCGCTCCCAAAGGGATGTCATCGGTGTACCGGGAGTAGCAGGCTGGGGACAAGCAGCTTCCTTGTGGAACGCCAGCTTTGATCTGGCGCTCTCCGGAGCTGGCGTCTTCCACCACCACTCTGAAGCGGCGGTCAGTCAGGAACGACTTCACGACCCTAACCAGGCGCCGTGGGGCTGGAGAGATCGACAGTTTGTATAGCAGGCCCTCGTGCCATACTCTGTCGAAGGCCTTCTCCATATCCAGAAGTACTGCAACGGTGTACTCCTTCTTGTTAAGGCCTACCGACATGTGGTGCAGTATTCTGGTAAGCTGGAGGGTCGTGGAGTGGTCGGCTCTGAAGCCGTACTGTTCCGGGCGGGGTGTGATGTGGGGCGTCAGTTTCCCGAGCAGGAGTTTCTCAAACACCTTTGAGACGTTGCTGAGCAGGGTGATAGGCCGGTTGTGTTCCGGCCGTCTGGAGTCCTTGCCTGGCTTTGGAAGCATGATGACGTGGCCGACCTTCCACTGAGTAGGGAAGTGCCCCGTTCGCATGATTCCATTGAAAAGGCGCGTCACGGCAGCGACTATTCGAGGGGGTAGGTGCCATATTCAAGTGAGGCCCTGCCTTTCTTAAAAAGGGTATGCCACTTATAAACCATGGTTTTACCCGGGCAAGACTCCCCGTAAACGGATGACATCTCTTCTAGTATGGTTTGAACCGATTTACCTTGCTTGGTAAGGAACTTTATGACAGCGCGGTGCTCGATTTTCTCCATTTTTCACAATGTTCTTCCCAGCTGAGTTGTTTGATCGACGATAATTCAAATAGTAATGGCCCGATTAAAACAAAACATTCTATTTATACTAATAATGAGCTACTTAACCAGTTACGACTAAGGAAAGTACCCTCATTTATTAATTACCTACCCATTCCGCGAATATAAAAATGCACCCTCGTATGTATGACAAGCTAATAATAATAATTCGTTCGTTACAATTTTTTTAGGTTGTTTTTATTATATTTATTATGTTTAAATTTTTAGTAATTACATTAATTGCTTAAATAGGTAACAATAATGTAAGTAAATATATAATCTTTTTTTAATATACCCTGATTTGCAAAAAGGGCAGATTAAAGTACATAACTTGACTGGATAAGGTAAGGTATATTACTTTGAAGAATATGAACAACTGCAGGTACCTCCAATAATTTTATTTTACAGACTCATACAGATGGGTACTATTTAAGCACACTGTTTTCTAGTTACTATCTACTTCAAAATTTCCAACAGGAATGAATATCCAACCGACTGATTTGATGGTTTATCGTGTTCAACTCTGATTGGTGGATTTTTGAAAGTTAACTAAGTGACAGCGGTTGTGTTGCTATTTTAAAATAATACCGAAATACTAAACAAAATGTTGACAATCTTTACAAAATCTATTGAAAATCATGCATGACATTCGACCATCCATATCAGTGCAACCTCCTGGTGCACAGAAGCATCACTCAGTCAGTCGTATATTCAGGGACTAGGAGCGTACATATTATTAGCTAAACAAGATAAGGTGTTATACACTTTCAAATATACTGCTCAAAACAATTAGGGGAATAACATTTCAAAGTGACATAAATCTTTTTTTTTTAGGTTTTAACTATAACTGTCCACTAAATATTAAAGTGACATACTTCACGAAAATAAAAAACAAAAGAACATCAGCATTATTGTTAGCAGTTCTTAATACGATGGACAAGAGTCTATGTACACCTAAAAACAAAGTGACGCCATTGAATTTTCTGAAATTTTCAATTACAAAAAATCGATTTTAAGTGCCTTTTCAACTCTTCTGAGTGCTGTTATTGATTGAAATGAGTGTTAATTTGGTTAAGAAGGTCATTATGCCAGATCTGACTGAAATCCAAGTCTCCCGAGCTATCACTCTGCTTCAAGAGGGTCAAACTATGGCATATTGCACGCCCACCTACCTATTTATCTTGTACCATCTGTGGGTTGACTGGTAGAAAATGCTTTATGCATTAAGTCCGCCTTTTTGTACTTATTTTTTTTGTGCAATAAAGTATTTATGATGATGATGATGATGATGATGATATGTAGGAACTGACCTAAGAGTCGCCCCTTCCGTCATCTACAGAGTATGGAAGCGGTACCTAGAGACGGGGGGATACTCAAGAAGGCGTGGTCAGGGTCGAAAGAGAAAAACAACTCCTTTGGAAGATCGCTACATCATCAACTGTGCTTTACGAAACCGCACCACTACTGCAAGAGATCTGCAAAATACACTAAGGACGGCTACTGCTGTAGAAATTTCCAACCAGACGGTAAGGAATGGGTTGCGGGAAGCCAATTTGAGAGCATGTCGACCAGTATGGGCCATGCGTCTAACTATTCAACACAAACAAGCTCGCCAACGGTTCGCACAAAGCCACGCTAATTGGCAACTTCGACATTGGAGGCCAGTGCTCTTTTCTGACGAGTCAAGATTCCGTCTAACACTTTGCGATGGTCGCCTCCGTGTCTACAGACGCCCAGGCGAGCGATACAGTGCAGCGGCAGTCCAAGAATATGACAAATCTGGATGTGGTTCTGTGATGGTGTGGGGCAAAGACCAATAACTAAAATATTTTTATTTTCAAGTCCTTAGAAAACGCCATCTCTGTGAAGCTATCCTGGATAACGGCTCAGTAAGCTGGCGTTGAAATGTTTTTTATTTTAATACACTAGGTGGCGCTGCATGTTTCAAAATATCGGATTTGATGCCGAAAGTTTGTTTACACTATTATATAAAGAAGAAAGATTTGTTTGTTTGTATATAATGGGTAATATCTAAATATAATCATCGCCGGGGTTTCAATAATTCACTGGTAAATATTTTTTCTAGGAGACCTCTCAAGTTTAAGTTTATTTGATCGGTATTGATGAGTATTTTTGTAGAACATGGTGACCAGGATCTAATGACGGCACTGGGAGGTGGGTACGGGATCTCCTTAGCGGATAACAGCAGACCCTTCGAGTTTGGGCTTATTTTATTGGTCTTTATTAGCACTTTGGTAAAACATGGAGACCAGGGTCTGATGATGGGACTGGAAGGTAGGTACGGGATTTCCTCAACGGACAACAGCAGACCCTTCCAGTTTGGGCTTATTTGATTGGTATTTATTAGCACTTTGGTAAAACATGGTGACCAGGGTCTGATGATGGGACTGGAAGGTGGGTACGGGATCTCCCCAACGGACAATAGCAGACCCTTTGAGTTTAGGCTTATTTAGATGGTATTTATTAGCACTTTGCTAAAACATGGTGACCAGGGTTTGCTGATGGGACTGGAAGGTGGTTATGGGATCTCCTCAGCGGACGACAGCAGACCCTTCAAGTTTGGGCTTATTTAATTGGTCTTTATTAGCACTTTGGTAAAACATGGTGACCAGGGTCTGATGATGGGACTGGAAGGTGGGTACCGAGATCTCCCCAACGGACAATAGCAGACCCTTCGAGTTTAGGCTTATTTAGTTGCAATTTATTAGGACTTTGGTAAAACATGGTGACCAGGGTCTACTGATGGGACTGGGAGGTGGTTATGGGATCTCCTCAACGGACAACAGCAGACCCTTCGAGCTTGGGCTTATTTGATTGGTATTTATTAGCACGTTGGTAAAACATGGTGACTAGGGTCTGTTGATAGGACTGGGAGGTAGGTACGGGATCTCCTCAACGGACAATAGCAGACCTTTGAGTTTAGGCTTATTTAGTTGGTATTTATTATCAATTTGGTAAAACATGGTGACCAGGGTCTGCTGATGGGACTGGAAGGTGGTTATGGGATCTCCTCAACGGATAACAGCAGACCCTTTAAGTTTGGGCTTATTCGATTGGTCTTTAATAGCACTTTGGTAATACATGATGACCAGAGTCTGCTGATGGGATTGAAAGGTGGGTACGGGATCTCCTCAACGGACAACAGCAGGCCGTTTGAGTTTGGGCTTATTTGATTGGTATTTATTAGCACTTTGGTAAAACATGGTGACCGTTGCATATTGTCGTTCGAAAAAGCATATTCTTTTGTTTTCCTTATTTCCACGAAAATCTCTTCGACGCGGGCGGAGCCACGGGCAAAAGCTAGTCGGAATATAAAGGCTGGTCCTTGATAATGAACTGTTGTTGTATATTATTTTGTTAGCAATATTCTGAAGTGCGTCATCAAAAGAAGTTTTATATTGTATGTTGTTACGAATGACTATGGCAACACCATTGTGTTTATTGCCACAATCATTGCGTTCTATAGAGTATCTTTTAATATTTAATCGTTGTGTAGGCTAATGCCATGATTCAAAGATTCAAAATGTTTATTTGTAAAATAGATACATAAAGTATACGTTTTACATGTTTGCAAAACGTTCCATGTTTCGCAAACTAAAGATATGTCAATATTATTATCATACAAAAATTGAGTAAAAATATGTCGACTACATAACAAACTTTGGGCATTCCACTGTATTATTTTTAATTTGTTTGTGAATTTGGACTAATGTTCTTTGTATCACTGGAGTTAAAAAAATCATTTAAAACATCTAATACATTTTTAGAAGATATTGGTGTATCTTGTGTCTTATTTAATGTTATCATTTTAATAATGCTTTGCACTAACAGATTTAGTGCTTTGTAATTCGATTTTAGTAGAGTTAAGAGATCAAGAGCATTCTTAGGGCCAAGAGGTGGGAAATTTCCATGTTTCAATATGTCAGCGAATGATGGTGTCTTAACTTTTTGTCTATTTTCTTGAATTTTCTTTTGTTTAATTGGACACTGAGCTGAAATGCTAACATGGTTGCCGTCACGGTGAAGGCATTTGGCCTGTTCAATCGGAGTTGTACAAACTTTATATGAATGGTCCTCTTTACCCACACATTGAGTTATAAAATATAACTCAATGTCTTTACAGATGGAGCAGCGCTCGGGGTTCTTGCAAAACATTGCTAAATGGCCATACCTGAGACACCGGAAACATTCTTTATTCTTTATTGCACAAAAAAAACTTAAGTAACAAAATATATACAGGAACAACAGTTTGTACAAGGGCGAGCTTATTTCTAAAGAAATTTCTTCCAGCCAACCTTTAATGTGGTGAAAAAGTAGTGAGAATGGTGAGCAAATAAATGTGCACAACTTTAAATACAGAAAACTAAATAGGAAAAAGAAATTTAAGTTATAGATACATACTTATGTGTAGCAATAATACATACAAATATACATATATTTTTACACATATAGTTATATACAATAAATGAACAGTACGTATAATACTCAAAATGAACATACTTAGAATAAACTATCATATTTTAAACAAAAGACACTAAATAAACATACAAATATTCCAACAAACAAAATGAATAAGTTTAAATGGGTAGTCAGACAAAAGAATTATATATATTAGCTCTTGGGGAGAAAATGCTGTTTAAGCTTTCTCTTAAAAGACGATACAGATGGGCTGTCTCTAATACTATTAGGCAGATTGTTCCACAATCGAGCTGCTTGAACTGTGAAGGATTTGGAGTAGAAATCCGTATTACAGGAAGGTACATGTAGGGTCCTGGTGTCGCAAGTTCTCTGAGGTCTAGTGCGGGAAGGTAAAAGCTTAAAACGATCACGGAGGTATTGAGGGGCACAGGGATTGTTCAGAACGTTAAACAATAAGGCTAGCATGTGATAATTTCTTCGCAAACGAATCGGAAGCCATCCTAATTGACATCTTAAATCTGACACATGGTCATACTTGCGCAAGCTGAAGATAAACCTAATACCTAGGTTTTGGAGGCGTTCAAGCTTATTCACTAGCTCTTCAGTGGCATCCATAAAACATTGTTTGACTGGTGGAACATACGCTGAGATGTCATGCCGCCAACCATCCAAATCCACGTAGTCTGGAAGAACCGACGTCGCGAAGGTAATGGCTACTGTTTGCAGAGGCTGTTGGATGAAGTTGTTGTCAATTTCGGTCCTTTTTGTGAATCTTCGAACAGATTTTATGTTCTTGTTACTTGATAACATTGTGAAGATCTTTTTTTTGTCAATATGGTGGGCACATTTTTAATTATGCCAGTAATTTCAGTGCTTGAAGCAGTTATACCGGCGTTAAAATGGTAGTCTTTTAAAAATGTAGCATTGTTCAAAAAGGCATTAGCAAGACTAGCTTTTTCAAAATATATGGCAACTAGCTTTTGCCCGCGTCTCCACGAGCGTGTTATTCGGTTTAATGCTTTTTTACGGGATAAAAAGTAGCCTATGTGTTAAGTTAGGATATGGGTATCGCCGTAAAAAAATGTACCATAACATCCGTGAATCAGTAACACACTATGTCATCGGTAACATTCAAGATAACGTAACATACTTACGTGAGTTTCCTAAAGGTCTGTTTAAAATGTAAGTCAGCTAATGTGCACCATTTAGTTTTATTATTTGTTTGACCCTAGGAAATTAACATTTTTTCTTAGACATGTTTCGTCATAGTCCTTTATCTTTTTTTTTGTTTCGTTCAGCATTTTTTTTCTTGGCCATTTCATATTTTTCTGGATTCTGTGACTTAATTTTTTCTCGGTACTTTTTTTGCTTTTTAGCATTACTTAAGGCCATCTGAAAATCAGAAATACCAGTGTTAATATTAAATGGAGCAGTCTAATACGGTTTGTGTCTGTAGATGTCAGGATCTGCAGAAGGAATATAAATAAGCACTATTATTAAAGAAGGTAAAACAGTTTCATGATTTGATATAAATTAATATTTTTGGTAATCTTCGTTTTATTATTATATTATACTTAATGCCCATAATTGATTAACTATAATAAATAGTTATTGATTTAACTGAAAGCAATATGAATACAGCCTTGTTTCACGACTGTTATGTAACACATCAGTAAGACTTGGTAACATACGGTAACTTTCGTGAATCAAAAACATGCGCGACATAACCTTATAATTGTTTTATTTGGAAATGAATGATGTTAGCGACGTTTAAAATATATAATCGTTACAAGCATTAGTGAATCTATGAGCAAAATATACAACAGATAGACATTTCGCATATTTACCTTGATATTTCCAAGCTAAATCTCACTCAAAATTCTCACGACAGACAAAAAACTTCACGAACGCGACGTCGCTCACCCACTCAAAACAAAACTTTATTGGCGGATTAGTTCATTAAGTTGCCCATACTGCATCAAAGGGTTGCTATTTGCAAAAAAAGTATAGTGGATGTCCTTCTTTTACCAAATGTCGATAAAATTGGTAACACAAACAAAATGTTACATTCAAGAACCGAAATAGGCGACATAACATTTAAAATGGATATTTTGTATAAATATAACATCTATTCATACGATTACTAAATTAAACAAAAGATGCACCATTTATGTTTATGTTAAGACACCCACCTTTATTTATGTAAGGCTATTTTGATCGCATCTTATCTTAGAAGGGATCAAAAGGCAATGGCGACATTATTATTTTCTTAGACAATTTAAAAATATGTTGTTAGTGTCATCGTGAAAATATCGTTACTTCAATGCTTATTTAATGATATAACAATTATATTTAATAACTTAAAACTTAAAAAAAAAACAAAAACTTATTCTAAACTAAAATTACTTACCTTACAATATAAATTACACACTTAAAAATAACTACAAAAAATATACCTCATCTAAAATTGACCCCTGCGGCATGGTGCCCAGAACGCTGGCCACATTTCCTCTTTGAATGGCCAAACTTATACGTTGGCCGAGGAATGCGCCAGCTCTCTGGTCACCCAATGTTTCCACTAAAAGAACTGATAGATTTTTTACTAGTTTTTTGGCGCTGGGACCCCACGGGCCGAAAGTTTCAACCCCAAACGGCTCAAACATATAAAGGCTTCCTAAGGACGCATATTTGCGCCGTTTGGAGTTTTCAGCAGTTTCGGCGGCCACCCCAGCGGCCCTGATGGATTGGGAGACGTGGGAGGGCGCCAGCGTATCGACGCAGGTCGCATCCCACACTAGCGGCCTCCCCTGTCTCCAAGGTATTAAAGTCATACCGTCGGGTCTCCTGCCATCGTCACGTGCAATGCCTGTTGGTTCCAGAATAGCAGGCACGTTGACGGTAGCAAGAGCCCTTCGGATGATATCATTCAGGGCCGCATGGCGAGAGCGCCGACCCGCACTCAATCGACAAGACAGCCCGTGGTGTCCCAGGTTGTCAACATCGTGGCCGCAGGGGCAACGATGTGGGTGAGTTAAAGCCGAGCCAAGGCGCAGTGCAATGGCCACCCTGAACGAGTTGTCGTCCAACAGGGTTCCGATGTTGGACGACGGCAGAGCCTGTAGCCAGTAGCCCGACTCACGTGTTGTGACGGCAGTGAGACGAGCTCGGTCGATGTCAGAAGGACTAGAAGAAATTAGTTCAATATGCTTATTTGCAATAACTTCTTGAATTTCAGTTCATTTTTATTCTACTTCACCCTAATTTAATTGTGTTGTGCATACGACCATCAGTTTTTATGTAAAAAATTAAAGTCGCTAGGCGACACAAAAAATAAAAAAAAAGTATTTTTTTTTACGGCCATACCCATTTTACCCTAGTAGCATTTATTGTTGGTGCACGGTTGGACCACATAGCTATCGCTAGTTGGCCAACAGTTAGGTTTGGCCACTATTTTTTAGTTGGCCTACAGTGGCCCTACGTATGTTACTGACAGTTACCCAACAATGGGTTCAATTGATTTTTAATCGTGTCTGGAAATTATGGCCTCCTTTCTTGCTCTCAATGCCTCTAGTATTGTTTACGTAAAAAGTCACTCGGGATTATTCCTAGCCACAACCTTGTTCGGAAGTAGGTAGGTTAAAACACTGAAACTGCATGTGTGCACAGCAAGATCTGTATTGCCATGACTATTTGACTTCGACAACCCATAGTTAGACAGTGACAAAACGATATCTAGTTGTGAGTTTTTAAAACTTTTACGTGAAACAACCTATATGGCCAGATACAAAAAAAGTGTATTTATATGTAATCACATAATTATATAAATGCAATAGAATTTATTGTAATTACTAAGAACTAGCCCAAGGTTGGAATAGCACCGAATGACTCAATAAATGGGTACCTAATTAATGGTAACAGAAAGAACGTGACGCTGTGACGCTTGCTTGAGCACCCGCGCGCGCGCTGCCTTCCCCTCTACCCCCGCATTTTTCCGGCAAAATATTGTACATTCTGTGACCGTAGGGCCTACATAGTGCTGCCAGCCATTTTTTTCGTATTGAACTGAGGAAGTGAATAAAATCATATTTGGTTGGGGAAAAAGTTTCTTCGCATTTTATATGAAAATTCAAAACATTTTTTAATAAAGTTTATTTACATTTAACTAAAGTATGTAGGTGCCATCTTGTTCGATAACTTTCTGCCATCTTGTAGGTAGGGACATGATCCCATTGCTATAGAAATTCTGGGGCTTCTGATCAAAAAACCGCGACAAGTGGTTTTGGCAGTCCTCTCGTCATGATAACCTGACACTGCCTAAAGAATTCTGAAGAGACCGAAACAAGTGGAAATCTGAAGGTGCAAGGTCAGGACTATACGGCGGATGACTATACGTCCCAGCCAAACTCTCTTAATTTTTACTGAGTGGCTAAAGATGTGTGAGGTCTAGCGTTATCATGATGAAAAACCACACCCCTTCTGTTGACTAATTCCGGCCGCTTTCTCTCAACTTCTTGCTTTAATCCAATCAGTTGTTCGCAGTAGAGTTCAAAATCGATGGTCCTGCCTGGCGGTAACAGCTCATAATTAATAATGCCCTTCCAATCCCACCATACACACTGCATTACCTTGTTGCGAGATAATCCGGGTTTCGCCAGAGCCTGTGAAGCCTGACCAGCCTTTGGCCAGGACCTTTTTCGCACGTGATCCACTTTTCATCACCAGTTATCAGGTTTTTCAAAAACGGTTCGGTTTCATTACGTCGTAATAAAGAATCACAAATGAGTACACGGTTCATTAAGTTTCTTTCAGTGAGCTCATGAGGTACCCAAATATCGAGCTTTTTTGTGTACTCAGCTTTTTTCAAACACGCCAAAACTGTTTTGTGGTCAATTCCCAGTTCTTCAGCTACATCGTTACTACTGATATGCTGTCCTTGCTCCACTTTTTCAAAAATGGTATCCATTTTATCCGTAACATGGCGCCCAGAGCTAGGTGCATCTTTGACATCAAAATTTCCGGGTTGAAAACGCTTAAACAAATTTGTGCTACTCTCTCAGACACTGCACTAGGTCCATAAACATCACAATTTTTTTCGCGGCTTGCGTTGCATTTTTACCTTTTTTGTAGTTAAATTTTAAAACGTATCGAATGTCTTCATTAGATTCACTCATCTTAACAGTAAGAAAAACAAATGAAAATCACTCATTTTACCTAATTTGAATTTGGAATTATCTTTTTTAAAATTTAAACTTTTTAATAATACCAAAACCAGCCAGATACAAATGGTATAGCCAAAGAGATTTTATTATAAGTTCATACATAATATTTGCGAAAAGAGTTTTTCCCCAACCTATTACATCGAAACAAAACAATAAAAGTGCTTAAAAAATGTGTCCCTATTTCAATTTAAATTGGTCAATATTTCATACGTACAGTTTATAAAATAGTAGTGTTAATACAAATAAAATCATACGGTTTACGACATTGCACCTACGTTAAAAATGCTTTATCCCAACATTGTTAACCCAACGGTAGCAGAAGTTGCAGCTGGCCCATTGTTAGTTATCGGGTGGCTATATTGCTAATATTAGTATCATTGGGCCAATGTTGGCCAACTAACTAACTATAACCCAACGGTTTGCCGATCGTTGGCGAATGAACGCCAACGGAAAATGCTACTAGGGTAAGCTATATCCATTCTAAATTTCATCCAAATCCGTCCAGCCATTTCAGGGTTAAAGAGTAACAAACATACACAGACACACAAACTTTCACATTTATAATATTGGTGTGTTTTGAACTTGTTCATTGATCTAAGGTATTTGACTCCTTTATTAAACCTTTTGATACAGCTATATGTGGACATTAGGTCTCGGGTTCCTATAGGTATATCCGCATCAGAAGACTCAACGAATACTACAAATTCTGTAGCACCGGAATCCTCAGGGTATCGTCTCTTGTAGTCAGTAACTAGATAAGGTTTATACGTGTCTGCAATTTCAATCTCTGACTCAGACGACGAAGTCGAATCTGCTTCATTTCTCCCTCTTCATCCTTTTTTCGCTATTTAATTGTCCGCACCTTCCCCATGACTTTTATTTAATAATTAATGTAACAGAGTAATTGTTGTTTTTTCTTCCAAAACCCCGAATAATACAGAAATAATCGATAAAATCAATAAAGTTTTCGAAAATCCCGCCTGGTCACTTAGATGGTTTCCCGCGCTTTTTCTCAATTTTTTGGAAGTGACTACGGTACCGCTAGCGGTCCTTTGATTTTTTAAATAGTATGATCAAACAAACTTACCTGTATGTAAGTGATGTTCGATCACTATTATCCGAAAATTTCATCTTTCCATGATATACACTAGCAGTATGTTGCCCCACGTACTCGCCATTTCACACGTACTTTTAAAGCTGTAAGCGCTAAAAGAAAAAAATATTGGACCAAGGTCTATCTGCACAGATCGGACCGCAGCCCACGAATCTGTTCATGTTGGTAGTTTATAGTTCACCACTTGCCCTTCTCAGTTATATAATCCCTAGGGAGCAACCAGGACTCTGATGCATGTATTTATGTACCTTTGTGAAGGTGTATAGCATAGGGGTAGAAGGGTTCGTATATCATGGAAAGATGAAATCTTCGGTTAATAGATAGTGATCGAACATCACTCACAGGTAAGTTTGTTTGATCATACTATTATCCCTCAGATTTCATCTTTCCATGATGTTTTTGCACTACAGCAGTATGATGTTTAAAGAATCCAAATCACAGGATTATAGAAGTCAAATATCTATATTCATGTTTACATAATATCATGATTATTCATGATAAGTACGAGTATATCCCATTCAGCAAAATGGGAGAAAAAAATAAGCTATATTTATTATTGGAAGTGACTAAAGGACCGCTAGCGGTCCTTTGATTTTTAAAATTAATGAACCGTATGTAAATTTTTAGCTGTTGGAATATCTTCCTTAGCACGAACTAATAAAGTTAAATTTGCAATTTATAGTTTGAAAAGAGAAGCGGTCCTTTAATTTTATAAATTATTGAGCCGAAAGTCCTCGGAAAGTGATTTTTTCTGCATATCGTGAATTCTGTTAAACCTACGGGGGTCGCCTCGCTCCGCTCCGCTTCACTCGGCTCCCTAATATGTACTTACATGTGAACCTAACCGCTCCTCCTGGCTTCGCTCGTCGTCGCAACCTATCCCTAGCGGTCAAATAAAATTAAAACTAAGGAAGCCACTAACGGCTATTTAGTCACTTTCTTTATTATTTACCTGTTATACGAATAAACATTTCAGTCTTCAACATTTCAGTACTTATTATAATTTCAAAACACTTAATAATCTTAACAATCTCGTTAGATTATACATTAGGTATTCATGCCGGCTACAGCAAAAGCAAAACCTTTGTCTAAAACAGGTCGATTGTAGAAAATAAATAACATAAAAAAAAATCTCGAACCACCCAAGGTTTAAAATTTTTGTATTTTTGTTATTTGCCATGGTAGAGGCCATAGTAGCACGGAATCTTTAAAAATTTCACCTGGCTGCCTATAACGGCTAAAGCTGTAGACCACTGTGACAGATGGCAGGACAGACAGATGAATCGAGGGACGGATGGACAGCAGAGGCTTAGTAATAGGGCTCCGTTTGGCACCCTTTGGGTACGGTACCCTAAATAATTACAATTCTAAATAGAGTATCTTATTTTGCATTTGTAGTTGTTAAAAATTGGATTTGCCCGATCACTATTCATTACACAAAGGACGATCAATAACAAATCAATAATCCATTTTCTTCAATCTTATTCGGGCTTGACGGTTATTTTATGAACAACTCTTAATGTTGACCAGGGTCACTACGATGATAATAAAGAAAATCCGTTGAGTGGTTCTCGAGTTAAAACGGAACATATTCACATACGGACACTGATGAAAAAGAAATAATTTTGTTTTAGCCTCAGTATAACCTCACCAATAACCCATTTCAGTTACAATTTCGCAAGAATATTAAATGTACAGTCACGAATTTTTTACTACTTTATTATTAGTATAGATGCAAAAGAAATGTTTTAGTACCACCCAGTCCACATTAATGTTCCAACTCGATGCGAAACATATCCAAAAATTTGCAGTTCTCCATCTTTCAAATAGATGATTTAGTTGCGACCACTGGAAATATGTCTCATGAAACGGTTTTCGTATATGTGTTCTTATTTAAACGGCTTCTCTTCGGTATGCGTTTTCACGTGTCGCTTTAAATTACCTTGTGCTCTGCATCTGTAGTCACAAATCTTACATTTAAACGGCTTCTCTCCTGTATGCATTCTCATGTGTCGCTTTAAGCCACCGAGTTGTCTAGACTGGTAATCACAAATCTCACACTTATACGGTTTATCTCCTGTATGCATTCTCATGTGTGTCATTAAATTACTTCTTGTTCTACATTTGAAGTGACAAGTTTCACATTTATAGGGTTTCTCCCCAGTATGCACTCCCTTGTGTGTATTTAAATTACCGAGTCGACTACACCGATATTCACAAATTTCACACATATACGGCTTCTCTCCTGAATGCGTTCTCATGTGTATCTTTAATTTATCTTTTGTACTGCTTTTATATTCACAAATTTCACATTTATACGGCTTGTCTCCTGTATGCGATTTCGTGTGTCGCTTTAAACTACCTTGTGTTATGCATTTATAGTCACAAATCTCACATTTGTACGGTTTCTCTCCTGTATGCGTTCTAACGTGCCTCTTTAAATTACCAAGTTGTTTACACTGAAAATCACAAATCTCACACTTATACGGGTTATATCCTGTATGTATTCTCATGTGTAGCTTTAAGTAAGTTGATTCTCTGCATCTATAGTCACAAATCTCGCATTTATGCGGTTTCTCTCCTATGTGCGTTCTCATGTGTCGCTTTAAATTAACACGTCGCCTGAACCCGTAGCCACAAATGTCACATTCAAATTGCTTTCGTCCTGCGAGAAGCGTGGTTTCCCCAGTCTTGGGGACATTTGTTTGACATCTCATACCACCTAGAAAGAAAATAATATGATAAGTACAAAAATAAAACATTTTGTAATATAAAAGTGCCACTTAGTCCGAAGGACGAAAAATATGAAATAGTAGTTAGTGGGGTAAGGAGGCTTACGAGGACGATTTAAAACACGATCGAAGCGAGTGCTTTAAACATTATGAGCAAGTTATTGCCCTTACCCACGTGTATCATACTACCTCTTTTCAATGTATAGTGTGAGTAAATAAAAGAAACATAATTAGAGAAACAAACAATAAAGGAAGTGAAACCGCTAGCGGTCCTTTGATTTTTTAAATTATTGAACCTGAATTCATTATTTAGCTGTTAGAATATCTTCCTTAGTACATATAAACAAATAAAGTTTAATTTACAATGTACAGTTCGGAAAAGGAAGCGGTCCTTTAATTTTATAAATTATAGCTTTTGCCCGCGGCTCCGCCCGCGTCGAAGATACTTTCGTGGAAATGAGGAAAACAAAAGAATATGATTTTTTGAACGACAATATGCAACAGTCACCATGTTTTACCAAAGTGCTAATAAATACCAATCAAATAAGCCCAAACTCAAAGGGTCTGCTGTTGTCCGTTGAGAAGATCCCGTACCCACCTTCCAGTCCCATCATCAGACCATGGTTACCATGTTTTACCAAAGTGCTAATAAAGACCAATCGAATAAGCCCAAAGTCGAAGGGTCTGCTGTTATCCGTTGATGAGAACCCATAACCACCTTCCAGTCCCATCAGCAGACCCTGGTCACCATGTTTTACCAAAGTGCTAATAAATATCAACAAAATAAGCCTAAACTCGAAGGGTCTGCTGTTGTCCGTTGAGGAGATTCCGTACCCATCTTCCAGTCCAATCACCAGACCCTGGTTACTATGTTTTAGCAAAGTGCCAAGAAGTGTGTCAGGATCGTTGAAGATGGAAATCTGTAGTCAGATTAAACTGATACAGTTTTCTCGTAGGGAAAAAAATCAATACATAAACCTGGCTTTAATCACTTTTTAAGCTAAATATTAGCAAGACGTGTGTCCGGGTCGTTGTAGATGTAAATCTGTAGTCAGATTAAACTGATATAGTTTTACCGCAAAAAATCATTCTACCTTCAATATCAGTCTACCCTCAACCTTCGTTATCAAAGTGGAATAAACGTTTGTGCGTCTATTGTTGCCTAATTAAATATAAATGTGCGATTTTTGCAACAAGTTTATTACATATCAATCAACAAACAATGAACAAGAAAACCAGGTTAATTCTTTCGTACTACTGGAAACTGATCTAGATGAGGTACATAACGTGCTCATGAACCTTAAGTCGGAGAGTGCCCCTGGATATGATAGTATACCTACTAATTTTCTGAAGATGGCCAAGCACGAAATAGTACCTATTCTTTGCCACTTAACAAATCTATGTTTTTCACAGGGTACATTTCCATATATTCTAAAAAAATCTATCATAACACCAGTGTACAAGAGTGGGGAAAAGGACGATGTCAATAATTATAGACCAATATCGATATTACCATCCATTTCTAAAATTCTAGAAAAGCTTTTGAATACGAGACTTATTAAGTACCTAAACAAATACAATTTACTATCTGATGCCCAGTACGGTTTTAGAAATGGAAGATCCACAGAAGATGCCGTGACATCTCTAACTACCCACATTATAGAGAAGGTAGATGATGGTAAAAAATGTCTAGCTGTATTTTTAGACTTAAAAAAGGCTTTTGACACAGTCTGTATCCCCATTCTTGTGCAAAAGTTGGAGAAAATTGGCATAAGGGACACTGCACTAAAACTATTTAAAGACTACCTAAGTGACAGGAGACAAAAAGTCAAAATAGGTCAATCTATCAGCAAAGATGCAGAAATAACTTACGGCGTCCCGCAAGGGAGCGTGTTGGGTCCTACATTATTCCTTGTGTATATAAATCAATTGTGCAGTATGAACATTAAGCACGCAAAAGTTATCTCCTACGCTGATGATACTGCAGTAGTATTTTCAAACACAACCTGGGACTCAACTCTAAAGAGTGCAGAATCTGGACTTTCAAAAATGTCACATTGGCTAAACTTAAACTTGCTCACTCTTAACGCGCTGAAGACCAACTTTATCTGTTTTACTAAATATAATCGAACCCAACCCCCCGATAACACTAAAATCAAAATTCATAACTGTACAAATGACCATCTAAACTGTAATTGCCCTGCTATTGTTAAGATTTCCAAAACTAAATACTTAGGCGTAATGATAGACCAGCGTCTATCCTGGTTCCCACAAATTGAAATACTGAGTTCTCGAGTAAGAAGGTTAATTTGGATCTTCAAAATGCTTAGACATATAGCTACCCCTTCACTCCTCAATCAAATATACATAGCCCTTGTGCAATCTGTACTTAACTATTGCATACCAACTTGGGGAGGAGCTGCAAAATCTAAATTTATCGAATTGGAGAGAGCCCAAAGAGCATTATTAAAGGTTATGTATTTTAAACCCTACAGATACCCAACAGATAATTTATATTCTTTTTGCGATCTCTTGTCCGTAAGAAAATTGTATATTGCAAATGCAGTGCTAAAAAAGCATAAAAATTCTGTTTTCGATCCACATTTTTCAAAAAAGAGAAAAAGAGGCAACATTATTAAACTTCCATTTTACAAATCTACTTTTGCACGCAGACAATTTAACTATCAGTCAGCTTATATATACAACGAGATAAACAGAAGTCTAGATATATGTACAAAAAATAACTTTGAATGCATAAAGCAAACAACATTATTATTAAAAACAAAGAGCTACGAAGAGGCTGAAAACCTAATTTACCAAATTACTTAGAAATAAAATTAACTAGTATGTAGTATGTAGATAAAGAAATATAAAAATAAAATATACAAACAAACAAACACACACACACGCACACACCCTCTCCCTCTCACCCTCATACACATCCTCACACACACACACACACACATACACCCTCTCATACACCCTTCCATAGCACTGACGCATGCTGCATGTTATTTTTCTTTTATTATGTACTAAAATCAATTTTTGTAAATTATTCGAAACAGTATTTTAAAACCAAAGCTGTGGGCTGAAGGAGCGGAGTCTTCTGTTACAGGTATTTATTACTTAAAAGAAGGCTCCAGTTGTAATTGTAATTAAGAAAATATTTGGTTACCACAATAAACATTTTTGATTTTTTTTTTAAAGGTACCCTGGGCTAGAATGCAGTAGGTGTACTAAAAAAGTGCATGCTAGTGTCGACTGTGCAAAGGTGTTGGCGAAACAACTGACTGCGCTCCGCTTGTCTAACAGTCTGGAGTGGAGTTGTAATGAGTGCTGCCGGAATACCCCGAATCGAGGCTCCTTTTACGTCCCCCAAGATGAAGAGGATGAACCCATACTAGATAACCAGGTAACAGCAGCCCTTGATGTCAAAAAGTTGCTAAAAGACATCAGCACTGAGATACGTAAAGCTGTCAAGAAAGAAATAGAAGGCCTGCAAAACTCATTGGACTTTCTGAGTGACCGCATTGACGAGTTTCAGGAACGTATCATAGCTCTGTAGCCTTAGCATGAAAACATTACGGTTACGTTTAGTTTGAACCTAACGCGGTTTTGTATGAAATCTGATAACCGCCCCTAGCGGTCAGTAGCGGAACTTAACAGAATTCCATAAAAAACCGCGTTACGTTCAAACTAAACGTAACCGTAATGTTTTCATGCTAAGGCTACTGGAAACGAAAGTGAAGCTAATGGAAGGCAAAAACTCGAATATCTTGAACAACTACAAGAATATCGAGCTTCGAATGGCTGTTCTAGAGCAAAGGCAACAAGAATACGAACAAAATCTCTTGTCCAACCATATTGATATAGCAGGGATTCCAAAGTTACCCAACCAGACTCCTGAAATAATCGTGAAGCAAATAGCAAACTACGTCAAGATTGAACCAACCAGCATGGCAGCTTGTACGCGAAATACAACCGCGCGGCGAACGCAACGGTTCATTTATCGTCGAGATGAAGTCGAAGAACATCAAGGAGTGATGCATTAAAGCTGCCCGAAACAACCCGCTAACCATGGGTGAAGTCCTACAGGACACAACCAAGGAAGTTGCTGCAGTACCCATCTACATCCGTGAAGCGCTCACCCAGTACAATAAAACCTAACTGTGGAAAACGAAACAACATCTTCGCGATTCTTTGAGATCCATTTGGACCAATAATGGAAGAATCCTTGTCAAAAAGGACGAAAATTGTAAGACTCTTCAAATTCGAAACGAAGAAGATATTCTGTCTGCTGTCAAGTGATCTAGTTTAAAACGGAACACTTCCGACGCAAATTCAGGCAATCACAATGGAACTAGAATCGGATATAATAGAAATTATAGATAGTTTCAACCTTAATTCATTCTTTAGCCACATAGTTAAAATAAATAATACTAAGTTTTACATAAGTATCACTTGTATCCATATTAATATCCGATCTATGATAAAACACTTTTCTTAACTACAACAAATAGTGTCTACCTCCCTTACAAAGATTCATGTTATTGTTATCACCGAAGCTAACCTAACCTTGCGGAAAAAACAAAAAGCAGGAGGTATTTTTATCTATACATTACATTCACTTAAATTCACTCAACAACATATTAAAAGTTATTCATTTGAAAACTTGATAGGTACAATTGTAATACCGGATAATATCCCCATAACATTGTGTGTGTAGGTATAATAATACTCTTATTCCAATAAGTCTTTTTATTTTATGCATGTGTATAACTTTAGTAGCCCAACTTAAATACAGTTTTTTTTTATATTTCCCGTAAGTATCATATTTGTTCCATCATAAAATATTATTTTTATACAGATTAGATTTGACATGTAAAAAGTATACTTTGAGACCTATTCTGAAGCAACATGTCCTAATCTGACGTTTATAAAAAGTGCTCTAAAATGAGTTAGCGCGACCTAAAATTTTTTGGTATTCTGAAGCTGGCGTTTACGAACGTCAAATTAGGATTGTTACTAAATTTACGACACATTTACGATGACAGCTCTAAAGCATTCAACTTAGGTTTTTTGGTATTCTGAAGCAACAATTTAGAGTTTGACAGCTCTAATTTTAGAGATTTTTAGAGAATTCAAGGGCACACCTATTTAGGTGCGCCCTAAAATATTACTAAGTAAAGTGTGTTTTTTTTAGAGGTATAGAACTTTGAAATGGAATAAAACAAAGATGATTTTTTTTATTGATATGAAATTTATTTTATTCGAAAGACAACCTTCTGGCATTATAATTTAAATATGACTTCTGGCATATGTCCGCCACGGCTGGCTCGGACGTAGTCTAATCTGGAAGTCCAATTTTCGATGACTTTTTCCAACATTTGTGGCCGTATATCGGCAATAACTCGCCGAATGATGTCCTCCAAGTGGTCAATCGTTTCGGGCTTATCGGCGTAGACTTGCGACTTCACATATCCCCACAGAAAATAGTCGAGTGGCGTTAAATCGCAAAATCTTCCATAAAGTGGATGGACACATATCCAATTCCTGTGCACGGTGGCGGATAGACTGATTCGGTCTTCCTCTACGCTACGCTCTACAGCAGCAATGACTTCTTCTGTACGCACTGTACGACATCTCTGTGGATGCGTATTATCATTTAGAGTAAACGTGGCGCAAAAACGTTTCATAGTTAATTGAATTAATTGCTCTGATGGACGATTATGTTAACCGTAAATTGGACGTAAAGCGCGATACGTCTTTCGAACAGAACCATGATTTTCAAAATAAATTTGCACAATATGGAAGCATTGTTCAGGCGTCCGTCTATTCATGTTGAAATGCCAAACCAAACTAAACATAAATCACTTTAAAGCTGACAAAATGGCCGCCAGTTAAAAAAGTGTTGCCAACTTAAAGTTCTATACCTCTAAAAAAAACACCTTTATAAATGCGAGTTTTTTCCACCCTTTTCCCAGTATTAGTAAGTTTTATTTGGTTTCTAGGTGAAACTGAATAATCACAGGTGTGTTCTAGTACCTTACCTAATTTCATAATCCAGCAGTTAAGCTGAAATATGTGTGAAAACACTGCTATGATTTCAAGTGAATTTTGTTTGTACTACTGCTATTTATCATATAAATTTGATGTTTTCATGTGTTGATCAATCAGCAGCAGTAAATAGGTAGGTAGGTAATACAAAAGGGAAAGTTTCTAGATTTACTTATCATTAAAATTTTATTTTACAAAATAATGACTTTTATTTGTTACTTATTCTTAAAAGGTTAGGTACCTATACCAAGCATTCAAGGGCGGATCCAGGATTTATTTTCGGGGGGGGGGGGCACAAATGCCAAATAGGGTAGCGTTAAAACATCTACTTTTAGGTTTTGGAACCAGCATCGAGCTACTTTTATCTGACAGCGAGCAATATTTTAATCTTGAAAAAGTAACGCTACCTAGGTATAGATATAGTGTCCCGCATAGGACTATATGTTTTAGTCCTACCGGTAAGCCAATAATGCTGCAAAGTTAGTAAATAGTATGACACAAAAATAAACTAATATTTTTACAGAGGTATAGTGTTAATCTCCCTACCCCTTGCTTTATTTGAAGAAATACAGCGTTGAGCTTAGCTCTCTAAGGAAGTTCTGACAGCAAACCAATTGAGCATTGAGAGTGCTATTTACAACAAATCATTAATCATTGTATTTGCTTTAAATACAAAAATACCTAGACGGGTATAATTTTACAAGTTTAATATTTACTAGATGTGCCCATGGGTCTGCCTGCCTTAAAAATATAAAAGATTCTTACAATAGGTAACAAATTGAATATTGAATTCAAAAACAACATGAATTGTTTTAAATGAAAATTTAATATCTTACTGAAGTTCAGGAAAAAAATATACCTAATTAATATTGCAATTAATATGTAAGGTACCTCAAAACGATAATTTATAAATCTGAAAGTCCTTCATAACAAAACAATAGTCTCTACTTCTTCTGAGGTATCATTTGCGGGGTGAGTGCAGGGGCAGGATATATATAGGTAAGGGATACTCTTCGATAAAACTCCCCCCGACCAAAGTGTAAGTATAACTTTATTACAATGTACCAAAATAATTAGACCCATTATCTCACTACTATTGTTGCTAGCCATGGTCCTACTTAAGGAAATAGAAACACCATGAAGGATTTTTGTGTTTATTATAAATTTTAGTTTCGTTTTAACATTTTCAATGGTATATTACATAAACAAAGCGGTAGGCTAATTTGTAATCTTAGATATTCTTCTAAATTCGTAGTGGTAGGCCAGCCCTGCGAGGACATCTCCTTGAAATAGAGCTGAACGGCTTCTGCTTGCTGACCCAAAAAGGTGGACCTTGTTGCGATCCCTGCTTTATGTCTCATGGCATCGGTGGCATAATGACACCTATTCTGTGTGGCACACACCTAAATTTAGAGCGCCCTAAAAAGTCACAATTTTAGGACACACCTTAACAAATTATTCTGAGTAGCAACCAGCCCTAAATTTAATTCACTTTTTAGAGGTTCCTAAGATGCTCTAAGATACTCACAGAAGAAATTATTGATAATTTTTTTTTTGTATCTGTGGTCGACTAGGTGGTAGAGCTAATGCCGGGCTCGACTGTGGAGGTACCACCATCTTACTCGCAAATCCTCCCGAAGTGATTCGGGGGAGAGTAAGAGAACAGCTCTCAGGCAAAACCAGGCGGCCCACCATTGCCTGGGACCGATGGATGGCGGTATATCCATCCCTAATTGCCAGGCCTTAAAACAGACTAGTGACGGGCAGCGGCGTCACTGGTGCAAGGGTTTCGGCACCGCGCTCACCAACCCGCCTGCCCAGCGTGTGTGAGTATGGGCATTTCTTCCAGGGGGACCGCCAAGAGTGATGAAATCCTGGAAAGGCCTATGTCCAGCAGTGGAAGAAACAGGCTGATGGATGGATGGATGTATAATTTAGGTGGTAGAGCTGATGCCCAGGCTCGACTGTGAAGGTACCACCATCTTACTCGCAAATCCTCCCGAAGTTATTCGGGGGAGAGTAAGAGAACAGCTCTCAGGCAAAACCAGGCGGCCCACCATTGCCTGGGACCGATGGATGGCGGTATATCCATCCCCAATTGCCGGGCCTTATATAAAACAGACTGGTGATGGGCAGCGGCGTCACTGGTGCAAGGGTTTCGGCACCACGCTCACCGACCCGCCTACCCAGCGTGTGTGAGTATGGGCATTTCTTCCAGGAGGACCGCCAAGAGTGGCGAAATCCTGGAAAGGCCTGTGTCCAGCAGTGGAAGAAACAGGCTGATGGATGGATGGATGTATATATATATTTTATATCCATCCATTCATCCATCAGCCCGTGTTCGTCCACTGCTGGACATAGGCCTTTCCCAAATTTCGCCACTCATGTCGGTCCTCCGTCCTCCTCATCCAGCCGCCCCCCGCAACGCCCTTCAGGTCGTCGGTCCAGCGGGCACGAGGTCGGCCTAGACTACGCTTTGCTGTACGTGGTCTCCATTCCAGTGCCTTTCGGCCCCAACGGCCATCATCTCGGCGACAAATATGGCCTGCCCACTGCCACTTCAACTTACTGATTCTGCAGGCTATGTCGGTTTCCTTTAGATCTCCGACGGATCTCCTCGTTTCGGATTCTATCCATCAGAGATACCCCAAGCATCAAGCTCGCTGAGCGACCTTAAATCGGTGGATCAGACCTTTTGTAAGAGACCACGTCTCAGCGCCATACGTCATCACAGGAAGGACGCACTGGTTGAACATCTTAGCCTTTAAGCACTGCGGTATTGACGACGTAAATATGTGACGCAACTTTCCGAATGCTGCCCAACCCAAGCATATTCTTCTGTCACCCTCGGCGTCGAAGTTGTTTTTAAATTTTATATAAATTATATTTATATGTAATCTGTATAGTATAAATAATTCAGTGTAGTTTAATATATATATGTATATATATATATTATAAATATTACCAATTATCTAGCACTACCCTTGAACTCTCCATATAACCAAAGGTTAACTGACAGAGAATGCTAATTAATATTAAGTTCGCCTTTGGGCATTGTATATTGGTTGAGGAAAAAGTTTCTTGGCATTTTATATGAAAATTCAAAACATTTTCTAATAAAGTTCATTTACATTTAACTAAAGTATGTGTAACTAAAGGTGCCATTTTGTTCGATAACTTTCTGTCATCTCGTAGGTAGGGACATGATCCCATTGCTATAGAAATTCTGGGGCTTCTGATCAAAAAACCGCGACAAGTGGTTTTGGCTGTCCTCTAGTGATGTTAACCTGACACTGCCTAAAAAATTATGAAGAGACCGAAACAAGTGGAAATCTGAAGGTGCAAGGTCAGGACTATACGGCGGATGCATTAATACGTCCCAGCCAAACTCTCTTAATTTTTGCTGAGTGGCTAAAGATGTGTGAGGTCTAGCGTTATCATGATGAAAAACCACGCCCCTTCTGTTGACTAATTCCGGCCGCTTTCTCTCAACTTCTTGCTTTAATCTCATCAGTTGTTCGCAGTATAGTTCAGAATCGATGGTCCTGCCTGGCGGTAACAGCTCATAATGAATAATGCCCTTCCAATCCCACCATACACACAGCATTACCTTGTTGCGAGATAACCCGGGTTTCACCAGAGTCTGTGATGCCTGACCAGCCTTTGACCACGACCTTTTTCGCACGTTCTTGTCGTACGTGATCCACTTTTCATCACCGTTATCAGATTTTTAAAAAATGGTTCGGTTTCATTACTTGGTAATAAAGAATCACAAATGAGTACACGGTTCATTAAGTTTCCTTCAGTGAGCTCATGAGGCACCCAAATATCGAGCTTTTTTGTGTACCCAGCTTTTTTCAAATGCGCCGGAACTGTTTTGTGGTCAATTCCCAGTTCTTCAGCTACATTGTAACTACTGACATGCTGATCCTGCTCCACTTTTTCAAAAATGGCATCCATTTTTTCCGTAACAGGGCGCCCAGAGCGAGGTGCATGTTTGACATCAAAATTTCCGGATTGAAAACGCTTAAACCAAATTTGTGCTACTCTCTCAGACACTGCGCTAGGTCCATAAACATCACAATTTTTTTCGCGGCTTGCGTTGCATTTTTACCTTATTTGGAGTAAAATTTTAAAATGTATAGAATTTCTTCATTAGATTCACTCATCTTAACAGTAAGAAAAACAAATAAAAATTACACATTTTACCTAATTTGAATTTGGAATTATCTTTTTTAAAATTTAAACTTTTTAATAATACCAAAACCAGCCATATACAAATGGTAAAGCCAAAGAGATTTTATTATAAGTTCATACATACTATTTGCGAAAAGAGTTTTCCCCAACTTATTATTTTTTGTGTAATAAAGAATTTACATACATACATACCTCACATGCCTTGATACTGTCCTACTGTTAGTGGTAGGCGGACGTCGTCTGACGATCAAACCGAACGCAGCTTATTACCGTCAAGTTTATCTATGGTACACAAGGAAAGACTGCCAACTTTCTCTCAATCAATAAAAAATAAATAAAATAAATCACAAGTGCGGTTAAAATTAGTTTGCCAACAGTTTTAATGCATATAAAATGGGTCTTTACAAACAATTGCATTGAAAAATAAATACCATCTCTCCTTCATAGAAAAATCAAATGTGGCCGGTACGCTCGCAAATACAAAATCAACTATACATTCCAAAATTAATAAAATCACTTGAGCTTTGAGGCGCTAAAACACCATTCTACAAAAGTCCCGTGCTAGAATTAACGTACTTTACTGGAGGTAAAAGGATACTTTATCTCAGACAAAGCGGTTCATTTGCGCCCTTATAGATTTCTTAAGTTTACATGAATTATGCCAATTTAACTCAATTCTAAACGACAAGGATAAAATACTTGACCTAGTCCTCTCAAGTAATCCAAACATAAAATTTCCAATAGCTGAACCGTTATCAAAGATAGACATACTCCATCCTCCTTTGAAAATATCAATGGAATTTCTACTACCTAAATACCTGACGAAAAATAGTGTGGAAAAATATAATTTCTACAAAGCAAACTACGCTGATATTAAAGTCGATTTTGAAATTTGAAATACACAAAGTAGGGTTAAAAAGAAGAGCCATTTTCAAGTCACCATTTTATAAACGTCAAATTAAAATTTTAGTTTGAAAGCCATCATTTACTCAACTTAGCGATTTTAACTTGTTTTGGTAATTTCAAGGCACATTTTAGAGCTGTCATTTGATTGAATTAAAAAAAAATAGTTTGATTCAGGAGGGTTTATAAGACTTGCTAATTTTAGTTGATGTGCCCTTCAGAATAGCAAAATATAGTGCTGTCACTGAAATTTACGTTTTTTAGTAAGTTTCTTGGCTTAAAATATTTCAAAACCTTCAAAATCGGCCTCCTGTCCAAATCCTGTTTGGTATACTCCAGATCTTATACGAGTGATAAAACAAAAAGAGAAATATAGGAAAAAGTTAAAAAATTATAAAAACCCGTTGGATAATCATGATTTTATTGCGGCTAGAATGCGGTGCCATAATTTGGTAAGAAATTGTTACAACAAATATTTAGAATCCATCGAAAGTACTATTAATTGTGATAACATTAAAGCATTTTGGGGTTTTATCAAAAGTAAAAGGAAAAGGAAAAACAACTCTACTATTGCCAATGTTATGTACCTTAATAACCAAATAGCCTCTTCTCCAGCTACCATTTGTAACAGCTTCGCTAAACACTTTTCTTCAGTCTACGTCTTCTTCTTGTTATCTGTGGGCTGTAACGCCTATCGGCCCGACAACCCCTGGCGTCAGAGTTTTCAAACCGCCTTACGGCCTCTGACGTGGTTTATGTCTACGTCAATAATGACGACAGCTCTCTAACCCATAGCAATAAAAACCAGACCGAGACATTAAATAATGCCGCCGCCGTCACCGCCAGCCAACCTTGTGTCTTTCAAGACGGTCAGCAGGCAGCAAAAGGGAGAAAGCAGAGCAAGAGACTGAGGAAGGCCCCATGCGACGAGGAGGGCTTCACCCTGGTGAAGCGTAAGAAGAGAAGGCCCCCTAACCGCAATCGATGCGGAACCGCACCGACCGGACCGAACCATCTACTGCGTTCGGCCGTTTCCGTGACGCAGCTGTATGTGTCCCGTCTGCACTTCTCCATGAAGGCCGAAGATGTCATTAAGTATGTCATGCTGAAAAACAAACTCCAACCGAGGGTCCAGCGATTGGAGTTACGCCACAATGCCCATTTTAATTCATTTGTGTTGCGTGTCCCAACTGAACAACAACTGTCTTCCGACCTTTATGAATGAAGAGTTTTGGCCGAAAAGTGTCGTATTTCGTCGTTTCCGCGGTAGAATACCGGACACTGACACTCCGGGAATGCGCGGCACGTCGTTCACTAACATGCATAGTGTTTATTTTTAGTAACTCCACGACAAGTTCATTCCTAATAGAAACGGCTTTAGAAAAACTCGACGCTAACTTGGGGGCTGGCCCTGACAATATACCGGCTATATTTTACAGGAAATGTGCTCACAATCTCTCTATTCCTCTTCAGTTTATTTTTAATAAATCCGTTGCTACGGCTGTTTTCCTGCTACTTGGAAACTGGCTAACGTCGTACCAATTACTAAAATCGACAAAATTGACGATATCGAGGAATATAGGCCCATATCACTATTATGCATCCCTGGTAAAGTTTTCGAGTATTTAATATGTCCGGCACTATCTACCCATCTTACTTCGAATCAACATGGCTTTCGTAACGGGATGTCAACTTGTACAAACCTTGCAAGTTATATATCGGATTTACAAGCTCTCGTCGATGAAGGAGCACAGGTTGACGCAATTTACACAGATATCAGTAAAGCTTTCGACCGTGGGCATCATGTAACCCTGTTACATAAGCTCTCTCGCCTTGGAGTACATGGGAAAATACTTAATTGGATATCCTCATAGCTTACTCACAGGAAACAAAAAGTGATTGTCTGTGCATATGAATCTGAGACCTTTTTAGTAACATCAGGAGTGCCGCAGGGGTCACATTTAGGACCTATTCTATTTTTAGCTTTTATAAACGATTTGGCAGAGGGAATTCTCCACTCAAAATTTTCTTTTTTTTCGGATGATCTCAAAATTTATAAGAAAATTGACAATCTGTCTAATGCTTTACTTTTAAAAGAGGATTTAGATCGAATTGGGCTTTGGAGCACTGTAAATAAATTGCCATTAAATATACAAAAATGTAAGCATATAAAATTTAGCAGGAATAATAAATTGCCTACTCTTTACAACATTAATGGCCATACCCTCGAAGAAGTTGACACAATTAGAGATCTCGGCGTTATACTGGACAAAAAACTATCATTCAATCAACATCTGATATAGTTATTAAAAAAGTATTCAAAAATATTGCAGCTCTTATAGTTGTATATAATGCTCTTGTCCGTAGTCTACTTGAATACTGCTCTGTTGTATGGAATCCACACTATGCTTGCCACATTAAGCGGATTTAACGCATTCAAAAGCGTTCTGTATTTTTCCTATGTGTCCACCAAAAAAAAAAACAAAGGATTTACAATCCTATACCCACAGACTCTCATATTTTAAATTGAATTCCCTTAAGAGTCTATAACACCTCAGCTCGAATTCGAGTTTCACCCCCACTTCTCCGCGCCTCACTTCACTTTACGCAGACCGCTCGCTGCCGCGGCTCGCACACCTTTGACGCGACAACACGCGATTTTGTTAGGGTAACTACAACAATTTTCGGACAGGAATTTTAAGTTATGAAAATATCAAACCTTTTTTTATGTCATAGATAGGCCTAAGTTATTATTTGATAAAATATATGGCACATTTTATTTATTTCCATTGGTTAGTAAGTATTATGTAATAATAATAATAATTATGGATTATAGGTATGTAATATTTTTTGGCCAAATAATTTTTCACTTCCGAGTACAAAGCGGTTTAATTAGCAGGCTACTTTTCAATGGAAAGGTTAAAAAAAGCTCGTGCAAAAAGAATGTTTTCATTGGAATGTAGTCTATTGGGGATACTCTATCGCTTATTTTATTTTTTTCACCTTGATTCATAGGACCTTAAATATTAAAAAACGGTCAATTGGGAGTCAGGCATTCTGTTTATGATGACTAAAAAAAGAATTATTTGTCCCAAATAATTAAAAACCGGCCAAGTGCGTGTCGAGCCACGTAGGGTTCCATAGTTCCCTAGATTTACATGAAACCAAAATATAGCCAAATGATATATCCAAATTCATACTGGATACTCATTAAGTGATCAGTATCCAGGTTCGATCACCTTTTTTGTGAAATTTGCCAATTTTTTTTTCCGTTTTCCCTACAATCTCAAGCCCAGCACGAGTCAATTACTTTGGAAGGTCAACATTTTATTTTCGATATTACCAAAAAGTGTTACCGATTCGTGATACTGATTATTTACCAAGCCTCCAGTATGAATTTGGCTATGTCAATAAAAGTCAACTTATACATATGCATATCGTGGTTAAAATTGTTGATAAAGTATTATTAAAGTTCCGTAATACCTAAAAAGGCCGTTAGGATTTTTGTGGTGTGGAGTTAGAAAACTGAACAAGGGCAAAGTCAAAAGTCCCCAAAATAGCTTGTATAAATAGATTGATAGACGTGGAAGAATAGAAGTGTGTCAGGATCATGCCTAACTCTCTGAGAGAAAAGAGTGAGTATGTATGTAAACTAAACATTGTTAAAATTAAACACACTGAAATAAACATTTATTTTATGTCGCTTAAATCTTTAATTGGCATATTTTGAACATGTCAGGGATCACATAATTCTGGCAACATGTATGATATATAAAAATGTTTTAATTTTAGTTCCATTTGTTCCCAATATTGATCATCTCTCTGTATCATTTCAACTTTGGTCTCTTTGTCGCATCCAGACCATACTCCGAAAATACATTGATGCCTACCGGTGATATGTAGTTGCCCCTGCACTTGTATGTACCACGGATGTTTTTTATTTACGAGTAATCCTATATTGGTTTTTCTCCAAAAGTTGACCTTTTTCTTATCCACAGCGTCTTCCAATGATGTTTTGTAGGCTGTGATTGGACACTTAATTTCAACGATGGTGTTGTCTCCTACAACTCCGTCTGGAGTTGAACCTAAGAAAGGCAACATTTTATCGATGAAAAGACCACAAGGCTCTGTTTCAATTTTCAATTGCGATGCTAGCTGTTCCATAGCAGTCATTTTCAAATTTTTTGGGCCTTTGGGGAAAATGACATGTCCTCAAAATTTGAACAAGAGTATTTACTAGCGTTAGTTCTTGTTTATTATTTTAAAATTCATTATTTTAAGAAGAAGTATTAAACTTCATGGATTTATTAAAAAAATACTTATTTCTTTTGAATTAATGCCAATTTTTATTGTTTTTTGAATTATTGACTTTTCTTCTTCATACAAAAAATATCTGTCCCCTATGCCTTCACAAGTTCAGGGGCCTTAGAACGAGGCACAAAAAGAGTGTCTTTTGAAAGAGTCTTTTACTGTCAAACTTGATTTTTAGTATGCAAAAAATCAAATTTGACAGCTGAAGCCTCTTCCAAAAGTCACTATTTTTGTATCTCGCTCTAAGGCCCCAGACAGGATTTTCACAATTATTTCGAGTCTTTTAAATAATCATAGACCCCTAATATCTCTGTGACTAAGTTATATTTATCATATATTTAATAAAATATGCATATCTTTCAAAATAAATAAAAGAGCAGCGGTTCTATACTTGTCCTGCTAAATTAACAATTTGGTTACAAACAGTTTTATAACGTTATTTCAAGATGATCCCTTATAAATTTTGAACGCAGCTTAATGCTAATAATGTTGGCAGAACTAACTCAATTCTGATTGGCTGATAGTAAACTGTGATGGTGTATGTCAGCCTGAATTGTCATCCATTTTATTCGTGTATCCGTTTTTACAAGGCGTCACCAGTTTGTTAACGAAAAAAGAATATTGTGTTTTTTTGGGATACTTGTTATTTTTATGCAAGTGTGATTAAAGAGAGCTATTTATAAGACACTTTTCTTATAATCTTACGCTGTTTCCTACTTGTGCGTTCTGCTGTCCCCTGGAAAATCAATTTTTAGGTTACTTTTTACTTACAGTTTTGTAACGTTTCGTTACGTTATAAAACTGTTCTGTGTAAAGCTAGGTGCACATTTTGGATTTTACCGACTACGTCAATAAAGACAGGTTGATGCTTTTCTTGGTTTTATCTCAGCAGCTAGCAGTCAGTTATAATATAAGACACGTTAATACACGTGGGTACGCTCAACTACATTAATTTGTAGTAAAGCTAATGACCGTAAAAGCCGATTCTGAGGGCTTTAATTTTAGTTTTAGTGACGTCGAAATATAAAATTGTCTACAGAATTTTAGCTTCTATTCCTTACAATTTTGCAATTAAGAAAATTTTGTTTTGACGGTACTAAAATTTAAATAAAAGCCTTCATAATCTGCTTTAATGTTAGCGAAAATAAATTATTAAATAAAAAAATGCCATTACAGAAAAAAACTAAATAAAAACATTAAATTTAATATTAATTAATTCATTAATAATAATAAGGTATATATTATTCATAAATCGTGATACGAATATGTAAAGAATAAGTTTTTATAAATCTATCGGAAAAAATGAAGCACTGAAGTTTACTACACCAAAACTTGAGGACGAGGACACTGTTACTTATAGACTTAGATTTGCTTCAAATAAATGAAAACCCAATCGAATATATGTTGATGAACGATGAAGATGACATTTATTTTGATTATGAAAACAATAATTGAGTAAATGTTTTGTCCTACCTATTTAAAGTTCCTATTAGATAGGTATAGCTTGGAAATGATTATTGTAACTGATTTTATTCCAAACCAAAATACTTTGGGTTTTATTTATTTGGATTATTGCTTTAAACTTATCTTGTAGAAATTTTGATTGAGTCTTTTATTTTAATTTGAGCCTTTGAGGTTTGTATGCTTAGTAAAGATATAAAACTCAATTGAATAAACATGTTGTTTGATTTTCAAGAGTTGTTTTATTTGTGATAAGATAAATCATGTTTTAAAAATTTATAAAAAATTTCGGCGGCGAACCGCTATATTGTAAACTAAGCTTTATAATTACAATTTGGTTACTTTGGTCCAATAAACAACGATTTTGTTACAACAGTTTTGTAACAACAGTTTGGTAACGGCCCAAAAAAATTGAAAATGACTCTGCAGTTGCTTCGTGGCCTATTCCATGTTTTAGGGACGGCACATGACTTAGATTTTTTGGGTAAATGAGGTTCCTGACCAGGTTTTTCACGTTTGTAGTTTCACGCCTATTCACCACTTTGGCGAAATTGGACGCTGCAGCGTCTTGATTCATAACCCCGGCCTGAAGAAAAATTTATGCGTATCAACACACATATCAACCTACATATTTTGTACTTTGGCTGCGATTGGGACATCCACCCTAAAAAACATGCAGAACAATCAAACTAGTTTACCTACGTTTATTAGGGAAATAAAAATTTGGTCTTGGTATTGCAGTAGGTACTTATTTTTTTACGTCGTTCATCCGTTTGACCGCCTCCTTACGATAATGCAAACTCTTCTTTTTCTTGTTACGTGAATTTCCCATAATTGCGTTTAGTCACAAAAAGCCTACTAAGAAATAATGAGATTTTAATTGATGTCGTTTGTCGCCTAAGATCGTGAGTTTAGTGAGCGCAAGCGACGCAGCCTCCCCGTACGAAAGCCGAAGCGGAACTGAATCGGGGGTCGGGCGGCAGGGCGGTCCAGGTTAGGCTGAGTACGACGCTCGATCATTTAGGTATTTTCTTTTTACGGTAAAGATAATGGTTTTTCCATTTTTATAATTCTGTCTGCAGCTGCTTTATACTAATATCAGTTATATTATGCAAAGTTTCAGATCTAATTTCGAGTATTCGTTGAATACTATCGGTTTATTGTACGGTTTGGAGGTAACTTGGTAATTTTTTTCTATCGAGAAAATTTTACGGCGTCAAGTTTTCACCACTGGGTTGACATAGCATTAGTCCCCAACTTTATCATATATTAATTTCAGGGTGATTGTTGCAGTGTTTGTTGGTATAAAGCAGGATCATGCGAAGAGAAGTGAGGTATTATAGGCCCTTAAAGATCGCCGATGGTTGGCTGACTCAATACCTAGTCGGTTCTTAAATACTGTCACTGGCCATTTATTTTCAAAATAGAACACCTAGAAAAAAAATGAAATGGTGTTCGATTTTCAAATATTTTTTGATTAATAATCTGCCAAATCACAATTACATTCGTTCATTTTTTACGATGGAGTGGACTCGCAAAGAGGACCGAGTAGCAGTAATTGCATTGCATCGTTGCGGCCATCCACCGAAGACGATATTCAACTTGCTTCAAAAATTAAAAATCCCGAAGAGGTTCGTGTACCATACCATCAAGAGGTACAATGAAACCTCTAATGTCGATGACGAGAAAAGAACTGGCAGACCTCGTTCCGTTAGGACTCCAGGGGTCATCAAAGCAATCAAGGCGCGTATTGCAAGAAATCCCGTCCGCAAGCAGAAACTGGTGGCTTTGGAGATGGGATTAACCAGAAGTACCGTAAAAAAGTACTCAATGAAGACCTGGGACTACGAGCTTACCGAAAAAGAGTGGACATCTTCTGAACGCGCGTCTGATAGCTATGAGAGCCAAAAAATGCAAAGTTTTGCTAAAGCGGTACGCAAGAAACAGACACCGCGGTATCCTGTTAACAGACGAGAAAATTTTTAATAACGAAGAGAAATACAACAAAAAAAATGACAGGGTGTACGCTACCAGCTCTGCGGCCGCTGGAAATGCCATTCCTAGAGTGCAGCACGGCCATCATCCATCATCAGTCATGATTTGGTTGGGAGTGTCCTACTATGGCCCTACTGAAGTGCATTTTTGTGAAAAAGGTGTCAAAACCAGTGCAAAAGTGTACCAAGACACGGTTTTAGATCGCATAGTAAAAGATCTGCCCCAGACACTCTTTGGAGGACGGCCATTTGTGTTTCAACAGGACTCCGCACCTGCTCATAAGGCCAAAACAACTCAGGAGTGGTTCGAAGCGCCAGAATATCGAGCTAATAAGGCATCATATCGCTCCTTATCTAAATGAGATGAAAATACTCAAAATGGAGGGACGGAGAGAAATGCATCTCGCAAGCCTCGTACATAAAGTTGTACACACAAAGCAACCGAAGTACTTGTTTGATAAATTTGAATGGTTAGGAGATTCACACACTAAGTTTACTCGAAGTAAGGTACAAAACAAAATGTCTATTCCAAACCACAAAACTGTTAATTTTAGAGCAGGGTTCAAATTCGCCGCAGCTAAGGTTTGGAATGACCTACCACCACCGTTACAGGAAAAAGTACCTTACTGTACACTTAAAACTAAACTTAAATCTTTTTATTTAAACAAACAAATTTCATTGACAACAGATCGATATAAAATATCAAGATCAGCAAAAAAGAAAATCAAAATGGTCAGTCAGTCTAATAGGCTGTAATTGTGATTCTCTTTTTTTCTTTTTTTCTTCACAATGTGCTTTCCATACAAAATTATATAGTTACCATTTTTTTTTTCCTCTTCATGACAGATTGCACCCTTTTTGCACAACGCACATGCACTCGAATTTATAAATTATGTATTAATTTATTCCTGTTGATATATCACGTACTAGCACTTATTCTTTTAAAATTTGTTGGTATTATATTTTATTTTGACAACACTTTTTTTACAACTATATAAACTTTTATACATTTGTGTTTTTTTATGGCATTTATTTACATTTATGTACTTAAATTAAAATATTTAGATGGTACTCACATGGTAACACTACATACCTACATATACATAAGTAGACAATTTTCAATTTATTAAATAAGTAAAATCACATCATACATGTGTATCAATCACAATCAAAAACAGTGATATGTTAGGTGTTGTTTAACTTTATTTATTGTTCATTTATCCCTTTAACAATGAGGTATGTATATCTATATTCAGAGTTTTTTTTTTCGTGTTATTTATTTCTTTTTGTGTTTAATGTAACTGTTTCTTTTGTAGACGCACCCTCTGCATTTGTATCAAAAAATTATTTAATTTTACAGGGATGCAGTGAAAAACAGCGCTGTTCGAATCATTGCTTATGATCCGACAGCATTGCTGAACGTTTTGTCAAATTAGCTTAAGATTTTATCTATTATTATAATTATGTTATTTTTTTTTTTTTTTCTTGTTTGGCAATAAATGATATTTTTCTTTTTTATCAAGATTGGCCCTCTTCTAGCCCTGACCTCAATCCACTGGATTACAAAATTTGGCAGGAATTAGAGGAGAAGGTCTATTCTAAACCTCACAAAAATTTGAGCAGCCTAAAGTCATCATTGATTAAAGCAGTGGCCGATATCGACATGAATATGGTCCGTGCTGCTATTGATGATTGGCCGCGAAGATTGAAGGCTTGTGTGAAAAATGGTGGCAATCATTTTGAATAAATTTTGTGTTTAATGGAAGCTAATTAAATTACCTTTTTTTTAAAAACTTTTTTTGAATATCATGACTAGTTTTCATTTTATAGCCAATTTTGTTTGTGACAGAATTTAAGCACCGACTAGGTATACTACTGTATAAAATCCTAAGAGGGCTCGTTGACTGTCCACAACTTTTGGACAAAATCAACCTACACACACCCAAGGTACCTTGTCGCTCAAATAGGCTTCGTCTCTTTAGCTTAGTAAATTCGAGGACCAATCTTGGCCATAATAGTATTTTTAATAGAATTTGTCGTTCATTCAATACACTTGCCTTGCATGATACCCAAATTGATATTTTTTCCCAGTCTTTCAGGGTCTACAAAAGGCACCTATTATCTATCCTTCTCATTGTAGACTAATGTGTAACCTTTAGAAATAATTTTACTTAATTTTGTATTATTTTGGTTTGTTTTCTTTTAGATCAATTTTCAATTTTAGTATTAGTTTTTTGTATTGCTTTGTAGTTTAAATTTTAATTACGATATTCAATACATGTTTTCTTATGTAGCAGTATTTTTTATGTATGTTGTGTCTGCCTGTTATTGGGTATGCACTCTAACTAAGCTAATCGCTTAAGCTATTTTGTATATATGTCATAGTGTAATATCTGTTGGCAAACCTTATAAATAAATAAATACGACTTAATATTTAAAATAAATAAAATAAAATATTTTTTATTAAAACAAACTCACTTAACTAACATCTTAAATAAACTTTAGCAAATATATTTTCTTAATTATAACATTTTAAGAACATAATTAAATAATATTTTAAATAAGTAAGTCCACCCACATTTGGGTGAAACCCTCCTCCATCTTTGCCCAAGCGGCTCTGTCTCTGGCAGTGCGCGTCCAGCAGCGACCAGCTACCTTTACAATATCGTCACTCCAGCGCAGCCGTGGGCGTCGCCGATGTCTATTGCTGTCGCGCGGATACCAGTGTGTGACTTGCTCGCACCATCTATCATCGATCTAAGGTTTATTTGATCGAAGATTACTGCTGAAAACACTTTGTAGAGACTGGGCTGGAGGCTGATCGGTCTGTAATAGCCAATATTTTTTCGATCTCCTTTTTTGTATAATAAGATAATTACATATTTTTTCCCATTCAGCTGGTACCTTTTCTTGGCTTATTATCTTATTAAATAGATCCGCTAGCGGTTTAGATATAACTTATTCTAGAGCAATCAAGTGGTCATTTGTTATGCCATCAGACCATGGGCTTTTGTCGGGCTTGAGTGATTTGATTGCCAATGCAACTTCGCTTGGTATTGTTTCAAGGAGTGTGCCACTCATGTCTTGAATTTTAGTGTGTGCTCCTTGGTAGGAATAGAACTCCTCATAGAAGTCAGTAGCAGCTCCAATAACCTTATTCCTGTTTGATACTAAATTGTTTTTATTATCAGCTACAGTTGGTATCCAATCTTTTGTTGCTTCTAATTTTTTCTTTGCCTTTTTTAGGCTTCTACTGTTACATATCTCATTTTCGATTATCTTAGTTGTTACTACAACTTAGTTCTTACTTCCACTTAATATTTAAGAACGATAAATAAATTTCGATGTACCTATTTAGAATGTGTTTACAAAATTAAATCATGACAAAATTATACTTTAACTCACCTTTTGAGGAGGTTCCCGGTGTCGCTCTGTCCTGCTCACTAATCGCTCTGTCCTGCTCACTGACGATTGTTTCACCGATGTCCAGGAAGTCTTGTGAGTTCTGTAGTACAACATGATGTATCAATGAACTGGTAGTTGATGAATATTATGAACAGACAAAACTACCGGAACCCTCTCGGTGAGAAAGTTGAACTCGCACTTGGATTCTTT
The DNA here is from genome assembly GCA_910592155.1 of Ypsolopha scabrella. Taxonomy (NCBI): domain Eukaryota; kingdom Metazoa; phylum Arthropoda; class Insecta; order Lepidoptera; family Ypsolophidae; genus Ypsolopha; species Ypsolopha scabrella. The sequence continues at coordinate 3,238,974 of OU342989.1, read as the reverse complement.
TCTTAGTTTTGTGCGGTTCCATTTTATTTATTGGTCCAGTAAATAAGTGTCAAATGTGGAAAACTGGTGGAACAGCACCGATTTAAAACATTATTTCTTTCCCGTGTTCTGTAGACCCCCAGGAACATTCATCCATATTATCCTATGCATTACCTCCGCAAATTAGGAAGTTATGGGGGCTCCTGAATGTTCCTGGGGGTCTAGTGAATACGTGAAAGAAGGAATTTTTCGAATTGCATTTTTTTTATGAATGCTACTTTTTATGGGGCAAACCCCCGTAACTTTTTCATTGGGGTAAGGTAATGCATACGTTAATGTGGATGTTTGTTGCTAGAGGTCTACAAAATACATAAAAATATCTCTATCAATAGATTATAAATAAAATGCGTAGATGCGTAGATGATCACAGGCGTATAATATTAGCAGACCTAACTAATAATAAACGCATAGAGACTACGCGTAGCAATTTTAGCTCCGTGAACTTCTTCGGGCTCTTTTAAATATGAATATTGCTTGTTTCCAAACAAAATATATACTAGAGATTAGTTTAATAATTAATAAATATGTTCCAAGCATAAGCCAGCCAAAACAACCCATTTTTATACGTTTCTTCGTACCATGAAGCCTAAATGTAGCTTATTTTTTGTATGGAAACTTGCCACGCTATTTAATCTTTATGTTTGGTCTGCTACTTAGTAATAATTATATGTCTGTGTAATGATGCGTATTTGCCACGGAAGGCAGTGTCTTTTTGCAGTGCAGTTCTTTCAGCAGTGCACGCTCCTGATTTATGGTGTAGTTGACTTAAATTTAACCTGCAGCAACGGGTATCGGTGCAAGCAGGTGCAGAACTACACTGGGACTTCGGGAAAAACCTCATAGACTTTACTTACAGCATATTTGACGTCTTCCATCTCATGTTGTTCACTTCCCTCGGGGATCAATTGTTTTGTGACGTCATCAGGGTCTGTTTGATCAACGCCTATAGGTTCTTGCTTTATATCTGGAAACAAGATATCAGCTGAAATTAAATTATATTTTAATTTTATATCTATAAGTTATGTATGTGATACGCTTTGAAGGAAGTGTATGTCTAGCAGAGGATTGTGGCTGCTGTAGTCTGATCTGATCAAGATCATGATCAAAGATTCGTCTGTCAGTTAAAGGCTGAATGTTTCGGTATAGTGAGATGAGAAACATTGGCGTGAGTTAGTTAGAAAAGATTCCAGAATTTCAATTAAAGTTCAAAAGATATATTTTATTAGTTCGAGAACACAGCTTCGTCCACACTGATCAACAATTTTAGCTTAAAGTGAAAAAAACATCATAAGCTGACCCATGTTTATTCGCGAAAATTGCTTCATTTTAATGTTTCCCATACAAAACTTTGTAATTTTGTATAAATTTAATTTAGCATATCAAGGCAGATTGTATTTCTGTTAAAACTATGAGGGCGCTTCGCTGGGCTTCCTAAATATAAGGTGACTTTGATTTATACAGCCAAACTCTTACTGACGACTCGGTAAATGCTCAGTAACAAGGTTCGATTACCCTTTTTCTGAAATTCGTAAATTAATCTTTTCGTGTTCTTACAAACGCAAGCCCAGCCCCGAGTCAATTACTATGGGACGTCAAGATTATATTTTACGAAATTAGCAAAAATTGTTATCGATCCGTGTTACTGATCACTTACCAAGCCTCTAGTATAAGTTTAGCTGCATAAATAAAAGTCACCTTATGCAGGGTGTAAATGCAAAGTCAAGAATCCCTTTAGGGAATGAAAGTATACACGATTTTGATGTCATTACGAGAAAAAAATATATACCTTGAATTTTCACCAAAAATTCCATCATTTTTCTAAGCTATGGCTACGCAGCTCACCGGCCTCCCCACACACCTAATTGCACCCCGCAACCCGCACCCCTCATCCGAGTGGCCAGCGACCAGTGAGGGTGTCCACGCGATTAGTGTATTTTGGGTAAAGAAAGTCGTCTTATTATGAGGTACCTACTGGTACTTTATTTAGAGATCCCAGTATTTAAAATGATATCTTTACCGATCATACTAACACACCCTTAAAGGATTCTTGCCTGTAAACATAGCATGCTCCTCCTCGCTTCACTCCGCTAGTCATCGCATCTACTCACTTTTGATGAAAGATTTTCCATTCCATACATTACAATCTGCTGAAGCGAATCACGGTATGCCATTCATCCATCAGCCTGTTTCGTCCACTGCTGGACATAGGTCTTTCCAAGATTTCGCCACTGTTGGCGGTCCTCCTGGAAGAAATTCCCACACTCAGACATGCTGGGCAGGCGGGTTGGTGAGCGCGATGTCGAATACCTTGCACCAGTGACGCTGTTGAACGTCACCATTCTGTTTAATATAAGGCCCGGCAACTGGGGATTGACATACCAACTTCATTCGGTCCCAGGACTCCCAGAATACCCCGTCTAAGGAATTTTGTATGCAGCTTTTAATTCAGCCAGTTTATTTCTCTCATTATGATTAGATAGAGACTGTGAATTGCTAACCTACCCGTGTGTTTGTAAGCGGGTAATCGTTGCAGTGTCACCTCCCAGGATCGTTCTTCTTTAATCAGTCCCAAGTCAGCTGATACCTTCGGTTTTTGCTTGTCATCACTGTTGGTTATGTGCTCAGAGTTGTTGTCTTCTATACCATTCTAAGGGTTAAATTAGAATTCAGTCAAATTGTCACAAAAGGGGGTCTCCAGATAATATTTATACAATAATTAATGTAATTATTATACTATGTATTCAGATATACTTAGATTTATTAAAAGAAGCGTAAGATTTGATGAGGGAATGCCCCTGGGACATTAGGATACCAAAGCTTCAAGCAATGGGAATTGGATGGAATAGCTCCAAGTAGAGAGCCGAACAACCGCCTGAGCCCAGCAGGCGTCCCACCTCAACATCATCATCATACTATGTTCTTAGGGTTCCATAGCCGTATTCTGTGGTGGTACGGAACCCTTTTTGCGTGAGTCGAACTCGCACTTGGGTAAATTATTTATTCCCCACCTACTATGAAGAATATGCTGAATAGTGCTCTTTCAGTTTCTTTTTAAAAGGAGAGATAGTTTACGCGTAACCGCAAAAAGAGGTTGATCATATTGACGCTCTGGTTGTGTGTGCTGCTATGTTTATAATTTTTATCTAAAATTCAATTACTTACATCGGAGCAGTCGGTTCCAGGATCTTCAACAAGTAGCGGGTCAAACTCTACCGATAGTTCTTGCTTCACTTGAACTGGATATGAGACGTCTGTCGGGTATTGAGTAGAAGTAACTGGGGATGCTAATTCAAGTACTTACGTCGAAGCAGTCGGTTCCAGGATCTTCAACAAGCAGCGGGTCAAACTCTACCGATAGTTCTTGCTTCACTTGAACTGGATATGAGACGTCTGTCGGGTGTTGAGTAGAAGTAACTGGGGCTGTTAATTCAAGTACTTACGTCGAAGCAGTCGGTTCCAGGATCTTCAACAAGCAGCGGGTCAAACTCTACCGATAGTTCTTGCTTCACTTGAACTGGATATGAGACGTCTGTCGGGTATTGAGTAGAAGTAACTGGGGATGCTAATTCAAGTACTTACGTCGGAGCAGTCGGTTCCAGGATCTTCAACAAGCAGCGGGTCAAACTCTACCGATAGTTCTTGCTTCACTTCAACTGGATATGAGACGTCTGTCGGGTATTGAGTAGAAGTAACTGGGGATGCTAATTCAAGTACTTACGTCGGAGCAGTCGGTTCCAGGATCTTCAACAAGCAGCGGGTCAAACTCTACCGATAGTTCTTGCTTCACTTGAACTGGATATGAGACGTCTGTCGGGTATTGAGTAGAAGTAACTGGGGATGCTAATTCAAGTACTTACGTCGGAGCAGTCGGTTCCAGGATCTTCAACAAGCAGCGGGTCAAACTCTACCGATAGTTCTTGCTTCACTTGAACTGGATATGAGACGTCTGTCGGGTATTGAGTAGAAGTAACTGGGGATGCTAATTCAAGTACTTACGTCGGAGCAGTCGGTTCCAGGATCTTCAACAAGCAGCGGGTCAAACACTACCGATAGTTCTTGCTTCACTTGAACTGGATATGAGACATTTGTCCGGTGTTGAGTAGAAGTAACTGGGGCTGCTAATTCAATTACTAACATTGGAGTAGTCGGTTCCAGGATCTTCATTAGCAGCGGGTCAAACTCTACCGATAGTTCTTGCTTCACTTGAACTGGATATGAGACATCTGTCAGGTGTTGTGTAGAAGTAACTGGGGCTGCTAATTCAATTACTTACATCGGAGCAGTCTGTTCCAGGATCTTCATCCTCCACAAGCAGCAGGTCAAACTCTACCGATAGTTCTTGCTTCACTTGAACTGGATATGAGACGTCTGTCGGGTGTTGAGCAAAAGTAACTGGGGCTGCTAATTCAATTACTTACATCGGAGCAGTCGGTTCAAGGATCTTCATTCTCCACAAGCAGCGGGTCAAACTCTACCGATAGTTCTTGCTTCACTTGAACTCCATATGAGACGTCTGTTGGGTGTTGAGTAGAAGTAACTGGGGCTGCTAATTCAATTACTTACATCGGAGCAGTCGGTTCTAGGATCTTCATTCTCCACAAGCTGCGGGTTAAACTCTACCGATAGTTCTTGCTTCACTTGAACTGGATATGAGACGTCTGTCAGGTGTTGAGTAGAAGTAACTGGGGCTGCTAATTGAATTACTTACATCGGAGCAGTCAGTTCTAGGATCTTCATTCTCCACAAGCAGCGGGTCAAACTCTACCGATAGTTCTTGCTTCACTTGAACTGGATATGAGACGTCTGTCAGGTGTTGAGTAGAAGTAACAGTAGTTGCTAATTCCTCCTTTATGGCTGGAAGAAAGCAATCAGATAGTTATTCGAGTATAGCTGCCTAAAGAGTGACAGACATAATGTTCAGAGCTTTAGTTAATGACCGTTAGGATTCTGTACACATGAAGGTTACCAAACGGGACCCTATACCTATCTAACTAAGCCTCCGCTGTCTGTCTGTCACAGGACTCCCAGGAGTCTGTATATAGCCTCAACCACTAACAACACAATAAGAAGTATTTAGTTACCTGTTGACATCGCTTCAGGGGCATCTCTGTCTGGCTCCCTGTTCACTTCTCTTTGAATGTTCAAGTAGTCTTGCGTGTTCTACAACACAACAAACAATTTATTAATAAATTTCGACAAAAACACTTGCAACAGTACACAATTATATCTACACTACAACTGGTTTTGCCTTTCATCTTTATCAGATAAAAATAAGAATAGAATTTAATACAAATTATTTAAATTTAATTGTTTCCATTCCATCCATCTATCCATCAGCCTGTCATCGTCCACTGCTGGAGATAGGCCTTTCAAATATTTCTAACTAGCTTTTGCCTGCGACTCCGCCCCGGTTTAAAGACATGCTTTTTTCTGGGATACAAAGTAGCCTATGAGTTAAGTTATGGTATAAGCTGTAACCATTCTAAATTTCATCCAAATCCATTCCAGCGTGAAAGAGTAACAAACATACACACACACACACAAACTTTTATAATATTAGTGTGAAGTGTGATCCTGATACAGTCACAAAATATTGCTAGGTAACTAATTAGGACATGATCAATATAAGGCAATTGTACTTGTTTCACAGTAGATGTATTTATTTAATTATTCTAACTGGTTTCAGTCTTACACTATTATCAAGGGTTTAATCATAATTTTAAAGAATTAAAAAATTTATTCAAAGTCATTATGTGCAATAAATGAAGTTTGGGATAGTTAAGAATCAATAACTGTGTCGATTCGGTGTAACACAACTTAACTTATTTGACAGGACTAAACTTTTATCATTCTGTCTTTTTCTTTCTGCATCGAAAAGACAGGGACAGGAGGCCTAAAATAAGGTTAGACCTGTCAAATAAGTTGACTCGTGTCACATCGCATTGACACGTCTAACTAACAAAACTAAAATATTACAGGAGGTGAAAATAACATTTCAAATTTGAAGTGACAGCTCTTTAGAAGTTTGTTTATTAAACATATTAAAAAAAAAGAAGCTTCAATATTTTATTGAACATTATATATTCCAATAATTGGTATTATAGATGAACCACAAAACTGAAGGAGCGGAGAGTTGGGCGGCACAGAGGTAAAAATCGAGCAGGGTGGGGGGCAGGGTCGCTTATAGCTCCGCGTTGCCCGACGCTCCCCTCGTACCGCGGGCGATCTTTCAGTTGTATAGCAGGTCACGCAAAATTCAATTTTAAATAAAAAGTAGAAACCGAAAAAGATTTAGATAGGTAGATGTTATTGATTCTACCTGAAGGGATATACAATATTTACCGTCGATTTAAGGGGTGGGGGAAGAGAGGGGGTCGCTAGCCTCTATCTCCCTTAGTCTGGTGTCACGAAATTACATAATTCTTCAATTCAATTCAATTCAATGCCGTTTTATCTGGCTTCAGTTAATGTGTCTCCGCACATTAGTTCCGCCAATGTCGAGTTATAAGCAAAAAAACGCACTGTGGGTAGAACTGTGACTTTTTTTTTTAATTTTTTTGAAAAAAAAAATAATATGAATTTTGAAGTTATGTTCAAGGACTTGGTCAAATTTCGTCCGTAATTAAGATTTCATTCAACGAGTCGGTTTTCTGGCACTCGCCGGCCGCTGCCGCGGCACTCTGCGCTCGTCTTGTGCATGGGAAAACATGTTACCTTTAGGGCTTCGCATACGGTATAATCATAACCTCACTTTAAATTACACTAATTAGGTACGTTCCGTTTCATGTCAGTGGAAACTATCAACATATGTATTTTGTTAACGATTCTATACGTAAACTATTACAGAGCAAGCTTTCACACTCCGTTAAAAGGAACGTATCACCGCCACAGATTACGGAATCTGCTAAAATGTCTAAAATCAGTGTCAAAACAATGGACATTTAAGAAAATTCAAAAAATCATACCTCGAGAACTATCAAGTTTCGTGACGCGAAAATTCGTGTATAACCTTCACAAACAAAGATCTGTATGCTAAAAAAATATGGACATTTAAATCGACGGTAAATATTGTACAACTGAGCCAAAATTAAAATAGACGAACTTTTCGGCTTTTAGCCTCACTGAATTTTTGCGGGGGCGCGTCTGGTTTGAAGTATACTGTAATCCTTGGCAATTTACCATCTCAGATTATGTTACTTACACTAAACTTGATCTCTGGGATGTCACATTCTTCTTTGATTCGAGTTTTTTTATGTTCTCTGTGGACAAAATTCTCCATCCTCGAATCATAAATCAATAAATTTCTTATTTGTAGTAGTCAGAGAGGGATCTCCCTCTACGTAGGTATCAGAGTAATAGTTTGTGTCACCAAATTCCACTATTTCTTGTTTTATTACTACCAATTACACAGTTGTACTTGTACTGAAAACCAAAAAATTGAAATTTGTACAATAAAAAAAGGAAGTGACTAAATAGCCGTTAGCGGCTTCCTTAGTTTTAATTTTATTCGACCGCTAGGGACAGGCTGCGACGTTGAGCGAAGCGAGGAGGAGCGATTAGGTTGACATTTAAGTAGATATTAGGGAGCCGATGAAGCGGATCCGAGCGAGGCGTACCCCGTAGTTTTAACAGAATTCACGATATGCACAAAAAATCATTTTCCGAGCACTTTCCGATGACTTACGGTTCAATAATTTATAAATTTAAAGGACCACTTCCCTTTCCGAACTGAACATTGCAAGTTGAACTTTATTAGTTCGTGCTAAGAAAGATATTCCAACAGCTAAATATTTACCGCAACGTTCAATAATTTAAAAAAAAAGGACCGCTAGTTTCCCTTTAGTCACAGGGAAAGCGGTGCTGCCCACCTTTTTTTCCCGACAATGTAAGGGGTTAATTAAGTCGTTTGATTTTAATAGTGACAGTTTATATAAAATTATACAAACGTGTCTCAAGATATTATGATTAATTTTTCGATTATTATTTTGTTTTTATACAAACTTTTGCATTTTACCATCGTAGGTATATTTTACGTTTTTTTATATTTTTCGCATATTTATAAGGTTAGGACCAAAATATATAATGACATTTCTGACGAAATAATACAATAGAATTGGCAATATTGCCAACGATTTGAATTAAATCTGTTTTGTTGTATTTCAATTACTTTGCCGAACACTATAGTTTGCTCAACGTTGGATGAACAATTGGTGTAGATGAGCAAGTCGAAGTCGAACAAAAATATTTTATTTTCTATTAAATCTGCGCAGAAAAGATCGATTTAATTTGAATTTTTAATTGTACCTATCTGATTTGTTAGCAAAATTTTCCGTGAATCCGCAAAAAATGGTGTCCACGATTCTGCAGTTGTATGGATCGATTCAAAGATCGAATCGCTTCGAAAAAATCGATTTCCTTGGCCTCGATTAATCGATCTTCGATTAAATCGATTTAGAATCGACATCCTCCCTACTCCTAATTTAATTTACATACAATTTGTTTGTACTTTCGTGAGCACCATCACCAATATCGTTTCTTTTCACTTTTGTTATTAATTTTAAAATTATAATACATTTAAAAAAAAACTCAACTAAATAATATAAACATAAAAGTTAAATTAAATAAAAGACTTTATTTAAGTCGTCGCTGTCACTGGGCAGGCAAGGCAGGCAACCCAAGACACTGACCGCATTACCTCGCTGGATAGCAAGGCTGATGCGTTGCACGAGATAAGCTCCAGCCTTTGGGTCCCCTGAAGCATTTTCTTAATTTATTTCATTTGGATGCCTAAGATCAAACCGTAATACGTTGTGTTACTCAGCCACTGTTATTAGCACTATGTACCTATAGGTATACATTAAATATATTTTATACTGTAGTAAATAATCCTAAGGCAATGAGGTTATATATTAGTACGACGGCACGTCCTACTGTGCCATCTATTAGTTTAAGAGATCAATCGGAAAAGAGCCGGTCCGACCCGCGCGCAAAGACATTGGTGTCTGGTAGGTCAGCTTGGCTTGGACTCTAGTGAAGCGTTGTGTCTGTGGTAGCGCAGCGGCCATCTTGTATCGTCACTGGGGTACGAGAGCCGCCAGCGCACCAAGTCCGCGACGAATCGTAAATTTCCGACGTGATCATTGTGCTTTTTGTTGGGTTTTGTTAATTACATAACTATTGTCATTATGAATTAACAATTTGTGTAATCGACCTATCTTATTAAATTAAAAGTTCAAGTTATTCTTCTTTGGAATTTCCATTGTAACCACTGATTGAATTGACTACCCACATACAAGAATAAATTATGGATTATTCAGATGAAGACCACCCTGCATCTACAAGTTTAATTAATTGCTGGATACATGCAACAGTGCCTGTCCTCAGCTTGGGTAAAGGAGGAAGGAACAACTTTATTATTTTGACTTTTATGTAATTAATCCTCCAAGGATTTAGAAATAGGAAGATTCCAAAATAAATTGTAAAAATTTGAAAGTATGGGGCCGACCCAACGTTATTAATATCATTGGGCCAACCACACAAAGTGTAAGTTCTGCATTTCAAACAATCAGAATGGGCATTATCTTTGATCTGCTAGGTCTGTACGTGTAAAGAAAGACCCAAGTCACTGCATAAATCACAGTGACCGCTGAATTCTAGACCGTGCACTAGATTTTGTGTAATGAAATGTCATCAGGACTCAGCGACTTCCCTATAACAAGTAATTACATGTACCATAGTTGTTGTTATGTAAAGCTGGGTATACTTCCCACTCATTATGTTGATAAACTAATTTCCAACCTAAACGTACAGGGTGACATGGTCACTACGTGACCAAACCATCTAAATAAAGATTGAAAAAAAAACCTAAACGTACAAGCATAAAAAATTAGTAATGACTAAAGTCTCGATGAAAAAGGGGTAAGCAAATATTAATGGGCAATTTAATTATGTACATCCAATAAAACTAACTAGTAGGTTTGGAAGCAGAATTTAATATTTATCTCTTACAATATTCTAGGATATTCAAGGCCTTTTCTCTCAACAATATCTTCCTATCTACTAGGAAAAAGTAAACCGATGTGATAATACAATCCAGTGGTATCAATTGTTACCCCAATGATACCGAGGACCATCTTGCCTCCCAGTTTTGTGTTTTGCCTCTTTCCACATCAGTCATGTCATGTATCATGATGGGGTGTTCCTATATTATTATGATGTAGTTGACATCTAGCTCTGGGGCTCCGTAGTTGCAGCCAGGCAATGTTTCAATGTCTAAAGGAGGTAATATCAAGCTTATCATGTCTGCTGTGGCAGGGCGAAATAGCATGTTCGTCCGCCACTTGTTCCTGCAGCCCCCGCTTAGCATGTATTTAAGTATTCAGTAGTTCTTAATTTCACCAATCGCATTATCACAACTACATACAAACCTCTAAACAAAAATTATGTAGATAACCTCGAAATCAAAATATACAAGGCTAATACAAATTAAATCCAAAACAAAATGCATTGATGAAATGTCAGTTGCCATGACTACACCATGTAAACAAAAAGGCCTTGCAAATAGCCATAAACGTCAGTGTCGGTTGCCACGACAACACAACGTAAGCAATATACAAAATGTCAGTTGCCATGACGACACCATGTGAACAAAAATGCCTTCCAAATAGCCATAAACGTCAGTGTCAGTTGCCGGTTGCCATGACAACAATGTAAACAATAATGAAAGTGGCTACGTAGCCGTTAGCGGCTTCCTTAGTTTTAATTTTATTCGACTGCTAGGGATAGGCAGCGACGACGAGCGAAGCGAGGAGGAGCGGTTAGGTTGACATGTAAGTGCATATTAGGGAGCCGAGCGAAGCGGAGCGGAGCGAGGCGACCCCCATAGTTTTAACATAATTCACAATATGCAGAAAAAATCATTTTCCGAGCACTTTCCGATGACTTACGGTTCAATTATTTATAAAATGAAAGGACCGCTTCCCTTTCCAAACTATACATTGCAAATTGAACTTTATTGGTTCGTGCTTAGAAAGATATTTCAACAGCTAAATAATGACAAACGGTTCAATAATTTTAAAAATCAAAGGACCGTTGGCATTCCTTTAGTCACTTCCATGAAATTAGGTACCCATGTTAGAATCTGACAGCAGGATAAATACAAACTCAACGCGTGCAAAAGAGATGGCATGATCAACGCTTCAAGGTCAAAATGAAGCCCATTCTACATTAAACATTCATATTTGACGATAGTTGCATCCTGTAACAATCACACATGGAGATTAATAGGTAAGTACCTACATATTTTTTATCCGTTAGCTTAAACACCTTAATATAGAAACGTGTTACGGAACGCAGCGAGTGACGTAAGGAGCGGACGCTTGATTCGGAACGCGGAAGCGCGGAGGGTTTGACAGCTACTGGAAGAAAGATATTAATAAAAGGTATACTTGGATAATAAAGTAGGAAACGGGTGATTTGGTTCTGACGTTAAGTTCTCTTTTATTGAACACAAGCTTGGACATAATTTTCCGCAAACGCAGCCTTGGCTGCGATTGGCACATTTCCCAATAACATGCAGAAAAATCAAATGCATTTATTAGGGAAATAAAAGTTTGGTTTCGGATTTGCAGATAGAGTCCTCGCCACCACTGAAGTCGGATGGATTATGGCATTTGGGTTCATATTTCAAAGCCAATACAGACTACGTCGCAAGACTTCAGTGGTGGCGTGAACTCTAGTCACGAATTTACCGAATAATCTCTTTATGGAAGGTACCTAGACTAAGTTCAGTTTCATCACCCGCCGACGCCCGGCGATCATAACATCTCTTTTGCACGCGTTGATTTCGTATCTGCTATCCTGCTCTCAGTGATGAGCGGGCGATCAAACTGAACGCGGCCCTATAATTGCAAGTAATAAATTGAGTTCATGAAAAAAGTCCTCTATCAAAATAAAATTTAAGAAATGCGATAAAATATTCGAACTTTACAACTACCTAGTTTGTGTTTAGTTTTTTATTTATATTATCTAGCACCATCTACATCTACATCGACTTTGTTAAATTTGCCCAGAATAGGTATATTTACGGTGATGGACTTGTTTCCCCATTATGTTGAATATCAGTGCCGAAATAAACTTTGTAAGTGAATAAGTACCAATTTATCTAATTTATTAAGGTCGTCAAGAGTAACAAAAGTTTGATCTTAAGCAGGTCTGACTTCTGACTGGCCATCTTGAGATCCAGATTTGGTCCCCGGTCGGGAATGCACCAATGAACACCAAAATTTATGTGCATAGTATTTGTAATACCTACTTACCATGAGTTTTTCAGATTTATGTGCATAGTAAAAGTGATTTTAAAGGCTTTTTTTTAGTTTTTGCTGTCAGAACTAAGAAATGCAAAGTAATTTAGCATCTGTTCTTAACAGATAAGAACTTTGAAGCTATAACAGCAATAAAACTAAAATTAAAAACCTTCAGAATCGGCTTTAGTACCTACCTGTTTGCTAATACCACTTACTGAAAGTTGAAGGAAAACACCGTGATGAAACCTGTAGGTATGCCCTAAATAGCGTGTACTTGTTCCCGAAGTACGGTGATAGGGCTCACAGTACGTAATAATCGTTGGTGAACGCGGGTTTACCGAGACTTACATTTCGCAGTTGGCACTAGGAACACCTTTGACACAGGACAATATATGGTTTTTCTACTATGTTCAATAAAAGTTCCGGTCCCATTACATACTCAAGTTCCACTTTAGCGTGTTCGGCGCTAGATTTAGTATTTTCAAAATGGGTTGCTTACATAGATAATGTAATAATAATAATACATCATTATAATTTAGATACATGCATTTCCCATAAAATGATTAGGCACTGTATTTCTCAACTCGTAAGCCCTACGAAGGAAGAAGGTACCTACTCACAGCTAATATTAATAATAATAATTAAGCATACTTACATCAGAATGATCTTCACACAGATATTTTGTGTTTTTAGGACCAATTAAATCTCAGCTCATTAGTTTACACCACTTTTTGCTTTTTTATGTCACTCAGAGCTAGGAAAAATGCTCTGTTTGGGGTTTTAAATGTTGTGCTTTTACATAGCGGAACAATACAGTATTCGTAGGCGCATTTCTTAGTCGTGAGAATACGATGAGTGATCATCATTTACAGCAATAGTTTTCCCAAAAATTATCAAAAGACACGAAATAAGCGACGCAAGTAACCAAATGCCAATGAACTTTACGAATGCGAACTGAGACGATAGGTGGCGTGACGTCACCCACTGGTCCGTCGCAAATGGAATGAAATAAATTTTTGAGCGCCACTTTAAGTTCCCATAACTTTTTCAATTTTAGAGATATGTTAGTGCTTTCTTTTACAATTTTGTTTCATTATACCTAAATTTACGAGTATATATTTAGCCCAAAAAATCCATACTGAAAGAAAGAAAGAAAATAAATTTATTCGTCATCCATCATACACACACAAAAATACAAGGAATAAAAAATAAAAGAAATGACGAAGAGGGGCAGACTCAGCTTGTGTTGTGAGTTGCAGACATACAGCTGCACAACGCTGTTTTTCAGCCTGTCCCTTTGCGTTCACATTACAAAACACAGCAGGGATTTTTTTACAGGTAGGGCCAAACACATAAAAAATTAAATCCATAGTAGGTACTAACTTTTAAATTTTAAACAGAAAAAAATATATAAATTAAAATTATTAGGCTAATTAAACAAAAATGGAATGTGATGAGAGTTCGAGGAAGGTGACAATTAGGTTCGTCTTAAATGAAGGGCGAGACTTCAACGTACAACTGAGTTTAATTTGGGTTCCAAAGTGATAACAAACAACATATATAGAAATTATAAGAAAACACATCGAGGCATTCGGTCGCCTGTCAAGATCGGAATAATAGTTCACCCCGCTCGCCGCCAGTTGCCGCCGCGAGCATGCTTGTGTGTGTGTGTCCATCAGCGACACACACATTTATGTATGTGCGTTATCAGAATGAAAATGAATAGGCTATCTTATCACTATTCAAAAACTTATAAAACAGTACAATATTACTTTATATATAATACTAGCTTTTGCCGGCGGCTCCGTCCGCGTCGAAGAAATTTTCGTGGAAATAAGGAAAACAAAAGAACATGATTTTTTTAACGACCATATGCAACGGACACCATGTTTAACTCGAAGGGTCTGCTATAGTCCGTTGATGAAATCCCGTACCCACTTACCAGCCCTATCAATAGACCCTGGTCACCATATTTTACCAAAGTGCTAATAAATACCAATCAAATAAGCCTAAACTCGAAGGATCTGCTGTTGTCCGTTGAGGAGGTACCGTATTCATCTTCCAGTCCCATCATCAGACCCTGGTTACCATGTTTTACCAAAGTGCTAATAAAGACCAATCAAATAAGCCCAAACTCGAAGGGTCTGCTGTTGTCCGTTGAGGAGATCCTGTACCCACCTTCCAGTTCCATCATCAGACGCTGGTTACCATGTTTTACCAAATTGCTAATAAATACCAATCAAATAAGCACAAACTCGAAGGGTCTGCTGTTGTCCGTTGAGGAGGTACCGTACCCATCTTCCAGTCCCATCATCAGATCCTGGTTACCATGTTTTACCAAAGTGCTAATAAAGACCAATCAAATAAGCCCAAACTCGAAGGGTTTGCTGTTGTCCGTTGAGGAGGTACCGTACCCATCTTCCAGTCCCATCATCAGACCCTGGTTACTATGTTTTACCAAATTACTAATAAACACCAATCAAATAAGCCCAAACTCGAAGGGTCTACTGTTGTCCGTTGAGGAGATCCCGTACCCATCTTCCAGTCCCATCATCAGACCCTGGGTACCATGTTTTACCAAAGTGCTAATAAATACCAATCAAATAAGCCCAAACTCGAAGGGTCTGCTGTTGTCCGTTAAGGAGATCTCGTACCCATCTTCCAGTCCCATCATCAGACCCTGGTTACCATGTTTTACCAAAGTGCTAATAAAGACCAATCAAATGAGCCCAAACTCGAAGGGTCTGCTGTTGTCCGTTGAGGAGATCCTGTACCCACCTTCCAGTTCCATCATCAGACCCTGGGTACCATATTTTACCAAAGTGCTAATAAAGACCAATCAAATAAGCACAAACTCGAAGGGTCTGCTGTTGTCCGTTGAAGAGATCTTATACCCACCTTCCAGTTCCATCATCAGACCCTGGTTAGCATGTTTTACCAAATTGCTAATAAAGACCAATCAAATAAGCCCAAACTCAAAGGGTCTGCTATTGTCCGTTGAGGAGATCCCGTACCCATCTTCCAGTCGCATCATCAGACCCTGGGTACCATGTTTTACCAAAGTGCTAATGAAGACCAATCAAATAAGCCCAAACTCGAACGGTCGACTGTTCTCCGTTGAGGAGATCCTGTACCCACCTTCCAGTTCCATCATCAGACCCTGGTTACTATGTTTTACCAAATTACTAATAAAGACCAATCAAATAAGCCCAAACTCGAAGGGTCTACTGTTGTCCGTTGAGGAGATCCCGTACTCATCTTCCAGTCCCATAATCAGACCCTGGTCACCATGTTTTACCAAAGTACCAAGAAGTGTGTCAGAATCATTGTAAATGAAAATCTGTAGTCAGATTAAACGGATACAGTTTTCTCGTACGGGACAAAATCAATACATAAACCTGGCTGTAATCACTTTTTCAAGCTAAATATTAGCAAGAGGTGTGTCCGGATCGTTGTAGATGTAAATCTGTATTCAGATTAAACTGATATAGTTTTCCATTTCCAATTTACATAAAAGTGTTTCATGATTAACACAATCAAAAGCTTTGAGAGGTCCCAAAATACACCGAACGCATCCTGCATTGCTTCCCAAGCGTCAAATATGTGCTTGACCAAAGCAACTCCTGCATCAGTGGTTGACCTCCCTTTAGTGAATCTATATTGTTCACTGTGAAACAACTTGTTTAAATTAAAATGAGATAATAATTGATTAAAAACATTTTTTTCGAAAATCTTACTAAATACTGGTAAAACTGAGACCGGTCTTTAGTTGGACGGGTCTTCATTGTCACCTGATTTAAAGAGCGGGATCAATTTACTCAACTTCATTAAATCAGGAAAGACAGAAAATATGGAGCTATTAAATCAATAACACAACTTACAACTTTAACAGATAGGCAATAAGTCCTCGGTTTTTTTTTTTAAGTTAAGAGAAATAAATGCTTTAATGACAGTTTGAGAATTAATATGCTTAAAAGCAAATACAGAATGGCACTGAGGCACGTGATCACCCAAAAGATTCTGTGCAAGTCTTGGACTTGAATTTAAGTCTTTAGTTGTCAAGGAAGGAAAGTCGGTAAAGAATTGTTCAAAGGCCTTCGCAACTTCTTTATCTCCTGTAAAAACTTCATTGTTTTTTATTCAGAAATATACTTTTTGCTTTTAAACACACTAATTTGAAAGTACGTGAGTATTTTTTCAAGTGTTCAATAAATTCATTATTATTTTTGTAGGATTTTATGTCGTACAATTCGTATAAACGATTTCTGCTTTTGTAAATACCTCGCGTCGCCCAGTCACTAAAAGTGATTTTATTACTGTTAGAAACTTTCCGCAAATTAAACGTATTTTCAAATTCTTTGGAAACTATGTTAAACAGGTCTAAAAAAAATTCCTGTTACACACATTGTAATAGGTTCAATACAGGGTAGAATGCATGCTAACTTAGTAGCTAATTGTTTTTTATAATAATTTGCAAGGTAAAAAGTACCTTCCGTCAAAACAAAATCACGAATGTACGTATTCGTATTAAAATATTGTAATTTGTCACTGTGACCAACTGAAAGATTGTGCATGTACATATTCAAATTATATAAATTAGTTTTTTGTGACCCTGTAAGTAGTTTTGAATAAGGAAATTCACAAAGTATGATTTTTCGAACACTAAGCTTTAACATTAATTCAAGATATTTTATGAGGTCTCATTGACTTACACCAATACTATTTCCTATTAACAGAACAATTGTAGTATTTTTATTATAGTCCATTTTTAGCAAACATTCTACAATTTGTATAAAAGTTGCACCTGTTACGCAAATATTGACCACTTTTTGCAAAAGTTTATTTCCTAATAAGGGGCCTAAGTTTTTTCCAATTGTGTCTGTAAATACAACAGTATACTTGCGATGCAGAGATTTTAGTTGTTGACGCGTCGACCGCCGATGGCTCAGAGGGCTGACAGTGGGACTTCAGCGTTGGCAGCGCGCCAGCCGTAGGAGCAGGTTCTGACGCGGGTTCCACTGCAGGAGTGGATGATGGTTCCGGGACAGAGGCATTATTGGTCTCCCGACGAAGGCAAGCAGAACGGCGACGTTGCCTTCGACTGGTGGCCTTGCTCTTGGACTTAGGTGTGGAGAACGGTGTTTTGGGAAGTGCCGGCAGTAACAAGCGGCGACCCTGAGAGTCCTTACCTCTGGACTCAGAATGGAGCACTGTCAGGCTAGTGACAGAGTTGTGCCCCGGTACAGTGGATGTCAGCAGTTGTTCAGGGACAGCAATTGCACTCTGTGTTGAAAGCAAATTCGAGTTGAGTGTCAACAAAATGTTTTCTTTCTGTGTTCATTTTCTCGGTCATTTTGTCATACAAATGAGTCCTTTTGTAGATATTTTAGACAAGATCTAGCTGCCAAAATGCAATAAGTAAGTAAAAAACAACCTCGAGCTTTATCCTACTATAGCAAGATGTATTATGTACCTAAATCGTTTCCTACAAAAAGTATATTGTATACTGTACCTATCTTCATAACAAAACACAACTCTTAATTCAGTGCCAAAGCAAGAATTGTGTCCAACGCACAGGTGGAGGTACTAGGTCTCCCAGAAACTAATACAGATTTAGTGAGAGGTGGCTTGATGTGAAGCGTTCCAACTACTGACAGATAACAGCACAAGCATTGAAAACCGTAGGTAAGTAGTGTGGCATTTGCTAACTGGAATCTAAGAAAGTAATTGATGTACCAGTATATAATATATACTGGTACATCAATTACTTATTGTGTACTTACTAATTTTTATTATAAATTTTCAGTTTTGCCATGGACTAATAATATCAGAATGCGCAAGCGTGATACAGACATCCAGTAACAAACCCGAGGAACTGACAGAGGTAGAAGAAACCAACATCCAAGCCAGTCTATGCTAAGGGATAGAGCCTCTTCGTGACAGGCACTAGTTGAACAATTTTTAATAGATTGTCGCTGCGATCAACAAGCAAAGGTCCTCTGCACAGGTTATACTCTTATCCCTTTATTCCAGTGATTGGCTGTGTGTAGAAAAATATAAAATGATTGGCCATACGCAGACTAGTAGAGTGCTCACATGCTAAACTGGAGTTTGTGGTCACTCTCCGCAGTGCACATTAATTAGTGTTTGGTTCGCATGTTTCAGAAGGCATGTTAAGCTGTTGGTTCAGGTTGAAGTATGGTGGTAGGGCTCACTACCAACACATTCGGAAAGTGGGTGTATCAAGTGTGGACTGCGACTTGCATTTCACAGTTCACACTTAAGAACACCTCTGACACTCTCAGGGATTCATATTGTGACTTTATGTTCTTTTATTTGTTTTATGGGTTTTTAATATACATTTATGTATATGTCACAGGCATTTGGTTAAATCAGGCAGAAGAGAGGCAGTAGCTAAGGTTAGAAGTGTGACCGCCATACGTAACCTTCGTGGTTATTTTTTAAGACCACCATTTAACCAAATGCATAGTTAGTTAAGTCACTGAATTTACCCAGATGCCTGCGACATATACATGGCTGTCAGAAGTGTTTATGAGTATGGACTGTAAAATACAACTCCTAGTCCACACTCAAACAGCCATGCTTCACCAATAATTGTTATGTCTCAGCGTGGTGAAAAGTAAGCCCTTTCACCATACTCGGAGGGAGCACAAACTTGCCTTCTGAAGCACATAGACCGAACACAAATGTGCCCACACAGGATTTGAACCTGTTACCTCCGGATTAGTATTTGAATACTCAACCACTAGACAACATACCTAACAAGTTACTATGTTGAATAAAAACCTGTATAAATATACAATGCATTTTTTATTTCTCCGATTCTTTGGGTAGGTTACACTGAATGCCTAAAACAATAATAAAAACATTAAGTACCTACATTCTACATCAATTCTGCATGCTAGATAAATAATAATGAGTTACTTTACAGCACAAATGGCTCCTACAGCCAGTTTTCATCTCAATCTTAATCGATTTACCTACTTACATAGGATACCTACTAATTATTAATTCAAAATGTCAATTACAGGCCACAACCTACAAATTTTTAAAGACATCTCAATTATAATGGTCAAATAAAAGATATTTTTCCGAAATTTTATTCCAAATCAATCCAAAACACTAACTTTTGTACGATTGTCATGACCCGAGAGTCATGGCTATCATTTGACATTAGTGATGAACTTAAAAAACTTCGACAATACGAATTATCTGTCAAATCCTATCAAATAATTCACTCACCGTCTAAAATATCGATCATATGATCATCTCATCGTTATGACTTTAGAAACCCCTTAGACAATTCGAATTAGCCGTTTGAAAAGTGAAACCATAATGTTTATAGCCATATGATCTGTCAAATGAATTCCATTAGCTTACACAATTGCACCTCTGATTTATATAAGGCCCGGCAATAGGGGATGGATATGCCGCCATCCATCGGTCCCAGGCAATGGTGGGCCACCTGGTTTTTTGCCTGCGAGCTGTCCTCTTACTCTCCCCCAAATAACTTCGGGAGGATTTCCGAGTAAGATGGTGGTACTTCCACAGTCGAGCCTGGCATTTGCTCTACCACCTAACAGGACAATACTAATAACTATATAACAAAAAAATGTTTCATAACACGGTTTTTTAGTCGTATAGTGTTTGTTATACATTCATTAAAATTTGAGTGAGTTGACATCATAAATATTTAAAAACGGATTGGACTCACTTTTTTCGTATAGTGTTCTTATTTAAGCGGCTTTTTTTCTTTATGCGTTTTCATGTGTTGCTTTAAATTGCCTTGATCTCTGCATTTGTAGTCACAAATCTCACATTTAAACGGCTTCTCCCCTGTATGCATTCTCATGTGTCGCTTTAAGCTACCGAGTTGTGTAGACTGGTAATCACAAATCTCACACTTATACGGCTTATCTCCAGTATGCTTTCTCATGTGTGTCATTAAATTACTTTTTGTTCTACATTTGTGGTGACAAGTTTCACATTTATAGCGTTTCTCCCCAGTATGCATTCCTATGTGTGTATTTAAATTAGAGAGTTGACTACACCGATATTCACAAATCTTACACTTATACGGCTTATCTCCTGTATGCATTCTCATGTGTGTAATTAAACTACTTTTTGTTCTACATTTGTATTGACAAGTTTCACATTTATAAGGTTTCTCCCCAGTATGCGTTCTCATGTGTGTCACTAAGGTACTTTGAACCCTGCATTTATATTTACAAATTTCACATTTATACGGCTTCTCTCCTGTATGCATTCTAATGTGCGTCTTTATATGAACAAGTTGTTTACTCTGAAAATCACAAATATCACATTTATACGGCTTCTCTCCTGTATGCATTCTAAGGTGGGTCTTTAAATTACTAAGTTGATTACTCTGAAAATGACAAACATCACATTTATACGGCTTCTCTCCTGAATGCGTCCTCATGTGTACCTTTAAGGTACCTTTTGCACTGCTTTTATATTTGCAAATTTCACATTTATACGGCTTCTCTCCTGTATGCGTTCTAACATGCGTCTTCAAATTACAAAGTTGTTTACACTGAAAATCACAAATCTTACACTTATACGGGTTATATCCTGTATGTATTCTCATGTGTCGCTTTAAGTAAGTTGGTTCGCTGCATCTATAGTCACAAATCTCGCATTTATGCGGTTTCTCTCCTGTATGCGTTCTCATGTGTCGCTTTAAATTAACACGTTGCCTCAACTTGTAACCACAAATGCCACATTCAAATTGCTTTCGTCCTCCGAGAAGCGTGGTTTCATCAGTCTTGGGGACATTTGTTTGACATCTCATATCATCTACAAAGAAAATGATATGATAAAAGTGCAAAAATTAATAGTTTTGTTATATAAAAGTGCCATTTCTTGGTGCAAAGGCCGAAAAATTGTGCTTAGATCATGAGATCCAGGTTCGATCCCCGGTCGAGCATGCACCAATGCGTGTTTCGAAATTTATGAATTTATGTGCATAAGTATTTGTAATACTTAACACTTACTGAACGGTGAATGAAAACATCGCAAGGAAACAGGAAACGGCGATAGGGCTCACCACCCATCCCGTTGGGACGTAATAATCATCGGAAAAACGCGGGTGGGCCGAGTATGGACTGTGACTTGCATGTCACACTCGGAACACCTCTGCCACCCCCTCGGGTCTCATGTCGTGACGATATATGCAATAAGGTAAGGAGGCAATAGCATACGAAGACGATTTGACGATTTTAAACGCTACGAGTAAGTTATTGCCCTTATAGCCCGGGAGGTACCGTTGCAAATACAAAAGTCATAGTAAGCCGGCTGATATTGACATCGATCGTAGATCTCACATGACTGATATGTGAATCGATCGTCAGCTGCTCAAGTAGCGGTGGGTTTGGGTGTGAGAGTTTGCGAAAGTGGTAAAAAAAAAAGTAATAGTACGCCGGCTGAAACTTTTCTCACAGATAGTTGACATCATACTGAGCTGAAAAACAATCGCCAGCTGACGCACCCACGGTGGGTGTGGATGTGAGAGGATGCGAAAGTGGTAAATAAAAAAAAGTAATAGTACGCCGGCTGAAACTTTTCTCACAGATAGTTGCCATCATACTGAGCTGAAAAAAACCCGCGGTGGGTCAGGATGTGAGAGGTTGCGAATACAAAATACAAATACAAAAAATACAAAAGTGGTAAGAATAAACGATCGAATCCACGATGCAGCTGACAATTTTTTTCAGCTCAGTATTTGTAAACTATCTGTGAGAAAAGTTTCAGCCGGCGGCGTACTATTACTTTTTTTTTCTTTTTTTTACCATTTTCTCAACCTCTTACATCCACACCCACCGCGGGTGCGTCAGCTGACGATTTCTTTGTCAGCTCAGTATGATGTCAGCTATCTGTAAGAAAAGTTTCGGCCGGTGTACTATTACTTTTTTTTTACTACTTTCGCAACCTCTCACATCCACACCCACCGCGGGTGCGTCAGCTGACCCTTGGTTCTGTTATAAGCCATTCCAGATCTATTGAAAAAAATGGAAATCAATCGGCGTAAATCACTTCCTAAAATGCAACGCTACCGCCCGGGCTATTACCCACGTGCATAAAAGTCGATTCTGAAGGCTTTAATTTTAGTTTTAGGGTTGCAAAACTATTTTTTTTAAATTTCAAAATGGTCCTTTTGTGTTCACAGCAAAAGCTATATTACTTTGGAAAAAATAAGTTTTGACAGCAAAAAAACTAACGTTAAAGCCTTCAGAATCGACTTTATAGTGTGAGTAAATAAAATAAACAATTAAAGAAACAAAAAACAATAGGCTGCGTTCAGTTTAGTCGTCGGGCAGTGTCGTGAATCTCATATAGACAAATACGCAATGCCTACCCTGGGCTTGGCTTAGCTTACTACACCACTATCTATTCAAATATAGGAAAGTACACACAACTATTTCAATATTATAGTCAGGGAAGCTTCACCCGAAATTTGAAATGCCTACCTGCCTGCTCCGCAGCGTTCGCTACCGTGGCAACACGCATAACCAAAATTCGATGCCAATTCTCTATGTGTGCATCTGTATCTATACTCACATGATGTCAGCGGCTCGCGCCAACCACGCACACATTTTCATTAAAATATGCAACGCCTGTTCGAAGCAAGAACGTCGAGTCGGACAATTTGGACTTTTTACCTATCTTATCTCTTTCATTATAGTAGGGGCTAATTTCGTACTGCAAGTGTCCGGCTTGATGTGGTTGAAGATTGTTGTTAATAATATTTTTATTTGTACCAACTGCATATTTTCGTATGTAAAATGAAATATAATCTTATATGGGATAAATTCCAAATTTACAGTTTTGTGCCTACCCTACTTAAGAATCCTATGTACGCCACTATCTTCGGGCGACATCCACCTCACATGCCTTGATACTGTCCTGCTGACAGTGGCAGGCAGGTGTCGTCTGACGATCAAACTGAACGCAGCTTATTACCGTCAAGTCTATCTATGGTACACAAAGAAAGACTGCAAACTTTCTCTCAATAAATAAAAAATATATATAAAGCACTAGTGCGGTAAAAATTACTTTGCGAACAGTTTTGATGGATATAAAATAGTTATTTACGAGCACTTGCATTGAAAAATAAATACCATCTGTCCTTTAAAGAACCTTTCACCTTTTAAAGAAAAAACAAATGTGGCTGGTACGCTTGCAAATACAAAACCAACTTAAGGTTCTAAAATTAATAAAAGCACTTGAGCTTTAAGGCACATAGGCACGCCACCGTTTTGGTACAAAATTTGATCACCCGTTTCTCTGTTGTTTTTCGTTATATACCAAAATATAAGACCTCTCTTAACTGGTACTGATATTTTAAAAGGCACCATTTTGCCAAGATTTTGAATATTGATTTCGTTTTAAAGATATCACGTTGGACTACAAATATGAAGCTGGTTATTATCGTAGTCAGCCAGCCGGTAACAAGTCGCTTTTTTCGCTGCCTGATAAATAGCGGCTGTCTACGGTTGAAAACATGTCATGTCATTATGTTTTATTGAATCCGTTTTGTGTCCAACATATTTGTCTATCTATTGTACATAATAAAGCCGATTCTGATGGCTTTAATTTTAGTTTTAGTGCTGTCACAACTAAACATTTTCCAAAGTAATGTAGCTTGTGTTGTTAACACTGAAAAACTATTTTGGAATGAAGAAAATTTAGTTTTGACAGCACTAAAACTAAAACTAAATCCTTTAGAATCGGCTTTACTACCTACTTACTTTACCCTGCGGCGCTGGCGGGGAGAAGACAGAGCGGCACCGAGAGGTGTGGTGGGGTGCGAGGCGTTGTATCATCAACTATTTGTTAGTTAGTCAGTAGGATTTCGTGCGACAGTGAGTGAGGACTGCGGGACGTGTGAATCAATTACTGTATTTACTGTCGGTGGTCGCCGCGATGTCGAAACGTAAACGTAAATAAAACAGACGTGGCATTTAAGTTAAAAGTCACGATATCCTGTAGGTATAGTCAGTCAGTAGGATTTCGTGCGACAGTGAGTGAGGACTGCGGGACGTGTGAATCAATTACTGTATTTCGCGATGTCGAAACGTAAACGTAAATAAAACAGACGTGGCATTTAAGTTAAAAGTCACGATATCCTGTAGGTATAGTCAGTCAGTAGGATTTCGTGCGACAGTGAGTGAGGACTGCGGGACGTGTGAATCAATTACTGTATTTACTGTCGGTGGTCGCCGCGATGTCGAAACGTAAACGTAAATAATCTTATTTGATTAAATGTTTACAGTAGTTTAACAGACGTGGCATTTAAGTTAAAAATCACGATATCCTGTAGGTATAGGTCTAAAGAAATAGGGAATAAACTTTTCTATTTATTTGACAGGCTTAAAAAATTAATTCCGTTACAGTTTCTACAATCTACGAGCGCACGTGATCATTATTTGTAGTTGTAAACGTAAATACATAATTGCGTTAGTGTGTGTACCCGACGGAGCGGTCAGTAGCGAGCGAGCCATCGTTCGAGTCACTTGTGCATAGTGTTTTCACGCTGCTAATGTGCATGAAGTACCATCAGCATGTCAAATCACACGGGTGAAGGAAAACGCAAAGTAATTCATAGCGAGGTAAGATTTTTTATTCATTTTAAAACTTATTAAAGGTAATTTTCTAGTTCGATAAAGTCCGGTTTGTGGATCGCGTTTGATATTTAAAAAATTTTCTCGAGAAAAGATATCGTGTCAAATTTTTTTTAAAACAAATGTTAAAATGCTATCAATTAAAAATAGTTCTTTATTATTTTCAGGGACGCGGCATTATTGCTCGAATGTATCACTTTCTTCAAGACGAGTATAATTTTATGAAAGCAAACAATGTGGATAATTGTGATGTAAGTCCTTTGGCTAATATACGGAAACGTACTGCTGAAGCTACAGGAGTCAGTGAACGCACTGTAAGTACAATTTTAAAAGAAGAAAAAGAGCTGCCATCTTCTTCTGCAGGTTTTACCTCACCTATGAAAAAAAAGATATGTTTAGGTTTAATTTCTTTTGTGTTTATTTAATTTTCTACCTGTAATTAATTATATATATATATATATATATATATAACTTTAAAGGTGTTGACTTTTATTTATTTTGACCAATCCTCATAAATATAAAGAAGACCTTAAAATTAAAAAATTGGAAATATCCACAACTTCAATGAATTACTTTTTGTTTGCTAACCGTACGCACGGTCACTGTCACGCCTACATTGACGCGTAAACAGATTGGTCCCCCACACAACTAAAGGCGCCGTGCGCTTGTAGATTGCAAGTACTATAGTATTTAATGAAATTTCCCACGAAATTAGATTTTCAAGAAAAATTTATTGACGTCATATTTAGCCAAACTTTCAAATACATAAAAATGTTTTACACCGTGACAGGGTAGGTAATTAATTTAGTAAAAATACGTATTTCTATTATAAATAACAATTTGGACTCAAGGACTGCAAAAAAATTAATACCTTTTGGTATTGAGTCGGATAAGCAGCCGGTTGTCAGCCGCTGTTTAACCCGATAACTATAGTCGGTGCCGGTTAGCAAGGCGATAGGGGTCATTCACCCCGTCTGGGCAACCCTACCAATGTACTCGTTTTTGCGGTAGCGATACTTCATTATGTTCCAGCTCACATGCGCGTAACATGCGAAAGTTCTGTCGCTAAGCGTACTGTAGTAGCGGCCATGTTGGCTTCAATTTGCCTCAAAGTTATTGCAGGGAGTAGGAAACCTAAATTACTTTTTAAAAGTTCTGATGCCTTTTTTCCGATGATTCTCAAGCAAATAAACGTATTGTATTGTATTGAAACTTACTTAGTGATGAGAAATATTTCAAATGAATCAAAAATTAGGCATTTATTTTATTTTATTGGGAGTGTTCCGAAATGGAGTCTTCACATTCGGAACTGCTACTTGACCCTGAGCTGTCTGTCACGTGCACTATAAACTTATCGACCGTTTTATCAATTTGGTGATCTATTTTTCTCATTTTCACCACTTCTTTTTTGACATGTTCCACACAATTCTTCCACTTCTCTTTTGACACTTGGGTAATTCCGTCCGACAACAATTTTTTTAGGTCACTGAATTTGAAAGTAGTGTTGTTTCTGGCAACATATCCTTTAATATCTGCCCAAACTAATTCAGTAGGATTCAACTCGCAGTGGTATGGTGGGAGTCGTAACACAGTCACGCCAGTTTCGCGATCAGAGGATGTACCCGGATCGAGAATATTGCGACGACGACGGCGTTGCAACGGTACACTAATAGAAGGAATAACCGGCGGCGGTTCCAATATTCACTTTTCCACTTTACTTCTGCAGAAACGTTAGCAATAACAAAAAAACGAATGAATAAAACAAAACAACTGAACAAAACGAAAAATAACACGAAAACATTCCAATCAAGCAAGCGCATTGGGACACGGAATGAGTAAAACAAAATGGCAGAACCGAATTTATGTTGCGCAGCTCCGTAGCGTCCTACGTCGGTAAGCCGTGCAGAAAAAAAAACTGTTTAAGTTTAAATTTTGAATATTAAGACATTTTTTAAGATATTAATGTTGTCATGCATCTTATAGAACGAATGAATAATTAATAAAACAATGTTAAGAGTGCAGTTGCACCATGTTTAAGGATGTTTATTATTATCATATAAAAGTAATGTATAATCAGTCAAATACATCAGTTTCATTTCGAAATTTTAGTGAATTCGTAAATTTTCGAGATATTGTTTTTTTGTTCTACAAGGAAGTATTATGATCACTAGCGATATGACATTTAGCAACAGTTAGTATGGATAGGCGATAATTGTCGTTTACAAATTGACTTCGGGATACAGGTTGGGGTCAATGCTCTCTATCGCCGTGCTAACCCGCACCAACTATACCGTTATTTTACAACTATACGAGTACGTTGGACAGATTTACATACAAAGTTGTTTTTTGCCTTATATTGTACCTTAAACTTTAGTCTATAACAAAAAAACGAAAAACAACAGAGAAACGGGTTATCAAATTATGTACTACTAGCTTTTTCCCGCGGATCCGCCCGCGGTTTATTCGGTTTAATGACATGGTTTTTTCCGGGATAAAAAGTAGCCTATGTGTTAAGTTACAGTATAAGCTATATCCATTCTAAATTTCATCCAAATTCGTCCAGCCGTTTCAGCGTGAAAGAGTAACAAACATACACAAACACACACAAACTTTCTCATTTATAATATTAGTGTGATAACGGCATGCCTGTGCGCCTTAAGGCACCAAAACACCATCCATCGAAGGTCCAGTGCTAGACTTAACGTACTTTACTATTAGGTAAAAGGATACTTTATCTCAGGCAAATGGGTTCATTTGCGTCTCATATTATGATACTATAATATGCCATATTTGCCGCCTACATGATGGCCGTTGGGGCCGAAAGGCTTTAGAATGGAGACCACGTACAGCAAAGCGTAGTGTTGGCTAACCTCGTGCCAGCTGGACCGACGACCTGAAGGACGTTGTGGGTGGCGGCTGGATGAGGAAGACGGAGGACCGACATGAGTGGCGAAATTTGGGAAAGGCCTATGTCCAGCAGTAGGCAACAGCCCATCCATTTGGATGGATGGATTATGGTTCTTAATATTTTAAAACGATACATAAATTTGGTTATCCGTATTTATAATGTGTTTACAAAATGAAATCATGACAAAATTATACAATAACTCACCTTTTGGGGAGGTTCCCGGTGTTACTCTGTCCTGCTCACTAATCGCTCTGTCCTGCTCACTGATCTTTGTCTCACCGATGTCCAGGAAGTCTCGTGTGTTCTGTAACACAACATAAGGTATCCATGAACTAGTAGTTGATGAATATTATGAACAGACAAAACTACCAGATACGGAACTCTCTCGGTAAGAAAGTTGAACACGCACTTGGAATTTTTTCTTAGTTTGTGCGGTTCCATTTTATTTATTGGTCTAGTAAATAAGCCGGAAATAAGTGTCAAACGAGGAAAACTGGTAGAACAGCACCGATAAAAAAGGGGGCTTAAATTACGTGACGGGGGGGTGGTCGTCCAGTGTCACTTTGGGTCACGTAGAGGGTAGGGGGAGGTCTGAACAAATGTCTTGTGACAATTTGCGATTTAATAAGTGATAAAAGGCACGTGACATTTCGGGTTAAGAAGAATGTCACCAAGATGTCACTATGGTGGTGGCAGGTCAAAATTCAGCCAAATATGTGTCACGTAATTTATGGACGCCCCCTATGCAAACAGTATACATAAATAATACAATAAAATAATAAAATGGCTGTCATACAAGATAGATTTTGATATATATATTATAATATTATAAATGCGAAAGTTTGCGCGTGTGTGTGTGTGTGTGTGTGTGTGTGTGTGTGTGTGTGTGTATGTTCGTTACTCTTTCGCGCTGAAACGGCTGGACGGATTTGGATGAAATTTAGAATGGACATAGCTTATACCCAAACTTAACATATAGGCTCCTTTTTATCCCGGAAAAAAAGCATGTCGTTAAACCGAATTACACGCGGGCGGAGCCGCGGGAAAAAGCTAGTATATCATACATATCCCACATTTTGATATTTATAATAAATATCGGATATTTTCGAACTCTGCAAAATAATCATATATAAAATACTGCTTCGGAATTTTCATCCAAAAATAGCCAGAATTATGTACTGGAATATGGATTTCCTCAATTAACCAGAATCCATTTCCGAGGGGAAATAATAAGCAACATTTTTTAAGGCAGCCAAATTTTGGAGCACTTTGGTATAATGTTTTTATGAAAGCTAATTTTTGGGCGGTCATACTAGATAGCTAATCTCATTTTCGGGGGTAATGTTCCTGGGGATCTACAGAACACAGGAAAGAAAGATTTTTTTTTATTGATGCTGTTCCACTTCTTTTCCACATTTTCCGGCAAATTTACTGGTAATGTTAATTTGTTATCTCCTTGCGATGGATAAATCACAGCAGTGATTAAAAAATACAAAAAATTATTTCTATCATAGATTATAAATAAAAATGCGTAAATGATGCGTACCTTTTTTTTTTACACTGTCTGCGATCAGTCCCGAGTCTATAAGCAGATCATTTTGAGTGATGTAGGGCACTTAAAGGCGATTGTTCAGTTTTATGAAATGTCTTGTATTATATTTATTTACTTTTTTAGCTAAATCGATTTGTTAAACCTAATACTGTGTATCTTTTTAGGCGCTTAGAGGTGTTATCTGTACTAAGAGCCACCGCCAGCTTATTGACATGCTCGCTGAGCCTGTTGCTGTAAATTTTACCAGCTTTCACTATTCCTTCCTTTACCGTGGGCATGTTCAGGTATTCATGCACTTCACTGGTTTTGGTGAACCATGGCGCTTTTGTGATCATTTTCAGTACACTATTTTGAAATCTTTGCAAAATTTTATTATTTTATATAGTTGAATGATTTGATTGATTGATTTTCAAAGTTCTTTATTAATAGTATAAAAAAATACATTTACCTTACATATAGCTCTTAATTTAGCTACATGTATACGACATCATCATAAATTATACTTTGTCAGGCTGTTTTCACCTCTAAAAGTTTATAAAATATGTATTTAAATAAGTCTATTTACAATTTCACATTATACTATCAACTTAAACATAAACTTATTTAATAAAAAGTACGAGCTCATCAGTTGTGAGTCACGTTTTATAGCTATATGTATAAATATATAAATAAATAAATAAATAGATAGTAACATTAAGTAATTAGTTCTTATAAATACAAAATAAACGTATTAAGAACATAATAGTTAAAATAATTGTGGGTGAGGGTACATTAATTGTAACTACAACCATCAACAAGATGTCTTTTTAGCCGGTGACGAGCATAGTGCGACATGCCTCGTCCCGCGCAGGGCTATGTAGCAACGGCGAAAGAGGGGAAACGGCTGCTTATCGCACGAGTCTATTCTCCGTGGTTAGTGGCCGCTACTGTATAAGATAACCAGTTCTACGGATCGCAGGCGGCCCGTGTGACGTCGTCGGTCGAGTACAACAAATAGTGATGGGGCAGTCTGTAAGTACCATACGTGTCGATATATGGCAGGTCGTTCGCTTTTGTTTTGCCAATTGAAGAAATTAAGCTATTTGAATTAATTGAATTTTTTATAAAGAAATTGCGAGTGATTTTCAAGATATAATTTTTTAAAAAAGGTAGTTTTATTTTGACGTGCAATTTGCGAAGATTTGTTTTGAACGGGGTATTGTATGCAATTTTTACTGCTTTATTTTGGATGACTTGCAATGACTTGTAATTGTATTTACGAGTACTGCTCCATACAGGAGCAGCATATGTGAGGCATGGGCGTACTAGGGTGGTATAAATACGCAATTTCGTGTTAGGACTGAGCTGTGTTCTACGATTTAAGATTTTCTCAAGTGAGTTTAGAGCAATAACACCTTTCCTACGCGCGGTTGCAACATGACTGGTCCAATTAACTTTCTTATCCAGCGTAACCCCAAGGTATCGTACAGTTTTGTTCCACGGTATGGAGTGTTCAGCAATTTTAAGTGTCTTTTTAGGTTCTTGACGTTGGCGGGTAAAAATGATAGCTTCAGTCTTTGCCTCGTTTAGCTTGAGTTTCCACTTTGTAAAATACATGTGAAGACTTTCTAGTGACAACTGAAGTCGATCTACCACCAGGTCGACATCTTTTGAGGAAGTAAATGATGCTGTGTCATCAGCGAAGCAGGCTAAATGAGTGCGTGCTTGGACAGGCATATCATTTACGTATAACAAGAACAAGTATGGACCAAGAATGGAGCCTTGGGGCACACCTGCGGGAACAGAGCGAAGTGAAGATTTCGTAGAGTCACCTATGTGTACGGAAAACTCACGATTTAGTAAGTAGGACTTGAGAATTTTGGTCAATCGAATAGGAATGCCACTTTTATAAAGTTTGTGAATGAGGCCGTCATGCCAAACTGTGTCAAATGCCTTTTCAATATCTAAAAGAAACATTCCGGTCGATTCTTTCAGATTAAGGTGATGGGCAATGTGTTCTGCTACCCTGGCCAGTTGCTGAGTTGTGGAGTGACAGCTTCTGAAGCCAAATTGTTCACCTTTAAGAATATCCTTAGTGGATTTTAATAACCGAGTATAAATTACTCTTTCAAACAGTTTTCCAAAGGCTGGGAGCAAGCTTATAGGGCGATAACTACTCGGAAGATCCTCGTTCTTGCCAGGTTTCTTAATGCCTATAACTTTAGCAAATTTCCAAATCTTCGGGAAATAGTTAAGATATAAGCATCCATTAAAAATTTTGGTAAGATAAACTATTGCCTTTTGAGACATGTTTTTAATCAGAGCATTGTGTATGGTGTCTGCGCCGGGTGATTTGCGACATTTTAAATTTCTTATAGACTTCCAAACTTCTTGTGGTCTCGCCGGTTCATTGAGCTCAAGTTCAACAGGGGCATTTATTACTTTTATTGATTGTTCGACTTCATTTAGGACCGAATTATCATTCCAGGTGTTGGTGAGGGACATATTGTTAAGAAAAGCATCTGCAAGTGTTTCAGTTTGTTCCATGATGCTGGAAGTGAAAGTACCGTCATCTTTTTTTAGTGCAGGTATAATTGTTGGCCTTGAGCGAAGTGATTTGCATATTCGCCACAAATCACAACTAGGGTTGTCTACAGATGCTAGTTTCTTATTCCAAACAGCATCATTATGTTTTTGGATTCTTAACTGTATTTCTATTTGAGTTTTATTTATTAGAGAGCGAACTTGTTTTCTTGCATTTATATAGTTGAATACTGTAAGTCCAAATTGGTTTTATGACAGTCTTGTACAATGATGCGTACCTATTAGCCAGGGAAGGCAGTGTCTTTTTGCCTCTATGGCTGCCTTTGATTTCCGATGTAGTTGATTTAAATTTAACCTATAGCAACGCGTGTCAGTACAAGCAGGTGCAGAACTACACTGGGACTTCGGGAAAAACCTCATAGACTTTACTTACAGCATATTTGACGTCTTCCATCTCATGCTGTTCACTT
This sequence comes from Ypsolopha scabrella, assembly GCA_910592155.1. Classification (NCBI taxonomy): domain Eukaryota; kingdom Metazoa; phylum Arthropoda; class Insecta; order Lepidoptera; family Ypsolophidae; genus Ypsolopha; species Ypsolopha scabrella. The sequence continues at coordinate 3,206,515 of OU342989.1, read as the reverse complement.
CCCTCAGGGATCAATTGTATAATAACGTCATCAGGGTCTGTTTGATCAACACCTATAGGTTCTTGTTTTATATCTGGAAACAAGATATCAGCTGAAATTAAATTATATTTTAATTTTATATCTATAAGTTATGTTATACGCTTTGAAGGAAGTGTATGTCTAGCAGAGGATTGTGGCTGCTGTAGTCTGATCTGATCAAGATCATGATCAAAGTTTAGTCTGTTTGTTATAGTGATAGCAAAATATTGGCGTGAGTTAGTTAGAAAAGGTTCCAGAATTTCAGTTAAGGTTATCTACATCTACACTATTATATAAAGAGGAAAGATTTGTTTGTTTATTTGTATGTTTCGAGTAATTTCTGGAACTACTAAACCAATTCTAAAAATTCTTTCAATAATCAATTTTAGCTCTATAAAAATGATCAAGGGAAAGCATTAAAATTTGTTGTAATAATTAGATTGGAAAATTAATATTAAAATTTCATAAAAAATAATATTAGAATTTCAATTTGGTTCTTTGCATACTTAATTAATAAAACCGGATATTTGTTTTAATTTAGACCTAGGATTGGCATTTATTTAGTTAAAAGATTTTGATGAAAATTTAAAGTAGCCGGAATAGAAGAACTATACTAGATTGATGGATGTACAAGAAGCAAAAGAGGTGTGTCAGGATGGTAGCAGATGTAAATCTGTAGTCTCCGCCCACCCCTCCAGGAGATGGGCGTGAGTATATTTTCCTTTTATAACGTTAGATTAAAACCAGCCACTGACTTCAACTTTCAAGGTCACCTGCATGTTTTATATCCATCTTAAAGACATTTCAGCTTGGGCACTATACAACACGACAACACATTAAGATGTATTTACTTAAGTACCTGTTGACATCACTTCAGGGGTCTCTCTATTTGGCTCACTGTTCACTTCTCTTTGGAAGTCCAAGTAGTTTTGCGTGTCCTACAGCACAAGAAAGAGTTTATTAATAACCTTCTGATTTCTAAAACAATTGCCGTAGTACAAAATGTCATTAATATCTATAACTTTCTCATTTTGGGTAGCGTTCCAAATCACCTCTTAAGATTAAAGTATTGCTCTCTGTCAGACAAAAGTAGCTCGATGCTGGTTCCTTTTAGGCTACTTTTCTCCAACAGCGAGCAATATTTTAATCTTGAAAAAGTGATTTGGAACACTTTCTTAATAAAAACATTTACCACAGTACAAATTTCAATATCTACAATACAACTGGTTTTGCCTTTCAGAATAGTCACGATTTGATTTGTTTAAGGTTGATAACCTGGTCAAGGTGTCGATAACCCTATTGAATTATTAAATGGTAGTAATTTGTTTGCTTGCAATTTGGATGCTTTTTTGAAATTTATCTGTTGTCTGCAAGACAGGAATAATTTAATACCACCATCTAACCATCCAACCCAATTATAATATAATGTTTCATTTTCTACACTGTAATCGTTGCCAATTTAGCATCTCAGATTATGTTACTTACACTGAATTTAATCTCTGGGGTGTCACATTCTTCTTTGATTTGCGTTTCTTTATGTTCTCTGTGGTCAAAATTCTCCATCCTCAAATCAATAAATTTCTTATATTTGTAGTAATATGAGGGCTGAGGCTATTTTCCATGCAGATAACCATGCGTGCGTTTAAAAACTATGTACAACAACACGGCTGAGGCTATTTTCCATGCAGATAACCATGTGTGCGTTTAAAAACTATGTACATTTACAACACACACGCATGTTGACTTTGAAGTTTTTTTTTAATGCTTAGTTTGGTTTAAAGGCTCTGGATACATTGTATTTTAAAGCCGGGAACTAGAAAAAACTGTAAAAACTTAAGTCTGTACTTTTAATTCTTGTACTTTTAAAAATTTTGTGGCGATAATGTTCTGTCAAAGAGGACGTTGCTTCTACGTTCCATGAATGATGATGCACAGACATCCAATATATGGTGTGTGGATAGATGTTCCATTATTTATAGAAACACCGAACTTAAAGTCATCAGAAATGATAGATGTTCCATTATTTATGGCAACACCGAACTTAAATGTCATCAGATGACATAGTGATGTGACTTGATCATACATTTTGAATATCGACATTTCGTTTTTTTTTATTACAACATTTTAATTTGTTAAGTAATAAACGTATCGATATAATTTAAATGGTGTTGGGGTCATTTAATAAAGAAATATCGAAATCAAGGTAAAAAATAAAACAAGTCACATTTTTTATTATTTTTTAATAAAAAAATAAGAACCGCCATCATGCTTCAATTATGAATTTATGAACCTTTACTTGGAAACCAATTTTGGATATGTTTAATTATTGAGCATGCTTTTAAAGTTATTGTGCAGGAAAAGCATAATTTACATTAAACTTTGTCACGGAGTGCCAAAAACAACATTTATTGGTGTAAGCGGTGTAACTAAGATTTGTAGCTTATCAAATAATCTTATGAAATAGGCTTAATAAATAAAGCCATAAAATGTTTGTTCAGTACTGCCTTTAATAACATAAAGCGTTATTTAAGTATTTTTAGTACCTAACTACAACACATGCGTAAAACAGCTCTTTAAAATTTCTATTCCTTGGCCTTTTATGCCCGTTGTATTTTCAATAATGCATTTTGTTATAATTTTCAACCATATCGCTACATCATTCATCGTACATTTAAAAACATCGAAATTTCAATGTTATATTATCGATAATACCAGGTTCTCGTCGAGAATTTCTCGATATAATGTATATACATCCCTATTTAGTTACTTCGTTTGTTTTGATAGTTGATAAGTATTTTTTATTTTCGTGATTTCACTTGAAAGCTTGAAACCTTAGAGCATTTAGACTACATTAATTATGGTTGGGCCTCTTCCTCTAAGCATAAAACCAATTTTTGATTTCTATAGGTACCCAAAGTAGAAAAGCTTGTATGATTAGATTGATGGATCTGGAAGAGTTGTGTCAAGTCAGGATCGTAGCAGATGGAAATCTGCATTCTCAGTCTTACCCCCCTCTGGGAGACAGGCGTACAATATGTGATGGATATTCTTAGATTTCCCGTATTTTCTTCGTCGCGTGTGCAGCGTTTTTTATTTCATACTTACATTTTCCATAGGAGCAAGTTTTAACTTAAAGTCGGGGCCCTGCCCTCACCACTATGTTAGGTTGAGCACATTTCGAAATTGTTGAGTTGTGTAGATAACGGTGGAGAAAAATTTGGTGCAAGCCAGCAAACTGGGCTTTTACATTGAGAAGATTTTTTTTCTGCCGCCTTTTGTAAACTACACAAAATTTTATGTTACCTACCTATTTTAGAAGTCAACAGAAAAGAGGCAATCATGCAGCCAGCCAAGTGCATTCTACATCCTTTAAGATACATGTAGTGTGTATACCCTTCTAAAGAAATAAAATAAATTATTTCCCTCAGGTGCAATTATGTATATTCTGAATGTATTATTGTTCCACAATTGGATTGGGATTCAAAAGTACCGTTTGCACAATAGTACAAATGAATTGATTACTTAGGGACTTAAGCCCATCAAGTAAAATAATAATAATCAAATTTTTGCATTTTATGTGGTACCTACTTACTGATGTTTATAAGTTTATTTATCAATAGTATTGCTTCTCCAAAATATGAAATGGTAGCTGATTTAGTTGTCTGAACTGTTAGCTGAATCTGTTTTCAACAGTTTTATAAATGAAATCTTTGAATTTTATTTCACAAATCTGTCACTATTCGGCACTGATGATGAAGTTGATGAACCCATGAGTGATTGATCATCAAAGCTGTCATTTTTTTTCAAGGATATCATTTTATTTTAATTCCACAAATTATATTATCTTGGTTAAATGTTACATTTTCTCCACATTATAATTTCGCAGTACATACTGAAAAAGTTTATGTATTTTTGCACATCCTACCGTTGAACTGTCATTTCATTTCATAGATTTGCACTAAGGGAGTTGATGTTAGCACCTCATACACAATCCAAAAGTGGAACAATAATATACAGCGTCGTCGGTCTGCGAGCCAAAAAAACTAGGTACTGGGAATTTATTTTAAACTGCAGCCCACACCATAAAATAACCATATCACGGCTTGACTCTGTATAAAAATGAAGGGACAATGGAGCTGGAGTCCGGCTCCGGGTCCCACAGTGCACCACCCCGGACCGGCCCACCGGGAAAAGTCCCAGTATGCCCTGAGGCCAGACCGGACCTGATAATACATATAGGTTATTGTAAGAATATAAATTCATAAATTCATAATACTTCATATTTTTCCAGCTTCAAGAATTTGCAGTTGCTGCACAAAATTGTATCTGCATATGTATCGTGTGGTCTAGATTATCATTTTCCCTTCAGAAGGAACTGCTTTCCTTGCTGTATCTTGTTGTTCATAAGATAAGATCAATAGTTTTTCCAAATATAAGTTGGTTAATTTTTATTACCTACTAATACACTAACAGGTTTTATGGATATAGAGTTTTTGCATGCTGCGTTCCAGTTAACATCATATATTTACACAGACACATCATATAGTAGCAACCCTAACATTAATAATAAACGCATAGAGTCGACGGGTGGCAATTTTAGATCAGTGAACTTCGGGCTCTTTTAATTATAAATATTGCTTGTTTCCAAACAAAATATGTACTAAAGATTAGTTAAGTAATTAACAAATATGTTCCAAGCATGTGCCAGCCAAGACAACCCATTTTTAAAGGTTTCTTTGTAGCTTATTTTTTGTATGGAAACTAGCCACGCTATTTAATCCATAAGTTTGGTCTGCTACTTCCATCCATCCATCAGCCTGTTTCGTCCACTGCTGGACATAGGCCTTTCCAGGATTTCGCCACTCTGGGGCGGTCCTCCTGGAAGAAATGCCCATACTCACACACGCTGGGAAGGCGGGTTGGTGAGCGCGGTGCCGAAACCCTTGCACCAGTGACGCCGCTGCCCGTCACCAGTCTGTTTTATATAAGGCCCGGCAATTGGGGATGGATATACCACCGCCATGCAATGGTGGGCCGCCTGGTTTTTTTGCCTGAGAGCTGTCCTCGTACTCTCCCCCGAATAACTTCGGGAGGATTTCCGAGTAAGATGGTGGTACCTTCACAGTCAAGCCCGGCATTAGCTCTACCACCTAACTGCTACTTAGTAATAATTATATTTGGTGTTTTTTCCTTCTAACATGCTGTCACTGTCCTGTTATTCGCTTTGGTTACTTATTATTTTTCGGTTTGCATGTAGATTGTTTGCTTGAGATGATGAAAAGAACTGAAGAAAGAATGATGAGTGATTGTGTAACTCCGCCACTGTGCACAGTGCCAGTCCTCAGCCCGATTAAAGGAAGAAGGCACAATCATTCATTATCAATACTTCTACATGAATTGTCTGTTTTTCTTTTGCCTGCCACAAATTATTTTCTTATTTATAATGTGTAAAGTAGGAGGTGCAAGTCACAATCCCCACTTGGTATAGCCGCTTTTCACCGACGAATATTACGTACCTAGGTATTATGATTTCCTAGTTTACTGTCATCCAGTTTAATTCACTTGAAGTGATCATAATACCACGCACGCCACGATTGATTAGAGTAGACGTTCAATAAGTACCTACACAAATCTTAATTTCACCAATCACGTAATCACAACTTCTTACCTACAAACCTCAAAATAAAAATGTTCGTACTTAGTTAACTAACCCAAAATGACTTGCAATGCAAATAGCAATAAACGTTAGGCTTATGCCGGTTGCCCATGACAACACAACGTAAACAATAAACAAAATTTGCATTGAAAATAGCCATAGACGTCAGTGTCAATGTCAGCTGATCGATCCCAGTCTGCATGGCATTTAGCCCGCCCGACACAACACACAAGCATATTGACTTTGAAGTTTTTTTTTAATGCCGAGTTTGGTTTAAAGGCTCTGGATACATTGTCTTTTAAAGCCGGGAACTAGAAAAAACTGTAAGAAGTCTTGTCTAGTCTTAAGTCTGTACTTTTAATTCTTGTACTTTTAAAAATTTTGTGGCGATAATGATCTGTCAAAGAGGACGTTGCTTCTACGTTCCATGAATGATGATGCACAGACATCCAATATATGGTGTGTGGATAGATGTTCCATTATTTATAGCAACACCGAACTTAAAGTCATCAGAAATGATAGATGTTCCATTATTTATAGCAACACCGAACTTAAATGTCATTAGATGGCATAGTGATGTGACTTGATCATACATTTTGAATATCGACATTTCGTTTTTTTTTATTACAACATTTTAATTTGGAAAGTAATAAATGTATCGATATAATTTAAATAGTGTTAGGGTCATTTAATAAAGAAATATCAAAATCAAGGTAAGAAATAAAACAAGTCACATTTTTTATTATTTTTTAATAAAAAATTAAGAACCGCCATCATGCCTCAATTATGAATTTATGAACCTTTACTTGGAAACCAATTTTGGATATGTTTAATTATTGAGCATGCTTTTAAAGTTATTGTGCAGGAAAAGAATAATGTACATTAAACTTTTGCCAAAAACAATATTTATTGGTGTAAGCGGTGTAACTAAGATTTGTAGCTTATCAAATAATCTTATGAAATAGGCTTAATAAATAACGCCATAAAATGTTTGTTCAGTAGTGCCTTTAATAACATAAAGCGTTATTTAAGTATTTTTAGTACCTAACTACAACACATGCGTAAAACAGCTCTTTAAAATTTCTACTCCTTGGCTTTTTATGCCCGTTGTATTTTCAAAAATGCATTTTGTTATAATTTTCAACCATATCGCTACATCATTCGTCGTACATTTAAAAACATCGAAATTTCAATGTTATATTATCGATAATACCAGGTTCTCGTCGAGAATTTCTCGATATAATGTATATACATCCCCATTTAGTTACTTCGTTTGTTTTGATAGTTGATAAGTATTTTTTATTTTCGTGATTTCACTTGAAAGCTTGAAACCTTAGAGCATTTAGACTACATTAATTATTGTTGGGCCTCTTCCTCTAAGCATAAAACCAATTTTTGATTTCTATAGGTACTCAAAGTAGAAAAGCTTGTATGATTAGATTGATGGATCTGGAAGAGTTGTGTCAGGTCAGGATCGTAGCAGATGGAAATCTGCATTCTCAGTCTTACTCCCCTCTAGGAGACAGGCGTACAATATGTGATGGATATTCTTAGATTTCCCGTATTTTCTTCGTCGCGTGTGCAGCGTTTTTTATTTCATACTTACATTTTCCATAGGAGCAAGTTTTAACTTAAAGTCGGGGCCCTGCCCTCACCACTATGTTAGGTTGAGCACATTTCGAAATTGTTGAGTTGTGTAGATAACGGTGGAGAAAAATTTGGTGCAAGCCAGCAAACTGGGCTTTTACATTGAGAAGATTTTTTTTCTGCCGCCTTTTGTAAACTACACAAAATTTTATGCTACCTACCTATTTTAGAAGTCAACAGAAAAGAGGCAATCATGCAGCCAGCCAAGTGCATTTTACATCCTTTAAGATACATGTAGTGTGTATACCCTTCTAAAGAAATAAAATAAATTATTTCCCTCAGGTGCAATTATGTATATTCTGAATGTATTATTGTTCCACAATTGGATTGGGATTCAAAAGTACCGTTTGCATAATAGTACAAATGAATTGATTACTTAGGGACTTAAGCCCATCAAGTAAAATAATAATAATCAAATTTTTGCATTTTATGTGGTACCTACTTACTGATGTTTATAAGTTTATTTATATGAAATGGTAGCTGATTTAGTTGTCTGAACTGTTAGCTGAATCTATTTTCAACAGTTTTATAAATGAAATCTTTGAATTTTATTTCACAAATCTGTCACTATTCGGCACTGATGATAAAGTTGATGAACCCATGAGTGATTGATCATCAAAGCTGTCATTTTTTTTCAAGGATATCATTTTATTTTAATTCCACAAATTATATTATCTTGGTTAAATGTTACATTTTCTCCACATTATAATTTCGCAGTACATACTGAAAAAGTTTACGTATTTTTGCACATCCTACCGTTGAACTGTCATTTCATTTCATAGATTTGCACTAAGGGAGTTGATGTTAGCACCTCATACAGAATCCAAAAGTGGAACAATAATATACAGCGTTGTCGGTCTGCGAGCCAAAAAAACTAGGTACTGGGAATTTATTTTAAACTGCAGCCCACACCATTTGTGAGGTTCGAAATAAAATAATCATATCACGGCTTGACTCTGTATAAAAATGAAGGGACAATGGAGCTGGAGTCCGGCTCCGGGTCCCACCGTGCACCATCCCGGACCGGCCCACCGGGAAAAGTCCCAGTATGCCCTGAGGCCAGACCGGACCTGATAATACATATAGGTTATTGTAAGAATATAAATTTTTATTATTGCATTCATAAATTCATAATACTTCATATTTTTCCAGCTTCAAGAATTTGCAGTTGCTGAACAAAATTGTATCTGCATATGTATCGTGTGGTCTAGATTATCATTTTCCCTTCAGAAGGAACTGCTTTCCTTGCTGTATCTTGTTGTTCATAAGATAAGATCAATAGTTTTTCCAAATATAAGTTGGTTAATTTTAATTACCTACTAATACACTAACAGGTTTTATGGATATAGAGTTTTTGCATGCTGCGTTCCACTTAACATCATATATTTACACAGACATATCATATAGTAGCAGCCCTAACATTAATAATAAACGCATAGAGTCAACGGGTGGCAATTTTAGATCAGTGAACTTCGGGCTCTTTTAATTATAAATATTGCTTGTTTCCAAACAAAATATATACTAAAGATTAGTTAAGTAATTAACAAATATGTTCCAAGCATGTGCCAGCCAAGACAACCCATTTTTAAAGGTTTCTTCGTAGCTTATTTTTTGTATGGAAACTTGCCACGCTATTTAATCCATAAGTTTGGTCTGCTACTTCCATCCATCCATCAGCCTGTTTCGTCCACTGCTGGACATAAGCCTTTCCAGGATTTCGCCACTCTGGGGCGGTCCTCCTGGAAGAAATGCCCATACTCACACACGCTGGGAAGGCGGGTTGGTGAGCGCGGTGCCGAAACCCTTGCACCAGTGACGCCGCTGCCCGTCACCAGTCTGTTTTATATAAGGCCCGGCAATTGGGGATGGATATAAATAACTTCGGGAGGATTTCCGAGTAAGATGGTGGTACCTCCACAGTCGAGCCCGGCATTAGCTCTACCACCTAACTGCTACTTAGTAATAATTATATTTGGTGTTTTTTCCTTCTAACATGGTGTCACTGTCCTGTTATTCGCTTTGGTTACTTATTGTTTTTCGGTTTGCATGTAGGTTGTTTGCATGAGATGATGAAAAGAACTGAAGAAAGAATGATGAGCGATTGTGTAACTCCGCCACTGTGCACAGTGCCAGTCTTCAGCCCGATAAAAGGAAGAAGGCACAATCATTCATTATCAATACTTCTACATGAAATGTCTGTTTTTCTTTTGCCTGCCACAAATTATTTTCTTATTTATAATGTGTAAACTAGGAGGTGCAAGTCACAATCCCCACTTGGTATAGCCGCTTTTCACCGACGAATATTACGTACCTAGGTATTATGATTTCCTAGTTTACTGTCATCCAGTTTAATTCAGTTGAAGTGATCATAATACCACGCACGCCACGATTGATTAGAGTAGACGTTCAATAAGTAAGTACCTACACAAATCTTAATTTCACCAATCACGTAATCACAACTACTTACCTACAAACCTCAAAATAAAAATGTTCGTACTTAGTTAACTAACCCAAAATGACTTGCAATGCAAATAGCAATAACACGTTAGGCTTATGCCGGTTACCCATGACAACACAACGTAAACAATAAACAAAATTTGCATTGAAAATAGCCATAGATGTCAGTGTCAATGTCAGCTGATCGATCCCAGTCTGCATGGCATTTAGCCCGCCCGTAATATGAGAGGGATCTCCCTGTTTGTGATTGTGTCACAGAGTATCAGAGTAGGTACCTTTTTAGATGGTTTGTGTCACCAACTTCCACTATTTCTTGTTTTATTACTACTATTTAGGGATGTTATAAAATAAAATTTTCATAAAAATCGATTAAATTTGACCGATTTTTTTTTTCTTAAAAACTGATTATTAATCGATTTTTCTCTTTTCACGTCTTAGAAAAATCGATTCTTTTCTCAAACAATGAAGTAGTATACTCAACTAGCAAGAACACTTAATTCGCCAAAAGTACTAATATAGAGCAAACAATAATACCCTCACAGGGCAACGCTGGTACGGAGATTCCCCTCAGATCTAGATCCCTCCCCCGTCTCATGATTTTCTTGTCAGTCATCAGATGTCAGTTGTATTCCGTTGCGTTGTTATTTTTTTGTTCAGTTCGGTAAAGTTATAAATTGATTTTCTGATATTTTCTTCCGAGATTTTAAGTGACCGTTTGCGTTTTTTCAACGATAATATCAAGCAAGAAACCCAAAAGGTGTCGAAGTCCTGACAATTTTATTTATTCGATTTGTAGCCGAGTCAATCAAAATTGTAAAATCTTTTAGTGATGGGACATAATGAAAGGAATCTATAACTTTCAAATTGGTATCTGACTGAGATGATTTAATTTTGATGATTTTGATTTTCATGAATGATGAATATTTTTTTATTTAATCCTACATACTAAGAAAACAAGGAGTCATATTTTAGGAAAAAGGTTGCCAAAGCGGTTATTCCTACATTCTTTACCCAGCAACCTGTGGTGATTTCTTTTTTGCTTTTGATCTTTGTAATTAATAAAGCCAAAACTATTTATTTTTGCTTTTATTTCATCTCACAAAAATCGATTTAAAAAAAAACTATTATTTTTCTTTTAAATTTCGATTTTTCAAAAATTGATTATTACTGAAATTAAAAAATCGAATACACAAAATTCGATTTTTCAAACCTTTTCTAACATCCCTACTATTATTACTGACAACCCAAAATAGTTGTATTATAAACATTGGCGTACTAAGGTCGGGTTCTGAATGGCCCTGACAGCACTAAAAGTACCACCAAACTACTCACGCCGCACGGCCATCAGTGATTCGGAATGACGATAGACGCGATGTAATCGATTATGTCTCTAATCGGAACGCACTATAGGTTTTGTAACTGAGGGGGGGCGGGGGGCGGTCCCTGGCATAGAATAAGAACTAATTAATAGAATCCGGGCTAAAATAAGAACTTGGAATTAGCTATTGTACTCGCCTAACGTAAATGACTCATGGGTACGAGTGAATGAAACAACGAACTGCACTTACTTACTTGTTATTTTACCCTAGTGCGTCACTAAATTGAACCAAACAAAATGACAAATGGATGTAGTTGGATATAGTTTAATCATAGAATAAGAACTAGTTGATAGAATCCGGCTAAAATAAGAGCTTGGAATTAGTCAGCGAAACCGCTAAGGGAAATAATATAAATAAGTGGACAAGTAGGTACAAGTGTTTTTGGTAAAGGTACATAACTTTTTAAGAAATTGTGAAATCCATCGCTTTGAAATACTCTAAATAACCCACCCGAACTCATCTTACAAACGTCAAAAAGCGACGTGATCTCATAATATAGTGACGTTTGTAAGATTGAGTTCTTGACGTTTGTAAGATTGAGTTCGGACTCAAAATGCACTCTGAATCTCAGCCTAAATATTATTAAAAGAGTGGATTACAAACTAGAAAAGATAAATTAGAAACAACTGCAAAGACAAGAATTTGAAAAAATTCCTCGGGCCAGGATTCGAACCTGCGACCTCTTGTCTTTACATTTGTTTTTAATTTTTTTTTTATGAGAATATATTTAAGAAATATTGAAAACCGTACCTTAACCTTGAAAACCGTCCTTTTTCGGATTGGGTAACGTCCGAAATACATTTTCGGTTGCGGCAACACTCCGCAACACTGACAGTGCGTTCCGAGTAAAGACATAATCGATTACATCGCGGCTATCATCATTCCGATTCATGATAGCCGTGTGGCGTGAGTAGTTTGATGGTACTTTTAGTGCTGTCAGCGCCATTCGAAGCCCGGCCTGAGGGGGAGAATAAAACCCAAAAAAAAAACGAAAATCTTTTATTTTGGCTTTCTTTCTTTCACAAATAAATTAACGTGCTCTGGCTTATGACGTGACATTGGCGGAATTAAATGTGTTAGAAATTAAACACATTATCTGAAGCCAAAAACTAAAATAATAATAATCATTCTTTTCTGTATTTTCTTTTGTAAGTTTTAGAGTGAAATAGTAGTCTCATTTATTGGTAAGTATAATTAAACTTTCATGATACTAGTTTAATTTCGTCATGGAGGTGGATACTGCGGATCCTGGAGGTGGGTCTCCAGATCCAAATAAAGGGTTAATTTCGGATTCTCCTCTACTGTTTCCGCAATATGAAGGCTCTCAAAGCTAAGACTCAGCATCATACGCTCATGATAACAGAAAAAGATCGGGGGAGTCGACAAACGACTTTTACTTTCGTGCAAACAAAAGCTGCCGATCGGTCTTATCTCTCAAATGTCCGCTGTATGTGTACTTTAGTCATGCTATGAAATCCAATTTTTTACTGTCCCATTCCATTTCCAGGTGGGGCAGCTGCCCCCCCTTGCCCCCTCCTTCCGACGCCCATGACTCATAGACCTATCGCTCTTTCTTCCTGTTTAGCTAAAATTTTAGAACACTTGATAAAAATAGACTAGAATGGATAGTAGAGAACTGAGGTATTCTGGCTAAATCTCAGTTTGGATTTAGAAAAGGCATGAGCACTATGGATAGTTTATCTATTTTAACAACTGATATTCATATTGCTTTCAAAACAAAGCATTTCTAGAGGGCTTATTCTTAGACATCTCTGCTGCGTATGACAACGTTCTTATTCCTGTCCTCAAACATAAGTTAGTTCGCCTGAGTATCCCACAGATGTTAATCCATCTCATCTGCAGTCTTCTAATGGATTTATCTTGATCAAAAACAATAACTCTTTATTATCTCCTAGAAAGGTTTGGAAAGGTCTTCCTCAAGGTTCCGTTTTGAGCCCACTCTTATATAGCTTATAAACTTATTATCTCGAATAGTCAGTAAATTGCTTCTGCAATATTTTACAGTATGCAGATGACTTAGCCTTACGGAGTTGATGCTCGTGATTGTTGGCACTTGGTGGAACTTTTGATACATTTTTGATTTAAAAACACTTGTACTTGTCCACTTATTTATATTATTTCCCTTACCGGTTTTGCTGTTATAGCATTATCAAAGGTTTTTTGGGTGTTTACGTACAATACCAAATAATATCAAGATATTGTACGTAAACACCCAAAAAACCTTTGATAATGCTATAACAGCGAAACCTTTGATAATGCTATAACAGCGAAACCGGTAAGGGAAATAATATAAATAAGTGGACAAGTACAAGTGTTTTTAAATCAAAAACTTAGCCTTATATTCTTCTGTAGACTGTCTAGATAAGGCTTCTAGTCTCTTGAACTCTGCCTTGTTCTACATAAATGACTGGCTTACCAGTCATGGTTTATCCCTTTCTGCATCAAAAAGTAGCATAGTAGTTTTTACCAGAAAAAGAAATGTCCCACATCTTGAAGTAAAACTAGAAGAAAATTCTATACCGGTTAGTAATAAAGTCAAGTTTCTCGGAGTTATTTTGAATTCTAGGCTCTCTGGAGTTGCTCATTTTTCATACATTTCAAAATGTGAAAAAAGTGTCAATGTTCTTCATGCTCAGTCTAGAGTTTGGTGGGGTTCTCACCCGTATTCTCAAAAAATATTATATAATGCTATTATCAGAAGTCATTTAGACTATTGCAGCTTTGTATTAGACCCATGCAATAAGTCAGAAATAGAAAAACTTAAGAAAATTCAGGCAAAATGCCTCAGAATTGTTCTAGGTGCAATGAGGTCTTCTCCCAAAAATGCTCTCCAAGTCGAAAGTGGTGATCCTCCCCTTCACTTAAGAAGACAATATTTAGCTGATAGATTTTTCTATAGAATTTCTTAAAAGTCTCATCACCCTCTATTGGTCAAATTAGAATAAATAAATAAATAAAAAAAAATATGTTTTATTTCGTTTAAATAGGTTAAACTAACATAAATAGTGGCTGGTGTCTCCTTGTAAGCTTGAAAGGCTTGAGTTGGGAGGCACCACTCCTCTTTAGAAAACTAATTATACCTAAAAATAACATTTTGCTTAAAACTACACACAGGAAATACAATAAGGTAATTCAATTTCAGCATTAAGTTTAATTTAGCCATGTACGTGTATGGCTTGTGTAAGGGGGTGCATCTGTGTGTATGTGTGCGTGCGTGTGTGAGAGGGTGCGTGTGTGTATGAGAGGGTGTGTGTGTGTGTATGTGTGTGTTACTCTGAGTACTGCATAAAATGTAGTTGTAGCCTTCATTATTTCTCTATTATAGCTTCTATCTCATCATATGATTTTGTTTCTAACCATGAAGGAATAATTTTCTTGCAATCATGAAGTGTTTTGGGATATATGTCTAGTTCCTTGTTTATTATATTGTACAGATGAGCTGCACATCTGGTGAACTGTCTTTTAGCGGAGGTTGTGTTTGTTTTTGACACATCCACAGCATTGTTTTTCCTTCTTCTGTCAGTCTTGTTAGGGACAAATGGCAGGTTCTTATGATACTGCATGGGTAATATATAGTTTCCTAACTCTCAAAGATTTGGTTAATCAATCTGGCTATGACACTGAATATGATCTTCCTTGCGTACTTAGAAGTTTTATACACGTTTCCAATCTTCCCTTTTCAATTATTCAATTCCAGAACTACCCTATGTTGGGGCTGCTGTCTAGATTCCTAGATATAAATTTTATGTGCCCTCCTTTAGCGACTGTCTTTACTGGGGAAGCAGTTGCGATATTGAAAGCAATCTTATATGTTAAGGCTTCTTTGTTTAAATAACTCAATAATTTTCTCAGATTCTCTAAGTTCATTCTATTAAATCCAATCCCTCAACCCCTTTACATCTAAATCTCGTTTCCCTGTTATCCTTAAAATTATAGAAATTCTTTATCAGTGTCATCAGCAAAATATTAATGTTGTAATAGCATGGATTCCAGGTCATTGTGGCATTTCGGGAAATTAATCAGCTGATTTATTTGCTAAAAATGCTAATGAATTGGGGAATTCTTCACATTTCTATTTGTACCACCATGATTTAACTCCTTTGGCAAATTTAAGATTAGAAGAATCTTGGTCTGCTGCTTGGTCGGAATCTCAGAAATCAGTTGGGAAATACTAAGGACAAATTCAACCAGATATCCCTAGTCACCCTTGGTTCTTTAAATTTCGTGAATCACAAAAATTGCCTACATCGGTTATTTGTCGCCTTTGGCTAGGCCATGCCTGTACTCCAGTTTTTTTTAGCAAAAATTAGGGTGAGAGATCATTCTCTTTGTGATTGCGGTCTCGTAGCGGGTTCTGTTGATCATATATTTTTTGAATGTCCTAGACAACAATCTTCTTTGTATGACTTTCTTTCTGACACAATTCCTCGTCCTGTTAACATGAGTTTCTTATTGTCTTGTTGACGCTTCCTTTGTGTATGCTTTGTCGAAATTCATCTCAATAAATAATATTAAATTGTAAATAAATATGAATAAGAGTAAAATTTTGTTTGTTTGTTTTATTATTTTAGTTTATCTAGTTATACTCATATGAGTCATAATAGGTACTCATAGTGTATAATTAATTAGTTACCTACTTATCATTGTATGTATATAGTATATAATGTTGATCATCCATCCATCAGCCCGTGTTCGTCCACTGCTGGACATAGGCCCTTCCCAAATTTCGCCACTCATGTCGGTCCTCCGTCCTCCTCATCCAGCCGTCCCCCGCAATGTCCTTCAGGTAGTCGATCCAGCGGGCACGAGGTCGGCCTACACTACACTTTGCTGTACGTGGTCTCCATTCTAAAGCCTTTCGGCCCCAACGGCCATCATGTTGGTGACAAATATAGCCTGCCTACTGCCACTTCAGTTTACTGATTCTGCAGGCTATGTTGCTTACTTTCGATCTCCGACGGATCTCCTCATTTCGGATTCTATCCATCAGAGATACCCCAAGCATAGCCCGCTCCATAGCTCGCTGAGCAACCTTAAATTGGTGGATCAGGCCCTTTGTAAGAGACCACGTCTCAGCGCCATACGTCATCACAGGAAGGACGCACTGGTTGTACATCTTAGCCTTTTAGCACTGCGGTATTGACGACGTAAATATGTGACGCAACTTTCCGAATGCTGCCCAACCCAAGCATATTCTTCTGTCAGCCTCGGCGTCGAAGTTGTTTTTATCCAGCTGTATGACTTGACCCAGATAAATATATTTTTGAACAACTTCGATGCTGACATTGTCGACGGTTAGTGGACAATGTTGATCATCTTCTGTATTTTGTTGTAGATCATAGCCATAATTCCAAGGATTTACAGGATACAAAATTCCGGACAACACTTATTTTTCACTAATACCGTGCTCTGGCTTATGACGTGACATTGGCGGAATTAAATGTGTTAGAAATAAACACATTATCTGAACTCAAAAACAAAAACAACAACAATTTTCATTTTCGATTTTCACAAAAACTACGAGTTTCGCAGAAAAAGAAAAGCACTTTGAAAGTGACTGTGCCCACTATCGATTCTACATCTCATTACAATAGCACGACATAAAAACCAACCCTTTAAAATAAATATTGCATTCCTTTCCGGCACTGGCCCAGACGAAGAAAACTTTCTTTCTATAGACTCTAAAAAAAACTCTTAGAAGAAGCCTTCGGTGCCAGCCACAGGTAAAATTTTTATTAATAGCACCAGTTACTTACCAGTTTCTTGCGAGGTTCTCTTTGGATGAAAATCAGTAAGTTTACCTGTAGTAAAAGTAATCTTAGGTGGTAGAGCTGATGCCGGGCTTGACTTTGGAGGTACCATCATCTTACTGGAAATCCCCCTGAAGTTATTCGGGAGAGAGTAAGAGAACAGCTCTCAGGCTGCCATTGCCTGGGACCGATGGATGGCGGTAAATCCATCACAAATTGCCGGGCCTTATATAAAACTGGTTGGTGACGGGCAGTGGCGTCACTGGTGCAAGGGCTTGGCACTGCGCTCATCATCATCTTGCTACAGATTGCAATGGTGCACAAATGAAGTGAAAAGTAAAAAAAAGTAAATGTTGATAAAGAGTCATGAGCATGAAAAAAATATATTATTGTTATAAAAAATAACCACTTAGGTTATGTTAATGTGACGGTCTTTTCACCACATTCTGTAACTCGCTATACCAAACCTTTAAACTTTACCCACAGATAATGCGCAAATTGAATGCAGGGCTGAGGAATGCGCTATATACACACACAGCCGTTCTCTATACACACACAGCATTACACAGCAGGCGTGTGAGGGAGGTGTGGGGATGTGCTCCAACCCTTTGCCACAGTCCGGGACTGCATTAAACTCGTGCGTTATCTGTACCAGCTTGTTGTGGGCTAAAAGGGTTGTGAAAATTTTCTAAGTCTTTTGTCCCACACCGCCCCCTTATCTGCACTCTGGCCTGATGTTAACAATTGCTGGATAATTCTAAATACAGTTATTACCGAAATAGAATGTCTTATGAATTTTGATATGTCTTTATAGAAATAGAATGCCAAGCAGCAAGTTGAAACTATAATTTATGAGAAAACAAACTTATAACAAAATGACACTGCTCAAATGAAAATGAAAAATATATTTATTGATTTAAAATTAAATATTACACTATTAATTGGAACTCTGGCCATTAAGGTAGGCAGGAACCTGCCTGAGATTTAACGACCAGTGCTCTTCACATAAAATGACACATTTTCTGAATTTGTTGTTGTGTACCGGCTAACGTTAAAAATTACAAAATATGTATATATATACTATTACGTAGAAGACATGAAATTTACTTTATATTAACTAAAGTAACATACATGATGGATTTAATTAATCTCAATTATTTTATAAAATAACAAACATTTACAATTTGATGGCTAGTAATGAGAATGACGTAAAGCAATCAGGGATATTAATTAATATACATTTTAACCAAATTTGAAGTACTTACTCTATAGTAATTGATTTAGTGGGTTAAGTATATCTTTATTAGGTACACTATTTTATATTATATTATTTTATTAACATTTTCATAATTCTATAGAATTAGCATGCAAAGAAGAGGATGAGAATAAGTAGAATGTATAATGTTATGAACGTGTGTGTATGTATGTAGGACGTAATGTGAGATGTTGAGGTTAGGGTGTGTGTGAGGGTGTGTGAATATTGACAATGAATCCATCCATCCATCAGCCCGTGGTCGTCCCCTGCTGGACATATTATAAAAATACTCCTTATTTTAATGGCCAGTCACCAAACGTCAGCTGAACAGAAAAGCCAAGGAGGAAGTGCTGAACCTACCAATATTTCACAAGACTTATGCTCCAATCATGATAAATGTAGTATAGTATTATTCTTTTTTGTTAATTAAATGGTATTATATTTTTTCTAGGTCCCACTGTGTACCAACTACATGATGTCAGCTTTAGCATCTAGAGATCCACAACCCTCAACATCTAAAGCCTTTATTAGTGCCACAGGTGAGTTCGAATTTTATATTGGAAGTGACTTCATTCAGTGATTATTTAGCTGTTGGAATATATTCTTTAGCATTAACTAATAAAGTTAAATTTGCAATGTACAGTTCGAAAAGGAAAGCCGACCTATGATTTTATAAATTACTAGCTTTTGGCCGCGGTTTCGCCCGCGTGTTATTCGGCTCAGCGACATGCTTTTTTCTGAGGTAAAAAGTAACCCATGTGTTAAGTTGGGGTATAAGCTATATCCATTCTAAATTTCATCCAAATCCGCCCAGCCGTTTCAGCGCGAAAGAGTAACAAACATACACACACACACACACACACACACACACACACACACACACAAGCACACACTTCCGCATTTATGATATTAGTATGATGAACCGTAAGTCATCGGAAAGTGCTTGGAAAATTACATATCGTGAATTCTGTTAAAACTACGAGAGTGGGCTCGCTCCGCTCCGCTTCGCTCGGCTCCTAATAATGTACTTACATGTTAACTTAACCGCTCGTCGTCGCAATCTATCCCTAGTGGTCGAACAAAATTAAAACTAAGGAAGCCGCTATATTTCGTGTAACTGCTACATTGTTGGGCCATTAATTAAGACACGACAAGTGCTAGAGTTGCCTGACCTAACCCTTTAAGACTGCTATCTCTCAGTCTCTAGCTGCACTGCACTACGTAAAGCACCTGAAAACGGAGCACTACACAGGTCTGTAAGGATTAATAGACAGCATGTCAATCAATCAATAGTCATTTATTCAGACGAAATTGTTTACATTTATAATGAAATTTAAGTATGATATTATGTTTTTATTGCAAAATCCATCGCTTTGGAATACTCTTAATATTATTATTAGAGTGCATTACAAACCAGAAAAGATAAATTAGAAACAAATGTAAAGACAAAAATTGTTGAAAAAATTCCTCGGGCCAGGATTCGAACCTGCGACCTCTTGTTTCCCAGACAAGCGTGCTACCAATTGCGCCACCGAGGTACTTACCTAGACCGTTGAATTTTTCCACCATACTTGTCCACTGAATATTTTTGTGACTATTTGATCCTTGTAATGCACATGGCCCGAGGAATTTTTTCAAATTCTTGTCTTTACATTTGTTTCTAATTTATCTTTTCTGGTTTGTAATGCACTCTAATAATAATAATATTTTAAGTATTATAGTTAAGTATGATTGTTGTTTTTTTTAAATTGTTTAGTTACTGCTGTCTGTTTGCCCTTTGGCAAAGGCCTCCCCAACCTCTTCCACTCCCTTCTATCCTGTGTCAGCCTCGCCCATGTTCCACCAGCCTCCTTTTCGATTTCATCTCTCCAGCGTCTGTGCTGCCTGCCTCTGTTTCTCTTGCCCTCTCTCGGGAATCAAGTGGTTACTGTTTTGATCCATTTGTCAGGTCCTCTCATCATGTGGTCAGTCCATCTCCATTTGAGCGATTTTACCCTTTCGCATACTTCTGTAACTCCAGTTTTTCTCTGATTACAGAATTTCTTATTTTCCTCGTTTCTCTTTTTGCTCAACATGCTTCGTTCCATGGCGTATGACAGCATGTATTATTGGTTAATTATGTCCAGCTACATACAATATGTTTTCTACAAACCAATTCCAAAGGAGAATGCCACGGGATCGTACCAAATGGCATCACAACCAAATAAACGTCATAAAATTACTTAGATATTTTAAAACCACATCAACTTTTTGGTTAAAAGAATTTACTTAAATCCGGAATTCTAACTTAATAATAAAAAAATACTTCAGTATTTTCGTTGCCGCTTTACTATGATTAGGATGCCAACCAATAATCGCAAAAGGTAATAAAGTCTTTGCAATTGCCCTTGTCAGTGTACAGTAAATTCGAATTGCGGATACTAATTTAAATGAGACTTGGTGATTTGGTAAGTACATTTTAGTCTCCCTAAAATTAACTTGGGTTGGTTTTGACGCCACGACTTTGGGTTCAATACGAGGCGCCATATATTACGCGGCATTCTCCTTTGTAGTGGGGGCGATGAGCACCGACTCTCTGCGATTGTCAGTATTGTGCACTGCCCCCCCAGTTATTCAGGACAGTAAAATTGTACCTAGATGTGACGTCACGCGGAACTTCAGCGGGCTATATCTTCATAATTTTTTGTTTCATTGAAAAAAGAAAAAATAAGTGTCCAATATTTTCTGATAATCTAACTGACGGACTGAATCATTTTTTTTGTCATCATGCCTATTCAATTAATCTAGGTAGGGTTCCAAATCACTTTTCAAGATTAAAATATTGCTCGCTGTCAGACAAAAGTAGCTCGATGCTGGTTCCAAAACATCTACTTTTAGGTTTTGGAACCAGTATCGAGCTACTTTTCTCTGACAGCGAGCAATATTTTAATCTTGAAAAGTGATTTGGAACGCTACCCTAGATTATAATTTTGTATCGTCGACTCCAGGACCAAGACAAACCAAACATGGTTTCATGGTACTGAATTATTTGTAAAAAATGTTGTGTTTTTCTAACTGGAAATAAATAAATAAAAAAGTAATAAATTTCATTACAGCAATAAGCCAGGAATCGGATGATTCAGATGTTCCCAGCGAAGACTCAGAACCTGAAATATACCCGGCAGTGAAACAAGAATTGAAGGTGGAGTTTGACCCCCTTTGTGTCAAAGATGAGCCTGAAACAGAGAGTTATTCTGTAAGTCTTCAAACTTAAACTTTGATTGATACCATCGCTGTTAAAATTCTCCAACTAATATATGTTCGAAATAGCATGATATGGGTGACAGTTCGTAATTTTCCGTTTCACACCCAGGTACAAAAGAAGATATTAGGTTTTAGAAGGGATGTACGAGGGGTGGCTGATATAAAATCTCCTTTGTTAAAGAAAGTTTAAAAAATGTTACTGGCCACTATATTCTCGTATTCTTTGTTTATTCCTTTTTTAAAAATTATGACACTTATTTGTTTCTACGAGTTCAATTTTTTTTGGCGCGTCTTCGTTTTTATCAAGTTGCAATAAAATTAAAAATGGATAAAATTGAGTATCGTGCTGTGATTAAATTCCTCGGTAAAGAAGGGAATACGCCGACGCAGATCCGAGAGCGCATGTTTAAGGTGTTCGGAGATTCATGTCCTTCCGAATTTGTAATAAAGTTTTGGTCAAAGCAGTTTAAACAAGGCCGTGTGAGCTTAGAAGACGATCCCCGTAGTGGAAGGCCCATTTCTGCAGTTACCGCAGATAATGTGGAAAAAGTGAAGAAACTGATCCTTGCCGATCGGCGAATTAAGCAGTGGGAAATAGCTAGAGATGTTGGCATTAGCAAGGAACGAGCTCATGAAATAATTCATGAACATTTGGGAATGTCCCAGGTGAGCGCACGTTGGGTGCCTAAAATGTTGACCCCGTTTGATAAGCAAAGGCGTGTGGAATGTTGTCAGTCATTTTTAGACTGGGTAAAGGATAAAGAGGAAGAAACTATCTTGCGAATAGTGACCTGTGATGAAACTTGGATTCGTCAGTGGGATCCCGAAAGCAAACAAGAATCGATGCAATGGAAATTTAAAGGGGAAAAACCACCAAGGAAGTTTAAGGTCCGGCTGTCAGCGGGCAAACTAATGGCAACCATTTTTTGGGATGTTGAGGGGATTCTTATGATAGATTACCTGCCAAAAAACACCACGATGAATGCTGAATACTATGCGAACTTACTTGACCAGCTACGCAAAAAAATAAAAGAAGACAGGAGGGGCAAACTTAGCAAAGGCGTTTTGATTTTGCATGATAATGCACCCGCGCACACGGCCTTTAAGGCGCGGTCATCTCTGACAAAAAACGGCTTTACAGAGATCAACCACCCACCCTATAGTCCAGACCTGGCTCCCTCTGACTACTTCTTATTTAAAAATTTAAAGAAAAATTTGAGAGGGCGCAGATTTTCAACAGACGAAGAGATGAAGGACGCTGTGAATGACTATTTTGACGATCAAAATAATAATTATTATTTTAATGGTATGCTGTCACTTATTGACAAATGTCGTAAGTGCATTTCAGTTGCAGGGGACTATATTGAAAAATAAAAAATAAATTATTAATCCATGTATTTTCTTTCATAGTCAGGTAGATTACTTTTCAGCCACCCCTCGTATATCATTATTGCAAAAATACAATAAATTATTTATCTATAAATCGAAACAATAATCACAGTGTATTCGTTAAATTTAACAAAAAAAGATTCAGAAAAGAATAATAATATAATTTTTGCTACTTGATGCGTGGATCGGCACGTTAACCCATAGGTACTGACTGACACTATTTAATCGAAAATGAATTGGAAAACTCATATTGATAAACTTGTAAATAAAATTAGTAGCTTTTGTTACGCTCTGCGATGTTTACGCAATATATCAAAAAGTAAGGCTGCTATGCCGAGAAAAAAAAAATCTTTGTACTCTCAAGCTTGGGAGTTATTGGTTCCTTTAATTTAATTAATTTAGAAATTAACAAAAAGTAGTTTGGATAGTCAAAGATCAATCAAATAAAAAATCGATTTGATAGCCCTTGTTAACGTTCTCGATACTGAAAAAAATCGATTCTATTTCTTTAGGGCACATCACTATAACTGTCAACTTTGAACTGCCACCCATATCATGATAACTCGAACATACTTTAGCTCCCGATTTTGAGGATTCCAAGTTATGGGTTGCTTAAGCAGGTATCAAATAAACCGCTGTGGTTGGCTGAAGTCGCGATTACACCATCCGATTTATTGGGTTCCTAACTAGGATCCTAATTAGGACGCGCGAAGAAACAGACCGTCCTAAACGCGATTACACTGTCCGAAGTCCAATCCTATCCTAGTTAGGATGCCGATAAATCGGATGGTGTAATCGCGGCTTTATTCGTGACTAGAGTAATTGCTTAACGATATTTTCTGTTTTGATTACAGAGCAAGGAAGGATACGACGTGACTGAAGTTGAAATATTCGATCCGAATATACCCTCTGTGAGCAATATAGGTATGGAAGATCCTTTTTATCACCCTTAACATTACTTTAGGTGGTAACAGAGGAGAATGTTGTTTTTTGAATAAATGTATTTTATGGCAATTCGCGCAAATTGTATTCCGATTTTATGTATTACATTTTATAGTATGTTCGAGTTATCATGATATGGGTGGCAGTTCAAAGTTGAGAATTATAGTTATGTGCCCTAATGAAATAGAATCGATTTTTTTTAGTATCGAGAAAGTTAACAAGGGCTATCAAATCGACTTTTTATATGATTGATCTTTGATTATCCAAACTACTTTTTGTTAATTTATAAATTAATAAAATTAAACGAACCAATAACTCCCAAGCTTGAGAGTTCAAAGATTTTTTTTTTGTTTTTCTCGGCATTTCACCATAAACAAACAACAATAACGAAATAAAAATCAACAAAAACTGTAACAAACGTCAAAACAAATAGCACGTAAACCAACCGCAACGAAAACAAACCGCATACAAGATGAACTCATACTGACGCGATCCTATAAGATGTCCGCACCTATTCATCGATGTATTTTCGATTATGTAGTGTCAGTACCTATGGGTTAGCGTTCCGATCCACGCATCAAGTAGCAAAAAGACATTATTCTTTTCTGAATCTTTTTTTGTTAAATTTAACGAATACACTGTGATTATTGTTGCGATTTACAGATAAATAATTTATTGTGATTTTGCAATAATGATATACATTCTTTCTAAAACCTAATATTTTCTTTTGTACCTGGGTGTATGTAGTATGGTGTGAGTAGTATAGGTGAAACGGAAAGTTACGAACTGTCACCCATATCATGATAACTCGAACAAACTATAATTGCATAACATTATGACTGTAAGTAAACACGCCTTAAAGTTTGTTAAAGCGAATAGCCCAGTCAAATTGACGGGAGAATCGGCAACTGAACCAAAGCCGCGAGAGTGCTCGGACAAAAGGGAATATTTACATTAACACACTACTATCTCAGAATATTAATACGATATCGGAATCGTTAAATGCACTTAACTAATTGTTACGTATAAAAATACTGTGGCGGTGCAGCGCGTCAGGAATGTTTGCGGAGCTGCAGACCGATCATGAGAAAGAGGTGCGCCTCTGCACTTGCCCACCTCCGCGGCATCCTGAAAGTATTTTTAGATCGGTGGTACTCTCCTCTCTTACAGAGATGGATGCATCTCCACACTGTAATACAATTAATTAGGTTTTTTTTACATACTAACATACCACTTAAGTTACTGTTACTAATCCTCTATGGCCATATACCCGAAATATTTTTTTTAAATTGAAATTGAATTAAAACACGTAATATTTTGTCAAAATTTATTTTGTTTCCACAACTTTGCATGACCTCAAATTGTTTGACCATAGCTCCTGATTAATTATAGATTAAAGCCGATTCTGAAGGCTTCAGTTTTAGTTTGGCATACATAAAATTAAACTGAAGTATGGTTAAAAGGAAGAGCCATTTTCAAGTCACCATTTTATAAACGTCCAACTAAAATTTTAGTTTGGAAGTCATAATTTACTCAACCTAGTGATTTTTACTTGTTTTGGTAATTTCAAGGCACATTATGGAGCTGTCATTTGATTGAATTTAAAAATTTACTTTGATTTAAGAGCATTTAAAAGACTTGCTAATTTTAGTTGGTGTGCCCTTCAGAATGGCAAAATATAGTGCTGTCACTTAAAATTGCGTTTTTTGTAAGTTTCTTAGATTAAAATTAAAACCTTCAAAATCGGCTTTAGTAGCTGACTAAAAACGTCAGTTGGTATTGCTGTTTCATTGGCCTTGCAGGTGCTTTTAAATATTTTCAAGATAAGGGGATATCTAACGAATTGAAGAAAAAATATTCAGATAGTGATCTAACATTTTATAAACATCAGCTGAATATGTGATTATTTCTGCATTTTATCGCGTATTTTATGAGAAACGGATGACAAACATTTTTTTGTTTTATGTTTTTGTAGTTAGGCGTATAGCTTTAAAATGATAAAATATGTAAACACCAAAGGCATGGGGTCTTAGAATAAGAACCAAGGTATGTTTATTCAGTTTCAATTTCCTAAAACAGCAGGTTGCTGCGTCTTCGACATTCTAAAATATCTAATTTCCTATTTTGACGGGATAGTCGTCTTAATTTAATGCAATCAAAATGCTAAGCATAAAATTACATAATTTTCTGGCGAAATCTAATATTACTCACTAATTTGCGCGAATTACCATTAAACGCAAATATTGCATCATTTTGATTCAAATGTAAGGAAAACAATATTAAGTTATGCATTTTGCACCGAGGTCATCTGTTACCCCCTTAACGACATTTTTATTCAGATTCAGATTTAATTTATTTGCAATTCATCGCTGGGTGTTGCCAGATAAAGTAGAGTGAACGCAGTAGAAAGGAACGCATCCTTTCAGAGTATATAATGATAAATAGATGTGTGGTTTGACATTGAATGACATTGATAGTTGATAGAGTGAAAAATGTCGACATCGTTGACGTGTGAAAGAAGATTTTTTTTTCCACAAATACCTATCATTACAGGCTTTGCCTAATTCGATGGGTATGCTAGCTATTTACAAATTACAAAATAATCTTATACTTCACTACCTTAACAATAAAAAAAATATACAATACAATTTTCTACAATACATTTCTACAATAACCGCTCCTTATAACACAGCACAAACAGCGCCGTTCTTGAACCTGGAATACATCTGCGTTTTCCCAAATAAGATTCAAGGCGCATTTATTCAATATATATACAATAAGTATTTGGTACCAAAGAGCGAAAAAATTCCATCATGTAAATAACTATAACTATGAAGGAGAGTTTGGTCACGAAGAAATTGCCAATTTTTTAGGGTTCCGTACCTAAAGGGCAACCAACGGAACGTTCGGCGCCGTACTGCATACATGCATGCGGGTTGTAAGACCGAGGTCAAATGATGAACCTTGGAGTGCTTTTACGAGCTTTAACTAATTCAGCGTTCCTATACCTTTATAAATAAGCTAATTTACACAAAGCATAAAATATTCATACAATTATACAATAGTCTTCCATGTGAATTTGTCTATTAGTAAAAATTTTATAAAAATCCCTACAGTAGTTTCCAAGATTTCCGCGAACCTCTATATAGGTAGTTGCCACAACCTAAGAGGCCCGTTTTGACAGCTAGAAACGACCATAGAATGTAACTTTAAATGAAATAAACGAAACCGTAAACAAATAATTATTACCTTATTGTATTGTAATAAAACCGTAAATTTTTATTATCACGTTATATCATATGAAAGATAATATTTCAAGTATTATTTGTACTTGAATTCCAAAATAAAAGATAATTTTAATCACCACGAAACGTCTCAAAAACAGTTACGTTCTTAGTCGATTATTTTTTAATTTTAGTGTTGTAACCAAATAATCGCTAAATATCACCGAATTAATTAGATTCCACATGAAAATATTAATTAGATAAATATAAGGTGACCTTCGTTTACAAAGCCAAATTCATACTGGAGACTCGGTTAGTGGTCAGGACCAAGGTTCAATGTCACTTTCTGTGAAATTTAGACTTCCTATTCTAATAGAGTCGAGGTTGTTCTTGAACAAGTATAGAGGCCCAAAAAATTTTTTTTTTCTTGTATTCCAAATGGTATTGTTCCTGACCACTTATCGAGTCTCCAGTGTGAATTTGGCTTTACAAGTATAAACGAAAGTCACCTTATATTAATAAAAGAATTGTAATGATCTGTAATTAGCTTAAATGAGATCAGTAGGTACTCAGAGCCACAAAGCCAAGTGTAAACCTTTTTTAGTTCTGAACTTTTGTATGCATTTATAACGGTGTCGCGTAATTTCACTGGAAAAATATAACCAAATGATTGTACCAAATACGTTATATACCACTTTCATAACAGAAGTATTAAACGTATGAGAAAAACAGCATTGTTTCCTGTTTTTAGGGTTCCGTACCTCAAGAGGAAAAAACGGAGCCCTTACAGGATCACTTTGATGTCCGTCCGTCTGTCTGTCTGTCTGTCAAGACCCTTTATCTCGGGAACGCGTAGAGGTATCGAGTTGAAATTAAAACCATATATGAGTATATACTCAGTATCTACAGTCCCTTAAAGTTGTGGAATAATCAAACTTCTAAATTTACGTAAAAAAAGATGCGGCCGTTTATGCCGCAAAAAACGTATTTTTCGACACTCTCAAGTGAATCGAAATTTGTATTTTCCGTTGACCTAGAACTATGAAATTTGGCAAATAATACCGTCTTATACTTCAAGTATAGGGAAAATCTGAAAACTACATTTGTAATTAAATCCCAAAAAATATAGTGCTTAACGGAATCCTCGATGGGCAAGTCCGACTCGATTCTATCAATAGGTACGGCAGCTTTTAAGAACATTTTATATTGCTATTTAGATAAGTAAATGGTTTCATCGTGAAGCATATTTTATTACTGGCCAGTATTTTACAGCAATCACCGCTTTTTTCAACCTCTATTGAGGTCATGAATATCAACATTACAAAATATCACTGGCACATAAGAGTATCCATTTCAAATAATTTTCATGAAGAAAAAATATAAAACATCTGAAGTGTGCGTATGCATCATTATAGTAAATTATACCCATAATGCAATAAAAATGCACTATAAATTACTGAACAAACCGGATATAGGTACAATTCAGTGGAAAAAATAAGGTTAGTTAAACTAAGGTTTATTAACTAACTCAATTTTGTATTCATAAATATACTATAATATATGTTAGTTTGTAAGGTATTTTTCTATGGGCCACAGATTTGATTGATTGAATACAAGTTCTATCTAGAATCTATCTATAATATAAGCAATGAACATAAAAATATTCCAAATGATCACTAACTGATAGAATTTGAAATGTGCATTTTAATTAATTGCACTTTCCTTTTTTCTTCATTAAATGTCTATTTTCGCTTGAATTATTTATTTTTCTCGTAGTCATGGTATAAAGTATAGTATGCAACTCTTGAATAAAGTACGGATTTATATTGAGGGCCATGAATCACTCGCGGCGCTCAGGATTCTAACACTTGCATCACTCGCTACGCTCGTGTTTCAATCATCATGAATCACTCCCTACGGTCGTGATTCAGTCGTTAGAATCCTTTACTTGCTCGTGATGAATATCTATGGCCCTCGCTTTAAATACGTCCTTTATTCACTAGTGGCATAATATACTATTATACGTCTGTGTAGAAAACAAAACCGTAAAAAAAAGTTTTTTAAATTTACTTTTTGGTTTTCAAATTTCAAAAAATTGGCCTACTTACGCGACGGCGACATGTGACTGACAATAGACCGTACATATTCCCGGCGGTAAATAATGCACATAGGCTATGTACACATAGGTTTGGTCATAGACTTAGGATATACTGGTTTGTTAGAGCGCTATCTCTGCCATCGGAGTATTAGTGCTTCCTTGGCGTCGGCGATATCTTTTTTTAAAATTATGAATCATGACAAAAGTAACAAAACATGTATTTTTTAATTCGAACATAGAACAGTTTCCTTTGTTGTAGCTAGAGCGTTCATTTTCAACCGGTATATTGACGATTTTCAGGAGAAAACAGACACGATGAGGAAACAGAAACTAAATCGTTCAGTTGCGATGTATGCGGCAATCAATTTGATATACTTAGCAAACTGAAGCGGCACATGAAAATACACACTGGAGAAAAGCCGTTTAAATGTGATGTCTGTGATTACCGAAGTTTAAGAAAATGTGACGTGACTAAGCACATGTTAAAACACACCGGAGAGAAGCCGTATAAATGCGATTACTGCGACTTCAAAAGTTCACAACGCAAAACAGTAGTTATTCATACAAGATTACACACTGGAGAACGGCCGTATAAATGTAACGTTTGTGACTGCCAATTTAAAGACTATCCTTTATTAAAGAGGCATTTAGGAAAGCATCCTGGAGAAACAAAAACAGGGGCGAAACTCCCAGGAAAAACTACAAGAGCAAAAGTGTATAAATGTGACGCTTGTGATTACCAGGGCACATGTGACAGTCGTTTAAGGAGACACCTTAGAATACACACGGACGAAAAGCCACATAGATGTGATGTTTGCGACTACAGTTGCAGGGAAAGTGTGCAAATGAAATGTCATCAGAGAATTCACACGGGAGAAAAGCCGTATAAATGTGATGTTTGTGATTTCCAGTGCACTTACGGCAGTAATTTAAGAAATCACAAGAAAACGCACTTAAGGGTGAAGACGTACAAATGTAAATTTTGCAATTACCAGTGTTCAAAAAGAGATGTATTGAAAAGCCATAAAATTTCGCATATGGGACTCACCTTGAAGCCGAATAAATGCGATGTTTGCGGGTACCAGTGCAGAGATAAGCATAATTTAAAGAGGCATAAAACAGTGCATACAGGTGAGAAGCCTTACAAATGCGAAATCTGTGACTATCATTCTAGTGATCTCGGAAATTTAAAGAGACACACAAGAACGATTCATAGACCAAAGTCAGAGCCAACTTTCATATGAACTTTATAAGAAGAAACATCCATCAAGGTTGCGGTTTTCGGAGCTGAAGTTCAGAAGAAATAAACAAGTCTTTTTAATCAACAACTTTTGTATTATTTACATCAAAGCTAAAAAACCCAGTGGTGCTACTTGAGCGCTGCTCTGCCGTAGAACAGTTCCCGAGAATATCCGATTTAAAAAGCACCATTATAATAGCTACAAATACAGATCTTTATTAATAACGGTAAGTTACAGGTCAATGAGGTATTATGCAATAAAAAATAAAAAAAATGTAATAATACCTAACTTGAAAAAACATGTCTTTAGTTATTCTAAGTGTAATTTTCAAAGTCAAATTTAACATGACAAAAATAATATGTCATAATGATAATAAAAAAGTATAATTCAATAATTAAACGTTCAATATAAATTAAATATGAAAAATAATAATTTTAATCAATAACATCCTTGTTATTTTAAATACAAAAACTCAACTACAGTGTAGAAGGCCTGCTGGACTAGCCACTTTTAACCTGGCCTTAAACGAGGGTAATGAAGTGGCTTGTGTGATTCCGTCTGGGAGTTTATTGTAAATGTTCGGGCCGCACACATTGTCGACCGTTTACTCTTTGTGAGTAGGCATACATACATCGTCATGACGTGTATCCTCGAAGTGGTGTTTCCGAGTATGGACTGTGAAATGCAATTCACAGTCTAAACTCGTTCACCCACTGTTACGGACTCCTTCGCGGCTGGCCACAAAACGACCATAACTTTAGATTTGACACTGACTTGGACTTGAGACTGGAAAATGAGCAAATGGAGAGGCTTCTTTTCTAAATAAAATAATTATCTTTTATTGACTCAGACTTTCATCGATGAGTATCCCTACCTGCATAATGGGTAACAAAGAAACAGACCAGATACAACATTCCTGTACGGAATCAGAACCCGCGCCCTCTGGATTAAGTAGTATAGGTCGAAGTCATGATAAACTAACGAATTATGAATTCCCGTTGGTTATTTATACAAAGATATGTGATGAAAACACTAAAAGAAATTGTTTGTAACATTTTAATAGTTTCTTTTTAAAAATAAATATACAAATCGGATTATTTCTAATTCGGTTTCGGGCCTTTTCGTGTTTGACATCTGAAAACATTAAATCTGTAACAATGAAGATGCTAATCATAGTCTTAATACCATTACGTTCAAATGATCTTCACAACAAAACAAACGCTGCTCAGGCTTGCACTCCAGCCAGACTCCACATTACTTCCTTGCACCACTTCCATTTTAAGAGTTCTCATGAATAGAAACAATTTTTGTCGGCAAATTTAGTGTCATTTTTACTAAATGGTAAAAAGGATCTAATACGATATTTACTGGGTCTATTCATAAATAGTGTTAATAATCTTTGTCGTATCCTAAGAAGAGTTCAGATTTAGTTCATACATAAATATCGAATCAAAATAATGTAAATTTTGGCCGTTGTTGTTGATGCAGTCAGACTTCAAACGTCAAACCAGAACAAAGGCTTTGTTCTTTTTTTAATAGTCAGGTAAAGCGGTTCTTACTAGTCGTGCGTGCGCAAGCGGTGAATACGTGAAGCGCAAATAAAAATGACGTCTAATTTAAAATGTGCTAATTGTAATATAGTGATTGACGAAATGCTTGCGTACATCCAAAATAAGTTATCCATTATGGATGAAGATAGTTTAGTAAGAATATGTGTATCGGCATTTACTGTGAAGCAAATTGAAATTTTCAAGTCGTTACTGTTTGAATCTCTGCCATCGGAAAAACGTAAAGTGGCCCGGAAGGTACAAGGAAAGGAAAATCGTGACTTGAATGATAATATCAATTTGTTCAAGATTACCGAACCGGATATAATTCCGATCTTTGTAGCTCGCGACTTGGAGAAGTTACCACCAATTACATTCGATCATCTGGATGTCACAAAACTTCTTAAGGACATAGCCCTTCTACAAAATGAAGTAAAGGTGATGAAATCATCGTTTGCTACCTTACAGCAGCTGGAAGACGTCAAGCTTGGCTTGTCTAACAAGAAAAGCGAGTCATTACCAAAGTCACCGTGTAATTTAAATATGAGAAGAGGTGCCTTTCATGCCAGTGAACTAGTGAAAACGTCGTGTTTGTTTAATACGTCACTAGAACTGAGTAATACCCAAGATATTCAACTGTCCCCAGAGTACCTCAATAACAGTGAATTAGCAAACTTTAATAAATTAAAACTTTTTGTTATTTCTCCAAAACTGTTTACCGCCGCGCTGGAGGACGTCTTTAAAACACTAGACTGGAGTGGACGAGGCATAAACGTAAACGGAGAGTACATTTCACATCTTCGCTTTGCCGATGACATCGTCATAATGGCGGAATCGCTGCAGGAACTAGAGGAAATGATGCGCGGCCTTGGCGATTCTTCGAGACGAGTGGGCCTGCGGATGAATTTGGATAAGACTAAGGTCATGTCCAACTGTCACGTCATCCAAGGGCCAATAACCGTCGACAATGTCAGCATCGAAGTTGTTCAAAAATATGTTTATCTGGGTCAAGTCATACAGCTGGATAAAAACAACTTCGACGCCGAGGCTGACAGAAGAATATGCTTGGGTTGGGCAGCATTCGGAAAGTTGCGTCACATATTTACGTCGTCAATACCGCAGTGCTTAAAGGCTAAGATGTTCAACCAGTGCGTCCTTCCTGTGATGACGTATGGCGCTGAGACGTGGTCTCTTACAAAGGGTCTGATCCACCGGTTTAAGGTCGCTCAGCGAGCTATGGAGCGGGCTATGCTTGGGGTATCTCTGATGGATAGAATCCGAAATGAGGAGATCCGTCGGAGATCTAAAGTAACCGACATAGCCTGCAGAATCAGTAAGTTGAAGTGGCAGTGGGCAGGCCATATTTGTCGCCGACATGATGGCCGTTGGGGCCGAAAGGCTTTAGAATGGAGACCACGTACAGCAAAGCGTAGTGTAGGACGACCTCGTGCCCGCTGGACCGACGACCTGAAAGACGTTGCGGGGGGCGGCTGGATGAGGAGGACGGAGGACCGACATGAGTGGCGAAATTTGGGAAGGGCCTATGTCCAGCAGTGGACGAACACGGGCTGATGGATGGATGGAATAAAAGTAAAATGGTTCAAGCTCTTCTGGGGGTAGATTGCGAGGCGACGACGTCGTCGGAGGTGGTCGAGAGCGCCGGGTCTGAATCATCGCGGTATGCACGAGCACTGAGCGTGGATATCGAGCGCACGGCAGAAGCCGCTGCCCTCTCTCGCCCCGCGTCCATCGCCACCCCCTGCACTGCGAACAATGTGCTAACTAACGGTACAGGATGTAATCGGAAGCGGTTTTCTGATGTTTTGATTGAGAAAAACCATGAAAAATCTGTCTCAGATTATTAATGGACTACAGTAGAGAGGAAACGAAGGTCTAAAATGAAATATCGTTGTCTAGGACAAATGGGTGCTGCGACAGAAACAGTTAATGGGTTTAGAGCTGCCGAGAAAAAAGTTCCTATTTTTATAACAAACATACAGAAGGGCACTAAGGAAATTGTTATAACTAATTACATACATACGAAAACTCGGGAAAATATTAAATTGGAGAAAATCTCAATGAAAACAGATAGCGGTCACGATGCATACAAATTCTACGTCTCTGAACTTAAACTTTCAACGTTTTTAGACGAAAATTTATGGCCCAAAGGAATCATCTTCCGGCGTTTTGTGCATTCCAAGTACAAGACTCTGCCTGAAGATGGCTTAGGCAACGGTGTAATCAAGCAAAATGTCTGTTTGTCAGTTTTAACTGCAAGAGTGTTAAAAGGTCAGTAGATAGTGTAAGAGAGCTTTGTCAATGTGCCGACATTGTAGCTCTTAAAGAAACTTGATTACTGCCCCAGGAACTGTCATACTTGAATACAGTGCATGATGACTTCGGCTATACGAGTCGAGTCAGGAATGCTCTGTGGAAGACCATACGGGGGAGTAGCACTCTTATGGCGGAAAAGTATTTTTCAAAATGTGTCGGTTGTACAATGTGTTAACACCCGTATCTGTGGAATAAAGATAGTGTTACACGATATGTCTATATTAGTGATGAGTGTCTACATGCCAACAGATTCAGTGAGTAACTTGCAGGAATTCACGGACTGCCTCAGTGCGGTGAGTGCTATAATTGATAACTCGGATACAGAGTGCGTGTATTCATTGGGTGATTTTAACGCTCATCCGCCGTGTCTCTTTTTTAATGAGCTAGTCTTTCTGTATCGAACAAAAATGGATCTGCGCTGATGTTGACTTTTTATGTATAAATTCGAATACATTTACTTTTGTGAGTGATGCTAATGGCTCGAAACGGTGGCTAGACCATTGTGTTCTAACTGAGTCTGCGATGAGTACTGTTAGTAATGTGCACGTAATGTATGATGTTCTATGGTCAGACCACTTTCCTATTGTTCTCGAATGTAACCTGCAATTTGTACCACGAAAGATAAATAATTTTACCTTGGTAAATAATCATGTAATTTGGGGGAAAAGAAATAATGAACAGATTGAATTGTACAGTAAATTATGTCATGAGAAATTAAAACACATAGATTTTCCTGATAAATTTAGATTTTGTGCTGACAGTATTTGTAATGATGAGAGGCATGTATCTGTATTAGATAAATTATATGAGGATATTGTATAAGCCATTTCAGATTCTGCTATACTGAGTACTAGAGAATCTAACCGTAAAAAGAAAATTGCTGGTTGGAATAAGCATGTAGCTCAGGCTCACGGGGAGGCAAGGTCTTTTTTTTGTTAACTGGCTGTGGCACGGTAAGCCTGCATCGGGTCCAAAATATGAAGAGATGGTTCAATCGCGTAAACTGTTCAAATCTAGATTGAAGTGGTGTCAAAATCACGAGGAGCAAATAAAAATGGACATCCTCGCTGAGAACCACTCCAATTGTGACTTTAAAACATTTTGGAAAAACACAAAAAATCTGAATGCGAAGCCGGGCCTCCCCGTAAGTGTAGATTGGGTAAGTGATGCCAAAGATATAGCTAATGTTTTCAAAACCCATTTTGTTGTGAAGTCCAATACGGGGCCGATATCACAAGGATCGTCCGGTGCTGAGACGCATCATGTGCCAAGTGTCCGATTTTCTGCTAAAAGTGTTGACAAAGTCATAAAAGCAATGTCAAAAGGCAAGTCACCCGGACATGATGGTCTCAGTATCGAGCACCTACGTTATGCAGGTCCTCATGTGTCAAGATTGTTGGCCTTATTGTTCAATTTGTGTGTAAGTCGTAGTAGTAAGTAGTGTACCTACCGAAAAATCTGATGAAAACAATTGTGGTCCCCATAATTAAAAACAAAACTGGAGATGTGAGTGACAAAACTAACTACAGACCTATATCTTTGGCAACTGTATTTGCAAAGGTGCTTGACAGCCTTCTGCATGCACAGATTAAACAGCATTTTATAGCGCATGATAATCAGTTCGGTTTTCGCAACGGATTATCGACAGATAATGCCATACTGTGTCTCAAGCAGGCTGTTAAATATTACACTGAGCGCAAAACGCCGGCACATGCATGTTTCCTTGACCTGTCGAAGGCTTTTGACCTGGTTTCCTATAAAATCCTATGGCAAAAACTTGAAAAGATCAACACACCACATGAGATTACGGCTATACTAAAGTATTGGTATGGAAATCAGGTCAATGGCGTCCGATGGGGAGGCGCGTTATCTGAGCCGTACGGCTAATTACATTCTTAAACTTGAAAACTACGCCAAAGGAGTGGAGCAGGAGCCTGGTCATTTTGTTCTTCAAAAAGGGAACAAAATCTTACTTAAGAACTATAGACCAATTGCGCTCCTGAGCCACACGTACAGGCTGTTCTCAAGAGTTATCACGAATCAAATCAAATCTCGCCCAACGATTCGACGACTTCCAACCTCCAGAGCAAGCTAGGTTTCGAAAAAGCTACAACACCGTGGACCACGTTCACACGCTAAGGCAAGTTACACAGAAAACTCAAGAGTATAATCAGCCCTTATGTCTAGCGTTTGTGGGCTACGAGAAAGCCTTCGACTCCATCGAAAATTGGTCTTTTCTGCAGTCCTTGCAGCGATGCCAAGTTGACTGGCGTTACATGGAGTTGTTGAAATGTCTGTATGACTCCGCTACGATGTCCGTCCAAGTACGGGGTGTACGAATAAGACCGATACATCTTCAGCGCGGCGTAAGACAGGGAGATGATATTTCTCCAAAACTGTTTACCGCCCCGCTGGAGGACGTCTTTAAAACACTAGACTGGAATGAACGAGGCATAAACGTAAACGAAGAGTACATTTCACATCTTCGCTTTGCCGATGACATCGTGATAATGGCGGAATCGCTGCAGGAACTGGAGGAAATGGTGCGCGGCCTTAGCGATTCTTAGAGGCGAGTGGGCCTTCGGATGAATTTGGATAAGACTAAGGTCATGTCCAACTGTCACGTCATCCAAGGGCCACTAACCGTCGATAATGTCAGCATCGAAGTTGTTCAAAAATATGTTTTTCTGGGTCAAGTCATACAGCGGGATAAAAACAACTTCGACGCCGAGGCTGACAGAAGAATTTGCTTGGGTTGGGCAGTATTCAGAAAGTTGTCAATACCGCAGTGCTCAAAGGCTTTGTACAACCAGTGCGTCCTTCTTGTGATGACGTATGGCGCTGAGACGTGGTCTCTTACAAAGGGCCTGATCCACCGATTTAAGGTATGGAGCGGGCTATGCTTGGGGTATCTCTGATGGATAGAATCCGAAATGAGGAGATCCGTCGGGAAACCGAAAGTAACCGACATAGCCTGCAGAATCAGTAAGTTGAAGTGGCAGTGGGCAGGCCATATTTGTCGCCGACATGATGGCCGTTGGGGCCGAAAGGCTTTAGAATGGAGACCACGTACAGCGAAGCGTAGTGTAGGCCGACCTCGTGCCCGCTGGACCGACGACCTGAAGGACGTTGCGGGGGGCGGCTGTATGAGGAGGACGGAGGACCGACATGCGTGGCGAAATTCGGGAAAGGCCTATGTCCAGCAGTGGACGAACACGGGCTGATGGATGGATGGATGGATGGATGATAGATTATGTAAGTAGGTATATATTCATAGAAGTAACTAAAATATTAAAACTTTAAAACTGCGTTACTAACTTTAGATTTAATAAGAAGAAATTTGTTATGCGAGTATTTAAATATTTCTTAAGTTTAAATCTTTGACTTTATAAATTTTGTTTTTATATACTAATTAAATAACAATTTCTTAATAAAATTATAAGGCATTTCTTCGAGTTGTCTGGTAATTTATTAAAAATCTTTATTACATAATTTGTGTTTCTTCGAGAAAATTTAGTTTGTGGAGTTACTAGTATGTTAGGGTATTTGTTGGTTAGACTCCAAGAATTCGCCAAAAACCTTAATAGTAGATTGTAATTACAAGGGAGATGTCGCTCGCTCGTGTGCCTAAATATCTCGCGTGCAATTGATCACTTACACCCGTGTGTAACATCTCCTTTTCATCACTAATGCGAGGGAATGAAAAAAAAAACTTACAAAATTTACTGTTTTCAACAAGATATTTTACTGCCGCCATTTTCTTTTCATGTGACCTTTTTTTGTGCTATCGTGTGGCCATTGTTTTAAAAATAAAACTAGTTAAGTTATTGTGTAAACTCATAAACGTCTGCTTAACATTTTATTTAGCACATTTACCTATTACATGCAAGTCACATTTTTCCATAATAATATAAATAAAATACAGAATAACAAAATAAAAAGGAAATAGGCAGAAAAGATATTTTCCATTGTCATTTAGCAGTGGCGTGCACAGGATTTTTAAATAGGGTAGGCACAAAACTGTCCTTATGTTCTTTGCACGTATTGTAGCGAGAATTACGATAAATAACGATATAACTACCACAGGTGTCTTTCTCTTTTGTCCAAGCTCATTGGCAAAAAACCTCTAACCCTACTATCAAAATTGCATCTCCGACTACCTAAGCACGAATTCACTATTTAAAAACGTGTGGCGCCATCTAGTAGCAAGTAGGGCAAGTAATCATGACAACGTGGTTGCTTCGCACAGGCGTTGCGTATTTTAATGAGAATGTGTGCGTGTTTAGCGCGAGCTACTGACGTCATGGGAGTATATTTACAGATGCACACATAGAGAATTGCCTTAGAATTTTAGTTATGTGTGTTGCCACGGTAGCGCGAGCGCTGCGGAGCAGGCATGTGGGTATCTCAAAGAAAGGGTGAAGCTTACCTGATTATAATATTGACATAGGTGTGTGTACCTTCCTATATTTAAAAAGAGAGTAGTCTAGTTAGCTAAGCCATGCCCAGGGTAGCCATTGTGTATTTGCCTCTATGAGATGCACGCCACTGTTATTTAGCGAGACGAGTGACTTACTAGGTAGTTAGTGACTGTAAGGGACACTCGTTCGATTTTCAAATTTACTTACCTCCCTGGGTTTGTAAATCGAATTTAGCTCACGCATATTGAATCAGATACAACTTACTTTCAGAGAATTAGTGATGAAAGTCTATTTGAAAGTCGCCAGCTCCTTTTACGGTACTAAAAATTCTAGTTCCTCTCGTATTCACGGTAAACTTACATATATCTTATCACCTTAGTTCTGAACTGTAGTATTGACCGTAGTACTAAGGTGATAAGATATATGTAAGTTTACCGTAGAACGCACTACACACGCCACTCAGCGATGCCAGATCTACTGATTTTTCCAGAATTCTACTGATCTACTGATTTCAACTGAAATTCTACTGTTTTTTTTTAAATGATAGCTTTACTCACTTTTAAACATAACATTAACAATATAAAAAACCTGCGTGATATGAAACCCAAAATTATGATGGTTAGGTTGGCACTGCAAAATTGACATCGTAAAATGAACTTAAAGTCATGGAACACAGTTCAATATTGAAATTCAAATCTTGCTCTACAGACAGCGAAATAAACCGGTTTGACACAACCCCGCTAAGATGAACGATTGCAACTTGGCGGGAAATAGGGAATTTGTTTTGTTTTCTTGTTCAAGAGAGTTGACTGTGGTTGGGTTCAGTGTAGTTTTTGTTTATTGTATTTTAAAATGTCCACCGAAGTAATTTCTGGAATACTGCATACCAAAAATAAATGAAAAAAATCAAATTGCTATAGTTTTAATATAGGTAAGCACTGAAATGTTGAAAAAGCTTAACAGTAAAATGAATAATTAATATAATAAAATTGAATGTTATATTAATGCTCAACATTGTTTTATTGAACAAAATTGCATCTACTGATTTTTTTTTAAATTTCCCCATAGGTACATCTCCTGATTTTTTCTAGCCGCATCCTGTGATTTTTTTAAATGGACCTGGCAACACTGACGCCACTGCAGTTCAAGCACCTACATAAGGCACGCGTGAATTAGCTGTTACTTGTTACTTGCACATTATTTTATATAGGTACCTACCTATTTTTGACCTGTATTTCAGAATGATTCAGGGAGCCGTTTTCCAGGTTAGATGGCAGTGTCTAAGGAATTAAGAAGTTACTCTTTAAGTGCTGCTGGGAACCAATAATCGTAGTCATTGCACTGATTCTAGTTTTAAACAGATAATTTCGACAAGTAAAGTCAGTTTCGTAAAAGGTTTCTAAGGGCAGATCCAGAGGTTAGCACAGGGACACGTGCCCCCCCCTTCCTCCTCCTCCCCCAGACGGTACAAATAAAACAAGGAGCTGGGAGTTTAACAATACCGCTTTAATAATGTTAGTTTCTTTTTGTGTCATGCTTTTAATTATATTTGTAGCATTTTTGGCCTACCGGTAGGACTAAAAGATATATTCCAACTATGCGGGACACTATATCTATACCTATTTTACCTTTGTGCCCCACCCAAAAAAAACCTGGATCCGCCCTTGAAGGTTTCCAAGTCCAAAATCATCATAGCCAGATGTATCAGTGTCAAAACAGGTGTCCAGATAGTCGGCGGTGTCAGGTCGTATTAATATAAACTTATCCAAGATTTTTTATAAAAACATACACAGCAAAGGATACTATACACCGTGGAGTGGCCTCTACGCGTGGTGCCGCGCCTATCCGCGCCACTGCTACCAGCCGTGGTACTCGCCGTGGGATCAAACGTGGGATTTATGTATTTATACAGAGTAAGTAAATTTAAAGTGTTTTTAATGTCAGGAATTTGACAGCCTTTATCTCGTAAGGGGCTGGAGTTAAGCTCTGGAGTTAGACTAATATTGATGGATGTTGATGATAGTTTTTCGGCTAAATTTTGATTACCCATATTATTCAAGGCAATGGACCCCAAATGGACGGATTCGAAAATATGGGGGGTGGGGAACGTAAAATTTTTTGACGAGGCAACCGGATGGCTATGCGGTTGCTTTGAAGTTTATACCCTATTTGTATAATTAAATTTTTTTGCCATCCGATACACGCGGGCCGTAAACGCAATTATGAATTTTGAAAAAAAAAGATATGAGGCACCCGCTTTAAACTTGGTGAGCTTATTAGCTTATTTATTGGTAAAACCATATGTTGTAAAAAAATGCCGTCCGATCCTGCTGGGCAGTTTCTGAGAAACAACCCTTCAAAGTCGCTAAAACCCTGTTTTACTAACACTTTAAACAAAAATTGAAAAAAAAAATAGTTGAAATTGTTAAAATCGGATGGCATTCAAAATTTAAGCTCTCATGAGTGCAGGAAATTGTGTGTATCAATGTCATCCGGTTTTGATGAAATTCACCCCCATTTTCGCCACCCCCAAATATCGTGTCATATGCTGCACGTAATTCTTGAAACTTACCGATAATTAATCAAATGCATTTTATCAAAACCGGATGGCATTGATACACACAATTCCTTGCACTTATGAGAGCTGAAATTTCGATTGTCATTCGATTTAAACTATTATTTTTCGATTTTTGTTTAAGTGTTGGAAAAACTGGGATTTTGGCGTCTTTGAAGGGTTTTTCTCAGAAACTGTCCAGCAGGATCGGGTGGCATTTTTTTACAATTTAAGGTGGTAACAATAAATAAGCTCACCAAGTTTGAAGCGGTTGCCTACCATCTTTTGTTTTTTTTTTTTTTTCAAAATTCATTATTGCGAAAACGGCCCGCGTGTTTCGGATGGCAAACAATGTTTATTGTATAAATAGGGTATAAACTTCAAAGCAACCACATTGCCATCCGGTTGCCTCCTCTTACGTTTTGTCCCCCCCCCCCCTCCCATATTTCCGAATCCGTCCATTTGGGGTCCATTCGGATGGTACGGGGGGTTTCGGTATCACTTCAATACTCAGATTACCAGTCGCCATTCGGTTGCCTCTCCGGTTCAAATTTTACGTGCCATTGCCTTGAATATATCTTCGGAACTGATGATATTAGAGTACCCGTATTTGGACTAGAACGGTGTTAAAAGTACATTCCGACCGATGACAGTTTTTGACATTTGACAGCTGTCAATGTATGACATTTGCAAAAAGTCGTCTAATTCGCTTGAAACTCGTTTTCCACGCGTATTTCAACTTGCTTTTTATAGAAACGATGATGGTTTTTACTCCTGATGATGACCGACTGCTTGAATGTCGTGTCGTTTAATAAATAGTTACAATTCGATTTCTGTTTTCACACGTTTTATAAATCGCAAACCACTCACCTGTCAAGAAAATGAAAAAGTTTCAACAACGTTAGCAGCCCGCGCACCACTAGTTTTTAGGGTTCCGTAGTCCGACACGAAACCCTTATAGTTTCGCCATGTCCGTCTGTCCACGGCTTAGCGCAGAGACTATCAATACTAGAAAGCTGTAATTTGGCATGAATATAAATATTTATCACGCCGACAAAACGGTAACACAAAATCTCGAAAAAAAATTTTTAATGGTACCTCTCATGCACGTAAACTGGGGAAGAATTTTTTTTCTCGTCTATCCCATAGTGTGGGGTATCGTTGGATAGGCCGTTTAAAAACATTGTGGGTGTGTGAAAACCGTTTTTCGATTTAGAGATCCGTTGGCGAAATATTCACAGAAGTAGTATATATAATGAATTTAAAAGAAAAACTATCACAGCTTAGTAGACTTTACTGGTTTACGAGTACAGGTCGCGCCAAACTTTTGGGACCAGAAGTTTGGCGCGGTCTGTATTAGTAGACCAACTTATATGTACCGGGCAACTACGGAACCCTGCATTGCGCGTGGCCCGACACGCACTTGGCTAGTTTTTTTTATAGTTTTAAGGTTAACTTAGTTACATATAATATATATTTAATTATTATTTGTTTTTTGTAGTACCTTCTCGATTCTTTTGTGGAGAAACCATGGTTCTAAGTTCTACCAGAAGAAGAACCGTTGGAGACTCCGCTTCACCCGAAGAAAAGGCGCCACTGGCAACCGAGCTCTACCAAAATGGAGATCCCGACTTCTTCTGTGTAAGTTTACATTTTGTAAAATAATTAAATCACCGTACTTAGCATCCGCTTTGTATGTGCATTTTATTAAATTATAATACTCTAACTTAAGTATATTATATTTTAAAGGTATGTAATGTTTTTTTATATTACAGCGCAGAATCACGTAGTATGGCTTCAGATACTTTAGTTACGACTCCCACTTGCCGTGTAAGTTTATATTTTATGAAGTACCGAATAACAGGTCCTATTCTGAAGGCTTTAATTTTAGTTTTAGTGCTGTCAAAACTTAAAATTTTAAGTAATATAGCTTCTGTTATCAACACTAAAGAACTATTTTTGAACGGAGAAAATTTAGTTTTGACAACACAAAAACTAAAATTAAAGCCTTCAGAATGTTTAAAAGTAGATAAACAAAAAAAAAATCTTTTATTACTGCGCAG
This sequence comes from Ypsolopha scabrella, assembly GCA_910592155.1. Lineage (NCBI taxonomy): Eukaryota > Metazoa > Arthropoda > Insecta > Lepidoptera > Ypsolophidae > Ypsolopha > Ypsolopha scabrella. The sequence continues at coordinate 3,163,276 of OU342989.1, read as the reverse complement.
AATCAAGCAGTGTTGTGTTAGGATTACAAAGTTCGGCTATGACTCCCACTTCAGTTTGTAATAAATCTGTGCTTCAGCCGTGTAAGCACATCTGTTATTGTAATGTAACTAATTACATTAGTTATAATTTTATGAAAAAATATTTTTAAAGTATGAAAACTAAAATTCAGTTATTTATATTACAGCGCAGAATCAAGTTGTCAATTGGAAGAGGTCCCGGCTCCTACGATGTAAGTAAAACTTACATTTTCTACATTTTTCCATGTTTTCTGTGTAGTAACCACTGATCTATATATAATAATATTATTAGATGTATATGGTAGTAACACATATATTTGTATCAGGTTTGTGGAACAATGGATTGGCCGATCAACCCCCACCGTGGGGTCCACCGATCGGGCCCACGTAAAGCCTAGTCATCGGGCCCAGGTGCACAAACCACGACCGCCACCACACCAAATCGACGGCATAGTCAATTATGGTACTTCATATTTATTATTTGTTTAATCTTCATGACGTGTTATTTTGTGCGTTTGAAACGACACGCTTATATAGGTATTAGCTTCACCTGTGTAACTATCAAATGGACTGACAAACTTAGTATGTAATCAAGTCTAGGAAGTTAATTTTAAACTACTTCTAATTGTCGTATCGATTTGAAACTTTGCACGTAATAGGGAACGCAATATAATATATAATATATATAATAGTTTTATTCCTAGATTTCTCTATTTTATGTAGGTGTATAATTAAATTTTTGTAGCCCAACCTAAATATTTTTGTATGTGTTTACCTTATTAGTATATACATATTATTCTATTTTATTTTTTTATTCTAAAGATATTTATTGTAAAGATTAACTTGGACTTGTAGAAAGTATACTTTATGTATATATTTTACAAAATAAATATTTTGATTTGATTTGATTTGCACTTTATTTCTGGGGACGCCATTAATTAATTACCTTAATATTTTTTTATATAATTTTATTATGTTGTTACAGTTAGTGAAAATAAAGACGACAGTCAAGAGAACAAACTCGCAGACCATATTTTTAACAACTTCTTCCCAAACAGGGTTGAGCAAATTTTCTCTGATGTCGTGCAAGATCGCTCCCCTTCACCTGCTCTATTTCCCGCGGCTGAAGGATCACCAGCGCCTTACCAACCAGCCGCTGTGCCATCGTCACCTGATGTGGCCACAGAAGCATCTACGGAGATGCCAAGGTCTCTCTTTGAATTTGACTGGAGGGCTTATTTCATATTTATTTATTTGCAAACATGTAAATTACAAAGGTGATCAATAGTGTATACATATAGAACATGTTACCCTGTCAGGGCGCAGCAATTACATTTTTAATTTTAAATTGAATGTATACATAATTAAATAAAGTACATATTTTATATTTGATTTTACATGTCAGAACACAACAATTACATTTATATTTTATGATAAAACATATTACAAGTATTTTGATTTGGTAGACTATGAATTTAAAAATAAAAAATAATTGTAAATAACATAAAAGTGTATGCAAGATCAGCGAAATTGAGGAAACTTTAATAAAATTTTATGAAATTATATAGGTTGTCCATTAGATAGTCATTGAGTAATAGCAATTGTTGACTAGTAATTGCTTAAGCTTTTTTGTAAAGGAGTTTGATGATTCTTCTTTTTTGATGTAGTCCGGTAATTTATTGTAAATGATTATGGATCGATAGTTAGGGCCATTCTGAAACATGGTTAGGTAAGGTCTAGGTAAAGCTAATTTGTTTTTTCGACGCGTATTTCTGTCGTTTATCTCGTTTACTTGTCTGTATAAGTGCATATGTTTTTTTACAAATAAAGCTGTTTCTAGTATATAGATTGCTGGTAGTGCTAACAGTTTATACTCTATAAAATATGGTCTGCAACTTTTACAGCTACAGCTTTTCCCAACCCTCCACTAAAGCCGAATGAGCGAAGGGAAAAGTTCTCCAGTGATAGAGTTGGCCCCACATGAGAATTTCAATCTGCTTACGATGCTTTTGTGGTCATTTGTGATCAGGATATAGACAAACAGGTATCCGCAAATGTTAGCAGAGAGCCGTAAGATAGTGCATTTGGTGAGAACAGCAGGGTGTTATTCTGCAAGGATACGAATGTTGATGAGTTGTATGTGTTTTTTGCCATTATTTTGGCAACTGGCATTTGCATTAAAACCGACATGAGTGAGTACTGGAACACTCAACATGATATTTTTGGAAACCCTGGATTTGCCAGGTGTATGTCGTACAATCGGTTCCAGGTACTGAGTCGGTGTTTGCATTTTGCAAACAACGACACAGGGAGCGTATTTTTGAATCATTCGAATTTCAATTCGCATACGAATCCGCATGATTCGCATACGAATACAATACTAATTTTAAGTTTTCGTATGCGAATCATGCGGATTCATATGCGAATTGAAATTCGAATGATTCAAAAATACACTCCCAGATTTGCGCCATCTTTCTCGGCCGGAGGCCAAATTATTTAAAATAGCCCCAATTGTAGAGCACCTGAACACTAAGTAACAGGAGCTATTTTCACGCATAAGTAGGCTTTATTAGTTAACGAGTAATAGTCCAACTTGTAAAATGTACTTGTAGAAGTGACGGGCAACTAACGGAACCCTACACTTCGCGTGGCCCAACACGCACTAGGCCAGTTTTTTCTACCTCTTCATATTTTTACTGTGAGGATTTTCATTTCATATTTACAAAGAGACTGATTCACGAAGAAGGTTTAAAAATATAATTTTTATTTATGCCTCGGGTGACAGGAGGGCGGGGTCATACCTCGGACAAAGACTTAGTCTCGCCATCCAACGAGGTAATGCCGCCAGTCTTCTTGGCTCTCTGCCCGGTGGCATCGATTTGGACAAAAATTTGTACCTTTTGTAGTTTAGTTTTAGATTAAATAGTTTTTAGTGTTTTATATGATTGAAGTTTTAAGTATTAAACTTTTAAGTATTATTTATGAGAAAACAATGATTTTCGTTAAATATAATAATAAAAAGCTCCATTATATTTTCATGTCAAATCTCAAGTCTTTATCTTTAACGGTTCAAAACTTATTATCTTTAAGATTAAAAAAAAATTCTCTTCTACGTGGTTAAAATGTTATACCATCAAGTAGAGAATTTTTATTTATTAAGTACAAATTAGCAAATGTTTTGATTATGATACATGTTTGTATGTTGAACCCTTAAACGCATGAGGTTTCATACTTGCATGAAATTGAAAACAGTTATGGAAATATCACATGCATATCTAAAAAACATGAAAAAAAAAATGTTGGATAGAAAGGGGGATTTTACACATGAAAACAAATAAAAAGTAAAACATTTTTGCAATAAAATTTTAATTTTTGAATTTTTCTTTTTTTCTATTATTATTTATGAGTACATAAAGCTGAACTCTTTTTGACTTTAATATCAAAAAACAAAAAAATATAAACAAGCAGAATATTTATTGGATTTTTTTTTCAAAAACTTTCTTTAACAATTTTTCCCGCCAAAATGCGAGAAAATACAAAAAAACAAAGAAAAATAAATCTTAGAATTTTAAAGTAAAAAAAAATGAAATCTGTTGCCAAATTTTTAGCTAATATAATCATATAATTTTAATTTTTAAAATAAAATTATGTATATAATAAATAAAAAACCTTTGTATCGTTTTCGATACAAGATGCATTTAAGGGTTAACTTAAATTTAAAAGGGTTATGTATACTATAATGATATTCTGTTATAGTTATGATATTAATTGTAATAAATAAATGTGTGATAAGTTTCAAACAATGTTAGAATTTATAAAAATTAAGCTTTTGTTTTTAAAAATCTAAGTTAGACTGAAATAAGTAAATCACAAGTAAGTAGGTACTTACTTAATAGTAAGCATTTTTATTAAAAAAATAATATGTTTACTATTTTTTTTATTGGCAGTAACCTTAAAGTCTAAATTGTCATAGATGATATAATTGATGAATATACAAAGGCAACTTTTGTTACGTAGTACGTTCATACTGTAGACTAAGTGGTCATTCACCAAGGTTCCAAAGTGTGCCAACGCATATTTAAATATTAAATTTTACTGCGGAAACGACAGAGTAGTATACTCACTAGAAAAAAAAAACTGAAAAGCATTTTTTTTCTGCTATGGCTAACTAATTACCTAATGCGCCGCGCCGCCGTCGCGAAATTCCACAAATAAAAAAAAACAATTGAGCAGGATACCTATGTTTTTTTTTTCAATTTTTGGCCTGTCAAGAAAAACCCTTTTTTACATTGTTTATTATTGGCACGCGGGAATTTGATGAAAGCATTTGAAGTACCAATTTCTTTCAACCCAAAGAGTCAGAGAAAAATGTCCGATCCCAAGGGTTTCTTGAACTCTCTGCCCAGGCCAAACCTTTGGACCTAGAAAGCTCAAATTTTGCGCAGAGATTTGCGCAGACAAGGAATAAGATCGGATTTCCCGATCTCCCCGTGGGAACGGGAACTGTGGTGAATAAAATTGCATTGTGTGAAATGAAAAAAAGGTAAAGGGGCACCGAGAGAAGCATTGCCCTCATAGACAAAGCTCAGCAGACGCCTAATAACAGGTGACCGATTTCTGTCAACACATGCGACAAATACGTCTAATATAAGATGACTTTAATTTATCCAGCCAAATTCTTACCGAAGACTCGGTAAGTGCTCGGTAACAAGGTTCGATGACCTTTTTTCGTGTTCCTTACAAACGCAAGCCCAGCCCCGAGTCAATTACTATGGGACGTCAAGATTTTATTTTGCGAAATCAGCAAAAAGTGTTATCGATCAAGCCAAGCGTCCAGTATGAGTTTGGCTGTATAATTTAAAGTCACCTTATATGGACCGCCACTCGAAAATTTCGAATCAGTTTCGACCACTTCCATAAGCTGTGAACATTAAACACTAACACTTTTTAATTTAAAAATTGTGAAATTGAACTTTTAATGGCCCGTTGCACAGTACGATGGCGCGGCAAAAATAGCCAAACTTCAGGTTTAAAGAAAGATGGCATAACATTTCATCGGTAGGTAAGTAATCTAATTAGATTTACAATCCAAAAGAGATCATCATTACTGGTCAACGTGTAAGTACCACTATGGTAGATACCCAACGCAACGGGGCTTTCCACTAACATCTCTTACGCGAGTTCAAAAGTTATAGCTCTCAAGACAAAAAAAAACAATGCAAACTTTTTACTTTTTTACGATTTATTAAAAAAATTACTATGACACTTATTAAAATTAGTAGGTGGTAGAGCTAATGCCGGGTTACCACCATCTTACTCGCAAATCCTCCCGAAGTTATTCGGGGGAGAGTAAGAGAACAGCTCTCAGGCAAAACCAGGCGGCCCACCATTGCCTGGAACCGATGGATGGCGGTATATCCATCCCCAATTGCCGGGCCTTATATAAATCAAACTGGTGATGGGCAGCGGCGTCACTGGTGCAAGGGTTTCGGCACCGCGCTCACCAACCCGCCTGCCCAGCGTGTGTGAGTGTGGGCATTTCTTCCGGGGGGACCGCTAAGAGTGGCGAAATCCTGGAAAGGCCTATGTCCAGCAGTGGACGAAACAGGCTGATGGATGGATGGATGGATTATTAAAATAAATATACCACCAATGAATTCTACACCTTCAATTTATACGAAAATGATACCAAACTTGCCATAGCAGCCAGCTAGAAATGTATACTTGAATTTTTTAAAAGAAGGCGGGCGGCCGCCTCCTTTGCACCCCACTACCCCCCCGGAAGGAGCAGTTTTGTTTTTGTGGCCCGCACCAGAAATGCTTAGAATTACTGTAAGAATAAATGTGGTGAAACCCATAGCTTAATAAATTTTTTAAGGTTCGAACCAGTAGATCTTTAAGTAAAAGTGATCCTAAAGTCGGAGAATTTATTGCAGATGATTTTGATATGCATAACATAGGGAAAAAGTTAAATTTCAAGGCAGTCTAACGATATTATTGGTTTTGCGCGAGTGCGTTTTCTAGCGCTATGGCGGACGGTGACTTGTATGGGAAACTATTATAGAAATAAACTTCTATGTTTTTGAACACTTGGCGATTTATCCATCGCAAGGAGATAACAAATTAAAATTATATCACTGCGGTATAGAAAATCAGAAAAGTATCTGGACGTCAGGAGCTCTGAACCGGGATTCGAACCCGGGACCTCTCGCTTACCGGGCGGTTGCTCTACCAACTGAGCTATCCAGTTCTCAACACGACCTGCGAATTTACGCTTGTGCTTTCCCATACCGCAACAATATGTATAGGTACTCACTTAGTAGTGAGCCTCTTGGCGCCTAGAGGACGCTAGTGTATTCAAGACAAGTCTGAGACTATTATTGCCCTACCGTCACCTGTTACAGTATCGGGTAGTTAAGAATACACATTACTCGTATCGAAACTATGATAGAAATAAAATTTCTATATTTTTAAACACTTGGTGATTTATCCATCGCAAGGAGATAAAAAATTAAATTTATATCACTGCGGTATAGAAAATCAGAAAAGTAAATCTGGACGTGAGGAGCTCTGAAACGGCATTCGAACCCGGGATCCCCCTGGCTTCTATATTTATTACGTGACAGTCACCGGATGTGCTGTACCGTCGATGATTGTCCTAGTTAGCCCGAGAAAAGGGTCTTGCTCGACAGACAGACAGACGGACAACAGAGTGATCGTATAGGGGTTCCGTTTTTCGTTCCTAGGTACGAAACCCTAAAAAGGTGATTTTTTTTGTGAATCTTCCGAATTCTCCTGGTTTTCTGACCATAGTTCTACCGCATTTCTATTTTTCGTTTAGATAACACTGAGTCAGCGGGTTCGTCTGCTCCAAAGACATTGTTTAAAGAACTAGACTGTACACTGTCCAATTTTTGCTCAACTAAACTAGATTTTATTTTCTTAGAATTAAGGTTGTAATTATTATGAATCCATTTTCAAGCTAAAAACGAGTCGAGCGAGAGAGCTGTCGGTACTAGTGACTCGTGTGTCCTTGTCTAACATGTTTTCCGTGTATATAATTTAAACAATATACCTATATAGTGTTTTTGAGTTTCAAATGTGTTAGAAAGGGACCAACGAGTGCCTACGCCGATCGCGCTCGGCTCGTTTTTCGTATCGTAGTGCACAGTCTAGTTCACTATACAATTTCTTTGGTCTGCTCTTGTTTCTTTCAGGGTACCTAGCATAGTAGACCATATCGAGCCCGATATACTCTGTCTGTCCTTCTCTAAGTCGATCAACAGATTGAGACAGAACACTGTATCAAGCGCTATCGAGCTCGATCTAGTTTGTTAAGCTAGACTAGCAGGGCTGCGTTCAGTTTGATCGCCCGTTCATCACTGACAGCAGGACAGAATTACAAATTCAACGCGTGCAAAAGAAATGTCATTTTAGGGCAACGAAAAGCTTGAGATTTTTGGGAAAGAATATTTTTGATAGGTACTGGGGAAATAGGAGAAATTGGGAAATTCCCTCGGTAGGAAAAATATTCCAGAGGAAATTTTTGGCGAAGATTCCAAATAAATTAATAAATTCGGTTAAAATCCATTGCTAGGATTGACGGCCTTAGCAATTTTTAGTTTTTTAAATTATTAACTATGTCGGCCATTTCAAAAATAACGCACCCCTATCCTTGAAAGATAGAAAAATAAATAAGTGTTGATTAAGTTTAAAATTCCCTTACACACCTTTAAATACCTTCTAAAATTAACACATTCTAAGGTTCACAAAAAATATTTTGTACATACTTTAATGCTATTTGTTTTCATTATTTGTATTTTTATTCATAGTTTCGTAACAAAAAAGACGTAACTGACTGTAAAGACTGTCATGGAAATTTCGATTTTTGTTGAAATTCCTCACAGATTTAACTATAAACATTATATGTTTCCCATTAGATAAATCATTTTTCATTTTCAGTTATTACAAAAGAGATAAAATACAAATAAACCTAGTAAATTCCGTAACAAAACGAGACAATTTTTTGCGACAAAAAGTGAGAGAATTCTTCCGACGCTCAGCACGGCACTTTCTCGACTAATCTCAACTCAAAGCTGCCGCTCAGTGGACGTGAAATATTCCTGAGTAGTGGTGTTCCAGCCTAAATTATTTCACATTTTTCGGCAAGTTTTAGTAATGACCGTTACAAAAGTAGACATGTCTCAAAGATGTGAAATCGTGGGACAAGCTTTAAAATTGTTTTTTTTTTCGAGATCACTACATAATTACTCAAATACTTAAGTCATTAATATAAAATAAAACTCAAGATAAGTACTATTTTGGTTAACAACAAAAAAATACAACTCATGTAGAAGAAAAATGTTTTAAAACGCAGTTAGAAGTTGCAAATTTCGCCGATGGGACAGTATGAAACAGTCATTTTTAGTATTTTCAATAATCGATAAATCCAATAAATATGTTCTACGTACGTATGTATTAAAAATGCAATTATTGTAATTGGTGGTCAGATAGGTACTTCTTATTTAAGTAAACAATTAAGAAACTTCCGTGGCTAATAGCCTGGAAATAGAAAAAAAAATATGGATGGTACACCCAAAAAAGGCAAGGGGTGCATTTATTTTTTGAAATGACCCATTTATAGGTGTGGTGTTTGGAAATTTTTGTAACTACTCCCGAAGTTATTCGCGGGAGAGTAAGAGAACAGCTCTTAGGCGAAACCAGGCGGCCCATCATCGCCTGAGACCGATGGATGGCGGTATAACCATCCCCAAATGCCGGACCTTAATAAAACAGACTGGTAACGGGCAGTGGCGTCACTGGTGCAAGAGTTTCGGCACCGTGCTCACCAACCCGAATGCCCAGCGTGTGTGAGTATGGGAGTATGGCCAAGAGTGGCGAAATCCTGGAAAGGCCTATGTCCAGCAGTGGACGAAACAGGCTGATGGATGGATGGATGGATGATAAAGGAATTGATAGGTACCTACATAGTTTATAAGATATTTGTCGAAATTTTGTCGTATTTTATTCGGGGAAGTTTCAAAATCATTATCTCGATACCCTAAACACTGAGCGGTAGAGATGTCGATTCTCTTTAAAAAAGATCCATTTCGAATCGTGAAGAAAAAAACGATCCAAAAAAAATCGGCACAGAAAAGATCGATTCACAAAAATCAATTCAAAATCGGAACAGAAATTCATACAATTAGCGTTAATTACTTTTTATTTATGTTGGTTATCTAGGTAAGAGGTGAATCTAGTTAAAAATTCATAAGCGTTAATTTTTCTTGAGTATATTGTAAATAAAGTTAGTTGTTTTCTCATAAATAGAACATATATCAAAATATTTGTTAAAGTTTTATTGCCAAAGTAACTTAAAATACACAACATGATACAAATACAAAATACAATTTTTATTCGATTATTATTATTTTAATGTTATGTAACGATATTTCCGAGTCTCAATTACCCACTCCAACTTCTTTCTTTAAATGTAAGGGTGTTGGAGTTGATGCTTGTGATTGTTGGCACTTGGTGGAACTTTTGATACATTTTTGATTGAAAAACACTTGTACTTGTCCACTTATTTATATTATTTCCCTTACCGGTTAATGCTATAACAGCGAAACCGGTAAGGGAAATAATATAAATAACTGTTTTATGAACACCCTTCCATTTTTGATTGAAAAACACTTGTACTTGTCCACTTATTTATATTATTTCCCTTACCGGTTTCACTGTTTTATAGCATTAACCGGGTATTCCGGTAAGGGAAATAATATACATAAGTGGATAAGTACAAGTGTTATTCAATCAAAAATGTATCAAAAGTTCCACCAAGTGCCAACAATCACAAGCATCAACTCCAACACCCTTACCTTTAAAGAAAGAAGTTGGAGTGGGTAATTGAGACTCGGAAATATCGTTACATAACATTAAAATAATAATAATCGAATAAAAATTGTATTTTGTATTTGTATCATGTTGTGTATTTTAAGTTACTTCGGCAATAAAACTTTAACAAATATTTTGATATATGTTCTATTTATGATAAAACAACTAACTTTATTTACAATAAACTCAGGAAAAATTAATGCTATAACAGCGAAACCGGTAAGGGAAATAATACAAATAAGTGGACAAGTACAAGTGTTTTTCAATCAAAAATGGACGGGTGTTCATAAAAAACGATTTGAATTTTGAAATCAAATACAAACGTAATTAAAAGTAGATACTTTTTTTTGTATTGTGATTTTTTTTTAAAATTTTCCGTGAAACCGCAAAAAAATAGTGTCCACGATTCTGCAGTTGTATGGATCGATTCAAAGATCGAATCGCTTCGAAAAAATCGATCCAAAATCGAATTATTTGGCCCCGATTAATCGATCTTCGATTAAATCGATTTAAATCGACATCCCTACTGAGTGGGTTCAATAATTTTATCTGTACACAGAAATCTTGAATTTATTTATCGATCAACACAAAGCGAATGCTGGAATTGGAATCATGTCAAATATGGAGTACATCAACAATGAAGGTATCTTTTAGTTTTCATCGTATCGGGGTAAATTTATAATTTAATTTTTAGGTTATGATTAACCATTTTTTGGTTTTTCAGAAATAAAACAAGAAAAAATAGAAGTTGGTGACACAAACCAACACTCCGGGCCTTCTATCGCAAATCCAACCATAAAACAGTCATTGATTTATGACTCAAAGATGGAGAATTTCGACCACCAAGAACTTAGGGGACCACAAATCAAAGAAGAATATGACACCCCAGAAATCAAGTTCAGTGTAAGTAATATAATCTTGAACTAAAAAGGATCTAATAAAAAAAAATGAAACATTTAACCTCTTTCACAATATGTTAAATACTTGGAAAATGAAACTGGCAATAGTGCCAGCTCTTGGTAAACCTCTCGTTCTAATAAGAAAACTGTTAAGTCAGTATCCATTTCTATCCAGGATTTCGTTTTAGGTATGCATTAAAAATAACTTTTTCAAGATTAAAATATTGCTCGCTTTCAGAGAAAAGTAGCTTGATGCTGGTTCCAAAACCTAAAAGTAGATGTTTTGGAACCAGAGATGAGGACGATGGAGGACCGACATGAGTGGCGAAATTTGGGAAAGGCCTATGTCCAGCAGTAAACGAACACGGGCTGATGAATGGATGGAAGCTATCTAGCAAATCTATTATTTTATGCATAACTTTGTAAATGATACTGCACAACAACTATTGACATGCTTTAAAATTAAACAAGCTCTTCTTTAAGTGTACAAGTAACAAGTATTGTCACAAAATCTGAAGGGATGTCTGAGGTGTTGTATAAATAGTCAGCAGCATGGTCAATTAATTACTCTTAATCTGTAAGGCAGTGGGAGCCAAGATCTGGACTGTAATCTATTGTTTTCCTTAGTGATAATAAGGATTAACATTTATTTATTTATTGAAAATTAAAAGTGCAGCTTGACAGAAACTTAAATCTAATATGCTGGCTGTACCTGCAAAAATAATTTACACTTTACATAGTATATTTATTTACACAGATTAACAAAATACACTTAAATAAATACCACATACTCACACTATACTACTAGATGGGTATGAACTTGCTGTCGACTCAATGTAAATTTGATAAATAAAAATTTGGCTCTTATTTCATAGTATTAAGAGTTGTTGTTTAGAATTTATCAAGTTTATCTGTCAAATTTATCGGATCAATGCTTAAGTACTTGCAGTACTGATGTAAAACTTAATTGGCATACAGTGGCGAAGTGTGAACATTTTAAAAAGGGAATCCGTACAATAAAATCATCTTATCCAGAAAAGCAACCAAGGAAAACATAAATTTTTTTGTACTTTGCAACTCCCTGTCACCCAAGTGTATTTGTCGTATTGAGATTTATGTAAATGTTTGACAAAGCGAAGAGCATGGAACAAAGAAATGTAGTATGGATGCCATTTCCTAAACAAGTTGATAGGAATCGTGTTATATGAACCCTTCGCCACTGTTGGCCTATCATCTCCTCACTTTGCGCCTGTATATTTAAGGTACAGTGGGTCGATTGCATAACGAAAGAGATCTGAAAACGTTTGTGTCCAAGTAGTGCGGTGAATTAAGAAGAGATTGGATAATGCTGGTTCTTAAGGAATATAATTTAATATACATTCACACAAGAGAAAAAAATGCTTTGCTATGTTTTAGGTCAATTTGGATGGAAGGTTTTTATGTTTTAAACAGGCTTCATAGCCAATTCTATTTTAGTTTCAGTGCTGTCAAAATATCGTACGTCATATTAAGTTTAGCTTTCACTACTTTCCCTTACCACTCTGCAAGTAAAGGTGGTATTTTCTGGGCATCTTCTGGTTTTACTTCTGGAGTCTAAGAATTCTATTCAATTCAATGCTGTTTATCTGGCTTCAGATAATGTGTCTCTGCACTTTAGTTCCACCAATGTCGAGTTAAAAGCAAAAAAACTTTTTTTTTGTAACACAATCTTCAAGGTGCGCCTGTACCTAAAACAAAGGACATCACAATACCTACATAAAATTGGACAGCACAAACAATATAGAATAGAAAGTGTTATTAGAAAATCACTCAAGCTTAGAAATTATTATGTATTATCTACAATGTAAAGAATCATGTTTTTATTATTCATCATTGTGTTCTGATTGTTCCTAAATAATTCCAGGGAGGCCAAACTGGTTAGAGATATTGGTTTTTTCCTAGTTAAGAGGATATGTCACGCTTGCAAAGGTCACTGTTACCCCATGCGGAACGACCCGCAGTGCGAGATAGAATTAATATATGTAAGAGGATATGTCGCGCTTGCAAAGGTCACTGTTACTCCATGCGGAACGCCCCGCAGTGCGAGATAGAATTAATATATGTAAGAGGATATGTCGCGCTTGCAAAGGTCACTGTTACTCCATGCGGAACGACCCGCAGTGCGAGATAGAATTAATATATGTAAGAGGATATGTCGCGCTTGCAAAGGTCACTGTTACTCCATGCGGAACGCCCCGCAGTGCGAGATAGAATTAATATATGTAAGAGGATATGTCGCGCTTGCAAAGGTCACTGTTACTCCATGCGGAACGACCCGCAGTGCGAGATAGAATTAATATATGTAAGAGGATATGTCGCGCTTGCAAAGGTCACTGTTACTCCATGCGGAACGCCCCGCAGTGCGAGATAGAATTAATATATGTAAGAGGATATGTCGCGCTTGCAAAGGTCACTGTTACTCCATGCGGAACGCCCCGCAGTGCGAGATAGAATTAATATATGTAAGAGGATATGTCGCGCTTGCAAAGGTCACTGTTACTCCATGCGGAACGCCCCGCAGTGCGAGATAGAATTAATATATGTAAGAGGATATGTCACGCTTGCAAAGGTCACTGTTACTCCATGCGGAACGCCCCGCAGTGCGAGATAGAATTAATATATGTAAGAGGATATGTCGCGCTTGCAAAGGTCACTGTTACTCCATGCGGAACGACCCGCAGTGCGAGATAGAATTAATATATGTAAGAGGATATGTCGCGCTTGCAAAGGTCACTGTTACTCCATGCGGAACGCCCCGCAGTGCGAGATAGAATTAATATATGTAAGAGGATATGTCGCGCTTGCAAAGGTCACTGTTACTCCATGCGGAACGCCCCGCAGTGCGAGATAGAATTAATATATGTAAGAGGATATGTCGCCCTTGCAAAGGTCACTGTTACTCCATGCGGAACGCCCCGCAGTGCGAGATAGAATTAATATATGTAAGAGGATATGTCGCGCTTGCAAAGGTCACTGTTACTCCATGCGGAACGCCCCGCAGTGCGAGATAGAATTAATATATGTAAGAGGATATGTCGCGCTTGCAAAGGTCACTGTTACTCCATGCGGAACGCCCCGCAGTGCGAGATAGAATTAATATATGTAAGAGGATATGTCGCGCTTGCAAAGGTCACTGTTACTCCATGCGGAACGCCCCGCAGTGCGAGATAGAATTAATATATGTAAGAGGATATGTCGCGCTTGCAAAGGTCACTGTTACTCCATGCGGAACGCCCCGCAGTGCGAGATAGAATTAATATATGTAAGAGGATATGTCGCGCTTGCAAAGGTCACTGTTACTCCATGCGGAACGACCCGCAGTGCGAGATAGAATTAATATATGTAAGAGGATATGTCGCGCTTGCAAAGGTCACTGTTACTCCATGCGGAACGCCCCGCAGTGCGAGATAGAATTAATATATGTAAGAGGATATGTCGCGCTTGCAAAGGTCACTGTTACTCCATGCGGAACGACCCGCAGTGCGAGATAGAATTAATATATGTAAGAGGATATGTCGCGCTTGCAAAGGTCACTGTTACTCCATGCGGAACGCCCCGCAGTGCGAGATAGAATTAATATATGTAAGAGGATATGTCGCGCTTGCAAAGGTCACTGTTACTCCATGCGGAACGACCCGCAGTGCGAGATAGAATTAATATATGTAAGAGGATATGTCGCGCTTGCAAAGGTCACTGTTACTCCATGCGGAACGCCCCGCAGTGCGAGATAGAATTAATATATGTAAGAGGATATGTCGCGCTTGCAAAGGTCACTGTTACTCCATGCGGAACGCCCCGCAGTGCGAGATAGAATTAATATATGTAAGAGGATATGTCGCGCTTGCAAAGGTCACTGTTACTCCATGCGGAACGCCCCGCAGTGCGAGATAGAATTAATATATGTAAGAGGATATGTCGCGCTTGCAAAGGTCACTGTTACTCCATGCGGAACGACCCGCAGTGCGAGATAGAATTAATATATGTAAGAGGATATGTCGCGCTTGCAAAGGTCACTGTTACTCCATGCGGAACGCCCCGCAGTGCGAGATAGAATTAATATATGTAAGAGGATATGTCGCGCTTGCAAAGGTCACTGTTACTCCATGCGGAACGCCCCGCAGTGCGAGATAGAATTAATATATGTAAGAGGATATGTCGCGCTTGCAAAGGTCACTGTTACTCCATGCGGAACGACCCGCAGTGCGAGATAGAATTAATATATGTAAGAGGATATGTCGCGCTTGCAAAGGTCACTGTTACTCCATGCGGAACGCCCCGCAGTGCGAGATAGAATTAATATATGTAAGAGGATATGTCGCGCTTGCAAAGGTCACTGTTACTCCATGCGGAACGCCCCGCAGTGCGAGATAGAATTAATATATGTAAGAGGATATGTCGCGCTTGCAAAGGTCACTGTTACTCCATGCGGAACGACCCGCAGTGCGAGATAGAATTAATATATGTAAGAGGATATGTCGCGCTTGCAAAGGTCACTGTTACTCCATGCGGAACGCCCCGCAGTGCGAGATAGAATTAATATATGTAAGAGGATATGTCGCGCTTGCAAAGGTCACTGTTACTCCATGCGGAACGCCCCGCAGTGCGAGATAGAATTAATATATGTAAGAGGATATGTCTCGCTTGCAAAGGTCACTGTTACTCCATGCGGAACGCCCCGCAGTGCGAGATAGAATTAATATATGTAAGAGGATATGTCTCGCTTGCAAAGGTCACTGTTACTCCATGCGGAACGACCCGCAGTGCGAGATAGAATTAATATATGTAAGAGGATATGTCGCGCTTGCAAAGGTCACTGTTACTCCATGCGGAACGCCCCGCAGTGCGAGATAGAATTAATATATGTAAGAGGATATGTCGCGCTTGCAAAGGTCACTGTTACTCCATGCGGAACGCCCCGCAGTGCGAGATAGAATTAATATATGTAAGAGGATATGTCGCGCTTGCAAAGGTCACTGTTACTCCATGCGGAACGACCCGCAGTGCGAGATAGAATTAATATATGTAAGAGGATATGTCGCGCTTGCAAAGGTCACTGTTACTCCATGCGGAACGCCCCGCAGTGCGAGATAGAATTAATATATGTAAGAGGATATGTCGCGCTTGCAAAGGTCACTGTTACTCCATGCGGAACGCCCCGCAGTGCGAGATAGAATTAATATATGTAAGAGGATATGTCGCGCTTGCAAAGGTCACTGTTACTCCATGCGGAACGACCCGCAGTGCGAGATAGAATTAATATATGTAAGAGGATATGTCGCGCTTGCAAAGGTCACTGTTACTCCATGCGGAACGCCCCGCAGTGCGAGATAGAATTAATATATGTAAGAGGATATGTCGCGCTTGCAAAGGTCACTGTTACTCCATGCGGAACGCCCCGCAGTGCGAGATAGAATTAATATATGTAAGAGGATATGTCTCGCTTGCAAAGGTCACTGTTACTCCATGCGGAACGCCCCGCAGTGCGAGATAGAATTAATATATGTAAGAGGATATGTCTCGCTTGCAAAGGTCACTGTTACTCCATGCGGAACGCCCCGCAGTGCGAGATAGAATTAATATATGTAAGAGGATATGTCGCGCTTGCAAAGGTCACTGTTACTCCATGCGGAACGCCCCGCAGTGCGAGATAGAATTAATATATGTAAGAGGATATGTCGCGCTTGCAAAGGTCACTGTTACTCCATGCGGAACGCCCCGCAGTGCGAGATAGAATTAATATATGTAAGAGGATATGTCGCGCTTGCAAAGGTCACTGTTACTCCATGCGGAACGACCCGCAGTGCGAGATAGAATTAATATATGTAAGAGGATATGTCGCGCTTGCAAAGGTCACTGTTACTCCATGCGGAACGCCCCGCAGTGCGAGATAGAATTAATATATGTAAGAGGATATGTCGCGCTTGCAAAGGTCACTGTTACTCCATGCGGAACGCCCCGCAGTGCGAGATAGAATTAATATATGTAAGAGGATATGTCGCCCTTGCAAAGGTCACTGTTACTCCATGCGGAACGCCCCGCAGTGCGAGATAGAATTAATATATGTAAGAGGATATGTCGCGCTTGCAAAGGTCACTGTTACTCCATGCGGAACGCCCCGCAGTGCGAGATAGAATTAATATATGTAAGAGGATATGTCGCGCTTGCAAAGGTCACTGTTACTCCATGCGGAACGCCCCGCAGTGCGAGATAGAATTAATATATGTAAGAGGATATGTCGCCCTTGCAAAGGTCACTGTTACTCCATGCGGAACGCCCCGCAGTGCGAGATAGAATTAATATATGTAAGAGGATATGTCGCGCTTGCAAAGGTCACTGTTACTCCATGCGGAACGCCCCGCAGTGCGAGATAGAATTAATATATGTAAGAGGATATGTCGCGCTTGCAAAGGTCACTGTTACTCCATGCGGAACGCCCCGCAGTGCGAGATAGAATTAATATATGTAAGAGGATATGTCGCCCTTGCAAAGGTCACTGTTACTCCATGCGGAACGCCCCGCAGTGCGAGATAGAATTAATATATGTAAGAGGATATGTCGCGCTTGCAAAGGTCACTGTTACTCCATGCGGAACGCCCCGCAGTGCGAGATAGAATTAATATATGTAAGAGGATATGTCGCGCTTGCAAAGGTCACTGTTACTCCATGCGGAACGCCCCGCAGTGCGAGATAGAATTAATATATGTAAGAGGATATGTCACGCTTGCAAAGGTCACTGTTACTCCATGCGGAACGCCCCGCAGTGCGAGATAGAATTAATATATGTAAGAGGATATGTCGCGCTTGCAAAGGTCACTGTTACTCCATGCGGAACGCCCCGCAGTGCGAGATAGAATTAATATATGTAAGAGGATATGTCGCGCTTGCAAAGGTCACTGTTACTCCATGCGGAACGCCCCGCAGTGCGAGATAGAATTAATATATGTAAGAGGATATGTCACGCTTGCAAAGGTCACTGTTACTCCATGCGGAACGCCCCGCAGTGCGAGATAGAATTAATATATGTAAGAGGATATGTCACGCTTGCAAAGGTCACTGTTACTCCATGCGGAACGCCCCGCAGTGCGAGATAGAATTAATATATGTAAGAGGATATGTCGCGCTTGCAAAGGTCACTGTTACTCCATGCGGAACGCCCCGCAGTGCGAGATAGAATTAATATATGTAAGAGGATATGTCGCGCTTGCAAAGGTCACTGTTACTCCATGCGGAACGCCCCGCAGTGCGAGATAGAATTAATATATGTAAGAGGATATGTCACGCTTGCAAAGGTCACTGTTACTCCATGCGGAACGCCCCGCAGTGCGAGATAGAATTAATATATGTAAGAGGATATGTCGCGCTTGCAAAGGTCACTGTTACTCCATGCGGAACGCCCCGCAGTGCGAGATAGAATTAATATATGTAAGAGGATATGTCGCGCTTGCAAAGGTCACTGTTACTCCATGCGGAACGCCCCGCAGTGCGAGATAGAATTAATATATGTAAGAGGATATGTCACGCTTGCAAAGGTCACTGTTACTCCATGCGGAACGCCCCGCAGTGCGAGATAGAATTAATATATGTAAGAGGATATGTCGCGCTTGCAAAGGTCACTGTTACCCCATGCGGAACGCCCCGCAGTGTGAGAGGGACGGATTCCGGAAAAAATATCAAAATGTCGGTTTTAAATTCATATAAAATTAACTTAAATAGTTATCAAAATTTCCAATTGAGAAAATTTAGATACCGTTAAAATCTATTTAATAAAATATCATTCAGGTCTGTATGTCATTCCGATTAGTCATACTATGAAAAAAAGTGTAGAAGAAGACCTCATTTCAAAAATTATTTCTATCGAGTGAAAGTTACGCAATCGCGTTTCTGTACTGAACAAAACTAGAAAAAGTTTCTGAATTTTATATTTCATCTGAAAAGCAAGTATACAACTTCAAAGAGTGCCATTTTTATCGAAATAGCCCCTTAAACAGAACCTACAAGCAAGGGCGGATCCAGGATTATTCTTGGGGGGGGGGCACAAGAGCCAGGTAGGTATAGATATAGTGTCCCGTATAGTATTGCACTATATCTTATAGTTCTAGCGGTACGCTAAAAATGCTGCAAATAAATCGGTACAAATGGTCCTAAGACTAATCAATTTGAAACGTAGCAACGTATCAATCTCCCAGAGGCTCTAGAAGTAAAGCCGTTCGGAGCTCATTCGATTCGTCTTCGACAAACGACAAAAGGAACAAACTTACGTGAGTGAGCAGGATAACTGTTATTTGTCTCTCTTACTTATAAACATTTGTCTCTTTCGTCGTTTGACGAAGACGATTCGAATAAGCCCCGAACGGCTTTACTTCTAGAGCCGCAGTTCCTTGTTTTATTTGAGTTTGAGCCATCTGGGGGCCCGTGCCCCTGCGCCCCCCCTCTGGATCTACCCTTGCCTATATACAAGTGTCATTATTAAGATTAAAATGTCACTGATAAACTGTTTGTTTTGTTGCAGAACACGCAAGATTACTTAGACATACAAAGAGCAATGAAAAGTGAGCCAAACAGAGATCTCCCTGAACTGGTGACTACAGGTAACATATTTATTTTTATTGTGTTACTAGTCTTTAGCCCGCTCTGCCCGGGTTTGTTTGATCTCTGCCCCGTTTCCGGCTTGGGCGTTAATTTATCAACATGCCTTATAGCTGAGATTACGTTTTTATTACGAAATCCATCGCTTTGGAATACTTTAAATATTATTATTAGAGTGCATTACAAACTAGAAAAAATAAATTAGAAACTAATGTCCATCCATCCATCCATCAGCCTGTTTCGTCCACTGCTGGACACAGGCCTTTCCAGGATTTCGCCACTCTTGGCGGTCCTCCTGGAAGAAATGCCCATACTCACACACGCTGGGCAGGCGGGTTGGTGAGCGCGGTGCCGAAACCGTTGCACCAGTGACGCCGCTGCCCGTCACTAGTCTGTTTTTTATAAGGCTTGGCAATTGGGGATGGATAAACCGCCATCCATCGGTCCCAGGCAATGGTGGGCCGCCTGGTTTTGCCTGAGAGCTGTTCTCTTACTCTCCCCCGAATAACTTCGGGAGGATTTGCGAGTAAGATGGTGGTACCTCCACAGTCGAGCCCGGCATCAGCTCTACCATCTTAACTAATGTAAAGACAAGAATATTCGGTGGACAAGTATGGTGGAAAAATTCAACGGTCTAGGTAAGTACCTCGGTGGCGCAATTGGTTGCGCGCTTGCCTTGATAACAAGAGGTCGCAGGTTCGAATCCTGGCCCGAGGATTTTTTTCAAATTCTTGTCTTTACATTAGTTTCTAATTTATCTTTTCTAGTTTTGTAATGCACTCTAATAATAATGCCTTATAGCCTATTTTGTTGACCTGGGTCACTATGATGACAATAAAGAGAACCGCATCCCAATCCGTTGAGTGGTTCTCAAGTTGAAACGAAACCTACATCCATACAAACATTCTAAAAATGATTATTTTGGCTTCAGTATAATACGAACAGCCCATTTCATTTAAAATTTTGTATAAATATTCAATGTACAGATACTACTTCTTTACTATTTTATTATGAGTACTAGCCTTTGCCTGCAGCTCTGCCCCTACTCGCACTTGGCCAAATTATTCTATTATTCACCAAAGCCCGAAACATAATCCTCGTTACCCATTTGCTGCTTTACAAATTCAAATAGTTTATTTTGTGAAATAGATACATAAAGTATACTTTCTACAGGTAAATTTACGATCTTTATAAAAACAAAAGAATATAATGAAACAAATATAATAGGGGAAATATAAAACAAAAAAAAACTATATTTAAGTTGGGCTGATAAAATTATACATCTGCATAAAATAAAGAAAATATAGAGGAATGAGAATATTATATATACATAGTGCAATGAATAAATAAGTTGATAAACTAAATATACCAGAAATAAATTATACTCCCTAACCAAATATATACAAACAGAAGTAACAATGTTAATATTATATACACCTACCTACACAATGCAATAATAAATAAGTTGATAGATAAATAAACTATAAATAGATATAATGCCTAAATCCGCCCATTCGATTAATCTTGCTAAGAAGAAGGGCAAGAAACTTAGCAGATCATGTCTTTTTTTTATAATTTTTCCTTTTTTTATACCATTGCTTACGCTATTACAATATATTTAACTTGTATAAAATTATTATACTAAACAACGTATTTAACTATAGGTTAGGGGATAAATAATAATGAGACAGTAGGAAATTATATCATAAGGAAAAAAAAAAATATATCTTAGTCTACCTGTCTAATGAGGTAGTAAGTTAAAATACTAAGCAAAACATCAACTACCTGTTCCATATACATATACGTAGTTTATCACTCTTACAGTCAAATTAATTAATCAATTACTTAAATGACTATCCGCTTATTTTTCTTCCAGTCATAAAAGAGGAATTAACAGCCACAGATACTTCTACTGAAAACTGGACAGCAGTCTCAGAACCAGTTCAAGTGAAGCAAGAAGAGGTTGACCCGTTGTGTGCGGAGAACGAAGATCATGGAACCGAGTACTCAAATGTAAGTTCTTGAAGTTTTGTTTAAAATGGAAATTCTTGTAGCAGCATTCCATGGTGTTTAGATGATAGCTTTTTTAAGGTTTTGTACCCGAAGCAGGGTTTGAAATTATCAATATAAATATGCCCTCTGATAATTATCGCGATAATTAGCCTAGCTATCCCTTTTTAACTGGTATTACATATTAACGTTAGAAGCAAGTAGTTTAGTAAATAAACACTGCGAAAAACGACGATGCGGTTAATCCCGACCTCGAAAATTCACTAGATCTAGCGACAAAATCCCCCGCTATAGACGCGTGTTCAGATGCACGCAGTCGTTCAATGCGACAAATTAACCAGTGGCAAATATCAAAGATAATTATCAACCTATATTTTTGTTATAATGTTTCTTGTTTTGTTAGATATATGTATACTAGTTCCTAAGTTAGAAAATGTAAGTGTAAACTCACCTACCTAATTTATACAGTGAAATGGGTTTCTGTAATGCTATATAAATGTTATGCATATAAATAAATAAGTAAATTTATCTTGATAATTATCAGATAATTATCAATGATCGATAATTATCACTTCGACTCCTGACCCGAAAGGTGCCAAACGGGACCCTATTACCAAGCGTCTGTTGTCTGTCTGTCCGTCTGTCACAGTGGTTTACAGCTTCAACCGTAATAGGTAGAAAGTTGAAATTTTTACAGAACACGTATTACTATATGGCCTCTATCACGACAAATAATAAAATATTTGAACAAAATTATTTTTTAAGGGGAATACAAGGAACCTAGTTTGTATTATTTAAACGTTATTGCTTTTGGCTCTTATTCAAAGACTGTAACACATACAAGTTAAAAATTTAGTCAGATTGTAGGAGATACTCTAAAGTAAAACAATAATAAAAAACTGGCCAAGTGCGTGTCGGGCCACGTGCAGTGTATGGTTCCGTAGTTGCCCAGTACATTTTACAAGTTGGTCTACTAATACAGACCGCGCCAAACTTCTACTCCGCTCGGAAGTAGCTCTCCCGATCAACGGCCCCATACATTGTCGTCATCAGATGGGACTGAAAGTTTGGCCTGACCTGTACTCGTAAACCTGTAAAGCCTACTTAGCTGTGATAGTTTTCCTTTTAACTTCATTAATATACTACTTCTGTGAATTCTTCCACATATTCCTAAACAATCGTTTAGCCGGCAGGGGGGGACACTTGACTCTAACAGAAATTAGCACTTTAAAGCTTAATATTTCGCCAACAAATTCTTATATCGAAAAATGTGTTTTTACACACCCATAAAATTTTTGAACGACCTATCCAACGATAACCAACACTATGAGATAGACGAGAAAAAAAATCATCCCCAATTTACGTATATGGGTGATACCCTTAAAAAAATGTCGAAATATACGTTTTTTGCGGCATAAACGGCCGTAGCTTTTTTTTACGTTAACTTGAAGTTTGATTTTTTTCACAGTTTCAAGGGACTGTAAACCTGAGGTTTTAATTTCAACTCGATACCACGCGTTGCCGAGATAAAGGGTATTGACAGATAGACGGACTACAAAGGCCGGGTTCCGAATGGTGCTGACAGCACCAAAAATACCATCAAACTACTCATGCACGCCGTACGGTACGGCCATCAGTGATTCGGAATGACGATAGACGCGATGTAATCGATTATGTCTTGAATCGGAACGCACTAAAAGTGATCCTATAATCTATGGGCTCCGTTTTATCCTCTTGAAGTACATTTTGTGAGGTGCTACCATTTTAGCGGTTTGTTTTTAATGTTGCGTTAGCATGTATCTGGGGGCACGGTAGTGCCCCCCTCCCCGCCAAGTCGAGCTAAAAAGCGGCATATCATTGTTGTCACACTTCACACTAATATTATAAATGCTAAAGTTTATGTGTGTGTGTGCGTATGTTTGTTACTCTTTCACGCTGAAACGGCTAGACGGATTTGGATGAAATTTAGAATGGATATAGCTTTTACCCTAACTTAACACATAGGCTACTTTTTATCCTGGAAAAAAGCATGTCGTTAAACCGAATAACACGCGGGCGGAAAGCTAGTTTAAAGTTTTATCTTTTTAAGGTTTTGCACTAGGTGGTACGAAACCCTTTGTGCGAGTCCGACTCGCACTTGGCCAATTAATTATTATTTGTTGTTTAACTTTTATGTACTACAATCTGATCCAATTTGATACTTGTATACGTATGCATAATACCTCAATTCGCAGGCCTGCTCGAACGCTTCTGCTTTTTATCTGTCTATCCTACTCTAATCAGATGCCGCGCACGCAAAAACATCACTTATTTTGAAATCGCGGCTACACTAATGGTTTTTTCATTTTTATGGAACAGTCTGCAGCTGCTTTATACTAATATCAGTTATATTATGCAGAGTTTCAGATCTAATTTCAAGTATTCATTGTATGATATCGGTTTATTGTACGGTTTGGAGGTAACTTTATAATTTTTTTCTATCGAGAAAATTTAATGGAATCTAGTTTTCACAACAATATGGACATAGCATTAGTCCTCAACTTTATTATATATTAATTTCAGAGTGATTGTTGCAGTATTTGTTGGTATAAAACAGGATCATGCGAAGCGAAGTGAGGTATTATACACCCTTAACAGAGCTGAAACATGTAAAGTAAAAAAAATACTGTTTTTACATACATACATACATATACTCACGCCTGTCTCCCAGAGGGGTAGGCAGAGACTACAGATTTCCATCTGCTACGATCCTGACACACCTCTTTTGCTTCTTCTACATCCATCAACCTAGTCATACAGGCTCTTCTATTCCGGGTACTTTTCACTTTGCCCTTTTGCAGTATGTCGCTTATTTCGTTGTTTTGACTGTTTTTATCATAAAAAATAAAGGTTTATCATTAAAATTGACAGTTTTTCACAACTTCTATTACGTTTTGTACTAGGTATATCAAAAAATGAACTAGTTAATTATTTGGAATTTCTGTATATTATATACCATATCCATATAAAATATATCCATCCATCCATCAGCCCGTGTTCGTCCACTGCTGGACATAGGCCTTTCCCAAATTTCGCCACTCATGTCGGTCCTCCGTCCTCCTCATCCAGCCGCCACCCGCAACGTCCTTCAGGTCGTCGGTCCAGCGGGCACGAGGTCGTCCTACACTACGCTTAGCTGTACGTGGTCTCCATTCTAAAGCCTTTATATACCATATGCTGTATTTAAATAACAAATACCATTGACGTCCCATAAACAACAAAACTTACAATCTCGCTCAAAAAGTGTTCGCGATGCATCTTGTCACCGTTACGACGTGACAAGATCGAATGACGATTGCGTACTACTGACATTGCATCTTGTTTTAACGATATAACGTCTTAATTTGGTTCAATGTATTTTTGCTACTATGCATGTCGCCGCCGCCGTTCGGACGTTTTCTGACGAACATTTCTTAGAGACTGTGTGTCTAGTTGCTTAAGAGAGGTCAATGACAAATACTGAAAACTGTTTCACAATGTAGTTTAAGAGTTCCGACCAACTTTATTTCGCAGTTTTGTTTAATAAATGTAGTGTGTAATTGTAACGATAAGTTTTTAATTTTTGTTCAAACTATTTATGTCTATAAACTTATTTGAATAGTATACCTATATATATATAGGTAGTACCATTAGGGCGGAAGTCCTATAAACATATCGTCACGACACGAATCTCCGAGGGGGTGTCAGAGGTGTTCCCGAGTGTGAACTGTGAAATGCAAGTCACAGCCCACACCCGGTACACCCGCGTTTCACCGACGATTATTATGTCCCAACGTGATGTTTGGTGAGCCCTATCGCCGTACTTCGGGCACAATTACATACTGTTTAGGGCATGCAGGTTTACTCACGATGTTTTCCTTCACCGTTCAGCAAGTGGTAAGTATTAGGTAAGAACACAAATACTATGCACATAAATTCCGAAAAACTCATTGAAGCATGCCCGACCGAGAATCGAACCTGGGTCTCAAGATTGAGAGGCCAGTGTTCTACCGCCTGAGCTACCGCCGCTTTTACTCTTATTTTACCGTTTATTTTCATTGACGTCTCATAAACAACTTACAATCTCGCTCAAAAAGTGTCCGCGATGCATTTTGTCACCGCTATGGGGTGACAAATTGGAATAACGATTGCATACAACTGACATTGCATCTTATGTTAACGACATAACGTCTTAATTTGGTTGAAGCATTTTTGCTACTATGCACGTCGCACGTTCGGACACTTTCTGACGAACTTTTCTTAAGAGACTGTGTGTCTTGTTGTTTATGAGAGGTCAATGTTTATTTTGTAAATAATCCATATTTTGTTGTCAGAACGCTCAAGACTTTCTCGAGGTGAACGTCGCAGCGTTCAATGACCCGAATATGGCAACACCGGGGACACTGGCCTCAGGTATGGAACACACCTTGACCTGTACTTAGTGGCTAAACTGGTGTCGAGAGTTGTTCAGACCGTCATACAGGCACAAAATAAATACATACAGAAGGCCTACTCCATACAACCAGCGGTTCCGAAAGTCCGAAACCGCTGGTTCTATGGAACTGGCCTTCTGTATGTATCTATTTTGTGATACAGGCCTCTGAGTGACATGGCTTAGCGACCAATATCTTTATACATGTCGCAGTAAAGTAGTTAAATCAGAGAGTTAGTTGAATCTCTAGACAGTTAATTAAAGATCGACATTCAATCAAGTCGCTAAAGTTCCGTCAGACAAGTGAGTGAACGAAACGTTTAACGAGTTTCCTAAACGTTCCTAGGCGCATTTCAACTTTGGTAGGGTGACCTTTGTGAGGCGTCCCCGAGTAGGATACTAAATAGTCGCATAATGGATAGGTCGAAATGTATTTAAAAACACTAGGTTAGGTTAGGTTTGAACATTATGAAACAACTCAGAGCCGAGCGAAGCGGAGCGGAGCGAGGCGTCCCCGAGTAGGATACTAAATAGGTGCATAATGGATAGGTCAAAATGTATTTAAAAACAGTACGTTAGGTCAGGTTTGAACATTCTAAATGTAATCAGCTGTTGTCGTGACCGCCATCTTGTTTTACATTATTAATCAATCAACACGCTGGCTTTCGGTCAGACAGATAGTTAAACGTTTTCGACGCTGCTTTATTTAAATCAAAATGCTAGCGACTTGATTGAATGTCGATCTTTAATTAACTCTCTAGAGATTCAATTAACTCTCTGATTTAACTACTTTACTGCGACATACATACAAGGTCCTATAATAATAAGTGAAAACATTTCTGGGGTACATTGTGTATCGTCAGCTGTGATCACAATTATTTTTGATAAAATATTTCTTTATTTTTTATTGTAAAGTACAAAATTCAATCAGCTGACTAAAGTTCTATGAAAAGAGAAAAAAAGTTCTCGCAAATGAAAATTATTTCCGATGAAAAGTGGTCACCTCTTGAATCTTTCAGATAGGCTGACTTTCGTTTATCTAGCCAAATTCATACTGGAGACTCGGTAAGTGGTCAGGACCAAGGTTAAGTGACCTTTTCCGTGAAATACGCAAAATGAAATTTTGACTTATACGTATCGAGCCGAGGTTGTTCTTATTCTAAAAAGTGTAGTGTAGAGGCGCAAAAAAAATGTTTTCGTATTACGTAAACACTCAACTTTGGTCGGAGAGGAGGGGGAGGGGGGTAGGTATGATATAACTTAGGTAGGATATAACTAAAACAGCAATGATGTACAGTAAAGTCTATATAATCTGTAATTCTTTGAACTCGACACCCCAAAGATGGACTGTGATGCTACATCGCGATGTAATGATATACCGCGTCACAGGGTCATTGAACCTTATTCCCGACCTCTTACCGAGTATCCAGTATGAATTTGGTTACATAAACGAAAGTTACCTTATATACAATAATAAAATCGTGTATCGTTAACGATGACATTCAAGAAATTCTTTTGGCCAAATATTTTTATTCGCTCCCAGTGCAAAGTGATTCAATCAGCTGACTAAATTCATGGAAAGGTAAGAAAAAAGGTCGCGCAAAAAGTAACATGGAAAGTGGTCTATTAGCGATACTGTATCGCTTCTTAGAGTTTTTTCGCTTTGAATTGTAGGACTTTATATATCAGCTTTATTTATTTTTCAATGCACGGAGAGACCCAGATGTAAATGCCACTAATGGTCACCCATCCAAAGACTTACCATGTCAAGCGTAGCTTAACCGGTCCGTATCACAGCCAACAGAAGTTTTTAACGGACAAAGAATCCACTGATAAACTTTCCCAAAGTTACATACGAGCAAATGAAAACAAAAATCGGATCTGTTCATATACAATTTGCAGGTTTTTGAAATTAGTACGGCTATAATTCTAGGTATTCTTCTGTGGCAATTATTAGTATACATATTTGTTACGTGCATAAATTAAGGGGTAACCGTTTCGATCTCGGTGCAAAATGCACCACAGAAGATTGTTTTTATTATTATTTAATAAATCGTATTAAATAAATGTGATTTATGGCATTTCGCGACCATAGTTTAATGTGAATTAGACTATTCTACAATTTTGCTACTATGCACGTTACAAGTTCGGACACTTTCTGACGAACTTTTCTTAGAGACTGTGTGCCGTTGTTTTATGAGAGGTCAATGATTACATAGTAAATTAATGTCCACAACAACATTAAACACGATTTTAAATTGGTATGTATATTCACACGAACTATAATCCATAAAATGACGCAATTCTGCCAAAAACCCCTGATAATTATTAAACAATACTCGCAAAATAAGATGAAACTATTTTATTATATACATTTTATTTAAAAATCACCGAGATCGAAACGGCTCCCCTTAATGTCTCCTGGGCCGCGTTCATAAATTAGGGGTCTCGACACGGGTTCTAATGCCATCTCTGACGCACGCTTTGAAACTTGTATACGCGCTATCCTGCTGTCAGTGTCGGAACCTGACGAAAGTGTTAATTAATGAACGGGGGTCTGATATAGTAAGTAAGTAAGTAAGCAATTTATTTCAAGTCACCACACTTATGATAATAAACAAATCATGAAAAATGATAAAACAGGTACATAGAAATGAAATAATTTTACAAACAGATACAAGAAGGTAGGTACTATAATAAAAATATGAATAATTATTTGGTGGCAAGAAAAGGGCATTGTCAGCATATTGCTGCAAAAAATTTTGCTTTGCAGCACTGATTTTCAAATAATATCCGATGGGAGTGACTCACGGGAGTCAGTGTTAACGGTCATTGGTTTAAACTTGTCATGTCTGGCTGAGATTCAGAGTGCATTTTGAGTCCGAACTCAATCATACAAACGTCAAAAAGTGACTTGATCTCATACTAGAGTGACGTTTGTAAAATTGAGTTCCTCTTGAGTTCGGACTCCAAATGCACTCTGAATCTCAGCCTTAGCCTAATTCGGATGTGTTGGTGTACGAAATAAGCGGAACAAGACAAAATTCAATTAGAAACAAAAAATGAAACAGCTAAAATTAAGGACTGACTGATTATATTTGTGGGTTCAAGAATGATTTATTGTTTTTTTTTCTGTTCGCTGTAAGTACAACTAAATATGACTGCAAAACCCCTAAATTTTATTTATTTCTCTTTTCAGGAAGGATCGGGCTGGAAGAGAACAGCTTTACAGAAACCCAAACGGAAAGAAAACTTTTTAAATGCGACAATTGTAACTACCAATGTAACGTGCCAAGCAAATTGAAGAGTCACATTAAAATACACACGGGGGACAAACAATACGTGTGCGAACTTTGCAATTATAGGTGTGTGCGAAACTACGATTTAAAAAAACACATGAATAAACACACCGGCGAAAAGCCGTTTAAATGCGAACACTGCGATTTCCAGTGCAGAGATAGTGGCAAGCTAAATATTCATGTAAGAACACACACGGGAGAGAGGCCGTATAAGTGTCATCTCTGTGAGTACCAGTTTAAGGAAACAAGTTCGCTAAAGAAACACATGAGGAAGCACACAGGGGAAAAGCCGTATAAGTGTGATATTTGTGACTACCGGTGCGCGGCCGGCAGTAGTCTGAAAAGACATTCTAGGGGACATACTGGAGAAAAGCCGTACAAATGTGACGCTTGCGACTACGAATGCAAGGACAAAAGACAATTAACATTTCACAAAAGGATGCATAATGAAGAAACGCCGTATAAGTGTGAAATTTGTGACTACAGGTCTTATGATAAGAAGAGTTTTAGAAGGCACGCCAAGAAACACAAAGCAGTGAACATATTTAAATGCGAACATTGCGACTACGAGTGTACTCATAAAGACATATTAAAGAGTCATTTGAGAATACATACGGGGGAGGAGCCGTATAAATGTGATGTTTGCGAGTACCAGTGCAGTACAAGAGTTTGTTTAGATAACCACTCGAGAATACACACTGGTGAGAGGAGAGACTCCCGACTACCTGTGTAATTATTAACAGATGGAACAAGGTATTGACAGCAGCGTGTCTAGTGCGTTGAAATTAACCAACGCGTCTGTTCAGTGGTGTTTAAGAGCAAACCCAATGGCCTTAAATATTGTGACGCGCCTTGGGAGAGGTTTTTGTCCAAACGTTGCCTGGAAATGTTAATACACATAGATGGCCCAGGACAGACATTAGTGGCGAAGTGAAGAGGAAGCTTATACCAGTTGCCAAAAAGAAGAAAGAAAATGGAAATTTATTGCCAAAACACATTAAAAAAAAAAGATAAACTTAAACTAACTTATAAGAGAACAGATACATTTTTAATAATAAAAGATAATATGCTATGTATAATTTTGGCAAACGGCTGCATGCTCAGCAAATGCCATCTGTTTTTACATCAAAATAATAACAAACAGCGCTGTTTTTCAGCATGTACCATGGCTATTGATATATATTTTGCTGATTTCAATGAGAGTAGCAATAAATAATCTGTACTAATAATTAAGTAGTAAAATAGTCGTGTCTGTACATTGAATATTTTTTCTACTGTAGCCAAAACCACAATTTTTTTGAAATTTTGTCTCTGTTTATGTATGTTTGTTCCGTCTTAACTCGAGCACAATTCATCGAATTTGGTTGCGGTTTTTTATTATTAAATATCATCGTAGTGAGTGACCCGCCCAGCAAACAATTTGGTCATGTAGCCAAGCGCCTAAACGTCTACTGATTTTATAAACGTTTTATTACAGTAATGTTGCTTACACTTTGTCTTATAGTGGTACATAATCGGTCTGTTTCTTGGCGTATAATAATGTCTTTAAGATGTCTTTTCGCCTATATTATAAGACACTTATAAACTAGTCCTCACAACGCCGTCTATAAGCCTCGTTGGCGTGTAACGGTCACGCTTGTGTCGGTTATAAAACGTTTATACGTTCAGTGGTCGTTTATACGTTGAGTGGTCGTTTATACGTTCAGTGGTCGTTTATACGTTCAGTGGTCGTTTATACGTAGTGATGCTAATCATTATAAAACAGGAAGATGAAGAGTTACGATTGCGTCTTTTATATGTCCTCCAGAGAGCTTATACGCCCGCTATACGTCACCTAGACCGGTAAACGTTTTCAAATAGACTTATAAAACTTCCACTATTTTGAATGTGTAATTTTTTGTAAAATGGATCTAATGAAAAACGAATGAAAACAATTGCATTAAATCTTAATATAAATCTTATTATCATAAGATATTACCTGGTTTTATATTTTTTTATGAACCCTAATTCTACTGCACAGTGTTTTAAAAACCCTCGTAATCGGACATTTTTACTGAAGTCATGGGTCAATACAGATATGTGTCTTGAGTCCAAGAACAAAACTCCGCCGTGACAATTATTTCTGGTTACGGAGAAAAACAATAACCAAAGTTGGTTTACTCTAATAATTTATTTTTTTAATATCTCGATGTTTTTGAAATCTTTTGTACAGTAAATTATATTGTAATATTGTATATTAAAAGGTTTATTAATTGTTCAAATTTTGTGCTTTGTTACCTTATCTTAAGATTTATGTTACGCCCGAGAGAAATTTTATTTTGTTTTTCACTTTAAATTTCTTTTCTCCCAAAGCCTGTGATTTCTGCAATTTATTTTAACACAAATAGATAACATGGTATGCTATCTTATTAAAAATATCAATTGCGCAACACGTGGAGTATACAAGCCATGACGTTTTTTTAACAACGGCTTTTAAAATATTGCCGGCAATAATGTTGTGTTGTAAAGTATGCTTGGTGTCATGAGAATATTGATCCTAGCCATAATACTACTGTTCGTTAATTTTCTAACTGATTTGTGTTTTTCAAATCGTTTGTTTTTATGTGGACTAATATTTTTATTTTGTTTTTTTTTATTACTTTGACATTTCTTTTTACATATTGACATAAACATTTTATAACTTAAACTTAGCATTTATTAGTTGATAATCTGTCTATAAAATAAAGATAAACTATATGAGACAGGTAGATGATATTTTGCTTAGTTTTTTAATTTTTTTCCCCTCGTGACACAATTTCCTTGTCTTTTATATTTTTATACTTTAGTTATTAAAGTTTAATACATTATTTTGTATAATTTTGTGTAAGTTATAAAGACTGTAATAGTATTAAGCCACATTGAAAAAAAAAATACTAATAAAAAAAGACATGATCTTGCTAAGTTTCTTGCCCTTCTTCTTAGCAAGATTAATCGAATGGGCGGATTTAGGCATTAAATCTATTTATAGTTTATCTATCTATTAACTTATTTATTCATTGCATTATGTAGGTATATACAATATTTAAATTTTTTACTTAAGTTAGTATATATTTTTAGGCATTATATTTATTTATGGTCCATTCAGTTTATTTATCAACTTATTTATTAATTGCATTATGTATAATAATATTATTATTCCAATAAGTCTTTATTTTATGCATGTGTATAACTTTAGTGGCCCAACTTAAATAAAGTTTTTTCTTTATATATATTTCCCGTAAGTATCATATTTGTTTCATTATAAAATATTATTTTTATACAGATTAGATTTGACATGTAAAACGTATGCTTTATGTATCTATTTTACAAATGAACATTTTGAATCTTTTTTGAATCTTTGAATCTTTGTTGCCGACAAAACTATGACAGGCGTTTTTAAAAAAACATTCAATTCTTCATAACTCGGAAACTCCACGCGATGCGGAGTTGATATTTTTTTTATAGTTATCTATTATTGTTTATACAAATTGCGGAAATCGCAGACTTTGTCGAAGAAAATTTTAATGTGCAAAACAAAAAAAGAATATCCGGCGTACGTAACATAATAAGTCCTAATATAATGTAAAAAAGCACAAAATATGAACAATAACTCGATCCACTCTATCAATAAGCTATATAAAAAGCTCTTGACATTTGAAAAATATCACGATATTTATAGATTTTTCATTTTTAGGGACAGTAAAAATGTCCAACATTTGGTTTTCTTTTTCTCCACGACTAGAAAGAATTGCCACAGGGGAGTTTCACTTTTGCACTCAAAACACATGTCTGTATCGACCTATGACTTCAGTTAGAAATGTCCGATTTCAAGGGTTTTTACAACACTGGGCACTGCATTGGCGAACGAATTATTTTTGACCAGACTTGTAGACCTATAAAGGGGCATATGACACGGTACAGATTAAAATTTTAATTAAAAAATCATAATACTAAAGAATTTTGGGAGCGCATGAAAAAACCTACTATTCAAACCTACCACATATTTATCAATAAACTTAACTCTCCAATAGATTGCAGCTGAGAAATACGCTATTTACGTACTTTTCATATTATTTTTTCAATGTCAATATGGCCACTGAGATTATCTAATAAATAAAGCGTCACCGTCATCTAGAAATTTTAATTTTAGGTTAAGCTACGCTAGCATATTAATACGATAAGCCACCCCGTTCTATAATGGTCCCATTGCGGACCATTAACCGCAACGCAGGTGTTTATACATCGCAGCAGGTATCATTATTTATACGCCTAGTGGACACAGCGACGATGTATATACGTCGATTATACGTCTAGTTAGACTAAAAAGGACTGTTATACGATGCTTATACGATGGGGAGACGTATAAAGTGGGCCCGAATCCCATCCTGAAGACGTCTTTAAGTCACTTATACGATGACCTTATAAAACAAGACGGGACGAGGACGTCTACCGGACCACTAGATTGTTTACTGGGCGGTCAACACATAGGATATAAGGGGTGTTCATAAAAAAAAAACGCCCAAGCTGAAAACGAGACAGAGATTGAATGAACGGACGGAGTCGTAGGCAAAGCCTAGTTATATATAACTAGCGATAACGGTAGCTAGCTAGAGTATCAGGAAATTAAATGGTAAATAAATGTAATTGTTTGACTTTTTTGTCATAGTTGATTCTTGTGATTGTTACCACTTGGTGGAAATTAATACACATTATGTATATTTATAAGACATGTACTTATCCACAATATAGTTGTATTAAATATTATACCCAACCGGTTTCGCTATTCAGCATTCTCAGGGGCTTTACTAAAATACTTATTTAATTACATTTTCAGAATCTACAAATAAAATACGTGCAATAAAATAACAATATTATCGAAGTGATTAGAGGAATTCCCCTATAATTAAATAATTATTGTAGTAAAGCCCTTGAGAATGCTGAATAGCGAAACCGGTTGGGTATAATATTTAATACAACTATATTGTGGATAAGTAAATGTGTTATAAATATACATAATGACTTTTCTGTCTTTTGAATTATGATATATAAATCATAACTTGAAATTAAATGGTGTGATTTGATTATTTGTGGTGAAAATGGTTTTACCTATTATATGAAAAAATATACTTAGAAACATTTAGCTACTTCTAGCTTCTTTCTGGGCTGAGTTTGATCGCCGGGCGTGAGCGGGCATCTGTTTTGCACGCGTTGATTTTGTACCTATCCTGCCTACTTTCAGTGATGAGCGGGCGATGACGATGCCAGATCTACTGATTTTTCGGGGGATCTACTGATTTTCCCAGAATTCTACTGATCTACTGATTTCAACTGAAATTCTACTGATTTTTTAAAATGATAGCTTTACTCACTAAAAAACATAAGAATATAAAAAACCTGCTTGAAATGAAAAACAAAATTATGATGGTTAGGTACGCACTGCAAAATTGACATCGTAAAATGGACTTAAAGTAATGGAACTTATTGTTCAATATTGAAATTCAAATCTTGCCTATAGACAGCGAAATAAACCGGTTTGACACAACCCCGCTAAGATGAACAATTGTGAGTTGGCGGGAAATAGGGAATTTGTTTTGTTTTCTTGTTCAAGAGAATTAACTGTGGTTGGGTTCAGTGTAGTTTTTGTTTATTGTAATGCAAAATGTCCACCGAAGTAATTTCTGGAATGTTGCATACCAAAAATTTAAAAAATATTCAAATTGGTATTATTTTAATATAGGTAAGCACTGAAATGTTGAAAAAGCATAACAGTAAAATATATCCATCCATCCATCCGTTAGCCCGTGTTCGTCCACTGCTGGACATACCTTTCCCAAATTTCGCCACTCATGTCGGTCCTCCGTCCACCTCATCCGGCCGCCCCCCGCAACGTCCTTCAGGTCGTCGGTCCAGCGGGCACGAGGTTGGCCTACACTACGCTTTGCTGTTCGTGGTCTCCATTCTAAAGCCTTTCGGCCCCAACGGCCATCGTGTCGGTGAAAAATATGGCCTGCCCACTGCCACTTCAACTTACTGATTCTGCAGGCTATGTTGGTTACTTTCGATCTCCGACGGATCTCCTCATTTCGGATTCTATCCATCAGAGATACCCCAAGCATAGCCCGCTCCATAGCTCGCTGAGCGACCTTAAACCGGTGGATCAGACCCTTTTTAAGAGACCACGTCTCAGCGCCATACGTCATCACAGGAAGGACGCACTGGTTGTACAGCCTTTAAGCACTGCGGTATTGACGACGTAAATATGTGACGTAACTTTCCGAATGCTGTCCAACCCAAGCATATTCTTCTGTCAGCCTCGGCGTCGAAGTGTAAAATATATAACTAATATAATAAAATTTTATGTTATTTTAATTCTCAACATTGTTTTATTCAACAAAATTGCATCTACTGATTTTTTGAAAAATTTCCCCATACATCTCCTGGTTTTTTCTAGTCTCATCCTTTGATTTTTTAAAATGGAACTGGCAACACTGGGTGATCAAACTGAAGGAACGCGGCCCCGAAAAAAAAAACGTCAATTTTTGTATACTGTATATTTTTAGAAGAAACAACACTCTAGTTTATTGCTTGAGCCTTAAAAATGGATCTTTTGAGTGAGAAAGGTTGGTATAAATAAACTTTTTAATAAAATATTTTGATTTACATAAAATGATTAATAAAAAAATATATTTTTAGGTTACTTTTTATAAAATGTTTTTTCCCAGATCTAAAGCAGGAGCTATTGGATGGTATTGATACAGATGGACTCTCAGAGTCTCCTGGTGATACCAAAAAGCCAGCTCCATCGTTGATTCCCCAGGAATCTATAAAATGTGAAATCAAAAAAGATCTGTTTGTAAGTACTCATTAGTTTCCAAAACATAGTAGGTACAGTGGAGCCCACATCAAGCTATACACATTGAGTATAAGCTGACCTCTCATTGTACGGGAAGCCTATGCAATGAGAGGTCGGCTTATACTGAAAGTGTTTAGCTTGATGTGGGCTCCACTGTACAAAAAGGGGAAGGACTCTTTTATATTGAATCCATCCATCCATCCATCAGCCTGTTTCGTCCACTGCGGGACATAGGCCTTTCCAGGATTTCACCACTCTTGGCGGTCCCCCTGGAAGAAATGCCTATAGGTACTCACACACGCTGGGCAGGCGGGTTGGTGAGTGCGGTGCCAAAACCATTGCACCAGTGACGCCGCTGCCCGTCACTAGTCTGTTTTATATAAGGCCCGGCAATTGGGGATGGATATACCGCCATCCATCGGTCCCAGGCAATGGTGGGCCGCCTGGTTTTGCCTGAGAGCTGTTCTCTTACTCTCCCCTGAATAACTTCGGGAGGATTTGCGAGTAAGATGGTGGTACCTCCACAGTCGAGCTCGGCATCAGCTCTACCACCTACATTTATTGAATATGTTTATTGAATATATATTTATAATGTATAGGGAGGGGTAAATAGCCCCCTCTGAAAGTTATAGGAAATTAATATTATTTTTTAATTTCTGACCGGCATAATTCACCAGACCCCAACAGTATTGTTCCTAGACCATTTTTAATTTGAAAATACCTTTTTGCACTTGCTAAGCCTCTTGAAAAGCGCCACCTAACACCATGAAATTTGTCGCAGAAGTCCTGACTTGCCGTCCATTCCTGCAATGCGGTGCATGCTAGTGGTACTCCTTCAAGACCTCCTGTTTTGTATATACACTCCAAGGGTAGTACAGTGTCGGGCCACATGAAAGTGGCAAAATTCAACCTAATCCAAATGGTAAATTTCTGAAATTAACATTGACATGACAATACAAAAACAAGTTTGACAAGTTTGAGGGTTGAAATAGTTAGGGGGTGGTCTCCCCATCTAAAGTAGAGTGTAGATGTAGAAGTCTGACAGGGTACTGTAGCAGTGATTAGGCTAGGTGAAGCTAGCCATCTAGCTTGTCCATAGAGTGTATACCGGGTGTAAATAGAGTGCAACCATTAAAAGAAACCACATATTTTACCGACCCTACTGAACCACTTTTCCCAAGAGTCATACCCGCGGACACCCTTAGTTTAGGAAATAATTGAGTTCCAAATAAAAGCGCGTGAACCCCAACGCACCGACATACGGGCGAGGTTAGAGAGAGCGCTGACCTCAAACAGCTGCAGGTTTCACATTTTTCATTGTAAATGTTAATATTATATCAACTGATGCCGGGCCCAGTAGGGTCCGAAATATATCTTGAAATTATTATTTTTTTATTCTTTTGTATTCTTTTGTACTTAAATATAATAAAAACCAAAAATAAAAGAACAAGCTGGTAAAGTTTATATACATTTATTTTATTAAGATCATAAACGATATATAAAAAACAAAGTCAAAAATTTCTAATATTAGCATTTTAGGGAAACATCTTCAAGGAACTCTTTTATGGTATAATACGTTTTTTCTAGTAGAAATGAGAAAAGTTTCTGATACAATCTTAAATTTAAATCTTTGATAGTATTTGGGATTTTATTGAAAATCTTTGGTGCCATACAAAATATACTGTTTCGCATCAATGCTGTTTTTCCTTTTCGCAATTTTAGTTTATGTCTGTGTTGATTTCTGTCAGAGCTAGCATGGTAAGTGTCGGAGACCTTAACAAACAAGTTTGAGTTTGTTTTGACAAAAATAGCTACTTCGTAGATGTAAAGAGAAGGAAATGTTAAAATCCTTAGGGATTTAAAATGGGGTTTACAGCTATCTTGAGGTTTTAGTCCGCAGATCGACCGATTGCACCTTTTTTGAGCTTTAAACACACTTTCCTTATTTGTAGAGTTACCCCAAAAAATTATGCCGTACCTATCTTAATGAAGAAGCTACGAGTCCATGATATGCAGATAGCACCGCTTCACGGTTGACAATTGGTGATAGTTTAAAAAGAAGATAGGCTGATTTATGTAGTCTATTACAAATGACTTTTGTCTGGTCTTTCCATTTCAATTTGCTATCTATCAGTAAGCCAAGGAATTTCGTTACTTCTATATTTTCAATTTGTTTACCAATATGATTAACATTAATGTCTCCTATTCTATTAACAAGTGGATAAAAATTCATAAATTTAGTTTTGTCAAGGTTTACGATAAGATAATTATTATTAAGCCATTGAATTATGTAATTTAAAGTATTATTAATTGTCAGTTCATAATCGTCATAATTGTCACATTTAATAGTCACAGTGCTGTCGTCAGAGCCGTCTTTACCTATAGTGCAGGGTGTGCGGCGCACACGGGCGCAGGGTCTTAGGGGGCGCCGAACGCCGCTCGCGATACTTGCAAAGAAAGAGCATGGTCACTCGCGGCGATCCAGTGCTCTCAAAGACCCTGCGCCCGGGCCCGTGTTATGGCCGAAGCCGGTGTTATAGTCGAACCATAGCCAGGGCCCAGTCTCTATTATCCTAGCACTAAGGCTACTGTCTAGCTAGATGCTGTCTGCATTTTCGCGGACATCGAAGCGTTAGATCACTGTATGATTTTTACACTGTGGCACTACACAATAACTTTTGTTTCAACGTGGAAACAAAAAAGTTGTGCCTTAATATTCTTGTAACCCCTTCCTTCCTAAAAATGCTTTTTAGTTGTGCACTTAAAATTGCAACATTTGCACTTGAATTTCCGTTCATTGGTGAAAATGTAACTGTAAGTATTCCATTTTGACCGCGCGCCTACTAGAGGGCTCCAGGGTTATGGTTGCACACAGGCGCTACATGGGCTAAAGACGGCTCTGGCTGTCGTCTGCAAAAAGTACCATTGGATAGTGAATATTTTTTGATTAATTGATTGAAATAGGCGTTACCTTGCGGAAGTCCATCACTAAGTAAAGGATATATGAATATAATTTGCAATATTCCGCTAAAAAATTCTTGTCGTGCTATTCAAAATGCAGACTCGTGCACAGCCCGCATAAAAACATGCAACAAGCAAGCAATACAAGCAAAGCAATCTTAAATAACAAGCAAGAAAACTTATCGACACGTGTTTCGGCTCTGAACGAGGCATCCTCGGGATGTGTTGCTAGCTCGGCTTCTCCGCAGCAACTGATGTGTTGCTCGCCCAGCCGCTCCGCAGCAACTGATGTTGTTCGCGCGACAGCTCAGCAGCTAGTGACGAGCCGCCGACCAAAACTCGCCTTTTATACACCGGCCTGACTAGTTGTTTGGTGGGGAAAATGGGGAGACGAAAACATGCGTAACAGTGGGGTAGTGGTAAAGTTAGTTTGTTCGTTTAATAAATCAGGGTTATTCTGTTTTTTTGTATTTCTAATTGTTCTAACACACACATTCTTAAACCTTTTTTACAAATATGTTTTACTTCAAATGAATGGTAATCAGGCAAACTATGAATATTTTTTGGCAAGTCATTAATATAAGTGAAAAAAGTAGTGGTCCCAGCACCTGGTATAAAAAGCCGAAGGGGCGGAGGGAGGGCAGGCCTTCGGCGACTAGCCTCAGCCGTTACGGCTTACACGGGTGCCTGAGCTTTGTTACGCAAGGGGGAAAGGCCTGCACTTTCCGCAGCGCCATAGCCGATGCAGAAGTGAATTTGTGTTGTAAAAGTTACTTGTATATTATAATTCACCACGATAATTAGACCATGGTCTATGAAGAATAATGTTCCTATGAGGTGTCCGCGTTTCCTCGGGAGAGGCGGTGGTTCAGGGGAACCCCCCAGCGACCCGAAATTCGTGCGGACATTACAACATTGCTAGAAAAAAAGAATATGGCGAATATTCAATTCCATAGAAACTTTACATTTTTTTTGTCAAAACTATAAATTTTCTGTTTGAAATTTTATAGCATTGTTAATACTTGATAGTGCAAGTAGGACTATCAGTAAAATAAATATGAAGGTAATTTTCAATATATACTCTTAAAAGAGCCGAGGATCCTATCTGCCTTTCCTCTCCTGTGATCCTCCTGGAAGAAATGCTATGCTATGACCCTTCTTTATAAATTTCATATATGTATTTCAAAGTGCTACTCTGTGGACTGTGATCATTCTATCACATTTCTGAGTTTGCTCAATGTTAGATAACGGGGCACTGTTTAAAATAGAGCGACAAATTTTATTTAAAAAAATTACAATTTTCTTTCTTGCCACATACCCTCAGTGCGTAATGTTTTGTACAAATAAGTCACTAACCACACGACAAGAAGGAGAAGTACACTGTCTCGTGATATTGAGTTTTACCTTTTCTCTTATAGAATATACAAGATGACCTGGACATCGGTGAGACGATGATTACAAAGCGGGACACCGCAGCACTTAACACGACAACAACAGGTAAAGTCTACAGCCATCAAAAACAAAACTTGTAAAAAAAAACAAGTCTCGCAACTTAGTTCTTCTACCATAAAAAGTTGTGAGATCCATGTTAATCCTAGTCGGTTTTATTTAGTTTATTCAGTCCCTGCTTAAGGGACCATCTGTCTTAAGTTATTAAATAATTTGCTAACCTAACAACATCTTATAGTGACCATATCAATATTAAAAATCTTTTATGTTTTAGATAAAAAGATTGACTCGGCCATCGCATGAAAACACAATGTATTTCACAAGTAATACATATTACTTATATTAAATTAGATTATTTAGTACGATTGCCAAGTCAATATATTTATTTAAGGCGCCGTTCAAGTATTACGTAAGCAGATTTATTACAATTATTTTTATCACATTTTATGTTGCCTCTTTAATATCCTTAGGAGCCCTACTACCCCTCCCTATTTGCGTGAACGCTTTAACTACCTTCTTTCCAATGACAAACAGAACAGACCACACACAGTATCTCTTTTAAAAACTCCATGTCATAACACGGGTGCTTTTAGAAATTCTTTCACGGTGACATCCATCAGACTTTGGAACTCCCTACCGCATACGATTCGTGACTGTCCTACGATCAGCCTATTCAAGAAGAAGCTTAAAGAGCATTATTTATAAATATTTTTCCCTTTAAAATATATATTTATTTATTATTTATGCAGGTATATACACTGTATGTATTTATGTTTATATTTGGTATATACTAAATTCTTGTTTTAAACATATATTTATGAATACTTTTGTTATGTAGGTTTATGCCCATGTTTATATTACAGTATTTAAGTATGTTTGTTCTTTTTATATTTAAGTAATTATTAATTAATTTATTATGTAAGTATTTATTTAAAAGTTAGGTATATTTATGGTAGTTTTAAGTTCATATTATCTCCACATTTTTATTTTTTATATCACTTGTTTCTTTATGTGTGCACATTTGATCACACACTTTTAGTTAATATTTCCTTAGCACCTAGGTTTTGCTGGCAGAAATCTCTCTCAGAGATAAGCTCGCCTATAGCACGTTTAATTTATGACTGCTTGTACGTATAACTTTTCTGTGCAATAAAGAATATGAATATAAGAATATGAATTATTTACCCCCCCATCCCCCTTGTCAGCAAAAGTAAGCAAAGCTCTTACCCCCTCCCCCCATGCTTACGTAAACATTTTTCAATTATAAATATATTTTTTTTTATATTATAATGTAAAAATAAGAAAATAGATTTAGGATAGAGATTAAATTTTACTGATACAGTATTCAACATAGAGTAAGGGGCAAAAATATACTGATGACGTAATCATCATCTAGACTTCCCTACCCCCCATGTCATCGAAAATAAGCAAAACAAAGACCCCCCCCCCCCCATAGTGCTTACGTAATACTTGAACGGCCCCTAAAACATAAAAGATTTTAAATGTTGATTTGTAATTAATGTAATAATGGTTACAGATGGTCCCTTAAGTAGGGACTGAAAAAATTAACAGACTTGGATTTACATGGATCTCACAACATTTTACGGTAGAAGAACTAAGTAGCGGTTTTTTATAGGCTTTGTTTTTGATGGCATCTCATTTCTTTTTGTTGATAGTCTTGCTTTTTTTCCTTTATTTTTATAGTATTACAAAGTTATTTATGCAGTTGGTGTCTACAGCACTGGACCGAAATTGCAAAATATTTTAGTTTTTACTTGATTGATACACTACACACTAATTGTATTCCAAATTTGAAGCTTCTATGACTGCTAGAAGTGCCTTAGAGTTTTGGTGATCGGTCAGTCAGTCAATCAGTGAGTGACAAAATTGAGAAACTTTGACTAGTTATAATTCTTAAACTACTGGTTCAAATTGAATTAAATTTGAAATATACCGTGTTTATACAATGCCTGCTTGTTTACCGAAAATTCAGGCTTCTAGTTTTATCCATAAGGAAGTTATAGGGGGCCGAAAATGGCCTGAACTGCTTCGAAAAAAGCGTGCGGCGTGCCGCTTTTTAGCTCGACTTGGCGGGGGCACTGCCGTGCCCCAGATATCCTCTTAAAAACGTGATACCCTGATAAATTTTAAAATATATAATAAATTAATTAATAATAAATAATAAATTAAATTTGAATGGTATTTCTCAACTATATAACCTTATTTAAAAGACTTATATACCGGGTGTAAATAGAGTGCTACCTTTGAATGAAACCACATATTCTACGGATCATATTGAATCACTTTTCCCAAGACTCATACCCGCGCTAACCGTTAGTTTGGGAAATAATTGAGTTCCAAACAAAAATGCGTGAACTCTAACGCACCGACATAAGGGCGTTTTATGAAATAGCGTCTTACGTAAAACAGCTGTTACGGCGTAGCGTTGTAAAATTGACCTTCTTCCTACGAAATCAAGTCTTTAAGTTAAAGTTGAATATCTTCTTCTCTGAAGATTTGCGCGGGTATTTTTCTTCAGAATGTTGTTTAGTATGATCAGATTAGTTCTTCTACCGTAAATGTTGTGAGATCTAGTGATTTTATTTAAGGGTCGCACTCTATTTACAGCCGGTATATCTTTGATCCTATAATACGTATATATCTTAGTCCACAATTCACTTTTTTTTTTTACTTATAGCTATAAAACAGGAACTAGAAAACAGATGTGTCGAGAACATACATCCTGAGACGGACACCGGAATTGTAAGTTACTTTCTGTTTTAGTTCATATATACGAGGGTGCATTTTTATATTCGCGGAATGGGTAGGTAATTAATAAATGAGGGTACTTTCCTTAGTCGTAACTGGTTAAGTAGCTCATTATTAGTATAAATAGAATGTTTTGTTTTAATCGGGCCATTACTATTTGAATTATCGTCGATCAAACAACTCAGTTGGGAAGAACATTGTGAAAAATGGAGAAAATCAACAGCGCGTAGAGTGTTCTCGCGCGTTTTTGGACCTCTGTAATGAAGACCAGGATGGAGTATTGACTCGAATTGTTACTGGGGATGAAACTTGGGTTCATCATTATGAACCTGAGTCCAAACAAGATTCTATGCAGTGGCACAAAAAAGGCACACCACCACAATCTCAAGATTCCTTATCTTGTTGATAGATTATAAAGATAAAGGTGTCTCCATAACCGGAGAATACTACGCTTCAATCTTAGAGCGATTAAAAGAAGCAATCAAGGCAAAAAGAAGGGGAAAATTAACCAAAGGTGTCCTCTTTCTGCACGACAACGCGCCTGTGCACAAGAGCCGCGTTGCGTTGGCTTCCCTGCATAAGGTGGGCTTTTTAACATTTTTTTCGAGGGTATACATAAGCTAATTGAAAGATCTGAAAAATGTATTAGGGTTGCAGGTGAATATATTGAAAAGGAAAAATAAACTTGTATTTTTATTTCCACGTCTTACCCCCGATTCCGCGAACTTAAAAACGCCCCCTCGTACATACTGAGTTTATACCGGGTGTAAATAAAGTTTGACCTTTAAATAAAACCACATACTCTACTGGTCATACTAAACAACTTTCTGAAGAATAATACCCGTGCAAATCTTCGGAAAAGAAGTTATTCAACTGTGACTTAAAGACTATCTCGTAAGAAGAAGGTCTATTTTAGAACGCTGCACCGTAACAGCTGTTTTATGGAAGACGCTGTATCAAAAAACGCCCTTATGTCGGTGCGTTAGGGTTCACGCATTTTGTTTGAAACTCTAATATTTCCCAAACTAATGGTTACCGCGGGTATGTTTCTTGGGGAATGTGGTTCAGTATGATCAGTAGAATATGTGGTTTAATTTAATGGTAGCACTCTATTTACACCCGGTATATGAACGCTTGAGCGTTATTTTATGAACACGCCTTATAGCTTTTGTGTTGACCAGGTCACTATGATGATGATGATGATAAAACAAAAAACCACGTCCAAATCCATTGAGTGGTTCCCGAGTTAAAATCGTTTATTCAATTTTTGCCCGGTTTTGGCCTGGGTGTTACTTTATGAAGAGCCTTTGTAGCCTATCTACGGCATTTTTAACCGATTTGGAAATATTTTTTTTGTTACATAAGGTTTGATTCTAGGTAGAAGATACCATTTTAGTTTGGTCGTGATCTGATGATGGCCTTCAGAGATAGGCAGTGGAACTCCTCAATGGATGACAGCATATCACTCGATATTGCGGCAAACGCTTTGTATCAGGACGCTAATTGCAGGGTGTTACTTAAAATTTGTCATTATGCTGCCTGACCTTCGATCCTGGCCTCATCACCATAGAACTCCTCAACGGATGACAGCACATAACACGAGATTTGCGTGAGTGTGCTGATTCCATGGTATTGCTTTAAAATTGACAATATACCCACCAACCTTCGATCCTGGCCTCATCACCATATAACTCCTCAACAGATGACAGAACATAACACGAGGTTTGCGTGAGTGTGTTGATTCCAGG
This sequence comes from Ypsolopha scabrella, assembly GCA_910592155.1. Taxonomy (NCBI): domain Eukaryota; kingdom Metazoa; phylum Arthropoda; class Insecta; order Lepidoptera; family Ypsolophidae; genus Ypsolopha; species Ypsolopha scabrella. The sequence goes on along the minus strand of OU342989.1, from coordinate 3,118,283 downwards.
GTATTGCTTTAAAATTGACAATATGCCCACCGACCTTCGACCCTGGCCTCATCACCATAGAACTCCTCAATGGATGACTGCACATAACAAGAGATTTACGTTAGTGTGTTGATTCCAGGATATTGCTTTAAAATTGACAATATGCCCACCGACCTTCGACCCTGGCCTCATCACCATAGAACTCCTCAACAGATGACAGAACATAACACGAGGTTTGCGTGAGTGTGTTGATTCCAGGGTATTGCTTTAAAATTGACAATATGCCCACCGACCTTCGACCCTGGCCTCATCACCATAGAACTCCTCAATGGATGACAGCACATAACAAGAGATTTACGTGAGTGTGTTGATTCCAGGGTATTGCTTTAAAATTGACAATATGCCCACCGACCTTCGATCCTGGCCTCATCACCATATAACTCCACAATGGATGACAGCACATAACTCTAAATGGCGACAATCACTTTGTGTTAGTTTGCTTATTGCAGGATAGTACTTGAAATTTGTCATTAGGCCACGAGAATTTGAAACTCCTCAAATGATGAGGCAATCAGAGTGCTCACTGTAGTCTACCCATTTTTCTACATTTTACCAGTCAACATTAAAAAGCGTGAAATATATAAAATTTTAACAAAAAATAATAACCGACTTCAAATATTATAGCAGACATTCACTAAAAAGTTTAAAATAATTACATACTGACCGATGGTGCATAAGTAACACTTTTGCAGATTTCTTTCTTCCTGAAACCATCTATATGTCCTTCCCAGGGTCTCAAATTATCTCCATTCCAAATTTCATCAAAATCAGTTCAGCCATTTTGACGTGAAAATTGAACATACAGACAAACAAACATACACATTTTCGCATTTATAATATTATAGCCTTTGCCCGCAGCTTCGCCCGCGTTCAGTGAATCTTTGCCACGTTTTCGGCTTGGGCGCTATTTTATGAATACCCCCCCTTTTTTTCACCAAAGTGAGTCATAACAGTCATAACATTTGCTCCGTGTAAATTTCGAAAAAATATTATTTGAAGTGATTGAAACCTGCGCAATAACCTTTTATCTTTGAGCAAATAGTGTGATTACCATGTGCAAGTGTTAGTGAAACATTTAATTAACGATAAAGGACAATAATCAAAAAAATAAACTGTGACTGTTCAACAGTGAAAAAGTGTAAATATTCCATCCAGAACTACCAAATCAATACCTAATTATAATAATCAATAAAATTGGAATGAAAATAGTCCCAAACAGTGTAATAATAATCTAAATTTGGTGACAAAATCCCTTTGTTTCAATTTTAAGTGCCGTTGTAATTTCAAATCGTATGTGAATCCAACCACAGCTGACCAATCAGCTGTACATCAGTAGCGCCATCTAGAGCATATGGCCAGAACTACAACTAAAACTTAACTAGTGCTGCCACCTGCAGCAAACTCACAGAAATACGAAGACTAAACAAATATTACACGCTCAGCCTCGATGTAGTTCTGCTACTTGACGCTAGAGTCCGCTGAATGCAAAGTTAATATAATATTTTGAAGAAATATATTTAAAAGAACTACTCAATAAATAATTAAATATGAGGAATTGCTCGGCGTGTGCTGTCCATGTAAATGTAAGCGATCTACTGACTTGCTCAAAATGTCGGAAACACTGCTATTATCAGTGTATAAAGTGTATTAATATAACAAAGGATATTTTTAACTCATGTAAACAAGAATTTGGTAGAACTTGGACCTGCCCAGATTGTCAAACTCTAACAAGACGAGCGCTTAGAACTGATGATACGCCAGTCAAACAGCTTACAGACTCGCCCACAGCGTACGAGAACTTGTCCTCAAATGTCACGCTCAGGAAAAAATTAAATAACACGACCATCACTGAAACAGCTAATTCCTCCAACGAAAATCTCACACAGGAAAGCCAAAGCCTCTTCGGAGATACACTTCATTCATCAAACCATCCAATATCTACCCCTCCTGTAACTGCAATAACACTTGATCAAATCAGTGAACTCTTAGACCAAAAGCTTGAAACACAAAAGCTTGAAATAATTACCAAATTAAAAACCGACATAAGAACCATGATCCAAGAAGAAATCCACCTCACGTTATCAAAGGAGAGACACGAATTTAATGAATTAAAAGAACGTCTAGAGCCTATCACAACAAAATAGGACAAACTTTGCTCAGAAATTTATGACCTGGAAAAGAAAATCCTGCAACTTGATTAGGAAAACATAAATCTGAAAAACCAAATTAAGAACATATGAGACACCTGTCAACTAAAGCCTGCCTCTTCTATGTATTCTGACTCCACTAAAAAAATCGTACTCTACGGCCTAGACGAACTGGCATGGGAATCCGAACCCGAGCTTTACGAATGAGTAACAAACATTTTCTACGAAATAATGAATATAAATCTGGAAGGATACATTGAAGACCTTACAAGAATAGGTAAAAAAGGGCAACGTAGACCACTAATAACTGAATTAATAAGCAAGCGGATGACTAACTATGTGCTACAAAACTGTCGTTTCTTCCAAAGAACAGGATTGGCAGTCTCCGAACTATTTGATGACGAACAAATACGCGACCGAAACACATTAAAAGGCATCCTATCGGAAGCCCGAAGAGCAGGGAAACAAGCCATCCTCAAAGGTAGCAAATTGATAATTAACGGAGAAGAATATGTACCTAACACAGGTGAAGAGGAAACAAATTCATCATCAATACCGGTCATACAACCTAATCTTATCAATCGTCAGCCACATGAAACCGAGACGACCACAATGCGAAACTCAAATTCAACTAAAAATAAGGATGTAGCCCGAAATCGTACGTTTCGAAACTGAATTCATTATGAATCAAAATATGCAAAGTATCTGTAGATAATAAAATCCACCTACTCGAGTCATTTTTAGACGAGCAAATAAATTTAGATGTAATTTGTATAACAGAAACCTGGCTAAATACTGAAAAGCAAAAATTGTTGAGTATAAACAAGTATGATGTCGGCGCTTGCTATTGTAGACCAAAACACGACGGTGGCGGTGTGTGTATTCTAGTTAAAAAATCCTTAGAACATAGGGAAATCAAAGAGATCTCTATAATGTCTTCAGAAATGGTTTTTGAAACATGTGCAATTGAAATACCAAAAAGTAATGTAATACTTATATGTTTATATTGGCCCAGTAGCAGTAGAGATATTGAAGTATTTTACTCCCCCTTAGAACAACTATTACAATTAATTAATAAAAAATATACTAATAAGAACGTTATAATTACAGGCGACTTCAATACTGACTTCCTCGACGTAAAGGAAAATATTTATTTATTTATTTCTCTCTTACATCTATCATTACAGGTTCTCAACCTAATGCGACAGTGTATTTCCATAACAAAAGATACCAAGTGTAACCTTTGTGAATTCGCTTAGCGTACAAGAAAACAAATCGATTTCCTCCGCGACCATGCAGTGCACGCGTTAAGGGCGTCTTGCTCAGTAGGTTGGTGCGAGCTTTCGGCACCACCAGCAACCGCGGCCGCCGCCGCCGACCCACGAACCCGTCAGGCACGCACAGATCTACTCTTCTAAGCAACTCCGGATTATGTGTCTTCCCGTTAATCAATTTAAACAAATAGCTTACTAATGCTAATATCCTACGAACTCGTAGCTCAACGTATCCCACCATACCTAGTATAAATAGAGTCGGGTACATGAGTGGGTAAAATGGATATACCCCATATTGTCTAAAGTATAAATATCTAATAAATTTGTTTTGTATTTTCTCCATCATGAGACTATATTTAATCTCATGAGGAGCCCAGATGACTGCGTTGCTTTCTAGCTAACTCCTAACCAATGCATTGTATAAAGCAATTATGGCCCTAATATTCGTAAAACCATGCACTCTGCGTAATATAAGCCCTAAATTTCTAAAAGATTTTTTACAGATTTTAATAATATGCTCCCTAAAGGATAAATTTGTAGTAAAGGTTCTGTGTCAACTTTGTACTCGTGATGGTAAGGAGCATGCGACTTTGAGAATGAGATAGTCAAGCATTTAGACGTGTTAAACTGCAGTTTGTTAGCTTTACTCCACGCCACCACTGCATCGATATCCTCCTGTAATCCTACACCTTCTGAGGAGTTCTTAACATTTAATGATAATTATTAATTTTTTACCACATTGGGTAGATCGTTTATCATAATCAAAAATTCTAGCGGCCCCAAATTACTGCCTTGACTGACCCCAGATCGCGTGTAATAAAGATCAGATCTATGACATTCGTATTCTACATACTGCTGTCTGTCCGCCATTGGCCCATATTAGGTTATATAACTTAATGTTAACTTCTAACTTCCACCAAAAAGTGTCTGAACCTACAAGGATCACAAAAACCAGTGCAAAGTGTATAGACCTGCGGGGCTATTATGTAACTCAGTGTCGATTGCTAGCTATAGTTGCTATTCACCAAAAACAGATAAAAAATGAACTTCCAAAATAACCTTCAATGGGTATTGAAGTATTTACGATTTGTGACGTCATTTCAAGTGCGAACGTGTCCTTAGATAAGCGTATATGTATGTTTTCGACGATAGCCACTTGGTTAAGCAAGTGATTTTACGATACAGAATAAGGGGGCTGGTCTTTACAAATTTTAACATTAAAAAATCAAAGGCTAATGTCAAAGAATTCGGTTTCTCAGACCATAGAAGTGTCCTTTTTTCTACATCACTTTTGACATCAACCTTAAAAAACCTGACGATTGAGAAAAGAGTTTATAACGATTTTAATATTAACTCATTTAAAAATTACTTATTACAATAAAAATTAAATAAAAACACAATTTTCAAAATATTTCGGCCTCTTCTATGAGGCCGTCATCAGTTGAATGACAGTTAAAATGACAGTTAAAGACTATTTACAGAAAAAAAATAAAAAAATAAAAAAATGATATTTACAGAATTAATGTGTGATGATGATGATGATGATGATGATGATGATGATGATGATGATGATGATGATGATGATGATGATGATGATGATGATGAGTCAATCGGTCGAGTTATGTCTGTCAGTGTTGTCTGTTGAGTCCGGGTCCATAGTGTGCGCCAAGTGACCAGATGTATGATGTCTCCCAGGTCCTCAGTTCTATGTCGGTCAATGGTGGAGTAAATGACTTAATGATACGCACAGTGAAGCAGTCGTTAAAAAGTTGATTGTGGAGGCGAGTGTGAGTGGGGATGGGCAGGATGTTGTTTTGTGTAGTGTCTGAAGTGTGTCTGTGTTGGTTCATGCGGATGTGTAATGCGTTTTTAGTTTCACCTATGTAGAATGCCGGGCAATGTCGGCATTCTAATAGGTAAATGCAGTTATTAGTTTTGCAATTTGTGTTGGATTGTGTTCTGTATGTGTTTGTTGTGTGGTGTGTGTTGATGTGTGTGTCTGTATTGATTAAAATGCATGTTTTACAGCGAGGCCGTCGGCATGGGGAGGTGCCACTGGTGTATGAGTTTGAGTTTGGGATGATGTGATAACGTTGTTTTGTTTTGTTGAGTGTGCATCTAAGGTTTCTATTTTGTCTATAGCAAATTTGAGGAGTGTTGGGTAGTAGGTGTTGAGTTTCATTGTTTTGTCTGAGAATGGGTAAATTGTCATTGATCAGTGTTTTAAGTTTGTGGCTACCATGAAAGTATGTTGTGACAAGTCGAAAAATGAGATTGCAAAAATAAATTGGGACATTTTATTAATTGATCAACATAATATTAATGACAACTACAATATTTTTAATGAAACTGTACAAAAAACCCTTAATCAATGTATTCCTAAAATTTCAATGAAATATTATTTTAAACCAAAGACAACATATTTAACTCGTGGCTTAAGAATATCTTGTTGCAATAAAGGACTCTTAAAAATACTAGTCTCACAAACAAAGAATAAAATTTTACGGAACTATTATAAAAAAATATTGCAAAACACTTAAAAAGGCTGTAAGTAAATCTAAAAAAATATCAAACAAACGTAAATTTATATCTTCTGAAAATAAAATGAAATGTATGTGGAAAATTGTCAATAGAGAAACAAATAAGCAGACTAGGGAAAATTATAATATACGGCTTAAACTAAGGAATTGTATTATAGAAAATCCAAAAAAAATAGCGAAAGAGTTCAATAGTTTTTTTGCTTCAATTGCAAATTCGCACACAACTAAAGAACCACACAAAGTACTTGAAAGCTCTAACACAGTATCAAATACGTTTTTCTTAAGCCCTGTTGAACCTGCGGAAATAAACCGTATTATAAAAAACTTAAAAAACAAAGATTCTTTTGGTGTGGATGAACTACCACCAAAATTAATAAAGAAATGTGCTGACATTCTGACTATTCCCTTTACAATTTTAATTAACCAATCGTTTAGCGAGGGGGTATTTCCTGACGCCCTAAAGATGGCTATTATAAAACCAATTCATAAGAAGGGCTCTACTACGGACTTAAACAATTATCGCCCTATAGTATTGTTGACAACATCAGCAAAAATTTTCGAGACAGCTATGGTCAAACGCATAAATATTTTTTTGGAAAAATATAAAATCCTGCACGAAAATCAATTCAGCTTCAGATCAAACCGCTCCACCACCTTAGCGACCTATAGATATACACAAAAGATTTACGAAGCATTAAACAACAAAAAATACGCGGTAGGCCTCCTTATAGACTTGAGCAAGGCATACGATAGAGTCTGTCACGCGACTCTACTGGAGACGCTATATGGTGCAGGAATAAGAGGAATTGCACATAAGTGGTTTAGATCGTACCTCGAAAATCGCCCACAATGTGTAGAGATAAAAAATACGGACTTTGACTCGGGGAAAATTTAATTTATTAGGTCTGATAGAGTCGTGACAAACGGCTCCATCCCCCAAGGTAGCGTCCTAGGATGTGTGCTTTTTCTTATCTACATTAACAATTTCCCCAACAAAATAACGGAAGAATGCATTTTTTTTGCTGACGACCTTACCATTCTCATACCATGCTCAAATATTAATGAATTAAATGACAAATTAAATCTTACTTTAGTCACAATCTTTGACGTACTTAAAAAATACAACTTAGAACTGAATTTGACGAAAACAAAATTAATTCAATTCAAACCCTACCAAAAAACACCCCTACAATTATCATATACCTACGAAAATACTGTATTAGAATCAGTACATACTACAACCCTATTAGGAATTGACTTAGATACAAATATGACATGGATACCACACATTCAGAACCTGAAACAAAAACTCTCCTCTTTTACTTACGCTCTTTATCAATTAAAACGAGCTACTGACTTCGATACTACCCTTACGGCTTATTATGCGTATGCACATTCTAGGTTGTCTTACAGAATCGTGATTTGGGGAAACAGTTGTGAGATTGATGAAGTATTCCGACTACAGAAAAAATGCATCAGAATACTTACAAACATTGAGCAAATGACCTCTTGTAGACTCTATTTTGTCAAGCATCAAATATTGACCCTAGTATCTATTTACATATTGGAGTCCTGTAAATTTGTCAGAAAGAACACTGATTTATACTCTTTTAAGGTGAACAATAAACGAAACAATCGAAATAAAAATCAAATAGATATACCACTAACAACCATGAAACTAGTGTCAACCAGTACCCATCACATGCTGAGTAAAATATACAATCATCTGCCAAACTACCTAAAAAATATAGAAAAAAACACTTTGTTTATTAGTAACCTAACAAAATTCCTCATAAAGAAATGCTATTACAATTTAACTGAATATTTTAATGACGATACAAAATCAATACTTCAATAGCCATTCTAAATGACTGAATAAGTTTGTAATAAATTGTAATATTATTGTGAATAATTAATTAAAATTGAATAAAATATAACAATCTAACAAATTTAACATAGATTTAACTAAATGATTATGCTAACTAGTACTAACTTACTTGACCTAGGAATAATGTATTATGTACTTAAAAATGTATCATGTTAATTTATTATGTACTTAAAAGGCATCCAGTTGCCCTCTCATGATTGCTATGTCCCAACAGGGCGTCTCCTGTACTTTTATAAATATGTAAGATCCTCTAAACTTGTGACATTGCAATAAATGATTTGAGTTTGAGTTTGCTTATGTTTTGACCAGGGTCACTACAATGATAATACCGTTTCTTTACGGTATTCTGGCCTGGGGTTTATGTGGCTCTAATATAATCAAGAAACTTGAAATTGCACAAAAATTTAATTTAAAAATAATTTTAAGGAAGCCACGAAGATTTCCCACAGTACATTTGTTCCAACTTTGCAAAGTTTTGACTCCTCGCAAGATGTTTGTTTGGCAAACAATGATTTACATGTCGAGACATCTGAATAACTTTCCTCTGAGCACTAATACCCGATGTAAAAGAGACACTACATTAAAAAAATATGTCATTCCTCTTAGGTCGTCAGGATTCAGTAGTAAACACTGCAGTGTAATGGCACCTCGACTATATCGCTATCTCCCAGAAGAAATAAGTGTCCTGGTGGACGCTTCTAAAGATAGACCCAAACTAAAAAGGGCTTTAAAAGTTCATCTGCTGAAAATGGACTGCAACACTTTTGATGCGTTATGGAAAAAAATAGATATTTCTAGGTCACACAATTAAACCTATAATATATATGTATATATAATAATTTTAAATATAATATAATATATAAATATGTTTGTATTTGATAAATGGTAGTATTCTATATGTATAAGTATTATGATTTGCATGCTCCCCCAAAATATCAAATAAATGCAAAAAGTAGCTTCATGTGTTCGTGACGGATTGACTGCTAATTCAACTGATCAAATTGATGTAGCCAGCCCTAGCACGGACCTCGGTCTATTTTGGGCTGCTACTGCCACAATTTACACATAAGTAAAGCAATGCATCAGTCAAACCCAGTTTCCATACCTATTGATCAGCGCTCTGCATGTACTTTTGCCATTAAATTTTGCGATAAATAAATAAATAAAATAAAATAAATAAATAAAACAGAAACGCATCCAGACCCGTTCAGTGGTTCTCGAGTTGAAACGGAACATACAGACAGACAGACAGACAAAAATTATAAAAATTGTTGTTTCGGCCTCAGTACAGTACCAATAACCCATTTCATTTTAAATTTCGCGAAAATATTCAATGTACAGACACGACCTTTATAATATAAGTACATGATCATTTAAAAATACCTTCTATAGTGACGTCAGAAAAATTTTAGGAATTTCAAGAAAATCTCTCGAATAGCATTGCTGAATTCTCAGTACTGTGATTTAATTAGAGACATAGCAATGACAAAACACGTTTCACTATTTTGAAGGCTTTAATTTTAATTTAAGTACTGTCAAAACTTGAAATTTTCTAAATTAATATAGCTTCTGTTTTTAACACTAAAGAACCATTTTGGAACGGAGAAAAGCATACAAGTTTTAAATTCGGTAAGATTGTAGTACCCACATTTATCTACTAATAATAAAGTAGTAAGAAAGTCATGTCTGTACATGGAGTATTTTGCCAAATTTTAATTGAAATGGGTTATTTTATTGGTATTGTACAGTGGAGCCCACATCAAGCTAAACACTTTCAGTGTAAGCTGACCTCTCATAGTATAGGATCCCCGTACAATGAGAGGTCAGCGTATACTCAATGTGTATAGCTTGATGTGGGCTCCACTGTACAAGGGCCAAAATTATAACTTTAAAATCAAATCAAAATATTTATTTTGTAAAATAGATACATAAAGTATACTTTCTACAACTCAAAGTTAATCTATACAATAAATATCTTTGGACTATAAAAAAAATATACGAATAAGGGAAATATTTAGGTTGGGCTACTAAAATGTAATTATACACCTGCATAAAATAGAGAAATCTAGGAATAATTTGAATGTGAATTTTTGTGTCTGTCTGTATGTATGCTCCGGTTGAACTCGGGAACCACTCAACGGATTTGGATGCGGTTTTTTTTATCCTGGTAAACTTAGACCTAGGCTATAAGGTAAGTATGTTCATAAAATAACCACCAAACCGAAAGAAAGAGGGTGGAGCCGCGGGTAAAGGCTAGTTATAATAATATAGTAGTAAAACAGTCATGTCTGTACATTGAATATTAGTGGCAAGCCAAGTCCTACTGTTTGCGACTTCGAAAGAGGGTGGAGCCGCGGGTAAAGGCTAGTTATAATAATAAAGTAGTAAAACAGTCATGTCTGTACATTGAATTCAATTCAATTCATTTTATTCATCTTTCGACATTATCATGTACTTAGATACGTCAATTCATTTTATACAATAAATATTTTATGTTATCTTGTATAGTATGCTATACAGTAACTTAAATATTAACATTTAATAATAATAATAATTCAAACATTCAGATAAATCTTATAAATAAAACGGATTACTTTTAAGTAACAGTGTCAAATTAATTCTACATCACAAATGAAAATATTCTTATCAGCCAAAGCCTCGTTAATTGTATAATAGGTCTTATCAATAAGTTGCTTCCTAATTGTATTGCAAAATGACTCGTGTTTCAAAGCACATATTTCCTTCGGAATCTGATTAAATAATTTTATACCTTGACACAAGTAGCTTTTAGTCAATTTCGCCAATCTACGACTGGGAAGAGCCAACTTTTCCCTATTTCTGGTGTTGTGGCTGTGGATATCTCCCATTCTGGTCAAAGTAGACAAATTATTTTTAACGTAAAGAATACACTGATAAATGTACTCTCCTATCATTGTCATGACACCTATTTTTCTAAATTCTTCTCTGCAGGAATCTCGGGACTTAAGACTTAAAATATTTCTTACTGCTCTTTTTTGCAGAGTAAATACTCGACTAGCATCAGCAGCCGTCCCCCAAAAAACTACACCGTATGTCATAACGGAGTGAAAGTATGCAAAATAGACACACCTAGCCGCCTTTATTCCGCCCAATTCTTTTATCTTCTTTATTGCATATGTAGCAGAACTAAGTTTTTTCGTGAGAGCTTCTATTTGAGGGGCCCATGTTAGTTTAGCATCTAGATAAACACCTAGAAATTTTACCGTATTGGTGGTAGCAACATTCAGTTTATCAAGAACATCTTGTACTGGTTCTGGAATTTGATTAAATCTTGGCCCAAGAGCAAACCGGATAACATTTGTTTTATCAACATTTAATAACATGTTATTTACAGAAAACCATTCCTTCATACTCGTGATCACTATTTCTATTTTATTTAAAATATTTTTGTCATTTTGGTCTTTGATTATCAAACTTGTGTCATCCGCAAACGTAACAATGTCAATGTGATCTTCAGTAATGGCTGCTGAAATGTCATTAATATATATAAGGAATAATAATGGCCCTAAAATAGAGCCCTGTGGGACTCCAAGCTTTATTTCTTTTTGGTCTGATCTGTATCCATTAAGTTCAGTCACTTGCTGCCTGTTTGTTAGATAGGATTTAAAAATTTCTAGCTCACTGTCTCTAATGCCATAGTGTTCCAATTTAGCTAAAAGGATATCGTGAGAAACACAATCAAATGCTTTAGATAGGTCACAGAAAACCCCATAAGTCTTCTGTGACCCATCCAGTGCCAAAAGAACATCCTGCACAAGAGCCATAATAGCATGTTTTGTAGACTTTGACTTTTGGAAACCAAACTATCTTTTGTTAAAAAGTTCATTTTCTACCATAAAGTTAGTTAATTCATCCGCGATGTATTTTTCAAAAATCTTACTGTAAGACGGAAGAACACATACAGGTCGATACCTATTAGGATCCGTGGTTGGACCCTGTTTGTGGATTGGTACTACCTTGGCAACTTTCATTTCATTAGGAAAATATTTTTGTCTAATACAGTCATTGATTACTTCCTGGAGGGGTAAAGCAATTTCTGTATCCAGTTTTTTTAGCAATTTTGGTGTTATATACCAGTAATCATAAGAAGCCTTAGGTTTTATATTCTTAATAATTTTAATTATTTGCTGCATATTCATATGTTTTAGTTTAAATGTAACAGATTGTCGAGGTATGTAATTACCAAGGAGAACCATAGAATGGTCTAAAGATGATTTTAAGTCCTTAGTGATGTTCTTCGCAATTTGTACAAAAAAATCATTTAAGTAATTACTTATTTCCATTGGATCTGTCAAAAGTCTACTATTGGTGTCATATAATTTTTCACATGTATTTATATCTCTACTATTTTTTCCAGTTTCCTCCTTTATTATTTGCCAAACACATTTAATTTTATTATCAGCATTACTAATTCTACGAGATATGTGCAGACGTTTTGCACATAAACACACTTGCCTGAAAGTTTTGCTGTATTTTGATACATAAGTTCTAAGTCCAGGATCATCATTTTGCTTAAGCAGTGCGTATAAGGTAAATAAATTTTCTCTGGAAATTTTTATACCTAAAGTTGCCCATTTATTAAATTCTTTTGTTGCTTTGGGTACTGCCGTCACTAATGGAATCTGTTCATTTAAATGCCTCATAAATCTATCAAAAAATGATATAATGAATATTAGTGGCAAGCCAAGTCCTACTGTTTGCGACTTCGAAAGAGGGTGGAGCCGCGGGTAAAGGCTAGTTATAATAATAAAGTAGTAAAACAGTCATGTCTGTACATTGAATATTAGTGGCAAGCCAAGTCCTACTGTTTGCGACTTCGAAAGAGGGTGGAGCCGCGGGTAAAGGCTAGTTATAATAATAAAGTAGTAAAACAGTCATGTCTGTACATTGAATATTAGTGGCAAGCCAAGTCCTACTGTTTGCGACTTCGAAAGAGGGTGGAGCCGCGGGTAAAGGCTAGTTATAATAATAAAGTAGTAAAACAGTCATGTCTGTACATTGAATATTAGTGGCAAGCCAAGTCCTACTGTTTGCGACTTCGAAAGAGGGTGGAGCCGCGGGTAAAGGCTAGTTATAATAATAAAGTAGTAAAACAGTCATGTCTGTACATTGAATATTAGTGGCAAGCCAAGTCCTACTGTTTGCGACTTCGAAAGAACAGATGCCATAACAAATTTCACGCACGTGTACCGCGTCAGACGGTCGCTTTCTGACTGAGTTAGGATTGAAATTTCTGTAGTGTGATCAGTCAGACGCTTCCTAGTTTCCCCCACCCTTGACTCCTAGTTAGGATCCCGATAAATCGGATGGTCTAATCGCGGCTTAAGGGTGTATAATACCTCACTTCGCTTCGCATGATCCTGCTTTATAGCAACAAATACTGCAACAATCACTCTGAAATTGATATATGGTGAAGTTGAGGACTAATGCTATGTCAACACAGTGGTGAAAACTTGATTCAATTAAATTTTCTCGATAGAAAAAATTTACAAAGTTACCTCCAAATCGTACTTTTTGCCGTTTCCCGTGCGCGAGCCCGACTCGTACTTGGCCGTTTTATTTATTTGAACCTCTAAACTTAAACAGGACAGAATTTGATGACCTTATTTTTACTAAATTGCAGAAGTAAGAACATAAATAAAAAATAAAAAAATTGAATGCCGGGGCAGATGTAGTTATTTTATACAGGCTCTATTGATGGCTTTCAACGGCATGTAATTTAAAAAAAAGTGGAATTTCGGGACACCCTAATAGTTAGAGACTCTTTTCAGATCATGGCCGATACTCGCATCTATATGGGGGACTTAACTAGATGGAATCCTCCAGCAGAAGAAGAACCATTTTTCAAGAAGGTTATCCAGATCCTGGACAAATATTACCCAGAAGACTGGAGGGCTTGGGTGGTCAATAAACTGTCCTACGAAGACCTTTTTGGAGATGGAATTTCTGCAGAAGACGAGGACCGACTGCGATTTGCAGTTCCAACTGTCGACTTATTAAAAGCCTTAAGTGAGGGACCCATTTTCTTCACGATGCGTATATTTCTGTCATGGCCCCTGACTCGTGCACTTATCTATTTCCCGTTCTCAATAATGGAGAAAACGCATCCTAGAGACGCATATAACAAGTTTCGTAAGGTAACTGCTACCCTGAAGCCAAAATTAATCTCTTGGAGTCTCGCGATGAATAGAAAGCGCTCGCATAGCCCAAGCCAAAACGAGACGGGAGCAAAAAAGTCCAAGGAAAAGGATACTCTGATACACTTAATGGTTCAACAGAGGCAAAGGCTCAACGAGCTGCTTCAGCAGCAAGATATAATGATGAATGCAATGGGAATCAAGACAAAGGACATGGATGCAGAGCCAAGTGATGGAGGAAGAATGAGGACTGCTCCGTCCGGAAGTCAGGAGGGTTCCGAAGATGGCATCAAAGAAAATAAAGATGATGAACAAGAACCCTCGCTGGTGCCTGAAGAACTATGCAATTTTCTACCAGAAACAAAGGAGACCGAACCAGAACTACCAACAGCATCGGAGGAATTGGTTAAAGAAGCTATCAAATGGCAAAGGCTCGGTCAAAAAAACTGGCGAGAAATTCCTTATCTCCATATTCAAAAACGCTTAGAAGCGGCGCCAGCTTTTACGAGTTTGAAGGTAAATTCTATCCTATCTGCATTTACTCCGGTTACTGCGGAATCCCTGTTATTAGAAAAGATGGATTTGACCTTTGCAGTCATCACACATGGGCTGCTTAAACAGCGACAAGCGTTTCAGGAATTTTGTTGTCAAGCGCCACCGAAAGTCAAAGCTTTGATTACAAAGCATCTTTGGGACAAAGACGCCAAATATAGACTCATGTCTGATGATTTGCTGCAGTACGTCTGTGGTGTAAGGTCAGATATTATAGAACAACGAAGAAAGGTATACAGTCTGTCAAAAAAGCGATGAAATTAATATTGAAGGAACAATCTTTCCCAACGATTTTTGACATTTGATGAGGCTCATGATCGAATCGTTGGTGTTTATTGTAGTTTTTGTGGTCTCATAACCGCACTCTTAGTAAGTAGCAGACAGTATACATAAGTATCAGTATATAAACAAAACAGTATATACAAATATTTGATTCACCGACTGTATTGTGTCATTTTGAGTGAGGTTATGAGACCACAAAAACTACAATAAACACCAACGATTCGGTCATGAGCATCATCAAATGTCAAAAATCGTTGGGAAAAATGGGCTGTCAAACGTGTTGTGCGGCTAACTTCAGGCCACAACGAACAACAATGCTAAGTACAATGGGTTAAATGTGTTGTGGTTTATGGTCGGTCACGAAGTCCATACGGATTTGTTCGGTTTATTTCGTTTATTTTCGTGACCGCTATTACAACGATAGCTGAAGTAGATTATTATGTTTAAAATCATAACCGCACTTTTTAAAATTGTGTCGAAATAGCATTATGGCATAATGCAATAGTGTCATTATAGGATTGTGTCAATATGGGACGAAATCGTTTATGTGGTTACGCTACTGTCATATTGTTATTCATAGTTGTCAAGTTAAGACATCGGCGGGCATTTTAGTTTCTTTATTATAACACTATTTGTAGTGAAAACTTCGGTAAAATCCTCGTCTCTATCATTTTCTATAATTAGCCGTAATTTCTGCTTCAGTATCCATTTTAGACCCAATATTTTGAACACATTTATTTTAGGTTATACTTTTGAGTAGGTAAACAGAAATAAATCCCGATCGCTACGTGTCTACTTAGTTTAGGTTATAGTGGACCGCCAGTATCAACTCAAGGTTATGGAAGGAGGTCCTCTGTATCTTCAACTCAAACTTGATTCAAGTTATAGTGGACCGCCAGTATCAACTCAAGGTTATGGAAGGAGGTCCTCTGTATCTTCAACTCAAACTTGATTCAAGAATGAATTCAAGTGATCACTTTCCCACTTAAGGGCAATGGATCTCACCGCTGATGTTATCGAACATTGTCAACTAACAATAGTACCTGTGATCATCACGTTCTACCGCAACAGGCACAGGTCACCCGACATCACGCCCTCCTCGTCCGACGCTTTGCCTACCTATGTAAGCAACGATGACGCCTTAACCTTCACGCCTTACGGTAAACAGAAACAGTTCGAAAAAAATGATTTTGTTCAATGTTATTGTTATTGTTAATTAATTAAAATGGTAAAGACAAAAATCTCGCATATTATAATTTAATTCATCATCATTTGATAACTTTTGTTTAATTTGGCCTTGCAAATTGAAAATATATTTGATTTCAATTTAATTTTAAGATAAATTTCTTGTACTTCTTTGTACATCTAGCCCATTTGTAACAATTTTTGCAAATCTCTGTTAAGACTCCCGCGTTTCAAGCTCGACTTAGTTTGGGGTCTGTTATTAAACTGGTGAAATTAATTCAACGCTCAAACGTACAAGATCCACTTTTTTTTTTTACGCACCTATATTTTTGTTTTTTGTGTACTGATTATTTGTTTGTGTTTGGGTTTGTAATTTCTTCTTTTTCTTTTGTATTTGCATGTACTTTTGAGAAAATAAATGCTTTTGTATTTGTATTTGTTCGTGGTTGCGTTTACGTCACGTAGTAAAACAAATGTCAAAATCGTGAACATGCTTAAGTGAGACCCATCGCATCCACCTTAGTGTTACAGTAATAAAGTGTTTTAAACACTGTTTTTCGTAACTGTTCTCTAAGTAGAACATTATTATGTGTAACACCACGAAAGTGTTATCATTTTACGAATGTTAATAAGTATTACACATACCAGGCATGCTTTTTAAGTTCTGTCGTTTACATATTTGCCGCCAATTTTGAATTTAGAACTGCTCAATATTCAAATTTGGTGAATTTAGAATTTCAAAACAATTGAAAGAATTAGGATTAATGCAATTGTTTAGTCACAGCGTTGTTTTGAATCTGTCAGGTCACGTACGAAAATGAATCTTACTAAGAAAAATGTCCGTGCAATCATTTTGTATAACTTCCAAAGAGGCCTAACACGGATTCAGTGTTCCGAAGAGCTAACATCTGTGTTCCATGATGAAGCGCCATGTCTGCGGACTGTCGAACGCTGGTATTTAGAATTCCAACGTGGATATACCCGTCTTAGTGACAAATCTCGTGAAGGACGTCCAAAATCCGCCTTCACTGAAGATAACATTGTCGCTGTGAGAGATCTAATCCTCGAAGATCGTCATGTGACATATCGGGAGATAGAGGCGTTATTAGGCATCTCAGGGACAACCATTCAGAAGATCTTGCATGAGGCGCTTGGTGTGAGAAAGCTAGTTTCCCGTTGGATCCCGCATTTGCTTTCCGACGATCATAAGAAGGCCCGCGTCAGATGGTGTAAGTAAACTCTTCAAAGGTTCAACCGAGGAGAGTCAAATCACGTCTGCGACATCATCAGTGGTGACGAATCTTGGATCTATGCCTACGATCCCGATTCCAAACAACAATCCTCAATCTGGGTCTTCAAAGACGAACCAAAGCCGACTAAAGTTGTTCGCTCTCGAAGCACTTCAAAGAAGATGGTGGCTACGTTCGTGGTGAAAACCGGGCATGTTGCGACAGTTGCACTTGAAGATCGTAGAACGGTTAATGCAGAGTGGTATACCACAGTTTGTTTACCACAAGTCATCGCTGAACTTCGGAAATCTAACCCAAAGCGACGCATCATCCTAATCATGAAAACACAAGCTCACACGACGCTCATCAAACGATTGAGTATTTGAAGCAGGAAAACGTAGAAATTCTTGACCATCCTCCATACAGTCCTGACCTAAGCCCTAACGATTTCTTTACATTTCCTAAAATTAAGAAAACTCTTCGTGGTCAAAGGTTCCAGTCCGGTGAAGAAGCAATCGACGCTTTCAAATCAGCCATATTTAACACCCCCACTTTGGAGTGGAATAAATGTTTTAATAACTGGTTCGAGCGAATGGAAAAGTAATGTAAACTGCGTGGAGAATACTTTGAAAAAGAATAAAAAGTACTATTAGGTTCCAGTTGTTTTTGTTTCTTCAAACGACAAAACTTAAAAGGCATGTCTCGTAATAAGGTTTTCTTTGGCCTCATGCGTCGGCTTCGTCGAATTTGAATTAATGGGTGTAGACGCTTTTGATTGAGTTATCAAATCAACATGTCACATTTATGATAATGTAAGATTTATGATGTGTAACACTAATGATTATGTAATATTTATGAGGTGTAACAGTAATGATTATGCAACATTTATGAGGCGTAACACTATTATGTAATATTTATTATTATGTGACATTTATGAGTGTTTTTAAGTTCCTGTCATTGCAGAGTTCCTTCATTGCAGGACGGAACCAACTATACTAAAAGCTTAAATGATAATTCTTCTGGAAGCTTTCTATTTGTCGTTAACTTTAATCACAAATATAGATCTGTGACTTAAATAATTTGTTAAATCAAAACCAGAATATTGATTCAAATAAATTGGAAAATTAAAGAGACATTTCTCACTTTAACTTCAAGGATATTCTTGTAAAGTTAAACCAGCTTGGATTAAAATACCAATTGATTGGAAATATCAATATAAATAATGTAAGAAAAACGTTTGTTATAAAATACATTTATAATTTACTTATTGTTTATTTGTTTGCCATTTACCTCGCATGCAGCGCTAGTGTGTTTGCAGACCCGTCAAGCGATATTGTTGACGTATAATATTACGAATTTGGTCGCGTATACATTCTGAATAATTCGTCTCCTAATTTCGTAACCAAAGAAATATGAATTGTTCCAGTGTAGGAATAAAGTAGTAACAAAACAGTATTATATGATTTCGACATCCCATTTCGCTACATTACAATGGCAATTCTGACGAACGCAACAAATGGCATTGACTTCGCCTCTTTACTGATTTAATTTAATGTGCAATAAATAAATTGAGGTGGTAGAGCTGATGCCGGGCTCGACTGTGGAGGTACCACCATCTTACTGCAAATCCTCCCGAAGTTATTCGGGGGAGAGTAAGAGAACAGCTCTCAGGCAAAACCAGGCGGCCCACCATTGCCTGGGACCGATGGATGGCGGTATATCCATACCGGGCCTTATGAAAGAACACACAGGTAACGGGCAGCGGCGCCACTGGTGCAAGGGTTTTGGCACCGCGCGCATTTCTTCCAAAAGGACTGCCAAGAGTGGCGAAACCTCGGAAAGGCCTATTTCCAGCAGTGGACGAAACGGGCTGATGGATGAAAGAATTTATTATAATTATTAATGGAACAAATTGCCCCTATACCGGGTGTAAAAGCAAAGGCAAGAATCCTTTATGTATGTATGTAGTATGATCGGTAAAGATATTATAAAATTAAAAACACACCCATAATCTGGAATCTCTAAATAATGTACCGTACCTCAATAAGACGATTTTCTTTACTCAAAATACACTAATCGCGTGGACACCTTCACGGTCGCTGGCCACTCGGATGAGGGGTGCGGGGTGCAATTAGGTGTGTGGGGAGGCCGGTGAGCTGCGTAGCCATAGCTTAGAAAAATGATGGAATCTTTGGTGAAAATTCAAGGTTTATTTTTTTCTCCTAATGACATCAGAATCGTGTATACTTTCATACCCTAAAGGGATTCTTGACTTCGCATTTACACCCTGTATAAAGTGACTTTCGTTTTCTATAGCCAAATTAATACTATAAACTCGGTAAGTGGTCGGGACCAAGGTTCAGTGAGTTTTAGGTGAAATACGCAAAATAAAATACTTACTACTTAAGTCAAGGTTGTTCCTAAACAAGTATAGACGTACAAAGCATGTTTCCTGACCACTTACAGAGTTTCCAGTATGAGTTCGGCTATAAAAACGAAAGTCAAAGTCAGTGGAACTACTCGGAAGAAGTAGATACGACTTGCCATAAATTGTTGGAGTGATGTTGTTATTAGTGGCGGTTGGTGCGTTTTAACACTGGAAAGGCCAACAACTGACAAGGAGTACATTCTGTAACTGACAAGGAGTACATTCCTACCCAACTATTGATACCTCTCCGTTACTGTTTATAGCTAGGTACTTTAGTGTAAGTACTTACAGGAGAAGTTTACGTTGAACTACTGTGTTTATTGTCCGCACTTTTTATAGTTATCATTTTCAAATCATTTACATTATGTACACACACGAAACGTGTTTACTTCTCACACTATCACCTATTTTTGTGAAGAGGACGACCTTTATTTTTAATATCAAAACTTTGTTCAAATGTCTCTCTGTTATTTTTAATAAACTGAACACTGAACGCCATATTAGTACAGACAAGCTCCTTGTATACAAAACAGTTTACACTCACTCGAACAGTTTTTTATTTCGCGCGTCACCGAACAATGCAGTTCAAATACGACTCTACATTACACTAAATAATTAAAACAAACAACGACGGTCAAGAACTCGCTCGCTCTTTGATCCCCGAGTCTCCGATCCGGTTCGGCTAAGTTCGGCTGCTGGACTATGGCAGGAGCGCCGCACCGAATTTAGTATAATTTGCAGAGTGAGTTACGCCAGTGGCATGTTGGCGCTTTTCAGGATTTCAGCTTGACAGATAATTAGAGCGTCATCTCGTGTAATTGTGCCCGAAATAAAAAATTAGTGCTTCCAGCCGATCCAAAGATATTCACGAAAAACAGATTCCGCTGGAGTAACGTTACCCCAGCGGCATGTTTTTTATCCCGTGGTCGTAGCTAAATAAAAATTAGCTACATATAATTAGTGCCTGATTGTGCCCAAAAAAGAAAATTAGTGCGTCCAGAGGTTTCAGAGTTATTCAAGATGCCGCTGGGGTAACAATTGCTGTATCTCTTAAACGGTATGAAATACAACTACGTTTTTTTTTACTAAGGTGCTTCTTAATTAGTTCCTAATTTGTGCAAACTTATTTTTTGAAGTTAACATGGTTTATTGTTTATAATTTACATCCTTTTTCTATTTTGTTAACATTTGATTATATCCTTTGTTTTCCTTGCACGCCTGAATTGTTTTTAAAATGGGCTTTGTAATATAACTATATATCTGAGGATAGAGGCGCTGTATGCTGAAATACAGGCTAACAACCTACTCAGCAGCAGATGCTACATATGTGATACACAAAAATATGTTTGTTAAGCAGAGTTCTTTCTATATGTATAACCTGTGTTATGTTAATTTTTTGGAATCAAATAAATTTATTTATTTATTTATTTATTTCTCTAATCGACGCCGTTGGTCAGTCATAATTTTTTTTCAAAAACCCTAAAATCGGCCCTTGCGCTTCAATGAGAATACCTAGATACTTACCAATTATGGTGGTTTGTACCTTTTATCAATTAAAAGCACCTTGTGAAATAAGATGTTCCTACTTCAACTCCTTACAAATCTGGCTACTCTGTAATGTAACGCTTCAATACATGAGTTAGTATTATTAAGTGACGGTATATTTGATTCTACTAATAATTAGTACTTTTATTACATTATTTATTCTAAAAATTTCAGCTGAAAAAACCTCCTAACTACTGAAACTTAAGGAAAAAACAACAGGAAAGCAAATCAGTCAATTAACCAACCAAATTCAAATGACTTCATAAAAGCGGCCGTACCATACATGGTGCCAACCTTCTTAAATTGGTAGTTCTATAATAATGTTCAATTGTGTGGAATGGACTTAGTATAGGAAAATAAATGTTTTATTTTGTAATTTGTATTAATAACTTACTTGATGAAACATTATAATTTGATCAAATTTGATAGGTGCTTACATAAATCATGGTGACCAGGGTCTGATGGTGGGACTGGAAGGTTGAAATGAGAACTCAGCGAACAACAGGAGACTTCTCGAGTTTAGACTATTTGATCAGTCTTAATGAGTACTTTTGTAAAACATGGTGACCAGGGTCTGATAATGGGACTGGAAGGTTAAAATGAGAACTCCTCAACGAATTATGTTGAATGTTTAGTCGAGTCGTTGTTACTTACTGTAGATGTTTTATTTCCATAAATTCAAAGACTAGGTGAAATACACTTGAAAAATATTAAATAAGAGCGTAGTTTATTTACAATAATATATCCATGTATCCTTAACTAATTTATTCGTGTTGTTTTCAAACTTTAACAAGGTGATTAAGATAAGATTATTTATTTGTTTCCAACAGTAGATGTGGGTAGGTGCCGAAAAAAAACGAATGTTAACTCGCACGGATGAGTAGCTACCTACCTGCACCTGCAATAATTTAGTTCGAATGGTATGGCGAAATCTGTTTTTCGTGAATATCTTTGGATCGGCTGGAAGCACTAATTTTTTATTTCGGGCACAATTACACGAGATGACGCTCTAATTATCTGTCAAGCTGAAATCCTGAAAAGCGCCACCATGCCGCTGGCGTAACGCACTCTAATTTGCATAGAAAATGCCCCGTCTCACGCATACGGACCTAGGTACCTCTCTTTCTTTCCTACATACTAACATATTAAAGGCAAACCTACGAATATAAGGCTTTATTCAGTTTAAAGTTTAGATAATAATGAAGTGACAATGTCAAGATGAAAGGAAAGTCCATGACATCATGTATCTATATAATCGCTCAAATGAAGAGGAGCTTTTCTAGTTCTTGTGGAGCGACGAGGTTGTTGTCCTCTTCTTGAGATTCACAGTTGATAGGTCCTTCATTTGCTTCAGGATCTTAAGTAATTTGGGGCTCATCTAAAATGTAATCATCGTTGTTGGCAGAAGGTGCTAAATGTCTATTAGATACTGTAGTCTCTCTCCCATCCGGTAGTCATACATATGAATAGTCAGGATTTGACTCTAGTAAATCTACTTCACCGACAATGGGCTGATACTTGTTGCTTCTATTATGTGTCTTCAATAGAACGGGCCCAGGTGTGGATAACACAGTGTATATACAATATACAGTGTATATACAATATTTTTATTCCTATATTTCTATATTTTATTACATTTTAGTAGCCCAACCTTCATATTTTTTGTATGTATTTCCCGTTTTTATTATTTCTTCATTGTATTATGTATATATAATATTTTTATTCCCAGATTCCCCTATTTTATTTATTTATTTATTTAAAAACTTACGACTATCATTTATTAATGCAGGTGTATATTTTATTTCCCGTATTATTATATATTTTTTTTATATTCTAAAGACATATTATATTGTGTAAATTAACTTTGACTTGTAGAAAGTATACTTAATGTATCTATTTTGCAAAAATAAATATTTTGATTTGATTTTGATTTGATTTGATTTGATAACCACGTCGGTTTCGACTCACCATATTAAGTTCTTCGGTTATGATTGAACATTCTCTCATGAGGTGTGGTGTTTGTGGCTGTGCATAACAATGATCTTATTGAATGAAGGGCCAATTGTCTTATATTACTTGAATTTCTTTTTGTATGTATTAATGTACGTTGTAATGTCCCACATATACTACTGTTTTTGCATCTCAGCTTATTCAATGACACATATTTCATACTCAGACATACTCTGCACACACCCACTAACTTGCACGACACATATACGCACACCTTGTTACACTCACCTACACACTTACAAACATAAACAGATGAAATCATACCTATCTCAATCACAGAGTACACTTTTACCTGCACAACTAAATGTATTGTACCCTAACCATGACTAACATAACCTTCCAAATGGCATATTGTCTGGATACCTCACATTAACTATTCTTTCCATTGACTTGCTTACCGCTCCCTATAAATAGTATGAATGATACAATAAATACCATAAATGAAATTGACAAGTTGGAAATAGCACACTCATTTGAATGTGATGTGTCAGATTTAAAAAAAACATTTGACTGTTTGTAAAAATGATTTCATTGTGATCTCTTAAAATATTAGAAGTGTATATTGTAATTTTGATGATTTTCTACTTACTCTCTCTAATCTTACTTTTGATACTGACGTGATAGTACTAACGGAATGCAGGATTAATTTAAACAAACCTTTACCTACCCTCACAAAGTATGACCTCTACTCGACAGCTATTCTGCACAATCAAAATGATGGTGTTGTAGTGTATGTTAAAAAAACGTTGCGACATAAAGTTGTGGAAATTAAATTATCACAGGCGTCTTGCTTACAATTGGAAATATTGAATATCATAGTTTTGTGTGTGTATAGGTCCCCGTCGACTAATACGCTGACAGTTTTACTGAATCATTAAATCTACATTTAGATACTTTAGATTCAACAGACAAGAATATAATAATTACGGGAGACTTGACTTGAATATAAATATTACTACGAAACCCACAGAATCACATTATGAACAAAAAAACAGGACAAACCATTTAAATATGCTGTCGATGTACGGCATTTTAGCTGGTCACACTATACCGACAAGGGGAACTAACTGCTTGGACCATATTATGTTAAAAACCATCACAAATAAATTCCAAGCTAGTATAGCAATATAACACACAAGTACAACAGACCATTTTACTACGTTTTTAGCTTTGTCTAAAATAAAATAAACAACACCTCCAAATAAAACAAAAACAGTAATAAATTTTGAAACAGCCCTTGAGGAATTAAAAACCAAAAAATTTGCTGATTTACTATTTTGTGACGACCCTACCGATATTGTAAATCGTTTGATATTTGTACTAAATGAAACTCTAAAAAACAACACAAAAACCTCCAATTTTCCGTCAAAATATCGTATACACAAACCGTGGATTACACCAAGAATTTTGCGATGCATTAGAAATCGTAATGAACTGCAAAGGGAGGTACGTAAAGATCCATTTAATGAAATAAATATAATTACTTATAATAGATATAGGAACTACTGCAATAAACTCATAAAAAAGTAAAACTGCAATAGAAAAAGAATTACTGTCAAAATCTACTAAAAACAACAAATTTCTGTGGAAAAATATTAAAAACATAAAACATACAACTAAAACTAATGGTACAAATTCTGAATTGTTTAACCTTAAATCATCTCCTATTGCCTCAGCTGATTATATCAATAAATATTTTGCTAATATCGGTAAACAGCTAGTGTGTGTGTATACACAACCTTCCACACAAGAACTAAATAATTACCTACGAAGCTTTCCTGCTCAGCCAAACTCCTTTGTGCTTTTAGCAACTGACCACGCTGAAGTAAATAGTATTTTAACAAACCTTAAATCGGATAGCGCTCCAGGATGGGATAACATTTCGACTGTTTTCCTAAAGCTTGCAAGAACAGAAGTTGTACATGCAGCCAATCTGTGTTTCGATAAAGGCATTTTCCCAACTCCTCTTAAGCAGTCATTAATCACTCCTGTGTATAAGGGTGGGGAAAGCGATGACATCAGTAACTACAGACCCATCTCAGTATTGCTCGCAATCTCTAAAATTATGTAAAAATTGCTTAACAAACGACTTCTTAATTATTTAAGCAAATATAACATATTATCTGACAGTCAGTTTGGTTTCCGACAGGGTAAGTCAACAGAGGATGCTGTGTCTGCACTTACTTCTTTAATTACTGAACACCTTGATGAAAGTAAATCAAAATGCATATCAGTATTCATTGATCTAAAGAAGGCGTTTGATACCGTTTCTTACCCTATCCTTATACACAAGCTTAAAATGATAGGTATCAGAGGAACCCCACTCCTTTTGTTCATAAGTTATCTATCAGAGCGACATCATATGGTAGGATTGGACAACAGTGGAACAGTGGAAGTGAAGAGGTTTCAATTGGTGTGCCTCAAGGTAGCGTTCTTGGTCCAACTCTATTTTTTATATATATTAATGATTTATGTGACACTCAGATCAAGAACGTAAAAATCTTCTCGTACGCTGATGACACTGCCGTCGTTTTCACTGGGGACTCCTGGGCTTCTGTCAAGGATAGTTCTGAAAAAGGATTAAAGCAAATACACAAATGGTTACATAATAATATACTTACACTGAGTGCCTCTAAAACTAATTATATCTGCTTCAGTAACTATACCAATACCCAACCAAGTGATGACTTTAGTATAAGAATTCACAGCTGCAATATAACAACTGCTTCTGATTACTGTACCTGCCCGAGTTTACAAAAGGTCGCGCAAACTAAATATCTTGGTATCATCCTTGACCAGCGACTATCATGGTACGCACATCTTGGACATGTGACATCAAGAATTCGGAAATTAACTTGGATTTTCAAAACTAAGATGTGTAGTCCGAGTAGTTGATGGTCCGGGAAAGACCACTAGGGATCTTCTCAAAGAAATATACATAGCACTCGTACAGTCTATCATAAGTTATTGTATCCCTATTTGGGGTAGCGAGGCAAAAACTAAGTTCCTTGTGGTAGAACGGGCTCAACGTGGCTTGATTAAGGTCATGTATTAAAAAAAAGGAGATTCACCACATATAGCTTATACTGACTAACTAAACTGGCTGCCGTTAGGAAACTATATATTACTCATGCAGTGCTAAAACTTCATAAGAACCTGCCATTTGTCCCTAACATGACTGACAGAAGAAGGAAAAACAATGCTGTGGATGTGCCAACCAACACAACCTCCGCTAAAAGACAGTTCACCAGACGTGCAGATCATCTGTACAATATAATAAACAAGGAACTAGACATATATCCAAAAACACTTCACGATTGCAAGAAAATTATTCCTTCATAAATAATAATAAATAAATAAATCTTTATTTCACAACTTAATCATACAAAATAATTTACAGTGTTTGGAGACCCCATTTAAGTAAGGAATTACCTGTATTAGGAGACCTCGCTCTTCCATAGCATTACAATATAAGGTATTTACATGAACAAGTTGAGATGAATAATTGCAAAGTAAAGTTAATTTAGTAGTAGTTAGAAGAGAAGTTACAATTAGGAATTCTGAAGCAAGCTTTTTGACATTAAGAGTTGTTGAAAAATTTTCAATTTTTTTTTTACAGTACAAGCTTAAATGCATTTATTACTTGTTGTTCAGGTATATTCTAATTTTCGATAGAACAGTACTGAATGATATTTAAAGTGTTTTGCTTCAGAATCGCACTTACTGAGTTCTATATAATATTATTTTTATAAACCTAAAGTTATAAAACAAGTAGGTACTACTAACATTGTTTATTGTGCTTGTATTTTTAACATAAGAAGTAAAGCACTTTGTGAGTGTATATGAGAGTTTGTGATAGAAGGTCGGCTGTGCGTATGTGTAATGTAGGGTGATTGGTGTATGTGAATGTGTGGAATAATGTGGTGTGTAGTGAGTGTAAGAGTAAATGTATGTGTATGCTTTATTTATGCTTTCAGCCGCTTATAAGAAAGATTGAGGATATATTTGGAAATATATAAATATACTTCTAGACAAAGTAGATGTATAAGTAGGTAAGTTAAGGTTATAACAATATTATTTAAGAAGAGACTCAGTCTCATCATAGCTTCTCCTCTTAAGCCAGTTAGTCAGAATCAGTCCTCCTTAAAAGAGTCAAAGGCAGGCCCAATTTCATCCACCCTTCGCCTTTTATTTCGTTAGGAGACAAAGTTTGAGGGTGAGGTGTCTGTAGTATCAAGGAGAGTAGATTCCGAGTGTGACCTGTTCATATTGGCAAAGTATGGTGGGTCAATTTATGAGTGCAGCTACCTCGTTATTAAGATCACTCTTTTCTCACTATTTTTAAGTTATGGGATTTCAAAGTACTCACGAACACTGGATCACGCACGAACACACGATAGGTCACGGTAATTTGGGAGCGATCGACGATTTGGTACAAAAACTAATTCCGTCCAGTTAATTATAAGCAAGGCCTGTGACCAACTGGGGTCATGTAAA
Source organism: Ypsolopha scabrella (assembly GCA_910592155.1). Lineage (NCBI taxonomy): Eukaryota > Metazoa > Arthropoda > Insecta > Lepidoptera > Ypsolophidae > Ypsolopha > Ypsolopha scabrella. The sequence goes on along the minus strand of OU342989.1, from coordinate 3,090,491 downwards.
CTGGACACCGATCGACGATTCAGAGCAAATAGGCTTTCCGTCCGGTATATGAGGACCTCTGATTATTAATAAATTCTATAGCAGTTTACTTTGATTTACACGTCTGAGCACCTCAGCGATCCGAGGGGAAGAGTGAGTTCACGGTTAGAAACAAAATCATATGATGAGATAGAAGCTTTAATAAAAAAATAATGAAGGCTACATCTACATTTTATGCAGTACTCATACTTACACACACACACACACCCTCTCACACACGCAAGCACACATACACACAGATGCACCCCCTCACACAAGCCATACACGTACATGGCTAAATTAAACTTAATGCTGAAATTGAATTAAACTTAATGTATTTCCCGTGTGTAGTTTTAAGCAAAATGTTATTTTTAGGTATAATTAGTTTTCTAAAGAGGAGCGGTGCCTCCCAACTCAAGCCTTTCAAGCTTACAAGGAGACACCAGCCACTATTTATGTTAGTTTAACCTATTTAAACGAAATAAAACATATTTTATTTATTTATGTGGGAGTTCACCGCTCAGCGCTCCTTAATACAAACCGCCACTGGTTGTTATATACCTAAGTAGCGGCATTTAATTTCTTGAATTCCATCCATCCATCCATCAGCCTGTGTTCGTCCACTACTAGACATAGGCCTTTCCCAAATTTCGCCACTCATGTCGGTCCGCCGTCCTCCTCATCCAGCCGCCACCCACAATGTCCTTCAGGTCGTCAGTCCAGCGGGCATGAGGCTAATTTCTTAAATTAAGTACAAACAATTGAAATAATCGTCAGCTAAACAAGGTGAAAGGCTGGTATGTAGGTATGCCATTGTTGGCCATTCACTTTTGGTTGGATCGAGCTCAGCTGAAACCTAAATAGGAATGTGAACGCCTACGAATAAGAATTCTCTAGAAGAGTAACTCTCCTACAATTACCGTTTCGATTTTGGTTCCATTTACGCTGAACTTACTCCAATGACAACGAAACACTCACACACTCACATAGACAAAGCTTGCACGCGATTGGTTGCTTGGTTGCGTCGTTACCGGCGCGGCGCCAACATGGCGGTCACAGCAGCTACCTAGCAGCGAACAACAGACATGTGTTTTCAAAATGTTTATTAACTCACGTATGAAATGTAATTCCAGTATTTTTCATATCCGTATGGCTTCTACACCACTTCACGACACACGAAGGCATATTTGTAAAATCAATTGGCGCGAAAACACAATAATATGCACAATCGAAACTTTCCGCGGCACAAACACACGACTTACGGTGCTATGATGAACTGGCGCGTCTCGCGGTACTTATTTTGCGCCCCGCCCTCCGCGGTATCTATTTAGTGGAACCATTTTTTTTGGCTTAGTTACGCTTTTAGAGAATTATTATACAAATACAAAATACAAAAAAACTTAACCTAGAATAACAATATTGTTTTAAGGCTAAGTATATAATACAGTACAAGTGATCAACTGACTCTTATTATTCGTAGGTGAACGCCGTGCTCACATGTAGGGCTGAATAGGGATTGGTATAACCAGGCTTCAAGGGGAAACCAACCTTGAAGTCAGGGTTCCCATCTTTTGAAAAAGTAAAATCGGGATAATCAGAACTTTTAAAGGAAAATATGTTTTTTTTTAGTTGTCTATGTTTTACTCGTGTTTCCTCACATATTTTGCGAATCGGCTTAAATAAGGTTTCACTAGGCAGTTGAAAACTGATTTCTCTGCATGGTTTTTTGCAGTATGCAAATGTGGTCCAAATAAATATTCATCAATTCTTGGTTGGAGACCTTCTGCCACAGAAACAAGTCCCTTTCCGCGTGTTATCAGAAATGGCGACACAATGTGTAAGTTATCGAGTCTCAACACCATCGGAATCGGGACGAGTGGCAATTCTGCTTGAAGTGCGCTCCCTTGCCTTGCTTGGGCGGGGCCGATGTTGCGGGTGATGGCTGTACTGGACTAGAGACGACGTCGGTTCCGTGGGTCACACTCGACGTATTTAGCGCGGATAACCTAGCGCACGGTACACGAGATGCTCGGGCGAGGTCTGGGGAAGCAATGGGCGATCGCGTCAAGCGCCGTGGTCGCGCTTTGTTCCGAAGGTATACAGCGCATTGTGACGTCACGTCTTTTAAGAGGGAACAAGCAACCTATATTTACCTATGTTACGCGGATTAAATATTTCTTTAGCAAGTTATGGGGTTAATAAAACTTCATATTAGTAAATACCTCTATATTTTTAAAATACTATTTGATATAAATATTGAATTCATTCTCATTATAATATTCCTTAAATAAATTATATACGGTGACATGGTGCGTCGGTAAGTGCTTCGTACCAAGGTAAGATGACCCTTTTTGTGAAATTCGTAAATTATTTTATTTTTGTTCCCTACAAACGCAAGCGCAGGCAGGTGTCAATATTCCACCTGTTGCCTGGAAGAAATCGCTTTAAGCCATAAGGCCGCCAATTGTTACCTTCTTTAACATTTGTATTTTTTTTCATGTATTTTTAATAAGGTGCAGAATAAAGAGTATTTGTTTGTTTGTTTGCGAAATTAGCAAACGAGTCAATTACTATGGTACATCAACATTTTATTTTGTGAAATTAGCAAAAAGTATTATCGATCCGTGATACTGAACACTCACCAAGACTCGAGTATGAATTTGGATGCATATTTGATGTCTTACTTATATGTATTCATTCAATAAATTACAAGTTAAGGGGTAACGTTTCGACTTCAGTGCAAAGTGCATAACACAAGTTTGTTTACCTTATTTTAAAATTATAATAAATAAATAATAATAAATGTTTTTAGCAGAATTGCGTCATTTTATGCATTACGTTGTAAACGAATGGGTATACAAAGTTAAAAGCGTGTTTTAAGTTTGTATGCCCATTCATTTACAACGCAATACATAAAATTACAAAGTTTTGGTAGAAAAGCCTAATTGACACTAAACAATGGTCGCGAAATGCCATATATCACCTTTATTTAGTAGTTTTTATGCAATAGTAAGAAAAACAATCATAAGTTGTGCATTTTGCACCGAGCTCGAAACGTTCCTCCTTAAGTAAGGCAGAACTAAACAGGAGGAGCTAAGCCTGCTGTGATAAATTCTCCGATCTTGCTCCAATCAGCTTTCGATTTCTCACTTCCCTCCTTCAGCACTCGCAGACCTCGACATTTCCTTAAACATGGCGTCAACAGAACTTTGCTGAGCTTTAGAAAACTTCGCCCCTTTCATATCCAAAACCTTGTGGAACTCTGCCAAAGTGCTTTCTGGTAACAACTGAACGAACTGCTGCACAAAACCCTCAACGTTACCATCTAAAGGCGCCATTACCAACTTAAGAATCATCTCCGCCTTCGTCATCAATTTAATCACGACTTTGGTATAAGTTTGCGGCGCGGGCCGTTTAACCTCCGACCCAATAGAAGGCAGCTCCAAAAGAGCAGTTTTCAACATGTGCGTATCCAGAAGCAGCTGTTCAGACCCGACCGTCGAAATGGGCCTGCACTTGTACACGTTCTGAATGAACTTCGGAATGAATGAGTTAGCGAACCGGATGCAGAACTGAGTGAAGTACTTCCTGGAGGAGGAGAGGTTGTCTCGGAGGGCCGGGATGACGTTCCGGAGATGCATGATGATTTGGGTGACGTAGGAGCTTTGGTCTCCCACAACGTCGAAGTGAAGCCAGGAGATTTTTGTCATGGCTTGCAGCGCCGGCTCGCACGCTGGAAAACGAAATATGCGTTACTATACTATTTCCAAGCATTTATTTCCTCCATGACAGATATAGTGATACCGAAATAGCCGTTATGTCAATACCCACTAGGATTATTATTTACGAGAATGTTACCAATATGTAGGAACCGATAATCGAATATAATCCTAGAGAGCATTAACATAGCGGTTATTTTGGTATCACTAATCGATATGTATGCAGTCGGCGATCATCTTATGGAACAGGTCTCTCTCGGGAGAGAGGTCTATTCTCTCAGTTAGTGACGTGTTTATCTTCTCTTTGAGCTTGTGCTCTAGGTGGACGGTGGTCTCGAGACAGTATTCGTTCATTCACTCATTCATTCAACCTACCCAGCTCCACGTCATACACCAACATCTGTATGCAGTCGGCGATCATCTTATGGAACAGGTCTCTCTCGGGAGAGAGGTTTATTCTCTCAGTTAGTGACGGGTTTATCTTCTCTTTGAGCTTGTGCTCTAGGTGGACGGTGGTCTCGAGACAGTATTCGTTCATTCACTCATTCATTCAACCTACCCAGCTCCGCGTCATGCACCAAGATCTGTATGCAGTCGGCGATTATCTTATGGAACAGGTCTCTCTCGGGAGAGAGGTCTATTCTCTCAGTTAGTGACGTGTTTATCTTCTCTTTGAGCTTGTGCTCTAGGTGGACGGTGGTCTCGAGACAGTATTCGTTCATTCACTCATTCATTCAACCTACCCAGCTCCGCGTCATGCACCAAGATCTGTATGCAGTCGGCGATCATCTTATGGAACAGGTCTCTATCGGTAGAGAGGTCTATTCTATCAGCTAGTGACGGGTTTATCTTCTCTTTGAGCTTAGATGTCTCGAGACAGTATTCGTTCATTCGCTCATTCATTCAACTCACCCAGCTCGGCGTCATGCACCAACATCTGTATACTACAGTCGGCGATCATCTTCTGGAACAGCTCTCTTTCGGGAGAGAGGTCTATTCTCTCAGTTAGTGACGGGTTTATCTTCTCTTTGAGCTTGTGCTCTAGGTGGACGGTGGTCTCGAGACAGTATTCGTTCATTCACTCATTCATTCAACCTACCCAGCTCCGCGTCATGCACCAAGATCTGTATGCAGTCGGCGATCATCTTATGGAACAGGTCTCTATCGGTAGAGAGGTCTATTCTATCAGCTAGTGACGGGTTTATCTTCTCTTTGAGCTTAGATGTCTCGAGACAGTATTCGTTCATTCGCTCATTCATTCAACTCACCCAGCTCGGCGTCATGCACCAACATCTGTATACTACAGTCGGCGATCATCTTCTGGAACAGGTCTCTTTCGGGAGAGAGGTCTATTCTCTCAGTTAGTGACGGGTTTATCTTCTCTTTGAGCTTGTGCTCTAGGTGGACGGTGGTCTCGAGACAGTATTCGTTCATTCACTCATTCATTCAACCTACCCAGCTCCGCGTCATGCACCAAGATCTGTATGCAGTCGGCGATCATCTTATGGAACAGGTCTCTTTCGGTAGAGAGGTCTATTCTATCAGCTAGTGACGGGTTTATCTTCTCTTTGAGCTTAGATGTCTCGAGACAGTATTCGTTCATTCGCTCATTCATTCAACTCACCCAGCTCGGCGTCATGCACCAACATCTGTATACAGTCGGCGATCATCTTATGGAACAGGTCTCTTTCGGGAGAGAGGTCTATTCTATCAGCTAGTGACGGGTTTATCTTCTCTTTGAGCTTGTGTTGGAGATGTCTCGAGACAGTATTCGTTCATTCACTCATTTATTCAACCTACCCAGCTCCGCGTCATGCACCAAGATCTGTATGCAGTCGGCGATCATCTTATGGAACAGGTCTCTATCGGTAGAGAGGTCTATTCTATCAGCTAGTGACGGGTTTCCCCGTAACCTTCGACCATGTAGACGTCACCCGATTATTAAAGGATATCATGTTACTAAGGACAGAGGTTACGGAAATCAAACAAAATTACGTCACCACGACCCAATTGGAAGACCTGAGATCGGATTTTCATCATGAAAAATATGTATCAATACGAAAACATTCATGTTAATAGCAAACGAGGCGCATATCAGCTGGACAGCGGACCGATGGGCTTAGACTATTCGTCAAATGCGGGTATTTTACATAGCGAGACTCCCGGTAGCACAGAGGCGCAGACGCAGACACTGCCGCGGACGCAGTCATCTCCCTCACACCCGGACGAGGGATCAGGGGCCTTATTGTCTAACTTTAATTGCAATCGCCATACCTTCAAGGGTATCGTGACTACAACCGTGATTACGACTATAAATTGGAATCGTCTAAGTTTTAAAGTCACAATCGCTTTGAATCGCTGAACGAAATGAATGACCAACCAACCAAATAAAAAATTAAAGTGACTACGAAACCGCTAGCGGCTTCCTTAGTTTTAATCACAGACATACAGACTAAACCTAAGGATTAAATAGCGTTGGCAAGTTTCCATACAAAAACCAAACGACATTTAAGCTACATGGTACGAAGAAACTTATAAAAATAGGTTGTTTTGGCTGGAATATGCTTGAAACATATTTGTTAATACCTAAACTAATCTCTCGTACCTATATATTTTGTTTGGAAACAAGCAATATTTATATCTAAAAGAGCCCGTAACTCACTGAGCTAAAATTGCTTCAAGTCAACTCTATGCGTTTATTATTAATGTTTGGTCTATGGTTTTAAATTTGTTCGGTCGCGACGACGAGCAAAGCGAGGAGGAGCGGTTAGGTTGACATGTAAGCACATATTAGGGAGCCAAGCGAAGCGAAGCGGAGTGAGGTGACCCGCGTAGTTTTAAAATAATTCACGATAAGCAGAAAAAAAGTACCGAGCCTTTTCGATGACTTACGGTTCAATTTATAAAATTCAAGGACCGCTTCCCTTTCCGAACTGTACATTGCAAATTTAACTTTATTAGTTCAAGCTAAGGAAGATATTCCACCAACTAAAATATGACATGGTCGGTGAACGAATAAAACATGGAAGCAGTCCCTTACTAGCCACCGTTGTTTATCAACGCCGGAAAAGATATACGTAAAGTAATGAAACATTAAACTTTTGTTGCATAACAATTAATGTTATAGTTAATAAGTCAAGGTTGCTACTAGCGAGCGGCCGAGTTTATGAGCCACACCCACCACGGTCGAATTTTCGTTGCGCTATAATGGAACGGTAGTAATAATGCTTCCATGTTTTATTCGTTCACCGCTTACGGTTCAATATTTTAAAAATCAAGGGACCGCTAGCGGTACCGTAGTAACTTCCAATAAAAAACCCTAGGCTTAGGGATGTGGTACCGAAACAAAAGTATCGAGTTTATTCAACTATCGAGTATACTCAAGTATACTGTACTAAAGTGTACTGTTTCGTTTAAGTGACCAAAGTAATAAATAAAAGCACGAATTGAAACGCTAAAACGAAATTTCAATAAGTTGCTGTCTGCAGGGATGTCTATTCTTTCCAAAATAGATCGATTTCGAATCGTGGTGAATTTACAAATTCAAATTCACAAAAATCGATTCAAAAATCGGAACAGGAATGCACACAATTACCGATTATTAATTTATAGCATTAATTTTTCCTGAGTTTATTGTAAGTAAAGTTATGTAGTTGTTTTCTCATATATAAAAAATTAAAGAAAAATTTTTTTTAAATTTTATTGCCAAAGTTACTTAAAATGCACATACAGAACATTATTATTTTGTTAATATCATGTAACAATATTTCTGTATGATGAGTTTCATACACTAGTAAAGCTGGGGTGCTAAAGCTAGGGGTATCTGTTAAGGGATGGTGACTCCGAAGAGAGCTAAGAACCAAACTCAACAAGTGATGATCGAACACTGCTTTATTGGTATTGTTTTCACTAAATAATTGCTAAATACAAAGTGCAAGCAGCCAAAATGTAATTAATTACCTAGGTAAAACCTAATTCACTAAAATGTACAAGTGTACGTTACCTCGTACAATTTCTAAGTCTCAATTACCTACCCCAACTTCCTATCATCAAATGTAAGGCTCTTCATAAATAATAATTTTGAATTCAAATACTTGCCGGAAACGTAATTAAATGTGGGTATGTAATCTTTTTATTTGTAATAAATATATATAATTTAGCTATTTAGAGCCTTTAGTTTCCTTTAACTTGTATTAATAATAAAAAAATATTAATTTTCGAAATATATTTCGGCCCACTATGGGGCCGGCATCAGTCGAATACTTAAAAAATCAAAATTTTCCGAGAAACCGCAAAAAATCGTGTCCACGATTCTGCGTTTGTATGGATCGATTCTAAGATCGAATCGCTTCGAAAAAATCGATCCAAAATCGATTTTCTTGGCCCCAATTAATCGATCTTCAAATAAATCTATTTAAAATCGACATCCCTAGCTGTTTGTTTTCTTCGCAAGGAAGTTTTGTTTTGCAAGAAGTAAAAACTGAACAAGGAAATGTTTTTAAACTAGGACTGAAATTCATGAGGTATGTAAAAATGTTTATGATAAATTGATTAGTTCCCTAGGGTACTTGTCCTACGCTTGTAGGCCTCACCTAAATATTTTGGCGGTTGTATATGAAACAGTGGTGTCTATTCGGTATAACACGACTTATTTTACAGGACTAAACTTAATTTAAGCATTGTGTCTTTGTCTTTCTGCATCGAAAAAGGACAGGGCGCTTAAAATAAGGTTAGTCCTGTCAAACAAGTTAAGTCGTGCTGCACCGAATCAACACCATTACCTATTTAATTTCTCTTAACAAAATATTATATCATTTTGCTTACAGAATATTGTTAGAGAGAGAATTAAACAAAATGTTAACAGTCGGTGGGACCAACTATCTGAAAGGCTTAATCGTTTAGGCAATGGCGCTACAAAATCACCTAGAGAATGAAGAGTTGTATATGTGTATACACAGAAACCTTTAAAGAGTGGAGCATTATGAATATTCTGGGGAGAGACAGCATATTTGGAGAGATATCGGTGTGCATTCCATTTCCAGTAAGTATTATGTTTCATCAATAGCTCATTTTTGTGTCGTTTGGAAGGTATGCCTCCTTTTTTTTACACCACCAACACCTATCCTGGGCAAATAATATATCATCAATATCATCCATATTCTACCAGCTAGCATCTAAATGTCATCGGCCCACCTAGCTGACGGTGTGCTGAATTCTCTTTAGCATTATGTTTGCTGGGTAATTTTAAATTTTTGAAACCTCTTACAGAAAATCTTTTCTTGTTATTGACATGTAAATACATATTTAAGTTTAAGTATGTCAAATGCTTTTATCTTTTAATTAAGTTGGAAATAAAATTTATAAGCAAATATTAAATTTGATGTGTATAACTTTTCAGGAACCTGCAAGTTATTCTCTGAAAGATTCCAGCGAACATCCTAGATTTGCAGATTAATAAGTTTTAATATATCTAGTCTTTAGTTGGGAATGAAAGTTGAGTTTATTTTTTGTTACATTACTGAGTTCCTTTAGTCTTAAATGTGTAGCCTTATAAGGGTGACATTGTCGCTGTGCGACAAAACCTTTTTCTAATAAAGATTATAAAAAAATACATTCTTTCTGTGTTATTGCTACTTATCCAATTTTTTATTGAATATTTTTATCTTTATATTATTTATAGAGTCCAGTTGTTTGAAGCACAACATGCAGGCTGCTGCGCCTCTGGTGGCAAGCCCCCAGGCCTCGCTACTGTCTCCTTTGCCCAGTGCGCAAACCCAACTCTCACTGATTAATGAAAACACCGCCTCTGATCTACCAGTCATGTTTATGCCTGCAAGATAAGCACCAAAACAACAGTGGATGGCTTTCTTTTTGCAACATTCTCCTTTCTAGCCACTATCTATGGGTCAGCCTTTACTCCTCTACCAGCGCCATCAAAATTGTTCTTGCTCATACATAAAATAAACTGTATTTCTTATAACTATATTTCTTATATCTGTATTTCTGATCAACCAGCCACGTCTATGCCTGCAAGACAAGCAGGACAATCCTATACAATACAATCCTTTGTTTTTGCGGCATTAACAGTGGACGGCTATCTTTTTGCAACATTCTCTTTTTTAGCCGTTATCTATGGGTCAGCCTTCCCTTCTCCACTGGCACCATCAAAATTGTTCTTGCCATGCTAAAATGCAACTCATACATAAAATTTACTGTATTTCTTAAAACTCTCCAACAATCTGTATAAATAAATAACAGCTCCATGACCGCTGACTGACTGACTGAGAGACAAGGTACAGCCAAGAACGCTGAAGGCGAAAATACATAGGTAGTAACATAAAATTGAAGATCCTTGCTATTGAAGTTCATTATTACATCTAGGCCTAGCTAGAAGCATTGATAGGTCAATGTCTAGAGGTGCACTAAGAAAGCATTTATCGAAATTCACCCCTCAGTGGTGTGGAACTGGGTGAAAACTTGTGTATCGAACATGCCTTCCGAACATGGTACAATGGGCTGTTTTAAACCCAAAACCTCATGGACGAAGTCGTAGGCATGCTCTAGTTACATGAAAAGTACAAAAAGTGCATAATAGATGAGTAATTATTACAAATTTGCCTAAAAACCGTTGAAAGAGGCAGCCTATTTGTGAAATCCTTCATTTGACATTTCCGATAGCTTCAAAGATTTGATTTGGATACGCGATACCATTTTATGTCAAATTTGTGATATCTTTCACTCAAAATTGCGATCACAAGCACAACGACTCGAAATGACAGCTCATGTCCAATAATTGCGGTGTGAAGTTCGTCGATAGCATCCTTCAAATGTCAAATTCATGGGTATGGCGATTGCTGTTAAAAGTTAGACAATACGGCCCCGATACCAATTGTATGCAAACTAGTGATATCGTTCACTCAAAATTGCGATCACAACCACCATGACTAGAAATGACAGCTCATGTTGAACAATTGCGGTGTGAAGTTCGTCAATATCCTTCAGATGTCAAATTCATAACTATGGCGATTGCAATTAAAGTTAGACAATAAGGCCCCAGATGCGCCGTTTCGGCCGCCACCGCTGCGAATCGCGCTCAGTCCTCACGATCGAGTTGATAAGAGTATCGCGGAGCAGACTCAACGAACGATACAAACAGCCGATGCATTGACTGTTAACAATAACAAACGCGTTGATGCGAGCCCTGGGGAAAATAAAGTCACTTTTGCAGCGATGGTAGCTAAAGGCGGGAAATGGAAACCCGAAAATAAAGACGAAGAGTGGATAAGGGTACAGAGACGCAGATTAAAAAATAAATTTGTAGGCCAGTTGGGCACAGCGAACTCAAACTCCGACGTTAAGTTCAAAGCCGCCGATATCAAAGTACCTTTGTTCACATCGAACGTACATAAGGACGTGTTAAAAGAAGATATTAGCGATTATATTTATGAAAAAACGGGTGATAGAATAACCCTTATGCAAATACCTATGAAAATAGAAAGAGACTACAACTCTTATAAAATATTTGTAGCTAAACAGAAAGTTGAGGTATTTTTAAATGATAACCTGTGGCCGACTGGTATATCTTTTAGACGTTTCGTGAATTTCAGATCGAAGCGTGAAGACTCGGATATTGGCAACCTTTTAAAAAATTAGTATGTATAGTACAAACATAGAAAATAGTAAAATTATTACTTTCAACTGTAAGGGTCTAAAAAGGTCCATAGAGGATGTAAGATCTCTGTGTAAACTCGCTGATGTGGTAGCACTTCAGGAAACGTGGTTGCTGCCACATGACATTCCGCTTTTGAACACCGTACATGATGACTTTGGATGCACGGGAATTTCAGCTGTGGATACCTCGGCGGGCCTCCTGAGCGGAAGGCCTTTTGGTGGAGTTACTCTGCTATGGAGGAAAAGAGTTTTCAAGTCAGTTTCTGTGATATCGTGTAATAATGTGCGTATTTCAGCCATAAAAATTGTGGTAAGTGACCGATCTATGCTATTCTTTAGCGTGTACATGCCAACAAACTCAATTGAGAATCTACCTATTTTCACTGAGTGTCTAGGTGCAATTAACTCGGTGATAAGTGAAAATGGGGATGTTGAGGCTGTTTACATACTGGGAGACTTTAACGCCCACCCGAACCAGTTATTTTGTAATGAAATGCTGAGTTTCTGTGCGGAACGACAGTGGTACTGTGCGGACTTAGAAAAATTAGGGATAAATTCAAACACTTATACTTTTGTGAGCGACGCGCATAAGTGTAGAAGATGGCTAGACCATTGTTTGGTAACCGCATCAGCGCAGCAGTCAGTCAGTAATGCTTATGTTATATACGATGTGTTCTGGTCCGATCACTTTCCCCTTGTAATGGAATGCAATTTATACAAATTAAGACCCAAGATTTTAAGTTCACAAGATTCAATTAATAATAAAATAATTTGGGGTGAAAGGCAACCGGAACAAATTGAACGTTACTTCAAGTTATGTAATTCAAAACTAAGAGATATAGACTTTCCACAAGAATTAAGACAATGTTGTGATAATATTTGTAATAATTGTGAACATAATGTTATTCTGAACAAAATGTATAATGATATTGTAACCACACTATCAGAATCCGCCGTCATGAGTTATGAACGCAAACAGCATAGGAAAGGAGGATACGTTGTAGGATGGAATAGGCACGTCGGAGATGCTCATAGGGAGGCCAGGCTTAAGTATAAATTGTGGTTGCTTGCTGGTAAACCTTCCAATGGCTCTGTTTATGATGAAATGTGTGACAGAAGAAAGACTTTTAAAACCAAGTTAAAGTGGTGTCAGGATAACAAGGAGCAACTACGAATGGATATTCTTGCTTCTCAACACAAGACAAAAGATTTTAAAAGCTTTTGGAAGAATACAGTAAACTGAATGTTAGGCCTGGCCTACCAATGAGCGTTGACGGCGTCGAGAACCATAATCTAATAGCGAATATGTTCAGAGAACACTTTTTAGTTCAGTCACCGCTACCATCAATTTCACAAGAGGTGGTCGAGGGGGAGACCGTCATGAAGAGAAGCGACATTAGATTTTCAGCAAAACAAGTTGCAAAAATAATTGATGGCATGCAGAGAGGGAAGTCGCCGGGTCATGACGGTCTCAGCATTGAGCATCTCAAGTATGCGGGAGTCCATTTACCTAGGGTGCTATCAATGTTTTATTCGCTTTGTTTGCGACACTCGTACCTACCTGAGGCCTTAATGCACACAACAGTGGTTCCCATTGTAAAAAATAAAACGGGTGACGTGTCAGATAAGGGCAACTATAGGCCTATCTCACTCGCGACGATCCTAGCCAAGGTGCTTGACGGTTTACTTAACAATCAGCTAGCGCGAAATTTAAACTTACACGACGCACAGTTCGGTTTCAGACCTGGGCTGTCCACGGAAAGTGCCATCCTAGGTCTGAAACACACCGTCAAGTACTACACGGCGAGAAGAACACCTGTCTATGCATGTTTTTTCGACCTTTCCAAAGCTTTCGAGTTAGTAGTTTACGACCTACTATGGGACAAGCTTAGCAAGGCAGGTGTTCCCGCAGAATGTATCTCACTGTTTAAGTTCTGGTACAGGAATCAAACAAACCGAGTGAGATGGTCTGAAGCCCTTTCTGAAAGTTATATTTTGGATTGTGGTGTAAGACAGGGCGGACTGACTTCTCCAACCTTATTTTAATTTGTACACTAATGATCTGATCGGGGAGCTCAGCAGTCTGCATGTCGGATGCTACGTAGATGGAACCTGTGTCAATAACATTAGTTATGCTGACGACATGGTACTGCTGAGCCCGTCGATCAGTGCACTTAGGAAGCTGTTGGCTACTTGCGAGCGGTACGCGGAGGAGCACGGTCTTAAGTACAACTGTAAAAAGAGTGAGGTCTTGGTATTTAAGGCAGGTAATTATCGGCCTAGTAACATACCTCCTGTTGTTCTTAACGGATCGGCCCTTCCCGTTGTAGACCGCTTCAAGTATCTTGGTCATGTTGTGACGGAGGACCTCGGAGACGACTCCGATATTGAAAGAGAACGCAGGGCGTTGGCGGTGAGGAGCAACATGCTGGCCCGCAGGTTCGCTCGATGCACAAAAGATGTTAAAATAACGCTATTTAAAGCATATTGCCAATCGTTCTACTCGAGCGGCCTGTGGGTTAAGTACACGCAACGAGCCTACAACGTCCTGCGTGTGCAATATAACAACGCCTTCAGGATGCTGTTGCGGCTCCCGCGATTCTGCAGTGCATCTGGTATGTTTGCGGAGGCGCGTACAGATGATTTTTATGCCATAATGCGCAAGAAAACTGCCTCTATGCTACTCAGATTACGGGGCAGTGGCAACGGCATCTTAAAGATGATTGCGGACCGAATGGATTGTCCCATCCAAAAGTTCTGGATGGAACGATCCATTGGGTTATTTAAATAATAAATTTGTTTCATGTTCCCTTTTTTTTAACTAACCTAGTTTTAAACCTAACACTAACCTACTTATGGATTTTTAATCTGAAAATAAAAAGTCATTTATTTATTTTATCTTCTCTTTGAGCTTAGATGTCTCGAGACAGTATTCGTTCATTCGCTCATTCATTCAACTCACCCAGCTCGGCGTCATGCACCAACATCTGTATACAGTCGGCGATCATCTTATGGAACAGGTCTCTTTCGGGAGAGAGGTCTATTCTATCAGCTAGTGACGGGTTTATCTTCTCTTTGAGCTTGTGTTGGAGATGTCTCGAGACAGTATTCGTTCATTCGCTCATTCATTCAACTCACCCAGCTCGGCGTCATGCACCAACATCTGTATACAGTCGGCGATCATCTTATGGAACAGGTCTCTTTCGGGAGAGAGGTCTATTCTATCAGCTAGTGACGGGTTTATCTTCTCTTTGAGCTTGTGTTGGAGATGTCTCGAGACAGTATTCGTTCATTCACTCATTCATTCCACTCACCCAGCTCGGCATCATGCACCAACATCTGTATACAGTCGGCGATCATCTTATGGAACAGGTCTCTTTCGGGAGAGAGGTCTATTCGCTCAGCTAGTGACGGGTTTATCTTCTCTTTGAGCTTGTGTTCGAGGTGGACGGTGGTCTCGAGACAGTACTCGGACGTTGTGATTATGCTCGTGATCTTGGAAATCTCTTGCTTCGTGAACCTGGAACGAGGAAAAACGGGCTTTACATTAAGTGATATCGATTCAAGAGGTGATTGTTATATGAAAAATAATAATATACAGGTGTCCCAAAAGTCAACGTTATCCCTTGGAGGGCTGATAGGCCAGCTCGTGACTGTCCAGAATATCAAAATATGACTTCAGTAAAAAGTCGATAGTTTTCGAGTTATCGATACTATAATGAATTTCGTAAAATTCGACATCTTAGAGGTCTTTTCAGTGCCACAGCTACATAATTCCATATTCCAATATTCTAATTTTTGTTTCGCAAATCGCAATCTTGCTATTGATCCTAGTTCAAAATAAAACTAATATGATACACGTTTGTAATGAAAAAAAAATCATTTTTGATCGATTTACAAGTTTAAAATTTTTCATTTTCTAACTTAGACTCTTCATACTGTGAAAAAATTGTACTACGCTTAACTGGTAAGTAATTTCAAATAATATGTTATTTAGTTTAGTTTCTTAAATAGTAAACCAATTGCCATGTTTTATTTTATGTATTGCTATTCTACTGTAAAAGAAGCTCATCTTAAAAATATTTAAATACTTAGAAATTCGAATGAAAACACTTGTTAAACTTAAGTGGTAGGTATT
The DNA here is from genome assembly GCA_910592155.1 of Ypsolopha scabrella. Classification (NCBI taxonomy): domain Eukaryota; kingdom Metazoa; phylum Arthropoda; class Insecta; order Lepidoptera; family Ypsolophidae; genus Ypsolopha; species Ypsolopha scabrella. The sequence continues at coordinate 3,074,945 of OU342989.1, read as the reverse complement.
TACTAACAAAAACTAATTGAAATTAGAAGCAGGTGTTTGAACTGCCTGCCACGGCGACTTTTTAGAAACGACGATAGATATTGTATTGCATGAATCAGAGTGAGATAGACAGTAACGCCATTTTATAAGTGTTAGAGTGAGATAGTAACAATGAAAGAAGAACAAAGATAGATAGTGACAAAATATGACGTCAGATTGAGTAATCACTGTTTTTTTTTTGTTTGTCAGTGTGCTAACGCTACTTCGTTTGTTCTGCATAATTACGCGGCGTTTGTCTCAGTTTTTTTCATTTTAAACTAACGACTTTTGCTTTGTTCTCTGGATTTGTGTGTTGCCAGGTGATTTAAATTTAAGAAACTACACTAAATAACCTCCCAATTAAAATTACTTACAGTGTTACTATCTCACTTTTACACTTGTAAAATGGCGTTACTATCTATCTCACTCTGATTCATGCAATACAATATCTATCGCTCCTTTCTAAAAAGTTGCCGTGGCAGGCAGTTCAAACACCTGCTTCTAATTTCAATTAGTTTTTGTTTGTAAATACCTACCACTTAAGTTTAACAAGTGTTTTCAAACGAATTTCTAAGTATTTAAATATTTTTAAGATGAGCTCCTTTTACAGTAGAATAGCAATATCCTTTTTTCTAAAGTAAAACATGGCAATTGTTTTACTATTTAAGAAACTAGACTAAATGAGCCAAATTCTTACTGAAGACTTGGTAAGTGCTCAGTATCAAGGTTCAATGACCCTTTTCGTGAAATTCGTGTTTTTTTTTTTTGTGTGTTCCATACACACGCAAGCCCAGCCGGAGTCAATTACTATGGGACATCGAGATTTTATTTTGTGAAATTTGCAAAAATTGTTATCGATCGAATTGATATCGAAACCTCGAAAACGTTGCATTATTTAAACGTTATTGGTTTTGGCTCTCAGTTACAGACGGTAATACATACAAGTTTTAAATTAGTCGGATTGTAGGACATAATTACTAGGTATAAACTAAAACAAAAAAAAATAAAAAGTAGGGTTCCGTAGGCAGACGGTGCAACATTTTTTGTCAGGCGCTACCATCTTAGCGGCTTTTTTTTTTGATATTGCTTTAGCATGCATATTGTTGTTATTTAGCATGTTTTTAGGGTTTCGCACCCGTATTGTGTACGGAACCCTTTGAGCGCGAGCCCGACTCACACTTGGCAATTTTTTTTTTGTGTGCACAATCCTCAGACCCTCTATACATCCATCAGTCTGTTTCTCCTTATTATGTTCAGAGTGGGCGTGGTCACCTGTTCGCCTGTTCGTCCCTGAGCAGCCCCTGCAGGTTGCCGACCAGCGAGTTGCCCCCCGCGGGCCCTGCGCCGCCCCGCGGCAGCCCCACCGCCAACACGTCGCGGCAGTACTGAGATAGGTGCTTTTGGAAAACGCCGCACAGTTCTGGGAAGGGGAAAGTTTATTTGTATTTTTGTCAAACTTCAACTATTGACAATTTGAAATGCCAGTAAGCCAGTTGAAATGTTGGTCGATTAATACACCCGGATATTTGACAAATGTCACTTTTGGAAGTCCAGCGCATAAACAGTTCACGTTTAAGGGATCTAGGCAAGTGTGACATTTGATGGAGAAGTGGCTGAACGTTGGGTTTTATCATGGATAGAGAACGTTATGTATTGTGTTTTGGAAATACTGAGAGTGAGCAAGTTATTCCTCAACCATTTTGCAACTGTGTGTAAACCTGTCTCTGCTGCTGAGCGAGCCTGGTTCCATGCTTTACCATGAAATATCAGTGCGGTGTAGTCAGCATATGAGCGGTGCGGTTAAACGGTATATTGCAGTTTATGAGAGTTTTATTACACAGGTCGTTGATATACCTATATATAATGATAAATGACTTTTTTTATGGAATAATTGAAACAAAGACGTAATTGCGTTTCTCTGTGAAAATAAAAGTTTTATTTACAATGCGTTCTTACAATGTGTAACCTATTATATTATTTTATAAACAAAACATTCACTCACCTGTGAAAATAAAAGAAACAACATTTAAAGCCCTTATTTCAGGTCTTAGATAATTTTCTAAAGGAAAGTTATTTTTAATAATCATAACCTATATCTCATCTTTTCTCCAATGTCACAATTGTCAGCCGTGACGTGACACGGCAAATTCAAATTAAGAAAAGCGATGACTCTATGCTATACGAGAGTAGGGTTTTCTTTACATCTCCCCCCTTTGAGAGAAACAATTGCAAGTGACATGCACTTAATTGTTCATTTACTAACCTACATTGGAGTTAGTTTGGTAATGTGATAGTAGTTTGATTCCACTTTCCTGTGTCCGGCATCAACTTCATAGATTGAATTGGAAATCTTCTTCAAAATTTTGTACGGTCCAATCCTCAACTCATCCATTTTCTTTCTGTTTAGTCGATTTCCGTTTTCCACATAGACTCTATCTCCCACTTCAAATGTATATTCTTTCCTATGCAAGTCGAAAATTTTCTTATTATAATTGTGAGATTTTATTGTGTGTTTAAAGGCTAATTTTCTCTTTTCAAATCTTCTTTTGTACATCTTGATTTCAATTCAAGTGGTAGAATATTCACATTTTCGCCTTCCAAAAGGTATTTTGGAGCAAATTTTGTAACTGTGTGTTCTGTTTCGTTATATTTTTCTACACATTTCTGTGCAATAGTTGTCCATGCTATTTTCTTATCATTTTCATTTATTTTACATCTCATCTTATTGACTAAAGTCTGGTTTAGCCTTTCATTAAGCCCATTTGAAAATGGTGTGTCAACAGCAGTGAAAACCATTCTTATGTTATTCTTCTCCAGAAATTCCTTAAATTCTTTGGAATTTATGCCAGGGTATTGGTCCGTTAATAATATATCAATATTATAACTTTGTGTCACATTTTTTATAAGTTTAATAAAATCACTGGAGCTTTGATTTCTTGATGTTAAAATGTAAGCATATCTAGTGAAATGATCAACCAGAAGATGGAGGTATTTTTTTGTTGACCGTGATCCTCCAAATCCTCCAATAGATACAATTTCAAACGGACGTTTTGCTGGACCTAAATGTGACATAAATCCATATTTGGACTTTCGTCTTGATTTGTTTTGTATACAAATTTCACAATTATCGCAAACGTGTTTAATGTTTGCATTGATATTCTTTGCTGTGTAGAGTGGTGTTACTTTATTTGTCATTTGTGTTCTCCCAAGGTGGCAGTAAGTGTTGTGGACATCTTTTATTAGAGTTTTGCTCAGTTCTTCTGATAATATAATTTTTTTCCTTTTTTTGTTCTTTCTATAGTAAATTTCATTCTCGAATACAAGTTTGTTTTTGCCATTTTGTAGGTCTATATTTGTGTTTTGGTCATTCTTTATATCTTCTAGGCTTATTAAATTCACTACTTTCAAAAAATCATCAGCATTCTCATAAGATTCCAGAACTGGATTTCTGCTTAAGCAATCTGCTTCTTGATTTGATTTTCCGGGGTTATATTTTATTTTAAAATTATATTGGGATAAATAATATGTTAAGTCACCGAGTTCCTCATCAGTTCTAGCCTTGATGTTCATATTTTCTAAAGGTTTATGATCTGAGTATACCGTAAATTCTTTTCCCATAAGCAAGTGCTGCCAATATTTAACAGCTTCTTTTATTGCCAGACATTCTAGGTAGACCTTCTTCTTTTTTTGAGTTTTAGTTAATTCTTTTGAAAAATAAGCAACTGGCTTACTGTCTCCGTTTTTATCTTTTTGTTTCAACACTGCCCCCACTCCTTGGATACTTGCATCCGTATAAATGTTTATTGGTAGTTCAGGATCAAAGATCTTCAGAATTGGTTCTGAGCATAACAATGTTTTTATTCTATCAAATGATTCCTGACATTCTGCAGTCCATATGAATTTCACATCTTTCCGTAATATAAATTGTGTAATGGGTCCAGGATAATTGCACTGTGTGGTACGAATTTATGATGAAAATTTACTTTTCCTAGGAATTGACGTATGTTTTTTCTTGTTTCTGGAACTGGGAAGTTTTTGACAGCGGTTAAATAGTCTTTCAAAGGTCTGACTGAATTGTTTTCTAGTATGTGGCCTAAATATTTTGCATAATTATTTGCAAATATACATTTGGAAAATTTTAGTCTAAAGCCTTCTGTAAGTATTGCCTCCAGTAATCTTGATAGATGTAGTATATGTTCCTCAAAAGTTTAAAAAAAAATCAAGATGTCATCTATGAAATTTACTGCAAAACTAGAGTTTATATTTTCTTATGATGTTACTTAATATTCTTTGGAAAATAGCTGGAGCAGTCTTTAATCCAAACGGTAAGCATGTCCATTGGAAATGATCTTCTTGTGTAACAAATGCAGTTTTGTATCTATCTTCAATTTTTAAAGGAATTGACCAAAATGCTGAATTTATGTCAAAAGTAGAAAAATATTCACAGTTTATAGTTTTCACCATTAAATCTTCAATCAGTGGAAATGGTTGTGATTGAGGGACCACAATTTTGTTTAATTCTCTGAAATCTATACATAGCCTTGTTCTTTTATCATCTTACTTTTTAAATGCCAAAGTTACTGGAGCAGCAAATGGACTATAAGATTCCTCAATCAAATTTTTCTCTAGTAGTTTTGATATTTGATTTTCTATTTCTCTTCTATCTTCAGCTGTGCATCTGTATGGACGTTTGTTATAGTATTTATCTACCATCAAGTCAATATGAGCTTCATAATCTCGCACAGTACCGACGTCATATTTATCCTTGGCAAATATTGGTTTGTATTTATCAATTAAATTATTTATTTCTGACTGTTGATGTACATCTAGATGTTTTACTAATATTTCAAATTCATCTGAGTTTATATGTTCATTGAAATTAATTTCACTATTATTTAGTTTAGTTTCTTTCTTTAATACCTCAGAGAATAATTCTTCTTCATTTTTGTCACCCAGTACATCAGGAATTTTGACATTTTGTATATTCGAAGTATCATTTTCTGAGTAGTTACTGTCTTTCTTGTCCCCCTCATTTGATGTTATCTTCTTTTCTTTTGGATCGTTACCTTGTATGATCTTTAATTCTTCATTTTGCATTAAATGAAAAATTTTAATGCAATCCAATCCACTTAGAAAATCATAATTGAAATTTTCATTGTCTATTACAAAAACATCCATAAATCTTTCAATATTATAGATTTTTATTTTTAATGTAACCATACCTTTTGTTTTCTTCTCACCATTAATAGTCTTCAAGTTTACCATTTGTAAATCACTTGTATTTTCTTTTTGTTGTATCTTCAATAATTTAGCATTAATTAATGACACATTTGAACCTGAATCATAAATTCCAGAAACTTCTAAAGTGTCATTTAGTAATAACTTTACTTTTATTAATGGTGGCACCTCTAGTTTTTTGGATTCTTCTCATTCAATTCAATTTCTAATTCCGAGTTATTTACAGTTTTTACGACTGCTTTTTGGTCTTTCTCTCTAAACCAGCAATTTTCTTCAGGATGATAACGTTTCCCTTTTTTCTCATGTACACAAATTTGGCATGGTTGTTTTTCTTCGACTCTTTTAGGTTTTATGTCAGAATTTGTATATGTTTTTTTAACATATTTATTTTTCCCAACAAGATGTTCCAATCTCCCTATTTCATTGTAGAGATCTTCCATCGCCTGTAAAGTTTCTCTGTCAATTTTATCAGCTACATAATTAGGTAAGCCATGTGCTATGAGGTCAATTAGTGTCCCAGTATCAATAGATTTTCTTACTTCCAGTAACAATTTTTCTTTTTTCAAGGCATATTCAAGTAACGAACCTGCTTGATATTTAAAGGCAAGAGCATATCTAATGGGTAACCATTCTTTGTTTGCAAACGTCTCACAAAAGTTTTTCTCCCATTTGTTCCATTCTGATTCTACTGTATGTTTCATTAGCATGCAGCTGTACCAATCTAAGCTGGAGTATTCTAAAAACATTTTTAAAATTTCAATTTTCTTTTTGTCTTCGTCAATTTGGAAGCGTTGGCATTCTTTATTAAATTCCTCGATCCACTGGTAAGCATTTGAGTTTCGGCCAGTGAATTTTTCAATCATAAATTCCTTTGCAATTTTTCCTAAGTTTTGAGTCCCAGATTTTTTTTCTTTTTCTTCAAGTAATTTCTCTATCAGTTTTTCTAATTTTTGATTTGAGCCACTTGGTATAGATTCAGCATTAAATGTTTCTTCCAAAATTTGTTCTAGGTAAATATCATCAAACTGCATGTTTTGTTCTTCATCTAAATATATTTTTGATATATCATCGGTCACAGCTATCCATATTTTCCTTGTTTGGTGTCTTTTATTTAATGATTTTCTTACCTTGGTATACTGGGAAGTATTTGTAATTACTTCATGTAGATTCGCAGGTTGGTACTCAGGTGGTATTCCAAAAATCATTCCATTAGGTGTAGCTATTGAGGTTATGTGTATGATGTTTGATTTTCCATCTGCTGTTGGTTTCACAGCAAAATCAAACCTCAACTTTTCCATGTTTCTTGAAATATTTGCGGAAAATGTTGTTTTATAATGATAAATGACTTTTTTTATGGAATAATTGAAACAAAGACGTAATTGCGTTTCTCTGTGAAAATAAAAGTTTTATTTGCAATGCGTTCTTACAATGTTTAACCTATTATATTATTTTATAAACAAAACATTCACTCACCTGTGAAAATAAAAGAAACAACATTTAAAGCCCTTATTTCAGGTCTTAGATAATTTTCTAAAGGAAAGTTATTTTTAATAATCATAACCTATATCTCATCTTTTCTCCAATGTCACAATTGTCAGCCGTGACGTGACACGGCAAATTCAAATTAAGAAAAGCGATGACTCTATGCTATACGAGAGTAGAGTTTTCTTTACATATATAATAAAAACAGTATCGGCCCTAAAACGCTGCCTTGTGGTACTCCATATGTGTTATATTTGTCAATACTTAAAAATTCCAGTACTTCAACACGTTGCTGGCGATTTTCTAAATAATCGGTTAAAAGAGCTAGTGGAGTACCTCTTACGCCATATCTCTCGAGTTTATTCAACAGAGACGGTATCAAGGAAAACTCCGATACATTTATTACCTCTGTCTAGGTGATCGACAGTTTAGGTGGCAGGTATATTTTATTTTTAGTAATTTTATTATTTATTTTTCATTAAAGTTTCGGTACCGCCCTCTCGAGCCTCCTACACAAACAACATGAGAGGTGTACTCACGCAGCATGGGCTCGCCGGTGGAGAGCCGCGCGCACTGCACCAGACACTTCTTGTAGAGCAGGAACAGGTCGGCGCAGGAGGCGAGCACGCAGCCCGGCGCGGACGTCGACTCGCCGGTACCGCCCTCTCGAGCCTCCTACACAATCAACCGATTATATTATTTCCAAGCATTTTTTTCTTCGATTACAGATCGACTATTCCAATGCCCATCCATCAGCCCGTGTTGGTCTGCTGCTGGACATAGGCCTTTCCCAGATTTCGCCACTCATGGCGGTCCTCCGTCCTCATCCATCCGTCGGCCTACGCTACACTTTGCTGTTCTACATTATAAAGCCTTTCGGCCAAAACGGCCATCATGTCGGCGATAAATATGGCCTTCCCCACAGATATAGGTCTAAACTAGTGCTCCCTATTCTACGTATAGTCAGAAATACGTCTGCTACGTTGTTTGACATACACGCTTAACAAAACCGTAGACTTCAAAACGACGTAGTTTTATAATTCTACGTAGACTACGTAGAATTAAGTCTACGTAGAATTATAAAACTACGTCGTTTTGAAGTCTACGGTTTTGCTCGTAAGTAACTCAAGTATTATTAGAAGGGCTACCCGGCAGACCGCAGTCCGTGCAACTATGTGCTTCGAATAGAATAACCATTTTGAATAGTTATTGCATTAAGGGTGTATAATAATGTGTAATACCTCACTTCGCTTCGCATGGTCCTGCTTTATACCAACAAATACTGCAACAAGCACTCCGAAATTAATATATACTAATAATAAAGTACTTAGTAAAAAAGTCGTGTCTGTACGTTGAATCTTTTTGCGAAATTTTAATTGAAATGGGTTATTTATTATTATTGTTACTGGTGGTAGAGCTGATGCCGGGCTCGACTGTGGAGGTACCACCATCTTACTCGCAAATCCTCCCGAAGTTATTCGGGGGAGAGTAAGAGAACAGCTCTCAGGCAAAACCAGGCGGCCCACCATTGCCTGGGACCGATGGATGGCGGTATATCCATCCCCAATTGCCGGGCCTTATATAAAGCAGACTGGTGACGGGCAGCGGCGTCACTGGTGCAAGGGTTTCGGCACCGCGCTCACCAACCCGCCTGCCCAGCGTGTGTGAGTATGGGCATTTCTTCCAGGAGGACCGCCAAGAGTGACGAAATCTTGGAAAGGCCTATGTCCAGCAGTGGACGATACAGGCTGATGGACGGATGGATTGTACGAAGGCCAAAGTTACAATTTTTAGAATTTTTGCCTGTCTGTATGTATGCCCCGGTTGAACTCGAGAACCACGCAACGGATTTGGATGCGTTTTTTTTTATTATAAACGTAATGACCTTGGTCAACACATAGGCAAGGGGAGTTCATGAAATAACGCCCAAGCCGAAAACGGGGCGAAGATTCTCTGAACGCGGGCGAAGCTGCGGGCAAAAGCTAGTATATGATAAAGTTGAGGACTAATGCTATGTCAACACTGTTGTGAAAACTTGATTCCATTAAATTTTCTCCATAGGAAAAAAAATCAAAGTTACCTCCAAACCGCACAATAAACCGATAGCATTCAATGAATACTTGAAATTAGATCTGAAACTTTGCATAATATAACTGATATTAGTATAAAGCAGCTGCAGACTGTAACATAAAAATGAAAAAACCATTATTGTAGCCGCGATTTCAAAATAACTGATGTTTTTGCGTGCGCAGCATCTGATAGACAGTTAAAAAGCAGAAGCTTTAGAGCAGGACTGCGAATTGAGGTAATATGGGCTCTTAAGCCATAATTTTTATTTCTTGTGGTTCATATTTTTGTATCTCTACATAATAAATACAACATTGCAGTGGCCATATAACACGATTCCCATCGGCTTGTTTAGGAAATGGCATCATTTCTTTATTCCGTGCTCTTCGCTTTGTCAAACATTTCCATTAAGGTTGCTCCCAACGCGAATAACCTTGAGAATCTGGGCGGAGCCTATACCTCATCCCCGCGCTACCCGCACCGGAAGATCGCGCGCGCAACGCTCGTCGCTACGTACCGTCCGAGAGTGCCAGGGCCATAGAGTAGTGAAATTACAGATACCTACGATTTTATATTAAGTAGGTTAATAAATATACGGTGACTTTTGTTTATGTAGCCAAATTAATATTGGAGACCCGGTAAGTGATCAGGACCAAGGTTCGATGACCCTTTATGTGAAATATTGTATATATATTTTAAGGTGACTTTAATTTATACAGCCAAATTCTTACTGAAGACTTAGTAAGTGCTCAGTAACAAGGTACGATGGCCCTTTTTGTTCCTTACAAACGCAAAGCCAGCCATTTTGCAAAATCAGCAAAGTGTTATTGATCCGTCCCAAGCAGCACATAAGCGAAAATTTAAACCATAAACAAGCTGTACTACAGTCAAGAGCTTTTTAACAGCTGTACTAGAGAATATTACGAGTCTTTAAGCTGTTTTAATGCAGATTTCATACACTGTTAAGCAGCACAGCTGTTGAACGACATTATAATGGTGAAATTTTCCGCAGAAAGCATTACAGTAGCATTTTAAAAAGCCGCAGTCCAGTCGTTGACTACGTAGAATGCTACAAGCTTTCTTAAAGACCCACAGCTTGTTTACGGCTGGTTAACAGCAAAATTCAACGCTCTTGTAATGCTTAGGGCTGCATTAAAGAATAACATATTGTCATTGGCTTTTATATGGTGTACAAAAATGTTAATGTAATGCTAAATTAATGAGCTTGATAACGGCTGCACAAGAGTCTCACTAGACTTCATGAGCTGCAGTATGGTATAGTCGTACTCTACTACAATGCCAATGCTTAGAGTGTAGCTAAAAGCCATTGTACAGCCAACAGCATTATTAAAGAGTAAATTTAGATTATTGGTGTTCGTTTAACGTCAATTTAATTTTTGTGCATAACCTTAGCGATAAAACGCAAAAGGTTTTAATATCGATTATGGAGAACATAAAACCATGGAATAAAAGAAAAAGGACTGGTGGAGATAACAGAAAACTTTCAAAGGAATACGCTAAGAATACGGTCAAGGAAAGATCGGAAAGTAGCGATGTCGTAAATACTCATAATGAAAATTTGCCCCATCCACTTAATGACCAAGTTTCTCTTGCACATAACAATAAGGGTTCTATACAAGCAGACTTCGATAAAAGGACACAAAATATTGATTTTCACAATTCTTTGTGAAAATTATCAGAGTCGTCAGAGCGCAACGAGGGTTTCGTACGGCTTATGGATTTAGAAAGCGACCGATTCAGTCATTTAGATCAAACTATGTCTGATAGTGATAGTTTGGGATCAAATAGTGCAGATGAAGAAAAAGTAGAAAATACTTATATGAAAAATATTTTATTTCAAGAAGACATAAAAAATGGGCCATCAATAGAAATATTGCTCAAGAAGCCGTGAAGGAATTAGCAGAAATAATAATTTTCAATAACTTTCGGTACCAAGATAAGATACAAAAAAAAACTGCCGAACGTATCGAAACAATGTAAGTGTGCGAACGGAACGCGAGACGCGTGTACAAGGCGAAAGAAGGCGACTGACTGATCAACCAACAAAACAAAAACACTGGTGCCGCACTGGCCGCCTCTCCCGTCATACCTTCCTCCCCCCGCGACTAAACTAATAGATTTCAAAAACCCCGCTTGCTTCGACAGGCACGTTAAGCCGTTGTTTGGTCTGTTTGTGCCCGATGTATGGCGATAGGGCTCACCACCCATCACAGCTGGGGCAGAAAATTATCGGTGAAAAATGGCTGTCTGAAGTGTGGACTGTGGCTCACAGTTTACACTTCGTACACCTCAGACACCCTCTCGCGAATTCATGTCGTGACGACTTAGGTAAAAAATATACATATAAGGTCTTTCAAATTTAAGTGGAAAGTATTTTAGGAGGTGATTCAGTATCGTCAATACATCGCATTGCACTGCATTGCCCTTTTTTGCGCAAACTTTTGTTCCACTTCTCTATACAAAGTGGTCCGATCAGCTAACTCAGTTTGTATGGACAAGTGAAGAAAAAGTTCGCGCAAAAAAAGTGGAATGTGATGTATTAACGACACTGAATCACCTCCTAAATTACTTTCCATTTAAATTAAAAGACCTTATATTATTCGTAATATTATATTATTCGCACAGTGTTACCAAGTTACGAGTATGTTTTATGTACAAACATAATTTTTACTGTTGTGTGTCACTATTGATGGAACTTTATTTCAATATTAATGAAAGTCTCCTTGTACGAGTTCCACTATCATTTTTATTATTTTTTACGACTCGTTTCATCAAAGTGACATCGTCGGGCAATACAACGATGGAGGGGCATTGATATCAATTTAACGAAACAAGTCGCAAATTATAATAATAATCATAGTGGAACTCCTAAAATAAGACTTTCATTCATATTAAAATTGTATTTGTCTCAAAGGGTAATAAAATGTGTTTTTACTGCAAGGTTTTTTTTTTCATTTACTTTGGCTTATTTATATAACAACTTTATTTTTATTTGCTTTGATCATTTTGCGCATTTTTGGATCACTATTAATATTTTGATCCCTAAAGAGCGGTTGAATACTCTTGCAATGCGCCATTAGACAGTGATTAGACTAGCTAAGATCCATTGTAAAGCCATCATAATGCAATGGGCTGGTACGTAGACTAAAGGATTGCCATTATACAGCAAAGAGCATTACAAGAGACGTAATAGACGCCATTTCACAACAATGAAAATATTTGTTTAAAAAAAAATTACGATATCTTATTTGTTTTCATGAAATTTGATGCCAAATAATGTGATAATATTAATTTCACTTAATTTATTTGACAAAATCATATGTATAAAATACAATAAAATGCGTCACAATCCATAAAATATTCTTACACCGTATATATTTTGAGATTTTTTTTCGGCTTATCGTTATTATTTTGATGGCCCGTGAAATATTTAATACAAACACCTATATATATTCACAGTAAAGTGGAATCCCCAACACAATATATTCACGGAAAGACAAAAAACGTGTTAATTACACTTTACCATAAATGGATATTTACTGACACAGACCCCTAATAGAGAACAATATACAAGAATTCAGATTAATATGAATGCGATAGCAATATATTAATATTTTTTGGTTATTTCTTTCTTGTAAAATGCTGCTGTCAAGGCCTTAAACAGTCGTGTGCTGCACAAGAGCATTATAAGAGTTGAATCGTAAGCTAGAATCAGACTTGTACAGCTCTTATCATGCTATTAACCAGCTATTGTAATGCTCAGTGCTGTTTAATTTGGGGCGCAATTTAGCATTACAAGGGCTGTGTAGCAGCTTACTCAGCTCTTGTACAGCAACCTAATACAGCTACGAGCATTTAGTGAGTCTATATTCCAGCTGCTATGCAGCTGTCATGTGCCGCTTGGGGTGTTACTGATCACTTACCAAGCCTCCAGTATGAGTTCGGCTGCATAAATTAAAATCACCTTGTATATCGTCACGACATGAATCCCCGAGGGGGTGTCAGGTATTCCGGGTGTGAATTGTGACTGAGTTACCGTGTCTCCAGTATGAATTTGGCTACATAAACGAAATAGATAGGGCCAGATATAGGTATTTGACCCCCTTTCAATTTAGGAAAGCTATGATTTTGAGTGAAGAATAAAAATAATTAAAAAACTCATAGGCTGGTTCACTTTTCTCAAAAAGGGACATTTTATGAACTCTAGCGACATTGATGGTAAAAAAATCCCAATAAGCTATTTCCACTGATTTGGACCAACTGAACACAAATTTCGATGTTGGCAGGCCCAAATCTTGACAGCGTTCAGAATTCAAGATGGCGGTCGTTTACTTGATATCATACAATACTATGATTATCTCTCCCGGTAGTTTTTTTTTCATCTAGGGCTTGTTTGTCGAAATTCCCAATAGTATTCGTGTTAAACCGTTAAATTGCGTCCTTTTTCAAGGTAGAATTTTTTAAGGTAAAGTTTTTTTCGCCTCTGTTTGCTTCCCATCTTGAACTCACGAACTCACTACTGCGTATTTTACAACTTAGTATTAAATTTTAGCGTTAGTAGTCAGAGCGTAAAGCAGCGCAGGTCCATCCAGCAACACGTCTCGCCCCGCACTGATTTTTCGGGCGAAAGCGGGGTACGGCATGAACTCGCTCTCGAATCAGACGCATTATTATTTAATATAAATAAAGTAAACGTAATTTCGAAGAAGAAAGAATACCAACTCCTTCTACTTTATTATGTAGTGAAGTTCACAAATTTTGATATGATTTCGACAAAAATTGCAGGAGTTAGACCATTACAAGTGCAAAAATCAGGGCTGAATTAAAATATTTTTTTCTTCGGTTCTATGTATTTTCAGAGAATTCGGAGAACACCACATCACTCTTCATATCTTGTAGATTAACACATATTTTTTTCTGATAAAAAAGATGATTTTTGGTCGTTTTATATCAATGCAAAATGACTCAGTTTCATGGTATTTTGTGAAAGAGGAGCCTTAATCTCAATACGACAAAAATACACTTGGCTGACAGGGAGTTGCAAAGTACAATTTCTTTTATGTTTTCCTTGTTTGCTTTTCTGAGTAAGGCAATTTTTTGTCCGGTTTCCCTTTTTAAAATGTTCACCGTTCGCCAGTGCAGCATTGTGATTATGTCTGTTGTATAAGTTAATTTTTTTTTTAAAGTCGAGTGTTAGTGAAATAAAAGATAAAATAGTATATTATGCAACTAGTGAATAAAGGACGGATTTAAAGCGAGGGCCATAGATGAATCACGAGCAAGTAAAGGATTCTAACGACTGAATCACGCACGACCGTAGGGAGTGATTCAAGTGTTAGAATCCTGAGCGACGCGAGTGATTCATGGCCTTCAATATAAATCCGTACTTTATTCAAGAGTTGCATACTATACTTTATACCATGACTACGAGAAAAAGAAATAATTTAAGCGAAAATAGACATTTAATGAAGAAAAATGGAAGGTTATATTAATTAAAATGCACATTAAAATTTGAACATTGTGCCCGAAGCTTGACAAAGGTTCCGAAATTTATATAGGTACTGATTTATCAAATTAGTGGCTTCATCTGAAAAGCAGGTACATATACAACTTCAAAAAGTGCAATTTTTATCGAAATAGCCCCTTAAGAGCCCGGTCCGCGTCGACGACAACTTTGATGAAAAACAATATGTTTTATATTTTTCTGGCCTTTATCGCGATGTTTTTGGAAACACTGAGGACATACACCACTCCATATTGACCTTCTAAATAAAGGCCTAGACTTTATTTGATTGAATTGTTTCTCTTTTGCGAGTTATTTTATTACTTACGAGCCCGCTCCGAATCGTTATTCATAATATCTAAGTATCATACATGGATAAGATTGAAAATATACAAATAAAATTCTTAAAATTCCTAGTCAGTAAAAATGTTAGGAAAAAACACAAAAATAATATCAAAATATTGTACTCATTATGTAAAATACTACCGGCTTCATTAAAATATAAATACATAATTGCAGTAAATGGCCATGGCACCCCAGATCATAAGATACCTAAACAGCATGGGCTCAACACGAGAGCAACTGCTCAGGGTAAATATGAAACAGTAAAAGTGAATAACTACTTTGGCGGCAGATTGCTTAAACGCAAAATTCCAATGTTATATAATGAAATGCCTGTTCGTATAAGATCTGAACAAAATAAAAATAAATTTGCAAAATTATATAAAACTTACCTTCTACAAAATATGTAAACATAGATTAAAATAACAATGTTATTATTTATTGTTAATGTACCTACCTACGAAAAAGAAGTGCGACTCCCTCCCCACAGACAAACCAAATTCCTACTTGGTTTTGTGGGATGTATTTAGATTTAAGTTATTCTTGAAATAAATAAATATATTCAAAAAAAAATATTCAAAATCAAAATAACGCGCAAATGAGAAACAATTGAATCAAATAAATTTTAGGTCTTCATTTAGATGGCCAATATGGACTGGTGTATGTCCCTGATTTTTACAAAAACATCGCGTCAATGACAAGAAAAACAATTAAAATAATGCTTCGCATCAAACAGACGAAAAATACGGAGCAGGTTCTTAAGCGAAAGCAGCATAGCTTCACCATCCTAGGTTTCTGCTAATTTAGATTTTATCTATTGGTTTATTATTCTGAGGCTGGTCAACTATTCATGAGGTTCATTGGTAAGCTGATAGATAGCGCTCAGAATAGTTTTTAGGGTTCCTTACCCGTAACATGTGGTGGTACGAAACTACTTGTGTGCAACTCCTACTCGCACCTGACCGGTTTTTAACTGTAAATAGAGTGGCACCTGTATCAGTCTATCCATGAGGGTCTTCAGACTTTGGTCTAGAGAGGCGATGTAGAGAGGCAGGTGAGGCTCGAAGCACGAGCTTACAGCGCCAGTCCACACGTACTGGGAGGGGTTGTCACTCTGGAATTGATTGATTGAATGAATGAATGAATGAATGGTTTTAAGTACAGTTTGAAAATGAATCCCCTAGCTATATTGAAACCTATGAATCAGAATCGCTAATAGAACACAAAACCGTTAAAAAATGCTTATTACTTTTCGTAGATTTTTTTTTGGTTCCCAAATATCAAATGAATGGCCAACTTACGCGACGCGACATGTAACTGACAATAGTTCGTACATATTCCCGGCGGTAAATAATGCACATTAGGCTATGTAGCTTCGACTTCGTAAAGCGTCGTCTCTGTCACCGGAGTATTAGTGCTTCTTTTGACGGTCGATATCTTTTATTATGAATCATGACAAAAATAACAAAACATGTATTTTTTATTTCGAACACAGTACAGTTTCCTTTGTTATAGCTACAGGGTTCATTTTCAACCGGTATAAATCGTTACGACATCAATACCCGAGACGCACTCCCGAGAAAAGATATTCTTCTGATATTACATCACAATCACACTAAGTAGGAAGGCAAAGAATACTTAAACTAGAGCCAACGAGAGATGGCACCTATGACGTTTAAATGCCTACCAAGTTACATAATTGTTTATGGGTAAGTGTCACTAAAATAATCTAATACTTCATTGTTGCTGGCAGCGAAAAGTGACGTACTACTCGTTTCGATCATCATTTTTCGATTTTATAAAGACTTTATAGCAAAAGATTCTAATTTTTTCAAAACTCAAGGGATCATGAGGAATTTTAGTGGCTGAATTGTAGTAAATAAATAACGGGTTCTATTCTCCTTAAGAGGCTATGTAAATTTTATTTTTGTCACTCTCACTCCAAGCGAAAAAACGTGCAGTGCGAGAGGGGCGGATTCAGCGCAAAGGAGAAAAAAGTAAGTTTTTGAATTTTATAAAAAAAAACTAAAATACCTAGCAAAATTTCCAAAATCAAATATCTAGATATTGTTAGAACCCATCTAATAAAATATGTTTGAGTTCTATACATGATCCTTATCCGTCAAACGAGGAGAAAAAGGGTGTTTGAAGACCTAATTTCAATAAATTTCTATCGAGGAAAATTTATCCAAACGTGTTTTTCAAAATGAAAACCTTAGATTATATAGTCAAAATGCATATACTAAACATCTTGATGAAAACCACTTGTACACTGTTTACACAAAATTTACTTAACTATAGGTACTTTTAACCCAACCGGTTTCGAAATCTAATTCATTTTCAAGGGCTTAACAACTCGTTTTAATATTTTAAGACCTAAAAAAAGACCTATCGAAATGAGTTGTTAAGCCCTTGAAAATGAATTAGATTTCCAAACCGGTTGGGTTAAAAGTACCTATAGTTTAGTAAATTTTGTGTAAACAGTGTACAAGTGGTTTTCATCAAGATGCTTTCCATGTTTCACCAAGTACCGACAATCGCAAGTATAAGGCATATACTAAAAATTCATTACAATTTCCGTTTACTTCATGAAATACACAGAAACAAAGCATCCGCATATTTTTTACATAGCGCCTTAATCGTACGGCTCCGTGTGTTTACAAACTATATCTTTTTATGATTAAAAAATGGTAAACCAGTTTTCTAGATTTTATGGCTGCTTTGTTAATGTAAGCAAATGCACATTTGCCATTTGTATTATTATGATGCATGTTGTATGACGTGTCAAATAAATCGATATTTTATTTACTCAAGTCGCTAGTCGCACTTGATTTTTATTTTTGCCGAAATTAAAATGCACCCCATCACTAAGCGCGGCTGTCATAGGTGCCATCTCTCGTTGGTTCTTCTATGGTTTTGATATCTAATACCAATGAGGTTTTTAAATAATATTGTCTAATACGTACAACAATACATTGCGGCTCGAACCAGCAGGTTTCATTGGTGACCTAAATTGCTAGATTTTGTACGCCATAATTTACATCTTTATTAATTCAACAGAGCCGATTCTGAAGGCTTTAATTTTAGTTTTAGTGCTGTCAAAACTAAATTTGCTTCATTGCAAAATAGTCCTTAAAAGTTAGGAACAGAAGTTTTGGAAAAATCCAAGTTTTGACAGCACGGAAATTAAAATTAAAGCCTTCAGAGAGCTAAGTGCGAGTTGTCTATCGAATAACTTACTACCGCGTGAATCTAGTTAAACCGGGTCTCCATCGGGTGTTTTGTCCTACACATTAAACAAAAACGTCTACACAAAACAGTGTTTAGTTGCACATTTTTGCTGATGGCCATGCAGGAGACCTAGCTTATGAACAAAAATGTGTAACGAAATAATATTTTCTGTAGACGTTTTTGTGTTGAGTGTGTACAGTACATGTTTTTATACTTGACCCAAAATTACCAGTCGCTAGGACCTATTGTCTCAACAACGATGTATAGGTATCGTATGTCTTTAGCACTGGTTTGGCTTAGGTATCTGACACAAATAAACTCTTAACGGTCTAGCAATAGAGGTGATTTTGAAGAGCCTTTGTATCTTGAGCCTGGTTTTGGTTGTTCAAGTATAAAAACACGTCCTATAGGACGAAACACGCGCTGGAGACCCAGCTTAACTCGATTCACGCGGTAGTAAGTTATTCGATATGCAACTCGCACTTAGCTCTCAGAATCGGCTTTAGAGTTTTATTCTGTGACAACAGTGGTCAAGTGATACTGAGCAACGAAAATGACGAACAATTTTGTAACAGCAAAATCAAGAAAAGCTTACGACATATTTAACCAAGTTTTTATGGATTCAAAAAATAAGTAGGTAACTATTGTATGAGTTTGGATAACGTAGTGTATGCTTACAAAAAGTGTTAGTGTCATTAATTCTATTCATGTTAACAACGCTATAATTTAGATTTGTATAATTCCTTTGAAAATGCCACACTCGTAAAGGCGAAACCGTTCGGAAAGTGAATAATAAATTTGTGGAATAGTACAAGTGATTTTCTGTTAATTATATTTTCCAAGTTCCACCAAGTGCCAACAATTAATAGTATCAACATTCTGTGTAAAACTGTACATAACTAGTTATTAAAACATTCGTGCGATACAATTAAAAACTCGTCTAAAACGCACACTCGTGTTTTAATAATCTCTTTACCTTACAAGTTTCATAAACTTTGAAACGTGAAAATTATATTATTACCTTTTCAGCGTCGTTTTCTGGCTTTTCAGAGGCGTTGGCAGCGACTTCGGTGCTCTCCAGTTCTGTTCCTGTAAGAAAAATTGTAATTTGTTGAATATTGAAAAAGGTTTTCTCTAAAAAGTATACATTAGAAGCATGACGTTCTTCAAATTTAAACTTTATCTGTGATTTCAATGCAGTGTAATAGTCTATGGTCGTGCAACAAGAGAGCTATTATTGTTCCACGTTTGGATTGGGAATGAGGTGCAATCGTCAACTTTACGCGAATGTATGAAATGACAGTTACCAAAGGAAGGATGTGCAAAAATACGTAAAAACTTTTTCAGTACTGCGAAATTTCAATGTGAAGAAAATGTAACATTTTACCAAAATAATATTTAGTGGAATTAAAATAAAATTATATTCTTTAAAAAAAAGTCAGCTCGCCATTTGTTTTGATGATCAATCACTCATGGGTTCATCAATTTCATCATCAATGCCAAATAGTGACAGATTTGTCAAATAAAATTTAAAGATTTTATTTATAAAACAGTTGAAAATAGATTCAGCAAACAGTTCAGACAACTAAATCAGCGATCATTTAATTTTTTGGAGAAGCAGTATTATTGATCAATAAACTTTTGTAAACATCAATAAGTACATAAAACGAAAAAATTTCATAATTATATTACTTGTTGGTCTTAAGTACCTAAGTAATCAATTCGTTTGTACTATTATGCAAACGGTACTTTTGAATCCCAATCAAACCGTGGAACAATAATAGTTGCGTAGTTGATGCTTGTGATTGTTGGCACTTGGTGGAAATTAATACACATTATGTTTATTTATAACTTCGATAATATTGTTATTTTATTGCACTTATTTTTATTTGTAGATTCTGAAAATGTAATTAAATAAGTATTTTAGTAAAGCCCTTGAGAATGCTGAATAGCGAAACCGGTTGGGTATAATATTTAATATTGGATGGATTCGATTGATGGTTCTTGGTGGAATATCATCTTGAATAAATTATACACAAATTCTTGTACTTTTATTCCACATAAAAGTACAAGAATTTGTGTATAATTTATAATATTTAATACAACTATATTGCGGATATGTACATGAGTCATAAATAAACACAATAATAGTTGCGGATTATCTGCTACGACTGTGACACACACAATATTACCACGGTAAAAAATCCATACACTGTCCAACGAAAGCGCTGAGACAGAGCAATAGTGCGGGGTCTGCGGGGTGAGACGCGGGAGGTAACCCACCGAGCTACATACAATCTTCGAACAAGGAGTCTTGTCCCGCACAACCGCTCCAACCTTAGACCATTTAACACGGGACTAGGCAAGCGCACGCATTCCCCTCTGCCAAGTTCATGTAAGTTTGCTTGTGTGCGCGTTTTGTGTTTGTGTTGCAGCTTTTGATTTAGTGTGACATATCAACTTTTCGCAGGAGTGTGCGTGAATGAGTAAATGTGTGCTGTGCGTGTTTACCTCCCCTCCCGTGGAAAACGGCAGAATTATTTCAGTACTAAGAGTCGCGCTTTGCCAGGTCCCATGTTAAATGGTCTAAGGCTCCAACCGAACGCTTTCGTTGGACAACTGTGATATTACGGACTAACCGTTAAACCGCTTGTGCAGTAGTAACTCGAACGCGTCGGTCTTCTGTATCGCGAACAGCAACAGCTTCACGTCGAGCTCGGAGCGACGCGACGACATCAGGGTGGTGAGCTCGTCGCGCGTTATCTAGAACAAAGCGCCTGGCGTTAAAGTTATAGCAAATTCACACGCACGCATACAATATGACACAGAATGTTTAAAACAGGCGCTTAAACCGGGGACTGCGTTTATCTATACTTAAGAAGTTGTCTGTAAAAGAACTGTTATTTTTTTCAAAATTTTGAATGATTTAGGTTACTAGTGTTGTACTGAGTCCAAAATTATAATATGTATTTTTTTATTTTTGTCACCTATCTGTCTGTATGTGTGAATGTTCTTCTATGTTTTGACGTGGATACTCCTATGTTCGCATATCGTACCGTCAGCGTCACTTCCGGGGTAAACTTCACGAAAGAATACCCGCAGATCAAGGCATTTTCGTATTTAATACTTGACAATAAAAGTGACAGGCAGATCTTTCGTGACACGAACTTTAGGATGCTTTAATAAGCGGATACGTTGCCATCACTGACATATTATTGTGACATCTATGACAGCCAATAATTTCTTCCTCTTTGATTGGGTGAAGAGGCGACTTAAAATGTATCCACTGAAATAATTAACGGTTTATTTCTGCTGTTTTTCGTTTATTGATTGTAGCTAGTTGGGCTGTGGCTCATCTCACAGAACCTGCTCGCTATCCGCTCGCTGACCGCCCACTGCGGCGGCAGGAGTCCCGTGACCCTCTGTTCCAGCGCCAACAGATGCTTCTTGAGCCAGGTGTAGCGCTTGTCCACGTGCGGGAGCCAAGCGACCTCCTGGTTCGACGAGAACAAGTGCTGGTACTCCTAGATTGTAGCTAGTTGGGCTGTGGCTCACCTCACAGAACCTGCTCGCTATCCGCTCGCTGACCGCCCACTGCGGCGGCAGGAGTCCCGTGACCCTCTGTTCCAGCGCCAACAGATGCTTCTTGAGCCAGGTGTAGCGCTTGTCCACGTGCGGGAGCCAAGCGACCTCCTGGTTCGACGAGAACAAGTGCTGGTACTCCTAGATTGTAGCTAGTTGGGCTGTGGCTCACCTCACAGAACCTGCTCGCTATCCGCTCGCTGACCGCCCACTGCGGCGGCAGGAGTCCCGTGACCCTCTGTTCCAGCGCCAACAGATGCTTCTTGAGCCAGGTGTAGCGCTTGTCCACGTGCGGGAGCCAAGCGACCTCCTGGTTCGACGAGAACAAGTGCTGGTACTCCTAGATTGTAGCTAGTTGGGCTGTGGCTCACCTCACAGAACCTGCTCGCTATCCGCTCGCTGACCGCCCACTGCGGCGGCAGGAGTCCCGTGACCCTCTGTTCCAGCGCCAACAGATGCTTCTTGAGCCAGGTGTAGCGCTTGTCCACGTGCGGGAGCCAAGCGACCTCCTGGTTCGACGAGAACAGGTGCTGGTACTCCTGAAATTTCAACAAAATCTCGTATTATTTTTAATTATAATTTTGTGTAAATATATCTGAGAAAACACATGAAATTAAAAATAATATATTTAGGGCTAATCGGGCCTGGCATCAGCTCTCGTTTATCTGTCAAATTTATCGAATCGATGCTTACGTACTTGAACTACAGTTCTTGCAAGTAACGAGCTCTTGTTGACTATAGGTGTGTGGTAGGGATTTAACCCACAAGTTCGTCTTTAGAGCGGTCTGATTAGTATCTATTGTTATATAGGCTTCTATTAAGGAAGTTTCGTCATCTACCGGTTAATACTAAATAAGTACTATTATTAATTTTAAAGAAATATATACAAAAATATATCATACAATACCTTTACAGCTGTGTCTATGAACCAGGTGAGCAGTTTCTGCTTGACTTTGTGGTCCTGTATGTCAAGCACGGCGCACGCTTCAGAGACCGTCTTGTGAGATATCCCACATTACCTGCAGCTGTGTGTCTATGAACCAGGCAAGCAGTTTCTGCTTGAATTTGTGGTCCAATATGTCGAGTACAGCGCACGCTTCAGAGACCGTCTTGTGAGATATCATACATTACCTGCAGCTGCGTGTCTATGAACCAGGCGAGCAGTTTCTGCTTGAATTTGTGGTCCAGTATGTCGAGCACAGCGCACATTTCAGGGACCATCTTGTGAGATATCATACATTACCTGCAGCTGCGTGTCTATGAACCAGGCGAGCAGTTTCTGCTTGAATTTGTGGTCCAGTATGTCGAGTACAGCGCACGCTTCAGAGACCGTCTTGTGAGATATCATACATTACCTGCAGCTGCGTGTCTATGAACCAGGTGAGCAGTTTCTGCTTGACTTTGTGGTCCAGTATGTCGAGTACAGCGCACGCTTCAGAGACCGTCTTGTGAGATATCATACATTACCTGCAGCTGCGTGTCTATGAACCAGGTGAGCAGTTTCTGCTTGACTTTGTGGTCCAGTATGTCGAGCACAGCGCACATTTCAGGGACCATCTTGTGAGATATCATACATTACCTGCAGCTGCGTGTCTATGAACCAGGCGAGCAGTTTCTGCTTGAATTTGTGGTCCAGTATGTCGAGTACAGCGCACGCTTCAGAGACCGTCTTGTGAGATATCATACATTACCTGCAGCTGCGTGTCTATGAACCAGGTGAGCAGTTTCTGCTTGACTTTGTGGTCCAGTATGTCGAGTACAGCGCACGCTTCAGAGACCGTCTTGTGAGATATCATACATTACCTGCAGCTGCGTGTCTATGAACCAGGTGAGCAGTTTCTGCTTGACTTTGTGGTCCAGTATGTCGAGTACAGCGCACGCTTCAGAGACCGTCTTGTGAGATATCATACATTACCTGCAGCTGCGTGTCTATGAACCAGGCGAGCAGTTTCTGCTTGAATTTGTGGTCCAGTATGTCGAGCACAGCGCACATTTCAGGGACCATCTTGTGAGATATCATACATTACCTGCAGCTGCGTGTCTATGAACCAGGCGAGCAGTTTCTGCTTGAATTTGTGGTCCAGTATGTCGAGTACAGCGCACGCTTCAGAGACCGTCTTGTGAGATATCATACATTACCTGCAGCTGCGTGTCTATGAACCAGGTGAGCAGTTTCTGCTTAACTTTGTGGTCCAGTATGTCGAGTACAGCGCACGCTTTAGAGACCGTCTTGTGAGATATCATACATTACCTGCAGCTGCGTGTCTATGAACCAGGTGAGCAGTTTCTGCTTGACTTTGTGGTCCAGTATGTCGAGCACAGCGCACATTTCAGGGACCATCTTGTGAGATATCATACATTATCTGCAGCTGCGTGTCTATGAACCAGGCGAGCAGTTTCTGCTTGAATTTGTGGTCCAGTATGTCGAGTACAGCGCACGCTTCAGAGACCGTCTTGTGAGATATCATATATTACCTGCAGCTGCGTGTCTATGACCCAGGTGAGCAGTTTCTTTTTTTTTTTTTTATTTTTTTTTTTTTTTTATAACAGAATTTTACACAAGTATATACTTTACAATTTTCGCCAAACTGCTAAGCAGTTTGTTGGCGATACGCTCTTACATTTGATTAAGAAAAGGTACTTAAAATCTAATACTATATAGTCTTAAAACATATACATATTTGTAGGAAATCATTATGCAAGATATAATAAGTTCTAGTTATGTAAGGGAAGATAACAATATATTTTTTAATTTATGTTTTAGGGTGCCAATTTTTAACTTATTTTCTTCCAGTAGGAGAGGATATTTATTACAAAGCTTGGGAGTTAGGTACTTCCGAGTTCTCTCTCCATAATAGTTTTTAGATGATGGCTGTGATAGTTTGCCAATTTTTACTGCTCTAGTGAAATGTCTATTTGGTTTAGGAACTTTATAGTCTTTAGTGTAGTAAATTTCCAAACCTATGAGATATTTAACTTTCTGGTTTACTGGGAGAATTTCACAAACTGTAAACAATTTTTCATACTCTCCCTTATATTTAGCTTTGATATTTTTACCTACTAAGTGTTTAATAATTCTCAACTGTAATTGCCTAATTAGATCCAGGTATGTTTTAAAAGTAAGTCCATAACAACTTAATCCATAGCTCAGACTATCAGACTACAGACTTCTGCTTGACTTTGTGGTCCAGTATGTCGAGTACAGCGCACGCTTCAGAGACCGTCTTGTGAGATATCATACATTACCTGCAGCTGCGTGTCTATGAACCAGGCGAGCAGTTTCTGCTTGAATTTGTGGTCCAGTATGTCGAGTACAGCGCACGCTTCAGATACCGTCTTGTGAGATATCATACATTACCTGCAGCTGCGTGTCTATGAACCAGGTGAGCAGTTTCTGCTTGACTTTGTGGTCCAGTATGTCGAGTACAGCGCACGCTTCAGAGACCGTCTTGTGAGATATCATACATTACCTGCAGCTGCGTGTCTATGAACCAGGCGAGCAGTTTCTGCTTGACTTTGTGATCCAGTATGTCGAGCACAGCGCACGCTTCAGAGACCGTCTTGTGAGATATCACACATTACCTGCAGCTGCGTGTCTATGAACCAGGCGAGCAGTTTCTGCTTGAATTTGTGGTCCAGTATGTCGAGTACAGCGCACGCTTCAGAGACCGTCTTGTGAGATATCACACATTACCCGCAGCTGCGTGTCTATGAACCAGGCGAGCAGTTTCTGCTTGAATTTGTGGTCCAGTATGTCGAGTACAGCGCACGCTTCAGAGACCGTCTTGTGAGATATCATACATTACCTGCAGCTGCGTGTCTATGAACCAGGTGAGCAGTTTCTGCTTGACTTTGTGGTCCAGTATGTCGAGTACAGCGCACGCTTCAGAGACCGTCTTGTGAGATATCATACATTACCTGCAGCTGCGTGTCCATGAACCAGGTGAGCAGTTTCTGCTTGACTTTGTGGTCCAGTATGTCGAGCACAGCGCACATTTCAGGGACCATCTTGTGAGATATCATACATTATCTGCAGCTGCGTGTCTATGAACCAGGCGAGCAGTTTCTGCTTGAATTTGTGGTCCAGTATGTCGAGTACAGCGCACGCTTCAGAGACCGTCTTGTGAGATATCATACATTACCTGCAGCTGCGTGTCTATGACCCAGGTGAGCAGTTTCTTTTTTTTTTTTTTTTATTATTTTTTTTTTTTATAACAGAATTTTACACAAGTATATACTTTACAATTTTCGCCAAACTGCTAAGCAGTTTGTTGGCGATACGCTCTTACATTTGATTCAGAAAAGGTACTTAAAATCTAATACTATATAGTCTTAAAACATATACATATTTGTAGGAAATCATTATGCAAGATATAATAAGTTCTAGTTATGTAAGGGAAGATAACAATATATTTTTTAATTTATGTTTTAGGGTGCCAATTTTTAACTTATTTTCTTCCAGTAGGAGAGGATATTTATTACAAAGCTTGGGAGTTAGGTACTTCCGAGTTCTCTCTCCATAATAGTTTTTAGATGATGGCTGTGATAGTTTGCCAATTTTTACTGCTCTAGTGAAATGTCTATTTGGTTTAGGAACTTTATAGTCTTTAGTGTAGTAAATTTCCAAACCTATGAGATATTTAACTTTCTGGTTTACTGGGAGAATTTCACAAACTGTAAACAATTTTTCATACTCTCCCTTATATTTAGCTTTGATATTTTTACCTACTAAGTGTTTAATAATTCTCAACTGTAATTGCCTAATTAGATCCAGGTATGTTTTAAAAGTAAGTCCATAACAACTTAATCCATAGCTCAGACTATCAGACTACAGACTTCTGCTTGACTTTGTGGTCCAGTATGTCGAGTACAGCGCACGCTTCAGAGACCGTCTTGTGAGATATCATACATTACCTGCAGCTGCGTGTCTATGAACCAGGCGAGCAGTTTCTGCTTGAATTTGTGGTCCAGTATGTCGAGTACAGCGCACGCTTCAGATACCGTCTTGTGAGATATCATACATTACCTGCAGCTGCGTGTCTATGAACCAGGTGAGCAGTTTCTGCTTGACTTTGTGGTCCAGTATGTCGAGTACAGCGCACGCTTCAGAGACCGTCTTGTGAGATATCATACATTACCTGCAGCTGCGTGTCTATGAACCAGGCGAGCAGTTTCTGCTTGACTTTGTGATCCAGTATGTCGAGCACAGCGCACGCTTCAGATACCGTCTTGTGAGATATCACACATTACCTGCAGCTGCGTGTCTATGAACCAGGCGAGCAGTTTCTGCTTGAATTTGTGGTCCAGTATGTCGAGTACAGCGCACGCTTCAGAGACCGTCTTGTGAGATATCACACATTACCCGCAGTTGCGTGTCTATGAACCAGGCGAGCAGTTTCTGCTTGACTTTGTGGTCCAGTATGTCGAGTACAGCGCACGCTTCAGAGACCGTCTTGTGAGATATCACACATTACCTGCAGCTACGTGTCTATGAACCAGGTGAGCAGTTTCTGCTTGACTTTGTGGTCCAGTATGTCGAGTACAGCGCACGCTTCAGAGACCGTCTTGTGAGATATCATACATTACCTGCAGCTGCGTGTCTATGAACCAGGCGAGCAGTTTCTGCTTGACTTTGTGGTCCAGTATGTCGAGCACAGCGCACGCTTCAGAGACCGTCTTGTGAGATATCACACATTACCTGCAGCTGTGTGTCTATGAACCAGGTTAGCAGTTTCTGCATGACCTTGATGTCCAGTATGTCGAGCACGGCGCACATTTCAGGGACCGTCTTGTGAGATATCATACATTACCTGCAGCTGCGTGTCTATGAACCAGGCGAGCAGTTTCTGCTTGACTTTGTGGTCCAGTATGTCGAGCACGGCGCACGCTTCAGAGACCGTCTTGTGAGATATCGTGCTTTTGCTACCTGCTGGAATATAAGAAAAAATCTGTCAAATGTGTCATCATTCATCTCGAAATAATAATCCCACCAAAAATTTTTATGTGAAAAGGGGCCGAGTTCAGTACAAAATTTGTGCTGGATTGTCACCTTCGCCAATAAAGAATTGAGATTAAATTGGTTGCCGAGGCTTATGGAGGTTCTTTTAGTCATAACTGCAATAATGTACAACGTTCTACACTTGTTTAAAAAAAAGTTTGTTACCGTCCTTGCTACTGAGTAAGTTTAAAAGTTTGGCAAGTTTAAACGTTTTAAAGTAAAGTAAAATGTATTTGCTTAAACATGCGTTGTAAGTACAGGTCTTATTTTATCGTAATATTAGAAACAGCACAAATCAAAATCAAAATATTTATTTTGTTAAATAGATACATAAAGTATACTTTCTACAAGTCAAAGTTAATCTTTACAATATACAGAGTGATTGGTAAATAGATGCAATCCTTTGAAGGGGTTGTAGAAGAGAACAATTGCAGTCTATTCAACTATATAATGCCTTATGCAAAAGTGAACCATTTCTGAGATATTTTGAATTTAAGCTTTTCATCTAAAGTAAACTTTAAAAAAATATATTTAAAAAACCGGTCAATATTTTAGAATTTTTTTATTTGTTTCGCTTTGATAACATCCCAGCCAATAAAGAATAACCCTAAAATGCATATTATTGCCGTAAACCTTGACACTGTGCTCCAAAACAATTGAAAACTCTTTAAAATCGCAAAAGATTTACACAAAAAAGCTAGGTTAAAACAAAAGTTTGTATACAATTTTCTGTGCGTATTAGTTTGAAAACATCTGCATTTTACTAGCTTTCGAAAAAGTACAAAAATCTTAAATTGACAGAGGAATTATAAAAATATGGCCAAAAGAGTAGAAGCAGGTAGAATATTAGAAACAAATCTTATGCATCCAAAATGTAAGTTTATAATCCATTGTTTTCTAATTTAACCGTTAATGATTTTTTTCTACCCGCTCCTATTGTTTTGGCCATATTTTTATCATTCCTCTGTCAATTTGATATTTTTGTATCTCATTTAAAAGCTAGTAAAATGCAGATGTTTTCAAGCTAATACGCACATAAAATTGCATAGAGACTTTTTGTTTTAACCTGGTTTTTTGTGTAAATCTTTTGCGATTTTCAAGAGTTTTCAATTGTTTTGGAGCACAGTGTCAAGGTTTACGTTGATAATATGCATTTTAGGGTTATTCTTTATTGGCTGAGACGTTATCAAAGCGAAACAAATAAAAAAATTCTAAAATATTGGCTGGTTTATTTAATATATTTTTTTTAAGTTTACTTTAGAAGAAAAGCGTAAATTCAAAATATCTTAGAAATGGTTCACTTTTGCATAAGGCATTATAGAGTTGAATCGACTGCAATTGTTCTCTTCTACAACCCCTTCAAAGGATTGCATCTAATTACCAATCACCCTGTTTATCTTTAGAATATAAAAAACATATACTAATAAGGAAAATACATCCAAAAAATATTTAGGTTGGGCTACCAAAATGTAATAAAGTTATACAACTGCATAAAATAGAGAAATATAGGAATAAGAATATTATATATACATAATGCCTAACCATTTGCACATTTCACCATAATAATATACAGGGTGTAAACAGAGTGCGACCTTTAAATAAAACCACATACTCTACTGATCATACTAAACAACTTTCCGAAGAAAAATACCCGCGCGAATCATCAGAGAAGAAGGTAGGAAGAAGGTCTATTTTAGAAAGCTGCACCGTAACAGCTGTTTTACGGAAGACGCCCTTATGTCGGTGCTTCAAGCATTTTTGTTTGAAACTCAAATATTTCCTAAGTTAATAGTTAGCGCGGGTATCTTTCTTTTGAAAAGAGGTTCAGTATGATCCGTAGAATACATTCAAATTTCATTTAATGGTAGCACTCTGTTAACACCCGGTATAGTATACAAATATTTATTCTTAAAAAAGTTACGTCGTACTTGCAAAATCGATACGTACCAGTAAAAGCCTCTTTGACGTCATCAAATATTTGGTTGGCGAGTTTCGCTCGGATGCCGTGTACTCGGTCCCTCAGCGCGTTCAGTTCGCGGATGTCGCGGTAGCACTCGAAGTGCTGCAGCACCTGCGATACCACACAATATCTATACTCGACGTTTATGGACGTTCTTCGTTTTGAGAGTAGACCCGCTGGAGCGCGTCACGACGCAGTCCTACTCAAACGCATCTGCTTTTTAACTGTCTGTCCTACTCTAATCAGATGCCGCCCACGCAAAAACATCAGTTATTTTGAAATCGCGGCTACACTGATGGTTTTTTCATTTTTATGGAACAGTCTACAGCTGCTTTATACTAATATCAGTTATATTATGCAAAGTTTCAGATCTAATTTCAAGTAGTCATTGAATGCTATCGGTTTATTGTACGGTTTGGAGGTAACTTTAAGGTAACATTTGTATTTCTACGGGCTCATAAAGACCAAGTCACTAAAGAAGTCACGAAAATTAGTTCATATTCCAACATAAAAATATGGACTACAAGTCACGCAACGAGTTATGAACCCTGGGCGGAAGTGGTGGGGACTAGCGCATGCGTTCATTCACGCACAAGATAAGTGCCATAGAGAAACAATGACTAGTGCAGTGCAGTCGAATAAATATTTATCTAGTCTTAAAATGCGCATTTTTTACTCCGTATTCCAGAGCGTCAGTCCCGATGAGACTCTAGAAAAATATGGCAGCCCTGAGTATGAGCCCTTCAAGATAGGGCATAGTCAGCACCTTGACGTGTTTCCCACAGACATATAGTTACTAGCAGACCTAACATTAATAATAAACGCATAGAGTCGACGCGTGGCAATTTTAGATCAGTGAACTTCGGGCTCTTTTAAATATAAATATTGCTTGTTTCCAAACAAAATATATACTAGAGATTAGTTTAGGTATTAACAAATATGTGCAAAGCATAAGCCAGCTAAAACAACTCATTTTTATACGTTTCTTTGTACCATGTAGCTTCAATGTAGCTTATTTTTTGTATGGAAACTTGCTGTAATTACGAGGGGGCGTTTTTAAGTTCGCGGAATCGGGGGTAAGACGTGGAAATAAAAATACAAGTTTATTTTTCCTTTTCAATATATTCACCTGCAACCCTAATACATTTTTCAGATCTTTCAATTAGCTTATGTATACCCTCGAAAAAAAATGTTTTTTCTTTGTCTGAAAAATAAGCTGAAACTGCTTCCTTCACTTCTTCATCGCTTGATAGGCGGGGCAAGTAAGCTCATATTTTACAAAAGAGTGGCATTAAGTCACTGCTCGAACTTAAAAGTTTTTAAATGTGATAGATGACTAGTAAATTACCTCTATGGTAACTTCCAATAGAACCATCCCTTAGGCAAGGGATGGAAAGGGGTGAATGCTATTATTGTTTATAACTTCGAGGGAAAATTATCTGTTGTCGGTGCAATTTGATATACGAATTAGAATACCCTGATCTACGTTTGCCAAAAGTGCAGTTTGGGATACAAATTACGGAACTACTATTTTTACTTTTTTTGCAAATGTGCGATTGTGACTCGGGGGAAATGACTGTAGTTTGCGCGAATTGGCAATATGATTAAGAAATAGTCTTCATTCATTGCCCGATTCGCAACTTTCGCCGGGTCATACGGAAAAGGTATTTTTATATTTATCTGACATTCTACTTCGGGGGAAATGTCTGCAGTTTTAGAACTTATCTCAAAGTTAGCCTTTTGGCTAGTACCTCATTCGCCGGTTATAAAATATGGGCATTTTCACACGGAACATACTTAATTTTACAAAATGGTTGTACGAGTAGGTATATACGTAGGTATATCGTACAACCACAGACTAATAAACAGATAGAAGTGGCAAGCGGGCTAAATTACATAGACTTAAATACCAATAGAAGTGGTCAGCGTAATTAAGTATTTTAGTAGATAGTAATTCAGACTGGAGATAAAATGCTACATTTTAATTTTTTTTTATTTTAGGGTGGGGGGGATTGGCGTTTTCCCAAACCCTGTTTTGTATAGGATTCTTGTATGGGATTGAGCTGGCGAATTTTGGCTTTTTGGTAGTATTCATGTTTTTTTTTTATTCGTATGGGGAAAATTCATACTGGATATTCGGTTGTTTTTAAAAATTCATCTGAATATTCGGTTGTTTTTTTCGGAACCCCCCCCCCATTCTTGGTACTATCCATGAAAGTTGACATATTTGTATGGGACAAAATTGATACTGTATATGCGGTCGTTTTTCGTAACCCCCCCCCCCGCATTTTTAGTAGTTTCAATATAAGTTAACGTATTTGTATGGGACAAAATTCATACTGTATATTCGGTTGAGTATGATATTTTCGGACCCCAAAATTTTCGGAACCCACACCAGGGTACGAAAAAAAAAATTTTTTTTTTATTGTTTGAAGAAAAAAATTTTTTTTCGTCTATATCTCCGCGATTGTTCGTCTTGGAATCCCCAAACTTGGAACCCGGGGTTTCAAAAAAAGTTTTCTTTCATTAAAAAAAAAATATATCCGAGGCGCGAAAAAAATTTTCTTTTGGCCATATCTCCGTGGCGGTTGGGCTCGGAACCCCCAAACTCGGACCCCTGGGGTCCAAAAAAAAATCTCTTTCTTTCCAAAGTGTCCATTCTTTTTCGGCCCATATCTCCCAAACTAATGAAGATAGACCCCTGTTCAGGGGGTCCGTTTAAAGGGGCTCGAAGAGATCTACCTGAATATGCAAAAAAAAATTCGGCCAAAATCGGCCGAATCGGCCCAATCCGCGCAATTGGATTATCTCAAGAACGGTTGGAGCTACAGCTACGAGGTTTTCACCATAGTAAATGGCATCAAAACGGCCACTACTTGGCAAAAAAAATTTTGACATTTGACATTTTTGTCATTTTTTGACATTCTTTTTTTTTAATTGCTATAACTTCGGAACGGATGGTGGTAGCGCTTCCGGGTTTGAACTCGAATGATGGGTATCACGGGTTCTTTCCGACCGATGGCAAATTTAGACATTTGACAACTGTCGAAAATTTGTCAATCACGCTTATTCAACAGATTGCCTTGAAACTCAGTTTCTACGCGTTTTTAAGGTCATTTTTTGTGTTATAATAAGTGAGGCCAAAAGCCGAGCCAGTTTCACTCTAACTCAGCCGCAAAGGAATTGTAAAAGTTGATGGACTCGTCGTGCGTTGCGTCGGCTAAGTCTGGCCTCCGGAAGCGCGCGCTCATCCTGGCAACCTCGCGCATGCTCCCTCTGAACTCGTCCTGCGGCCGAGTTAGAGTGAAACCGGCTCGGCCTTCGGCCTCGCTTATAGGAACACAAAAAGCGACCTTAAAAATATGTAGAAACTGAGTTTCAAGGCAATCTGTTGAATAAACGTGATTGACATATTTTTGACAGCTTTCAAATGTCAAAATTTGCTATCTTTCGGAAAGAGCCCATGATGCCCGTCATTCGAGTCCAAACCTGGAAGCGCTACCACCAGCCGTTCCAAAGTTATAGTAATTAAAAAAAAATGACAAAAAAATGACAAAAAATGTCAAAATGTCTAATTTTTTTGGCATCAAGTAG
Organism: Ypsolopha scabrella; assembly: GCA_910592155.1. Lineage (NCBI taxonomy): Eukaryota > Metazoa > Arthropoda > Insecta > Lepidoptera > Ypsolophidae > Ypsolopha > Ypsolopha scabrella. Next base: position 3,041,909 of record OU342989.1, on the reverse strand, counting down.
CCATTTCCGAGCCGTTTACTATTGTGAAAACCTGGTAGCTCTAGCTCTTAACCGTTCCCGAGATATAACCATGGTACCCAAAGGGACCCAAAAGGTACCCAATTTTTTTTTGCATTTTCGGGTAGATCTCGTCGAGACCTTTTAAAAAAACCCCAGGAACAGGGGCCTAGCTTCAACCGCTTAGGAGATATGAATCAAAAAAGATTTGACCCTTGTAAAAGAAGAACATTTTTTTTGGACCCCTGGGATTCAAGTTGGGGGTTCCAAGACCAACCGTCGTAGAGATATGGCCAAAACAAATTTTTTTCGCGCCTCGGATATTTTTTTTTAATGTAAAACAATTTTTTTCGGAACCCCGGGGTCCAAGTCTGGGGGGTCCGAGACCAACCGTCGCGGAGATATGGCCAAAACAATTTTTTTTTTCATAAAAAAAAATATATTTTTGGTTTCCGGGGGTGGTTTCCGAAAATTTTGGGGTCCAAAGAACTTTTACTCGACCAACTATCCAGTAGGAATTTTTTCCCATACAAATATCTCAACGGGAACGGAAATTGGAGGAAATGTCAAAAATGTTTCCCTGGATACTACTAAAGATGTCAAAGTCAAACTTTTTTCCATGGATACACTTCATAGGATTGACCTCTGGTCTCTCTGGTAAGAGAGAAAAAAATGTTTTCATACAAAAATCCCATGCAAACGATGTAAATGTCAAATGTCAAAAAATGTAAAATGTCAGATTTTTTTGGGACTCAGGTAATAGTCGACTACAACCCCCCTGCATCACTTTACTGTCAAACCCCCCCTTCCACCCAAACAACCATGTCAATCAGTGAGTCAGTCACCGTATTGTAGCTATAATGTATACCGGGTGTAAATAGACTGCCACCATTCAATGAAACGACATATTCTACCGACCCTACTGAACCACTTTTCCCAAGAATCATACCCCCCACCGCAACCCTTAGTTTGGGAATTAATTGAGTTCCAAACAAAAATGCATGAACCCTGACGCACCAACATACGGGCGAGTTTAGAGAGAGAGAAGACCTCAAACAGCTTCAAGTTTCACGGACGACGCTCTCTCTAAACTCGCCCGTATGTCGCTGTGTTAGGGTTCACGCATTTTTGTTTGGAACTCAATCATTTTCTAAACTATGGGTGTCCGCGGATTTGATTCTTAGGAAAAGTGGTTCAGTAAGGTTGGTAGAATATGTGGTTTCATTTAATGGTAGCAGTCTATTTACACCCGGTATATTGTCAAAAACAATCAACAATAATTACATTAGAATTGTACTAATCACAATTATTTTGAATGTATACAGGTTGATTGGTAATTAGATGCAATCCTTTGAAGGGGTTGTAGAAGAGAACAATTACAGTCGATTCGACTATAAAGGTATAATGCCTTATGCAAAAGTGAACCAATTCTGAGATATTTTGAATTTAAGCTTTTTTTCTAAAGTAAACTTTAATAAGATATATTTAAAAAACCAGCCAATTTGTATTTTTTTTTATTTGTTTCGCTTTGATAACATCCCAGCCAATAAACAATAACCCTAAAATGCACATTATTGACGTAAACCTAGACACTGTGCTCCAAAACTGTTGAAAAGTCTTGAAAATCGCAAAAGATTTACACAAAAAAGCTAGGTTATCACAAAAAGTGTCTGCACAATTTTCTGTGCGCATTAGCTTGAAAACATCCGCATTTTACTAGCTTTCGAATGAGATACAAAAATCTTAAATTGACAGAGGAATGATAAAAATATGGCCAAAAGAGTAGGAGCAGGTAGAATATTAGAAACAAATCTTATGCATACAAAATGTAAGTGTATAATACATTTTTTTCTAATTTAACCGTTAATGATTTTTTTTATTTAGAAAAATAAAAATTATAAATTAAAATCATTTACCGTTAAATATTAGAAAAAAATCTTATGCATACTAAATGTAATTTAATAATAATCATTGTTTTCTAATTTAACCGTTTATGATTTTTTTCTACCTGCTCCTATTGTTTTGGCCATATTTTTATCTTTCCTCTGTCAATTTAAGATTTTTGTATCTCTTTCGAAAGCTAGTAAAATGCGGATGTTTTCAAGCTTATAAGCACAGAAAATTCGTTTTTTATTTTGGTGAACAATAAAGAGTATTTATGTTATGTTATGTTATAAAATTGCATAGAGACTTTTGTTTTAACCTAGCTTTTTTGTGTAAATCTTTTGCGATTTTCAAGAGTTTTCAATTGTTTTGGAGCACAGTGTCAAGGTTTACGTCAATAATGTGCATTTTAGGCTTATTGTTTATTGGCTGGGATGTTATAAAAGCGAAACAAATTTAAAAAAAAATATGGGCTGGTTTTTTTAATATATATTTTTAATGTTTACTTTAGAAAAAAAGCTTAATTTCAAAATATCTCAGAAATGGTTCACTTTTCGAATCAACTGCAATTGTTCTCTTCTACAACCTCTTCAAAGGATTGCATCTAATTACCAATCAGCCAGTATAATGAATAATAAATTATCTTAGAATAGTAATAATCACGATTCTTTTATTTCTCATATTTGTGTTGCGTATGACAGCGTAAGTACCTAACGTAAGGCGTTGCACTACTGTAGGGAAGAATATTGTATTACCTAGTGTGACAAAGCTCAAGTCAAACCGATTTCTGTAAAAGTTCTTCAACTCACGTTTACAGATACATCCAATGTAATGTAATAAATTAATTTACTCAACTTTGGCCCGAGTTAACCAAAGGACATACCATACCTATTTGTTTAAAACAAAACACCTGCCTTTGAGAGCCACTAGTAGAACACCATTTTTATTCATGATCGATACCTACTCTCTTGTTATTCTCTATTCCTTTAGCTACCTGATTTATGAATATAATCTACCTATTTGTATACTGACATAATAAGTGTAATAAATTATTTAACTTTTTCACGAACTATGTCAACAGTGTCATTGCCACTTAATAAAATTTCTTGGCAAATGATGCAATACACCTCAAAATCCATTGTAGATGCCCACCTAACGCACCTCCCGTAAAATATGCGCTCGGCCGCCCGGTACTCCCCGCGCGCCCTTACCTCGCCCCTGCGTCGCCAAGGGCATTCCGCGCCCGTAGGTAACTGAAGATTTTGAACTTCCATTAACAAAATTGTTTTTTTTATATGTGGCGAATGAAGTAAACTCAGAATCAAAGGTATAATTAAATTTGCACAATTACGGAAGTTTCCCCCGAAGTAGTATTCTCAAATATAATATTTTGACTATGATCCGTATTTTGCCGTGCTGTGCGAAATTATCAGAATGTTTATAATGTATACAGTATTCACATGTTACTTCGCACAGATTGTAGAAGTTTCCCTGGAGTGGCAAAACAAAAAAAACGAATATATCTCTACTTCTTACATTACAGGTCTCAATATTAAAACCCATAACGCATTTAAGACCAGTTTATATCCTACTGAAGCCTGTATCAAATATTTCTTTTACATACCAACATTACGTTATTTTGAAAATTATACCTAATGTTTAAAGTACTTCCGTAATGTACTTGAGATAAATCACTCCGTGCGAACTTTTCTAGTCATGTCATCTAACTATTCCAAAAGATATTAGAATTACGGAACTTAACTCCACTCTTAAACGTAACTCACCTCGCCTATGAGAACTTCTTCCCCCGAAGTTCTTTTTTCATTTTTGGAAAGAGATTATAATCACTGGGAGCCAGGTCAGGGCTGTAGGGTGGATGAACCAAATTATCGAAGCCCACCTTATGCAGGGAAGCCAACGCAACACGGCTCTTGTGCACAGGCGCGTTGTCGTGCAGAAGGAGGACACCTTTGGTTAATTTTCCCCTTCTTTTTGCCTTGATTGCTTTCTTTAATCGCTCTAGGATTGAAGCGTAGTATTCTCCGGTTATGGAGACACCTTTATCTTTATAATCTATCAACATTTTCCGGAGTGGTCACCTCGATCGACCGTCCTGGCCGAGGATCATCTTCAAGTGAGGCCCTGCCTTTCTTAAAAAGGGTATGCCACTTATAAACCATGGTTTTACCGGGGCAAGACTCCCCGTAAACGGATTGAACCGATTTACCTTGCTTGGTAAGGAACTTTATGACAGCGCGGTGCTCGATTTTCTCCATTTTTCACAATGTTCTTCCCAACTGAGTTGTTTGATCGACGATAATTCAAATAGTAATGGCCCGATTAAAACAAAACATTCTATTTATATTAATAATGAGCTACTTAACCAGTTACGACTAAGGAAAGTACCCTCATTTATTAATTACCTACCCATTCCGCGAATATAAAAATGCACCCTCGTATATGTCATAATTAAATTCACTTGTACTTGTTTCATTTAATGGTGTATTAACCGAAACCGGTCGGGATTAACGTGTAAACCTCAAAATTAAAACCAGTGAAACAAGTACAAGTGAATTTAATTATGATGTTTTCCAAGATTCGCCAAGTGCCGACAATCGCAAGTATAAATTATGTAATTATATGTCTGTGTTGTTTGCACAGTTTCGTTAGAAATATTCGCTTCTGGTTAAGAAGGTAAATATTTGATTGTCCTTACCTCCATTATAGCTTGTAGTGGTAAAGCAATTTCCTTGTATCGTCTTCTGTCTGTCATATCGCTGAGTGCGTCTACACCTCCTGTATGTAAAGTAAAATATAATTATAGTTATTTATATACATCATACTTGGCGAAAGTATACCACTCAAGAAATATTTTGCTTTATAGCATAGCACTTAGCGTTATAGCTTGCCAAAGTAATTTAAACAAATGTGTGCACATTATTGGCACTTTTCTTCCATCCAGTTTTTATATAGTAATACATAGAACAAATTAAATTACATATGTATGTAACTTTGGATTCGCAGAAAGAGTGAGTCTCCCTTAATACAGGTTTTATAACTTAAAACGGGAGTCAAAAACTACAACTTGTAAATGTAAATAAAGATATTTTGATTTTAATTTGAATGAAATAAATCGTCTTCACTAAACTATGATAGAAATAAATTTCTATATTTTAAACACTTGGCGATTTATCCATCGCAAGGAGATAACAAATTAATAATATAAAATTTAACAAATTGTCTTCATTTACATGTCAGAATAAAATGAAATGATCAAGATGCAAGTACTACTCGTGCCCTGAGGGCTCCGTACATACTGATTAAAATACAAACGTATTCCACGAGCAGTTATAATGAGTTAACTAACTTGCCACTTACGATAGCGTGTCAGGTTGGCCTTGGCTCGGTTGAGTTGCTTGACCCCCCGAGCATCGACTCTGAACGTCTATTAGACTACTCACCGGCAAGCATGCGGTAGTGGTTGAGCGCGGTGATAGCGTGTGTCAGGTTGGCCTTGGCTCCGTTGAGTTGCTTGACCTCCCGAGCTTCGACTCTGAACGTTTATTAGACTGCTCACCGGCAAGCATGCGGTAGTGGTTGAGCGCGGTGATAGCGTGTGTCAGGTTGGCCTTGGCTCCGTTGAGTTGCTTGACCTCCCGAGCTTCGACTCTGAACGTCTATTAGACTACTCACCGGCAAGCATGTGGTAGTGGTTGAGCTCGGTGATAGCGTGTGTCAGGTTGGCCTTGGCTCGGTTGAGTTGCTTGACCTCCCGAGCATCGACTCTGAACGTCTATTAGATTACTCACCGGCAAGCATGTGGTAGTGGTTGAGCGCGGTGATAGCGTGTGTCAGGTTGGCCTTGGCTCGGTCGAGTTGTTTTATCTCCGATGTTATCTCTCGGACCATAGATTCCGAACGCTCTGCTCGCTTGTTTATGTCTGCCACCTGAAATAAGTAAATATAATATTATTAGAAGATTAGATGACATTGACGAGGATGATGTCGATGACAAGAACTATTTTGATGATGAAATGTTTACTTCATTTCACTGTTAAAATTCTGTGCGATGGTTTGTTAATTTGTTGAAACTAAAATGCTAGTATAGTCCATTCAGAATTAGCTGGCGTCTTTCCACTTGAGACCGTAATTAGCAATAACAATAGGATTAAGTCGTGGCGGGTGAATTCGCCTGAACGAAACAATAAACACTTGTAAAACACGTGCAGCAGGAGGTGTTTCAAACGTTTTTGATACTTTCCTTATGTTATCTTCTCTTTAATAATATAAGGAAAAATAAATATGTTGTTTATGTTGTTATACAGTTGTTTTTTAAACTTCGAAGAGATCAGTTTAGTGGAAAGTATCAACATTGGTTGGTTTGCAACAAAACAGATAAGGCCGAAACGGCTCCTTTAAAAATGGATGGGCTCTATGAGTGTTTGCTTTATTTTCCCTATTGTTTATGTTCAAGTGGAAAGATGCCAGCTAATTCTGAATGGACTATACCTGTAGCGCCAACTCTCCAATGACGCCTCTGGCTTGCCCGAGCGCCTGCTTCCCCGCTCCCCGCGCGGGCGCACCCCGCAACGCCCCGCGCAGCCCCCGCGCTGCCGCCGCCAGGCGCCACTCGCACCGCGCGGTTGCCGCTTCCACACCCGACAGCGACTGCTCAGTGGGAAACATGCGGTTGATGTATGTTACAGCGTCGAACTGTGAACAGAAAGTTATCATGGTTAAGAGGCGGCTTACATTTTCGTACGAAAATCTAAAATTTCCAGAGCCTAATTTAACATCTTAGAAAAGACTTAAATACTGTTGAATACATGTTAAACACATTTGCAAATACTACTTTATATTTTTTGTATTGTTTAATCTCCTACAGAAAAATAATCACACATTGTCCACTTCAAAGAGCTAAATCTTTAATTAAATTTCAATAACTTTGCTGCAAAAAAATTGTCAGAACATCCGAAATATAAATTTGTTGGAACTTAAGGGTGTATAATACCTCACTTCGCTTCGCATGATCCTGCTTTATGCCAACAAATACTGCAACAATCACTATGAAATTTATATAGGGTAAAGTTGAGGACTAATGCCACCAACACAGTGGTGGAAACATGATTCCATTAAATTTTCTCGATAGAAAAAAATTACAAAGTTACCCCCAAACCGTACAATAAACCTATAGCATTCAATGAATACCTGAAATTAAATCTGAAACTTTGCACAATATAAGTGATATTAATATTAAGCAGCTGCAGACTGTAACATAAAAATTATAAAACCATCAGTGTAGCCGCGATTTTAAAATAACTGATGTTTTTGCGTGAGCAGCATCTGATTAGAGTAGGATAGATAGTTAAAAATCAGAAGCGTTAGAGCAGGACTGCGAATTGAAGTATTATGGGCCCTTAGTGTACCAGAATTTTTATCACGCCAATATTATAAATGCGAAAGTGTGTGGGTGTGTGTGAGAGGGTGTGTGCGTGTGTGTATGTTTGTTACTCTTTCACGCTGAAACGGTGGATATAGCTTATATCTAACTTAACGCACAGGCTACTTTTTATCCCAGGAAAAAAGCATGTTGTTGAACCGAATAACACGCGGGCGGAGCCGCGGGCAAAAGCTAGTTATACATAAAGCTAAGCAACTGTTGAAAAAAAATACATCCGGATTTTTTAAAATCTATATTTTGTATTTATTTATTTATTTTTTTTTATTTATTTATTTACTAATAACTAAACAATATTATGACAGGTTAACCTAAAGCAATATTGTTAAAAATTAAAAAAGAAGAATCTGAAAACCTATGATCTTAACAGACATGAAAATATAAGCTACATAAAAAATATTAACTAAATCACTTATTACATATCATCTACTTAACCTATTTACATAACAAACACAGTGCTACTCTTGTAAAGTCAGTCAGCGAACAGTAAAAAACGTCAATATCTGTCTCCTGATCAATTTTATTCAAAAATCGGATAGCTGTCGTACCTGGTGCCTCCTTCAGCATATTTGTCCGCACGATAGGCTCATAGAACAGCTTGTGGGTTCTTGCTCTTTGGTAATTATTCGGCACAAACAGCCCTATCGACAGTAACACCTGTGGATTATCTTGTTTTCCACGAATAAGTTTGAAGAAATAGACTACTAGCGCCAGGTTTCTTCTCACTTCAAGCTTACTGTATCCAACCATACCCAAAATAAATAGGGTTGGATACATAAGTGGAAAGAAAGGGTAAACTCCATATAATTTAAAATACACAAACCTTATAAATTTATTTAAAATTTTCTCCAGCATGTAGTTATATTTAGCTTCATGTGGATTCCAAATAATTGCACTCGTTTCGATTCGGCTCCGAACAAGAGCATTAAAAAGGGCTTTTACAGCCTCGATATTTTTAAAACACTGAGCCTGCCGCAAAATGAATCCTAACTTTTTAAAAGCTTTCTTACACAAGTCTTCGATGTGATTACGAAAGTTTAAATCATGCGTCATGCGTACCCCAAGATCGCGTACCTCCGATACGCGAGGCATTGCTGTCCCGTCTACTTCGTAACAATAGTAACGTGGTGCATGCAAGCGGGTATACGTCATTGTCGCACACTTCGATACGTTGAAGTACAGCTTATTCCTGCGACTCCATTCCACGACACGATCTATGTCACGCTGCAATGCCGCGCAATCTGCGTCATCCTTAACGGTGCAAAGCAACTTGAGGTCATCCGCGAATAACAAGCAGACGGCATCCTTGACCACGTTCGGAAGGTCGTTTATCATTATACTAAATTCCAGAGGTCCGAGGTTACTTCCTTGGCTAACACCCGAATATGTGCAATACGTGTTTGAAGCATGTCCAGCATACTGCACGTACTGGCGCCTGTTTCTCAAGTAGCTACTAAAGAACTCAAGAAGGCGCGGAGTGAAGCCGACGCCAGCAAATTTCTCAAGAAGCACGTCATTATCGACAGTATCGAACACCTTCCTGAAATCAAAGTAAGCAACGTCGACCTGCCCCCTTACGTCCAGCGACGGCACCACGTGCGACATGAAGCACAGTAAGTTAGTGGTGGTGCTGCGGCCCGGTCTAAACCCATGTTGCGCGTCCGAGAGTTGAGAGCGCATCTGTAAGTAAATTGACCTCTGCAGACTAGACTCGAAGACCTTCGCGAACGTTGACAGTATCGCCACCGGCCTGAAATCACCCACGTCTGACCCCGAGCCACCTTTTGGCACTGGTATGACTTTTGTGACCTTCCATGCATCGGGATAAGCGCATTCTGAAAGACATAAATTAAAAATATGCAGTAACGGCTCATCTAGTACCCTGCGAGCATCCTTTACCAGGTAGGGTGGTACCCCATCATATTGAATAACGCATACCTAATTACAATTAAATTTTCATGTCACAACAACCTATGATCCTTTACTAATCGAAATCTGAAATTATCCATCCATCCATCAGCCTGTTTCGTCCACTGCTGGACATAGGCCTTTCCAGGATTTCGCCACTCTTGGAGGTCCTCCACACACGCTGGGCAGGCGGGTTGGTGAGCGCGGTTCCGAAACCATTGCACCAGTGACGCCGCTGCCCGTCACTAGTCTGTTTTATATAAGGCTCGGCAATTGGGGATGGATATACCACCATCCATCGGTCCCAGGCAATGGTGGGCCGCCTGGTTTTGCCTGAGAGCTGTTCTCTTACTCTCCCCTTTGCGAGTAAGATGGTGGTACCTCCACAGTCGAGCCCGGCATCAGCTCTACCACCTATAACCACCTCTGAAATTATATTGACCATCTATTAATTTAATTACTTAGTCCATAAAACAGGCATGGGCAACCTTTGGGAAGTCGCAGACCAAACAATCATGTGCTCATGATGCGGGCCATAAGTTGATGTGTTTACTATACGAAAATAATGTCGCAATTGGTGAACCGCAGGTTCAACTAGAAAAGTTACAATGTGATATTTTCATAATTACGGATTAACGGGTAGCTTGAGCCTTATTTTCAGATGCAAGGCTACTAATCTGAATCAATTTCAGTAATAATTAGACGTGACTTCAATTTATTGATTTCTATCCCTGCTTGTGTTTGTGTACAAATTTGATAGTTTTAACCTCTCGCTGACACGCTCCTTTACTTAGATTATCAAAGAAGATAAGCGCAGCCTGGAATCTTAGAACGAAGCACAAAAAGAGTGTCTTTTGAAAATCTTCAGCTGTCAAACTTGATTTTTTGCATACTAAAAATGAAATTTGACAGCAAGACTCGTTCAAAAGACACTCTCCATGTGCGGTAAAAACGTTATTCCGAATTAAAATTGTTTATGGCGCGGGCCGTTTTAAAAACCGTAACGGGCCGGATGCGGCCCGCGGGCCAGCGGTTGCCCATATATGTCATAGAACATTATTAACTCCAAATCCCAAGAAAATTATGATCTACAAAGTCAAAAAGCATAATTTAGTGGAGTGGCTCTTGAAGTATTTATTTATTTTAATCGAACATAACATACACAAAGGTGCCCCAGAAACCGTTTGGGGTTTTTATGTACACCCGGTACCAAGTCTCGTCTGAAAACATTATTCAGCACATTATCTCCTACCTTTTTGAGTAACATAGTAGAAGTGGGTAGTTATTTTATAAAAACAAATTATGTCTGAGGGTAGAACTACACACATTAAAGATCACAGTCGCACATCGTGCCTGGAATATAGAATAACAAATAAAAGTACGTGTGTAGATATTAATTGGATACATTCTTAATACTATTATCTTAAGGACTATTTGAGCTTACTAACAGCGTATTACAATAAGTTACATATCCTAATCTATACTAATAATAAAGTTATAAGAAAGTCGTGTCTCTACATTAAATATTTTTTCCAAATTTTAAATGAAATGGGTTAATAGTATTGTACTGAGACTGATTTTTGAATTTTTGTTGTGGCTATTTCGATAAAAATGGCACTTTTTGAAGTTGTATACCTGGTTTTGAGATGAAGCCACTAATTTGATAAATCAGTATATAGATTTTCTAGTTTTATTCAATACAAAAACGCGATTGCGTAACTATCGCTCGATAGAAATAATTATTGAAATATAAAAATTCAAATTCAAATTGTTTATTTGTAAAATAGATACATAAAGTATACCTTTTACATGTCAAATCTAATCTGTATAAAGATAATATTTTATGATGAAATAAATATGATACGGGAAATATATAAAAAAACTGTATTTAAGTTGGGCTACTAAACTGCATAAAATAAAAAGACTTAATGGAATAAGAGTATTATTATACCTACATAATGCAATTAATAAATAAGTTGATAAATAAACTGGATAGACCATAAATAAATATAATGCCTAGCCAAATATATACTAACATAAGTCAAAAAATTTAATATTGTATATACGAGGGGTGGCTGAAAAGTAATCTACCTGACTATGAAAGAAAATACATGGATTAATAATTTATTTTTTATTTTTCAATATAGTCCCCTGCAACTGAAATGCACTTACGACATTTGTCAATAAGTGACAGCATACCATTAAAATAATAATTATTATTTTGTTCGTCAAAATAGTCATTCACAGCGTCCTTCATCTCTTCGTCTGTTGAAAATCTGCGCCCTCTCAAATTTTTCTTTAAATTTTTAAATAAGAAGTAGTCAGAGGGAGCCAGGTCTGGACTATAGGGTGGGTGGTTGATCTCTGTAAAGCCGTTTTTTGTCAGAGATGACCGCGCCTTAAAGGCCGTGTGCGCGGGTGCATTATCATGCAAAATCAAAACGCCTTTGCTAAGTTTGCCCCTCCTGTCTTCTTTTATTTTTTTGCGTAGCTGGTCAAGTAAGTTCGCATAGTATTCAGCATTCATCGTGGTATTTTTTGGCAGGTAATCTATCATAAGAATCCCCTCAACATCCCAAAAAATGGTTGCCATTAGTTTGCCCGCTGACAGCCGGACCTTAAACTTCCTTGGTGGTTTTTCCCCTTTAAATTTCCATTGCATCGATTCTTGTTTGCTTTCGGGATCCCACTGACGAATCCAAGTTTCATCACAGGTCACTATTCGCAAGATAGTTTCTTCCTCTTTATCCTTTACCAAGTCTAAAAACGACTGACAACATTCCACACGCCTTTGCTTATCAAACGGGGTCAACATTTTAGGCACCCAACGTGCGCTCACCTTGGACATTCCCAAATGTTCATGAATTATTTCATGAACTCGTTCCTTGCTAATGCCAACATCTCTAGCTATTTCCCACTGCTTAATTCGCCGATCGGCAAGGATCAGTTTCTTCACTTTTTCCACATTATCTGCGGTAACTGCAGAAATGGGCCTTCCACTACGGGGATCGTCTTCTAAGCTCACACGGCCTTGTTTAAACTGCTTTGACCAAAACTTTATTACAAATTCGGAAGGACATGAATCTCCGAACACCTTAAACATGCGCTCTCGGATCTGCGTCGGCGTATTCCCTTCTTTACCGAGGAATTTAATCACAGCGCGATACTCAATTTTATCCATTTTTAATTTTATTGCAACTTGATAAAAACGAAGACGCGCCAAAAAAAAATTGAACTCGTAGAAACAAATAAGTGTCATAATTTTTAAAAAAGGAATAAACAAAGAATACGAGAATATAGTGGCCAGTAACATTTTTTAAACTTTCTTTAACAAAGGAGATTTTATATCAGCCACCCCTCGTACATACCTACATAATGCAATGAATAAATAAGTTAATAGATAAATATACTATAAATAGATATAATGCCTAAATCCGCCCATTCGATTAATCTTGCTAAGAAGAAGGGCAAGAAACTCAGCAAGATCATGTCTTTTTTATCAGTATTTTTTTTCTTCTGAATATGACTTAATACAGTTTTTTTTAACTTATATAAAATAATACTAAACAATATATTATAAAAGGATAAAAATAGAAAAGACAGAAGGAAATTGTGCCATGAGAAAAAAAAATATATACATCTTAGTCTACCTATCTAATGAGGTAGTAAGTTAAAATACTAAGCAAAACATCATCCACCTGTCTCATATAGTCTATCACTTTTTTTATAGTCAGATTATCAACTAATAAATGCTAAGTTTAAGTTATAAAATGTTCATATCAATATGTAAAAAGATATGTCAAAATGATAATAAAAAAACAATATAAAAATATTAGTCTACATACAAACACAAATCAGTTAGAAAATAATAGAACAGTAGTATCAATCAATATTCTCATGACACCAAGCGCCACTATCATCCAAATAGTCATTGATTTTATAATATGCTTTTCTCAAGAGTCCCTGCTTAATATATAATTTAAACTTATTTTCTGAAAAACTAAGGACCTCCTTTGGAAGTTTATTGTAAAATCTTATACCATGTCCTACAAAAGAGGTGGCTACTTTTGCAAGTCAAATTTTTGGAAAAGCCAGTTTATGTTTCTTTCTAGTGTCTATAGAGTGATGCTCACCGAGCCTAGGGAAATTATCGATATTTTTTCTGATATATTTAATAACTTGGTAAATAAATTCACAAGGAACTGTTAAAATATTAATTTCTTTGAATTTTTCTCTTAATGAATCCCGATGCTTCGTATTGTAAATAGCATGAATTGCTCTCTTCTGCAAAACAATGAGGTCTTTTTCTACACTTTTTTTCATAGTATGAAAAACAGGAATGACATACAGACCTGAAAGATATTTTATTAGATAGATTTTAATTTTCTCAGTTGGAAATTTTGATAGCTATTTTAGTTATTTTATATAAATTTAAAACCAATATTTTGCTATTTTTTCCGGAATCTGTTCCTCTCGCACTGCGGGGCGTTTCGCATGGAGTAACAGTGACCTTTGCAAGCGCGACATATCCTCTTAACAGATTTGGATTTGGAGTGACCTTGGTCGACTGTTGACACTACTCAAAGAATGAAAGAGACTTCAACGCGAGTGAAACTGTGGGGGAAGGCTAGTTGTTTAAGTATGTATGTTAAACCCCCCTCCAGACAGGTACAATGTAGTCCTTATTTGCTGGGCCCATTATATTGAATAGAAACTAAACCCTACCAGAGAGGGGTTTTCAAAACAAGAGAGAACCTTATATACTAAATCCAGTGATATGGGTAAACGATTCAAAAACTCACATTTTTGTATAATGTACACTTTCCCGCCCTTGACGGGACCTCGGCGCTCGATCAAGGTCACGACTCAACCTTGGTTCAGAGGAAAGCACAGGTCCCCTGGACGTGCTCTTCCTTTCTTCTGGTGTTTATTGTCGTCACCCTCAGCACGGAGATTTTTGACAAACGACCAGCCCAGCCAGCATGTCAGCCAGATTCGTATCCTATACGTAAATACCTATCCCTAGGCTAGCCTCCCAAAGAAAACGCAGGTTAACAATTTCACTGCACTATTCCAGTAAAACGTGGCAATGAAAATCTTTTAACATCACTTTGCACAATTCTTGAATTTACGAATCTTTTCGCGTATGGGTCCCGGACCACAGCTAACACTAATTAACTGGTTTATTTCACACTTTTAATTACTGATTTCTTTGAAATCCCAAATACATAACCTCTTGCAACTCTTGTTGTCTTCAAAAGCGCCATCGCGGAAGCGACCTTGTCACAATTCACAGCTCGACAACGCGTGTTTCCATATCAATAAAAATAAAACACCTTGACCGCGTTCAAATACGTTTTAAGGCGAACAAGTATGTATAATATAACATGTCTCCAAGTTAACATGCTCTTTTAAGCTTAGCATTTATGCAAAGAACAAATGAGCTATAGACATTTTGGAGGTTGAGTCAATTCAATTCTAATGCAGTTTTGTTTTTCTAAAACAAGATAAAATTTCCTACAAAAAAAATTTTTTTTTTTTTGGTGTTAGTAGGGGGGCTTTCTCCTTAAAAAAATCTTAGTTATATATATGAATATATGTATGTATACTATATATATATGTCTAAAATACCTTATATATATGTCTAAATACCCATATAATATAGTAACTAACAATAATAATTTTTTATTTACAATTCGGCCTAGGCGTGACGATCGTCATGACTGTGACTCTACGGGTTAAATAAAAAGATAATAATAATTTAACATTCATTTTGTTGCATTAAAAATATTTATGTCAACAACCCTGTAATGGTATGTTATGTTATGTCACATCACTAGAAAATTGCCATGTCGACCTGTTGCCAACAGTACATATTCTCTTGCTTGTCTCCCAGGCCCTTTCGCCTCTTTTACATCCATCATTCTCCTCATACAAGCACTTCTATTCTGGGTAGGTACTTTTACATTTGCCTTTCAACAGATGTTTCATAAAATTTAAGTATAGGTTATTTAACTGAGATGTACATTGATTTATTATGATGTAGGTTTTAGGTATGCATAGAAGGCCTCTCGCCGCCTGCGTTAATTTATCTGAAAAATTGCCACTGGTAATGGCACAGATCTACAATTTTAACATTTAAGTAGATCAATTGTAAGCATATTTACGTCGTTGGCCAATAGTTAGATTAGGAATCTACTGAAACTGAGAATGAAAAGAACTATACCTCCGCACTATCGAACTGTTCCGTTTCTCCCATTAATTCTTCAATTCTGCTCATTACAGACTCTGGGAAATTGATTTGGACTTCAGGCCCGCCGTCTTTCTCCTCCAAAATATCGTTTGTATCCATTATTTTATCACTTTATTCCAGTTTTCGGAAAAACATCCAAAACCTACAGAAAGAAACAGAATAACAAAAAGTAAAAAAAAATAGGAAGTGACTAAATAGCCGTTAGCGGCTTCCTTAGTTTTAATTTTATTCGACCGCTAGGGAGAGGTTGCGTCGGCGAGCGAAGCGGAGCGTGGCGACCCCCGTAGATTTAACAAAATTCACGTTATGCAAAAAAAAACGTTTTTTGAGCACTTTCCGATGACTTACGGTTCAATAATTTATAAACTTGGACCACTTCCCTTTCTAAACTGTACATTGCAAATTGAACTTTATTAGTTCTAGCTAAGGAAGATATTCCAACAGCTAAATAAGGACTTACAGATTGTCAATTAAGTCTAGAAAATAAATGATGGCGCTTCAATCGCTTATGTAGCAGTACTATACTTTGACCGCAAAAACTTGATACTAGCTCAGTCACTTTGTAGCGTTCACATTTAAGTAGGAAAGATTTTTTTTGCCGTGACGGTCTCTGTGAGTTTTGTTAGCCAAGGATATAGTTAGGTACAAGAGTCGCAATGGTTTATGAGCGGTGACCTTGACTGTGCTAGACATTTTTTCTCTACCGCACTTAGTAATTTTGTGTGCGAGTCCCCCACCACTTTCACCGAGCACTCATAAACCGTTGCGACACTCGGGCACGTATCCGAACGTTTGTTTCGGGGCGGGGGGGGGGGGGGGGGGTGATATTCATTGAACCAACAACGTGAATTGTGAAATAAACCCCTGTAATCACCGTACTATAATAATCAGTATCTAAAGTTCAAGTGTCGCAACAGTTTATGAGCGCTCGGCGAAAGTGTTCACTCGCACAAAATTAGAGTGCTATAGAGAAAAAAATGACTAGCGCAGTCAAGTTCACTGCTCGTAAACCATAAGGACACTTGAATCAATCCCACTTATCCCCCCTCTTGGATACGTGCTTGGTGACACTTGTACCTGTGTGAGTTCTTTAAACTAAAGTACTTTTCTATATAACTTAGTGCCATTTATTTGTAAGTTAGAGCATGAAATAATAATTATGAGTTCATTCTGATTGTTCATTCATTGTTCATTCATCAACCGCATCTTTTGTCTAATTGCACATAAAGTAAAGTCGTTCACATCCAGAATAGGACGGCCTCTCATTTTTCCCGGGTGTGGTGTCAAAAACTTTATGTCACCGCTTTCACCTTTTTTGACAATTCGTCGCACCCTGCTTTCAGATTTTCCTGAAAATTAACACAAAATTAGTTTTCAAGGATGCCAAAAGGATCAAAACTATACAGTCTCGGCATAGAAAACGTCAACAGAGCTTTTTAAATTATTTGTAAACACAACCTCCAAAATTAGAATAAAATGTATGTATGATATATGCCTTATTCTACCTTGTTTTTCACAAACATTGAAGTGAACCTTTGACTGGTAGCTTTGAGCTAGCGTGACAGCGCCACCGCAGATGAACTTTTAGTCTGCGACCGATATCTGCGCCGTGCGCATCGATTAACCTTGGTGTGATCCCAATTTGTGAAACATAAGCCTAGCAATGCCAACCATTTCGTCAGACCTTGGAGAAGCTTCAAACCCAACCCCAGCTTGTGGAGTCATACTGGAGATGTTCAAGGTGAGTGATTGACATTGTGGAATTTGGCGTAGACTCATTACAACCCTACATCATTCCGGTATTACTATTCTTAACAAATAGGTATCTTTAATTTAGAGTAGTTATCGAATAATATATAAAGCAGGTATTTTACGTGTACGGCTTGGATAGGATTTATTACACTTAATTAGGTCATATGATACATGTCATAACAGCAACTCGTTTGTACAAGTCATCCAAATCAGTTAGAACTTTTTCTACGTGACACTCCACCAAATACCGTTCAAAAACATTGTATATGACCTCTCTTGCACCATTTTCTCATTACCAAGCACTAAAACGTAGATTTTTCATTTTTTATTTCGATATCAATACGAAAATCACGAAGAACCTATAAAGAAATAAATTTTCTCTGTGATTTGAAACTGACAGTGACAGTCTGAGAGTTGCCATATGAAGAGAAAATATTAGTTCCACTTTATTTAATTTCTAGATTTAATTGACAAGCTCTGTTCAATTATTTTTAAAATCAAAAGACCGCTATCGGTCCTTTAGTCACTTCCAAAAAAAAAACAAACGTCATAATAATAAAGGTCTGTTCCGTTATGGTTGCGTTGCATGCAACAACGCCTCTTCGACATTATTTCGCGCTTATGAAATGACTTAATGAAATATATGTAAAAATTAAAAAAAGAACAAAAACAGATTACAATGATTTGAATAAAAATTACAAACTTACCTACGAAATTTATGAAACAAAACTGCAACATTAAGTTGCTCGACTTTAACTTGTATAGCGTACTTAGCTGTGATAGTTTTCCTTTTTAATTCGTTACCGTCAAACGTAGCAACTCGGCCTTTACATGTCATCTTTACCACACTCAATACCTACAAAAAAAAATTATGGTATCACCATTTTAAATTGGTAGGTAGTAAATTCGTTTATAAATTACTGGCAACATATATTTGACTTTATCTTATATACCGTACTTAGCTGTGATAGTTTTCCTTTTAATTTCGTTACCGTCAAACGTAGCAACTCGGCCTTTACATGTCATCTTTACCACACTCAATACCTACAAAAAAAATATATTATGGTATCACCATTTTAAATTGGTAGGTAGTAAATTCGTTTATACATTACTGGCAACATATATTTTAGAAAGTGACTAAATAGCTGTTAGCGGCTACCATAGTTTTAATTTTATTCGACCGATAGGGATAGTTTGCGACGACGAGCGAAGCGAAGAGGAGCGGTTAGGTTGACATGTAAGTACATATAAGGGAGCAGAGTGAAGCGGAGCGTACCGTGGCTTCAACAGAATTCACGATATGCAGAAAAATCATTTTCCGAGCACTTTCCGATGACTCACGGTTCAATAATTTATAAAATTAAAGGACCGCTTCCCTTTTCGAACTGTACATTGCAAATTGAACTTTATCAGTTTGTGCTAAGGAAGATATTCCAACAGCTAAATAAAGACTTACGGGTCAATAATTAAAAAAATTAAAGGACCGGTACGGCCCTTTAGTCACTTCCTATATTTTATTGGTTTGGTACCACCATGGAACCACAGACCAAAGAGAATATAATATACTACGTAATACCACAGACCTCTTTCATTTATAGAGGTCAGTGTTTTGTACATAACTCAAGATAACCAAATTTTAACTTGAAAACTTCCAGAAAGTCTATTCACTTAAAACTAGATATTGGCGGAACTAATGTGCGGAGACACATTATAGGAAGACAGATAAAACGGCTTTGATTTGATTTTGATTTTGTACATAGGACTAGACTAGAAAATAAATATGGCTGCTCAAAGAGTTCATGAATACCTATCTACGTACCTATTTATAAACTAGTCACTGCCATGAATTAAAAAAAAAAAAAAAAAAAAGAATTAAAAACTCCACCTTAGATGTAGACCGCACACAAAACAACATTCTTCCCATCCCTCAATTCCCTCTACGATCAAGTCGGATGGAAAAATGAGGTAAACAAACCGATAATGATGAAAATTACCGATATTGTACACACCTCTTATTCACATACATCGATTCTAGACACTTCGATCTTCACGTAGAATACACCTTTGCTCACAATAAAATGCATCTTATCTCACTTTTTGGTAAAAACTTTTCAACAAAACGGTAATTCGTTTTTTCTAATAGCGGCTGCACATTTTTATCTGTGTGACCCTATTGACTAGTAGTGATGTTCCACTTTTACACAGATAAGAAAAAAATCCAATGAACATTAGTGAAAAGTAGACGTTCTGTGTTTTTCCAACAAAATTTACCGTAAGCACCTAAAAAAAATTACGTCGCTTAAATTTTAACAAATGAAGTGATTAAAATAATTTCGTTCATATGTCTTTCATCGCTCAAGCTTTCGCAAAATTATTGACATCCCGAATCGTAAGGTAAGTCAGCTTTCGTAGAATTCCGTATGCACCATGAGGGCTTAAACATTACAGATCATTTGTTGCCCCAGTTGCAGTCATTTATTTTAGTTTTTTAAGGTTAGGAAATATTTTATTATTTATTTCAATTTTATAACGTTTTTAAATTTTTGAAGCTCCGCAATGCTGAGTTCTCAGATCAATAACGGACGGACCTCTGAGCTGTCAGTGCATTCACTGAAATAGTCGAACATCGCCACTGTTAAAAAGGTACTGAGGTACATCACTATAACTGTCAAAAGTGGTCAAGTGTGAAAGAATCTTTTCTTTGTTTACATCACTGCTCAATCCGACTTGATCGTAGTTAGTATACACACACGCGATTCCATAACCTGACCTATAATGACTGTTTTACCCTAGTATCATTAAATAATTTAAGTACACCTCCATTAACTGACACCGAATTAAGGACATGAGAGACATCATTTATATGGTCACTTGGAGCTCATTATGGACATGGACTGAATAAACAACACTCAGACCGACACGACTTGACCTGACTAATCTGACTACTTAATAAACGCCATTTTTTTATAAACTTTACATGAAATCTTTTACAGTTATTTTATTATATTAATATATTTAATTTAACGATCGGAGCACTCTGAGCAACTACAACAGCTATACTATTAAAAACTCCTTTCTAAAAAGTTTATAATTAATTTTGTCAATAAATGTCAGTGTTGCTAACGTTTTATGTGCTCGTATAATACATATAAAACGTAAAAAACACTGACATCTAGTCATAATTTTATTTTCCATTCGCCAGATGATGACCCCACTGAGGGTTCGAAATATAGCACATTTTACTTTATATTATTTCTGTGTGTTCATTATAAAAAATAAAAACAAACAAATAAAAGCCATTTACTGGTTTTTTGAAGAAAATTAAGTATATTTATTAAGCTATTATGATTGTTTTTAAATATCCAAATAATATCAAAAGCACCATATAGAGGGGGACACTTGATTCTACCAAAATTTTACATTTTAAAGTTTAATACTGCGCAAACGGATCACTGAATCAAAAATTGATATTCATACATTTGCAATATTTTTGAACGACTTATCCAACGACACCACAAAACAAACTATGGGATGGACGTGTTAAATGGTCTATGGATCGACGCGAAAAAAAATCACTTGTAAGAGAGGTACCAAAAATTTTAATTTTTTATGTTTTATTTTAGGTAGGTACTCCTAATTATCGACGTTACTATAATAATATTTACACTCACGCAAAATTATAGCTTTCTATTTACTACTTAGAGTCTCTGAACTAAGCCGCGGAGAGAGACAGACAGACAGACGGACGGATATGGCGAAACTATAAGGGGTTCCTTGTTGGCACGGAACCCCTAAAATTGCGTTTTTTTTTGCCTCAGTACTGACTAATAATCCATTTCATTTAAAACTTCGTAAAAATATTTAATGTACAGACGAGTTTTTTACTAGGTACTTTATTATTAGTATAATAAGGTGACTTTATTTATGCAGCCAAACTCATACTGGAGGCTTGGTAAGTGATCAGTAACACGGATCCATAACACTTTTTGCTGAAATGAAATCTTGACGTCCCATGGTAATTGACATAACTATGAATTTATGAATTTCACAAAAAGGTCACCTTATACGTACGTGGGACGCACTATAAGTTTCCGGAATGAATATGAAAAAATACTATTAAAGGTACAAAATTAATTTATTGTTTTTCAAGATAATCTCCCTTGGCGTCTATGCACTTTTTCATTCGATCAAACCAGTTTTGAAAACTTTTGTGCCACTCCCCTGTGGTGACCTCTGAAACGTGTTTTTCATACTCCTCGACAGCCTCTTCTGGTGATGAAAATCGTTGACCGCGTAATTGGTTCTTAATTTTTGGGAACAGAAAAAAGTCACAAGGTGCCAGGTCGGGACTGTATGCAGGATGACTCATGAGTTCTACATTTTTCGTCTTCAAAAAGTCGTTTGTCTGTCTGGCCGTGTGAGAACTAGCATTGTCGTGGTGCAGGATGATACGGCGTTTACGGTTATTTTTACGGAGTTCGTCAATAACTTCCGGCAAACAAATGGTCGTGTACCAGTCACTATTCACGGTACGACGATTCTCTAAAGCAACAGTAGCCACGTGTCCAGTTTTATTAAAAAAAGAAGCAATCATCCGCTTAGATGCACTTTTCACGCGCGCCACTTTGGTTGGTTTCGGCTCATCTTGAAAGACCCATACGCTCGATTGCTGCTTTGTTTTGGGATCGTAGCAATAAATCCATGTTTCGTCACCTGTTACTATGTCCCACACCAAATTTGACGCACCTTCGTTGAATCTGGTAAGCATGGCACTGCACCAAGTGACGCGGTCCGTTTTTTGAGCCTCGGTCAAGTTGTGTGGGATCCACCGCGAGCACAGCTTTCTCACACCCAAATGTTTGTGTAGGATTGATTGTATTTGACTCATGCCTATTTCTAAGGATGCGCGAATTTCATGGTAGGTCACATGCCTCTCTGTTTCAATCATACGGTGCACAGCATCGATGTTTTTGTTGGTCACAGCGGTGGACGGCCGACCATCGCGAGATTCGTCACTGAGATTGATACGACCACGCTTGAATTCTGCAAACCAGCTATAAACAGTCGTCTTGCATGGTGCTTCATTGCCAAAAGGTGTTTCATGCCGAGCAATGCTCTGTTGAGCTGTCAAATTACACTTAAAATCGTAGAAAATCATACTACGAAAATTTTCCCGAGTTAAATCCATGTTGATGCAGACACACAATTTTTTAAATGGCGCCACAAGGTAAAAACAAAATACAGTCAGATGAAACAAACTGCATTCTACAGCCAAAGAATTCTATTTTCAAATGTTGCAATAAATTTTTAAATATTGTTTATGTAAGTGGCCAGTTCCGGAAACTTTTAGTTTTACCTATGTATAAGGTTACTTTAATTTATGCAGCCAAATTCCTACTGAATACTCGGTAAGTGCTCAGTAACAAGAATTCTTACTATGTAATTCGCAAAAAGTGTTTTCGATCCGTGTTACTGATCCTCCAGGGGCCAAAAGCCTCCAGGGCCGCGTTCATAAAGTCGGGGTCTCGACACGATTTCTAATGCCATGTACCAACCGCCGTAGATGACCTAGGGAAGATTGTCGATGGTTATATATGTATGAGTTCTTGCTGTGAATTGTTTAACAATGTTTTCGCATTCGAGGTCAGTTATTTGTGTTTCTATACTGTTAAGGGTTTGAAAAAATATGAGGATACCACAGACATAGCAGACCTAACATTAATAATAATCGCATAGAGTCGACGTTATGTCTGAATTTACTGCTATAACTAGAAAACATGGTTTATTTTCCGATATCAGGTGAAAAAACTCCTACACCAAATACTTTTCCGTAAAATCCAGAAAAACCTCTAATATTCACTGATTTTGCGTGCCGCCAGCGCGCGAAGCGAGCGTTCTAATGTAGACTTTCTGACAACATGCTGAAGTTCAAAATCGCTCAGTAAGATTATCATACACATGAAATATGATAATCTTAAGAGGTACTTAACTTCGTAATTTTTTTCTATAGAGAATTTAAAGATTTTGCTTTTTTTCTATGATCAGCCTATTAGCCATACAGTCCGCTGTCTATATTATTTTTACTATACCGATTAACCAAGATAAACAATGTGATATGCTCATTTGAAGTTGTGCATCCAGCCTTATATTATACCGGCCCTTAAAATAGGTCAAATCAAAATATTTATTTTTGCAAAATAGATACATTAAGTATACTTTCTACAAGTCAAAGTTAATTTTAACAATATAATATATCTTTAGAATATAAAAAATATATAATAATATGTGAAATTAAAATATACAGCTGCAAAAAATAGAGGAATCTAGGAATAAAAATATTATATACGTGGGACGCACTATAAGTTTCCGGAATGAATATGAAAAAATACTATTAAAGGTACAAAATTAATTTATTGTTTTTCAAAATAATCTCCCTTGGCGTCTATGCACTTTTTCATTCGATCAAACCAGTTTTGAAAACTTTTGTGCCACTCCCCTGTGGTGACCTCTGAAACGTGTTTTTCATACTCCTCGACAGCCTCTTCTGGTGATGAAAATCGTTGACCGCGTAATTGGTTCTTAATTTTTGGGAACAGAAAAAGTCACAAGGTGCCAGGTCGGGACTGTATGCAGGATGACTCATGAGTTCTACATTTTTCGTCTTCAAAAAGTCGTTTGTCTGTCTGGCCGTGTGAGAACTAGCATTGTCGTGGTGCAGGATGATACGGCGTTTACGGTTATTTTTACGGAGTTCGTCAATAACTTCCGGCAAACAAATGGTCGTGTACCAGTCACTATTCACGGTACGACGATTCTCTAAAGCAACAGTAGCCACGTGTCCAGTTTTATTAAAAAAAGAAGCAATCATCCGCTTAGATGCACTTTTCACGCGCGCCACTTTGGTTGGTTTCGGCTCATCTTGAAAGACCCATACGCTCGATTGCTGCTTTGTTTTGGGATCGTAGCAATAAATCCATGTTTCGTCACCTGTTACTATGTCCCACACCAAATTTGACGCACCTTCGTTGAATCTGGTAAGCATGGCACTGCACCAAGTGACGCGGTCCGTTTTTTGAGCCTCGGTCAAGTTGTGTGGGATCCACCGCGAGCACAGCTTTCTCACACCCAAATGTTTGTGTAGGATTGATTGTATTTGACTCATGCCTATTTCTAAGGATGCGCGAATTTCATGGTAGGTCACATGCCTGTCTGTTTCAATCATACGGCGCACAGCATCGATGTTTTTGTTGGTCACAGCGGTGGACGGCCGACCATCGCGAGATTCGTCACTGAGATTGATACGACCACGCTTGAATTCTGCAAACCAGCTATAAACAGTCGTCTTGCATGGTGCTTCATTGCCAAAAGCTGTTTCAAGCCGAGCGATGCTCTGTTGAGCTGTCAAATTACACTTAAAAACGTAGAAAATCATACTACGAAAATTTTCCCGAGTTAAATCCATGTTGATGCAGACACACAATTTTTTAAATGGCGCCACAAGGTAAAAACAAAAGACAGTCAGATGAAACAAACTGCATTCTACAGCCAAAGAGTTCTATTTTCAAATGTTGCAATAAATTTTTAAATATTGTTTATGTAAGTGGCCAGTTCCGGAAACTTTTAGTGTTACCTATGTATACATAATGCAATGAAGAAATAAGTTCATAAATAAAAACGGGAAATACATACACAAATATTAAGGTTGGGCTACTAAAATGTAATAAAGTTACATTTTAGTAGCCCAACCTTAATATTTTTTGTGTGTATTTCCCTGCATAAAATAGAGAAATATAGGAATAAAAATATTATATATACATAATGCCTAACCATCCGCACCATTCGATTAGTATTGCTAAGAAGAAGGGCAAGAAACTTAGCAAACATTCATTTTTTCAAAATAAAACATATGATACAAAATCATATACATACCTACTCAAGTAAAGGCATAAAAAAATATAAGACTGCAGGAATTAGTCACGAGAAAAAAATATAATATCTTAGTCAACCCGTCCCATGTCTATTACCTTTAACAAAGTAAGTTTACATATTAATTAATTTAAGCCTTTAGAGGAATCATACAGTATTAAAATATGCTAATTATGAATTACAATTTTGAATAAGATCATTATTATTTATTACACCATGCGTCATTATCGTCCAAATAATCATTGATTTTATAATAAGCTTTTTTAAGTGGTTCCTGCTTAATATATAGTTTAAACTTATTTTCAGGCAAACTAAGGACCCTCTGGAAGCTTATTGTAAAATCTTATACCATGTCCTACAAAAGAGGTACCTACTTTGGCAAGTCTTAATTTTCGAAAAGCTAGTTTATGTTTGTTTCTGGTTTCAACAGAGTGGTTCACACCAAGCTTCGGGAAATTATCAATATTTTTTCTGACATATCTAATAACTTGATAAATAAATTCACATGGGACCGTAAATATATTAATTTCTTCAAACTTTTCTCTTAATGAATCTCGGTACTTCATGTTATAAATAGACCGAATTGCTCTCTTTTGCAAGACAAAGACTGCTTCTATATCCGCGGCTCTACCCCACAACATTATGCCATATGACATAATGCTGTGTAAATAACTGAAATATACTAATCTAGCAGTATCTTCATCAGTAATCGACCTTATGCGTCTAACAGCGTATGCGGCTGAACTAAGTCTACCACAGAGAGCTTCTATGTGGGGACCCCACTGAAGACGAGAGTCTATAGTAATACCCAAAAACTTAGTTTCGTTAACTAACTCCAGCTTGGACCCCTGCAAAAATAAACTGACATCTACTTGAATTACATTTGGTAAAGTAAACTTTATACATTTCGTCTTTTTGCATTTAGAACTAAATTATTTGCAGTGAACCAATTAAGAATCAGAGAGAGAGAGTTGAATTCGCGTCAACAAGAATATCGTTATGTCGATTCACTTTAAAAATAAGTGACGTGTCATCTGCGAATAGAACTATCTCAGATAAGTCTCTAACTAAGTAAGGAAGGTCATTTATGTATATTAAAAACAATAGGGGCCCCAATGTGGGGCCATGCGGAACACCCATTTTGACTAATGCTCCAGATGACTTCACTCCATTAATGTCTACTTTTTGAATCCGGTCACTAAGGTATGACTTAAATAACGCCATAGATTTACCCTTAACTCCGTAGTGATCTAATTTACATAAAAGTGTTTCACGATTAACGCAATCAAAAGCTTTTGAGAGGTCACAAAATACACCGAACGCATCCTGCTTTGCTTCCCAAGCGTCAAATATGTGTTGACTAAAGCAACTCCTGCATCAGTGGTTGACCTCCCTTTAGTGAATCTATATTGTTCACTGTGAAACAACTTATTTAAGTTAAAATGAGATAATAATTGACTAAAAACAATTTTTTCGAAAATCTTACTAAATACTGGTAAAACTGAGACCGGTCTATAGTTGGAAGAGTCTTCATTGTCGCCTGATTTAAAAAGAGGGATCAATTAGGGTTAATTAAGGTTAGTCATGTCAAATAAGTGAAGTCGGGTAAATAGCGCCAAATCGAGGTAGCTTTCTACCATTTGTTATAGGTATTATTCGCAGGTTTTCCTAAATATCTTACAAATAAATAAACTTATTATTATTATTACAAGTACCTACCTGTTAAAGGAAACAAATAAATAAACAAGTCAAGAAATCAGAGGTGCAATTGTGTAAGCCAATGGTATTCAAATTGATTGTCATATGGCTATTCGGCTAAGCAAATTAGCCCGTTTGACAATTGAAATCGTACATTTTTGGCTGTCAAATAATTACAATTGTCTTGTTTTGTTGTTGACAACCAAAAATGTACGATTTCAATTGTCAAACGTGTTTATTTGCTTAGCCGAATAGCCATAATGACAATCGGATTTGAATACGATTTGAACCTCAGAATCAAGATTCAAGATTCAAAATGTTTATTTGTAAAATAGATACATAAAGTATACGTTTTACATGTCCAATCTAATTTTTATAAAAATAATATTAAATGATTTAACGAAATATATAAATAAAACTGGGTTTAAGTTGGGCTGATAAAGTTATACATAAAATAAAATAAAGACTTATTGGAATAGGAATATTTTTATACATAATGCAATCAATAAATAAGTTGATAAATAAACTGAATAGACCATAAATAAATATAATGCCTAACCAAATATATACTAACATAGGTAAAAAATTAAAATATTGTATATACCTACATAATGCAATGAATAAATAAGTTAATAGATAAATAAACCATAAATATACCTATATATAATGCCTTAATCCCCGCATTCGATTAATCTTGCTGAGAAGAAGGGCAAGAATCTTAGCAAGATCATGTCTTCTCTTATAATTTTTTTTTCATCATATGGTTTAATACTATTTACAGTCTTTTTTAATTATATAAAATGGTGATACTAAACAAGGTATTTAACTTTAAAAACTAAAGGATAAAAATATAAAAGACAGAAGGAACCTGTGTCATAAGAAAAAAAATACATCTTAGTCTACCTGTCTAATGAGGTAGTAAGTTAAAATACTAAGCAAAACATCGTCTACCTGTCTCATATAGTTTATCACTTTCTTTACAATCAAATTATCAACTAATAAATGCTAAGTTATAAAATGTTCATGTCAATATGCAAAAAGAAATGTCAAATAAAAAATATTAGTCTACATAAAAATAAACGATTTGAAGAACACAAATCAGTTAGAAAATGAACGAACAGTAGTATTAGGCTAAGATCAATATTCTCATGACACCAAGCATCACTATCGTCCAATGTAAATAAATAAGTATATATATATTTTTTTACTAGTATTGGCCTTAAATTATTGTAGTTTTATTATTTAAAAAAATACAGTAACTAAAAAAGGGAAAAAAATAACGATATATTTCGACTCCTTCAGTGGAGTCGTCATCAGTCGAATAAAATAAAATAAAATAAATGACATAAAGAGTGTATGAAAGACCCTGTTACCTGTCTGGTCTGCACAGAGAATGACTCAGCTGGGCCCACAATGAGATTACGCAATACCAGCGGACAGTAACAAGGTTTTTCAGATGAAAGTTCTAGTAATAAAAAGTGACACTCACACAAGTCCGGTAAAATGTTGACGGCGTCAAGATACCTCCAGAAGTCCAAAATCTGGGGTCCTTGCTATCTGCTGCTTGTGCCGCTTCGCTGCTCCAGTGCTGGCCGAGCCGGTATTATGGAGGGGAAAGACAAAGGCAGGGAACAGCAGGAATTCAAAGGAATGTGGCCGCGAGCATTTGCTACGTGTCACCAAAATTCTGACGCAATCACCAAAGTATCTTCATGGAATTAACTCGGCTTCTACGAGAACAATTCCCCAATAAGGTTTCACGCTGGAAGACCTTTATTTTACGCACAGATGGCCCTAAAGCAGGAATCTTTTAAAACCTTTAGGCACCACTCTTTTTCACAAAAAAACCCACACGGCAGAGAAAAAGACCACGTCATGTCGATCAAATCATAGACAAGAAGTAATAAAAAACAAACAAAGTTACTACGCCGCCGCTAGAGCGGTCTCTAAATGTGCAGATTATAAAACTGCGAACAAAGCGCGTTCAGCTTGACTGTGGCGCGAACAAAGAGTATCTACAAGTTGAAAAGATGAAGTCTGTACAAGTTGAGGGAGGAAAACAGAAACTTTTTGGAGATATTTCAATTCGAGAAGTAGTATTTATATATATGTCACAAAACTGGAATAGGGATGCAATAGCAGGTTCTTCTTGGTGTGATATGTTACAAATTAAGTTTCTTCTTTAGTACACCTTTATATCTATTCGCAAGTGCGAGTAAAATGTACATAAATATTTTTATTTTACCAGTATTATTGTAAAATCTTATACCATGTCCTACAAAAGAGGTGCCTAGGTACTTTTACAAGTCTAATTTTTGGAAAAGCTAGTTTATGTTTCTTCCTAGTATCTATAGAGTGGTGCTCACCGAGCCTGGGGAAAGCATCGATATTTTTTCTGATATATTTAATAACTTGGTAAATAAATTCACAAGGAACTGTTAAAATATTAATTTCTTTGAATTTTTTTCTTTAATGAATCCCGGTGCTTCATATTGTAAATAGCTCGAATTGCTCTCTTCTGCAAAACAAAGACTGCGTTTATATCCGCAGCTCTACCCCACAGCAACATACCATTAGTGCTGTGAAAATAGCTAAAGTACACCAATCTAGCAGTATCCTCATCAGTAATTTGCCTCATCCGTCTAACAGCGTATGCGGCTGAACTTAGTCTACCACAAAGGCCTTCTATGTGGGGAGCCCACTGAAGAGGAGAGTCTATAAAGGTCGACCGGAATCTCATGAATATTAGGGAAATTTAAATCTTTGCATGGTATCACTGGTATACTAGGATTTAACGTATTTAATACTTTAGTATTATTTAATATTTTATACTGATGTTAACTTTTTATTTCAGGCAATAGGCATATTATATTTCAGGCATAATATTTATTTCTTATTTTTATTAATTCCTTGATGTGAAATTTCGAGTTGAAGTACTTATTTTCCACCAAGAAAAATCGAAGTGAAGATGTGGCATACGCCTTAATAAGCAACGAAATAAAAAAAATGTAAATCAAACAAATAAAAATAAAATTAACTACTGTATTTCATCGTCAGATGACATTGATTCTAACCACTCAACTTCCAAATACTCAATAGAATCTCGACAAAAAGCATCTGTAGAACAATCGCTGGATGAACCAGATGAGTCTTCTACATTAACAATGAATCTGTCCTGAATCATCTCCACGATTCCATCTTGCTCATAATATTTGTTTTCAATATCGTGCACATGTCTGCAGCATTTAAGCCAGTCATCAACTGAAATTTGGGTAAATGCTTCTTTCGTTAATTCTTTTATTGCACTTCCAGGTTTATTTACGTTTTTATCTGCAACTTTTTGTTTCATGATGCCCCATATCATTTCAATTGGATTTAATTGACAGTGGTATGGTGGCAATCGAAGAACTTCATGTCCGTGAGCTTTGAGTAATTCATCGATTTCATATTGGGAGCTACCTTTATTCTGTTGCACTATTTCCAGTAATTTACATTTTCTCCAATTATCTTCATAATAGACGTTATTATTACGAAGCCAAGTTTTTATATCTGCAATGCAGTTGGATTGAGTAGGCGGTCTGTTTAATTGTACGGAGTGGTAGCTAGCATTATCCATAACGATAATGCATGGTTCATGTAAATTTAGGATTAACATTTCAGTTATCCACTTTTTAAAATTGCTACTGTTCATATCATGATGGTAATCTGCTGATAAGCTTTTGGACCGATAGATCAGGCAACAGTTGGGGACAAATCCACGCTCTCCACCTGCATGCACAATTATCCATCGAGCCCCAGGTGAGATGGGCTTGGACGGGCCTGGTAAATCTTTAGACCGCCAACATTTGGCTACACCACACGACGGATGAATATAGGGTTCATCTAGGTAGACTACATATTTTTTCTTATCAGAGTCTGCATTTTGTTTAATTTTAGTTAAGTAGTTGTACCTCGCCATGACAATATCATGTCTTTCCATCAAAAGTTTTCTCTGCGATTGACATTTCACATACTCAAAGCCAATTTTTTTCAGTATGCATCTCAATGATTCTTTTTGACCAGTAAAACCTATATCTTCACGAAGAACATGTAACAATTTTTGTAACGCAGGCACTTCCTTCCGTACAACATAGAATTCATTTATTTTTCTCCTTATGACGTCAAGATCGAAGTCATCAATATCAATTCTCTTCTTTCCCCCCTTTCTACCTTTTCCCGGAGTAACAAATACGCCGTTATTGGAAGAAGCCTCCATAATAATGCGTTTGATTGTAGCAAATGACACACCTAAAATAATAAAATATAATTAGGATAGTCTACTTATACATTAGACATAAAGCAAATTTAGTTCGTTCGACTTAGTTCCTAGGTTGGATCAAAATCATTTGGTTCCACTTACCGGTAAGTTTCTCAACTCGCTTTATTATCGAAGTTTGCGTGTCTGATTCGCTTTTTTCTTCAAAATACTGTCGATATACATTGTAAACAATTGCCCTGGCCTGACTACGCAAGGGTTTCTTAGACATTTTTGGATTTTTTTATAAAAATCTAAATAGTAACCAAAAAGCACAAATGAATCACAATGATTCTGACGTTTGTCAAAACATAGTTGCCAGCTAAAAATCGAATAAATTATTATTTTGACATATTCATGAGATTCCGGTCGACCTTTAGTAATGCCTAAAAACTTCGTTTTGTTGACTGCAAAAGTAGATCAGCATCTACTTGAATTACAATTGGTAATGTGAATTTTATACATTTTGTCTTTTTCCCATTTAAAACTTGATTATTCGCAGTGAACCAATCAAGAATCAGATAGAGTTACATTCGCATCATCAAGGATATCTTTATGTATATTAACTTTAAAAATAAGTGACCTGTCGTCAGCGATTAGCACTATCTCAGATAAGTCTTTCACTAAATAAGGAAGTAAATATATATAATTAAGCTATATAAAGCCTTTAGTTTCCTTTAACTCTTATTAATAATAAAAAAAAATTAATTTTCGAAATATATTTCGGCCCACTATGGGGCCGGCATCAGTCGAATACTTAAATGACATAATGTAAAAATGACATGATGATATATACAACCTTAGGACTAATTAACCTACGAATCTACTAACCTACTTTTAACATTAATTATGGAAAAAAATAAAAAATATATATATTAAATACCAAAAATAAAAATTATTTCGGTTGTAGAGCCATATTGCGGTTTCCGGCCGTAACATCCCGACATCCCGACATTTACTTGGAATATCATTGAT
Source organism: Ypsolopha scabrella (assembly GCA_910592155.1). Taxonomy (NCBI): domain Eukaryota; kingdom Metazoa; phylum Arthropoda; class Insecta; order Lepidoptera; family Ypsolophidae; genus Ypsolopha; species Ypsolopha scabrella. The sequence continues at coordinate 3,009,764 of OU342989.1, read as the reverse complement.
ACGTACCGAAGACCGCAAGAAGACACTGCTGTTTATGGCACCCTGGTCTTAATATATACATACATGTAATATTTTTGTGAGTCAGGTTCAGGTGTCCATAAATAGTCATCGTCTGATGTCAGTGTTGTTTATTAAGTCCTGGTCCGTAGTGCGCACCAAGTGACCATATGTAGGAGTATTCCCATGTCCTTAATTTTATGTCTGTCAGTGGTGGGTTAAATGATTTTATGACTCTGACGGTGAAACAGTTATTAAAAGTTTGGTTATGGGAGCGGACATGGATGGGGATGGGGAGATTGTTATTATGGATCGTCGATGTGTGCCTGTGTTGATTAATGCGGATGTGTAGTTCATTCCGGGTTTCACCTACGTAGAATGCCGAACAGTGTCGGCATTCTAGTAGGTAAATGCAGTTCTGTGTCTTGCAGTTGTTGTTAGGTTGAGTTTTGTATGTATGTGTGGTGTGATGTGTGTTGATCTGTGTGCTTGTATTGATGATTGGACATGTTTTGCACCGTGGTCGTCGACATGGTGATGTACCAGGAGATATTGTGATGTTGACATTTTGTTGTGGTTGCTGTTTTGTTTTTGTGAGTAATGATTTGAGGTTTGGATTTTGTCGATAACATATTTGTGGATTTTTGGGAATTAAGTTTCTTGTTTCGTCGTTTTGTTGGAGAATGGGTAGATGATCGGTGATGAGTGTTTTAAGTTTCTGGCTTCCATGAAAATATGTCGTGATTAGTCGTGGTTGGTTAGAAGAAGTGTTATTGTTGTTGCAGTTGTTGTTGTTGTAGTTGTTGTTGTTGTTGTTGTTGGTATTGCTGTTGTTAATGTTATTATTATGGTGGAATCTTGGTCTATTGAATATGTGCTTTCGTAGGAAGTGATCAGGGTAGTGTCTCTTGAGAAGTCCATTGTGTATTTTGTTCTGGTAGTTGTCGAGTGCATTTTGTGTGTTGCATATTCGACGACCACGGAGCGATAGTGAATATGGTATCGATTTTTTTGTGTGTGGTGGATGACAGCTGTGGTAGTGAAGATATTGCATTTTGTTTGTTTCTTTGAAGTGGACTGAAGTGTATATGTGGTTATTGTCATTAATGGTGATGTCAACATCTAGGAATGTGATTGTGTCGGTAGAAATGGAATGAGTGAATTTTAATGGGCTGCAGTTGTTAAGTCTTTCCAGGAAGATAGTCAGTGAGTTCCTGCTGTGTGGCCAGATCATGAAGATGTCATCTATAAACCTCCTCCACACCAGTGGTTTATGAGGTTCAGACAATAAGAATGCAGTTTCGACCGAGGCCATGAAGATATTGGCGTAGCTGGGAGCCATCCGAGTCCCCATAGCAGTGCCTTTAATTTGGTGATAGTACTCATTTTCGAAGGTGAAATAATTATTTTTTAAGGTTAATTCTGCTAGTTCTGTCAGGAATTCAGTTGATGGTTGATGAGGGATGGGGCGTTTATTTAAATAAGAGCTGAGAGCAAATAGACCGGTGTCATGTGGAATGTTGGTGTATAATGAAACAGCGTCTATTGTAACCAGTAGTAAATGTTCATCTGTTGGAAGTTGAAGTGAATGTATGATATCGAGGAAATGATTTGTGTCTTTTATGTATGATTCTAGATTTTGAACAATGGGTTGTAGGTGATGGTCAACGAAAGCGGAAATGATTTCTGTTGGCGCATTGTATGATGCCACAATGGGCCGGCCTGGGTTATTTTCTTTATGGATTTTAGGCAGCATATAGAAATGAGGGGTTCTCGGTTGGCTCGGTATCATCAGTGTTATGTCAGTTTCCGACAATCCTTCGTTTATGCCCTTAGTTTGGAGGAAGTCTTTGACAATGTCCACGATCTGGCTGCAGGGATCACTTGGTGTGCGTGTGTAAAATGTCGAGTCAGTTAATTGTCTAAGTCCCTCGTTGTCATAATCATTTTTATTAAGGATCACTGTTGCCGATCCTTTATCAGATGGTAATATAATAATGTTTTCGTTTCTCTCAAGTTTATGGATTGATTTTCGTTCTTCGAAAGTCAGATTATCCGTATTTGTCTGTAAACTTCTAATATATCTATCGTTAGATAATCTTGACAGTATATTAGTCATGAAAATTTCTATTGGGTGATTTGCGGGGAGTTGTGGTGGTTCATTGGAAGATGGCGGTTTAAATTTTGTTAGTGCTGGATGTGTGTTATCAATACTTTGATGGGGATGTGTGCTCCAAAAGTGTTTCCATCTTAATTTTCGTCCAAAGTCAACAAAGTCATTAATTAATTTTATGCGGTCTAGTTTTTTGGTGGGACAGAACGATAGTCCCTTGTTAATTACAGCTTTGTCAGTGGGTGATAAATAGACTGAAGATAGATTTACGATATGATTTTCGTCAGATTTTTCCTTAGTTGTAATCGGTGGGGGTGGGGGTATAGAAAAAGGGTTCGATAGGTCTGTGGGAGCTAGGTTGAGGTTTGGAATGTTCGGCATTCTACGTAGGTGAAACCCGGAATGAACTACACATCCGCATTAATCAACACAGGCACACATCGACGATCCATAATAACAATCTCCCCATCCCCATCCATGTCCGCTCCCATAACCAAACTTTTAATAACTGTTTCACCGTCAGAGTCATAAAATCATTTAACCCACCACTGACAGACATAAAATTAAGGACATGGGAATACTCCTACATATGGTCACTTGGTGCGCACTACGGACCAGGACTTAATAAACAACACTGACATCAGACGATGACTATTTATGGACACCTGAACCTGACTCACAAAAATATTACATGTATGTATATATTAAGACCAGGGTGCCATAAACAGCAGTGTCTTCTTGCGGTCTTCGGTACGTATCAATGATATTCCAAGTAAATGTCGGGATGTCGGGATGTTACGGCCGGAAACCGCAATATGGCTCTACAACCGAAATAATTTTTATTTTTGGTATTTAATATATATATTTTTTATTTTTTTCCATAATTAATGTTAAAAGTAGGTTAGTAGATTCGTAGGTTAATTAGTCCTAAGGTTGTATATATCATCATGTCATTTTTACATTATGTCATTTAAGTATTCGACTGATGCCGGCCCCATAGTGGGCCGAAATATATTTCGAAAATTAATTTTTTTTTATTATTAATAAGAGTTAAAGGAAACTAAAGGCTTTATATAGCTTAATTATATATATTTATTTCAAGTTAATTCGCAAAAGCGACAATATTTGCTCCATCCCACAATTATACTACAGAAGACACCTGGTGAAACTGCACGGCTAAATCTAAGAAATACTCTTGAACGTCTTCCTACAAGGGCTTCTGAAGACGGCTGCTGCAGTGTGGTAGACCTATGTCAACATAGACTTGGAGGAGATCACTGGAGCTAGTTCTTTGTATCAATATCGTCTGCCGCCTGAAGCTCCGGATCGGTGTCGACACGCAGATGAGGTCTGCTTGATGCGGTTGCTACACTCAGGAATACAGAGCGGCGTGATTCTTGATGTATTACATTGGGCCTTTCTTCTGTGATATCTTCCAACAGTAACAACAGTGGGACAGGCGCGGGGAAGAGGTGGATCGCTTTATTGTACCTTGGTCTGGGTATTTTACTGTTCCTTTCACCTAATTTTACTTTGTAAACTGATTTATTTTTTAGCATTTTTATATTTTCTTATCATTTTTCTCAGCAATAGGAGTCAGAAAGAATCTAGACCAGACCCTTGTCATAGTCAAAAATTGACACTTACATCCAAAGAGTAAAATTCAATGAAACTTTGAGATTTCCTTATCTATGATTAATTAAACCTCAAATGATATGAAAGAGGTGTATAACAAAATAAAAACTACAATCGAAAAATTATTCCAGTACTACACACATCTAATATTTCTCAGAAAATGCCTGGAAATTGGTGCAGCTCCAAAGGGGCTCATTCCAAAAATACCACTTCACACAATGCCACCAATAATAAGGCACAACATGACCCTAACAAACTACAGTAACGCCTTCAATACAACATACGTTCTTTATACTCAATATTCCCTTTTATGTATCCACTATAAAAATAATCTAGATGCTCTCCTGAAAGTTACCCTCATAGCATACCCACATCTCTTTCTCCCTGTTCAAAATTTACTATCTAAAGCCAATACCAATCTTTTCAGGGAAAACGTCAGGCTTGCAAAAAAACTTTTCAATCTGCAAACATACTATAAGCAAAATAATATAAAACTACCTATAAAAAACAATTCATTTACTGAACTTCCAAACCTCAACCTAGCTCCCACAGACCTATCGAACCCTTTTTCTATACCCCCACCCCCACCGATTACAACTAAGGAAAAATCTGACGAAAATCATATCGTAAATCTATCTTCAGTCTATTTATCACCCACTGACAAAGCTGTAATTAACAAGGGACTATCGTTCTGTCCCACCAAAAAACTAGACCGCATAAAATTAATTAATGACTTTGTTGACTTTGGACGAAAATTAAGATGGAAACACTTTTGGAGCACACATCCCCATCAAAGTATTGATAACACACATCCAGCACTAACAAAATTTAAACCGCCATCTTCCAATGAACCACCACAACTCCCCGCAAATCACCCAATAGAAATTTTCATGACTAATATACTGTCAAGATTATCTAACGATAGATATATTAGAAGTTTACAGACAAATACGGATAATCTGACTTTCGAAGAACGAAAATCAATCCATAAACTTGAGAGAAACGAAAACATTATTATATTACCATCTGATAAAGGATCGGCAACAGTGATCCTTAATAAAAATGATTATGACAACGAGGGACTTAGACAATTAACTGACTCGACATTTTACACACGCACACCAAGTGATCCCTGCAGCCAGATCGTGGACATTGTCAAAGACTTCCTCCAAACTAAGGGCATAAACGAAGGATTGTCGGAAACTGACATAACACTGATGATACCGAGCCAACCGAGAACCCCTCATTTCTATATGCTGCCTAAAATCCATAAAGAAAATAACCCAGGCCGGCCCATTGTGGCATCATACAATGCGCCAACAGAAATCATTTCCGCTTTCGTTGACCATCACCTACAACCCATTGTTCAAAATCTAGAATCATACATAAAAGACACAAATCATTTCCTCGATATCATACATTCACTTCAACTTCCAACAGATGAACATTTACTACTGGTTACAATAGACGCTGTTTCATTATACACCAACATTCCACATGACACCGGTCTATTTGCTCTCAGCTCTTATTTAAATAAACGCCCCATCCCTCATCAACCATCAACTGAATTCCTGACAGAACTAGCAGAATTAACCTTAAAAAATAATTATTTCACCTTCGAAAATGAGTACTATCACCAAATTAAAGGCACTGCTATGGGGACTCGGATGGCTCCCAGCTACGCCAATATCTTCATGGCCTCGGTCGAAACTGCATTCTTATTGTCTGAACCTCATAAACCACTGGTGTGGAGGAGGTTTATAGATGACATCTTCATGATCTGGCCACACAGCAGGAACTCACTGACTATCTTCCTGGAAAGACTTAACAACTGCAGCCCATTAAAATTCACTCATTCCATTTCTACCGACACAATCACATTCCTAGATGTTGACATCACCATTAATGACAATAACCACATATACACTTCAGTCCACTTCAAAGAAACAAACAAAATGCAATATCTTCACTACCACAGCTGTCATCCACCACACACAAAAAAATCGATACCATATTCACTATCGCTCCGTGGTCGTCGAATATGCAACACACAAAATGCACTCGACAACTACCAGAACAAAATACACAATGGACTTCTCAAGAGACACTACCCTGATCACTTCCTACGAAAGCACATATTCAATAGACCAAGATTCCACCATAATAATAACATTAACAACAGCAATACCAACAACAACAACAACAACAACTACAACAACAACAACTGCAACAACAATAACACTTCTTCTAACCAACCACGACTAATCACGACATATTTTCATGGAAGCCAGAAACTTAAAACACTCATCACCGATCATCTACCCATTCTCCAACAAAACGACGAAACAAGAAACTTAATTCCCAAAAATCCACAAATATGTTATCGACAAAATCCAAACCTCAAATCATTACTCACAAAAACAAAACAGCAACCACAACAAAATGTCAACATCACAATATCTCCTGGTACATCACCATGTCGACGACCACGGTGCAAAACATGTCCAATCATCAATACAAGCACACAGATCAACACACATCACACCACACATACATACAAAACTCAACCTAACAACAACTGCAAGACACAGAACTGCATTTACCTACTAGAATGCCGACACTGTTCGGCATTCTACGTAGGTGAAACCCGGAATGAACTACACATCCGCATTAATCAACACAGGCACACATCGACGATCCATAATAACAATCTCCCCATCCCCATCCATGTCCGCTCCCATAACCAAACTTTTAATAACTGTTTCACCGTCAGAGTCATAAAATCATTTAACCCACCACTGACAGACATAAAATTAAGGACATGGGAATACTCCTACATATGGTCACTTGGTGCGCACTACGGACCAGGACTTAATAAACAACACTGACATCAGACGATGACTATTTATGGACACCTGAACCTGACTCACAAAAATATTACATGTATGTATATATTAAGACCAGGGTGCCATAAACAGCAGTGTCTTCTTGCGGTCTTCGGTACGTATCAATGATATTCCAAGTAAATGTCGGGATGTCGGGATGTTACGGCCGGAAACCGCAATATGGCTCTACAACCGAAATAATTTTTATTTTTGGTATTTAATATATATATTTTTTATTTTTTTCCATAATTAATGTTAAAAGTAGGTTAGTAGATTCGTAGGTTAATTAGTCCTAAGGTTGTATATATCATCATGTCATTTTTACATTATGTCATTTAAGTATTCGACTGATGCCGGCCCCATAGTGGGCCGAAATATATTTCGAAAATTAATTTTTTTTATTATTAATAAGAGTTAAAGGAAACTAAATAAGGAAGGTAATTTATGTATATTAAGAACAATAAAAGCCCCAATATGAAGCCCTGCGGTACACCCCTTGTAACTAATGCTCCAGCTGACTTTACTCTGTTAATATCTACCTTTTGAATTCGGTCACTAAAGTATGACTTTAATAACGCCAAAGATTTGCCCCTAACTCCATAGTGAGTCAATTTGCATAAAAGGGTTTCATGATTAACGCAATCAAAAGCTTTAGAGAAGTCACAAAAACAACGAATGCATCCCGATTTTCTTCCCAAGCATCAAATATGTGCTTGACTAAAGCAACTCCTGCATCTGTAGTTGACCTCCCTCTAGTAAATCCATATTGTTCACAATGAAGCAACTTATTTAAGTTAAAATGGGATAATAATTGATTTAAAATTATTTTTTCGAAAACTTTACTCAGAACTGGTAAAACTGACACTGGTATATAATTAGAAGGGTCTTCATTATCACCTGATTTAAAAAGGGGGGTCAATTTACTCAACTTCATTAAATCAGGAAAGACACCATCATCTACATATCAATTATTAAAAAATTAAAGCCAAATAAGGAGCTATTAATTTAATGACGGAACTTATAACTTTAACAGATAGCCCCATAAGTCCTCGGTTTTTTTTAATTAAGAGATTTGAATGCTTTTATAACAGTGAATGAGATAATATAATTTAAAGCAAATACAGAATGGCACTGTGGCACGTGTTCACTCAACATATCCTTGGCAAGTAATGGACTTGAATTCAAATCTTTAGTTGTTAAGGAGGGGATGTCAATAAAGAATTGTTCAAAGGCATTTGCAAGTTCATTGTCTCTTGTAATAGTTTCACTGTTAATATTTAACTTAAGTTAATTATTTCGTCTTTTACTCTTACCATTTTCTGTATTAATGACATTCCATACTGCTTTTATTTTATTATCGGACATTGTAAGTTTCTTATTCAGAAATATGCTTTTTGCTTTTAAACACACCAATTCGAAAATACACGAGTATTTTTTGAAAAATTCCAAAAATGTATTATTATTATTATAAGATTTTATTATTATTATAAGATCTTGCTAAGTCTCTTGCCCTTCTTCTTAGCAAGATTAATCGAATGGGCGGATTTAGGCATTATATCTATTTAAAGTTTATTTATCTATTAACTTATTTATTCATTGCATTATGTAGGTATATACAATATTTAAATTTTTTTACTTATGTTAGTATATGTATATTTGGCTAGGCATTATATTTATTTATGGTCCATTCAGTTTATTTATCAACTCATTTATTAATTGCTTTATGTATAATAATATTCTTATACCAATAAGTCTTTATTTTATGCATGTGTATAACTTTAGTAGCCCAACTTAAATATGTTTTTTTTTCAATATATTTCCCGTAAGTATCATATTTGTTTCATTATAAAATATTATTTTTATACAGATTAGATTTGACATGTAAAACGTATACTTTATGTATCTATTTTACAAATAAACATTTTGAATCTTTGAATCTTTTGTCGTACAATTCATTTAAATGTTTTTTTCTGCTTTATAAATACCTGGTGTCGCCAGTCAATAATTGTTTTGAATGTTTTCAGATTCACTGCTGCATGGGATTAGATGTTATTCTGTTTATTAAGTCTCTCGCAAATTTGTGGATGGCAGAAGTAAGCATATTAAATATGTACTATCGACGGTATTCGGCATGTTGGTAATTTTATCAAAGTTAAAACGGAGCAGTCACACGGACAAAAATACATAAAACTTTGATTTCGGCTTCAGTACAACACTAGTGAATTTAAAATTTCACAAAAACAATTTCTATGTACGAGACGGCTTTACTACTTTATTATTGGTATAAATAAGCCAAGTGTGTTTTGGCATTGCATTTTACTTACTGTTATTTGCTTCATAATTAGAATCGGTAGAACTAACTATAAAAATATATTCACAATTTGACATAGTCAGGGGCTATAAAATACATTGTAACAATTTTACAGCCTGTTTATAAAAATAGGACTGTACATAAACTAGAATGGTAATTTCAGGGCGAAATACGTACGCTTCAAGATGTTGCGCTGCTGAACTTGAGTCACCAGTTTTTAGCATTGCTCCTCATCATCACGTTGGACTCGGTGCGCGAGCGTGCGGCCCTGCTGCGCTGTGCCGTCGCGAGGTTCAACAATATGCTGATGCCGGAACGTGAGTACAAGTATATAACATTGCTCCTCATCGTCACGTTGGACTCGCTGGGACTTGCTGCGCTGTGCCGTCGCGAGGTTCTACAATACGAGGGTGCTCCCAGAAGTAACCAGCCTAACAGAGATAACACAAAATAATTGGAACAAAACTCATTTATTTCTCAATATAGTCTCCTTTTAACGCAATACACTTTTCTCAGCGATGTTCAATAGCTTCGATAACCTGTTTATAGTGAATACTGTCAAGCTCTTCAAAATAGCAAAACAGCAGACTCTACCTCTATTTATTGGCAAATCTTTTACCGCCGAGCCACTTTTTCAAGTTAGGAAACAGAAAAAAATCTGAGAGAGCTAGATCTGGCGAATAAGGTGCATAAGGAAGCAATTCGAACTTCAACTCATTAATTTTAGCCATTGCAATAGTGTACGTGTACGTGGACGTATGGTGCATTGTCCTGATGAAACAACACTTTTTTTTCGGTATATGCGGCCGTTTTTTGTAAATTTCATCACTTAAACGCTGCAATAGTTTTGCGTAGTACTCGCCGTTGATGGTTTTGCCTTTTTGCAGATAATCAATAAAAATGATCCCATGCGCATTCCAAAATACTGACGCCATGACCTTGCCAGCAGATGGAACCGACTTCGCCTTCTTTGGAGCTGATTCTCCCTTTATAGTCCATTGTTTCGACTGTTCTTTCGTCTCAGGGGTGAAGTGGTGGACCCATGTTTCATCCATCGTTATGAATTGTCGTAAAAACTCGGCTTTATTGCGTTGAAATTTCTCCAAACTCTGGATTGAAACATCCTCACGACGCTGCTTTTGTTTAATGGTGAGCAATCGCGGCACCCATCTTCTCATGTCCAAATTTTCAGTCAATGTGCGATGTATAGCACTTTTTGAAATGCCTACCATTCCTGCTAATTCGCGCACTTTTAGTCCACGGTCTACCAATACCAATTTTTTATATTTTTTTCACCATTTCTGGCGTAGTCACTTCATTTGGTCGACCGCTGCGATGTTCATCTATATAGTCAGCTCGTGCGACCTCTTTTAAACTCAGCGACCCAATTTTTTACTGTTGTAAATGAAGGAGCAGACTCTCCTAGAGTAGAATTCAGCTCGACTTTAATATCAGTTGGACTTACACCTTTCTAATGAAAGTATTGTATCACACATCGATGACCAATTTTGTCCATGTTTGCAAAATCACTCAGAGCAATCTCTATTAATGGCTGTGAAACAAAAACAAAAGAACGTAGCTTCTTCTTTTTTCAAATTAAAGGCGCCATAAGATTCGAACTTTTGAGTTCATTTAAATTTTTCGTTCAGTATTGCTAAATATATGCCAGGTCGGCTATTTTTGGGACCACCTATGTATGCTGATGCTGGAACGTGAGTACGAGTATACATTGGCGTGAAAAGTGGTTTGGGCCCTGCCCACCCCAGAATTGTCTGGTGCCCACCCCAGAATTTTGGGCCAAAATTTTGGTCACCAAACCAAATCTCTAGGTTAGGCATTTCCGAAAATAGGTACTTTAACAACAATCAAGAGTAGCAAAAACAAAACTTGTAAAAAAAACAAGTCTCACAACTTAGTTCTTCTACCGTAAGAAGTTATTAGATCCATGTAATACCAAGTCGGTTAATTTATTCAGTCCCTACTTAAGGGACCTTCTGTCTTAAGTTATTACATAATTAGCTAACCTAACAACATCTTATAGTGACCATATCAATATTAAAAAACTTTTATATTTTAAATAAATAGATTGACTCGGCCATCGCATGGAAACAAGTAATACATATTATATTAAATTAGATTATTTAGTGATATAAACCGGGTGTAAATAGACTGCTACCATTAAATGAAACCACATATTCTACCGACCCTACTAAACCACTTTTCCCAAGAATCATACCCGCGGATAGCCTTAGTTTGGGAAATAATTGCAATAAAATAACGTATTTCCCAAACTAAGGCTATCCGCGGGTATGATTCTTGGGAAAAGTGGTTCAGTAGGGTCGGTATAATATGTGGTTTCATTTAATGGTCGCACTCTATTTACACCCGGTATATTATACATATATAATATAAATAAAAAGTAAATTTATTTATTTTGATGAACTTGAATAAAAGTATATATTGTACATTTTAAAATAAAAACATAAATAAACTAATTACCTACAAACAAATAATAATCTAAAATATAACTAAATAAATCTAAAAGCTATAGATAAAAACTGGGTCCAGGTCGCTGCCCCTCGGTAGGGTGCCCAGAATGCTAGCTACATTACCTCTGTGGATGGCCAGACTAATTCTCTGGCCGAGGTAAGCAGCAGCCCTCTTATCACCCGAGACGTCGACCAGGCGCGATGAACGTTCTTTATACACGCGCCTCCCTCCGGACCCCACGGGCCCAAAGTCTCGACGCCAAACGGCACAAATATGTACAAGCTACTTAATGTGGCATATTTGCGCCGCTTGTTGCTTTCGGCCAAATCCGCCGCCGCACCAGCGCACAGACAGGTATTTGATCCCAAAACATGGCCAAAAATATTGTTTTATTTAAATGTGTTTTTTTAGATGTAGCCGTTATTAGGGTTCCGTGCCTAAGGTTCTGGGACCCTATTACTATGACTCTACTGTCCGTCCGTCCATCTGTCTGTCTGTCCGTCTGTCACCAGGCGGTATCTCATGAACCGCAATAGTAAGACAGTTGAAATTTTTACAGATGATGTATTTTTGTTGCTGCTATAACAACAAAAACTAAAAACAGAATAAAATAAATATTTAAGTGGGGCTCCCATACAACAGACACGATTTTTTTGCCTTTTTTATAGATAATGGTACGGAACCCTTCGTGCGCGAGTCCGACTCGCACTTGGCCGATTTTATTTAAGTTAATATGAGTATTTATGTGATTTTTATCAAAGTTACACTTAGATTGCTGTTTTTGGGGTACAATAGAGAGAAAACAGAGACGTCAGCTTTAAAAAATCTGTTTATTTTGGAAATATTTCCACAAAAGATTACATATTTAAAAACTGAGCTTGAGTTATCGGTTCTTATATCTATCTAATCTTCAAGTTCCTCCTCGTCTTCATTTATGTCCAGAGATGGAGTAAATTTACCTTCCTTGAACATTTCTATGGCATCTTTGGAGAACGACATCTTTTTCTTTGTCGATTTCAGCTTCATGCATGTCAAAAACGGATCTGAAGTTAATAAAAGTCTATTCAGCACGTCTCGATTACAGTCTGTCCTCGAAAATTTACGAGAATAATCTTGCCTGTATTGCCTAAAATGTTTATTCCTTGCCTCTGCTGCTTCTTCAGATAATTGCCCAATTGGCAGCGGGGCAAATGAAACGACACTTGGTGCATGGATTAATATTTTGTGCAGTGTTGGTGACATTGGCTGCCATTCATATTTATTAATATAATGTTTTGCAGTATCTGATGCATATTTAGTAAGTTTCTCTACATCAATTTCGAAGCCCGAAGATAAAACTTCAAGAATTACTTTTAATCTTGTAATTAAAGTTTCGTCAACTTCTGTGAGCCCAGCAGTCTTCTTAGGATCATCAAAAAATCTGCGAGATGTGTTTCCGTCATTCGTATTTCCGAATCCAGCTTTAGGCATGTCTACAAGTAACCCAAGCTGCTCTCTGAAAGCATCCTGGATGTCTTGTTTTGCTGCTGATATGTTTATTTTATCAGCTTCTAATGTCACACGGCTTTTTAAAACTTTTGCCTTTATTTTATACGATAAGTGCAGAATGAACTCAAATAACCTTATCCTTGCATGAAGGACGGATAGTCCATATTGAAACGTTTCTGGGTTTTCTGGCTTCTCCTGGGTTATATCGTTAAATTGCTTTGATGTTTTGCCACAAATATAGCACCGCATGGTTGACGAAGTGCCAGTGGCCGCATTGCACACTTTTCCGTCAATCATGGTAAGCAGAAGAACATGTTTTATTTCTACTTGGTCATCCTCAATTTTCGTTTTCTGAAGTGCTTTTACTTGATCCTCTACATATTTAATTTCTTCATTCGTAACAACATTACTTTCCTTAATGAATTGAATACGTATTGGTCTGCAATATCTTGGTGAAGATGGTAAAGGATTCTGCCACACAGTTTTCTGACCGGTTGACAGCCTCAGAGGAACAAATGAACTTTGGAAGATTTGGGCATCACTTTCTCCTTCATTTTCAAATTTCTGTTTGTACTGTGCTTGCTGGGAGCCGTCACATCCCCACTTGGAAATAAGTTGCATATTTTTCCTCTCTTCAATTGTACAAGTTGGTATAACTTCTTTTAAGTATTTACACAATCTTAAGGCCGTGTGATTTAGCAAGTCTTGAAGTTTGACTTCAGCAGAAGTTTCTGTAATAGTTATTCCTTGTGTTGGATAACATTCTTGTTTAGCCTTTTGCAAGAGCGAATAACACGGGTAAACAGCCTTGTTAGCCTGTTGAATGACTGCGTATTGTGACGTAGTAAGATCAGCTTCCACGAATATTGCCAAAGCTTCTGACGGGGAATGCTTTCTAGTCTTAGTTTGTTTACTAGAACTGGCAACTGCTTTTCGAAATTTCGTCGCTCTTCTCGGCGATTTAGTAATGTCCTGAATAACCTTTGCCATGTCAGTATTGCCGGCAGCACGTTGGCTCATTTGTGCTGCATATGTCAATTCATCAGCTGGTACATTTTTTCTAAGTTCTAATGTTTTGCGGCGCTTTGAACGGGCACTCGATTCTGCGAATTCCTTGCCTGGCCTACCTCGGGAGCAGGTAGAAGTACAGGTCGCAGGTAACAACACTTCGGTATTTAACCATTCTTCATTTTTTTCCAAGAATCTTGCTTCTGTGTGGTTACACAAAAGCCACTTTCGCTTGTACACAATCTTGAAACTATTTAACACTTTCCGTATTTCACTCAGTTGCTCACTGGAACATTTTGTTATTTGAACAATTTTGTTTTCCATATACTTGAATTTATGGTCAAGAATCCTTTCAGGACATTATTTGATGTACCCGTGTAGTTGTCTCCGAGTCATAGTTATGACTGATACATCAGAATCTGAAAAAAAATATACATAGAAATATTAGACAAAATAACGAAATTATAAAAAAAATATTAAAAAAAGAATGTGACTACTCGGGGGAAGTGTTTCTTTTAAATATGTTATAAGACACTCTAAGGCTTAGCATGAGGTATTTCATATTGGGTACAAATGAGTACAACACATTTGAAATGACGAATATAGGCAAAAACAACCAAAAAATCAGATGCTTTTTTTATAACATAAACAAACATAGTAATTGGGTGATATTACTTATACATTTATACTTTATGTAAACAACATACCTTCTCCTTCAATATCCATGATCAGATTTTCCACAAAAACACTTCAAACTAGAAAAAAAATACAACGAAACGTTGGGTATAAGGTAGCCGAAAACAAAGACGTGCGAGTTAAGCGAATGCTATGTACCGACTGCCGGTGTTGTGGGCATAATTCGTAAGTCGAATTGCAACCATTATGAAGTCATACTTGTCTACCTGCTCCAAGACCCTAGCTAGGATCTATTTACAATGATTAGCAATTTTGATTTATGGCCATGTTTTGAGAGTAGATACTTGTATGTGCAGCGGCTTTACAGCTTTCCCTAACATGGGAGGCCGCCGGCGTGACTTTGCATTTACATCCTGTATAAGGTTAAATAATAATAGTCAGCGAAACTCAAAACATAGGTAGTATTCGTCTATATGAACAACTTTTTCTATGGGGACTATGCAAAATTCTCGAAAAAAATTTCGCCTCCTCATAGTAAACCAGACGCCTGATATGGTCAATTTGTATGAGGAAGTGAAAAAAAGTTGCGAATTTCGCTTAGCCTCAATAGAAAGAGTTGTTCATATAGACCAGTCCTAACTATGTTTTGAGTTTCGCTGCGGAACACTAATCTATACTTATTTAATCCAAAATATTGATCACCGAGACATCGGGTACAACTAAATAAGAAGTTATCACGTAATCCCCCACTTGGCCCTTCGGAATTCTTTGCGCAAAGAATTTCGGAGTTTTTATTTTGGAACCTCTATGTACGCTGCCCATTGTTTGTACCAGTCCACCGGCAATTCAACGACTGACGGGAAGCCGCAGCATCGCATCGAAGGGTGCTGCCACTTGCAGAGCTACTGGGAGCGGGTGTGTTTGATGGTTTCCTCAACACCAGCGGCGCTGTGGACATTGTTGGTGCTTCCCCACCCAAAAATAAATCCTGGATCCGCCCTTGACTAAAGAACCCGCTCCGTATTTTTCGTCTGTTTGATGCGAAGCATTATTTTAATTATTTTTCTTGTCAATGCCGAGAAGTTTTGTAAAAATCAGGGACATACACCAGTCTGTAATGGCCATCTAAATGAAGACCTAAAATTTATTTGATTCAATTGTTTCTCCTTTGCGCGTTATTTTGATACTTAGATATTATGAATAACGATTCGGAGCGGGCTCGTAAGTAATAAAATAACTCGCAAAAGAGAAACAATTCAATCGAATAAATTCTAGGCCTTTATTTAGAAGGCCAATATGGAGTGGTGTATATCCTCAGTGTTTCCAAAAACATCGCGATAAAGGCCAGAAAAATATAAAACATATCTATTGTTTTTCTTCAAAGTTGTCGTGTCGTCGCGGACTGCCTAATATTAGCAAGAGGTGTTTCCGGATAGATGTAGATGTAAATCTGTAGTCAAATTATACTGACACAGCTTTCCCGTATGAAAAAACGACCTGTTTTATCACTTATAACTAACTATGTGGTCAGCGCACGCCAAGGAGCGCTTTTTCTCCCGACTTGATTCACAAATATTGAATTTTCAAACTGAAAACTTATCTTTATTTAAATAAAATAATAGCCTGTGTTATTTTTACGAAAGAAATAATTTTTATAATCGGTTTAGTAGTTTACCTCAAACATATATGTTATGTATACAAACAAACAAATCTTTCCTCTTTATATAGGCTGAAATTAAATCAACCGACCAAATTTATTTATTTTTATTTATTTATTTATTTATTAAGGAACTTACACTATCATTACAGGCTGGACCTAATTCAATAGTGAAGTAACACATCATATACATCATAATTACTATACAACATACACATCCAATACCAAAAACAATTAACTTACCTACATATATTGTCATCTTACACAATAACAAAAAAATGAAAAAAAAAAAAAAAAAAAAAAAAAAAAAAAAAAAAAAACAAGGACAAAGAGCCATAAAAAACAATTAATTAACCACAAACCTAATAGTAACATAAAA
Organism: Ypsolopha scabrella; assembly: GCA_910592155.1. Taxonomy (NCBI): domain Eukaryota; kingdom Metazoa; phylum Arthropoda; class Insecta; order Lepidoptera; family Ypsolophidae; genus Ypsolopha; species Ypsolopha scabrella. The sequence goes on along the minus strand of OU342989.1, from coordinate 2,993,165 downwards.
TTTGCAAAGTTATCCTTGTGAATTCACCCAGAGAACACGTGAAAACGTCCGTCTTTTCTGAAATTTTATTGAGCAACTTAATAGCTCTAGTTAGCGGCGCTTCCGCAAGCAAGTTGGTTCTGGCGCCGGGCACGCAGAGCAGCCGCTCCTCGCGCCGCCGCAGCCCATGCTCACCAAACGGAACCACCAGTCTAATGCTGTCAAGTACTGTAGGATTGCACAACATTCCTCTAAATATCTTAAATACGGTTATCGCTAAAGATAAGTCTCTCCTAACCTGAATTTTGGTGAACCCAACCATACCTAAGATAAATAAGGTTGGATATAACAATGGATAGCCTGGATAGACTCCAAATAGTTTTAAATACAAAAACCTTAAAAATTTGTTTTGGATCCGTTCCAGCATGAGACTATATTTAATTTCATGCGGAGCCCAGATGATCGCGTTGCTTTCTAATTTACTCCTAACTAGTGCATTGTACAATACTTTTATCGTCTGTACATCTGAGAAGCCTTGGCTCCTACGGAGTACAAATCCCAAGGTTTTAAAAGCACTTTTACATGTGTCTACAATGTGATCACGAAAAGAGAGATCCGAGGATAGCCGTACGCCTAGATCCCGCACAGAGTGAACTCGCACTAGCGCGTCACCGTCTAGCGTGTACTGGTGTTGCCTCGGTGTATGCGCGCGACTAAACGTGATTTGTACACATTTTGACCCATTGAACTGCAACCTATTGTCGTGGCTCCATTTCACTACTCTATCAATGTCCTGTTGCAGTTTAACACAGTCATTTTTATCCTTAATAGCTAAGAGCAGCTTGAGATCGTCTGCAAATAGCAAGCACGTGGCGTCCTGTACGATGTTCGGAAGGTCATTAATCATAATTAAGAACTCTAGAGGCCCCAGGTTGCTGCCTTGACTCACACCTGAGGGTGTGTAATAAGGCTTCGAAAAGCTATTTCCATACTGGACGTACTGCATTTTATTGTGCAAGTAACTACAAAAAAAGTTAAGGGAATGTGGTGTGAAGCCGATAGCTGCTAATTTATTCAGAAGAATGTCATTGTCAACCGAATCAAAAGCTTTCTTAAAATCAAAATAAGCAGCATCGACTTGCACTCCAGCATCTACCGACGGTACAACATAGGACATGAAGTTGAGAAGATTGCTAGTAGTACTGTGTGCCGGACGGAAACCATGCTGAGAATGAGACAAATTACCATGAACCTCATTGTAGATACTTTTCTGTAACGTTGATTCAAAGACCTTTGCGAACACCGAAAGAACTGCCACTGGCCTGTAATCACCTACATCAGATCCCAATCTACCTTTAGGAACCGGTATAACCCTTGTGATTTTCCACAAGTCAGGGTATGTGGTACTTTTAAGACTGCAATTATATATGTGAAGTAGAGGCTCAAGAAGAACCATGCGACAGTCTTTAAGAACGTAGGCAGGAACTCCATCTGGACCAGAAGATTGCTTGGGCGCAAGTCCCGCTAGCGCTGCGGCCACTTCAGCGCGGTGCAGTGCCACTAGGTGTACACGCGCTGGCGCCCCCACGCCACCGCCCCCGCTGGCAGTTGCGCTCGATGCCTCTGCCATGCTGAGACAAGGCGGACGGTTACTATAAACTGATTGGAAAAAATTCGCAAACTGGTTGGCACTCTCTTCTTCGGTGAGAATTACCCCATCCCGTTTTATATTTATTTTGGTGCTATTTGATTTTTTTGATTTAATGAGACGCCAAAATGATTTTGGATCATTAGCTAGTTGATATTGTAATTTCTCATTATACTTTTTTTCAGCAAGTTCAGTATTAATTTTTACCTTCGCCCGACATTTCGAAAACTCTACGTAATCACATTGTAAACCCGTTCGTTTATAAGTTTTATGTAATTTTGCCTTCAAACGAATGTCGCGAATTAGATCGGCCGTGTACCATTCAGGATAACAGTATCTTGAACCTACAGGCTTTCGCATTTTTCTGGGAACGCAATCATCAATTATTTCTCTGATAACATAATAAAAAAACTCTAATGCAATATTGGGGTCCTTCTCCAAGTACAGTTTACTCCAATCTATTTTAGCTATTTTACTATACAGCAACGGAAAATTTGCCTTACTGAAATTCCACTGTTGTGCGATCCCGGTAACAAAGAAGTCATCAACGGCAAACGAGTCAGCAGGGTGAAGCGTGGGCGGCGGCGGCTGCGGCGGTGACAGCGGCGGCGCAAGGGTCGGCTCGGGTTCTGGCTGCTCCGCCGTTGCGCATAACTCCACTAGCAGTGGTGGGTGATGTGCGTCCACTTTCACCATAGGCTCGCTGGAAAGTACCACCTTCACGTTTGCGTGTTGGGTATTAGTTAGTACTAAGTCTAACCACCTGTTATTTTTATTTGTCACCGTGTTCATTTGGGTGAATTCACAATATGTTAAAAAATATTCATAGTAATTCTTAATATCTAGAGAGCTTGAAAACAAATTAAAATCACCTACAACTAATAATTTCTTATACTTTGTACACAAAAGTTCAATAATACTAAATAGGGTAAAATATTCATTGTCCGGAGATTTCGGCGGGATATACACTACAACTATATGAAACAAAAGTTTATTATTACCACGCGAGTACACCCCCGCGCACACTATCTCAAACACAGCTGCATCTATGTTGACGTCACGTGCTAACGCGACTCGCCGGAGCTCCAACGCGGGTGTGGCCACTAACATCGCGCCGCCTTGTTTTCGCCCATCGCATCTGTCGCATCGTAACACGCTGTAGCCAGCGGGAGCTATCTCTCCGTCAAATATAGCTTCATTGCAGCTAGTTTCGGTTATAGCATATAGGTCCGATGTGGCCATCAATAAGTTTCTCTGGAATTCATCTAACTTTGTTCTCAGTCCTCTTACATTTTGATAAAAAATACTGAAGCTTCTACTTGGTCTCTTGCAGAGGTTGTGCCGGTAATGTGGTGTGACGAAACCAAATCCATTCACTATATTCTATATTCAATGGCCATATTTCCGGATTGCATAGTTTCTCGTAATTATTTTCTGTTACGCCAATTTTGAACGATGCATAATCTCTTTCTATCCTAGGCCTTAATTTTTCAATAATAATTTCTGAGTCTATACAACCAAGTACATTTTTTATATACTCCTTTAAACTCCCTTCCGTTGTACTTTTATCTAGTCTCCATACGTGAAGAAACTTTTTACGCTCTACTCCTTTCAAATTTACGATTGATCTATTTCCACCTTTATTTATCGGGTTGTTCCTTTTCACTTCTAACCAATTGTTCTTCTCCTGGTTCCTAGTTTTATCAGTCAAATCCATATTCGCTGTGCTCCTGGCCACCGCCGCATAACTGACTTTCGGTTGCGGCTGTGAGCTGCCGTTGTTGTTGTCGGTAGCCTCCAGCGGCAGCGGCGGCGACGATATCTCGGTCACAGTTTTAATTTTGTCAACCGCCGGCGGTTTGGTTGGTTGACTGGGTGACTTTGTAGTCTTGGTGCCGATGGTGTTACTGACCGTCACTTGCCTTGTGTTGAGCCTTTCCTCTTTTAAAGCTTTGATTTCTTCTTCAAAGCAACTGCACTTTTTATAGGATTCATTTAACTCATGTCGCAATTTGCTATTTTCTAGTGTCAAGGATGTTACAGCAGTATTAATTTCTTGTATAATTTTCATTTCCAAAATATTAAGCCTTTCCGTTATAGCCCCTTTTACCATTTCCATAATACCTGCCATGGATACTTCCTTATCTCGCAACTCCTCGTTACATTGCTCAGGCTCCTTGCTAGCGGCACCATTGCGGGTGGTGACTCCACGGACCGTCACATTTGAGCAGGAGTCGCATTTGAAAGTATGTTTAATTTGTCCCTGTTTTTCTCTAAAACTTGCCGAGGTAATATTCAAACATGCATAATGAAATCCCGCCTTGCATCCGGTACATCTAACCAGCTCCTGTTGCTCAATATTTCTTTTGCAAACAACACAAGCCATTTTGAATTTGAACTTCAACGGAACTGATGTGTGACCAAAACAGAGCGAGCCACTCTTAGTAAGAGTGAAAGAGCGAGTTGCACAGGTCAATGCCTCGTGCGACGCGTAAACAAATTCAATCACTGTTTCTTTAGTCACGAAAACAAAGTTTGGATAATTAAGGAAAAAACACAAAAATAACACTGTCCCCCACTTTCTACTGATCTAGTAATGTTAATAGTTCACTTTCAGACATATTTTTACCGATATATAATCCGAAATACACATTTTAGAAAATAAATTACTGGGAGCGGATTGCTTCGCCCGTCGCCCGATAATAAATTCATACTGAAGACTCGGTTAGTGATGAATAAAAAATAATTTATTTTTTTCGAATTTCACCTTGATGATTATCATTAAACCTTGTTCCTGATGACTAACCGAGTCTGCAGTATGAATTTGGTCGGTTGATTCAATTTCACCTAGTATAATAGTGTATATGTAGAAGATGTAGGTTTTAGCAAATAAATTAATTTCACTTTCAATCCTCGTTTGGTATGATCAATAACGCTTTGGTTTCGTACCTGTCCACCAATAGCAACAATTATCTTATTCCGTATCTTATTTTCAGAGCGCCAACTGAAGACATCTACCAAGTATTTGTTAAGGCTAATGTCAAAACACCCGCCCAAGTTTGGGCTTGTAATGGAGTTGCGATTGTCGCTGGTACCGAGCGTGATAGCCCAGGCCGTGATATTTACTATCGTCATATTGCAGTTATTAGGAACCTTGTAATGCTCTATATACATATCTTACAGTCTGTCACCAATGGTTAACACCTAGCCCGGCAGTTATGCTGATCACGTTTTTGAATAAGCACTATCGTTGAGCAAAAGCTGTCTCCTAAGCACTATCGATGATCATAGGCTGTCTCCTAAGCACTATCGATGATCATAGGCTGTCTCCTAAGCACTATCGATGATCATAGGCTGTCTCCTAATGCGGTGAGACTACCACTTACGCCAAACAATAGGCTGAGCAGATGCTGCCGTAAACATTAAGCTCCCGCACCGCACCTCTACCTAAGTGACAGAGTTTTAGTAGAAAATAATAATTTTAATTATAAAATAATAATTTTAATAGTGTTACTTAATGAAATAAAAATAATAAAATGTTTCTAAACTAGTTTTATTTACCTTCTTATTATGCTCGTTAATTTCAACATACAGTATGTAACCTAATCCCGGGCTCGACTGTGGAGGTACCACCGTCTTACTCGCAAACCTCTTCGGCGTTATACGGGGGAGAGTAAGAGGACAAACAGAACAGATTAAAAATCCATCCATAATCCATACAGTTGTTGAGTAGACCATATCTTAAGACGGAAGAAACTTAACCATGATAGGCAGCTAATGCTAGTTTTTGTCCGGATATTTTGTTTAACCTTTATAAGGCATGTACAAATCTATTTAGCTTTTTGCATACTTCACCAACATGACACTTCCAGTTTAGATTTTTATCTAAGAGTGAATGCCTAAGAATTTTGTTGCATTTGCTTCAGCAATCATATTATTATTATTATGTATGTGTAATTTAAGAGGTTTATTATTATAGTTCTGAAATTGGACGTATGTGGTTTTAGATAAAATCACTTGTAAATTATTTAGATGTAGCCATACTACCACAGACCGGACTGTATCATTAACATCGTCTTCTATTTTGTCTTTTTTCAATTCAATTCAATTCATTTTATTCATCTTTCGACATTATCATGTACTTAGATACGTCAATTCATTTTATACAATAAATATTTTATGTTATCTTGTATAGTATGCTATACAGTAACTTAAATATTAACATTTAATAATAATAATAATTCAAACATTCAGATAAATCTTATAAATAAAACGGATTACTTTTAAGTAACAGTGTCAAATTAATTCTACATCACAAATGAAAATATTCTTATCAGCCAAAGCCTCGTTAATTGTATAATAGGTCTTATCAATAAGTTGCTTCCTAATTGTATTGCAAAATGACTCATGTTTCAAAGCACATATTTCCTTCGGAATCTGATTAAATAATTTTATACCTTGACACAAGTAGCTTTTAGTCAATTTCGCCAATCTACGACTGGGAAGAGCCAAATAATGGATACAGATCAGACCAAAATGAAATAAAGCTTGGAGTCCCACAGGGCTCTATTTTAGGGCCATTATTATTCCTTATATATATTAATGACATTTCAGCAGCCATTACTGAAGATCACATTGACATTGTTACGTTTGCGGATGACACAAGTTTGATAATCAAAGACCAAAATGACAAAAATATTTTAAATAAAATAGAAATAGTGATCACGAGTATGAAGGAATGGTTTTCTGTAAATAACATGTTATTAAATGTTGATAAAACAAATGTTATCCGGTTTGCTCTTGGGCCAAGATTTAATCAAATTCCAGAACCAGTACAAGATGTTCTTGATAAACTGAATGTTGCTACCACCAATACGGTAAAATTTCTAGGTGTTTATCTAGATGCTAAACTAACATGGGCCCCTCAAATAGAAGCTCTCACGAAAAAACTTAGTTCTGCTACATATGCAATAAAGAAGATAAAAGAATTGGGCGGAATAAAGGCGGCTAGGTGTGTCTATTTTGCATACTTTCACTCCATTATGACATACGGTGTAGTTTTTTGGGGGACGGCTGCTGATGCGAGTCGAGTATTTACTCTGCAAAAAAGAGCAGTAAGAAATATTTTAAGTCTTAAGTCCCGAGATTCCTGCAGAGAAGAATTTAGAAAAATAGGTGTCATGACAATGATAGGAGAGTACATTTATCAGTGTATTCTTTACGTTAAAAATAATTTCTCATTTGATACAACTATTGAAATGTCATCAGCAAATAAAAATTATGAATGAGAAGTAATTTGAGGCATGTCATTTATATAAAGAAGAAATAAAGAGCACTGCCTTGGGGCACTTCAAATTTATATATTCGGATTGATGACTTATATGCAACTATTTCACGTTTTTCGTTCAACTTGAACTAACTGTTGTCTATTTGAAAGGTAACTTTTAATCCAGTTGTATGATGGTAACCATACTTTTCACATTTATTTAATAAATTATTATGATGGACATAATCGAAGGCTTTTGTCATATCAAAAAATATGGCCAAAGCTGGTCTTCGCTTGTCTATAAGTGTCGTTAACTTTTTAGTTAAAAAGAAAGCAGCAAGAGTCGTAGACTTATTTCGTTGGAAGCCATTTTCACTTTGAATTTATCCAAAAATTTGGTAAGTCTATTTTGAAATGCCTTTTCATAAAACTTTGAATATTGTCGTTTGTAAGTGGAGTGTGCAGTAGTGGGAACGACATTGTGAAAGCTATTCGCAGTGTCGTTTTCACTGTTGTACGCATAGTTAAGCCAACATGAAGATGTATTTAATTTTAATATTAATATTGTAATTTTAATTCTTAATTTTGTAATTTAATATTTTATATTATAATTCTATGGGTCCAAAGTGACTGAAAATAAACAACTATGATTATTATTATGTAGGTACACTTTTCAGTCTCGAGCCCATAGGGATCTGGTCATTTGAAAGGCATTCATGGGGCCGAAGCCAACATTGAAGAGGCCTTAGTACCATTTAATCTAAATGTGAGATATGCATAGCAAAGCAACTGGTCTGTATTTGTCTATTAAAGACTTTTTTCCTTTTTTGTGAATTGGCCTAATAATAAACATTTTAAGTTTTTGAGGAAATACTCCTGTAAATAAACTGTTTATAAGTTCACATAGAACAGGCGAAATTAAATCAGCACATGCTTTTAGAATTTTTGTAGCAATACCATCCGGTCCAACAGCATTCGTATTGTTCAATTTTAATATTAATCTAAAAATCTCATTTGTACTGCATGGTGATAAAAAGAGAGTAGCATCTATATGTCCGATGTTCTTACTAGATGCATTAGGAGTATTAGTATTGGGTGTTGTCATTGTGTTTGTCATATCAATAAAATAATTGTTAAAAGCTTCAGCGATAGATGTAGGATCTTGAACAATTTCGTTATTATTGTTCAGCTCTTCTATGCCTGTGTTTTCTATGTTTTTACCCTTAGTATAGTTATTTATTATTTCCCATGCTTTTCTGCATTTGTTTTTTGCTGAAGAAAGAAGGAAGTTATTAACTCTTTTGTGTGATAAGTCAATTCACTTTCTAATTAACTTAGAATAATTGTTAAAAACTGCTTTATTCATTTATTTCTGTGTTATTTTTATAATATGCATATGAATATTGACATCATGTTTTAAGCCCTTTGGTAATCCACGTGCTCTTTGTTTTTTGACATATCTTCACTCTGTTCTTTGGGAAGCACAAATTGTAAAACAGAAGAAAAGTAGAGTGAAAACAGTCAAAAGCTTCACTTGCGTCAGATGCTGAATATAGCTCAAGCTCTGTAGACATTCTCGAAATTTACGTAAGTTACCCAAACTATAATCCCTTTTATATGTATACCAGTACTGATGACTTCGTTTTTTTTGCAACTTCAAAACCCGTGTTGTGGTCAGATAAGCCCGTTTCATGTATTTTGCCTTCTGCATTTGGCATTTACGAACAAATAGATCCAGGCAAGATTTTTGTCTTGTTGGTCCATTAATGTGAAGAGTCATGCAAATTATTAAGAATACTTCGGAATTATGTTTCTATAGTAGTAGTTTTTAAAATGTTTATGTTGAAATCCCCAAACATAATAACATTTATATCTGTTCCTATAAAAAACGTTGAAGAATTGACTTAAGTTTAATAAAAAAATATTTTTTTTACAGACAACGGTGTTTTGTTTGTATAAATGTAAACAATCACACAGTTTATTTCGGGCACTTCGATCCCACAACATTCAAACTTCTGTTCTGAAGTGAAATGTGGAAGATCAATTGTTTTGTATTCCAAGTTGTTTTTAACGAAAATACATACACCTCTTTTGTCCTTCTTTCTGCTAAAACAAGCCGCTAATTTATAGTTTTCTAAATGAACATTAAGAGCGCGCACCAAGCTAACAAAATTTCAGATTTCACCCGCGCCCCTCCTTCCCCTGCGCATCACCTGCGGGCTCCGAGCGAACGTGGCGAGCCAAACAATTGAATACCTAACTATTCATATAGGTTTAGGTTTTGCTAATACGAGTACTTATTGACTGCGAGCAACTTCAAAAGGACATAAATAGAGTGGTAGAATGGAGCCTGAAAAACAATCTGCAATTCAATATGAACAAATGTTCTATAATAACATTTAGCAGAGCACTGGCACCACTCCACTACAAATACCAATTGGACGATGCACAAATATCACGAGTGGATTCGGTAAGAGATCTGGGGGTAAGGCTAGATGCCGAACTGAGGTTGCGCGAACATGCTGTTAATGTTTGTAAAAAAGCGTATAGGAGTTTGGGATTTATACTTCGCGGAGCGAATGGGTTCACAAACTTAAAAGCTTTGACAGCAGTGTACGGAGCATTGGTCAGAAGCCAGTTGGAGTGCAATGCCACAGTGTGGGCTCCACACGAGACAAAGTACTGTCAAATGATGGAGCGCATACAAAACAAATTCACAAGATATTTGTACTGGAAAATGTACGGCATCTACCCTTTCTATCCATTGATGTATCCAACCTTATTCGTGCTGGGCATGGTTGGATACAACAAGCTGGAAGTTAGAAGAAATATGTCACTTGCGCTATACATTTTTAAGGTTTTTCGAGGTAAACTGGCTAATCCGGCTATACTGGAGGGGGTGAAATTATGCGTACCCGATGAGTATGTGCACAGGCGCAGGAGGCCACGTCTATTCGCGGTGCCTAACGGGAGGACCAATTTGCTCGGGAAAGCACCTTTGACGCGTGCAATGCATTTACTGAATCTGGTGGCGGACAAAATTGACCTATACCACTGTTCTCTGAGCGAATTCGTAAAGGTGACAATGTATATTTTATGTTATGGTGAAAATGTTTGATATGTGTTGATGTGTCTAATGTTAAGAATTAAATGAGTTAATTGACTACACTATTGCATTAGGAATACCCTGTGATGATAGCTGTAATTTAATTATTGTAACTTTTAATATTAGCTTTGATACAAAACACATTTAATATTCATTAGATATTAGTAATTTATTAAATATTTTAATTATGTACCATTTATCTTTACTTACTAGTAATAAAGTTTCTACTAAAAAGTGATCATGGAGGTTTTGTTTTTTTTTTCGTCAGAGCTAAGATTGAATGACCCTTGTAAAATAGGAAAAATATTGTTTTGTGCCTCTATACTTGTTCAAGAATAACCTTGACTCAACTAGTATAGAAAGTTTAAGTTTTGTTTTGCGTATTTCCCAGAAGGGGGGATTAAACTTTGGTCCTGACCAATCACTGAGTCTCCAGTATGAATTTGGCTATATAATTAGAAGTCACCTTATATAAGGTGACCTTTGTTTATATGACAAAATTCATACTGGAGACTTGGTAAGTGGTCAGGACTAGAGAATGCAATCCCGCATTAAAATCTCAGTCCCACAAATCTGCGGTTCTGAGATTCACAATCGCGAATGCGCTATTGTCATTATCTTCAAGTCCTTCCAGTATGAATGTTTCAGTGAGACAGATAACATTAATATTATCTATATCAGGTTTTAAATTATCTAAACAAAGTGTAAGCAAGTGTGTTTTTGCTGTAATGCTAATGTGGATTTTGGTGAAGTATGCAATTTTTTTTCATATTTTCTCCTTTTTTCTTAGCGAAAAAACTGCTTTTTGCCCTTTGACTCGGAGTTTTTTATTCAGATTTTTGTACTGTCGGTTGTGTTTTATCCGTAGCATCGCCCACATTTGATTGTAAATAGTAATAATAATATAATGGAATTTTATTTTCATTCTGTTTATGTGATTGAGCTTCTATTTTCAATCTTATTTCGGCTGAAGTTAGAGATTTTTTGGGATGTTGAAAAGTAAAAAGGAATGGTTCCTCTTTTGGGGACACTATTATTCGCTTCAGGATTATTTTTTACGTTTTTGAAACTATCGTTCATCCTAGCGACATTTTTTGCCCATTTAAATACATTTGTTTTAATGATAAAGTTTTCACAGCATGTGTTACTATAGCCGCAAAGTAGGTTTTTCTGAAAAATAAATGGTTTTGAACGTACGAATGACTGCCATCTTGAGAACTGTCGATGGCTAGAGTCCGCGCCACCACGAAGTTCTGTGACGAAGTCTTTATTGGCTTTGACATATGAACCCAAATGCCTCAATCCATCAGACTTCAGTGGTGGCAAGGACTCTATGATTGACCCTCATGAGGATTAACCAATTAGTTTTCACTATGTCTTTTTTACTTTAACGTTCCGATTCATGCTTATAATATTTACGTACTTTACATGCAGTTCAATTGTGTACCTTTGTACAAGCTGATGTATAGAGCATGTCACAAAAACGCAAATATCTCGTTTCTCCAAACTTTTAGATATTCATGGTTTTGATACAGCTTTTATTTCAGCAGAATCCTTTACATTTAACTTAATTTCATTAATTGAACATCACGGATTCATGGAAATATCACCGGGTCAAGTTCAGTACTAGACCTGCCATTCACCTTTACGACTCAGATTATTAGTCCAGCCCCCTGATTCTGATCGTCTAAAACATACATATCCGCTTATCTAAGGATAAGTTCGCACTTGAAATGACTTCGCAATTCGTAAATAGTTCAATACCCTATAAAAATTATTTTGAAAGTTCATTTTTTATCTGTTTTTGGTGAATAGCAACTATAGCTAGCAACCGACACTGAGTTACTTAATAGCCCCTCAGGTGAAGTCTAGAAGACAAAACAGTGCTGTCTAATGCGCACCAAAATACAAAATAAATTACAATATTACAACAAAAACTATCTTTTCCAACAAACAAAGAAAAACAAATAAAGTGTGTTAACATTTTATTCTTAGTTACTTTATATTCATAGGTAAAGTCTAATTTATTTAATCCATATACGGTGTCATCCATCCAAGTACTGTCATCCAACCAGCCTGGGCAGCATGTGTAAGTATGGGCAATTCTTCCAGGAGGACCACCAAGAGTGGCGAAATCTTGGAAAGGCCTATGTCCAGCAGTGGACGAAAGAGGCTGATGGATGGATGGATATAAGGTGACTTTCAAACACAGCCAAATTCAGACTGAATACTCAGTAAGTGCAGGACCAAGGTTTAATTACCCTTCCCGTGAAATACGCAAAATAAAATTTAGACTTCCTACACTAAATAAATTGAGCAGAGGTAATTTTTCAGCAAGTATAGAGACAAAAAAAATCCGTCGTATTTCGCAAACAGGATCATTGAGTCTCTCTAGTTTGAATTTGGCAACATAAACGAAAGTTATCTACCCGTATCCATGATCGTTCTGCAAAATCCCGTGACCTCCTAGTCCAGAAGGTGTACAGAGGATTTCCTAACTTGACTCTAACGAATGATGGCTCACTGTGTGTTTCTCTTAAATTGCTGCTATTTCTACAACTATAATCGCATTTAAACGGTGTCTCGCCGGTGTGGATCGTTTTGTGCTTCAATAAAGAATTCTTATCCCTATACTGGTACTCGCAACTATCACATTTATACGGCTTCTCTATGTGACCTTATGTGACGCTTAAATCGTTTTATTAGCGTGCACTGGTAGTCGCAATTCTGGCATTTTAACGTCCCTCTATACCGTGTCTCCGAAGATGCCTTTTGAAACTATTGTGATGCCTGCACCGGAATTCACAAACCTCACATTTATACGGTTTCTCTCCAGTGTGAATTCTCTTATGAATTCTCAACTGTCTTTTATCCCTACAATCGTAATCGCAAGTATCACACTGAAAGGGTTTTTCTCCAGTGTGAAGCATAGAATGTCTTCTTATACTTCCCGAATCAACGGATCTATAGTCACATAAGCCGCATTTATACGGCTTTTCTCCTGTATGTCTCCTCATATGATAGGTTAGATAAATAGATTTTCTAAATTGGGTCGGACAACTATCACATTTAAACGGCCTTTCGCCTGTGTGTGTTTCAATGTGAGCCTACAATTGAATATTATTTATAGACCGGTGGTTGCAATATTTTTTAGTATGAAATTTCAAGTAACTAATATCTTTAGAACGGTAGTCACAATATTTACATTTAAACGGATTTTCCTCGGTGTGCTTGTGCAAAATGTGTCTTTTCAAATCGCCAATCCTTCTAAAATCGTAATCGCAAAATTCACACTTGTATTGCTTTTCTCCGGTGTGTATCATTTTGTGAATATTCAATTTAGCTGGTCTGTCACATCGGTAGCCACAAGTGTCACATTTAAACTTTTTGTCTACATTCGTTTTCTCGTTTTTCTTTATGGTACAACGATTATCCAGTCCGGGTTCTCCTGAAAAAAAAAAACAGAACACTAATGTTACTGGTGGTAGAGCTGATGCCGTGCTCGACTGTGGAGGTACCACCATCTTAATACAAAACCCCCCGAAGTTATTCGGGGGAGAGTAAGAGGACAGCTCTCAAACAGGCACAACCAGGTGGCCCACCATGCCTGGGACCGGTTGATAGTGACATACATATAAAACATGTGCCAACCAAATTGGGAGTTTCCTGACGGCAGATCTGTCGATCACGGTTATAGTCTCAGGCGTCTACAAGACCTTCGAACACCGAAACATCGTCTCACCAAAACTGGACATTCGCTTTTTGTAATGGGACCGCGTATTTATAACAAAATACCTGATTCGGTAAAAGAATGTACGAGTTTCTCATCGTTTAAAAATAAACTCCAAAAATTCTTGAAAAGTAAAGGTCACTATACTGTTAGCGAGTGTCTTGTCGATTAAATCATTGTAACCCGTATTTGACATCTCTAACAATTTAATTTTAAATTATGTGACGTATGTACTTCCATACTTATTTTTGTATTAATTTGACGTTTCTATTTTAACAATTTTATAATTACCTAGGTAAGCACTTTGTTTGTTAAAATATTGAATGTGTTATTTTAATAACTTATTAATTAATACTACATACTGTTGTACAAACTTAGAAATACGATGTATATTTTGTAAACGTGACGATGTAATTTACTGAATAAATGAATATGAATATGGTTACACAAAAAAAGGGCCAAGTCGAATGCACCCGGGACAAACGAGCTTGTATGACTCGGTTGATAAATATAAAATAATCTAAAAAGGTGAGTCAGGATCATAGCATCTGTAGGTTCTGTCCAGCTGTTTCTCTGTCAGGAAGACAAGAACTTCTAACTTAAAAGAATCAGACCACCTCTGTGGTTCAGTACTTGACCTGGAGGTAGCGGTTTCAAATCCTGTAGGAACGTACGTTTGTGTTCGGTCTGCGTAAGGCACGTTAAGCTGTGGGTCCAATTTGTGCCTTCAATACAACGATAGGCCCACTACATAGTCCATCACGCAGGAGCTGTATTTTTGAATCACTCGCCGCGAAACATGTATTCACGCACGAAAACAATTCACGTGCGAAATTCAATTCGATTGGTCCAGATTTTACGTATTTTTGAATCAGTAGAAATCAATGAAACGGTTTTCGTTTTACGCAGAAAAAATAAGAACCGGAAAGCAATATTTCGTTGATTTTAAATACCGGTAATGAATGGTGGTGAACGGAACGTAAATTAAAAAGTTATAATGTGTAACGGAAGTGGAGAGGAGCTGTACTGACTCAGTTGATTGCGTGGTGAGAGGCGGGAAGTAGAGAGGAGTGAAGTTTGATTTTGGCGGCTGTGTGGTGCGGCTCGGACATATCTTTTTGAGAGTTTCAATCGAGGAGTGTTGTAATTTACATTTCTAAAAAATAAACCAAGTGATTGTGAGTGTACATTTTTATTTCTTACACCTGACAAAATTATAGTCAGAAGTGGCATCTGAACAACAATGAAGCGGATACGAAGCTCAACTGGCGGTCATGTGAAGCGGAAAAGAACCAAGCTAGCGTGTCCTCAAGTAAGTGATGATGATCAGGAGCTAGATGAATCTTATACTCGTAATGAAGCATTAAAATCATTGATTGATAAAAAGGTGGAAAAGGCTGTTAAAAACCTCATGAACGAAAATAATGTAGCATCAGATCAAAAACCGCATAAATTATTGAAAACTGAAAAATGAATTCCTGATTTTGATCCAGAAAATAAAGATATTAATGTTAAAGGATGGATTAATAAAATTGAACAACTCGGAGATATTTATAAGTGGAGTGACGAATTAAAATCATTTAACCTGCAGGCAAAGTTACAAGGTCAAGCACGTGTTTGGTTTAATAGGTTAGATTTTTATGATCACACGTGGGAAGAGTGGAAATCGATGCTGATAAAAGCTTTTCCACGATTCCACGACTATGCTACGCTGTTAGACGAACTGATGAATAGAAAAAAATTTACAAATGAATCCATGACGAAGTATTTTCAAGAGAAGTTGGCCATGTGCTATAGGTGTCAGTTGAGCGATCAAGCGTCTGTTTCGTGTATTATCCGAGGCCTGCCACAGGAACTTCAGGCAAATGCGCAAGCTTTTCAATGCACGAGCCCGGACGAATTATATGAGGGTTTCCTATCGGCATTTGACAACTATAAAGCTACAAATCCAGGTAAAACAATATACGCTCCAGTCAAATATCCGTATCGGGCGCTGGATTCGTCGACGGGTCAAGCATCAAACGAGGCTACTTCAACACGCAAGCCACCAATCTGCTTCCGATGCAATCAAACCGGGCACGTGGCGCCAAATTGTACATTGCCAGACAAGCGCAAGTGTTTTAGATGCGGTAAGTTGGGTCACGTGGCGACCAGCTGCATTGCTACTGAAGCCAGTACATCAAGCCAGGAAAAAAAGGTACAGATCTTATCCAACTTGAATGATACCTACAATAAAACGGCTCGTGTCAACGGAGTTTTTATGAAAGCATACATTGATACGGGTAGCGAATTAAATGTTATGGCTAAGAGTGCAGCGGAAGCAATGCAATTACCAGTTAAGGACTCTAACGTCATTCTGAAAGGATTCGCGGGAGGTTCGGTTAAAGCAGCAGGAGAAGTCTCATTTAACCTTGGAGTAGACGGCATTGAAATGGATACCAGAGCAGTTATTACCGACGCTGATCTCGGAAATATTGTCCTGATTATTGGTCAACCAATAATAAATAGCCAGAACGTTATTCTTAATGTCTCCAATAACACATCAGAACTGAGGCAGGTAACGACTGATGAGTTGAGCAATGTTGACACCGTTTATGAAGCGATTCGTTTCAGAGTTCAAGCTGCCGAGGATACCGAAGTACCAGTGGGAGACAGCTTGGTGAAAGTGACCCTGGAAGGAGCATCGCAGGGCAACTACTGCACCAAGCCAAGCCACTTCAGCATGGGAGCTGTGAGCTACGCGATTGCCAGTACCATGCTTCGAGAAGGTGGCGGCTATCTTCGAGTTTGCAACATGGGAGAGGAACCTGTGAAATGGAATAAGGGATATACTATAACAAGAGCAGAGCGATGTGAAGTAGAGGCTGCGGTGAGTTCAAATATTTTATCTTTGAGGAGAGGAGAGTCTGAGAGTATAGAGCAGATTGGCGGGGTTAGCTTGGAGCAGATTAAAGTAGGTCCTGTTGACAGGGATAGTAAAACCAAACTAATTGATTTGTTGGCGGCATATGCAGACTGTTTTGCCAGTTCTACGAAAGAAATAGGGCGTACTAATTTAGGTCAAATGCGTATCAATCTTACAACTGAAAAACTTATTAATAGGAAGCCATATAGATTATCACACGCTGAAAGGGAGATCGTGTCTAATAAAATTGAGGAGTTGTTGGAAGGGAACATCATAAGGGAATCTTCATCTGAATATGCCCCCCCCCCCCATTATCCTGGTGCGTAAAAATAATAATGGCGATTACCGTCTTTGCGTTGATTATCGAGATTTAAACGCGATTACCGTCAAAGAGCGCTTCCCCTTGCCCCACATCGATGATGAACTATCGCGTTTAGCTGGAAAGAAGTTGTTCACAAGCTTGGACCTGTTTTCAGGCTATCATCACATTAGTATTGAGCCTGAATCAGTCGATAAGACCGCGTTCGTCACTCCAGACGGTCATTTTGAGTACTTAAAAGTCCCGTTCGGTCTTGCAAATTCACCATCTGTATTCATGCGTATGATGCAGAAATTGGTTAAACTTGTGGGTAGTAATGAAATAATTGCGTTTATGGATGACCAACTTTTGGCAACTGCTGACGTTGACGACGGGCTTATTTTATTGGAGAAGGTTCTTATTCAACTAAGAAGTGCAAATTTAAAACTAAATATGCAAAAGTGCTCATTTCTTCAATCTGAAGTGTCATTCTTAGGTCATGAAATTAGTTCCGAAGGAATAAAACCAGGTAATCGAAAGATTGAAGCGGTTGAAAAATTCCCCACACCGAATAATTTGCATGAACTTCGGCAATTTTTAGGTTTGTGTAGCTATTTCCGAAAATACATCTACCAATACGCTTTGCTAGCTAAACCCCTGACAGACTTGACGAAAAAATCCTCAGAGTGGTCGTGGGGTGGTGATCAAATTAAAAGTTTCGAAAACCTTAAAATGAAATTGTGTTCCCGCCCGGTACTAGCTTTGTTTGACCTCAGTCTGCCATGCGAAATTCACACAGATGCTTGCAAAAACGGGATCGCGGGAATTTTGTTTCAGACTCAGAGTTGTGGTGAATTAAAACCAGTTTTTTACTTTAGTAGGGTAACAAGTCGCGAAGAGTCTATTTACCACAGTTATGAGCTTGAGACGTTAGCAGTAGTGGAGTCTCTAAAACATTTTCGCGTGTATATTTACGGAAAACCCGTCAAGGTTGTCACGGATTGTTCCGCAGTTCGACATACGTTGGTAAAAAAGGACATGATACCGAGGATTGCCCGTTGGTGGTTAACGATTCAAGAATTCGATATGTCAATAGAGTACCGACCTGGTGATCGTATGAGGCATGTCGACGCCTTGAGTCGTAATCCAATCCATGAGTCTAATACACCGACTGTCGAGCCCGGGGAGGGCGGTGGCATCCCCGACACTCTTTTGACGTGTAGCCCAACATTTAAAAATGAAACCGTCAATGTCAATGTCATTCCCATTTCAAATGAAGACTGGTATTTAACTGTGCAAATGCAAGACAGTAAATTGAGCCAAATAATTCAGCAATTAAGTGATGGGACTCCGTGTAGTGATATAGCAAATAATTATAAAATCAAAAATGATAGGTTATACAGAAAAACTTTATATGGCGATCGTCTAGTGGTACCATCGTTCGCGCGATGGAAGTTTATGCAAAGATTCCATGACCAAATCGGACATATCGGGTTTAAAAGGTGTGAGGAATTAATCAAAGCTGATTACTGGTTCCCTAAAATGACCAGATTCATTAAAAAGTATGTACAGTGTTGTCTTGAGTGTGCATATGGTAAGGGAGACCACGGGAAAAAATCTGGTGGGTTGCACCCTATTCCCAAACCAGATAAGATCATGCAGACTGTCCATATTGACCATTTAGGGCCCTTTTCTAAAACAAAGAAAGGATACCAGTATGTCCTCCTGATAGTAGATGCCTTTTCAAAATTTGTGTGGGCTCGCTCTACAAGGACTTTTAGCTCAACCGAGACCGTGACAATACTAGAGGATATCTTCAGCATGTTTGGCTATCCCGTTAGGGTAATATCTGATCGTAATCTTGCCTTTACTAGTAGGATATTTAAAGAGTTCTCTCAGAGGCGTCAGTTTCACCACCCATTGAATGCGATAGCGTGCCCCCGGGCCAATGGTCAGGTGGAACGCTATAATCGCACATTACTTAATGCTATGCGCACTAGAGTCAAAGATCCTAACATGTGGACCGAATGTTTGCCTGAGATAGTCTGGGGAATGAACAATACGTTAAATGAGAGTATAGGTTATCACCCATATGAGCTTATGTTCTCCCAAAAGGGTAAATTATTACCCAACTTAGCCCAAGAGGCTGACACCGTGCCCATTCAAGACAAGCGCGCTGCTGCCACTAAAAGGTTAAAGCAGAGGGCTGAAATTATGAAACAAAAATATGACAAGCGCCATAAGCCTGAACAAAAATTCAGTAAAGGGGATCTAGTACTATGGAAGCAATCTCCTACCGGTGGTGAGGTCAAGAATGTTAATACTAAACTTCAAGTTCTATATTCTGGGCCATATGTAGTTCAGAAAGTGTTACCTCATGGTTGGTATGAGATCCGCAGTGTGAAGGGAATGCGAGGATATAAAAAGTTTACTGGGGTGGTTGCAGCTGATGCTCTGCGCCCTTATCGTAGTGCCCCGTCTTGTAGTGAAACTAGTAGTGATGAAGATGTAGTTGCCCGTGATGATCTAATTGACTTACTAGAGAGTTAATTCTCGGCTGCACCAATCGCGGTGCAATTGTTACAGGATGGCCGACTGTAACGGAAGTGGAGAGGAGCTGTACTGACTCAGTTGATTGCGTGGTGAGAGGCGGGAAGTGGAGAGGAGTGAAGTTTGATTTTGGCGGCTGTGTGGTGCGGCTCGGACATATCTTTTTGAGAGTTTCAATCGAGGAGTGTTGTAATTTACATTTCTAAAAAATAAACCAAGTGATTGTGAGTGTACATTTTTATTTCTTACACCTGACAAAATTATAAATGTCAGTCTCTCATCGACGTTTTCGTTCTCACGTTGTTGTTTCCTTTCCTTTTGATTGTTTTCGTTTCTGTTGTCTATTTTTACTTCTATTTTAGGTTATTATTATTATTACTATGTAGGTACACTTTTCAGTCACGGGCCCATAGGGACCCGATAATTTGAAAGGCATTCATGGGGCCGAAGCTAACATTGAAGAAGCCTTAGTACCATTTAATCTAAATCTACATCTATGGAGGCCTCTCCCTCAGTGTACCATTGGGATACACTAACGGACAGTCCCCCATAGTTGCCAAACTATTGCCAGGAAGGAAGACTTGGAGTAGGCTATGTGGATGGGATGCTAAATGGGCTGGATAACAGGGCTATGGAGTGAGATAGCGGACATCTGCCTTAAAAATCTCTCACAAATTTAAGTCTGGCAGATGGTGACTTGCTGATTGATGACTACCCAGAAGGATAGCCATTGTGGGCCCCCTATCTAGCCACCATGGGGCGGCCAGGGGGCAACACTATGTAAGCAGCTAAGGTTGTCGAGAGGTGAGACTGCGGGGCGCAAGATCCTTATACAGTCAAGTGCCCCCGGCGTTATGACATTTTACACTTCCAACCTGGAGCATAGGTTCCGCTCTTGCGACTCCACTCTGGCCGGCTGGTTAAGGCAAGCACAGAGGCGGGGAGGTGTGTCGCTGTGTGTATGTGTGTGTAAGTGCATGTGTGTGTGTTTCCCCTGGAGGTAGGGTCCGAGGTGTCGCCACTCGCCATCGGCTCGCCACAAGCCGCCCTGCGGTGACTGCTTGCACTGTACGTACCAGAGGGCGAAGGGGTCGTCACTTCCCTACGCCGTTTTATTATTACTATCATTATTATTGTATCCTTTATTGTACACTCATAGAAACTTAAACTAAGATTACAAAAAGAAAAATATGCTCAAAGGCGAGCTTACCTCTTCAAGAGGTTTCTTCCAGCCAACCAACACTGTGGTGAAAGAATACACGAAATAGTTTGGCAGCAAGCATACAAAAGGATTTTTAAAACAGAACTTATACTACACAAAATAAAAAATTAAAATTATATAAATATAATGGATATGAATAAAGAATGTAAATATGCATCACATCATTTTAATTTGTCAATTCAATGTGAGTCATGTCATTCTTGCGTAGATTCTACTAGTAGAAATCAGAAAACGAGTGGGTCAGACCACTCGTTGCAGAATTCTCAAAAATACTGATTTTAAGTTTTCGTATGCGAATCATGCGGATTCGTATGCGAATTGAAATTCGAATGATTCAAAAATACACTCCCTGGGCCGTAATCACAGCTTGTACTGTCACAGATCACCTCCAATAGATGGCCTATACAAGACAACTGACGCGCACCACACATAAGGCTACTAGCTCCTTTATAAAGCTGCGCTAGAACAATCGCCATCAGTTTCGACGAAGTTACATTATTACATTTTCGCCTCGGGTTTTAAATTGGTAAAAATGGGTTCTGGTTTCTTAGTAAATTGGAGTGAGAAATCTACTAAGACTTCAAGCTATCAAAAAGATGGCATAACATTGCACCGGTAAATAAAACTACTTTGATTTATTTTGATTTGTCCAGTCTTACGCAGATCAGGTTATAATGCTTCATTCGAAGAACCTAGAGGCAGCCCATTGACTCTAGGGCGGATCCAGGATTTATTTTGGGAGGGGGGGGGGCACAAAGGCCAAATAGGTATAGATATAGAGAGTCCCGCATAATATTGGACTATATCTTTTAGTCCTACCGCTAGGCCAAAAATGCTGCAAATGTAGTTAAAAGCATGATACAAAAATAACCATTGGGTGGGGGGGGGAGGGCACGTGCCCCTGTGCCCACCCCCCTGGATCCACCTCTGCATTAATTCTATATCATCTCTATAGTTTTTGATTCTTTTTGATGTTTTTGGGAAAGTTATTAACTTGCGTTTTTAAACTACCATTTTAACAGAAACATTTAAAATATTTGTTCCAGTGTTCTTTGAGATGACGAAGAAGTGGATGGATGCAGCTTGTTGTATAAATTTACATTAAGTTAGAAGCATCACCAAGCAGTCATCGAACCTTGTTACTGAACACTTACCGAGTCTTCTGTGAGAATTAGGCTGCTTAAATTAAAGTCACCTAATATTTACACAACTTATTCAAAGGTAAGGAGAAAGAAACAATATTATGATTTGCATTTTGCACAGAGATTCTGTTCTACCTGTTAATTATGACGTGTTTGAGAAATAAAATTAGAGTATCAAATAACTGAGTTTTAATGAGGTATAGGTTACAAGTAACAGATTTTCATTTTTTAACAAAATAGCTAGCAGAAACAGGATGCTAGTCAAATTTCGAATGGCCGACGAACGGCCCCCCGTCCCCCGCGTCGCCCTCGCATCCCCGCTGCGTTCTCGCAGCAACATCATCGGGCCCGGTGGAAGCTTCTTCCACGGAATCTTGTGTAGGTTCCAGCAAAGGACACAAGTACCTCACTCCTCTTCTGTAGGTTCCTTTAGAGGTAGAAACTTCGGCAACACGAACGACACCATCTGCTCCAGGAAATAGTTTTGTTACTCTGGCCATCTTCCAGAAAAGTGGTGCAGTAGGTTCTTTCAGCAAAACTAGTTCCCCAATTTGTAGTTGTCTATCTGGTGTCTTCCATTTTACCTTTTGTTGCAGCTCACAGATGTATTCCAGTTGCCACCTTTTCCAAAAATGCTGTCGGATAGTTTCGAGTTTCTGGAATCTGTCCAATACTTTCATATTATCAAAACACGGAGAAGGAATCGAAGTTAGTGCTCGCCCAATAAGGAAATGACCTGGGGTTAAAGGTTGGAAGTCATTAGGTGAGGAAGATAGAGGACACAGAGGACGGCTATTAAGGATGGCCTCTACTTGAGAAAATAGGGTAGCCAACTCTTCAAACGTAAGATGACTACTGCCTAAAATGCGACTAAGATGATACTTAGCTGACTTAACACCAGACTCATGGAGAGCTCCAAAATGGGGCCCAAAAGCAGGGGAAAAGTGAAACTTTATTCCTTCGCCAGTTGCAAAATTTAAAATTGAATTTGTATTTGAAGTAAGAAAAAGCCCTATGTCTTTAGAAGCAGATACAAAATTTGAACCACGGTCACAGAATACATCTAATGGCTTTCCTCTGCGGGAAATAAAACGTCGTAATGATAAAATGAATGCTTCTTTAGAAAGCTCACTAACGGCTTCCAAGTGTATGCATTTGTACCTCAAACAAACAAATACACACAAATAACATTTTGTAATTTTGCATCCTCTGCCCTTTCTGTCTGTAATATAAAACGGTCCGGCGAAATCAATCGAGACGCTTATAAAGGAGAAATCTGGGGTTATACGTTCAGAAGGTAAAGATCCCATAATAGGGGTCAATGTTTTACCTGTGATTCGTCGGCACACAACACAATTTCGCACTGTGGTACGAGCTAAATCCCTGCCTGCAATAGGCCAGACAATTTCTCTTATGTTAGAGAGCAGAAGTTGTGGCCCAGCATGCAGGAGACGTAAATGTTCTTGTTGAAAGAACAATTTAGCCAAATTGTGTTTTGAATGTATAATCATTGGATGGCATTTATTATAGGTATACGAAGAATGAATCAAACGACCTCCTACTCTTAGGATATTATTCTTGTCTAGAAACGGAGTCAAAGAGGAAAGGTAACTCTTTGAATTCAATGTTTTACCAGATTTAATGATGTCCAACTCCTTTGAAAAAGAATCTCTTTGAGACAATTTCACAAGACATTCAAACGAGTTGTTTAATTCCTCAGGTTGAAAAAGTCCCTCAGCAAGTTTCATTTTATTTTTAGTACGGCAGTTGTTTAAAAATCTTAGTACGAGTGCAAAGGCACGTAGTAAAAAAATCAATTTTGAGTATTTGTTGAAATCAATCAATGGACTATCAGTACTTATGAAATTGACCTTAAGTTCAGGTAAGTCAATACATGGAGGTGCATTTAAAGTAGGCCAAGTAGAATCATCATGACATAAGAAGGAAGGACCATTCCACCACAATGGTAAGTCAATAATTTTACTAGCATCGATCCCTCGTGAAGCTAAGTCGGCAGGATTCATAGATGTAGGAACATGTCGCCAATCTTGATCGGTTGTGAGTTCTAAAATAGAGGCGACTCTATTAGCTACAAAAGTTTTGAGAGTCATAATTTCTGTTTTTAGCCAAGATAGAACTATAGTGGAGTCGGTCCAGTATATGATGCGAGATGGTTTTAAGCGTAAAGCCTTGCACACAGCATTGGTAAGCTGAGCTCCCAAAAGAGCGCCACAAAGCTCAAGCCGAGGTATGGTGGTAGGCTTGACAGGAGCTACTCTAGCCTTGGCGCAGAGCAGTCTTGTGGAAATATCACCATTATTATTTGTGGATTTTAAAAATATGCAACTAGCATAAGCAGATTGTGAAGCGTCTACAAAGCAATGAAGTTCCGTGTAGGTTGGCGAGCTACATTGCGCATGGCGAGGAATAAAAAGAGAGTTTAAACTGGGTAAGTTATCAGTAAAGGCCCGCCATGATTTTTTTATATCAACGGGGACACATTCATCCCATTCAATTTTAGAAAGCCACAATTTTTGTAACAATATCTTAGGTTTTATTGTGATTAAACTTAGAAGACCTAACGGGTCAAAAACTTTACATGAATCGGATAAAATTGAACGTTTGGTCGGATTATCATTGTTTTGTGATGTGAAATGAATAGGAAAGTGGATGAAGTCACCTTCTGGATGCCAACCTACTCCTAAGGTATGGGTAGATGAACTAATAACCAGATTTTTTTGAGAATCTTCTGTTTGAGAATTATTCAAAATACTTGGTAAATTTGTCCGATATTTACGTAAATTAAAACACCCAGAAAGTAGAGCCTTTTCTATAGATTCTTTAATATACCTCAAATCTGCTTCAGAGTCGGACCCACACAATAAGTCATCGACGTAGAAATCTCTTTCAATTATTTCCTTAATTCGTTCATCATGACATTCGGCACCCAATTGAAAGAGACACCGTGTGCTTAAAAAACTCGCACTAGAGAATCCATATGTTACAGTATTTAGTCTTAACGTTTTGATAGGCTCATTTGAGTTCTCTCTCCAGAGGATTAATTGCAAATTCCGATCAATATCTTGGACCTCTACCTGGCGATACATTTTTTCTACATCACCTGACAAAACGTAGGTGTAGGAACGAAATCTTAGAAGAATATTAAAAATTGAATCTTGAATGGTAGGCCCAATCATTTGCAGATCATTTACAGAATAGCCTGAAGTAGAAGGGGCACTCCCATTGAATACAATTCTAGTTTTAGTTGATTCACTTGTAGGTTTAAATACTGGATGATGTGGCACAAAGAAGCTTGGATCTGGGATCTGTACGTCAGACTCAGAAAGATGTCCTAAACCAGAATATTCTCGCATAAACTTAGTGTATTCGATTTTGAGATAGGGGTCCTTAAGAAAGCGCCTTTCCAAGCTCAATAAACGCCTTTTGGCTAAATTATAGCTGTCACCCAAGCAATCAGGCTCAGTTACTAAAGGCAAGCGCACACAAAACCTACCTTCATTGTCACGATAAGTATTTTTCAAAAAATGTTGTTCGCATTGTGTCTCAATATCAGTGTGTTTTTTTTCCAGTGGGGGAAGCTGTTCAAGCTCCCAAAATTTGGTTAATTGTTCGTTTAAATTATTGTCTATCGTATTTTCAATGGAAACGTGATTACACTGTAAAGTTGAAGCAAATTTATTTGTATTATTAAATAAAGGTCCGGCAAGAAACCAGCCCAACTTGGATTTTCGCATTATAGGCTTGTCAGTACCTAACGAGAATTGTCCACCTTCGATTAAATCCCAAAAAACGTCACAGCCAATTAACATATCAATGGGAGCAGGTTGGTTGAATTTAGGATCGGCTAATTTTATACCAGGCGGTAAAGTAAGTTGAGATATGTCAATGCTAGTATGAGGCAACGTTCCAGATATTTGTGACAATACTAAGCATGAAAAAGTCATATTAAAATCATTGTTGCACTTTGATTGCAGTTGCACAATGCATCTTTCCGGGGCAGTGGTTAAAGAGACATTCCCTACACCGATTATGTTTGTATTGGTAGGTTGTGAATTTAACTGTAGTTTATCCTTTAGGCTCTGGGTTACTAGGCTAGTTTGACTTCCGCAATCTAATAAGCAGCGGACAGTGGTGTGTTTATTAGTATTTGGGTTATAAACCTCTACTAAGGCCGTAGACAGTATAACTTGACTGCAAGTATTGGCTGACGTCATACTGAAGACAGGCTGAATTTCAGATTGTGGCTCATCGGCGGAAAAGCTTGTGGTTGTATTTACAGCCGAAGGAGTCTCCCTATGCAATAGCGTATTATGTCGTCTTTTGCACTTGGAGCAGGGGCTTAGCTGACAGCGATAAGCAGAATGGCCGCTACGCAAACAGTTTAAACAAAGATTCAACCTTACGGCTTCCGAAATTCTTTCTTCAATAGGCTTAGACAGGAAAGAAGGACAATGGTATATCCGGTGACTGCCATTGCAGACGACGCACGACCAAGAAGATGTACCAGAAGAAGCACCACCAGGTGGATTTACGTGTTCATTCGCTGAAAATGCATACAAATTCATATTATTATTTGAGTTTCTATGTCTATTGCGGGAGTTGGGAATGTATTGTTTTTTATTTAAATTACTCTCAGGCTTATTTTGAATTGGCTTATTTGGTTGAGCTGACTGGAGAATATTAGCACGACTCATTAAAAACTTGTAAAACTCGGAGAGCGAAGGCAAAATTGCTATGTCATGTCTATCTTTATACTCTTCCCAATGCATCATTGTAGTATCGTCGAACTTTGCTGAAACCATGTGGATTACAATTGTGTCCCACTTATCAGTAGGTTGTCCTAATGTTTTTAGAGCACGTAAATTTTTTGTTACATAATCAACCAAATGTTTTAGGGATTGCGCTGATTCTCGAGTTATTGGAGCGATGTCAAATAATGCATTCAAATGACTTTTAATTAATTGTGATTTATCGTTAAACCTGTCGCACAAAATACTCCAAGCTTCAGCGTAGTTTTTGTCACTGATCTCCATGTTACTGATTACTTCAGCAGCTTCACCCTTTAGATATGAATTCAAATAAAGGAATTTATTAATAGGTTTGATAGAATCATCTTTATGTATGAGAGAAGTAAATGTGTCTCGAAATTCTAACCATTTTAGGTAAGAGCCATCAAAATCACAAATAATTATTTGTGGCAGCTTAGCACCTCTGCTGCTATGATTACATTGAGAATGTTGTGTTTCAACGCGAGTGTCTGGGGATCTTGCGCTCACCATTGATTCATCGAATTTATTAGACGTTTTATTTTCCAACGTTTGAGACTTTGCAAGCAAAGTATAAAAATCCTGCTCAATTTCAAACCTCAGTTCAAGTTCTGAATCTAGAGTTTCAGGTTTCAAAATTTCTATTTGGCTTTGTAAATCATCAAACCGCGTAAATAAGTCACGAAATTTCCGAGACTTTAAGGACAGTTCATTGCTTTGATCCGAAGTGAGAACATTTGATTCTAAATTCAATAATGGAATGAGATAGTTTTTAAATTTAGTGATTTGACCTTTTATGGAGCTTCTTTTTGTATTAAGATCCTTGTATTCATTGGAAGTAATTGTAGCTTCAGAAGCCGTCATTTTAAATTATAAAACTATTGAATACAAAGCAAAAAACTGTTTGATGAAATATGTATATAAATTTCTAAGCGGCGAAGGAACAAATGATAATAAAGGAAATACTTAAATTATGGCTAATGGTCCCCACTATCTGGCAATGATGAACTGCTAACTGATTGTTATCAATCAGCGTTAGCTCCACACATGCACTATCTAGACGCGTGGCGCACGCACACCAATGCAGCGCATACTGGAATGTAAACAAACGTAAACAAGTTATTTTATGTATCAATCTAAGCATTTACAGTAACGGGATTGAATGATATTGATTTCTGTAAAGTCTGAAATGGTAGAAACGTATTGGAATTTAATATTGTGGTATTTATTTAAACCTTGATTAATGTAATAAGTATTACGAAATAAGTAGATAGATTTTAGCACTTATTCAGTTAAAATCACGTATTTTGCTAAAATAAAGCTGATTAAAATATCAACTAATGATGAGGTAAGGTAAGCTTATTTATCGTGGATTTATAGATAAACTTGCCAATTTATGCTAGGGTTTTACTTGTAGGTAACTAGTTATGTAATTACCTACCTGTTTGAAAACTGAGTATATCTGAACCTTGCGGAATATACAAGAATTAGTACGTAATGTAATCTTAGTTATAACTAGACAAAATAAAGTTACGAAAAGTTGGCAAACCCACGTTATCAAGAAAGGAAAAGATAGGTTAGGTAATAATTGGGGCACTTTCCTGCTTTGCTGTAGTAATGCTGATGACGCCGAGGAAGATAGGACGACGAATGTTCCACAGAATGCTGTGACGCTGGACTGTCGTTCTGGCTGGCTAGGTAGGTGCTCCAGTAGTTTTCACACGATAAGCCTAGGCTGTGGCGCGATGTGCTGACCAACAGCGGCTTGAACCTGATGAATGATGGTGATATTGAAATACTGTCGCCTGCTAAGCCTTAGCTGCGGTTATTAATTGACCGGCGGACTTGAAGCTTTCATATTCTGACTAGGTACATTAAAATTCTGATGATATAGCACGATAAGCCTATGCTGCGGTGCGAATTGCTGACCGGCGGGCTTCAATCTGATGATAATAATGAAGAATTTGAAATATATATATATATCTGACTCCAATATAATTTCTGAAGATATAGCCTTAGCTGCGGTGTTAGGTACCGGCGGGCTTTAATATCACTTAGGTATCACTTGCACAATAAATAGTTGAAATGTAAAAAAATAACCTCCACGTGTCACAACTGATATTCAATGATAGGTACTTCACCAAGTCACAATTTCACGGCAGGTACACAATTCCAGAAGAATTTCTCGCATAGTTTTCGGGCGAGATATTCCTTGATACGAGTCGCAATGATGTAGCTGGCTGGCGCGTGGGGCGGTGTGTAATGGCGGCTGGTCGTACAACGTAGTATCGCTGAACGCGCTGCAATCTTACGAGGCTCGCTGACAATCACGTCGTGGTCACCATGTTAATTATGACGTGTTTGAGAAATAAAATTAGAGTATCAAATAACTGAGTTTTAATGAGGTATAGGTTACAAGTAACAGATTTTCATTTTTTAACAAAATAGCTAGCAGAAACAGGATGCTAGTCAAATTTCGAATGGCCGACGAACGGCCCCCCGTCCCCCGCGTCGCCCTCGCATCCCCGCTGCGTTCTCGCAGCAACACTACCATTCTAAGAAATTATTAAATTTTATTTGATGCATAGTGTAGAAATTCAACTGTGTTACATTAAAATATGTTTCTTGATTAATGATTATGAGAACATATGGTTTTATTTAATCACATTTCTTTCTTGCGACGAAGTATAATTTCGACGTGCTGTCCATCACTATTGCAAGCACTGCGTCGGTTCCCGCTAATCTTTGAAATAGCCAATCACGTCGCCGCTGTCACGTTCCCCGCAACCCGCACCTTCCACCAATTTTGGTGATCTCGATGCAGAACAAAATGTCTAACTTACGGTATCTATTGGAGGTGATCTGTGGACGTAATAATCGTCGGTGAAAAGTGGGTGTACACATGACATGGATTTCACAGCCCATACTTGGAATCACCTCTGACACCCTTCAGGGATTCACGTCCTATCGATGTATTTTTTATTTCCTGTCCGCCGTTTTGTTTCACCGCCGATTACGTCCCATCCTAACTTAGGGCACATAGAACAAAGCTTAACGTGCCTTTCAAAGCATGCAGGCCAAACACAAATGTGCCACTAAAGTATTTGAATCTGCGACCTTTGGATTAATGGCCCAGTACTCGACAAATTTAAATAAATAGTAAACAGTGTAGTGGGAGAAGGCTGAGATTTAAATAAATAGTAAAACAGTGTAGTGGGAGAATGCTGGGATTAAAATAAATAGTAAATAGTGTAGTAGGAGAAGGCTGAGATTTAAATAAATAGTAAACAGTGTAATGGTAGAAGGCTGAGATTTAAATAAATTGTAAACAGTGTAGTGGGAGAAGGCTGAGATTTAAATAAATGTTAAACAGTGTAATGGTAGAAGGCTGAGATTTAAATAAATTGTAAACAGTATAGTGGGAGAAGGCTGAGATTTAAATAAATAGTAAACAGTGTAGTGGGAGAAGGCCGAGATTTAAATAAATAGAAAACAGTACACTGGGAGAAGGCTGAGATTTAAATAAATAGTAAACAGTGTAGTGGGAGAATGCTGGGATTTATATAAATAGTAAATAGTGTAGTAGAAGGCTGAGATTTAAATAAATAGTAAACAGTGTAATGGGGGAAGGCTGAGATTTTAATAAACAGTAAACAAGGCAAAGGCTTAACTGTGATTCCGACTGTAATAGTACTTTATTTTTTCTGTTGAGTTATCTACATCTACACTTCTACACTATTATATAAAGAGGAAAGATTTGTTTGTTTGTATATTTGAGGTAAACTTTGGAACTACTGAACCGATTCTAAAAATTCTTTCTTTTGTAAAAAGCTACAGAATTGCTGAGTGACATAGGCTATATTTTATTTCAATAAAAGTAAGTTTTCAGTTTGAAAATTCAGTATTTGTGAACCATGTCGGGAGAAAAAACGCTGCTTAGCTGCTTTATCGGCGTGCCCTGACCAAATGGTTAGTTATACGTGATAAAACTGGTTGATTTTCCATACGAGGAAACTGTATCAGTTTAATCTGACTAAAGATTTCCATCTACAACGATCCTGACACACGTCTTTCTAATATTAAGCTTGAAAAATTGACTACAGCCAGGTTTAAGCATAGATACATCAAATACTGTGGTTTAAGTAATGATTTCTTCCCATATGGCAAAACTAATCAGTTTAATTTGACTACAGATTTCCATCTACAACGATCCTGACACACCTCTTGCTAATATTAAGCTTGAAAAAGTGGCTACAGCCAGGTTTAAGCACAGATACATTAAATACTATGATTTAAGTACTATATCAGTTTAATCTGACTACAGATTTACATCTACAACGATCCTGACACACTTCTTGGCACTTTGCTAAAACATAGTAACGAGGGTCTGATGATGGGACTGGAAGATGGGTACGGGATCTCCTCAACGGACAACAGCAGACCCTTCGAGTTTGGGCTTATTTATTTGTCTTTATTAGCACTTTGGTAAAACATGGTGACCAGGATCTGGTGATGGGACTAGAAGATGGGTACGGGATTTCCTCAACGGACAAAAGCAGACCCTTCAAGTTTGGACTTATTTGATTGGTCTTTATTAGCGCCTTGGTTAAACATGGTGTCCGTTGCATATAGTCGTTCAAAAACCCATATTCTTTTGTTTTCCTTATTTTCACGAAAATCTCTTCGACGCGGGCGGAGCCGCGGGCAAAAGCTAGTATTTAATAAGTAAATACACGTACATGAACTAAATACAGGGATATTTAATGTACTATTATTATATACCATATGACAATAATAATAGCTACCCATATACTAAATACTAATACATTCCAAATATATATAAATACATGCCTAACTCCGCCCATTCGATTAGTCTTGCTAAGAAGAAGGGCAAGAAACTTAGCAAGAATGATCTAGTCTTTCTTTTTAGATCATCATTATATCATATTTATATACAATTTTGTTTTAGTAAAGAGATAGAAGTTACAGGATAAGAGAAAGTCGGATAATCAGGCCAAAAGTTGAGTTAAATAATATTAAAAACAAAACAAAATAATAGATTATCTCTTTATCCTCCTGTTCTATCACTTCTATCATCTCTTACAGTCGGAATAAATTTAATATATCTATCTATAAAATATAATTTTCAAAACAATATATACATTTTTGTATTACAACAACCCTTAGCCTTTAAATCTATCTACAATGATTTTGAGTGCGAATATTTATCGAGGGCGAATATTTGTACTCTTGAGGTGGGGCGGAGCGAGTGCAAGCATTCACGTTCCGAGCAGTACAAGAAAAAGGAAAAGCCTGAAAAGGCCTGGAAAAGCAAATAATACTGCGAATATTGGCAAACACGGCATTTCGCCCTGCCCCGACTGCACTCCCTAGATAAATCGGTGTTTTATTGATAATCCACTAAATTCGGCGAACTATAGGGTGCGTCTTACTAGCCCACTCTTGAGGGAGGTGCCGCATCCGCCTCACAAACATTCAACTCGAAGTTTGAACTATAGGGTGCGTCTCACTGGCCCACTCTTGAGGGAGGTGCCGCATCCGCCTCACAAACTGTCAACTCGAAGTTTGAACTATAGGGTGGGCCAGTGAGACGCACCCTATAGTTCAAACTTACAGTTTGTGAGGCGGATGCGGCACCTCCCTCAAGAGTGGGCCAGTGAGACGCACCCTATAGTTCAAACTTCGAGTTGACAGTTTGTGAGGCGGATGCGGCACCTCCCTCAAGAGTGGGCCAGTGAGACGCACCCTATAGTTCAAACTTCGAGTTGACAGTTTGTGAGGCGGATGCGGCACCTCCCTCAAGAGTGGGCCAGTGAGACGCACCCTATAGTTCAAACTTACAGTTTGTGAGGCGGATGCGGCACCTCCCTCAAGAGTGGGCCAGTGAGACGCACCCTATAGTTCAAACTTCGAGTTGACAGTTTGTGAGGCGGATGCGGCACCTCCCTCAAGAGTGGGCCAGTGAGACGCACCCTATAGTTCAAACTTCGAGTTGACAGTTTGTGAGGCGGATGCGGCACCTCCCTCAAGAGTGGGCCAGTGAGACGCACCCTATAGTTCAAACTTCGAGTTGACAGTTTGTGAGGCGGATGCGGCACCTCCCTCAAGAGTGGGCCAGTGAGACGCACCCTATAGTTCAAACTTCGAGTTGACAGTTTGTGAGGCGGATGCGGCACCTCCCTCAAGAGTGGGCCAGTGAGACGCACCCGTTACGCACCGTAAGTTTGAACTATATGGTGCGTCTCACTGGCCCACTCTTGAGGGAGGTGCCGCATCCGCCTCACAAACTGTCAACTCGAAGTTTGAATTTTAAGTTAGGTATACTATAATTTTTGTGTATGTCGCTAAATTTCCTAATTCACGACACAATGTAATGTTTATGATTCCTGATTTATCTAACACTTAGAGAAGGGGTTTTTCTCAGTTCAGGTTAAATTTATTACAAACTAAGTGATACTGTAATTTTTTGAGTAAAACAAATAATTTGTATTTTGTACTCGTGCTCTTATTTCGCAAAGATATTGAGTTACACA
This sequence comes from Ypsolopha scabrella, assembly GCA_910592155.1. Lineage (NCBI taxonomy): Eukaryota > Metazoa > Arthropoda > Insecta > Lepidoptera > Ypsolophidae > Ypsolopha > Ypsolopha scabrella. Next base: position 2,959,978 of record OU342989.1, on the reverse strand, counting down.
TTACCCCACTGAAGTGCGTTCATTAAAGAACCCTGGGCTGGAAAGGTACACTCGAGTTGCAACGCTGAGTTTTTTGACGGATTTGGCCATGTTGCTTGCTGCACTCCAAACGTCATTTGACATACTACATATTTACTATAGATATAGTCGTTGACCTATAGTCAATAGATTTTATGTTGTTTTTATGTAATTTTGACGTGCCTATACTAATCTTGCGAACCCTGCTCAGAGTTAATGTTGAAAAATTCGATATAGCAACATTGTCATTTTTAAACGGTCGGTGTTTCGACGCGAGTTGATTTTTGAACGGGGTAGTGTTGCAATGAGTTAATGTTGAACAATTCGACATAGCAACATTGTCATTTTTAAACGGTCGGTGTTTCAACGCGAGTTGACTTTTGAACGGGGTAGTGTTGCAATGAGTTAATGTTGAACAATTCGACATAGCAACATTGTCATTTTTAAACGGTCGGTGTTTCAACGCGACTTGATTTTTGAACGGGGTAGTGTTGCAACCCAGTGTGAGTTTATGAACGACTATCTCGTGACCTTGCTCAAGTTAAATTGTACATAAAACTCTGCCTACATACCCTGATCATTACTCATGATTCATGATAGTTTACATACATACATATACTCACGCCTATCTCCCAGAGGGGTAGGCAGAGACTACAGATTTCCATCTGCTACGATCCTGACACACCTCTTTTGCTTCTTCTACATCCATCTATCTAGTCATACAAGCTCTTCTATTCCGGGTACTTTTTACTTTGTCCTTCTTCAGTATGTCACCTATTTGGTCGGCATATCGTCGCTGTCATTTCAAAAAGTCGTATGTAAAAATAACAAGTTATCAGGAGACATAAAAAACTAATCTTCTCTAAAATGTTATTTTATTTGCCACATATTCCAATATAATAGGTTTATATGGTATACATTCATACACACAAGAAGAAGAATCACGCTCAAAAATACGCATACAGCGAATTAAAAAATATATGAAATTTTAAACATACGACTTTTTGAAATGACAGCGACGATATGTCCTTCTAGGGCGGCCCGGTCGAGCTTTACCTTCCACTTTTGCAACATAAATTCCTTTCGTCACTCTACTATCATTCATCCTGTCTATATGCCCAAACCTTAGAACTAAATTAAATAATAGTTTGCTTGGATTATTTTACTTTCTTTCAAATAAATATTCTTACCTGACACCAGTTTTGCCGGAGCTCCTACATTCGGATCACCAGACGCTTTTACTTCAATCTTAATAAAATGTGGATCGTTCTGAAAAAAAAAAACACTTCTTTTATACATAGTGATCGGTAATTCATTTTTTTTTACTATCATCGTAATGATGTAATACCTACCCTAGCCAAAACATACTTAGCTCATATCAACCTACCTACTTATTATATATCCTAGACACCTATAAGTATTCAAATATACAGATACTTTGATCAGTAACTTGGCCAAATTGGAATTGGATTTCGCCACTCTTGGCGGTCTTCCTGCAAGAAATGCCCATACTCACACACGCTGGGCAGGCGGGTTGGTGAGCGCGGTGCCGAAACCCTTGCACCAGTGATGCCGCTGCCCGTCACCAGTCTGTTTTGTATAAATCCCGGCAATTGGGGATTGATATACCGCCATCCATTGATCGGTCCCAGGCAGTGGTGGGCCGCCTGGTTTTGCCTGAGAGCTGTCCTCTTACTCTCCCCCGAATAACTTCGGGAGGATTTGCGAGTAAGATGGTGGTACCTCCACAGTCGAGCCCGGCATCAGCTCTACCACCTATATTACAGTGTCGTATTTATAGGTATATTTGACATTTGAAATAAAATTAAATGAATACTTTATTTTTGCGATGGAGGTACATGCCTGAAATACTTCTATTAAATAAGTAAAATAATTTAATGTAAAAGAGGAAAATACAATGTACGGTGACGTACAATATTGTTTGATGTGATTTAAGTGATAACTAATGATTGATCTGATAACTGATAATATGATAAATAACTGATAGAGGAAATGAGTACGCGACAACGTCTGATCGTGAACTGAACTTTTATTGTAAAATAAGTAAACCGCAGCGATCGTGCAAGATCGCTGACACTTGATAAAGCTATATGTACTGCTGGCTCGTACATGCACCACAAAATAATGTACGGTGACGTACAATATTGTTTGATATGATTTAAGTGATAACTAATGATTGATCTGATAACTGATAATATGATAAATAACTGATAGAGGAAATGAGTACGCGACAACGTCTGATCGTGAACTGAACTTTTATTGTAAAATAAGTAAACCGCAGCGATCGTGCAAGATCGCTGACACTTGATAAAGCTATATGTACTGCTGGCTCGTACATGCACCACAAAATAATGTACGGTGACGTACAATATTGTTTGATATGATTTAAGTGATAACTAATGATTGATCTGATAACTGATAATATGATAAATAACTGATAGAGGAAATGAGTACGCGACAACGTCTGATCGTGAACTGAACTTTTATTGTAAAATAAGTAAACCGCAGCGATCGTGCAAGATCGCTGACACTTGATAAAGCTATATGTACTGCTGGCTCGTACATGCACCACAAAATAATGTACGGTGACGTACAATATTGTTTGATATGATTTAAGTGATAACTAATGATTGATCTGATAACTGATAATATGATAAATAACTGATAGAGGAAATGAGTACGCGACAACGTCTGATCGTGAACTGAACTTTTATTGTAAAATAAGTAAACCGCAGCGATCGTGCAAGATCGCTGACACTTGATAAAGCTATATGTACTGCTGGCTCGTACATGCACCACAAAATAATGTACGGTGACGTACAATATTGTTTGATATGATTTAAGTGATAACTAATGATTGATCTGATAACTGATAATATGATAAATAACTGATAGAGGAAATGAGTACGCGACAACGTCTGATCGTGAACTGAACTTTTATTGTAAAATAAGTAAACCGCAGCGATCGTGCAAGATCGCTGACACTTGATAAAGCTATATGTACTGCTGGCTCGTACATGCACCACAAAATAATGTACGGTGACGTACAATATTGTTTGATATGATTTAAGTGATAACTAATGATTGATCTGATAACTGATAATATGATAAATAACTGATAGAGGAAATGAGTACGCGACAACGTCTGATCGTGAACTGAACTTTTATTGTAAAATAAGTAAACCGCAGCGATCGTGCAAGATCGCTGACACTTGATAAAGCTATATGTACTGCTGGCTCGTACATGCACCACAAAATAATGTACGGTGACGTACAATATTGTTTGATATGATTTAAGTGATAACTAATGATTGATCTGATAACTGATAATATGATAAATAACTGATAGAGGAAATGAGTACGCGACAACGTCTGATCGTGAACTGAACTTTTATTGTAAAATAAGTAAACCGCAGCGATCGTGCAAGATCGCTGACACTTGATAAAGCTATATGTACTGCTGGCTCGTACATGCACCACAAAATAATGTACGGTGACGTACAATATTGTTTGATATGATTTAAGTGATAACTAATGATTGATCTGATAACTGATAATATGATAAATAACTGATAGAGGAAATGAGTACGCGACAACGTCTGATCGTGAACTGAACTTTTATTGTAAAATAAGTAAACCGCAGCGATCGTGCAAGATCGCTGACACTTGATAAAGCTATATGTACTGCTGGCTCGTACATGCACCACAAAATAATGTACGGTGACGTACAATATTGTTTGATATGATTTAAGTGATAACTAATGATTGATCTGATAACTGATAATATGATAAATAACTGATAGAGGAAATGAGTACGCGACAACGTCTGATCGTGAACTGAACTTTTATTGTAAAATAAGTAAACCGCAGCGATCGTGCAAGATCGCTGACACTTGATAAAGCTATATGTACTGCTGGCTCGTACATGCACCACAAAATAATGTACGGTGACGTACAATATTGTTTGATATGATTTAAGTGATAACTAATGATTGATCTGATAACTGATAATATGATAAATAACTGATAGAGGAAATGAGTACGCGACGTCTGATCGTGAACTGAACTTTTATTGTAAAATAAGTAAACCGCAGCGATCGTGCAAGATCGCTGACACTTGATAAAGCTATATGTACTGCTGGCTCGTACATGCACCACAAAATAATGTACGGTGACGTACAATATTGTTTGATATGATTTAAGTGATAACTAATGATTGATCTGATAACTGATAATATGATAAATAACTGATAGAGGAAATGAGTACGCGACAACGTCTGATCGTGAACTGAACTTTTATTGTAAAATAAGTAAACCGCAGCGATCGTGCAAGATCGCTGACACTTGATAAAGCTATATGTACTGCTGGCTCGTACATGCACCACAAAATAATGTACGGTGACGTACAATATTGTTTGATATGATTTAAGTGATAACTAATGATTGATCTGATAACTGATAATATGATAAATAACTGATAGAGGAAATGAGTACGCGACAACGTCTGATCGTGAACTGAACTTTTATTGTAAAATAAGTAAACCGCAGCGATCGTGCAAGATCGCTGACACTTGATAAAGCTATATGTACTGCTGGCTCGTACATGCACCACAAAATAATGTACGGTGACGTACAATATTGTTTGATATGATTTAAGTGATAACTAATGATTGATCTGATAACTGATAATATGATAAATAACTGATAGAGGAAATGAGTACGCGACAACGTCTGATCGTGAACTGAACTTTTATTGTAAAATAAGTAAACCGCAGCGATCGTGCAAGATCGCTGACACTTGATAAAGCTATATGTACTGCTGGCTCGTACATGCACCACAAAATAATGTACGGTGACGTACAATATTGTTTGATATGATTTAAGTGATAACTAATGATTGATCTGATAACTGATAATATGATAAATAACTGATAGAGGAAATGAGTACGCGACAACGTCTGATCGTGAACTGAACTTTTATTGTAAAATAAGTAAACCGCAGCGATCGTGCAAGATCGCTGACACTTGATAAAGCTATATGTACTGCTGGCTCGTACATGCACCACAAAATAATGTACGGTGACGTACAATATTGTTTGATATGATTTAAGTGATAACTAATGATTGATCTGATAACTGATAATATGATAAATAACTGATAGAGGAAATGAGTACGCGACGTCTGATCGTGAACTGAACTTTTATTGTAAAATAAGTAAACCGCAGCGATCGTGCAAGATCGCTGACACTTGATAAAGCTATATGTACTGCTGGCTCGTACATGCACCACAAAATAATGTACGGTGACGTACAATATTGTTTGATATGATTTAAGTGATAACTAATGATTGATCTGATAACTGATAATATGATAAATAACTGATAGAGGAAATGAGTACGCGACAACGTCTGATCGTGAACTGAACTTTTATTGTAAAATAAGTAAACCGCAGCGATCGTGCAAGATCGCTGACACTTGATAAAGCTATATGTACTGCTGGCTCGTACATGCACCACAAAATAATGTACGGTGACGTACAATATTGTTTGATATGATTTAAGTGATAACTAATGATTGATCTGATAACTGATAATATGATAAATAACTGATAGAGGAAATGAGTACGCGACAACGTCTGATCGTGAACTGAACTTTTATTGTAAAATAAGTAAACCGCAGCGATCGTGCAAGATCGCTGACACTTGATAAAGCTATATGTACTGCTGGCTCGTACATGCACCACAAAATAATGTACGGTGACGTACAATATTGTTTGATATGATTTAAGTGATAACTAATGATTGATCTGATAACTGATAATATGATAAATAACTGATAGAGGAAATGAGTACGCGACAACGTCTGATCGTGAACTGAACTTTTATTGTAAAATAAGTAAACCGCAGCGATCGTGCAAGATCGCTGACACTTGATAAAGCTATATGTACTGCTGGCTCGTACATGCACCACAAAATAATGTACGGTGACGTACAATATTGTTTGATATGATTTAAGTGATAACTAATGATTGATCTGATAACTGATAATATGATAAATAACTGATAGAGGAAATGAGTACGCGACGTCTGATCGTGAACTGAACTTTTATTGTAAAATAAGTAAACCGCAGCGATCGTGCAAGATCGCTGACACTTGATAAAGCTATATGTACTGCTGGCTCGTACATGCACCACAAAATAATGTACGGTGACGTACAATATTGTTTGATATGATTTAAGTGATAACTAATGATTGATCTGATAACTGATAATATGATAAATAACTGATAGAGGAAATGAGTACGCGACAACGTCTGATCGTGAACTGAACTTTTATTGTAAAATAAGTAAACCGCAGCGATCGTGCAAGATCGCTGACACTTGATAAAGCTATATGTACTGCTGGCTCGTACATGCACCACAAAATAATGTACGGTGACGTACAATATTGTTTGATATGATTTAAGTGATAACTAATGATTGATCTGATAACTGATAATATGATAAATAACTGATAGAGGAAATGAGTACGCGACAACGTCTGATCGTGAACTGAACTTTTATTGTAAAATAAGTAAACCGCAGCGATCGTGCAAGATCGCTGACACTTGATAAAGCTATATGTACTGCTGGCTCGTACATACAATATATTAAATTAGGTTTTGGTTTTGCTTTGAATACAATAAATGATCTGTTTTTCACTCACAGCATAAGCTGAGCTCTTTCCTTTTTGTCGCATACATTTTTTTATCAATAAATTGCTGTGTTATATTAATTATGTTTAAGACAAATAAATAATTTCAATTTCAATTTAATTGAATGAGCGAGCGAAGTTCTCAGAGTATACTTGAACAATCCGGCTTTGTATGTATGTATGTTTGTTCGACGATAACTCGAGTATCGTTGATCGGAATGTCATGAAATTTGGCAGGCGAGTAAATAAGGCAAAGAGAACTTTTTAGTTCAAACATGAGCCAAATCCTACACCCTGCAATCAGCACCCTGGTACAAAGCGACTGACCCAATTTTGAGTAGTATACTGTCATTCACTAAGGCGTTCCACTGCCTATCCCTGGAGACCTTCATCAGATCAGCACCAAACTTAAACGGGATCTACCTACGGCGCGAGCCACACAGAAGCGGCGCGCTACCGGCGCGCCTCGAGCGCGCTACTGGCGCGGCGCGCTTGTGCATCGGTGGTATTCAAGTGTTTGATTTCGATCTGATGCGCGTGGCGTGCCGTCTCTATGCCTTTCCAATGTTCTTTCATACAAAATGTAGGAGAGGGACGTGGTGCAAAACAGATAGAAGAGGTGCGCTGATGGTGCGCCCGCCGCCGCGCCTTTTCTGTGTGGCTTGCGCCCAAGGACTAATTCTTTCAAACAAAAAATTAATTATTTAAATCGGTTAATAATTAACAGACTTGCAGATTAACATACCCAAAAGTACCTATATTGCAATACAGGCCGCCATCTTGATTTTTGGTCTTCTGAGACACTATAGGGGTTGACACCGGAAAGATTCATGTTCAGCAGAATCAAATTAGTAAAAAAAAACCGGCCAAGTGCGAGTCGGACTCGCGCACGAAGGGTTCCATATCATTATCTATAAAAACGGCAAAAAAATCATGTCTGTTGTATGGGAGCCCCCTTTAATATTTATTCTGTTTTTTTAGTATTTGTCTTTATAGCGGCAACAGAAATACATCATGTGAAAATTTTAACCGTCTAAGTACCATGGTTCATGAGATACAGCCTGGTGACAGACGGACAGCGGAGTCTTAGTAATCCAAAGGGTCCCGTTGGTTACCCTTTGGGTACGAAACCCTAAAAAAAGCCTGTATGTTTGCCGTTGACATTGATTTCTAGTCGCCTTTTTGAAATATTCGTCCCGTCTATATTTAATTTGCCCCTATTTTAGGCTATTTGAATAATAAATTTGCGCTCTGTAACAGGCATACAAGGGCTCAAGAAACATGGCACAGTAACATCGATACATTTACCAATGTTTTTGCAAGTAAGGGGGCGTCCATTAATTACGTGAGGTGATTTCTGGACCCCCTCTCCCCCCTTAGTGAGATTTGGCTCGACCCCCACCACCCCTCTCTCTAATTTCACGTAAGATTTTCCAAAATGCGTATTTTCAGTGTAAATACGTTAATCTATGCTTAATAGCGATCGATTTATTTAAAAAAAATGTTAATAACAATCGAAAAGCCAGTCAATATTTGCGGTTCAATGACACGTCAGGCGCGTTTCAATCGCCGTTTAATAATTCTACTCTTCAAACAAAGAAACTTACAGTACAGGTACGTGGGGCCTCTATCCGAGAAGATTGCATCAGCTAGGCTTCTCAGAAAGCCACGAGAAACATAAACATTCGCATCCGATAGATAGTGCAACAAAGTTGCAGTCTATAGATATGACGCAATATTCACCGAGGTCGAGGGTTGAGGGTACATAACTAGCTACTGTGCTACTTTGTGGTGTTCGCATAACCGCGATAAATCGAATGAGACGTCAGGCGCGTTTCAATCGCCGTTTAATTCTACTCTTCAAACAAAGAAACTTACAGTACAGCTACGTGAGGCCTCTATCCGAGAAGATTGCATCAGCTAGGCTTCTCAAAAAGCCACGAGAAACATAAACATTCGCATCCGATAGATAGTGCAACAAAGTTGCAGTCTATAGATATGACGCAATATTCACCGAGGTCGAGGGTTGAGGGTACATAACTAGCTACTGTGCTACTTTGTGGTGTTCGCATAACCGCGATAAATCGAATGAGACGTCAGGCGCGTTTCAATCGCCGTTTAATTCTACTCTTCAAACAAAGAAACTTACAGTACAGCTACGTGAGGCCTCTATCCGAGAAGATTGCATCAGCTAGGCTTCTCAGAAAGCCACGAGAAACATAAACATTCGCATCCGATAGATAGTGCAACAAAGTTGCAGTCTATAGATATATGACGCAATATTCACCGAGGTCGAGGGTTGAGGGTACATAACTAGCTACTGTGCTACTTTGTGGTGTTCGCATAACCGCGATAAATCGAATGAGACGTCAGGCGCGTTTCAATCGCCGTTTAATTCTACTCTTCAAACAAAGAAACTTACAGTACAGCTACGTGAGGCCTCTATCCGAGAAGATTGCATCAGCTAGGCTTCTCAGAAAGCTACGAGAAACATAAACATTCGCATCCGATAGATAGTGCAACAAAGTTGCAGTCTATAGATATGACGCAATATTCACCGAGGTCGAGGGTTGAGGGTACATAACTAGCTACTGTGCTACTTTGTGGTGTTCGCATAACCGCGATAAATCGAATGAGACGTCAGGCGCGTTTCAATCGCCGTTTAATTCTACTCTTCAAACAAAGAAACTTACAGTACAGCTACGTGAGGCCTCTATCCAAGAAGATTGCATCAGCTAGGCTTCTCAGAAAGCCACGAGAAACATAAACATTCGCATCCGATAGATAGTGCAACAAAGTTGCAGTCTATAGATATGACGCAATATTTACCGAGGTCGAGGGTTGAGGGTACAGGTTGTTCGAATAACCGCGATAAATATTATTGTGTAGAATTTAGTCATATTTGAATAGAGAAATACGTTATTCTCAATTCAACCCAGTTTTCTCGCAATATTACACTGAAAAAAAAATAAGTGATACTTGCCAGGACCCCAAGTGAGATTTGGTGAGAATCGGCTTGACCCCCTTCCCCCTCTAAACGCCTCACGTAATTTATGGATGCCCCCTAATAAATAAATAGCTCGATACAATGATCCTCGAGGCATGCATGGATTTAGCCTGAGATGGGAGATACTTGGTGACGACCACATCAAGGAAGAAGATTTAAAGTATCTTATGTACTCAGACATACTTAGATTTATTAAAAGAAGCGGAAGATTTGAGGAGGGAATGCCCCTTGGACATTAGGATACCAAAGCTCCAAGCAGTGGGAATTGGATGGAATAGCTCCAAGTAGAGAGCCGACCATCCGCCTGAGCCCAGCAGGCGTCCCACCTCAACATCATCACGCGTGAGTTTCATGAACTTACAGAGCAGTGGTCAGCAGCCTCTTGTTTGACACACAGGGGGTCGTGCTCCACTGCTATGTCTTGCTGCACTGTGCCATTTATGGGATATATTTGTGACTCTGAGTCCTCACTCGGACAGTCAGGGTCATCTGATAACTGTTTCGTAACTGAAAATAAAGTTATTTGTTGTTATAGGTACCATGTCATTGTTAGGGTTCCGTACCCGAAGGGTTCCAAACGGGACACTATTACTAAACCTCCGCTGACTGTCAGTCTGTCACAGGGGTCTACAGCTTCAGCCGTAAGGTAGACAGTTGAAATTTTCACAGGATACGTGTAACTATGGCCACTACCATGAGTCATGGTCCACCATGACAAATAATAAAAAAGAAAAAAATATTTAAATCCAAGAAGGGACAATACCATCCATCCATCCATCAGCCTGTTTCGTCCATTGCTGGACATAGGCCTTTCCAGGATTTCGCAACTCCATACTCACACACGCTGGGCAGGAGGGTTGGTGAGCGCGGTGCCGAAACCCTTGCACCAGTGACGCCTCTGCCCGTCACCGGTCTGTTTTATACAAGGTCCGGCAATTTCAATGATTACATTGTTGTACATACATATTCTAAAGTAAAACCACAAATAATAAAATTAGTGCTCCGTACTAAGAGGGTTCTGAATTGTTTGACAGGCGCTACCATTTTAGCAGCTTAATATTGCTATAGCATCTATTGTGGATATGTATGTTTCTAGGGTTCCGTACCAGTATTGTGTGATGGTACGGAACCCTTTGTGCGCGAGTCCGACTCGCACTTGGCCAAATTATTAAACATAGGGCTGCAGTATGTAAATGTAGTCAGTTACCTGCAGACGAAGTGGCATTTGGTGCTACGTCCTGCTTGCTATCCAATGTTTCTCCGGTATCCAGGCTGTCCAACGTGTCCTGCAACACAACACAATTAATTATAATCAATAACTTAAGGCTGACAGTGAGAGCTGTGCATTTTACATGACTAACATACATCCTTATTACATGTTTGTCTTGTTGGTTATTATCAGTGATCCACATTATTAATTATAATCAGTAACTTATGGCTGAGAGCAAGAGCGGGTTCATTTGAGATATTGCTCGAAGCGCTACCAGTTTCAAGCGCACCTAATGAAACGCAAATGGTAGAGCTTTGATGAATACCTCGTTCATTTAACTCTAAGATATCTTCTTTATAATAAAATGAATAAAATGCAGAGGGAACAGTTATTTTATTACTTATACATACAGAAATTAAACTTGGACAACTATCTATCAATATGGCAACAGAAGTTAGGAATATGACTTTAATAAAGCAGATTCTGAAGACTTTAATTTTAGTTTTAGTGCTGTCAAAACAAAAACTTCCTCATTCCAAAATAGTTCTTTAGTGTTAACAACAGAAGCTATAGTACTTTGGCTAAATTTAGGTTTGCACAGCACTAAAACTAAAATTACAGCCTTCGGGATTGACTTTATTGTGTTCAAAATAAAGCAAAATGGCAATGAAGGGTACAGATGGTGTCAAAAAGACGGCAGAAAACAATTGTACTATACATACCCAGCTACTTGGAAGATCAGCCTGCCGGCATAGCACCTACAGTATATCCTTTTACTACACCCTAACCTAGATCCGATGACCTTATGACTCAATACTAAAGAGACATCATAGACCTAATTGATCATCACGGTGCGGCAGATCACGGGTGAAAACTTTTGTTTATTTAGTAAAGTATTGCAGAATACTGTGACGAAGTATTCTGGTCTGAAGTTACTTACACTAAACATCATTTCTGTGCCAACATAATATTCTTCTTCTTCTTCTTTTTCTGTGCCAACATAATATTCTTCTTCTTCTTCTTTTACTGTACAAATATAATAATATTCTTCTTCGTCTTCTTCTTCTTCTTTGATATGAAGGTTTCCCTCACTATGGGGATTCTCCATTCCTAGCTGTTTGTTTGCATTACAATTGACACAGATCAATATCCATTGTTGTCAAACTGGAAACCAAACAGTTAGTAGAGCTGTAAATTGAAATACCTACCTACCTGTAGTTTGTTAAAATTGTTAGCAAGGAAATTAATTTAGAAATACTAAGCAAAATCCCATAGAAAGGGTTGATAGAATAACATTTAAATCAATGGAAGTACTAATAATTATATAAAGAACTTACCTAATGAAATTACATTATTTAGAGCCATTTTTACTTGGATTTTATTATTATTACCTATTGTTTGTTTTGTTTTTGGCTTCAGATAATGTGTTTCATTTCCAACACATTTAATTCCACCAATGTCACGTCAAAAGACGGAGCACGGTATTTGTGAAAAATAAGTGTTTTCCGGAATTTTGTATCCTGTGAATCCTTGGAATGATTGCTATGATCTACAACAAAATACAGAAGAGAAGACTGTATACATACAATGTTAACTAATTATTTTTACACTATGAATATTAAGAATGACTTATAAAACTAGATAAGTTCAAACAAAAGTTTTTTTTTTATACTGTAAGGTCAAGTAAGGTGTGACTGCTTGATGGAACTTCATTTCATCTTCAAGAGACGAAACTAGTCGCAAATTAATAAATACATAGGGGAACTATTTTATTTTTTCATTTTTTTTTTTTTTTTTTAACACAAGTAATAATTTAACATCTAAACTAAGCTATAGTTAGGGGAACTTGTACACGGAGATTTTTATTTGTGTTAAAATAATAGAACAAAAAAAACTTACTCCTATTCAAACATATTTATAATTATTATTCACTGAAATGAATTTAGACAAAACGTACACAAAGGAAGTGTCAAGAAGACTTAACAAGAAACTCATGTTAACAGGACGAGGAATTGTGTCAGGAAGAAAGTCATACAAAGAAGATTGCTGCCTAGGACATTCAAAAAATTGGAATATGATCTACAGAACCCTCTGCGAGACCACACTCAAAGAGAATGATCCCTCACCCTAATTTTGGCTAAAAAACTGGAGTACAGGCATGCCCTAACCAAAGGCGACAAATAACAGACGTAGGTAGGCAATTCATACTATTCACGAAATTTAAAGAACCAAGGGTGATCAGGGATATCTGGTTGAATTTGTCCATAGTATTTCCCAACTGATTTCTGAGAATCCGACCAGGCAGCAGACCAAGATTCTTCCAATCTTAATTTTGCCAAGGGAGTTAAATCATGATGGTATAAATTGAAATGTGAAGAATTCCCCAATTCATTAGCATTTTTAGCAAATAAATCAGCTGATTCATTTCCCGAAATGCCACTATGACCTGGAATCCATGCTATTACAACATTAATATTTTGCTGTAGGCACTGATAAAGAAGTTCTCTAATTTTAAGGATTACAGTAAAACGAGATTTAGATTTAAAAGGTTTGGATTTAATAGAATGTAAGCTACTTAGAGAATCTGAGAAAATGATTGAGTTATTTTAATTATGTGACTTAACATATAAGATTGCTTCCAATATCGCAACTGCTTCCCCAGTAAAGACAGTCACTAAAGGAGGACACTTAAAATATAAAGGTATTTTATATCTAGGAATCCAGACAACAGCTCCAACATTACCTTCTGGAGAAAGTTTGAATGCATCAGTGAAAATGGATAACCAGCCTTGCCAGTCTTTATTTAATAAGTACCTAGGTAAAAGTTTTGTCTGCCACTGTATTTTTTTTTCAATGCCAAAACTAGTCTTAATTGGTGGATCAAAGCTTCAAAAGATGTAGAATACAAAGGGTAGAAGCTGTACATCTGTGGAATGCTCTTCCTCTCACAATACAACAAGCTCCATCATTACAGTCATTCAAAACCCTAGTCAAACAGCATTATCTTTCACTTTGATCAAAAAAAAAAAATCAAAAAAAATCAAAATATTTATTTTTGCAAAATAGATACATTAAGTATACTTTCTACAAGTCAAAGTTAATTTACACAATATAATGTGTCTTTAGAATATAAAAAAAATATATAATAATACGGGAAATAAAATATACACCTGCATTAATAAATGATAGTCGTAAGTTTTTAAATAAATAAAAAATAAATAAAATAGGGGAATCTAGGAATAAAAATATGATATATACATAATACAATGAAGAAATAATAAAAACGGGAAACACATACAAAAAATATTAAGGGTGGGCTACTAAAATGTAATAAAGTTATACACTTGCATAAAATATAGAAATATAGGAATAAAAATATTGTATATACATAATGCCTAACCATCCGCACCATTCGATTAGTATTGCTAAGAAGAAGGGCAAGAAACTTAGCAAACATTCCTTTTTTCAAAATAAAACATATGATACAAAATCATATACATACCTACTCAAGTAAAGGCATAAAAAAATATAAGACTGCGGGAATTAGTCACGAGAAAAAAAAATATATCTTAGTCAACCCGTCTCATATTGTTCATTACCTTTAACAAAGTAAGTTTACATATTAATTAATTTTAAGCCTTTAGAGGAATCGTACAGTATTAAAATATGCTAATTATTAATTACAATATTGAATAAGATTATTATTATTTATTACACCATGCTTCATTATCATCCAAATAATCATTGATTTTATAATAAGCTTTCTTAAGTAGTCCCTGCTTAATATATAGTTTAAACTTATTTTCAGGCAAACTAAGGACCTCCTCTGGAAGCTTATTGTAAAATCTTATACCATGTCCTACAAAAGAGGTACCTACTTTGGCAAGTCTTAATTTTGGAAAAGCTAGTTTATGTTTGTTTCTGGTTTCAACAGAGTGGTGCACACCAAGCCTCGGGAAATTATCAATTTTTTTTCTGACATATCTAATAACTTGATAAATAAATTCACAAGGGACCGTAAATATATTAATTTCTTTAAACTTTTCTCTTAATGAATCTCGGTACTTCATGTTATAAATAGACCGAATTGCTCTCTTTTGCAAGACAAAGACTGCTTCTATATCCGCGGCTCTACCCCACAACATTATGCCATATGACATAATGCTGTGAAAATAACTGAAATATACTAATCTAGCAGTATCTTCATCAGTAATCTGCCTTATGCGTCTAACAGCGTATGCGGCTGAACTAAGTCTACCACAGAGAGCTTCTATGTGGGGACCCCACTGAAGACGAGAGTCTATAGTAATACCTAAAAACTTAGTTTCGTTAACTAACTCCAGCTTGGACCCCTGCAAAAATAAACTGACATCTACTTGAATTACATTTGGTAAAGTAAACTTTATACATTTCGTCTTTTTTGCATTTAGAACTAAATTATTTGCAGTGAACCAATCAAGAATCAGAGAGAGGGTTGAATTCGCGTCATCAAGTATATCGTTATGTCGATTCACTTTAAAAATAAGTGACGTGTCATCTGCGAATAGAACTATCTCAGATAAGTCTCTAACTAAGTAAGGAAGGTCATTTATGTATATTAAAAACAATAGGGGCCCCAATATGGAGCCCTGCGGAACACCCATTTTGACCAATGCTCCAGATGACTTTACTCCATTAATGTCTACCTTTTGAAACCGGTCACTAAGGTATGACTTAAATAACGCCAAAGATTTACCCTTAACTCCATAGTGATCTAATTTACATAAAAGTGTTTCATGATTAACGCAATCAAAAGCTTTTGAGAGGTCACAAAATACACCGAACGCATCCTGCTTTGCTTCCCAAGCGTCAAATATGTGCTTGACTAAAGCAACTCCTGCATCAGTGGTTGACCTCCCTTTAGTGAATCCATATTGTTCACTGTGAAACAACTTATTTAAGTTAAAATGAGATAACAATTGATTAAAAACATTTTTTTCGAAAATCTTACTAAATACTGGTAAAACTGAGACCGGTCTATAGTTGGAAGGGTCTTCATTGTCGCCTGATTTAAAAAGAGGGATCAATTTACTCAACTTCATTAAATCAGGAAAGACACCATCATCTACACATTTATTAAAGATTAAAGCTAAATATGGAGCTATTAAATCAATGATACAGCTTACAACTTTAACAGATAGGCCCCATAAGTCCTCGGTTTTTTTAAAGTTAAGAGATTTAAATGCTTTAATGACAGTTTGTGAATTAATATGCTTTAACGCAAATACAGAATGGCACTGAGGCACGTGATCACTCAAAAGATCCTGTGCAAGTCTTGGACTTGAATTTAAGCCTTTAGTTGTCAAGGAAGGAATGTCAGTAAAGAATTGTTCAAAGGCCTTCGCAACTTCTTTATCTCCTGTAAAAACTTCATTGTTAATGTTCAATTTTAGTTCATTATTCCGTTTGTTACTCTTCCCAGTTTCAGTATTTATGATTTTCCATACTGCTTTTACTTTGTTATCGGCCATTTTAAGTTTTTTATTCAGAAATATACTTTTTGCTTTTAAACACACTAATTTGAAAGTACGTGAGTATATTTTCAAATGTTCAATAAATTCAATATTATTATTGTAGGATTTTATGTCGTACAATTCGTATAAATGATTTCGGCTTTTGTAAATACCTGGCGTTGCCCAGTCAGTAAAAGTGATTTTATTAATCTTATTTAATTTTATTGATCTTAAAGTTCATTGTTTCTATTTGTCCCTATATTAATACATATTTATATATATATAATATATAATTTATTTATAAATATATATAAAATTATTTATTGTTTATGTATATTATATATTTACATTTTAATAAAAATGCTTTATTTTATTTTAAAAACTGTTATTCTGTGCACCGCCTATACACCTTTTCATTTTTAAGAGTTCTTCCATCCAAAGGTTGTCTGGAAGAGATCGCTTTTAGTGATAAGACCGCTAATTGTACCCTGTTAACTTATATTTTAAAATTTATTGTTTTTTATTTCTCTTTTGGTGTGCAATAAAGAATATTGTATTGTATTGTATTGTAGTTCTGGAATTGAATAATTGAAAAGGGAAGACTAGAAACGTGGATAAAACTTCTAAGAACACAAGGAAGAACATATTCAGAGTCAGTGGCGGCTGCACCTTAAGTGCGCCCGTGCGCCGCACTACCATTTAAATTAAACTTACACAATAATGTCCTATACCTATCATTACCCATCCATCCATACTGCCATATACGGAAATTAAATATCTGATTATAGTACATATATATACATGTTTTGTTATTACGAGGTAAATAAAAATGTATAGATTTCTACTGCAAAGGAAATAAATCTTATTTTTGCTTGAACAAAATCGGCCCCGTACCGCGTGCGCTCGGGAAAGCGCACGCAGCGAGCTCATACAACTTCTATGAAACACGGTGTAAACAGCCCGGCGCGTGAGACAGAAGATGCGTAGTACAAAATGTATGGCAGTTTTAGGTTAGATTCGTGCGCCGCACGCGACCGGAAATTGCCGAAAGAATACGAAGCGAAACGAGTAGTTCACTCGCGTTACCCCGAGGCCTTGACCTACGCACGATGCTTTTGTCGTCAGTTTGTCACTTTTAGCGCGCGCTTGCGGAGGAGGAGTAATTGTTTATTTAATTACTATAATTATGTAAAAAAGTAAACCAAAGAGTGATAATAATGAGTCTAAATTACAATATTGACTTTATTAAAACCAACAGGACTTATGAAAACCCGGTCTATTCATAATACAAAACAGGAATGCAAAACAAAAAATAAATCGTTCACGAGAACGTTCAAAAGTGAAATGTATGTTAAAAAGAAATGGTTATGTGGATGTGAGAGACTAAATGTTTTTTTTTGCTTTCCTTGTGTTATTTTCGGCGGAGAAGCGATTTGGACGGAATATAAATAAAATTTGTTTCCTTAAATTGCGGCATTTTATTTGATCTTTTTAATAAAACCATGCAGTGCACCACCGGTTCTCTGAGGCACCAGCCGCCACTGTTCAGAGTCATAGCCAAATTGATTAACTAAATCTTTGAGAGCTTCTAATTTGACCAAGATAGGGTGATGAGACATATGTGAAATTCTATAGAAAATTCTATCAGCTAAATATTGTCTTCTCAAGTGAAGGCGAGGATCACCACTTTCGACTTGAAAAGCATTTTTGGGAGAAGACCTCATCGCACCTAGAACAATTCTAAGGCATTTTGCCTGAATTTTATTAAGTTTTTCTATTTCCGAGTTATTGCATGGGTCTAGTACAAAGCTGAAATAGTCTAAATGACTTCTGACTATAGTATATAATATTTTTTGGGAATACGGGTGAGAACCCCCCAAACTCCAGACAGAGCATGAAGAACATTGACACTTTTTTCACATTTTTGTGAATTGTATGAAAAATGAGCGACTCCAGAGAGCCTAGAATTCAAAATAACTCCAAGAAACTTGACTTTATTATTAACCGATATAGAAGCTTCTTCTAGTTTTACTTCAAAGTGTGGGACATTTCTTTTCTTTGTGAAAACTACCACACTACTTTTAGATGCCGATAAGGATAAACCATGATTGGTAGGCCAGTCATTTAAGTAGAACAGGGCAGAGTTCAAAAGACTGGAAGCCTCATCTAGACAGTATACAAAAGAATACAGGGCTAAGTCATCTGCATATTGTAGAACATTGCAGAAGCAATTTGCATTGCAGAAACAGAAATCATAAGTGTATAAGCTATATAAAAGAGGGCTCAGAACGGAACCTTGAGGAAGACCTTTCCAAACCTTTCTGGGAGGTAATAAAGAGTTTTTGTTTTTGATAAAGATAATTCTATCCATTAGAAGACTGCAGATGAGATGGATTAACATCTGTGGGATACCCGGGCGAACTAACTTATGTTTGAGGACAGGAATTAGAATGTTGTCATACGCAGCAGAGATGTCTAAGAATAAGCCCACTAGAAATTGCTTCTTTTTGAAAGCAATATGAATCAGTTGTTAAAATAGATAAACTATCTATAGTGCTCATGCCTTTTCTAAATCCGAACTGAGATTTAGCCAGAAGACTATTGTTCTCTACTATCCATTCTAGTCTATTATTAATCAGGTGTTCTAAAATTTTAGCCAAAGAGGAAGAAAGAGCGATAGGTCTACGAGAAGAAGGATCAGAAGGGTTCTTACCAGGTTTTAATATAGGGATTATAATCTGAGTACTCCACTCTTTAGGAGTAACCCCAAATTCAAAAAAGTAATTAATTAATTTAAGAAATTATAACTTTAACTGTTCACTAGCATTGGAAAGAAATGAGTAGGGAATGTTATCAATGCCTGGAGATGAATCACTGAGACCTTCAAGAACACAATCAAGTTTTCTACTTGAAAAAGGAATTTCCATAGAGTCCCTAGGATAAAGTTGACGGAAAGGGGAAGGAAAACAGTCAGCATATGGGACAAAAGGGGGAGCTAGTCTATTAGAAAATTCATCAACCCATGATGATGGATCGTTAGAAGTGCTACTTTATTTACTTTACAATTCCCAGAAATTCCTTAAAAAAAGGCAATTTGCGGTAAATCTAACAGTAGTTGTAGTTATAACTATTTATCAATTCTATGAATAATATGTCGAACAGTAGATTTGTACTATTTTACTGTTTTCTGCTGTTTTTTTAAGTTCCATTTGCTGCTATTTGCTTTCCCGAGGCTAGCAACAATGATCTCTATATAATTTGTGGTTTGTAGCACAGATCATATAAACTAGTACAGATAGGACAGCTCTGTTAACACCAAGTAGTTTACATGGGTAAGCACCCAGCGCTAGTGTCGTTTTAGTAATAGTGATGGGGCCACATTACAAATGTTTTATTCTATTTCTTTTATAACTCTATTTAAAATTTACACAATGTCAGTATTGTTATAAGCTATCCTATATTCAGGCTCGAAATTTTATATATATCAAGTGCTTTACTCTGCATTTGCATTTTGCTTGATATTTCCTTATTCCAATTCTAAGGTTTCTTCAACATCAAATTTCCATTGTGAATCACGGTGTGAACTGTAGCAGTCGTCTGAAAAATAAAAATACAATTACAATTACAATTACAAATACAAGCCCTAGACAATGCTTATAAGCGAAACCGGTCGGGCGTATTAAGTGAAAATATAATCCTGTGGACAAGTACAAGTGTCTTATTTAACAAGATGTATAATAAGTTCCACCAAGTGCCGACAATCACAACCATCAACATTTTAAAAATACAATTATTATCTTATCTTGCAGATACTAAGTCAAAGTTTCACTGGAGCACTAAGAGTTCTAGAGAAAATTCAACACTGTAAATTTTCTGTTCAATTGAAATGCGAAATATCTAGGCATTTGTAATTTATATATTATATGTATAATATTTAAATTGCTAGGTAATTTTAATTAGTTTAGTTAATAGGCTATACAGTTTAACAATATAAAAAAATAAAAACTAAATAAACCTAATACCTACTAAAATATAAAAGAAAACAAAATATATACTTATACAAATAAATAAAAATACCTACAAATAAAAAACCTCATCCAAATCGCTGCTCCGCGGCAAGGTGCCCAGTATTCTGGCGACATTCCCGCGTTGAATTGCTAAGCTTAATCGCTGGCCGAGGAATGTGCCAGCCCGAGGGTCACCCGTGACGCTGACCAGGCGTGTGGAAAGTTCTTTCAATAGCTTACGCGCTTCGGGACCAAATAGGTAATAAAACATTTGAAATAAAGATTGGGAAAATAACTTTGCAGCAATATTTTAGAGGTATTAAGATTACGTCTCCAGCAGAGAATTCCTTAATAATAAGTTGTACAGTATAGATGAAAAATGCAGGCTTGGAAAAATTCATTTTAAGGGATAGAAATTAAGAGGAGTGACGAAGTCCACAGCTTTTATACCAACATTTTCTCAAATAAAATAAAGTTATTTCAGCCTTAAATAAAGACTTTTGAAATGATGTGACACCCTACACGTCAAGGATATAATATAAAAGAATAATAACTTACTAAACCTCTCCCCAACAATTAATCATTTCAGTCTTCACAGGTTTCAGAGCTATAAGACTCTTGAACAATTATTCTGTTATATATTAGATAGCCACCAACTGTAATAAAATGATAAAATTCAATAATTGTTGCATGAAATTAATTATACCTTTCCATAATTTTAAAGTACCTGTATGATGAATACACATCTCTATATATATAAAATACAACGTCTGTCTGTCTGTTCGTTCGCTTATAACTTGAGAACTACTCAATGGATTGTGATGCAGTTTTCACTTAAAGATAAAACATTTCTTCGGGAAGGTTTAAGGCTATGTAACATCACGCTATAACAGAAGGGAGCAGCGCAGTGAGAATTTTAGTGAGACATACGGAAGGTTCGCCGCCGTAGCGAAGTCGATCGTCGCGGGTTCAAACCCCGACTGGTAAAATTTGTTTTCACTTTTTATTTTTTATTCTTTTATTTTACTTTCAGAAAAAATATTTCCATTGGTAAAAAAAAATAATAAAGATAAAATTACATTTCTTGGCTGAGCAAAGACCAATAATTAAAATATTTTTATTTTCGAGTCCTTAGAAGACGCCATCTCTGTGAAGCTATCCAGTAGCCTTAGCATGAAAACATTACAGTTATGTTTAGTTTAAACGTAACGCGGTTTTGTATGGAATTCTGATAAGTTCCGCTACTGACCGCTAGGGGCCGTTATCAGATTTCATACAAAACCGCGTTACGTTCAAACTAAATGTAACCGTAATGTTTTCATGCTAAGGCTACTGGATAACGGCTCAGTAAGCTGGCGTTGAAATGGTTTTTATTTTAATACACTAGATGGCGCTGCATGTTTCAAAATATCGGATTTGACGCAGTCTGGTTCAAATCAACTGACGTTACAGTTTGTCTACACTATTATATAAAGAACAGAGATTTGTTTGTTTCTTTGCATATAATAGGTAATATCTAGAACTACTGAACTGACTTTAAAAATTCTTTAAGCACTCAATAAGATTTTTAGTTAATCATGTGGTATGTACGCCTTGCGTAGTCGTACGTATGTAGTCTCATCATCAGGGTTTCAATCATCCACTTGTAAATGTTTTTTTTTAGGAGACCTCTCAAGTTTAAGTTTATTTGATCGGTATTGATGAGTATTTTTGAAGAACATAGTGACCAGGATCTAATGACGGGACTGGGAGGTGGGTACGGGATCTCCTCAACGGACAACAGCAGACCCTTCGGGTTTGGGCTTATTTTATTGGTCTTTATTAGCACTTTGGTAAAACACGGTGACCAGGGTCTGATGATGGGACTGGAAGGTAGGTACGGGATCTCCTCAACGGACAACAGCAGACCCTTCGAGTTTGGACTTATTTGATTGGTATTTATTAGCACTTTGGTAAAATATGGTGACCAGGGTCTGATGATGGGACTGGAAGGCGGGTAGGTACGGGACGGGATCTCCTCAACGGACAATAGCAGACCCTTCGAGTTTAGGCTTATTTAGTTGGTATTTATTAGCACTTTGGTAAAACATGGTGACCAGGGTCTGCTGATGGGACTGGAAGGTGGTTATGGGATCTCCTCAACGGATAACAGCAGACCCTTTGAGTTTGGGCTTATTGGATTGGTCTTTATTAGCACTTTGGTAAAACATGGTGACCATGGTCTGATGATGGGACTGGAAGGTGGGTACGGGATCTCCTCAACGGACAACAGCAGACCCTTCGAGTTAAAGCTTATTTTGTTGGTATTTATTAGCACTTTGGTAAAACATGGTGACTAAGGTGTGTTCATGGGACTGGGAGGTGGGTATGGGTTTTCCTCAACGGACAACAGCAGACCCTTCGAGTTTGGGCTTATTTGATTGGTCTTTATTAGCACTTTGGTAAAACATGGTGACCGTTGCATATTGTCGTACAAAAAATCATATTCTTTTGTTTTCCTTACTTCCACGAAAATCTTTTCGACGCGGGCGGAGCCGCGGGCAAAGGCTAGTATACCATAAATGATTGAATACCCCAATGTTACTTGAATAAAAATTAAGTAAGGAGCTTCTGCTACGATTTATCCGTTGAGTCATTTTAATGATATTAACAAAGTGGCCTATTTAGATCTGCTGGTCATAAGCTTTGGCAAGCATGCAGATACCATTTCACATTCAGTACTGTTTGACATACAAGTATCCAAGGCGAAAAGAGTTGTCTTGGAGACTCATATAGCCATTGTTCGTAGCACATTCTAATTGAGAGCTTCAAGTTTAACATCGCTGTATTCGGAAAATGTTGACAATCAGTCAGCACAGAATTTTTGTTGCTCGCTTTAGTCAGCAGTCTGTCCAGTGTTACAATTATAAATTAGGGATGTCAGTGAGCTTCATATTTCAGTTTCTCAAAGTAACATTAGTGTCAATAGCGGGCACAGTATTTTTTCTCGGTGCTTTCATACGGATTGCTCCAAACTTTCGTTCTAAAAGTGTAATAAACCAAGTTTGTTAACCTTTTTGCTACACAGTTTATACAGATAGTATGTAGTCAAGTTTCTAAAGAAAGGTTGCAAATATACTCACCTCATGTTTGCCATGCTATTTAATTATCTTCAGTGACCATGTACGGATATCCATGCTGCAGGCGATTGCCTCTGGTCCGGTCAAATTTGTGTTTTTCTGGATCAGTTTTTCCTTGCATAAACAATCGCCCCTTATTCCAGTCTCTCTCTGTTAGACAAATGTTACCTATTACTGAAACCAGTTTCTATTATTTCCGTACGCACAACGACTGATAATTGCATTATTTTGATACTCGATTTAAGCAAAAAGTGATGAGAAAACAGAATATACCTAACCTCTATCTTCAATGAAAAAAAAACGGCCATGGTGATGTCACGCACGGACGTGAAAAGAAATCCGGACGTAGTCTTGCTCACAGATCATAAATACTGAGTGCGGTTATGAGACCACAAAAACTACAATAAACACCAACGATTCGGTCACGAGCCTAATCAAATGTCAAAAATTGTTGGGAAAAATGGGCTGTCAAACGTGTTGTGCGGCTAACTTCAGGCCACAACGAACAACAATGCTAAGTACTATGCGAGCCGGTTGAATGTGTTATGGTTTATGGTCGGTCACGAAGTCATTACGGATTTGTTCGGTTTATTTAGTTTATTTTCGTGACCAACATTACAACGATAGCTGAAGTAGATTATTCTGTTTAAAGTCTTAACCGCACCCACTGTCTTGCTTGTTAAACCATGGGTGAACCCTGCAAATGGCCACCCACTGTTTGTGTGTACGTGTTTTGGGGTTGCCAGAGAACAACAATTTATTTATAACATAACATTTTATATCTTTTTTAACAGTGTAATATTTATATTATATTAAACAATATTATTAGCATTAAAATAACAATTAATTCCACTACTATACTTCCGAGGCACCTGGACTCGTGGTATCGCTCGGTCATCGCGTGTGGTTCACGAGTACTTTCTGTAAGGGTGCGCTAGTCCGATATTAGCTCCTACCCTTCCAAATATCAATTTTCCCCTATATTTAAACCCAGCAAATAATGTTTTCATTGAAGTACTACCTCAGCGAAAATTGTGATATCATACACTGTTAAATTTGGATACCTAAATAACTTTGAGAAATGACAACATTCATTATGTGACCTATTCTGAAATTGCAAAAAAAGCAACCTAATGCAAAAATAACAGATATTTATCCAAAAATGTAACAGCTGATTTTATTTTCGCTGTTTCGTTTGTTTTCACCGTGAAAGTTGTTCAATTTCAAGAGTACTATCACCTCTGGAAATTTTTCTGGTATTCTAAGTTTATAAGTGTATTTTTAATATAGTTCTAGAGCCTAATAATATCATAATATATAAGACGCAAATTAACATAAAGTGATTGCTGAAATCTTGAGTTATGTATTGTTCCGTTGAAGAGTTCTATGGTGATGAGGTCGGGATCGAAGGTCAGATGGGTTCATGACAATTTTCAAATAACAATCAACATCTTGGTACAAAGTGTTTGATTCAATATTGAGTGATATGCTGTCATCCGTTAAGGAGTTCCACTGCTTATCTCTTAAGATCATCATTAGATCACGACCCAACAACTACCTGAAAGCATATCCTTCCAAACAAAAAAAGAATCTTTCAAATTGGTCAAGAAATAATAAAACGGAGTTACGGAGTAACATACCACATAAAGTCGAATTTAGACCCTTCTCTTTTTTTGCGATCGGTTAAAAATCAGAAAAAGTTGTATCAGGGTCGTTGTACATGGAAATTTGTAGTGAGATTGATTAAACTGGTAGAGTTATCTCTTATGGGAAAATATCATTACTTACGTAAATCTGGCTGTAATCACTTTTTTAAGCTTAATTATATCATTGTAGATTAAAATCTTTCTTCAGATTAAACTAATATAGTTTTCCCGCATGAGAAAACGAACGGTTTATTTTTCACTTCTACCTAACCATTTGGTCAACGCACTCCGATAAAGCAGCCAAGCAGCGGTTTTTCTCCGGATTTGATTCACAAATATCGAAAAATCGAACTGAATACTATTTTTTATTAAAAAAAATGTAGCCTATGTTACGCAGCGATAGAGCAACTTTTTACAAGTGAAAGAATTTTAAGAATCGGTTAATTTTCAGATATTACCCAAAACGTACAAACAAACAAACAAATCTTTCCCCTTTATATAATTGTGTAGGTACTGATGTAAGTACTACAATCTAATCAAATCCTTTAATACTTTTATGTTGTAAGCCGCTTTTAAGATACAAATGAAACAAATAACGTTGAAAAAAAATATTTTTTTGGTTCTCTGTGTTAGCGGGACCTTTCTTGAGTCCTAACTTTTATCATTACATATTTGCCGTGGTAGAGGCCATAGCTACTACATTCATAACAGGTATTTAAATTTCAACTGGCTACTTTTTATGGCTGAAGCTGTAGACCCCGGTGACAGACGGACAGACAAAGAGACAGACTTCGGAAAGTCATTTTTCGGGTATTCAACCCTAAAAATAAAATAACAGTTGAGACTGAAAGAAATCTATCTCCCACATTTTAGATTATTTTTGCATATATATTCACTGGCAGCACTGACTGAATGGTTGAGGATTTGTGTTATTAAATTGAGTTGATTTATATAGGGTGAAATTTAATCCACCGACCAAATTCATACTAGAGACTCGGTTAGTGATCAAGAACTAGGTTCAGTAAACCTTTTGGCCAATTTCGAAAAATATTTTTTTTTGCTCCCGTACTGGTTGGACTAGTTTAAGTACAATTCCTAGTGCAGGTTCTACGGGTAAAAAAATATTTTTTTCGAATTTCACCTGGAGGGTCATTAAACCTTGTTCCTGATGACTAACCGAGTCTCCAGTATGAATTTGGTCGGTTGATTTAATTTCACCTAGTATAGTGCAAAAACACGGTATAGAATCGAAAATACATTACAAATTTAATAACTTACTTAAGAAAGGTGATTTTTTTTAAACAACTGTTTTAGCAGGCACGATTTTATCACGTAAGACGGCATTTTGTTATTTTTTTTAACATAACCTCAACGCGTCTTCTCTAGCATACTGGTGGCTTATTGTCATACTAAGATGTGAATGGGTGCGTGCCGGCTCGTGCGTGCAAGCGGATTGGCTTATTGGGGGACCTCAGTTGTTTTCTTAGCGAAATTACATCCGTATTTTTTTCACATCTGTGGTTAATGTAATGACAAAAGTGACAGACAGATGACAATAGAGTGAGATGGCCGCCAACATGGCGACTATGGCGAGCGATGCTAGCGCTTTGTGCTTATCCCAGAACTAAAGCTGTCACAGGACTCAGGACTCAAGATTATTTTAATTGCTCAGTGCAGTGCAGTGATTGTAACAAACAAACAAACAAACAAGTATGTAGTAACTATCAACAGTTTAAGTGGAGTTTCGCGAAATTTTCGGTCATTTTCAATCAAATCTTTTCTTCTTGACAGCTCAATACTTGTAGTTATTTGTGTGTATTTTTTGTAAGTATTACTGGTTGGGGTGTAGATAAGGGGGCACTATGGGAAAAAAGACTTAGAGCCCCCTTATCGACACTCTGACCGTATTACTTGTTTTTTTGATAACAATAATTGTTTTTATAAGAAAGGACTTTTGGGGTTACCATTAGGTGATGGATACCTCCAGTCCTCCTGAACCGGACCCTCCGGATGGTTCACCCGGGTCTCCTGATATGTTCTCCCAACTTACTCCTGGATTAGAGTCGGACAAAAGTGAAAACGACCTGCGCCTGGCTCTGAGAATCAGTTGCCTAAACGTTCAGTCACTAACCCTGCAATGGCGTCTATACAGACCACATTCGTACACCCTAGCTTCGAGGGCAACAAACTGTATGATGTTAAAAACTTGGGCCCATTTATAGTGCATGTATCTCGTGAGGAGGCAGACCCGTCGGCTGGTACCTCCATCAGGAAAATTTTAGGTTGACAATAAGTTCACAAAGATCAAAATGGATGGCATAATACGTGTGGGTCGTAATAGGATCTCTGTCGAGTTTAAATCTGGGCAGGATGCTAATAATTTTTTAGATGATCCCTCACCTCACAAATATATTGTTTAGATCCCATCATACAACATTACTCGGATGGGCCTTGTGAAAAATGATCCATTAGAGTGATCCATGGATGAGTTTGTGGAGTCAGTCGAACTCCCTGAGGCCTGTGGTCTTATTTTAAGGGCTAGACGTCTCAATAGAAAAGTTTTAACAGATGGTACACCTTCCTGGATCCCCACTCAATCTGTTGTGTTAACATTTAGAGGCCAGATCCTCCCTAATAGAATATTTTGTTTCTATACTTCTCTATTGGTCGAGACATATCACCTGCAGTATGATTAAAATCAGTTAACGATTCGGCCAACCTCGGTAATTGTCGTGAATCCCTCATCTCTTACATAGAGTTATCAATTTACAGATTTTATTTATTTTTATAATATGGAGAACATACAGCTTTTATATTTTATACAATATGGAGAGATGAACACAAATAAGCTTAAATAGTCTCACAGGTAGCACTAAAGTAGATTACATTGATCTTAGGAGAACAGATATTTAGATAAAATATAATATAGGTTACATTTATTGCTCTAAATTATTAAAGTTTTTTTTTTATGGATTTTATCTATAACTAAGAAGTTAACTTGGTTGACTGACGTGATGACAAAAATCATCAACAAAAAGTTTTACCATTTCACTACGCTTGGAGTAGAATAAGTCGATTCTATCACTAACTGAATTGAAAAGGGAACATGCTCGAATAAAGTAGGAATTTTGGCGATAATTAGTGCGCAAGGGATATTCAGACTCATAGATCTCTAAGTAGTTTTATACATGATAAAAGGTCTGCAGAGTCAATGTATCCATTTGCTATCTTAGAGAGAAGAATAATGTCGCTAATCCTTCGTCTAAGTTCCAGGGGGAGAATGTGATACGAAATAGAATGGGACACGTTTGTACTTCTGTGTTCTTGGCGAACAGGGCGAATCGGGGTGAGGGACCATTCCTTGTGTGAGTGTGGTTTAGATGAGGGTAGAGTAGATCACATGTTTTTTGATTGTCAAAAACTGAAATTCTCTTTGAAAGATATTCTCCCTACTGAAATCCCTCGCCCAGTCAATTTCAACTTTTTGCTGACCTTTGTTTATGGTTCCTTTGTATATACATTACGTAGGTTTAATAAAGTAAATAATGTTGAACTATGAATATTTATTTATTTATTGTTTTGTGGTGATTTATCTTTATTTTTGTTATATTTATATTCTTTTCTAACATGGTTGTCCACCATCCATCCATCAGCCCGTGTTCGTCCACTGCTGGACAAATAGGCCTTTCCCAAATTTCGCCACTCATGTCGGTCCTCCGTCCTCCTCATCCAGCCGCCCCCCGCAACGTCCTTCAGGTCGTCGGTCCAGCGGGCACGAGGTCGGCCTACACTACGCTTTGCTGTACGTGGTCTCCTTTCGGCCCCAACGGCCATCATGTCGGCGACAAATATAGCCTGCCCACTGCCACTTCAACTTACTGATTCTGCAGGCTATGTCGGTTACTTTCGATCTCCGACGGATCTCCTCGTTTCGGATTCCATCAGAGCATAGCCCGCTCCATAGCTCGCTGAGCGACCTTAAATCGGTGGATCAGGCCCTTTGTAAGAGACCACGTCTCAGCGCCATACGTCATCACAGGAAGGACGCACTGGTTGAACATCTTAGCCTTTAAGCATTGCGGTATTGACGACGTAAATATGTGACGCAACTTTCCGAATGCTGCCCAACCCAAGCATATTCTTCTGTCAGCCTCGGCGTCGAAGTTGTTTTTATCCAGCTGTATGACTTGACCCAGATAAACATATTTCTGAACAACTTCGATGCTGACATTGTCGACGGTTAGTGGCCCTTTGATGACGTGACAGTTGGACATGACCTTAGTCTTCTCCAAATTCATCCGCAGGCCCACTCGTCTCAAAGAATCGCTAAGGCCGCGCACCATTACCTCCAGTTCCTGCAGCGATTCTGCCATTATCACGATGTCATCGGCAAAACGAAGATGTGAAATGTACTCTCCGTTTACGTTTATTCCTCGTCCATTCCAGTCTAGTGTTTTAAAGACGTCCTCAATGGTTGTAGTTATTGTATATTGTTTGTGCTGTCCAATTTAATGTAGGTATTGTGATGTCCTTTGTTTTAGGTACTCGCCTTGAAGATTGAGTTACAAAAAAAAAGTGCGTTTTTTTGCTTATAACAATGGAGATTCCCCATAGTGAGAGAAACCTTCATATCAAAGAAGAAGAAGCACAAGAAGAAGAAGAAAAAGAATATTATTATGTTGGCACAGAAAAAGAAGAAGAAGAATATTATGTTGGCACAGTAAAAGAAGAAGAAGAAGAATATTATGTTGGCACAGAAATGATGTTTAGTGTAAGTAACTTCAGACCAGAATACTTCGTCACAGTATCCTGCAATACTTAACTAAATAAACAAAAGTTTTCACCCGTGATACGCCGCACCGTGATGATCAATTAGGTAAATAAAAAGTTTGTCTTCTCGAGATGTCATAAAAGGCGATTAAACCATTATAAAAGCTATGCCAATAATCTATGTCTCACATAGAAGTACAAAAAAGTCGGAAGGAGTTTCGCCAACTAAAAACTGAAGCACCGATAGTAAGCCTACTCGCTGGTGCGAACGAGCCCGGCACGCACACATTCACATCATAGTAAGCCTAATTCCATAGTAAATCCACTCATGCACTTGTAAACCAACGCCATTGCTATGCTTCAGTTGTTGCTTAGCGGCGCCACTATTTCCTTTTTTCTTTGTCTATGATGTCTTTTTGGTATTGAGTCATAAGGTCATCGGATCTAGGTTAGGGTGTAGTAAAAGGATATACTGTAGGTGCTATGCCGGCAGGCTGATCTTCCGAGTAGCTGGGTATGTATAGTACAATTGTTTTCTGCCGTCTTTTTGACACCATCTGTACCCTTCATTGCCATTTTGCTTTATTTTGAACACAATAAAGTCAATTCCGAAGGCTGTAATTTTAGTTTTAGTGCTGTCCAAACTTTAATTTAGCCAAAGTGCTATAGCTTCTGTTGTTAACACTAAAGAACTATTTTGGAATGAGGAAGTTTTTGTTTTGACAGCACTAAAACTAAAATTAAAGTCTTCAGAATCGGCTTTATTAAAGTCATATTCCTAACTTCTGTTGCCAGATTGATAGATAGTTGACCAAGTTTAATTTCTGTATGTATAAATAATAAAATAACTGTTCCCTCTGCATTTTATTCATTTTACTATAAAGAAGATATCTTAGAGTTAAATGAACGAGGTATTCATCAAAGCTCTACCATTTTCATTAGGTGCGCTTGAAACTGGTAGCGCTTCGAGCAATATCTCAAATGAACAGCTCTTGCTCTCAGCCATAAGTTACTGATTATAATTAATAATGTGGATCACTGATAATAACCAACAAGACAAACATGTAACAAGGATGTATGTTGGTCTTGTAAAATGCACAGCTCTCACTGTCAGCCTTAACTTATTGATTATAATTAATTATGTTGTGTTGCAGGACAAGTTGGACCGCCTGGATACCGGAGAGACGTTGGATAGCAAGCAGGACGTAGCACCAAATGCCACTTGGTCTGCAGGTAACTGACTACATTTACATACTGCAGCCCTATGTTTAATAATTTGGCCAAGTGCGAGTCGTAATCGCGCACAAAGGGTTCCGTGCCATCACACAATACTGGTACGGAACCCTAGAAACATACATATCCACAATAGATGATATAGCAATATCAAGGCGTTAAAATGGTAGCGCCTGTCAAACAATTCAGAACCCTCTGACTGAGTACGGAACTCTAAGTTTATTATTTGTGGTTTTACTTTAGACTATGTACAACAATGTGATCTTTAAAATTAAAACAAATTAAAAAAATGCTATATTTATGGTGAGACTTCGTTGTCCGTCCGTCCGTTCGTATGTCACAGCCTCATAACTTTGGTAAAGATTTGAAATTTTCAACAAAAATAGTATTCACTTGCCTACATAATAGGGTATAAAAAAATAAAAAATAAATTATTTAATAAAAAAGTGAGAAAAAATTAATAAATTCTTTAAAATACAATATGGGTATCAAATTAATAATTTATATAAAAATTGGTATATACTTTTACTGTATTTACTGGCACCGATTTCGTGAAATCTTTGAAAAACCACAAAAAATGCATGCCCCCCCCCTTATTTCCGAAACTGGTCGACCGAAAAATATGAAAAAAATTAAGATTATAGGTCATAACTAGCCAATTACAGGAAAACAATAGTGATGAAAAAAAAGTTGATAGTAAACAAGAGATATAAAAAAATGGTAAATTAAGAAAAAAAATATTACAATATGGATATCAAATTATAGATATTAAAGAGTTGATTATAAAAATATATACTTTTGCTATATTTACTGGCACCGATTTCGAGAAATCTTAAAAAAATACATGTCCAATTACAGGAAAAATATAGCGATTAAAAAAAAGTTGATAACAAATGGGGTTACTCGCATAGTTACACGTATCCTGTGAAAATTTCAACTGTCTACCTATACGGCTGAAGCTGTAGACCCCTGTGACAGACGGACGTACAGACAGACAGCGGAGGCTTAGTAATAGTGTCCCGTTTGGAACCCTTCGGGTACGGAACCCTAAAAATGACATTGTACCTCTAACAACAAATAACTTTATTTTCAGTTACGAAACAGTTATCAGATGACCCCGACTGTCCGAGTGAGGACTCAGAGTCAGAAATATATCCCATAAATGGCACAGTGCAGCAAGACATAGCAGTGGAGCACGACCCCCTGTGTGTCAAACAAGAGGCTGCTGACCACTGCTCTGTAAGTTCATGAAACTCACGCGTGATGATGTTGAGGTGGGACGTCTCAGGACGCTATACTAGCCTTTGCCCGCGGCTCCGCCCTCGTTCATTCAATCTTTGCCCCGTTTTCAGCTTGGGCGTTATTTTATGATCATCCTTTACAGCCTATAATGTTGACCAGGGTCACTACGATGATAATAAAAAAAAATGAATTACCGATCACTGCGAATAAAGGAAGTGTTTTTTTTTTCAGAACTATCCAGATTACTTTAAGATTGAAGTAAAAGCGTCTGGTGATCCGAATGTAAGAGCTCCGGCAAAACTGGTGTCAGGTAAGAATATTCATTTGAAAGAAACTAAAATAATCCAAGCAAACTATCATTTAATTTAATTCTAAGGTTTGGGCATATAGAGGGGGTGAATGAAAGTAGAGTGACGAAAGGAATTTATGCTGCTCTAGTCGACCGGGCCGCCCTAGAAGGACGTATTTCGACCAAATGGGTGACATACTGAACAAGGGCAAAGTAAACAGTACCCGGAATAGAAGAACTTGTATGACTAGATTGATAGATGTAGAAGAAGCAAAAGAGGTGTGTCAGGATCGTAGCAGATGGAAATCTGTAGTCTCTGCCTACCCCTCTTGGAGATAGGCGTGAGTATATGTATGTATGTAAACTGTCATGAATCATGAGTAATGATCAGGGTATGTAGGCAGAGTTTTATGTACAATTTAACTTGAGCAAGGTCACGAGATAGTCGTTCATAAACTCACACTGGGCTGGGTTTCCTACCCGGGTTGCAACACTACCCCGTTCAGAAATCTAGTCGCTTTGAAACACCGACCGTTTCAAAATGACAATGTTGCTATGTCGAATTGTTCAACATTAACTGATTGCAACACTACCCCGTTCAGAAATCTAGTCGCGTTGAAACACCGACCGTTTCAAAATGACAATGTTGCTATGTCGAATTGTTCAACATTAACTGATTGCAACACTAAGTCCCCGTTCAGAAATCTAGTCGCGTTGAAACACCGACCGTTTAAAAATGACAATGTTGCTATGTCGAATATATCAACATTAACTGATTGCAACACTACCCCGTTCAGAAATCTAGTCGCGTTGAAACACCGACCGTTTAAAAATTATAATGTTGCTATGTCGAATATATCAACATTGACTGATTGAAGTGGCTAAAGGGCCACTAGCGGTCCTTTGATTTTTAAAATTATTGAACCGTAAGTCATTATTTTGCTGTTAGAATATCTTACTTAGCACGAACCAATAAAGTTCAATTTGCAATGTACAGTTCGGAATGGGTAGCGGTCCTTTAATTTTATAAATTATTGAACCGTAAGTCTTCTGAAAGTGCTCGGAAAATGTTTTTTTCTGCATATCGTGAATTTTGTTAAAATTACTGGGGTCGCCTCGCTCGGCTCCCTTATATGTACTTACATGTCAACCTAACCGCTCGTCTTCGCTTCGCTCGTCGTCGCGACCTATCCCTATCGGTCGAATAAAATTAAAACTAAGGAAGCCGCTAACGGCTATTTAGTCACTTTTTTATCTGATTGCAACATCACTACCCCGTTCAAAAATCAACTCGCGTTGAAACACCGACCGTTTAAAAATGACAATGTTGCTATGTCGAATTGTTCAACATTAACTGGTTGCACCTGACAGAGAAACAGCTGGACAGAACCTACAGATCTCCATCTGCTACGATCCTGACTCACCTTTTTAGATTCTTTCATATTTATCAACCGAGTCATACAAGCTCGTTTGTTCCGGGTGCATTCGACTTGGCCCTTTTTTTTGTGTAACCATATTCATATTCATTTATTCAGTAAATCACATCGTCACGTTTACAAAATATACATCGTATTTCTAAGTTTGTACAACAGTATGGTGTATTAATTAATAAGTTATTAAAATAACACATTCAATATTTTAACAAATAAAATGTGTGCCTACACTCAGCGGGACCCCATGCCCTATACGATGCCAGTAGTTGAGGAAGTTAGTTCCAAATTTGTTCTATCGAATCCAATAAATTTTTTGATTTGTTCCGTCAAAATGGACGAGGGACACAATTTTTAAGGCGA
The DNA here is from genome assembly GCA_910592155.1 of Ypsolopha scabrella. NCBI lineage: Eukaryota > Metazoa > Arthropoda > Insecta > Lepidoptera > Ypsolophidae > Ypsolopha > Ypsolopha scabrella. The sequence continues at coordinate 2,925,437 of OU342989.1, read as the reverse complement.
CCTCCAGCCAGCGGGACACTTTCTATTTATAAGCCTCAGGAACTCCAATTGGGTGTCAAACGTTAGTTCTACTTCACATAAAAACATGTTTCTAACATGTGTTATTTCAACAATAATTGGGTTTGAAACAACCTCCAGCCAGCGTACAACTTTTTTTTCATGAGGAGAACGAGTCGCCAGTCGTCCTTTATAATTTGCATGTTTAGTACATTACTGCCGCGGTTTATAATTACTACTTTGCTGGTCGCGCTGATGATGGCCGACAGCGCAGCGTAGCGCAGCTCCAGGCCGACACAGCGCGGTCAGCGTGCAGCACTTGATGGTCGAGGCCTTTACAGCGAAGATAGCAAGGGCTGCAATGATGGCCAAGCTAGAAGGCCTAGAGCGTAGCTAGGCTAGCTCGAGGCAATCATAGCGTGACCAGCAAAGCAGTCATTGTGGGCCAAGGCTTGTATAGTGCTTTACTCAAAAATGCAAGTACCTAATCTAAATAAAACCAGCAAGTAATTTAAATAAAAAATATTTTTATTTAATATTTGGCTGTATAGTTCCAACTACCATTGCTTAAGAAAAAAAACATATTTGGCTGTATAGTTCCAACTACCATTGCTTAAAAAAAAGTAACAAAAGCGCGGTTTAGCGAAAATTTTGTTTTTATTTAGTGACTTTTTTGCTAAAAATGAACTCTCAAAGCGAAAATTCTTCCGATTCAATGTGTTTAACACAGTCTATGCCACCTGCCTGCTGGCGCTACGTGGAATCCAAGGATAACCCAGCTGACTGCGCTAGTAGAGGTATCACAGCGGAACAACTTCAAAATCATGCTTTATGGTGGAGTGCGTCCTCGTGGCTGCATACCTTCCAAAGAAGTGAACAAGAAAGGGCACTCTATTCAACCGAAGAACATTAGAGATGATTAAAGACATTCAATGTGTTTAACACAGTCTATGCCTGCTGGCGCTACGTGGAATCCAAGGATAACCCAGCTGACTGCGCTAGTAGAGGTATCACAGCGGAACAACTTCAAAATCATGCTTTATGGTGGAGTGCGTCCTCGTGGCTGCATACCTTCCAAAGAAGTGAACAAGAAAGGGCACTCTATTCAACCGAAGAACATTAGAGATGATTAAAGACATTCAATGTGTTTAACACAGTCTATGCCTGCTGGCGCTACGTGGAATCCAAGGATAACCCAGCTGACTGCGCTAGTAGAGGTATCACAGCGGAACAACTTCAAAATCATGCTTTATGGTGGAGTGCGTCCTCGTGGCTGCATACCTTCCAAAGAAGTGAACAAGAAAGGGCACTCTATTCAACCGAAGAACATTAGAGATGATTAAAGACATTCAATGTGTTTAACACAGTCTATGCCACCCGCCTGCTGGCGCTACGTGGAATCCAAGGATAACCCAGCTGACTGCGCTAGTAGAGGTATCACAGCGGAACAACTTCAAAATCATGCTTTATGGTGGAGTGCGTCCTCGTGGCTGCATACCTTCCAAAGAAGTGAACAAGAAAGGGCACTCTATTCAACCGAAGAACATTAGAGATGATTAAAGACATTCAATGTGTTTAACACAGTCTATGCCTGCTGGCGCTACGTGGAATCCAAGGATAACCCAGCTGACTGCGCTAGTAGAGGTATCACAGCGGAACAACTTCAAAATCATGCTTTATGGTGGAGTGCGTCCTCGTGGCTGCATACCTTCCAAAGAAGTGAACAAGAAAGGGCACTCTATTCAACCGAAGAACATTAGAGATGATTAAAGACATTCAATGTGTTTAACACAGTCTATGCCACCTGCCTGCTGGCGCTAAGTGGAATCCAAGGATAACCCAGCTGACTGCGCTAGTAGAGGTATCACAGCGGAACAACTTCAAAATCATGCTTTATGGTGGAGTGCGTCCTCGTGGCTGCATACCTTCCAAAGAAGTGAACAAGAAAGGGCACTCTATTCAACCGAAGAACATTAGAGATGATTAAAGACATTCAATGTGTTTAACACAGTCTATGCCACCTGCCTGCTGGCGCTACGTGGAATCCAAGGATAACCCAGCTGACTGCGCTAGTAGAGGTATCACAGCGGAACAACTTCAAAATCGTGCTTTATGGTGGAGTGCGTCCTCGTGGCTGCATACCTTCCAAAGAAGTGAACAAGAAACTCAGTGGGCACTCTATTCAACCGAAGAACATTAGAGATGATTAAAGACATTCAATGTGTTTAACACAGTCTATGCCACCTGCCTGCTGGCGCTACGTGGAATCCAAGGATAACCCAGCTGACTGCGCTAGTAGAGGTATCACAGCGGAACAACTTCAAAATCATGCTTTATGGTGGAGTGCGTCCTCGTGGCTGCATACCTTCCAAAGAAGTGAACAAGAAAGGGCACTCTATTCAACCGAAGAACATTAGAGATGATTAAAGACATTCAATGTGTTTAACACAGTCTATGCCTGCTGGCGCTACGTGGAATCCAAGGATAACCCAGCTGACTGCGCTAGTAGAGGTATCACAGCGGAACAACTTCAAAATCATGCTATATGGTGGAGTGCGTCCTCGTGGCTGCATACCTTCCAAAGAAGTGAACAAGAAAGGGCACTCTATTCAACCGAAGAACATTAGAGATGATTAAAGACATTCAATGTGTTTAACACAGTCTATGCCTGCTGGCGCTACGTGGAATCCAAGGATAACCCAGCTGACTGCGCTAGTAGAGGTATCACAGCGGAACAACTTCAAAATCATGCTTTATGGTGGAGTGCGTCCTCGTGGCTGCATACCTTCCAAAGAAGTGAACAAGAAAGGGCACTCTATTCAACCGAAGAACATTAGAGATGATTAAAGACATTCAATGTGTTTAACACAGTCTATGCCTGCTGGCGCTACGTGGAATCCAAGGATAACCCAGCTGACTGCGCTAGTAGAGGTATCACAGCGGAACAACTTCAAAATCATGCTTTATGGTGGAGTGCGTCCTCGTGGCTGCATACCTTCCAAAGAAGTGAACAAGAAAGGGCACTCTATTCAACCGAAGAACATTAGAGATGATTAAAGACATTCAATGTGTTTAACACAGTCTATGCCACCTGCCTGCTGGCGCTAAGTGGAATCCAAGGATAACCCAGCTGACTGCGCTAGTAGAGGTATCACAGCGGAACAACTTCAAAATCATGCTTTATGGTGGAGTGCGTCCTCGTGGCTGCATACCTTCCAAAGAAGTGAACAAGAAAGGGCACTCTATTCAACCGAAGAACATTAGAGATGATTAAAGACATTCAATGTGTTTAACACAGTCTATGCCTGCTGGCGCTACGTGGAATCCAAGGATAACCCAGCTGACTGCGCTAGTAGAGGTATCACAGCGGAACAACTTCAAAATCATGCTTTATGGTGGAGTGCGTCCTCGTGGCTGCATACCTTCCAAAGAAGTGAACAAGAAAGGGCACTCTATTCAACCGAAGAACATTAGAGATGATTAAAGACATTCAATGTGTTTAACACAGTCTATGCCTGCTGGCGCTACGTAGAATCCAAGGATAACCCAGCTGACTGCGCTAGTAGAGGTATCACAGCGGAACAACTTCAAAATCATGCTTTATGGTGGAGTGCGTCCTCGTGGCTGCATACCTTCCAAAGAAGTGAACAAGAAAGGGCACTCTATTCAACCGAAGAACATTAGAGATGATTAAAGACATTCAATGTGTTTAACACAGTCTATGCCTGCTGGCGCTACGTGGAATCCAAGGATAACCCAGCTGACTGCGCTAGTAGAGGTATCACAGCGGAACAACTTCAAAATCATGCTTTATGGTGGAGTGCGTCCTCGTGGCTGCATACCTTCCAAAGAAGTGAACAAGAAAGGGCACTCTATTCAACCGAAGAACATTAGCGATGATTAAAGACATTCAATGTGTTTAACACAGTCTATGCCTGCTGGCGCTACGTGGAATCCAAGGATAACCCAGCTGACTGCGCTAGTAGAGGTATCACAGCGGAACAACTTCAAAATCATGCTTTATGGTGGAGTGCGTCCTCGTGGCTGCATACCTTCCAAAGAAGTGAACAAGAAAGGGCACTCTATTCAACCGAAGAACATTAGAGATGATTAAAGACATTCAATGTGTTTAACACAGTCTATGCCACCTGCCTGCTGGCGCTAAGTGGAATCCAAGGATAACCCAGCTGACTGCGCTAGTAGAGGTATCACAGCGGAACAACTTCAAAATCATGCTTTATGGTGGAGTGCGTCCTCGTGGCTGCATACCTTCCAAAGAAGTGAACAAGAAAGGGCACTCTATTTAACCGAAGAACATTAGAGATGATTAAAGACATTCAATGTGTTTAACACAGTCTATGCCTGCTGGCGCTACGTGGAATCCAAGGATAACCCAGCTGACTGCGCTAGTAGAGGTATCACAGCGGAACAACTTCAAAATCATGCTTTATGGTGGAGTGCGTCCTCGTGGCTGCATACCTTCCAAAGAAGTGAACAAGAAAGGGCACTCTATTCAACCGAAGAACATTAGAGATGATTAAAGACATTCAATGTGTTTAACACAGTCTATGCCACCTGCCTGCTGGCGCTAAGTGGAATCCAAGGATAACCCAGCTGACTGCGCTAGTAGAGGTATCACAGCGGAACAACTTCAAAATCATGCTTTATGGTGGAGTGCGTCCTCGTGGCTGCATACCTTCCAAAGAAGTGAACAAGAAAGGGCACTCTATTCAACCGAAGAACATTAGAGATGATTAAAGACATTCAATGTGTTTAACACAGTCTATGCCTGCTGGCGCTACGTGGAATCCAAGGATAACCCAGCTGACTGCGCTAGTAGAGGTATCACAGCGGAACAACTTCAAAATCATGCTTTATGGTGGAGTGCGTCCTCGTGGCTGCATACCTTCCAAAGAAGTGAACAAGAAAGGGCACTCTATTCAACCGAAGAACATTAGCGATGATTAAAGACATTCAATGTGTTTAACACAGTCTATGCCTGCTGGCGCTACGTGGAATCCAAGGATAACCCAGCTGACTGCGCTAGTAGAGGTATCACAGCGGAACAACTTCAAAATCATGCTTTATGGTGGAGTGCGTCCTCGTGGCTGCATACCTTCCAAAGAAGTGAACAAGAAAGGGCACTCTATTCAACCGAAGAAGAGGTAAAAAAGATCAAACAAGTGAATACCGTGATTAAATCAGAAAATATCATCACGAAGATACTAGATCATTACAGTTCATTTTCAAAAGCTGTACGGGCAACAGCTTGGCTTGCACGCATATCAAATATTTATCAAGCAAAAGAGGAGACTATCAAAAATACCTAACTATCAAAGAGTTACGAAATGCTCAAACTATTATTACTAAGCAAGTTCAGCAAGAACAATACCCCAAGGAAATACAATGTTTAGAAGTAAGAAAAGAAATAAAATCTAAGAGCAAACTATTAAGCCTGCGACCTCAATTAGATGCAGAAGGTATCATGAGAGTTGGCGGGAGAATAAAGCATGCATATATCAATCCTGAAATGAAGCACCCAATTATCATACATACAAAAAACAAATTAACAGACCTTTTGATCAGACACGGTCATGAACATACCTATTTGTTGACCCAAATTGAGGCATGCTTAAACGGAAGGCCCTTGTGCGTTATCAGTGAAGACCCAGATGAGTTGGAATATCTAACACCTGCTCATTTTTTAGCAAGCGGTCCAACGAAACAGAACATGACCTCCGCACAAGATGGAATCTCGTACAGAACATTTATCAAGACATGTGGAAAAGATGGCGAGCAGATTACCTTTCCCAATTGTCAATACGTCCCAAGTGGCGCTCACCTCAGCAAAATATCAGAATAGGGGACATCGTTATCATTCGAGATGCAAATTTACCGCCCGGCAAGTGGGCACTGGGTAGAGTACTGGAGACACATCCTGGAAGAGATGGGTATGTTAGAGTGGTCTCAGTAAAGACAAAGAATGGTGTATTAAAACGCCCAATCGTAAAGCTTTCTCTCCTACCAATCAAATAATGCAAATAACTCGGAAAATCAATCAAACTGTTCTGAGAATATGTCATCAAATAATCAAAACAAACCCACTGCATTAGTAGAAATGGATAAAAAGCCTCGAAATACAATCAGGAAGAAAAGCGTAAACCTGTTATCATAAGTTACATCATTGTTATTTTTCTTCAGCATAATAACCACGTCACAATGTACGTATAATGTAACAAAATTATCAAACAATCTAATGTTATATTTGGATAAATTAACTTTACTCAAAAATGCACGTAATGTGGTCATTATTTTGACAACCTTGTTTGAGCAAAGTCGACCTTGCTGTTCTGTCTCAAGGAGCGGCCGGCAAAGTTTTGCTGGCCACTCTAACAGGCCGGCAAAACATTGCCGATCGCTATTTTGACGTTTCAACGCTTTAAGAAATCAAATGAAAAAAGGTTTTATTTAAAACACAGCTGGAAAGATCATTGAAATACGCAAGAAAAACATTTTCGGATAAAGATTTAAATTTCCTAGTGATTTTCTACTGCACAAATATATAATAATATATCATATGCAAGCTTATATTTTTCCTTTGATTTTCGCGGTATCAAATTTTCAACCACTAATTTAGCTTAATCTTTAACGTCTTTAATCATCTCTAATGTTCTTCGGTTGAATAGAGTGCCCTTTCTTGTTCACTTCTTTGGAAGGTATGCAGCCACGAGGACGAACTCCACCATAAAGCATGATTTTGAAGTTGTTCCGCTGTGATACCTCTACTAGCGCAGTCAGCTGGGTTATCCTTGGATTCCACGTAGCGCCAGCAGGCATAGACTGTGTTAAACACATTGAATGTCTTTAATCATCTCTAATGTTCTTCGGTTGAATAGAGTGCCCTTTCTTGTTCACTTCTTTGGAAGGTATGCAGCCACGAGGACGCACTCCACCATAAAGCATGATTTTGAAGTTGTTCCGCTGTGATACCTCTACTAGCGCAGTCAGCTGGGTTATCCTTGGATTCCACGTAGCGCCAGCAGGCATAGACTGTGTTAAACACATTGAATGTCTTTAATCATCTCTAATGTTCTTCGGTTGAATAGAGTGCCCTTTCTTGTTCACTTCTTTGGAAGGTATGCAGCCACGAGGACGCACTCCACCATAAAGCATGATTTTGAAGTTGTTCCGCTGTGATACCTCTACTAGCGCAGTCAGCTGGGTTATCCTTGGATTCCACTTAGCGCCAGCAGGCAGGTGGCATAGACTGTGTTAAAAACATTGAATGTCTTTAATCATCTCTAATGTTCTTCGGTTGAATAGAGTGCCCTTTCTTGTTCACTTCTTTGGAAGGTATGCAGCCACGAGGACGCACTCCACCATAAAGCATGATTTTGAAGTTGTTCCGCTGTGATACCTCTACTAGCGCAGTCAGCTGGGTTATCCTTGGATTCCACGTAGCGCCAGCAGGCATAGACTGTGTTAAACACATTGAATGTCTTTAATCATCTCTAATGTTCTTCGGTTGAATAGAGTGCCCTTTCTTGTTCACTTCTTTGGAAGGTATGCAGCCACGAGGACGCACTCCACCATAAAGCATGATTTTGAAGTTGTTCCGCTGTGATACCTCTACTAGCGCAGTCAGCTGGGTTATCCTTGGATTCCACGTAGCGCCAGCAGGCAGGTGGCATAGACTGTGTTGTCTGCTGTACTCTGGTTGATACGAACGATTTCCAGCGCTCCGGTTCTCCTTGTAGCCAGGCTAAAGCCACCATAGAATCCGACCAGCCAAAAACTGATATTTGATAATTTGGGAAGCATTGTTTAACTTTTAACATCAATTTTGATAGTAAATGTGCTCCGCATAACTCGAGTCGAGGCAAACTTACATCTTTCTCCAGTTTTTTGATAGGCACAAGTCTTGCTTCCCGATTACTTGATTTACTTAGGTTTGTCCTGATCTTCTTATTACACATTAGATGACACATGCGTAAGCTTTGGTTGATGCGTCACAAAAGCCGTGTGACTCTATTACGTCACTGCCGCTTATTTGTAACCATCTCGGTATCCTGATCTTATTTATAAGCATTAATGTGTCGCGTATTTTGATCCACTCTTTTTCTATGTTCTCGGGTAATTGATCATCCCATTGAAGTTCATAGGCCCACACCCTTTGAAAAATGAGTTTAAGTTTTGTTGTGATGGGTGAGAGCCACCCTACTGGGTCGAACAGTTTTGATATTTCTGATAGTAGTGATCTTTTAGATGATTTGGTGTTAGCTGATTTGGAGTTCAACTTCAATTCAAATGAGAATACGTCTTCCTTAGGATGCCAACGTAATCCCAGCGACTTCATCGATTCTTCGTGTCCAAATGCATGTTGATGGCTGTCTGTCACATGTTTTCCTTGCACCAATTATTGATAATTTCAATGACCACTTACGGAGATTAAAACCGCCTAGTTTGAGTAACTGTATTAAATCTGATTGTAATTGTTTTGCTGATGATAATGAATGATCGCCATGGAGAACGTCATCCATGTACAGGGCTTCCTTCACCACCTTTGCTGCTGCTGAATACTTTGCTTGATACTCTTCTTCACTTGCTAAATGACGCAAGGTCATCATAGCTAAGAAAGGAGCCGCTCTCGTCCCGTAGGTGACTGTTGTTAACTGATATTCTTTGATAGACTCATCTGGTGAATCTCTCCATACTATCTTCTGGAATCTCTGATCCTCTTCTGCGACCCATATCTGGCGGAACATTTTTTCAATGTCGGCAGTAAAAGCGTATTTATACTGTCGCCACTTCAGAATAAGAGTTTGAAGGTCCTGTTGCAAATGAGGACCCCTCTCCATGAGGCTGTTAAGGCTCAAGTTTGATGGTAATCCAGGTGTGCTGGCATTGAAAACTACTCTTAATTTACTGGTAATAGAGTCGTCCCTAGTCACACAATGGTGTGGCAAATGATAGTCGGGTTTCAAATCGTTATCGGCCAGTTTCATATGACCGAGCTGTTTGTATTCATTCATAAACATTTTATAGTCTTCCGATATGCGTTGATTGTTGTTAAATTTGCGTTATATTTGATGAAATTGGGCAAAAACTTTTTGTTTTGTTGAACCCAAATTTTCTTCAAAATTTTGCATCGTTGGCAGTTTTACTTAATATTTTCCGTCTGATCTGCGTTTTGTCGTTTCTTCGTAAAACTGTATGACCTTTCGATCTGATACTGATAATGGTGATCGTTCCGTGATATCTTCAATCTCCCAGAACCGCTGTATGTCGTGCATGTTACATAAGACGATGTTGCATTGATAAGATTTGAAATTACCGCTTAAAATCCAGCCTAAGTGGGTGTGTTGTGCAATAGGCAGGTTGTCATCAAATTTACAAATTCCTCTCATTAATATTTTTGAATATACTTCTGCTCTTAGTAATAAATCTACTAGGCGACTCACGTAGATTTTAGGGTCCGCAAGATTAATGTTGTCTAAAAAGGTCCACTGTGGTTCCGTAAACGAATAACTAGGTAGGTTTCTGATAAGATGATTCATGATAAATGATTCAGTGGTGAATGAAAAGTCATGGTTTGTTCATGGACATTTTATGTTGAATAAACCTTTACAGTTGTTTTCTTTCATCCCTATTCCTGATATCGTTCCTAGGCATTTTTGCCGCGAAAGACCAAGCGACTGTACTGCTCCCCGAGATGAGGGATGCTTGAGATCCTTGGTCTAATAATGCTCTAAATGTATGATAATTTCCGTCCGCTCCTTTGATATTGATCATTGCGGTTGCTAATTGGATTTCGGTCACATTTTTTGGTTGCAATGACACGTGCGATGTTCCACGTACTTGAGCATGTTCGTTTCTTGCTGATGTCAACGATGGCAACGTTTCTCTGATATGCAGGGTTTTCCGTAATGGCAATAAAGGCAATTTTTACATAACTTGTACTGCCTGATAGTTTTAAGTTTTGCGCTTGAAGGCATTTGCATAAACCTGATCATAGGTATTGCAAACCGGGCACTTAGATTTTGCCTGATAAATATTTTTGTTGGTTGATTGTTGCGAAATTGAGTTATTTGTCGCAGCAAATGAATGTTTTAAATAAGTAGGTTTTTGATATTGATATTTGGTCTGATATTGATTGTAATTTTGACCCGTTTTTGATATGATATTCTCCTGCTTCTTGCGTGACGACTCCAATGTTGTGAATTTATTTTCTAGATATTTCAGGAATTCATCCAGTTTCGGTAATTCTCTCGGTTCTTTCAGAGAAGCCAAGTATTCATTATGAAGTTGATGCTCGTGATTGTTGGCACTTGGTGGAACTTTTGAAACATTTTTTGTTTGATAAACACTTGTACTTGTCCACTTATTTATATTAATTTCCCTTACTGGTTTCGCTGTTAAAGCATTATCAAAGGTTTGTTTGGTTGTTTACGTACAATATATGAATCGCTTGGCTTGCTTTAACAGCGAAACCGGTAAGGGAAATTAATATAAATAAGTGGACAAGTACAAGTGTTTATCAAACAAAAAATATTCTTTATGAGTTTCTGAGTCTAACCTTTGCGACAAGATCTATACCAGCAATGGATCCCAAGTGCTGGTATCCACACCAAGTATTTTGATAGCATTCAGGCATTCTGACGCCGTGTCGTGAAGGCGTTTGATGCCGTTTACTGATACTGATTGCATGATAGGAATATTCATTATGATATTGGTATGGGATGTAAATATAAGTTTTTTGTTATTAAATCGATGAGTTAGCAGTTGCCAACAAATGTCATAGTTCTCTGAGCTGATAGGAAGGTGTTGGATCAAACGTTCAGCTTCTCCTTTCACCTTTGATTTCAGATACTGCATCTTCTGTGCGCCTGATAATGAGGAATTTAGGTGGATTGTCTCAGTAAACAGGTCCTTAAATGATACCCACTGGTGATAATTGCCTTCAAAAGTTGGTATATCCATCTTTGGGGTAAGTTTATCACGGTGTTGAGTCGACCACATCTTTTTATTGATTTCTTTTTTAATATTGCTGTAGCTTTGCTCGTAATAAGAAAAAGCTTCTCCATATTCGTTACGTCTTCCTTCCAGTTCGCTGTCCAACTCCCAATGTAGCGAGTCTATGATCTGCCATCTTGCTTGGATGCAGCGTAATGTATCCTCTAGCTCCCACTTCTCGGTTATCGTATTGATGTCGATGCTAGTTAACGTTCGCTGTAAAGCTCTAAAGTTCCTATTTTGCTTTTTTAATAACTCTTTTATTTTCTCTGATACAATTAGAGTAGAGGTCCTAGCAGTTTGAAATGGCTGGATAGGAGTAGGTGATGTAAGTCCCTGTCTCTCGGCGTCGGGGGTGTGCTGCTGCACGCTTGCAGCACTGGCCGCCGCTGCCGCCGCGCCTTCTCCAGCGTAGCTGGCGGATCGTTCGCAGATTACAAGAACCGGCGGCTTCAGAAGTGATGCCGGTTTCTCCTGCTGAACTGCTTCGATCTTGCCTCTTATATACTCATACCTATCTTTACAATTCTTGTAATGATTTTGCACAAAATATTGATGATTGGGGATGTTGAAACTGCAAAGTTGAATATGATTTGACTGGAAATCTCTCCAGTACACGTCAAGGGGTTCAAGTTTCCTTTTAGCATAGCCAGGAGAATGCTTCCTCTCAAAGTTATTTTTCTTAAAATTAACATAGAGTTGTTCTATCCCATTGATAATTTGCTGTTGAGTTTCTAAAATATCTTCCATCTAGTTGCTCCTTGTTAGACTAGCTGATGATAGTAAAATGGATGGATCTTACTTGATAAGCTGCCAAACTACCTCGATGACTCTTTCTTGAAGTCCTGCCGGCAACAATCGGTTCTGCCTGACCCGATTTGATATAAATCTAATGATTCACTACACTTTGATGGATTTTCACTGACAATTCAAGTTTTTGATAATTGATAGTTTTATTGAACTGATAGTCACAGGAACTATTTAGGCCACATAAATACGTGTTCCGGAAAGTTCACGAAATTCGCGATTGCTGGCCCCGCCCGTCCGATAAGCTCGAAGGACCAAAAGGATGTGTAGTCCAGTTCCACACGGTTATGATAGAAGAGTTCTGGAATTAGTATTGATTTATTTTAACTGATAACTATGATATAAATGATATGACGATGAGTAGGTGTCGCGCACGGTAACGACGGACCCGTACTGACGCAATTTAGGTAAAACTGTAAACATAGCAAAAATGTACGGCTGTCCCGAACAATGAGAAGCTCCTACATGCTTATATGGAGTCAGGTATTTTATTATAAATACGCGGTCCCATTACAAAAAGCGAATTTCCAGTTTTGGTGAGACGATGTTTCGGTGTTCGAAGGTCTTGTAGACGCCTGAGACTATAACCGTGATCGACAGATCTGCCGTCAGGAAACTCCCAATTTGGTTGGCACATGTTTTATATGTACGAGGGGTGGCTGATATAAAATCTCCTTTGTTAAAGAAAGTTTAAAAAATGTTACTGGCCACTATATTCTCGTATTCTTTGTTTATTCCTTTTTTAAAAATTATGACACTTATTTGTTTCTACGAGTTCATTTTTTTTTGTCGCGTCTTCGTTTTCATCAAGTTGCAATAAAATTAAAAATGGATAAAATTGAGTATCGCGCTGTGATTAAATTCCTCGGTAAAGAAGGGAATACGCCGACGCAGGTCCGAGAGCGCGTGTTTAAGGTGTTCGGAGATTCATGTCCTTCCGAATTTGTAATAAAGTTTTTGTCAAAGCAGTTTAAACAAAACCGTGTGAGCTTAGAAGACGATCCCCGTAGTGGAAGGCCCATTTCTGCAGTTACCGCAGATAATGTGGAAAAAGTGAAGAAACTGATCCTTGCCGATCGGCTAATTAAGCAGTGGGAAATAGCTAGAAATGTTGGCATTAGCAAGGAACGAGTTCATGAAATAATTCATGAACATTTGGGAATGTCCAAGGTGAGCGCGCGTTGGGTGCCTAAAATGTTGATCCCGTTTGATTAGCAAAAGCGTGTGGAATGTTGTCAGTCATTTTTAGACTTGGTAAAGGATAAAGAGGAAGAAATTATCTTGCGAATAGTGACCTGTGATGAAACTTGGATTCGTCAGTGGGATCCCGAAAGCAAACAAGAATCGATGCAATGGAAATTTAAAGGGGAAAAACCACCAAGGAAGTTTAAGGTCCGGCTGTCAGCGGGCAAACTAATGCCAACCATTTTTTGGGATGTTGAGGGGATTCTTATGATATATTACCTGCCAAAAAACACCACGATGAATGCTGAATACTATGCGAACTTACTTGACCAGCTATGCAAAAAAATAAAAGAAGACAGGAGGGGCAAACTTAGCAAAGGCGTTTTGATTTTGCATGATAATGCACCCGCGCACACGGCCTTTAAGGCGCGGTCATCTCTGACAAAAAACGGCTTTACAGAGATCAACCACCCACCCTATAGTCCAGACCTGGCTCCCTCTGACTACTTCTTATTTAAAAATTTAAAGAAAAATTTGAGAGGGCGCAGATTTTCAACAGACGAAGAGATGAAGGACGCTGTGAATGACTATTTTGACGATCAAAATAATAATTATTATTTTATTGGTATGATGTCACTTATTGACAAATGTCGTAAGTGCATTTCAGTTGCAGGGGACTATATTGAAAAATAAAAAATAAATCATTAATCCATGTATTTTTTTTCATAGTCAGGTAGATTACTTTTCAGCCACCCCTCGTATGTCACCATCAACCGGTCCCAGGCATGGTGGGCCACCTGGTTGTGCCTGTTTGAGAGCTGTCCTCTTACTCTCTCCCGAATAACTTCGGGGGGTTTTGTATTAAGATGGTGGTACCTCCACAGTCGAGCACGGCATCAGCTCTACCACCAGTAACATTAGTGTTCTGTTTTATATGTATGTCACCATCAATCGGTCCCAGGCATGGTGGGCCACCTGGTTGTGCCTGTTTGAGAGCTGTCCTCTTACTCTCCCCCGAATAACTTCGGGGGGTTTTGTATTAAGATGGTGGTACCTCCACAGTCGAGTACGGCATCAGCTCTACCACCAGTAACATTAGTGTTCTGTTTTATATGTATGTCACCATCAACCGGTCCCAGGCATGGTGGGCCACCTGGTTGTGCCTGTTTGAGAGCTGTCCTCTTACTCTCCCCCGAATAACTTCGGGGGGTTTTGTATTAAGATGGTGGTACCTCCACAGTCGAGCACGGCATCAGCTCTACCACCAGTAACATTAGTGTTCTGTTTTATATGTATGTCACCATCAACCGGTCCCAGGCATATGGTGGGCCACCTGGTTGTGCCTGTTTGAGAGCTGTCCTCTTACTCTCCCCCGAATAACTTCGGGGGGTTTTGTATTAAGATGGTGGTACCTCCACAGTCGAGCACGGTATCAGCTCTACCACCAGTAACATTAGTGTTCTGTTTTATATGTATGTCACCATCAATCGGTCCCAGGCATGGTGGGCCACCTGGTTGTGCCTGTTTGAGAGCTGTCCTCTTACTCTCCCCCGAATAACTTCGGGGGGTTTTGTATTAAGATGGTGGTACCTCCACAGTCGAGCACGGCATCAGCTCTACCACCAGTAACATTAGTGTTCTGTTTTTTTTTTCAGGAGAACCCGGACTGGAGAATAATTGTACCATAAAGAAAAACAAGAAAACGCATGTAGACGAAAAATTTAAATGTGACACTTGCGGCTACCGATGTGACAGACCAGCTAAATTGAAGATTCACAAAATGATACACACCGGAGAAAAGCAATACAAGTGTGAATTTTGCGATTACCGTTGTAATAGGAATTTCGAATTGAAAAGACACACTTCAAACAAACACGTTCCAAAGCCGTTTAAATGTAAATATTGTGACTACCGTGCTGGAGATAAAAGTTACTTGAAAGTTCATCATACTAAAAAACATTGCGACCACCGGTCTATAAATAATAGTCAATTGAAGGCTCACATTGGAACACACACAAGCGAGAGGCCGTTTAAATGTGATGGTTGTCCGAGCCAATTTAGAAAATCTATTTATTTAAGATATCATATGAGGAGTCATACAGGAGAAAAGCCGTATAAATGTGGCCTATGTGACTATAAATGTGCTTATTCGGCAAGTTTTAGAAGACATTCTATGGTTCACACTGGAGAAAAACCCTTTCAGTGTGATACTTGCGATTACGTTTGTAGGGAAAAAGGAAAGTTGAGAGGTCATATGAGAATTCACACTGGAGAAAAACCGTATAAATGTAAGGTTTGTGAATTCCGGTGCAATCAATACGGTAGTTTAAAAAGGCATCTTCGGAGACACGGTATAGAGAGACGTTAAAATGCCAGTATTGCGACTACCAGTGTACGATACTCGAACGATTTAAGCGTCACATAAGGTCACATAGAGAATGTAAGCCGTATAAATGTGATAGTTGCGAGTACCAGTGTAGGAATAAGAATTCTTTACTGAGGCACAAAAAAAATTTGACCAGTCATGATACAATCGCGCGTAGGAAAGGTGTTATCGCTCTAAACTCACTTGGGAAAATCTTAAATCGTAGAACACAGCTTAGTCCTAACACAAAATTGCCTATTTATACCACCCTAGTACGCCCATGCCTCACATAATTTCAAATATCTCCTATCTAAAAAAGTGCAACTTTACAGGAAACGAAAAAAACGTTTAATTGTTTTATTAAGCACAATTTTAATAGTTTTATTATGTAACTGCAAGTAATTTTATGAATCCATGACTTTTACTGTAATAAAGAGAGAAAGGAGGTATTTAGTTTCAATTTCTCATCGATAGACCAAGAAATGATTATGTAGTTTAAACTAATTTTGTGGTAGTTACCATATAAAAATACTAGTATTTTGAAGACAATTAAAGTATTATTTTATACATACGTGAATTACTGAGTTAAAATTAGATAGGCGGCACAGAGGAAAGTAGATATTAGTTTTTAGTTTATTCAAATTATATTCCAACTACTAATGTTTGTAGGTATTAGATAATAAATATATTTTTATAGTTTTATAAAAAAAAATGTACTTACACAGTTTTTACTTCAGTTCTTAATCTTATATTAAGCAGCTTTTTAGCAGAAACTTTTAAATTAAAATTTTACTTAGGTATACGGCAACGAATCGTAAAAGTTATGACAATCTTTTGGCAGAACTGATTTCAATTGCTGTAGATGGTTCAATTTAGAAGCTTTGATTGGGATCCTGTTGAAATGAAGCTGCAAATAACTGACCTTTAGAGTTAAATTGGATTCGTAAGAAATTGCACGAATATCGACAACTTGCGGATCCCCGTCGAGGGCGGATGCTGTTATAAACCCATGTATCAAGATCAGCATAATTTCTTACGGAATCGTAATCAACTTGGACGATTTCGTATGGCTCTTTACCTCGTGCTTCTTTTGTTATGGAGATGTAGTCACCTGGCAGGTGTATCTCCCTGTTTTTAAGTTTTCTTTCAATCGACAACATTTCATTTTAGTTAACCATTTGTTTTTAATATTTATATTGAAAGTAATATTTATAAGAAGTTATATAAGAAATTATTAATTTGTAATTTTGTCGATTGCAGCATGTACGAGTATGTACAGAGTAGTGGCGAAGGGTCCATATAACACGATTCCCATCGGCTTCCCTTTAGGAAATGGCATAAATGTAGTATTTCTTTATCAAATAAAATGTATTTATTTATCTAAGGTACATTGCAAGTCAAAAGTGCATTGTGAACATGGTAACACAAAAAAAATATGAAAACATTCTTCACTAAAAACGCTTGACGAATACAATTCCTCTATTCAACGCCGGTTTATTTCATAATACAAAAAGCTTCCATACGAAGCATCTATCTCCTTCATTTCTACTATAGTTTATATACGTCCTTCTCTTTTTAGCACGCGAAAATAAAGGTACCGAACGTGCTGCTTTTTTCCGAATTATTACATAATAATATCAAAGAATCCCTTTTTTCGTCCCTGCGTGCAAGACGCTTCGTAGCTCAACGCTAAAGGTGTCTAGATGGCACTCAAGAGTTCCTTAGTTTGAATCTTGTTTTAATTCCGCTTGTTTTCTTCTTGTGTTTTATTTTTAGGTTTTTGTTAAATTTATTTTAGTTTAATAATTTTTCAGTATATTATCGTTCTGGTGCACCTTTTATTCACGTGTAAATAATAGCGTTAAAAAAACAACCCGCTAAAATGGTAGCGCCTGACAAAAAATTGGCACCTTCTACGTACGGAACCCCACTTTTTATAATTTGTATTTTACTTTAGTGTACGTCCATCAGCCTGTTTCGTCCACTGCTGGACATAGGCCTTTCCAGGATTTCGCCACTCTTGGCGGTCCTGCTGGAAGAAATGCCCATACTCACACACGCTGGGCAGGCGGGTTGGTGAGCGCGGTGCCGAAACCCCCGCACCAGTGACGCCGCTGCCCGTCACCAGTCTAATTTATATAAGTCCCGGCAATTGGGGATGGATATACCGCCATCCATCGGTCCCAGGCAATGGTGGGCTGCCTGGTTTTTTTGCCTGAGAGCTGTTCTCTTACTCTCTCCTGAATAACTTCGGGAGGTTTGCGAGTAAGATGGTGGTACCTCCACAGTCGAGCCCGGCATTAGCTCTACCACCTTAGTGTACGTACTTAAATCTAACTAAATTTAAAACTTGTATGTACGAGTAATACTGTCTTAAGTAAGAGCCAAAACCGATAACGTTTAAATAATACAACTTTTCCGAGGTTTTTTACGTTCTCTCATCCCTTAAATTAATTTTTAATTTTTATGATTTGTCGTCGTTGTTGGACGAGAAAAGAAAGACTTCCTTTGTTTTCACGGTATTATAATTGATTTGATTTAGTACACGTCTGGTATATTGTTTGATTTGAGACAAAGAGGAAGAAGCCTGTCTGCGTCGGTTTATAAAGTCAAATAACAGTTCCATCTAGTGGTATTACAGGGAAACATTCAGAATGCGTAAGCGCATGTGACCACACATATGGTGTGAAGATACTGGACTTAGAGTTGCCCCTATACCAGAGGAGATGGCGCTGCTTTACATTCGGAGAGGCCATAGAAACACGTTGAGACTGTAGACCCCTGCCTGTGACAGACGGACAGAAAGACAGCGGAGTCTTAGTAATAGAGTCCCGTTTGGTACACTTCGTTCGGGTACGGTGTAGAGTATAGATTAAGTTCATCCATCTAGATTCATCAACCTATTGTATAAAACTACTGATTTACCACTCACTTCCCTATTTAGTTATAAATTTAAATATAAATCTTATTTATTAACAACGCAAAAATCTTCTTGATGATGTTTATGTACATATTTATATACTAGTACTACCACACGTAATTATCCATTCATTTATTTTATTTATCTATCTTTATTTTCCAATAGTTGCGGTATACCAACCTGCTTTATAGCGGAATTGCTTGCACATTATTTTTTTCTACCTACCCTAAATAATATTTTGAAGTCCATGGCATACGGTTGTTTTATATGCAGCTAACAGAAAAAAAAAGTCATTAATTTTGGCTGTTTCATTTTGTTTTTGCGTACCTATTTATAATTTTGCTTCTATTTGAATTTTGTCTTGCTCTGCTTATTTCATACACTAACACATCTGAATGAGGCTAACGCACACTGACTCCCGTGAGTCACTCCAATCGGGTATTATTTGAAAATCAGTGCTGCAAGGCTCAATGTTTTGCAGCAATATGCTGACAATAATGCCCTTTTCTTGCCACCGAATAATGTTTAATCATAGTTTTAATTTAATATTTTAATCTAAGTACCTTTTTATATCTGTTTGTAAAATTATTTCAGTTTTATGTTTCTGTTTTATAATTGTCTAAGATTTGTGTATTATCATCATGTGTGGTGGCTTTTTCTTTCTTTGATTTGACCCAATAAACGGCAGTCTATTACCCTAAGCCCGTGTGTTTACTTCATCTCCTCGACAACAACCTTATAACGGAACCCTAAAAATTTTTGAATTTTTCTTAGTTGCTTTTCTGAGTGAGGCGAGTATTTGTCCAGCTTCCCCTTTTAAAATGTTCACCCTTCGCCAGTGGTAGGTATGAATGTTTGTTCGACGATAACTCGAGTATCGTTGATCGGAATGTCATGAAACCCAGCTGGCGAGTAAATAAGGCTAAGAGAACTTTTTAGTTCAAACATGAGCCAAATCCTACACCCTGCAATCAGCACCCTGGTACAAAGCGACTGTCCCAATTCTGACCTTTCATAACCTTGAGTTGATATTGGCGGTCCACTATAACCTAAACTAAGTAGACACGTAGCGATCGGGATTTGTCCCAATTCTGAGTAGTATACTGTCATTACCTAAGGTGTTCCACTGCCTATCCCTGGAGACCTTCATCAGATCAGCACCAAACTTAAACGGGATCTACCTACGGCGCAAGCCACACAGAAGCGGCGCGCAACTGGTGCGCTACCGGCGGCGCGCCTCGAGCGCGCTACTGGCGCGGCGCGCTTGTGCATCGGTGGTATTCAAGTGTTTGATTTCGATCTGATGCGCGTGGCGTGCCGTCTCTACGCCTTTCCAATGTTCTTTCATACAAAATGTAGGAGAGGGACGTGGTGCAAAAACGATAGAAGAGGTGCGCTGATGGTGCGCCCGCCGCCGCACCTTTTCTGTGTGGCTTGCGCCTAAGGACTAATTCTTTCAAACAAAAATTTAATTATTTAAATCGGTTAATAATTAACAGACTTGCAGATTAACATACCCAAAAGTATTGTAATACAGGCCGCCATCTTGATTTTTGGTCTTCTGAGACACTATAGGGGTAGACACCGGAAAGATTCATGTTCAGCAGAATCAAATTAGTAAAAAAAAACCGGCCAAGTGCGAGTCGGACTCGCGCACGAAGGGTTCCATACCTTTATCTATAAAAACGGCAAAAAAATCATGTCTGTTGTATGGGAGCCCCCTTTAATATTTATCCTGTTTTTTTAGTATTTGTCTTTATAGCGGCAACAGAAATACATCATGTGAAAATTTTAACCGTCTAACTACCATGGTTCATGAGATACAGCCTGGTGACAGACGGACAGCGGAGTCTTAGTAATCCAAAGGGTCCCGTTGGTTACCCTTTGGGTACGAAACCCTATTAAAAGCCTGTATGTTTGCCATTGACATTGATTTCTAGTCACCTTTTTGAAATATTCGTCCCGTCTATATTTAATTTGCCCCTATTTTAGGCTATTTGAATAATAAATTTGCGCTCTGTAACAGGCATACAAGGGCTTAAGCAACATGGCACAGTAACATCGATACATTTACCTATGTTTTTGCAAGTAAGGGGGCGTCCATTAATTACGTGAGGTGATTTTGTCGATTCCTGGACCCCCTCTCCCCCCTTAGTGAGATTTGGCTCGACCCCCCCCCCCCCCCCCCTCCCTCTAATTTCACGTGAGATTGTTCAGAATGCGTATTTTCAGTGTAAATATGTCTCATGCTTAATTGCGTTGCATTTATTAAAAAAAAACAATCCGTTTAATAACAATCGAAGAGTATTAACCATCCTATAATTTAGTTGTTATTAAAACTAAAACTATTAAAATGTTATATTACTACGAATTAAAAATTATAACAATTATAGGTATTGGAAAGTAAGTTGATTCAAACTAAGTATTATCTTTTGTACTTCGTTCCAAATATAATCTTCATTATTGTATAAACATTGTATTTATTGTAAAAATTTTAATGTTTATTTTTATCTTATTTAGTCAATATTTGATACACCAGATGGTAAAATCACATTGTCACTATCTACATGTACAGATATTCAATTATTTTGTATATTTTTAAGATCTTTTATATCCTGTGATTTATTGTAATAAATGAAATGAAATGAAAATGAGCTGCTGTGCTACTTTGTGTGTTCGCATAACTGCGATAAATATTATTGTGTAGCATTTAGTCATATTTTAATAGAGAAACACGTTTTGCTGAGAGAGAGAGATGAGATCAGAATTTCCCAAAATTATTGTCATAATTTACCATAATCAAGTAGTAGCATTTCGGAATTTGAAATTGTGCGAATGAGATGCCTAGAGAAAGTATCGTTGCCCTATAATTATGTTTAGATATCAATGTAAAAAATATAAATATATATACAATGCATATCTTCATTATTTGAAAAAGAAAACTTCGTGAAAATCAAGATTGTTCTCACTACTATCTAATGCATATACATAGACAGATTTTAACTGGTGTTGATAGATCCATCAGTTGACTAGAAAGGAGAGATGTTGATAGAACCATCTGTTGACTAGAAGATTGCGATGTGTATAGATCCATTTGTTAACTAGAAGAGTTAAAAAGATGTTGATAGAACCATCTGTTAACTAGTCGGGGTATAGATGTTGATAGATCCATCTTTTGGCTTTTTGAGGCACAGTTGTTGACAGATCCAGCTGTTGAATAGAAGAGAGAGATGTTGATAGAACCATCTGTTGACTAGAAGAGAGCGATGTGTATAGATCTATTTGTTAACTAGACGAGTTAAAAAGATGTTGATAGAACCATCTGTTAACTTGTCGAGGTACAGGTGTTGATAGATCCATCTTTTGGCTTTTTGAGGTGCAGTTGTTGATAGATCCAGCTGTTGACTAGAAGAGAGAGATGTTGATAGACCCATCTGTTGACTAGAAGAGAGCGATGTGTATAGATACATTTGTTAACTAGACGAGTTAAAAAGATGTTGATAGAACCACCTGTTAACTAGTCGAGGTGCAGAGATCCATGTTTTGGCTACGAGTATTTGAGGCGCAGTTGTTGATAGATCCAGCTGTTGACTAGACCAGGTAGAGATGTTGAAAGATCCATTTGTTGGCTAAAGTGATAGCTCCATCAGTTAATTGGATGAGGTCAGGACGTTGATAGAGACATCTTTTTACTACACGATTTTTGATTTGCAGAATTAAAAACTATATAGTTTGAGTATCCTGGGAGGATATAATCTTAGGTTAACTTGTAAATTTATAGTTTGGGAATTTGAAGAGTAGGTTATCTTATGGTGACTATGTGAAGTGTAGATATTAATGAATCCATATTTTGACCTAATGAGGAAAAGATGTAATCGTTTGCGTATCCTTGATGGATGGAATAGTTTGATGATGTAATCGTTTGCGGATCCTTGGTGGATAGAGTAGTTTGCTGACTCTGCGGTATCGAAGTTGATGAAACCGTTTGTTGTTTTGGTGAGGAAAAGAGTTTGTGTTTGAATGTTTTGGGAGAATAAAACCTTATGCTGAGATATTTGCAGAGATAAAGACGATATAGTCTGAGTATCTAGGGAGAATTTAATATCATGTTTACTTTGAGTTTTTGGAAGGAGATAATTTCATATTGACAATTGAAGTGTGAATAATTAATGAATCAATGATTGACTTGATGAGGTAATTATGTTATTGTTTAATTATCTTTGATGAATGACCTTATTTGTTGACTGTGATGTTGAAACGTGAGGTATAAATGTTAATAAATTGTCTGTCGTCTCGATGAAGAAAAGATGTCGTGGTTTGAGTATTTTGGGAGAACATAATCTTATGTTGACTATCTAAAGTCTATTTCAAATTCAAATATGTAATTTATTCTGTAAAATAGGAACAATAAAGTAAACTTTCTACACGTCAAGTGTAGGTATTAATGAATCTATCTTTTGAATTAATGAGGTACAGGTGTATGTAATTGCTTGAGTATCTATGATGAATAGAATAATTTATTGACTGTAAGGTATCGAAGGTGTTCGTTTGGTATTTGTTTTCTTGATGAGAAAGTACGGTATAGTTTGGGTATTTTGGGAGAGTATAACCTTGTTTTAAAAGACTCATAACTAGAAGATTGATAATTTGCAGAAATAAAGACCATATAGTTTGAGTACCTATCTTTGGAGAATATTATCTCATTATGATTTCTAATGTTTTAGTTTGAGTATTTTTGGAAAGTGACAATATCCCGTTGACTATGTGAAGTGTAAATATTGATGAATCCACCATTTGACTTGATGAGGTAAAGATGTTGTTGTTTAAGTATCTTTGATCTTATTTGTTGACTGTGAGGTATAAATGTTGATAATTTCGTCTATTGACTACTTGTAATATCGATGTTGACACATGTATCTGTTGACAATATAAAATTAGAGCTGACTATAAGTCATTTCTAATTTTATATTGTCAAAATTTGAAAAAGATTTGTGAGAAATGTGAATAATCATTATTTTGTGAGTGATGCCAAATTTTATTTGAGACATGTAAATAACTTTTATTTTTATAAATATGAAAATTTGTAAGATTTTTAAACTAAATAATATTGGAGAATGATAAAATTGATTAATATGTCGAGATAGGTTAAGGCAGACTATTATTAGAGAACGGTGAACAATTAAATATTTTGTGAAGTGTGAACATCGATTACTTTTTGAGATTAACGCCGACTTTTATCCAATAAAAGAGATCAGCGATTGTTTTTTTAATGTGAATTTTATTATTTTGACTAATATTAATATCGATTATTTATAACTGAAAAAGGATTAGGTCGATTATTATTTGAGATAGGAAATTGGATTGGCAATTGCTTTTAAAAAAATTACTGCATATAAGAGAAATGTTGGAATGATAATAATTCAAGAAAGGTAAATGTGACATTTAATATGACAGTGGGCAAATGATGATTGGTCCAAGTATCGCCATGATCAAGATGTATGTAAAGTGAAAGAACATAATGTGCTCCTCAAGCAAGCAGAGGCCCACTCTCCTTTGATGAGCAGGTTAATAGACAATTTAAAATGTTAGTAATTTAGAGAAAACAACATTTTTTTTAGATTTGTTAAAAAGTTTAATTAAGAATCACTTGTAGAGTCTTGCAAGTTTGAGGACAAACTTAAAGTCAGGAAAGGCCGAATGTAAGGTTTTAGTTGTTATATTCACGATCTAGATGCTAAGATATCTTGTTGTACAGTTATTATTCTGCTTGAAGAGTGTTTAGAGTCATTAAGAATATTTTGTTAGTAGTGATATTGGTTTTGTGGGTAGCCAGGAATAAAGTCACTTTGGACAGATATAAATACAGCTCCGCTGTACAGTGAACTCAGTCTCGCTACGATTGTCAGTGTTGAAACTCTGTTAAAATATAACGTGAATATGGAAATCTCACTTTTATTTAATCGTACCTCCCGAGTGCATGTCTTGACGCTGTTGTTTTATTTCTTTACAGCGACCCTTCAGGTTTTCAAGGGTTTTTTTCCATTTTACCACACATCACCATTTCCTGGCCATGAAGGGGTTCGGATGCGCTTCAGGAGTGGACTTCCTTGGTTTCTGGACGAGTGTGCTGCGTAATAGCGGATGCTGACGGTACGGGTCACGGTATCTGGAGGAGGTCATTTCCCAAGTTGGTCCGGAATCCGTGGAAAAAATTCCAGCATCGACGTTACGAAGACATCAAGTTTTTATGTGTCTGTAGTTTGGTCTGTTTATTAGACAATGAATAGATAATTTTCTTTCTTAATGTAAAGCTAGATAACAACCGCTTTTAATACCTTTACGAATTAAAGTTATATTTTCTCTCGACTAGGAGTTACTAATACTTTCGCGTAATACTAGTTTCTGGGATCCTACAAACTGGTTATGACCTTAAATTTTGAATCTATAATATCGCAAGCCAATAGCGTCGTTAAAGCTTTTATAGAATAACGAAATCTTAAAAACGAGATAGAAACTAGGTATTTCTTGTTAATTTTCGAAACTCCGATTTTTTACGTAACTGGTTTCCTATAGAGTTTTTTAATACTTCCGTGTGCCCGAATAAGTGTTTGGGAGAGGAACTTGGAAAAAATACGACTGTTATCAGACATGAGAAAAGAAAAGAAAAGAACAATAGATCAAAATTAAAAAAAAAAAAAAGAATTTTCACAGATACGCGTCACGGCGCTTTAACAAAAATTAATTTCTTTTGTATATCTGGCTAGGTTATCGTTCTGAAAAGAGGTTATCTTGCAGATAATCATTATGAATAATTATAATTATTTAATAATTTAAATTATTCAAATGTCAACAGATAATTTTCTTGGTTTTACTTGACTTACGTATCTATTGGTGCTCTGACGAATTAATATAATATAAATATTTATTTCAAATGGATTTGAGATATTTAGAATTCATCTCAACGAGAAAAGGAGGCGTTGCCGTTCTACATGGAGGACACAAATATCACAGAAAAAAAAATATGCAAACGGTAACACGTTTTGGCTTTGTAGCAATTATATCCGAGGATGCCATGGCAGTATAACATTGAATGAGAAAAACGAAGTGGAAAAAAGTAAGTTGCATTTTGAGTGTTGATCAAACAATGAACAAAATAAAGTTTTTAAAGAATACGATAAACTAAAAGACGCAACAGGATCTAATTTTGACTCCATTCAAAAACAGTACGATGACATGGTGTATAGATTGTAAGGTGATGGAATACATTTGATGGCTGAAATTCCATCATATGGAAGTAAGAAAACTGGACTTTATAATAATCGTAACAGAGTCTTGGGTGTACCCAAAACGCGATTTCCAACTTCATGTGAAGTTATAGTGCCTGAAAAGTTTAAAGAAAAATTCCTTCTAGCGGACTACATCAATGAAGAAGGTGATAAACGCATTCTCATATTCTGGAAACTTATGAAATCGTTTTTCGACTTATTGAATCGATTTTTCAAGATTGGAGGCTGTCTAAAGTTACAATGAACTTCGAAAAGGCTGTTATGAAAGCAATACGTTAAGTTTATCGAGGAATCGAAGTCAAAGGTTGTTATTACCATTATAACAGATGCCTAATCAGAAAGAGTAAAAATTTGAAGATATAAACCCCAGTCAAGAAACGTCACGTATCATGGTGTGCCGGAATCGCACGATTACCGCGATATTTCATATGTAGAAAGTGGTACTCAGTATGTGATGCGAAGGACGCCCTCTGGTGAGGACATAAATAAATTCAATATCTACTTTTAAAAAGAGTGGCTAAACAATACAGTCATTGAAAAAACTTGTTGCTGTAATACGGAACAGGTCAGAACAACGAATAACTTGGAAGGTTGGCATAGCCGTGTCAACAGGTACATTGGCAAGAAAAATGATACAGTAGCCATTTTGCTAGAAATTTTAATTAAGGAGACTAAAGTTAGTAATATTTTTAACACTAACCGCAAAAAAAGTAAACGCTATCAAGAAATAGATAGTGAAATTGACAATGCAATAAAAGATTTGGAAAATGGACAGATAACTGTGGGGCACTGTATTGAAATCATTTCACCATACGCATTTTTATTTTAATTTCAACACTAAGGAAGTTGTTTTCATTTAATCTTAAGAAGTTGTTTTTATGTTTGTTAATGAATTGATTTTATGTTATTATTAAATCCATATATTTGAAATTAGTTATATAATTTTCTCTCGACTAGGTAATAATATTTCCGCGTAATACTAGTTTCTGGGATCCTCTAAATTGGTTGTTACGTTCAATTTTGAATCTTTAATATCGTAAGTCAATAGCATCGTTAAAGCTATAATAAAATAACAAAATCCTCAAAATAAGATAGAGACCAGTTACTTTTCTTGTTAATTTTCTAAGCTCCGACGTATTAACTCCTGTGATACACCTACCTATGTTTTTGTACTTTTTTTACATCAGTATTATAGTGTTTTATCCAGATTTATTCTTTTTTTATTCTCACCAGGCTTGCCTGGTGGTGGTTTAAATCCTTTGTTCGTATAAAAGACAGATTCACAAAAAGACGAATTCTCTCAAGGGTAAATTCTCGTATAAAGACGATCATACGCACGTATTTCTATAAGTGGTTAATTCGATAAAGGTCAAACTTGTTAAATATCGGATAAATGGCCCACTAAATTCAAATTAACTAAGATTAATAAAGTCCAAGCCACAATTATTGAGGCGCCATATCGTTTAACGTCAATGCCAAATTTAAATAGCTAGAAAAAATAACCTTTTTTAATAGTCATCGTTTAATTCGCTATTTTATTCGAAGAGTGTAATTAACTGTTTCACGAGTATTATCTATATGGATGAAGTGGCTCGGTTTTTACGTAACTGGTAGATTCCTACTCGATCGACATTTGTTAAGATTATATTAATATCGGTTTATACCCTTCACTAGATTTCTTGGCTGTATGCGCGTTGTGTCCGTTGCCTGCTACTCTGTTTTTACTTCTTCAATAAAATATGGTGGCCACTGCTTGTGTTTCAAAAGTTCTCTCGTTTTATTTATTTATCAAGTGACCTATCTCATCATCAGCGTTACCACGTACTGCCGCATACTCTGCTAATAGGTTATGGGCCCAGGTTTTGAAGAAATCTATACAAGAAAAGAATCGGCGTAAATTTCTATACGTTTGGTGATCGAAATTTGAAGAAATTGTTCGTGACCTGCCAAGATGGCCGGCGATGGAATTTCACCGGGTGAAGAAGTTAACAATGATAACGTCACACCGACGGGTGTCCTTATTACGAACAATGGTCATGGTGGTGCGGCTTCTAGGCTACCGGTCTCTGCAGGCAATGGCGGCGGAAGCGTGCACATCGAGAAAATTGGAATTTCTAATTATAGCACGTGGAAATTTACCATGAAGATGGCTTTAACACTGGATGGGCTTTGGGGAGCCGTTCAGGGCACGGATCTATTGCACGATGAAAAGGCATTGGCTCGCGTATGTTTGGGGCTACATCCGTCTTTGTATCAATACGTCAGGAACGCGACTTCGGCTAAGGAAGCGTGGACTAAGCTAGCTGAAACTTTCAAAGACAAAAGTCTGTACCGGCGAGTGTTGTTATTAAGACAATTACATAAAGTAGATTACAAACAGTACAGCAACATGAGTGAATACATTGATACAGTGATGACTTTGGTTCAGCAGCTGTCTGATATCGGAAAGAATATTGAAGATGGTGAAGTGGCGGAAATCTTGCTCAGCGGCCTGCCTGATACGTTTGATGTACTTGTATCGAATCTGGAAACTGCATGTTTTAGCGGAGGCATCACAAGTGATCTAGTCAGGTATCGTCTTCTTCAAGAAGAGTATAGGAGAAACAACAGTGAGTTGGGTGTGAATGCTGCATACGTAACTAGGAGTAGTTCTTACAATGGTATTTCTAAAATAGTGTGTCACTATTGCAAAAAACCCGGACACATTAAGGCCAAATGTTTCAAGTTAAAACGGGACAAAAGACTAAGCAAAAGTGATAAACGTGAACGTGAAGAACAGACTCTCATTGTGTCGGCTACTGCACTAACTGCTTCGACGAGTGACTGGATAATTGATTCTGGATGCACGGCTCATATGTGCAATGACAAAGGACTATTTACAGACTTTAAACATTGTTTAAGTAGTGTAGCGATTGCTAATAGTTCAAAACTAAAGTGTACAGGAACAGGTAATATTCAACTGTCATTTATTAATGAAGCCTTTACTGCTAAAGATGTCATGCTTGTACCAGATCTGTGTGCCAATTTGTTATCAGTTCGAAGGCTAGTAGAACAAGGAATTCATGTGTCCTTTGATAATTGGGGGTGTCATTTTTATAAAAATAATAAGTTGATTGGTCATGCTAAGAATGTCAATGGTGTCTACAAATTAGATGGTTTGTGTACTAATATTATTAGCACAGCGGAGCATTTTTCAACCACTCTGGGGGATCAGAGTGCGATGCTTGTAGAGGTGCCGGCTGCCGTGTGGCATAAAAGACTTGGGCATTTAAGTTTCAGTGGATTATGTGCTCTGCGGGATGCCAAATGTCTTATGTTTCAGATCAGTGATCGTGAGAGAGGACTTGGTGAGTGTGTGCCATGCCTTGAAGGAAAGCAAGTTGCAAAATCATTTCCTGTAGGTGAAGCGAAGCGTGCTACTCAACTGCTAGAGCTTGTCCATTCGGATGTCATGGGGCCTATGTCTGTGTGCACTTGGGGCGGAGCCAGATACTTGTTGACATTCACTGATGACTTCAGTCGGAAGAGCTGGGGATATTTGATCAAGAACAAGTTTGAGGTAATGTCTTGTTTTGTTGATTTTAAGGCTCTTGTGGAGAAACAGTCTGGTTTCTTGTTGAAATGTCTCAGGTCAGATGGAGGCGGCGAATACTGCAATGCCAGATTTGCCGCATATTTGAAAGGTGAAGGT
The DNA here is from genome assembly GCA_910592155.1 of Ypsolopha scabrella. Taxonomy (NCBI): domain Eukaryota; kingdom Metazoa; phylum Arthropoda; class Insecta; order Lepidoptera; family Ypsolophidae; genus Ypsolopha; species Ypsolopha scabrella. The sequence goes on along the minus strand of OU342989.1, from coordinate 2,896,173 downwards.
ATAGTTCACCAGGTCTCTGTGCCATACTGCCCCCAGCAGAACGGGGTGTCAGAACGACTTAACAGAACTTTGATGGAAAAGGCACGATGCATCTTGCAGGAGTCAGGTCTTAGTCGGCAGTATTGGGGTGAAGCGGTCATGACCGCTTTGTATTTAAAGAATAGGTCCCCTACGTCTGCCTTGGCACGATCACTTCCTGAAGAGGTGTGGACAGGGTCCAAGGTTGATCTCAATAATTTGAGAGTTTTTGGATGCATCGCTTATTCACTGATTCCTGAGCAGAAACGTACTAAATTAGATGCTAGAACTAAAATGTGCATCTTTGTTGGTTATAGTGACACCACCAAAGGATATAGACTAATTGAGCCTTCTAACCCCAAGAAAGTTATTTTGGCTAGGAATGTATCTTTTCTGGAAAACAAGTTTTTAAACGATATGAACAATGTTTCCTGTGATGTCCTAGATAAGAATGGTTTTTATAATTTTGATATAGGTAAATCTAATAATGATATCTTAAACCTTGATAATGATATTCAATCTAATATGATGAATTTAAATTATAAAATTAAATCTAATATGGATAATGGAACGAATTCTAATATTAATGACATTCAAAGTATTCACAATGAGAATATTTTAAATACACTTAGCAGAGATTTGCATTGTGACAGTATAGATGAACAGAATGTAACTGTGATTTCAGCTCCTGAGTCAGAGTACTGCACTGGTGATGAGCTAGCTAGCAGCTGCGGGAGTCCGGTGCCTGAGCTCGAGGCCGTGGACAGCAGCCTGCCGCAGTCCGTCGCGTCAGTTGGAGGGGAAGCGGTGACTAGTCCTGAGGGCCCTGTGACCGTCACTAAGCGCCCCGTGCGTAGTTCTCGTGGACGTGTGCCTGTTAGGTATGATGACTACGAGTATGACTTTTCTTTGATGGTTCAAGGTGAGTCTGTACCTCTGTCATATCATGAGGCAGTTTCGTCATCTGATTGTGAGGAGTGGAACAATGCAATGCTGAAAGAGTACAATGCGCTCATTCAAAATTGTGTATGGGAACTAGTCGATCGTCCTGAAGGTAAGAATATAGTAAAATGCAAATGGGTGTATAAAGTTAAGCAAGATTCAGGCGGGGCTAGGTATAAGGCTCGTTTAGTCGCACGGGGGTTTTCACAAAAGTATGGGGTCGATTATAACGACACTTTTTCGCCAGTCGTGCGACACAGCACCATAAGAATATTATTTTCTCTAGCCAATGAATATGACATGAATATTGATCATTTAGATGTCGAAACAGCTTTTCTGAATAGTGATCTGCATGAGCATATTTATATGGAGCAGCCTGAAGGTTTTATTTCTAATGACAGTAAGGTATGTTTGCTAAGAAAAAACATTTACGGCTTAAAACAAGCCAGTAGAATGTGGAATTTGAAAGTTCACCAATTGTTAACTGAAAATGGCTTTAGGCAAAGCAAGTGTGAGCCATGTGTTTACATTAAGAATAACAATAATTGTATTACTATTATTGCTCTCTATGTGGACGATTTTTATGTGTTCAGTAATAGTTCTTCAACTTCAAATGAATTGTTCAGGTTGTTAGAGAAGGAATTTAATGTTAAAAATTTGGGAACACTGAAAAATTGTCTGGGTATGAATGTCACACGGAACAGGTCTAAGGGCGTGTTGATACTGGATCAGTCTGATTACATAAAAAGACTTTTAGTTCGTTTTGGAATGGAAAATTGTAAGACCATATCAACCCCTATGTTATTAAATTGTAAATTAGATAAACCTGGAAGTGACAGTCTTGATGATAATACTTACAAGTATAGAGAGCTATTGGGGTCATTAATGTACCTATCCGTATGTACTCGCCCTGATATTTCCTTTGCGTGTAGCAAATTAAGCCAGTTCAATCATGGATTTGATAAAACACACTGGGCTGCAGTCAAACGCATTTTAAGATATTTAGCGGGGTCGTTAAATTATGGACTATATTTTCATAGGAGCTGTAATTTAAATTTAACTGCTTTTACAGATGCTGACTGGGCAAATGATATTGTTGATCGGAAATCATATACTGGCTTTATTGTAAAACTTGGTAGGAATACAATAAACTGGGAATCTAGAAAGCAGCGATGCGTAGCATTATCCAGTACCGACGCTGAGTACATAGCGATAAGCGATGTCTGCAAAGACCTATGTTTTATTAAGAACTTTCTGTTGGAAATTGTGAACAGACGAGTCGATGTAATATTGTATAATGATAATCAGAGTGCTCATAAGTTATTAAAAGCCAAAGAATATTGTCATAAGAGAACTAAACACATTGACTTGAGATATCATTATGTAAAAGATTTGATCCAAAATGGCTTTGCAAAAGTTGAGTATCTATGTACTGAAAATATGGTTGCAGATTTGTTAACAAAGCCATTGAGTTCTACAAAACATAATGAGTTAATTTACAACATGAACTTGAAATGTACATAATTTTATGGTTGACTCTATAATATTTGATGTAGTAGAGTAATAATAATAAGGCTCGAATATGTTATGCATGTTTTGAATGTAGAGTTGTGTTCATGTATGTTATATTATTGTTTTTGTGTCATGATTATGATTGTTGTGTTCTCATCTTGTGAAGGTTAAGGGGAAGTGTTAAGATTATATTAATATCGGTTTATACCCTTCACTAGATTTCTTGGCTGTATGCGCGTTGTGTCCGTTGCCTGCTACTCTGTTTTTACTTCTTCAATAAAATATGGTGGCCACTGCTTGTGTTTCAAAAGTTCTCTCGTTTTATTTATTTATCAAGTGACCTATCTCATCATCAGCGTTACCACGTACTACCGCATACTCTGCTAATAACATTTACAAAAATTTACAAGTCTCTTATCTAAGATTATGTTTTTTTATTGCGAAATCCATCGCTTTGGAATAGTCTCTTATCGTACGTGTGTCGCATACGTAAAAACGGCCAAGCACGAGACGAACTTTGTGAAAAATTTCGCACCACACGAAATGACAAAAAAACGAATCTATTTATAAGAGAAACAAAAATCTGGTTGCACCAATCAGGTGGCCCAGTGTGATTTTCGCATTACTCCGAAGCGTTTTAAAACAGTTTCGTACAACTGTCAGGTAACAGTTCGGTTTACCTCGGGTCAATTTTTGGATGCTCTAGGGAGAAATTTGCATCACTCCGAGTGAAGTTCACTCGTTTCCAAACGGCACCTTAGTTTACAACTCTTTGGCCGGGTTCCGTCCCGAATAGCGCTGACAGTGACAGCACTAAAAGTAGCATCAAACTACTCACGCCGCACGGCCATCAGTGACTCGGAATGACGATAGACGCGATGTAATATTTATATGATCTGTGGTAATATCGATTACGTCGTGACTCGGAACGCACTACTTGTCGACGCTGACCGAAAACCGAAATGAAAGTCAAAGAAAGAAAAGGTATTTCTGTGAAACCAGATGATTTAGGTAAGAAGATTCTGATGATACACTTAAAGGGAAGCTGGAACAATGTGGCAGTTTTTAATATTTAATGTCTAGGTCATTTTTTGTAATGTTGATTTTAATTCGTCTTGACCTGTATTAAATGACTGAATGGTAAGTAATCCCAATCGTAAATAAGTAGATTTAGACTTGAGCATTAAAAATAAGTAAAAATGTTTTTAACAATATAGAGTAGTAAGCGTTTACCTTTTTATAAATAATTAATATATATCCTAAAAAAACAGAAGAATCTCTTATGACAAAAACTGGGTTAATAAAGTACTTTTTGGCTAACACAATGGAGTTGAAAAAATTTGTGACAGATCACTTAAACTTCTTACTCGATGTGCCTCTTTGCCTTCCTCTTTTCGGGTTAAAATCTGGCCATCGCGAGTCCATGTAAACCTCCATTTGTGTTGGTTACCAACTTCGCGGGTTTTTTTGGAACAATTTTTGGTTAGACTTAGTTAGCCGCTCATTTATGTAAAAGACAGTCGGTTTCCCGGGCACGCCGAGGTCCTCTGTATTTGCTCCTCGTCTCACTCGGGCGTTCCTTAATAACTGGTCACGAATGCTGCGTCGGGATAAGCCCACGACGAGGGGACGAGCACGGGTTGCATTTTCGGCCCGTTTTTGACCTCTTCGGTGCGCGAAAATTACATCGCGTTCATCTAGATCGATGCCGAGCTTCCGGGCAATAATAGTTATCACAGGTGTAGCATTTTCACCCGCAGCTTCAGGAAATCCGATAATCTCAACATCACTGAAGAGTGCTTCCTGTTCTTTGCCTAATTTTAACAAAAGTACTCGCAAGTTTTAACAAACAAAGGTTCGTGCTAAACTAACGCATGTAAGCCGATCATCTGTTATAATGTTATTTTGTTACATGTTTATATAATTATAAACATACTCACACACTCTGAGCAGGCGGGTTGGTGAGCGCGGTGCCAAAACCCTTGCACCAGTGACGCCGCTGCCCGTCACCAGTCTGTTTTATATAAGACCCGGCAATTGGGGAAGGATATACCGCCATCCATCGGTCCCAGGCAATGGTGGGCCGCCTGGTTTTGCCTGAGAGCTGTTCTCTTACTCTCCCCCGAATAACTTCGGGAGGATTTGCGAGTAAGATGGTGGTACCTCCACAGTCGAGCCTGGCATCAGCTCTACAAATAGAACCCAAAATTAGTTGCCAGGTTGCTCGCGGCACGGCAGTGGCGCGCGTCTCCGTCGGTCTGTAGTCAGCTTAGCCCCGTATACTCACATTGCAATAATAAACTTTTGTAGTGAATATCTCCAGGACGTTACATTTTAGATAGTGGCGTTTCTTTGGGAAAATTGTTCAGTATTATCAGCTGAGTACATAATGAGTGATAATTAAACAAAAATGAAATTTTCTCAAAATGAATTCTTCCCCATGAAAAGAGGGTCTATTATATTTTCATATATTTTCGTAGGACCATAAATATTTACCTTAAAAATTCAACAAACAGGAATGTGTTCTTAAAGAATATGCGTTCTTACGTGTGTCTTTAAGTCAGCGAGTTGAGTACACTGATAGTCACATATCGCACATTTCAACAGCTTCTCTTTCATATGCATTCTTATATGTTGCTTTATACTACTTTTATATCCACATTTGTAATCACAAATCTCACATTTATACGGCTTTTCTCCAGTATGGATTCTCATGTGTCTATTTAAGTAATTTCGGTTTCTGCATCTGTAGACACAAACATTACATTTATATGGCTTCTCTTTTTTATGCATTCTTATGTGTTTCTTTAGATTAGCTTTTTCGCTACATTGGTAGGCACAAATCCCACATTTATATAGCTTTCCTTCTGTATGCGTTCTCATGTGTCTCTTTAAATGATGGTGTTCTCTACCCCGATAGTCACAAATCTCACATTCATACGGCTTATCTTCTGTATGCGTTCTCATGTGTCGCTTTAATGGTATAGGTTCTCTGCATTTGTAGTCACAAATTTCACAATGATATGGTTTATTTTCTGTGTGCGTTATCATGTGTCGCTTTAAAAAATACGATCCTCCGTATTTTTTGTCACAAATTTCACACTTATACGGCTTCTCCCTTGTATGCGTTCTCATGTGTCTCTTTAAATAAGTGTGATCTTTACCCCGATAGTCACAAATCTCACATTCGAACGGCTTCTCTCCAGAATGCGTTCTGATGTGTGATTTTAAATAATAATGGGAACTGTATTTATTGTTACAAACTTCACATTTATACGGCTTATCTCCAGTATGGATTCTCATGTGTCGCTTTAAATTGCATTTTACTTTGAATATATAATCACAAATCTCACATTTATATGATTTCTCTCCTGTATGCGTTCTCATGTGTATCTTTAAACTACATTGATATTTGTATTTTTGGTCACAAATCTCACATTTATACGGCTTCTCCTTTGTATGCGTTCTCATGTGTCGTTTTAATAGTATAGATTCTCTGCATTTGTAGCCACAAACTTCACAATGATATGGTTTATCTAATTTAAGAGTTATCATGTGTCGCTTTAAAAGAAACGATTCTCCGTATTTGTTGTCACAATTCTCACACTTATACGGCTTTTCTCCTGTTTGCGTTCTCACATGTCTCTTTAAATGAACGTGTTCTCTACCCTGATAGTCACAAAACTGAAATTTATGCGGTTGCTCTCCTGTATGCCTTCTGAGAATGTGTGTGTACACGTTACTACGTTGCCTACACTTGTAGCCACAAATGTCACATTCACACTGCTTACTTCCTGCGTCCAGGCTGGTTCCCTTATTCTTGTGAACATTTGTTCGCCATCTCACATCACCTAGAAAGAAAATTATATACGGTAAGAGTACATAAATATTTTGCGAGATAATTTAATGGTTTATTTGCATAATTTATTACTAAAAATTTATTATTTTTGGTATTACGACTATTTTGCTACGGAACCCTACAAAACTGGTACAACGAAGGAACTGGCCAACTAATATCATGGGGGCATAGTGGGTAACCTTAACTCATCGAGTAACGGCATTACACCGTCACTGTGGGAAGCAGGACAACAAGTAACTGTTGAAAAAGCTGGCCGACTTTGGCGAAACCTAGCAGGGTGTGTACAGTCACGAAAAAAGTGGATTTTTACTTATACTAAAACATCTCACTAAAGTACCAACATTGAACTGTGTTCATACGATAACACTCAATTAGTATAGCTAGATAAAAAATATCGGCCGGGAGTCGGCTCGGCAGTTTAGTCTGTCCGATTCATTTTAGTTTCACATTTAGGGGGTGCATCATCACTAACCGAGTACCAGCATGCAAACAACGTCATATTGTATCTTTGGCCAACCTATTAGGAAAACCCTAAGTCTGACATAATCCGGCCTGACCGTTTTATTTTCATTCGTCATAATTATTTGGCTAAACCCTTTCAGAAATACGTTTAATTTCTTAATTGTTAACGTATGATTGTCATGGTTTTAACTACAAGAGAAATGTTATGCCTTTTTCACCTATTCCTATTCCCCCCCCCCTCCCTCCACTTATGAGATAAATTATAAAATCTAGATTTCTAGAGTATCAGACAGCAGTGATAGCTGTGATACTGACGACAATTTGACTCTACATGACTATTCGAGGCTGAAGTTGCTGCAGTTGTTGTTAAAACACGCATTCACAAATTTTCCTTTATTATGTTATTGGTATGCACACAGTGTCCGCGGGTTGGAAATCTGTACTAAAGTTTTAATTACGTCCGCGGCAATGCGCACTGCAAAGGTGTTCTGTTACATCAAACACTGACATGCTGGAACTGTTTCCAAGACAAAAAAGAAGATGAACAATCTTGTACAGGGAAAATAAAAAATAAAATGGCTTCAATGTATGTCTTCGGTCTCTGATTGTAACAGCGAGTTCACGGATATGCAGCCAGCTGGATAGGATTCACACCGCTTATCGGGCTGCATAACCACTAGGACTTTTGAAACCTAACGACCAGCCATGCCTCCGCATTCTGAGAAAACATGGCTGACCTTTAAGAGACAGACATGGGCCCCGTTCATATCTATCAAAGAACGCACAGCTAATTTTGAAAAATTAGGAAGTTCCAGTTCAGGAGTCTATAAATCTATCCATCATATGTCTCTCGCATCCCCTTCATAAATATGGAAAGCAAAAATAAAGATGTTATTGTGCCATGCGTCCCGGCCTGCGACCGGCGTTCTGAGGTTCCCGGGCCTCAATCTGTGAAGGTAGTAACTGAAGAGCTGATGTAGTCAGTGTCCCAGCTGCCACCGGTGCACAATTACGCTACTGATAGATTGTTGCGAGCAGGACCAAGACCCGAAAACCTGCTGGAGGGGGGAACACCAAAGAGAAAGTATAACGGTGGTATGGGGGGAGGGAAGGTCGGCTTCGATGTTGCGCTGCCTACCAACGCAGTGGAACAAGTCTTAGGACAGAATTCCGCTTCGGAGGTAGGTGGGCTGTCTAGAAGAGCCAAATGCCGTAAGACTGTCTATCTAAGTCTACCAACTAAAGGAGGTGAGGGCTGCCATGCTGCCTGGCGCGGAGGCACTTGTGCACTCTTAAAAGACATGACGTCACAGAATGCGCTTTATTCCTTCGGCACAAAGAGCTTCTAGCGCTCTCTCACTCTCTCTCGCGGCGAAGTGAGAAGTTCCGCAAGAAGCGCCTCGCAATGGTTGAGTCATGGCCGAGGGTGACAGGTACGTTAGAGAAGGACCGCTGCCACCTCACCAGAATCAGGATGCCTGTCTACCTGGTAAAAACACAGATACTGCACTGCATCAGGTAGTACATACAGCAGAGACTGCTATAGCAGCCAAGCAGTCCTGCCTCGCAACCTTTATCGGTATCGAACCGGTAACCAAATACTTTCACTTGTTCATTTGAAACTACACTGAGCTTTGCATGTCAGTTTAGGCACAGAACAAAGTTTAGGTATCTCTATTTGGGGCGTGTTCAGAAATCATGAAAAAATAGCTTAACTTACCTTTTGAGGAGGGTCCCGGTGTTGCTCTGTCCTGCTCACTGATCGCTCTGTCCTGCTCACTGATCGCTCTGTCCTGCTCACTGATCGCTCTGTCCTGCTCACTGATCGCTCTGTCCTGCTCACTGATCGCTCTGTCCTGCTTACTGATCACCGTCTCACCGATGTCCAGGTGGTCTTGTGTGTTCTGTAACACAACATTATGTATAAATGAACACTATAAACGAACTGTAGTACTTTTAGACTATTATAAACAATTCGCACTAGCCAGTTTTAGCAGTGTCGACATCTGATGCCATGTTTCTATTAAAACCCTAAAAGTTGCGGACGTTTGTAAACCGTGAGCCGTGAATAGGGGAACACCAGTTGCACCTGTATACCGGTTTATGTTTTACCTATATCTGTATATTCACTTTATTTAATCATAGCGTTCAAATCCTAACTTCGACGTCGGCCGTTCGTAAAATCGTCTCATAAAACGACGAACCAAATTATAAATAACGAACTATAAATAATAAACTAGTTGCAGATATCAATACAAATAATAATGCAGTAACGAGCCCGTGTCTGTACATGGGGTATTTTGAAAATTGTAATACAATAGAAAACTTTAAACTTTCGCGATTTTCACACATTATTAACTTTGTATTGGGGTCTTACTCGCGATAATTAATAACATACGTCAAGCACATATCTATTAAGGTATGTTATTAATTATCGTGAGTAAGACCCCAATACAAAGTTAATAATTGTAATACAAGTTCTATCAAATAATGTGTTTTTTACATTAAATTAATTAACTTTTTCTGGTTATTTCCTTAAACACGGAGCAGGCCAAGAGAAATGTGACTCTCAACAAGACAGAGATAATGGTCATAAGAGACTAACAAATGAAATATTTATTCAATTGAGTACGGCGAATGGGTAAATATCACTTATTGTCTGATTCTAAACTATGTGTCAACGCGCGATCTAGCGCAACCCGCGCAGCGCCCGGCCGGCGCTGCGTGAGCGCCGCCATCGCACCGCGGACACACGTTTTTCTTCTGCCATCGACCGAGCTCCAGAGCACTCGTGTCGCTCGCTCGCTACAATCAATTTTATTTCTACCATCAATTTTGTAAAATTAGCAAAATTATACAACAGTACAAACCCAAAAAGTGTGTCGCCTACATTATTAATGAACCTGCGTCAACAAGTTCGAGCCGGATACGACGCTTTACCAGATTCTACAAGCTGAGCAGCCATTGCGTAGTTAAGAACAAAGGACGTGGTATCGACGAGGTCATTTCGAGTGTACGGCAAATACCTATCAACGAGCAAGAAAAATAACGGCGGAATCAAATCAAATTGAAAGCAATTACATCAAGGAATATCTATCCAGGATAAGCATCAAGTCAAAAACCAGGAACAGAGGTTTGCAGTGTAATGTTTGTGAGTTCGTTCCAATTATTTCATTAAAATAATATTGCGCAATCATTTTATTCACAAATTTTTATAACATTTCTGCCAATTAAATGTATTGTCAATTTACCCTACGAATTAGGTAATTCGTTTCTATAATATCGAATCAGTTATTTTAGTTTTCACAATACATTGTTTGGTCAATAATTTACCTAATAAAGGTGTCATTCACTAAAACTTCTACAATTTAGGTGAAAACCAGTGAATTAGGCATCCACATAGCATTTAATTTACTTTCTTTCGAAGGTTTAATTTTTTAATTTTTATTTTCTATAAATCACTAAGTATATTGCGTTCTATGCACTAATATCCATCCATCCATCCATCAGCCTATGCACCAATATAGTGCAATTCATTGTTCATTTCTAATTTTATTTCGAACATTCCAGAATTCAAGCGTGGGTGCAAAGTTCACTTCGCGCACCACGTCGCGCGTCGGTGTCGTTAACCCGGGCGAGCTTGAGCGGACACGTGACCATCGCTTGCGCTCCGGCGGCCGCGGCGTGCTGTTCTTTGTTTGCCATTGCTTGCTGGTACTCTTCTGCCTCGGCTTCGCGCAATCTATGCAAATCACACGCATTTAAAATTTAAGTATCGTTTCACTAGCTCGATCACCTAAATAAATTTCATTAAACGTGTGCTAATTCAATACATTTTTTCACAGCTGGGTAAGTTGAGCTTTGTTTCATTTGGCTGCTTTTCACTTGTTAAAAAAGTAATCATGGATATAAAATCACTAAAGAAGACGCGAGCCTCTTTCAAGTCGAAACTCACTATATTTAAATCTTATTTAGAGCCGCTTTTGCCAGATGAAAACATAAATGATTTGCAAATTCATGAATTAAATATAAGATTTAGTAAAATCCAAGAAATGTACAATGATTACGATTCAACTCAAACTGATATCGAAAATATATCGGACATTCCAGATGACGAGTTTGTTGAACGGGAGGCCTTCGAGACGAACTACTTCCGCACCGTGGCTGCTGCGCAGGAGCTGCTCAGCAGGCACGCTGCGGCGGACTCTGCCTCTGCGGCGGCGCGGGACAATTCGGTAACGGGGTCTCATGTCGCTACTGCACTCACAGGTGGGCCAAACATAAAACTACCAATAATTCATTTACCTGCATTTTCTGGCCGTTATCAGGATTGGTTAGAATATCACGACACATACAAATCACTAATACATGATAACAATTCCTCATCGAACATACACAAATTTCATTATTTGCGAAATTCATTAAAAGACAGTGCGTCTATTGTCATTAAATCGATTGAGTTTTCTTCTGACAATTACGAAACTGCGTGGGATATACTTTGTGAGAGGTATAACAATAAAAGGATCCTAGTAAATAATCATCTGCAAGCATTGTTCAACATCAGCCCAGTCGCTCAAGAGTCTTCAAAGGCTATACGAAACACAATAGATTCAGTAAACAAAAATTTAAGAGCTTTGAAGACTCTTAAACTACCCACTGAACACTGGGACATCCTCATCATCCATATGGTAACTAGCAGGCTGGACCACGACACTTTGCGTGAGTGGGAAGCCGAGCGTAACAATATTAAAAATATTCCAACGTTAGAAGAGTTTAACACGTTCCTAAAGAACCATGCCGACTTGCTAGAAACCATGGAAGAGGCACATACATCTAAGCCCCGCAGACACAGCGACATATCTCACAATCGTCCTAAAACATTCATAGTGAATAACATGCAGAAACAGACGCAGCCACAATCTCAAAATAAATACAAATGTCCTGTTTGCAAAAATCCTCATTCCATTTATCAATGCCTAAAATTTAAGGCAATGCCAATAGAAACTCGTATCGAAAAGGTTAAACAATTAGACCTTTGTACAAATTGTTTGCGTTCAGGACATGACGAACAACGTTGTAGACTGAGCTCCTGCAGGCTATGCACACAACGACACAATACAATGCTACACAAAAATCGTGTTCAATCAGAACAAAGCACATCCAGTGCATCAAGTGACTGTGTGGTTTTACCGACTGTACAAGAGCAAACATATACACAACCAAAGCCAAGTGACATCACACTGTCTGCTACACACTATAGTCAGGTACTTTTATCCACAGCCATGCTTAAAGTAACTGGTAGTGATGGTCAAACGCTCCAAGTTAGAGTAATTCTTGATAACGGAAGTACTTCAAGTTTTCTAACGGAAAATTTACAAAGAAAACTTAAACTATCCACTTATTCAACGTCCATAGTTGTTCAAGGGTTAAACAAGCAAGCATCAAAAATTACAAAGAGGTGTAACATATCTATATCTTCACTTCTAAACAATGGGTACACAACTGACGTCAATTGTTTTGTTGTCCCACAAATAACACAATTAATTCCTGCTTCAAAAATTAATTGTAGCACATTTATTATTCCCCCTCACATCCACCTCGCTGACCCAACGTTTAACATGCCGTCTGAGGTGCAGATGCTGCTGGGTGCGGACCTCTTTTGGGAGGTTCTGTCTAACAATCAAATCAACCTGGGCAAGAACAAACCAACCTTAGTTGAAACAAAACTAGGGTGGCTTGTCTCAGGTTCCGTTGAAGTATCTAAATCAAACCAAATACACACAAAGCAATCCTATAATACAGTCCACTGCAATTTCATAAGCAACAATGAGCTTGAGGAAAAACTCGATAGATTCTTTGAGATGGAATCAGTTCCCACCACTCAACAAATCCATACTAAAGGTGAGAGTGAATGCGAAAAAATATTCAAACAAACTACAACACGCCACCCAGATGGCAAATTCATAGTTAAAATACCACTCAAAGAATCTCCCGAGTGCTTAGGTGATTCAAAGCAAAAGGCTCTAATCAGATTCAATTCTTTAGAACGTAAATTCAAACAAAATCCAGAATACAAACAAAAATACGTGGAGTTCATCGATGAATATTTGGCTTTGGGTCATATGTCCGAAAACAATGACACATATTCTAACGAAACTTCATATTTCATGCCTCATCATGCCGTTTGGCGTGAAAATAGTCTCACTACAAAATGTCGCACAGTGTTCGATTGTTCGGCTGTCACGACTTCAGGCAAATCTTTCAACCAAATTCAGCACATTGGTCCCACTGTGCAAGATGATTTACTAAGCATACTCATCCGATTCCGACAACATAAGTTTGTTGTAACTTCTGACATAGAAAAAATGTACAGACAAATTTACGTAAGCAACGATCAACGAAGTTTACAACAGATTTTCTGGCGGTCGAATCCTACTGAGCCAATAAAACAATATAAACTAAATACTGTCACGTACGGAACGGCGTCAGCGCCGTACCTCGCGACTAGATGTTTAGTACAGTTGGGCCAAGAATGCATTAACAGAGATGTAGGTGAAACAATTCTACACGATTTCTATGTTGATGACTACATTACAGGAAATGATGACGAAAACACCTTGACGCAAACGTGCAAGGACGTTATTCAAACGCTAGAGGGCGCTCATTTTCATTTGCGCAAATGGCGGTCAAACAAGCCGTCCATACTAACCAACATAGTTAATGAAAACGATAATGATGAATTACCAAGTTTATGCAAAGACGATTGTGCAAAGACATTGGGTCTACTTTGGGCATGCAAAAAAGATAACTTATTATTTTCACTAGCCAATGATACACCAATTCACAACATAAACAAACGCACAATTTTATCCAACATTGCACAAGTGTTTGACCCACTGGGCTTAATAAATCCATGCATGTTACAAGCTGACTATCCTTTTGCTAACATAGCCGTCGACTATGGGGGCCCAATCCTGATAGCGAACAGAAAAGGTCGTGGCTGTCAGTTAAAGAAGGCATATATAGCTGTGTTTGTTTGTTTGGCAGTGAAAGCAGTACACATTGAGCTCGTCACTGATTTGACTTCTGAAGGCTTCATTGCCGCTTTGAATCGATTTATTGCCCGCAGAGGCAGACCGGCCACCATTGTTTCAGACAATGGAACTAATTTCGTGGGTGCTTGTAATGAACTTACAGAATTTTTAAAGAAAAACTCTAACAATATAATGTCTTACGCAGCTGAAAATGAAATAACGTTCAGGTTTTGCCCAGCGTATAGTCCGAACTTCAATGGCCCAGCAGAGGGTTCCATCAAGTCTATAAAGCATCACCTAAAACGAGTTCTCTCTATGGCTCATTTAGATTATGAGGAAATGAACACTGTATTGGTTCAGATAGAGGCAATACTTAACTCTAGGCCTCTCACGCCCATGTCTTCCGATCCTTCAGATCTTGTCCCACTTACACCAGCGCATTTTCTAATTGGACGTGCTCTCACAATGTTGCCTGCTCCTCGGGTTGAGGATGCTCAGCTCCACACGCTCTCGAGATACAAGAGAACGCAAGCGCTAAAAACACACTTTTGGAACCGTTATTATAAGGAGTACGTTTCAGAACTACAGACCCGCAGCAAATGGCGCACGGACAGAGGACAACTGCAGCAAGGAGAGATGGTCCTCATCAAGGACGATCGCCTGCCCCCCAACAGATGGCTGCTAGGGCGGGTCACGGCAGTATATCCAGGCAGCGATGGCATCAGCCGCGTCGCCGATGTCTTCACCACTTCGGGGACCCTGAGACGAGCCTACAACAGGCTCTGTCCACTACCAACGACGTTGGACCAGAATGCTCCTGATCCAAGGGGGCCAGCTTGTCAACGCGCGATCTAGCGCAACCCGCGCAGCGCCCGGCCGGCGCTGCGTGAGCGCCGCCATCGCACCGCGGACACACGTTTTTCTTCTGCCATCGACCGAGCTCCAGAGCACTCGTGTCGCTCGCTCGCTACAATCAATTTTATTTCTACCATCAATTTTGTAAAATTAGCAAAATTATACAACAGTACAAACCCAAAAAGTGTGTCGCCTACATTATTAATGAACCTGCGTCAACACTATGATAGAGATAAATTTATATATTTTAATCACTTGCTGATTTATCCGTCGCAAGGAGGTAACAAATTTTATAAACATTATATCATTGCGGTATACAAACACAGAAGTAAGATAAATGTGGAAGTGAGGTGCTCGGGTCAAGAAGGAAACTTTGTGCAAGCTTTGCCAATATTGGGAAAAATCGTCATTACTTTATTTAATATTAATTCTGATTAAGATTTTTGTAATGCATCTATTACTTTAGTGTTGTTTTAGATCGTAATTTATGTGCGTGAGTGAATGTAGGAAATTTTTATTCACAAGAAGGTCCGACAGCTGAAGAACTTCAACCAGACATCAATACATACATCAATGAAAGTGTCAATTTAAATATTTATTTGCCCAACAGTTTTCACGTTTGGTTTATGTTTTTTTTTAATATTATTGCCAAGAAGTAATTAAAGTCTCCAAAAACCGGATTGTATTCCGAGACATATAATCTTTATCATACATATTGTACGTGCGTTATCCTACAAGTTGTTAACAAAGCAGAATGGAGCTTCGCCACGCGACAGAAAATATTTTTTTTACTCGTAAAATTCATTTTTATATACTCTACGAAAATAGGTCTTTTCAAAATATATTTTTTTCTGAAATCATACCCTGTGTGTTAAACAGTGGATAAAGATTTTCAAAACTTTTACCTACCGTACCTTTTTATATTTATTCTCACCGATTTAGAGAAATTTTTGAAAAACCACAAAAATACATGTCCTCCCCTTATTTCCGAAACTGGTTGACCGAATAAAAAGAAAAAAATCGAGATTATAGGCCAAAACTGGCCAATTACAGGAAAACTATAGCGATTAAAAAAAAGTTGTACACAAATGAGAAATATAAAAATAAATGTAAAATAAATAAAAAAAAGTTTTATAAAAATACAATGTGGGTATCAAATTGTAGGTAATTAAGAGTTGATTATAAAAATATATACTTTTGCTATATTTACTGGCACTAATTTCGAGAAATCTTTGAAAAACCACAAAAAAATGCACATCCCCCCTTATTCCTGAAACTGATGGACCAAAAAAAAAAGGAAAACATCAAGGTAATTTGGGATTATGTAAAGATTACAGGAAAAATATAGCGGTTGAGAAATTTAGTTACAAAATTAAATATTTCATCCTTGAGTTTTACTTCGAGCACCGAATAAAAATATTTATCTCTCTTTTGTGGTACAAACAATTTTCTTTTTAGTTATTATAAACAGTTATGGGCAAGATTTAAAATACTTTTTTCCTGAGTGCTCCCAAAACTGTCGAATTACGGAACCCTAGGTATGCGAGTCTGACTCGCACTTGACCGGTTTTTTTCTATGCCAGAATGGTAACTTTTTCAGAATGAATTCCTTGCCTTAGAATAATAGGAAAATGTCACCAAACTCGATCTAGTTGCTTAATGTATTCAGATACCACGCTCGGAGTAAGGCGCGGCGGAGGAAGTTCCCCCCCCTGCCCCGGTCACCTGCAAGCTGGCTCCTCTCGCCTACCGAGCTACATCAGCTCGGAACACCCCTAGGTACACCTGTGTTAAGCGGTTTTGTCCGTTGAAAAGTCGCAAGGTCGACCGCATTAACCTCTCCACTATGTAAACCTATATTTAGTAGAATAGACTTTACGTGCAGAACTTTTATCTCAAGACGACCGTCAGGCTTGGTTGTAGTAGTGCGGTCACTTACACGTTGCTGAAGTGTAGGAGCTTCCACGCTCACGCACACTTGAACAACGTATAAGTGAACGCACTACCACAAACAAGCCTGACAGGATTCCGTGAGGTGAGTTATAAAGAGTGTAACGTAAGCACTTACAACATATTTAATGTCTGCAGTATCTTCTTGTGCACTTCCTACAGGGATCGGTTTCTCGGGTGAGTGTGTTGTGACGTCACAGTTACATCGCAATAGGAGCTTCCACACTCACGCACACTTGAACAACGTATAAGTGAACGCACTACCACAAACAAGCCTGACAGGATTCCGTGAGGTGAGTTATAAAGAGTGTAACATAAGCACTTACAACATATTTAATGTCTGCAGTATCTTCTTGTGCACTTCCTACAGGGATCGGTTCCTCGGGTGAGTGTGTTGTGACGTCACAGTTACATCGCAATAGGAGCTTCCACGCTCACGCACACTTGAACAACGTATAAGTGAACGCACTACCACAAACAAGCCTGACAGGATTCCGTGAGGTGAGTTATAAAGAGTGTAACGTAAGCACTTACAACATATTTAATGTCTGCAGTATCTTCTTGTGCACTTCCTACAGGGATCGGTTCCTCGGGTGAGTGTGTTGTGACGTCACAGTTACATCGCAATAGGAGCTGCCACGCTCACGCACACTTGAACAACGTATAAGTGAACGCACTACCACAAACAAGCCTGACAGGATTCCGTGAGGTGAGTTATAAAGAGTGTAACATAAGCACTTACAACATATTTAATGTCTGCAGTATCTTCTTGTGCACTTCCTACAGGGATCGGTTCCTCGGGTGAGTGTGTTGTGACGTCACAGTTACATCGCAATAGGAGCTTCCACGCTCACGCACACTTGAACAACGTATAAGTGAACGCACTACCACAAACAAGCCTAACAGGATTCCGTGAGGTGAGTTATAAAGAGTGTAACATAAGCACTTACAACATATTTAATGTCTGCAGTATTTTCTTGTGCACTTCCTACAGGGATCGGTTCCTCGGGTGAGTGTGTTGTGACGTCACAGTTACATCGCAATAGGAGCTTCCACGCTCACGCACACTTGAACAACGTATAAGTGAACGCACTACCACAAACAAGCCTGACAGGATTCCGTGAGGTGAGTTATAAAGAGTGTAACATAAGCACTTACAACATATTTAATGTCTGCAGTATCTTCTTGTGCACTTCCTACAGGGATCGGTTCCTCGGGTGAGTGTGTTGTGACGTCACAGTTACATCGCAATAGGAGCTTCCACGCTCACGCACACTTGAACAACGTATAAGTGAACGCACTACCACAAACAAGCCTGACAGGATTCCGTGAGGTGAGTTATAAAGAGTGTAACATAAGCACTTACAACATATTTAATGTCTGCAGTATCTTCTTGTGCACTTCCTACAGGGATCGGTTCCTCGGGTGAGTGTGTTGTGACGTCACAGTTACATCGCAATAGGAGCTTCCACGCTCACGCACACTTGAACAACGTATAAGTGAACGCACTACCACAAACAAGCCTGACAGGATTCCGTGAGGTGAGTTATAAAGAGTGTAACATAAGCACTTACAACATATTTAATGTCTGCAGTATCTTCTTGTGCACTTCCTACAGGGATCGGTTCCTCGGGTGAGTGTGTTGTGACGTCACAGTTACATCGCAATAGGAGCTTCCACGCTCACGCATACTTGAACAACGTATAAGTGAACGCACTACCACAAACAAGCCTGACAGGATTCCGTGAGGTGAGTTATAAAGAGTGTAACATAAGCACTTACAACATATTTAGTGTCTGCAGTATCTTCTTGTGCACTTCCTACAGGGATCGGTTCCTCGGGTGAGTGTGTTGTGACGTCACAGTTACATGTAATTTATATTCACCCGAAAGCTCAAGATAAGGTCTATATGAATTGGTTTTGTTTGTTAGAAGACGGATACTTAAATATTGATGGTACTGTATTAATTTTGGGAGATCTAAATTTAAATAGTGCCACTGTCAACATTTTTAATTACTATGGATATTTCGTAAATTTTTGTGGTATGGTAGAGAAAAATGAGGTGAAGAATGAGCATGGTGGAAAGTTAGACGTGGTGCTGGCGCCGGAGTGTGTTGGAGGGGTGAGTGTGTGTGCGGCGGACATCGGTCTGGTCGAACACACCGACAAGTATCACCCTCCCTTAGACATTGTAATCCCATTAGCTAGTGTGCACCCATCTCGTTGTACTGGTCGCCTTGATCCAAGCAATATTAGTCCGCAACGTGACTGGAACTTTGCTAAAGGTGACTTTGCGCTGTTTTATGGTCTACTTTGCCAAGCCTCATGGTTTGCTTTATACGAATGTAGAGACGTTGATTCCGCGATCGAATTATTCTACAAGAAAATATATGACATATTTGATATCAGCATGCCGAAAAAAATTCGATCAAAGAGTAGCCAGCGAAGATACCCGGTTTGGTTCACGGGTGAGTTAATCAACGACATAAACCATAAAGCTGCACTTCATCGAAAATGGAAGTCAACCAAAAATAGAGCTGTATATGAGGCTTTTAGTAAGATTAGGTTGGACATCAAAGCTAAGCTTGCCTTTAAATACGACCAGTATATACGTGATCTTGAAACCAACTTAAACGCAAATCCGCGGGCTTTCTGGAAGCACATTGCTAATCTCAAGTCTAAGGGAGGGTTTGAGCCAAAAGTAAGCTATGAGAGCAGGGAATTCGTTGGTGAGGCGGCTGCAACTGCATTTGCGGAGTTCTTTTCCGGAGTATTTTTACCAGAAGAACCCAAATTAAGCGCAGAATACACAAATCAAACTGATCACACGCGAACGGCCAATTACGTTAACATTTCTCATGTTTCAGAGCGGGATGTAGAATTAGTACTCCGTAGAATAAAGCCCCGTAGTTCAGTAGGACCTGACAATATTCCGCCTTATGTCCTGAAAGCATGTGCAGATGTTTTTGTTACACCCTTGTGCTACCTATTTAACCTAGTGTTGGCAAGTAGCAAGTACCCGACACAATGGAAATTATCTCGCGTGAGCCCTATCCCTAAGACCTCAGATCATTCCCATGTAGAGTTTTATCGCCCTATCGCGATTCTCTGTTCTCCAGCCAAGGTTTTTGAGACTATATTGCATAAAAAATTATGCCCTCAAATTCAGCCATACTTGGCAGATTCACAACACGGATTTAGGAGTGGTCGATCAACAAACACAAATCTATTGACGCTGGCGGACACTATATCCGGTCATATGGAGAGTGGCTTCCAAGTGGACGTAGCATACCTCGATTTTAAAAAAGCCTTTGATCGGGTTGATAATGACGTCCTACTTGAAAAGCTGTGTGCCATTGGATTTGCTCCAAGTCTGCTCAGCCTGTTTGCCGACTATCTCAGAAACCGACAACAGTATGTCAAGTATGGCTGTTACACCTCAAAACCTTATCATACGCGATCAGGTGTGAGTCAAGGTTCTATCCTCGGCCCGCTTCTTTTCGTTATAATGATTAATGATATAGAGGCCATTATTAAACACGTATCTTGTCTTCTGTATGCTGATGACCTGAAGCTGATACTAAATGTAAATCAGATGGCTGATTGTGACTTATTACAGAAGGACCTAGACGCTGTGTACAGATGGAGTGTACAGAACAAACTGCACTTTAACGTCAGCAAATGCTTTTGTGTGTCTTTCACGAGGGCGACCCAGACCTATGAAGCAACTTATGTGCTTGGGTCCGAAATGATTGCTCGTGTGAACTCTATCAAAGACCTTGGTGTCACTTTTGATACTCGTCTAACGTTCCACGAGCACATAAAGACCCTGGCTGCTGATTGCTCCAAAAGGCTAGGTTTCGTTCTTCGTAACGCTAAGGATTTCAAAAATCTAAAAGCAATAGAACTTCTCTTTACAGCTCTTGTGAGAAGTAAGATTGAAACTGGAGCCATCGTCTGGAGCCCTCATGAATCAACATACGTGCTATTGCTCGAAAAAGTGCAGAAAGCGTTCCTTCGTTTTCTGTACAAAAAGAAATTTGGGTACTACCCTTTTATGTATCCGACAAAATACCTCCTTGGTATGCTGGGGTTCAACTCGTTGGAAGTTCGACGAGACTGTGAGCAGCTTGTTGCAGCATGTCGCATGTTGCGTGGTGAATCAGACTGCCCACAGCTCACCAATCAAGTATGTCGACTGTTTGTGCCTGACAAATACCTCCGAACTCGTAAGCACGTTCTATTGTCGGTTCCGGCGTCGCATACTGTTGCTCGTAGCATGTCTCCGCTCGTCCGGGCCCGGTCATCACTCAACACACTGTTGTCTTCGGTACCAGAGTGTGATTTGTTTGCTGATAGATTGATGACTGTGAGTGAGAAATGTCTGGCGTTCTGTGAGCGTGATGAATGAAAGGAACGTCCCTATTTATAATTAATTGTATATCTTACTTTATCTTTTTAATTGTTAATTGTACATATTGAATTTATATTTTATTTTAATCAATAATTAATTTTAATATATAATTGTATAACGCATTGGTGTAAGCTGTAATGTTATACTTTTTAAATAAATAAATAATAATAATAATAATAATCGCAATAGGAGCTTCCACGCTCACGCACACTTGAACAACGTATAAGTGAACGCACTACCACAAACAAGCCTGACAGGATTCCGTGAGGTGAGTTATAAAGAGTGTAACATAAGCACTTACAACATATTTAATGTCTGCAGTATCTTCTTGTGCACTTCCTACAGGGATCGGTTCCTCGGGTGAGTGTGTTGTGACGTCATCGGAGTCTCGTGGGTCATCATCAGCACTTTCTTGCTTTACATCTAAAACAACATTATTGGGGTGCTCAAAAAGTGAAAAGGATGTACTCTTTCCTACATTTAATTTCAGAAATATCATGCATCATAAGAAGAGTTAGCAGTACCGGTACTGAGACAGAACCGGGAATCCCGGGACTATCAGCACTTTTCGGTACTGATACATTTTACTCAAATTGTCTAGAACTTATTAAGTAGAGAACAAATACATTTCTTATTTTTCTTATCTCCAAAAACTATCAAAGTTGGCAATTTTAGACCATTTTGTTCCGGGGTCTATCTCAAAATCTAAACCAGTTAGGAATTAGAATAGAATAGAATAATCGTTTATTGACTCATAATTTAGCCTAGTTATACAGTTACAGTTCTTATAATATAGTAAAACTAAAAACAATTTAAAAACAAGGCTTTAAGGAGTTCAGGATAGTGATCTCTGCTCTCCGTGCTAGTTGAAACTGTTCTACGGCAGAGCAGCGCCCATTACCCTCCACTGTTTATATGTACCCATAATAAAAAACTAGGTTTTCAGCTCTGTGGTAAATAGTATAGTACATTTTCATCTATATTACATTTATTGACATAATTAAATGATAAAAATTTGTATTAAAATGAGAAAAAAATAAAATAAAATGTATTATATTCTAGCATACAATCATGCAACATTAACAAAATTGATATATATATATATATTTATAAATCTATGTGGTTGAAGGTAGCTTTATTTTATAAATAAACTGTACATATTATAATAATATTATATATGTATATATATAACTAAAATTAAAAATACGTAAGAATTATGCATACACATATATTGTTTTTAAATTATTTTACTAAATTGATTTGTTTTATTATATTATATTGTAGATGAGCATGTCTATCTGTCAATAAAAACTTAAAATTATTCTATTTTCATCATATTATGAATTTGATATATTCGGAATTTTCTGTATACTATTTGAACAACAAATATTGAAAACGCCGACTTTTAATATAAGTTAAAGCTTACGTACGTACCCGAATACACAACTAACTTAATTTTGCAGTTTTGTTTCATACAGTTTCCAGGTAATACATTTGTAATATTTAATCAAATCATTCAAAACTTATTTAAATGTTACTGAACCCTCGTTCTACTCGCACTTAATAGGTTTTAGTTACATAATCAAAAAGGAACCCTTAAAAGCCGAGTGGTAAAATAAAACTATGTTTAGGTTTAAAGGTACTCTATTCTTATTAAAGAAAATAAAATATGTCACTTACATAAGAAGTAATCTTATCTAATTTATTAAAGTTTCGTCCATCCGCACACGCACAGACCATAATTGAAGATAGGTTATACTGATCTCTGTGCGGTGTAGTTAGGTCCTTAAAGTTCCTTTATTAAACTCCGCAGTTCACTTTTTCAATCTTATAACCACCCCTCTAAGGCGACGCGGGGCGTCAAGCGGCGCGTTGCGCGTAGCAGGCCGCCGGAAACACAAACATACACCGATATATGGAGCGCGCACCGCGCCGCCCGACGCGCCGCGCCGCGTCTCCTTGAACGTACCCTTACACCAGTTAAGTATTATTTATTTGAAATACGTTGTGCCAATTTACGCTCGAAATCATTAAAGAGTCCGGAACTTTTAATTTCTGAAGGTAGATTGTTAATTCGTTTGCCGTAATTTGTTCGGATCTTTGACTTTGAAAAAAAAAATTAATTCGTCATAAATTGAGGTACTACATCGTCAGGTACTACACCGACAGGAGTACTGGTACTAGGAGCGTAGGGCGTTGGCGGTGAGAAGTAACATGATTGCCCGGAGGTTTGCTCGATGTACAGTGGAGACCACATCAAGCTATACACTTGCAGTACGACATTAACCCCTACAGAGAAGAATATAAGATAGGTACAAAGTCTGGTACTAGGAGCGTAGGGCGTTGGCGGTGAGAAGTAACATGATTGCCCGGAGGTTTGCTCGATGTACAGTGGAGACCACATCAAGCTATACACTTGCAGTACGACATTAACCCCTACAGAGAAGAATATAAGATAGGTACAAAGTCTGGTACTAGGAGCGTAGGGCGTTGGCGGTGAGAAGTAACATGATTGCCCGGAGGTTTGCTCGATGTACAGTGGAGACCACATCAAGCTATACACTTGCAGTACGACATTAACCCCTACAGAGAAGAATATAAGATAGGTACAAAGTCTGGTACTAGGAGCGTAGGGCGTTGGCGGTGAGAAGTAACATGATTGCCCGGAGGTTTGCTCGATGTACAGTGGAGACCACATCAAGCTATACACTTGCAGTACGACATTAACACCTACAGAGAAGAATATAAGATAGGTACAAAGTCTGGTACTAGGAGCGTAGGGCGTTGGCGGTGAGAAGTAACATGATTGCCCGGAGGTTTGCTCGATGTACAGTGGAGACCACATCAAGCTATACACTTGCATTACGACATTAACCCCTACAGAGAAGAATATAAGATAGGTACAAAGTCTGGTACTAGGAGCGTAGGGCGTTGGCGGTGAGAAGTAACATGATTGCCCGGAGGTTTGCTCGATGTACAGTGGAGACCACATCAAGCTATACACTTGCAGTACGACATTAACCCCTACAGAGAAGAATATAAGATAGGTACAAAGTCTGGTACTAGGAGCGTAGGGCGCTGGCGGTGAGAAGTAACATGATTGCCCGGAGGTTTGCTCGATGTACAGTGGAGACCACATCAAGCTATACACTTGCAGTACGACATTAACACCTACAGAGAAGAATATAAGATAGGTACAAAGTCTGGTACTAGGAGCGTAGGGCGTTGGCGGTGAGAAGTAACATGATTGCCCGGAGGTTTGCTCGATGTACAGTGGAGACCACATCAAGCTATACACTTGCATTACGACATTAACCCCTACAGAGAAGAATATAAGATAGGTGTGTATTATGTAGGACAAAAATTTAATAATGTATAATTATAATTACCTATTTATTTTCTTGTAAGAAAATTTGTTTTTCCAGACTATTTTCATTATCAAAAAAGCCCCCTCCTAAGTCCGCATATTTATTCATTTAATATTTACATAATGTTGAATTAAACTATTTAATAAACACCACATAAACCTATTCAGGTTTGTGTATGGTGCACATGAATCTACCTTAAATTATTATAACTTAACTTATATTATTAAATAAAAACTATAACTTAAATTATTAAATAAAAACATCAGTGCTTACAACTAAACGTTTAAGATGTCAAAATTATTGTCACTGTCAAGTTGACAGTACTTGACAGTGACAACTACGGAACGCATTTGGTGGGCTTTTTTTTAGTGTTTGCACATGGAAATTTTTCTGGAGTATCAGACAAAGAAACTTTGTGTGCTTTATTTGTTTGACTATTTATTACAAAAATTGTATTCAAAGTTGGCTCACTTGACTGTAAAACACGACAACATAAAAATTTACTAAAATTAAATTTTATTACTTAAATATGCAACTAACAAACAAAATAATAAATGACAATCAATTTAAGAAGTAGTTTGTATGTGCATGTGAAATAAAGATTCTGAGGATGATACATTAAAATTACCTGTGTGTGTGTAAATAGGCAGTCGTTGCAGGATCACCCGCCATGCCTCTACTTGTCTCTTCATTAGCTCCAAGTCAGCTGGTAACTTTGGTTCCTGTTTGATGCCCATGTCGATCAGCTGGGGATTGTTGTCTTCCATACAATCCTGGGGGTAGATTAATCCAGTTAAGGCAACACAGAAATAAAAACCATTCAAAGGAATCGTGGCCTAGGCCGCGTTCAATTTGATCGCCTGCTCATCGATAGCATATACAAATTCATAGAGGGCAAAGAAGATGTCATGATCGCCGTGCGTCGGCGGGTGATCAAACTGAACTCAGCCCTGAGGCTTCCATACTGTAATATCAAATAAGTTAGTAAGCTAAACACACAAAGTTATTATTTTATTAAGTTGGTTAAGTATTATCCACATAAACTCATGAGTTTTGGATTTTTCCTTCAATTGTGCCACAAGCCTCCTTTGTACCAGACTTAAAGATTGCAGGGCACCGAAAAGAAGTGTTTTGATAATCAGTCAGTTAGTGAGACTTTCAGTACGAGCATTTTGCAACAGAATGGGACGGCAGACCTTAGTAATTTCAACTTGATACCTCAAACCATACGTGAGAAAAAGGGCCTTGACAAATTAACCGACAGACAGGTTGAACCATGCTTAAATTATACAGAGCCAGGTGAATCCGAGCAGTTAGGCATTTACTGTAGAAGTCTTTTTAAGGTATCTTTTTGGGACAGATTATTGGGACTTGCTCGACTGTATTACAGAACTAATTATCTGCCTATTCTAAAACTGATGTAGGTGCTCATAGCTTACCTATATGTCCTCTGAGTAACACAGAGTTTGCAACTTTTTGGATTTAATATTTTAGTAAATTTTAAATGTCTGCACTTACATCAATGTTGGTATTCACATTGCTATCTCCCTCTATCTTCACACAATTCATTCTGTTTCGCTCTTCTCTTTTTTTGAGTATAATTTCTCTGATTTCTTCCACAAGCATTTGGGCATCAACATCCGTTTCTTCATACTGATGGTTGTTCATCTCTGTAACAGCAAATATTCAATGACACATTCTATAAATACAAAAGTAACTCTAACTCGAACCAACCCATACTTTGTTTAACCTTCATTTTATGTAACTACTACATATTGTTGTGGCAATCTCAAAGTATTGATTGCACTATTATTATTTTAGTCAGGAAAAAAAAATGGTTTCAGAGAAACATTCACCAATGCTTTTTGTGCAATCTTCCATCAAGTTTTCTGTATTAAAAAGTCTTGTTATAGGTGGAAATGCCCTTTCAGTCTTTTAAGAAATTTCATTGAATTTAGATTAGCAACAATATGCCACCAAACTTAGACACCCCCAACTTCATCTTTAATGACAAATGTTTAGAAGAATTTTGGTTGTGACAGATGAAACATCCTCTGTTTGCAAAGACCTCGAAGGACAATATAACACAATTTAGAAAAGAAACAATGTGGAACGTGATCTTACTGGTCCTATGTAGTTTCATTCCTTCCACCAAGACGTTTGAAGACCATTCAGTGTAACACAACTAAACTTATTTTATGGAACTGAACTCAAATTAAGTACTCTGTGTTTTTCTTTCTGTATCGAAAAGACCAGGACAGGACGCCTTAAGATAAGATTAGTCCTGTCAAATGAGTTAAGTTGTGTTACACCTAATCAACAGCATTAGGTATCGTCTTTACAAGTTATTTGATTAAACTAAAACTGGAATGTGTACCAAACATGAAAGGGTAATGTATAGGTAGTTATATGTCCACATTTATTGTATTTAACACATATTCATATGCTTTTGATTTTAATGGGATAAAATAGATACAATTTTAAACTCTCAAAAAATGTTATTGAGAGCCAAAACCATGTAGGTTTCACAAACAATACCAATCTCTCCAATTGTGGAATTGGGAGAAAAAATTGTATTCATTTGATAGCCTAAAACGTATGATTTCAATTTCAATTCACAATTGCACCCCTGTTGAGTAATGAAGCATTTCAAAGGTTATGTATACTGGGTCTGTCAATTTCAGAATCAGCATTGTTGTTTCGTAAAATTAACAGTCCTAAGGGGCACTATCTTTGCTCTGAAGGGTTTCTGGATTGTCAAAAAATAACCATTCTAACCTAACTTACCAGCTCGCTTCTGCACCGAAAGATTTCTGAAACTTTCGAAGTATTTTTTCCAATAGTGCCCTTTAACTCATATTTGCGGTCATATGGCAACTGTAGGTACAATGTGATGAAAAATGAAAATGAAGTCAGTTGCATGCAGGAAAGTGCTAACCAAGACCAAAACTGACACATTTTTCCAGCTGGTTATGGGAATAAGTAAGTGTAGCAGAATTTTCTTACCTGAATCATCTGGTTCTGGTTTCACAGAAATACACTTTTCTTCTTGAACTTCCATTTCGCTCAGGGTCAAAGGCTGAGACTCAGAGTGCAAACTGCAACTTGATTGAGTCAATTTGGCTGAGATTAAGGCTGAGATTCAGAGTGCATTTTGAGTCCGAACTCAAGAGGAACTCAATCTCTTAAACGTCACTCTGGTATGGGATCACGTCGCTTTTTGACGTTTGTAAGATCGAGTTCGGACTCAAAATGCACTCTGAATCTCAGCTTCAGCCTCTGAATCTCAGGCTGAGATTCAGAGTGCGTTTTGAGTCCGAACTCAAGAGGAACTCAACCTTACAAACGTCACTCTAGTGTGGGATCACGTCGCTTTTTGACATTGTAAGATCGAGTTCGGACTCAAAATGCACTCTGAATCTCAGCCTCAGCCTTTGAGTCCGAACTCAATCTTACAAACGTCACTCTACACTGATCATTCATTGAAGTTCCCGCTATTGTCTAAAATGTCAGTTGCTCCCGATTACATGTCCACCGACATTTCGTTCAGTTGATGTTCGAAATAAAATTTCGATTATCTATCTTGAAATACGCTAATGGCTAGACGGTTTTTATCGACTTTATCGAAAAGTCTTGATAGTATTACCCTACTAAATTAGAACACTTTCACAATTCATGCGTTCCTGTGAAACTTTTCGACAACCATAATTATACGGATAATATTGTCTATGCATCATTGTCTATGGCGTGGCGAGAAACCTTGAAGTGTCAAATTAAACTGCGGTGCTATTGCCTAAAATGTCAGTTGCTCACGATTTCATGTCCACCGACGTTTTGTTCAGTTGATGTTCCAATTAAAATTTCGATTATCTATCTTGAAATACGCCAGTGGCTAGACGGTTTTTATCGACTTTATCGAAAAGTCTTGATGGTATTATCCTACTAAATTAGAACACCTTGACAACTAATGTGTTCCTGTGAAACTGTTCGACAACCATACTCATACGGATAATATTGTCTATGCATAATTGTCTATGGCGTGGCGAGAAACCTTGAAGTGTCAAATTAAACTGGTTTGTTTACTTGACTGATATTTTATATACTATATACTGATTCGTATCATATGTAGCTTGCTCATTAACAGATCTATCCAGATTAAAAATAATAATTCCCTTCTTCCACCTAGGAGAGTTTGGAAGGGTCTTCCTCAGGGATCCGTACTCAGTCCTATCTTGTACAGTATTTATACACATGATCTTGAAAAAGTTGTGGACTCTTTTTGTAACATTCTACAATATGCGGATGATCTAGCACTTTATGTTTCATCCCCATCAGTAGAAACCGCAGTTAATCGATTAAACTCAGCTCTTTTTTACCTTAATGATTGGCTTCAGAATAATGGGTTATCCCTGTCTGTTGCAAAGAGTTGCGCAGTAATTTTTACAAAAAAACGTTCAATCCCTGGAGTGTTAATAAAATACAATGATGATCCCATTAAAATTGAAAATAAAGTGAAGTTTTTAGGAGTGATCCTTGATTCAAGACTTACTGGCATGCCCCATTTCACTTATATTTCTCAGAAGTGCGAGAGGGGAGTGAATGTTCTCCGTGCGCTCTCTGGTGTATGGTGGGGATCTCATCCTTACTCACAAAAACTTTTATATAATGCTATTGTTCGGAGCCATTTGGATTATGGTAGCTTTGTTTTGGATCCCTGCAACAAATCAGAATTTGAGAAAATCAACAAAATCCAAGCTAAATGTTTGAGAATTATTGTAGGTGCAATGAGATCTTCGCCTAAAAATGCCTTACAAGTAGAATGTGTCGACCCTCCTCCACACCTGCGCAGACAATACCTTTCAGATAGGTTTTTCTTCAAAATTGCTCAAAATTCGAATCACCTTCTTTTTTCTTCAAAATTGCTCAAAATTCGAATCACCCTCTTTTACCAAAGTTAATGCATTTATTCAACCTTGTATCCCAATCCGGTTTTAGCTCAGAATCAGATTTACCTTGTGTTATAAGAAGTTTTAATAGTCTTTCGAAAATTAACCATCCCACTGTAAAATTACAAATCAACCCTCCATTTCATATTCCTTTCAAAGCCTTGATTTTTGAACCATACGTGATTACGAATTTTGGCGTAGATAAAGGTTCGACCGTTGCTGACAAATCCTTCCAGTATATTTTGGAGAAAGACTGGCAGGGCTGGCTGAACATGTTCACTGATGCCTCTAAGTTATCAAATGAAACTAATGTTGGAGCTGCAGTTTGGATTCCCAAATATAAAATTATTCTCAACTTTAAATGTCCCCCAGAAGCTTCTGTTTTCACTGGAGAAGCAATTGCAATTTTGGAAGCAATCTCATTTTCCAACACTCACAAACTTAATAACACCATTATTTTTTCGGACTCTTTGAGTTGTCTCCAAGCAATTTTGTCTAATCCTTTTAAGAATAAGTCCCGCTTTCCTATCATTCTAAAAATTAGAGAGGCACTTTTTATGTGCAAAGAACAACACATTAACGTTGCTATCGCTTGGATTCCAGGTCATCATGGTATTTCAGGCAACGAAATGGCTGACTCATGTGCTAAAGACGCTGCAGAATTAGGTACTTCCGAACACAATGTTGTTTACCACCATAATCTTCTTCCTCTGGCGAAAACCAATTTAGATAAGGCGTGGTCCAAGTCATGGCAAGAGTCCCAGAAATTAATTGGCAGACATTATGGTACAATTCTACCTGATATTCCTCAACACCCGTGGTTCTTTAAATACCGAGATGCTAATAAGATTTCCACATCCATAGTTTGTCGTCTCCGGCTAGGTCATGTATGTTCTCCCATTTTTCTGGCAAAAATCAGGGTGAGGGATCATTCCCTCTGTGAATGTGGCTTGTATGAAGGGACTGTAGATCATATGTTCTTTGAGTGTCAAAGATTACAGTATTCTTTATATGATGTTCTCCCTCCGCAAATCCCCCGTCCCGCTAACTTCAGCTTTCTGCTGACTTTTGTATATAGTCATTTTGTATACACGTTATGTAAGTTTATTAAATTAAATAATATAAAACTATAAAAGTAGCATAGTGTGTTGTATAGGTACTTACTAGTGTTTTAATAATATTCAGTATTTATTGTAGGTAACATATTACGGTTTTATTAATGTTTATTTTCCTCTGTGTATATATTGTGTACTTGCTTAGTAATGTTGTTTATATTTTGTTGTAGGTTAACGCTTCAGAACTCAAGTTAACCAAATTTTAACTGGAAAACTTCCAGCAAGTCTATTCACTTAAAACTAGATATTGGCGGAACTAATGTGCGGAGACACATTATAGGAAGCCAGATAAAACGGCTTTGATTGATTGATTGATTGATATTCTGAGTTATAATTTCTTTTTTTTTAAACGGTAAGTAAAATATACTGATTAATAAATAAATTATGCGTAACACCACGTTTTATCCGAGATGTAAAATTTCATTAAGACAGCGGAAGATTCTGGTCCACTTTGCCGAGCAGAATAAAGATATCTGCATGGGTGTACCACCAGGGCCAAGCTACCTCGGTGTAGAAAGGGCGCGGAACGTGTGGAATACCTTGGCCACTACCCTTAACTAGGTGGCTGAGGGAGCCACGAAGTCCGGGGAGCAGTGGAAAAGAGTGAGTAAAACTATATATCAGTTCATTTTGAAACGTTGCGCTCCCAACCCACCCCAAATCTATTTATGATATTTATCCATGTCTTTCCCAGTTGTGTTGCTTTCAAACCAATTTTCTAGTTGGAACTTCAGTTTTTGTTGTAGATTTTAACTCACTTTTGTTCTAGTAAGTAGCTAGCTAAAATAATCGATTGCACATAAGTGCCACCAACATATTATGTTTGTTTTGTTTTCATAATTTTGTTTTTTGGTAAGTAAAATATGTTGATTTATTACTTACTATTAACATTTAATTTTATTCTCATCAAACTGTTATTTCCTATATACAGATGGCTCCGACGAGAAAAGTTTTCCAGCGGCAGGTGAAGATTTTGCTCAATTGCTGAGCAGAATCCCGACTTGGCCTGAGGTGGCTGATTTTCGCCATACAGAGGCCACGAGACATATCTTAGATACTATTCTGATTCTGGCTGAGGCACCAACCAACTCCACGGAACAATGAAAAAGAGTGAGTAAAACTCCAACATACAGTCTGTCAAAAAGTGTTGAAATGAATATTGAACTCTAAATGTTCAAGTTGTATAATTTTTTTTTTCAAATAACAACGCGGTAATCTCTGTTTAACAGATTTCATACCTGTTTATTTGGTGTAACGAGGCAAAAGGAAAATAATTCCTTCGATATACATATCAACACTTTTTTGACAAACTACATATATTTATTTGTTCTTATAACACTGTACTCTTAACCCACCCAGTGGCCCTGTTGACCATATTCATGGCTGCCCTAGTTTTGCTGCCTCAATCAAACTTATAACCTCATGACATAAAGTTCTAATGGAATTAAAAGTATTCCAAAGCAATGCAAACTAAGCTGCCTCAACATGTGTATTTACTTATTACATTTATCATGCCTGTCTCCCTGAGGGGTGGGCAGAGACCACAGATTTCCATCTGCTACAATCCTGACACAACTCTTTTGCTACTTCCAAATCCATCAATCTAGTCTAGTGTCTACTACTTAATTTTCAATTTGATTGAAATAGATTGTGTTCACTGAAAGTTCCTTGCTAAAATTTACAATAAACTGTATTTACAATAGAAATTATGTTTATATTTTAGATAACAACATTCCAAGCTGAGCCTTCGATTTGGTACAGTTGTTGGGCAGATGCGGCATTCAGGCAGTGATTGACATGGTCGAGTGCGGTATCCAGGCAGTCATGGAAGGGCTGCAGTAGTAGTCACTAGTTAATAAGAATTAGTTTTCATTTTGTAATGATGTAGCATGCAACTGTAAAAATTTAATTTTTATTATTTGTTTAATATTATATTTTACCACAGTTTTATTGAATTCTTTTTTCATTTTGACCCATATTTTTTTAAGGACAGACTTGCTACCTGTTTATTGTTTAAGGAATATATAGGTATACACAGCTAGCTGTCTAGAGTTCTGTATTCACTGTAATCTATGCAATAATTGGACCTTTATACAGACACTGCGATGGTACTCCTCGACCAAGGGGTTTGTGGTCTAAAGCAGCGTCAGTACCACTCGCTGTGTGTCTGGCATCTAAATAATACATATACCTACAACCCAATTAATTATACTTATTCATTTAATCTGAGAAAACTGTTAGAACACAATGTAAAATTAACCAAAACTTAATAATAATAAGTATGTAATAAATCTTTAATTAAAATAGTAGTTGGCCACAGCCAGTGTCCAACTCTTTCTTTTATGGGCTCCCCTTCCCCCTCCTGCCTCCCTGAGTACTCTTGTCAGTGTTGGTCGCTTCAACGTCTACTTGTTGGAATCTATCCTTGGACAGACATTTCCAATGAGTTGTTCCGGTACCTACATTGGATTGCTGTGGTGCCAGAGTCGTCACCTTGTAATGCTGAGGAGATTCCTCAATCTCTCTTCTTCAACTTCTGCTAGTGAAATTGCACATCAAATGTCAAAAGACCAACCAACATTGGCGTACATTAAAATTTGCTTAGATTTTGACAATGAACAAAGAACACAGTTAAATAAGCCTAATTAAAACAATGATTTTGTCAAAGTAATTACTTTCCGCGAGATTATTCTGTTATTTTGGAAATAAAATGGTAGGTACCAAACTTTAACTTGACAAATGAATGACGTTTCCGGTTTGACTTTACTTGTTATTATCCTTCCAAATATAAAAAGTACCTACACGGTTCGAGAGAACAACCACCATTTGCTTACTTTTCAATTTAGTTGGTTAATAGTGGCTCACGCGAAAAACTGTTCCGAAGCAGTGCCTCATTGCTACGATTCGTCTTGGATCGATTTGACAGTAACTATGCATTGGCACCGCAAAAATTACGCGCGCGCCTCTACCGGCGATAAATGGAACCTGTCTAAATAAGAGCAATAAGCTGTTTGAGGTTATCTTTGTTGATTATTTTTATTTTATTTGGCCATAGTCTTATTTTTGGTAACAAATCGTCGAAATGAAACACACTGATCACAACTACGCAACGTTTTGCAAAATTTTCGTTGTGAAAGCCTGGAATCAGTCTCCATTTATTCCCTAAAAACATATCCCTTAAGACTAAATGGGAGACCGCTGTGAGGATGGGTAAGCCAGTATCATCAGCGATGAGAGTGTGCTCTCGACATTTCTTGGCTTCAGATTACTTCAGAAACAGTAAGTTTTCAAGTTTTATTCAGTATGTTGTAGCCAGGGATACAAAACTTCCACCACGCACTACGCGCGGTCTGTTATCGGCCCGCTACCGCTCACCGATTGTAGAATGATTTACTACACGGTCACAATATCTGTGCACCTGACCTCGTGACGTCATATCGGCGGTCTGGGTACGGTGTGAAAAAAAGTTTTTTCGAGAAATGTGGAGGTAAAAAAATTTACTAACCTTTTCAAATCAATATATTATTGATGAAGGGTTTGTTATTAAAAAACAATAATTTTGATTACAAAAACATTTATTATTAAACTCAGTCACTATAAATTATTGACCCTATGCCTGACATTGTATCTTCCTCACTCTCACTTTCTGAACTCGCCGAACTGTCTTCCCCTAGTGATATTAAAAGTTGTGTGATGTTGTCATCAGGTATGGTGTACTGTTTGTTTGCTTTCTCCGATTCAAAAAACTTGAACACTTTCAAGATTAAATTTCTTGATTCGCTGTGTATTGTTTTTCCCATGACTTCAGTTTAACAGCTACAACAATTTTAATAACAACCAAACCAGTCCAAACTTAACAGTAAACAGTCTAAACTTAACAATAAACATTAAAAAACAAAACAACAATAAAGCGAAAATATCAAAATTATCGGGACGTGTAGCGGCAACGAAGATGCTAACCGTACTGTCGCACCGGGGAGTGCGCGGAGAGGTGACAGGGGAAGCGGGAGAGGCGCCACATTCCAGCGAGGTGCACAGATACTGGGACCGGGTTATATGAACACGATTGCCTCACGTGTTCGATGAACACGATTTACCTCAGCCCGCGCGCCCGCTCGGGGGGTCCGAGAGAGAGCTTTTTTGAAAGGTAACGAGCCGGGAAAGCTTTTTGTAAAATAATCGTTTGTTTACTGTGTGAATAGTGGCTAATTACATACCAGATTACACCGCAACTCTCTTTATATACTCCATAACACGTAAACCTAGGAAAACCCTTCTAAATCTGGCGCCCAAACGTGCTATGGCATTCCGACAGGTCGTGACCGGTTACGTTTACGTGCGTGTGTGATCTGCAAAATTGTTCGTCAGTGTTCTTCATATCAAACAATTATCGGATTGTTTTATAGTGTGAACTGTGATACTTTCGGTTTGGACATTATTGCTAAAGTCGTCTCTGTAAAGATTTCGTTCAAGGACTTACTTTTCACGCAATCCGTCCTCGAACCAGTGTGTCGTGCTAAAATTGAACAAGTGTATCTCTTGTGCTCGGTTACCAATACCTTTAATCGATTAATCGTCGTCCAACTTGCCACGAAAACGTCAGTCACTGGTCGACGAAGAAAATATCTCCGTGTCGGCACTGACCAATGTTCTACAGACTCTGCAACAATCACAAGCAGAGTTTTGTCAGCAGCTTATGCGAGAATTCCGTGCGTCGACGCCAGCGCAGTCAGCCGCGAGTGAGTCTGCAACAGCTTCAAGCGCGCCACAGCCAGGAAACTTCGCCAAGTGCACGTCTAGATACAGCGGTCAAGCCGATGAGTCCCTAGAAAATTTCATCGACTCTGTAGAAGTTTACAAAAGCTGTCTAAATGTATCCGACGACAGCGCTCTTCGTGGATTTTCCATGCTTCTTACGAAGTCAGCTGGACTTTGGTGGGAAGGTGTCAAGAATAATACGCACTCCTGGACTGAAGCCATTACCAGGTTACGTTCTGCATTTGGTGAGCGCCGCCCGCCGCACCGTATTTATCAGGATTTGTTTACGCTAAAACAAGGTAACGAAAACACTGATATATTTATTGCGAAGGTTAGAGCTATGTTGGCTAAACTGCCGCCCGGCGATCTATGTGAACGTGTAGAACTAGATATGACTTTTGGGTTATTGGATCGTTGTATAAGAAAAAGACTAGACAGAGATTCTCTTTCTACTTTCGACGAGTTGTTACATAAAATACGTAGTATAGAGGACTCGTTAAAGGAAAATAGTATGCCTTCCCCATCTCCCGGTGTTAGTCAGCAGTCAAAAACGCCGTTCTCTCGCGATCTTCGTGCATCGCGTGACGTGCAGCCTCGCAGTGGTACTACGAGTTCTCCACGCGCTGACGTCATCGCTACCAAACAGGCCGGTAGTAGCGTGCCGCGATCTTCGAGTGAAAACGACAATAGTGCGGTTCGTAAACGCGTTTTCTGTGTGTACTGTTAACTCGGGGCATATTAGAGATGATTGTGTTAAATTACGTGTGACGTGCGCGTCCGCGCCGCCGCCGCATAGCAACATGACCTCAGCGCTCGTTAGCGACGAGAGTGCATCGCTGTTTAGCCAGCGCGATCGCGCCGCCGCCGCCGCCGACTCGAACGGGAGTGGTCGTCTGGCAACGGTATCGTCGACTATCACCGAGCAACCAAATTTCGCATTTTCGCTGCGTCAGGTAACCCTACGTATCCCGTGGGGGTTCAAAATAATGAACTTTTAACTGAACTTTCTAGTGAAAATAATTATACTTGTGTGAATAATTGTATTTGGGATGAAAGTTGTTCTCATAATGTTTTACGACAGGATGTTTCTTGTAATTTGCCGAAGGAAAATGTGTCTGCTTGCAATGTTACCAAAAATTGTGGCGTCAACACACCTTTTCGTCGTCCGATATCAAATATTAAAATTTTGGGTGTACAAGGTACTGCACTAGTTGACTCTGCGGCAAAGAGTTGTGTTGCTGGTCATACCCTTTATGATGTATTGGTACAGAAAGGTCAAACTTTTGTCTCATTGACTCAAAGTGTTAAGTTAGCTGGCGGCGTTAGTAAAGAAATGAATATTCTTACCACCGAAGTTGATGTGACCTTGAAGTACAAAACTAAGAGGATAAAATTTTTAATATTTCCGGATTCTTACGAAAATGAAACACTTTTGGGTATAGACTTTTTAAAAATTTTCAATTTATCGGTAAATTTTGGAAATTCAAACTGGTCATTTAATGAGAATAAGGAAAAGCTGTTTAAATTGCATTTTGAAGGTGTTTCTCGCAATATCTCGTGCGTAGCTGCCCTTGATGTGCTTAGAGATGACCAGGCGACTTCCTTAACCCCTGTTCAGCGCGATAGGCTTGCTCAGCTTCTGATGGAGAATAAGGATATTTTTAGTCCCGTCGGCTAGGCAACGCCCTTTGCAGTGCATACTATTGACACCGGAGAACATCCACCCATTGCTTCCCCGCCTTACAGGTTGACACCGGCCAAAAAGGCTGTGATGCAGACTGAGTTGCAGAGGATGCTGGATGAGGGCGTCATCGAGGAGTGCGAGTCTGCGTGGACTTCGCCTGGTATTCTCGTGCCGAAATCCAATGGGGAATATCGCTTCTGTGTCGACTACCGCAAACTCAATGCGGTCACTAAAACTGATGTTTACCCTATGCCGTTAGTGGATGAGTTGATTCAGTCAACGAAATGAAACTATTTCATGAGCACCTTGGATATGCGCAGTGGTTTTTGGCAGGTTTCCGTAAAGGAGTGCGATCGAGATAAAAACGGCCGTAATTACGCCTCTAGGTACTTATAGATTCATTCGCATGCCCTTCGGTCTGAAAAACGCGCCATCCACGTTCCAGAGGCTCATTGACAGACTGCGTTCTGGCTCGTCGTTGAAGAACGTCACTTTCCTAGCGTTCCAAGATGATTTATTGGTAATTTCTGAAGGCTTCGAGCAGCACTTTGACGATCTTCGCACCGTCTTTGACAGGTTACGTCTTTTCAAGTTGCGCGCCAATCGAGAAAAGTGCGTTTTTGCTCGCGAAAAAGTCAAGTATCTGGGCCATCTTATTTCTCAGGATGGGATTTCACCAGACGAAGGCAAGGTTCATGCCATTGCTCAAATCAAGCCACCTTCTTCGTTGCGACATCTTCGAACTTTCCTGCAGACTTGTTCATGGTTTCGAAAGTTCATCCCGAATTTTTGCCGCCGTTGCTGAGCCTTTAACCCGGCTTTTAAAGAAAAATCAAGCCTGGGTGTGGACTACAAGCAAGGTCAGGCCTTTGAAGAGTTGAAAAAGCGCTTGTGTTCAGCGCCAATTTTAGTTCAGCCAGATTACAGCAAGCCGTTTATAATCCGTACGGACGCAAGTAACTTCGCCATGGGTGGGGTCTTGTTACAGGAGGAGGGCCATGACGAAAGACCAGTGGAATATGCCAGCCGTCAGCTCACGGCAGCAGAGAAAAATTACAGCACCACCGAAAGGGAGGCTCTGGCAGTTGTTTGGGCTGTTGAGCGTTACAGGGGCTACATTGAAGGCCATCGTGTTGTCATTGGTAGTGACCACCAGCCGCTGAAGTGGCTGCTCACCCTTAAGTCTCCGTCAGGAAGATTGGCTCGCTGGGCTATTAAGTTGCAGGCGTTCAACATTGATTTTCAGTATACACCAGGTAAAGCGAATGTCGTCGCTGACACGTTGTCGCGTCCCATCTGTGGAGAGGAAGACAGGGATCAGTGTGGCGTTTGTTCCGTATCGGTTGACTTACCTACGCGTTGTCCTGAAAATCTGCGTCGCGCTCAGCTCGAGGACCTTGATCTGAAAAAGATAGTTAATGGCCTGGAAAGTGTTGGAGATGCTTCGTCGCTTGATGTAAAACGTTGGTCAGAAAG
Organism: Ypsolopha scabrella; assembly: GCA_910592155.1. Taxonomy (NCBI): domain Eukaryota; kingdom Metazoa; phylum Arthropoda; class Insecta; order Lepidoptera; family Ypsolophidae; genus Ypsolopha; species Ypsolopha scabrella. Next base: position 2,857,780 of record OU342989.1, on the reverse strand, counting down.
AGGTTATTTCATTCAGCAGGGAGTTCTTTACAGGTATAACCCCGATGTTGATAGCGAGGAGCCCCAGTTGGTCGTGCCCTCTAGCTTGCGTCTTGAGGTTTTGCAAGAATGTCATGACTCGCCTGTCGCTGGACACCAAGGTGTTGACCGCACGTTCCATCGAGTTTCACAGCGTTTCTTCTTTCCTGCAATGCATCGTTTTGTGACTGATTTTATTAAAACTTGTGCTACATGTCAGCGGTATAAGCCGCCCAATGAAAAACCATCTGGCTTGCTCCAAACTCCTGTACTTAACCAAAGAGGTGAGGTAGACCTTTTTGGCCCGCTGCCACCTGGAGAACAGAGGGAGCGCTGGATATTGTTGGCTGAAGACACAGCAACTCGATGGGTCAAGCTCTACGCCCTTAAAGATGCAACTTCCGAGGCGTGCGCTCGTGTCCTCATAGAGGAGTGGTTCCTTCGGTGTGGGTTTCCCCGTTGCTTAGTGTCTGATAACGGCGTCCAATTTACAGCAGCCGTGATGCAGCAATGAACCTTTATTTTAGGAATCAAACAGGATTTTTTACCGCTCTTTCACCCGGAAGCGAATCCGGCGGAGCGTGAAAATCGAGATTTGAAGTGCCAGCTCGCTCAGCTTGTCGACTGTCAACACTCTTTTTGGCTACTCCATCTGCCTTTTGTTAGGTTCGCAATGAACTCGGCTGTCTGCCAAACTACGGGTGTTTCTCTAGCGTACCTCAGCTTCACGAGAGAGCTTCGTTCTCCTATCGAGGTCCAATATGACATCAGAGCTATCCTATGTAAGGAAAATTTCGTGCCTCAGATCACGCCCTATCTTCAGCGTTTTATTGACTCGCTCGTTACGGTCAGGGATAAAGTCGAAGCACAACAGGACAAGCGTAAGACCTATGCAGACAAGTCGCGTAAGCTTGGTGAAGTCTTTGAGGTCGGTGATCAAATGCTTGTAAAGTCACACGTCTTGAGTAACGCGTCCGGATCATTCACTGCAAAGTTCGTGCCAAAAAGGGATGGTCCGTATGTGGTTGTTAAAAAGGTTAGTCCAACCACCTACGAGATTGCAAGTTTGAATTCTCCGGATGAAGTCCTCGTCAGGTTTCACGTGTCAGAGCTAACTCGTTTTTATAACCGCGATGATTCACCTCCTGATCCCATACTACCGCAACGCACGAGAGGTCGTCCTCGTAAGAAACTTGATGTTATTCCTAATCCTAATGATAAAGACTGTACTGAAACTGATGCTACTAGTTTTGTTAATGATAATGATTCTTTTGATTGTGTACATGATGATATTGTTGACGATGTTGCATGTGATGAAAGTGTTGAATCTACTGATGTCGAGCGATTTCATGCACGGGATCGTTTGCATAAAATCGAGGGGGAGTATGTAGCCAGGGATGCAAAACTTCCACCACGCACTACGCGCGGTCTGTTACCGGCCCGCTACCACTCACCGATTGTAGAATGATTTATGAACACGATTGCCTCACGTGTTCGATGAACACGATTTACCTCAGCCCGCGCGCCCGCTCGGGGGGGTCCGAGAGAGAGCTTTTTTGAGAGGTAACGAGCCGGGAAAGCTTTTTGTAAAATAATCGTTTGTTTACTGTGTGAATAGTGGCTAATTACGTACCAGATTACACCACAACTGTCTTTATATACTCCATAACACGCAAACCTAGGAAAACCCTCCTAAAATGTTCTCCAAAGTTAACCAATTTATACCATCTTTGTTGCAGATCCTGAAAAAAATTAAATATTTCCTAATTCTATATCTTCTCAAAATATTTCCAAAAGAACTTACGAGAGATAAAGAACATCACCTAGAAGACAACAGAGGTTAAAATCGGGTAAAAGGGTTGAGAAAATTAGATTAGAACAAATACAAAATGTAATATTTTATACATTTTGAGGTACTAAACCCTAATTAAGATAATGGAGGTGGCACCGACCTTCCTGGTGACATCCTCTTGCTTTATACATGGGAGGAGGCAAATAGAATTCATAGCAAAGTAGCCTCTGCCTATAAAATAAGAAAATAAAATAATTTTATTCTTTAAGATAAGGTACATTACATGAACAATATTAACGTTGGGGCCCCAGGTTAATTAAGAGAACTAAAGTACAGGAACCCCGCACTTCCTCTTGGAATTACATTTAACAATTTCTTAATAATAAAAACTAGGTACCTACATTAAATATTTCAATAACCAGTAAATTTAGTATTCATTTAGAAAAAAGAATTACAATTGATTTTTAAAGAGACTGATATTAGTTATCTGGAAACAAGTTAATTTTGTATAAATGTTAAATAAAACATAACAATTTTATTAGTAATGAACTCAGAACAATAATGAATTAAAAATAGACTACGAGGGTTTAATAAGGTGTGTGAGTGTGTGTGCATAAGAGGGTGTGTTTGTTAAGATGTGATTGATTTATATTGTGTAATTAAAGGAAATAAAAGAATATGTTTCGTTAAGCATCATAATTTTGTATTACAATATCATGGGCATAGACATAAGTCAAATATCGTGCTTGTTTCTAATACAAAAACTGTAATGACTACCAATAGTACTATAGTTAATTATATTTATAGCACACCGTGCGTAAAATGACCACTTTACGCACGCTGCGCTTGCATAAAGTCGGCATTTTCCGCACTTTTGCTATAAAATATTATACGATACTCGTGCGAGAAACTTTTTCTCCACTCGTGTGATTGCAGCACTCACCTTCGGCTCGTGCCGCAAACTCACACTCGTCAGAAAACGTTTCATCGCTCTCGTATCGTAATGTACTATTTTATTGTCCTTTAAATACAATAGTTTTAGTTAGATGGCTTCTTTTATTTATTTATTTATTTATTTAACTTTCTTACAGCTATCTTTACAGGTCTGGACCTAAGACGATAGAGTAGCATAAATCAGTAATAATATATACAATAATTTTAAATTAACACCCTTGTACCAAATAACACATAATAATTACAATATAACAAAACAATTTCAAAATAAAATAATAAAAATAAAACTACATATTTTACCCTACATAACACAATTTACAAGCAACATGTATATGTTCATGTACGATATGAAAGGTAACACAGTGTCACCTTTGTAAATTCACTCAGTGAGCAAGAAAACAGATCAATCACTTGTGCCACCTTGTTAAGCGATCGCAAAGCTCTTGAAAACGGTGAACAACTCAGCAGGTTGGTCCTTCCAAGTGGCACCACTAACAGAGGTGGCCGGCGACGTTTCTCTACGTACTTATCAGGCACGCACAGTCCCACGTATTGTAGTACGCCAGGGTTAAACTGCTTGCCTCGCAACAACTCAAAGATATACTTTGCCAGCACGAGGTCTCTTCTCACCTCTAGTTTGATGTATCCAACCATACCCAGAACAAATAAGGTTGGATACATCAAAGGGTAGAACGGATAGACCCCGTACTGCTTAAGGTACAAGTACCTAGTAAATTTATTTCGAATCCGCTCCAACATGAGGCTGTATTTGGCTTCTTATTTTATCATGAGGCACACACGTCTGTTTTATAATGTGATAGATCCGTGATATTAGATATATAACTGGCATATCGATAAAATACTTTGATTATCATCAAAAAAAAGTTCAATAAAATAAACAATAAGACTTTAAAAAACCGCATGAACTGTTTTGAACAAATATGACTGTGGTTTTTTCCACGCCCAATATGGCCTTCTTATTCGTCTTATACATTCATTTTTTATTTCTTCTTTCTGTGGGAATCTGTAACAAAAAAACCGGTCAAGTGCAAGTCAGACTCGCATACCTAGGGTTCCGTAATTCGACAGTTTTGGGAACAGTCACGAAGAAGCTCTGTAAAATCTTGCTCATAACTGTTTGTGATAACTAAAAAAAGAATTTATTATACCACAAAAGAGAGACTCAAATATTTTTATACCGTACTCGAAATAAAACTCATGGATGAAAAATTTCATTTTGTCATTTTGATATCGTGAATTTCTCACCCGCTATATTTTTCCTGTAATCTTTACGTAATCCCAAATTTACACGGTTTTTTTATATCTTTCGGTTCATTAGTTTCGGAAATTAGGGGATATGCATTTTTGTGTTTTTTCAAAGATTTCTCGAAATTGGTGCCAGTAAATATAGAAAAAGTATATATTTTTATAATCAACTCTTTAATATCTACAATTAGATACCCAAATTGAATTTTTTATATATTTTTTCATTTATTTTACATTTTCTTATATTTCTTATTTGCTTTTTTTTAATCGCTATATTTTTCCTGTGATTGCCCAGTTATGACCTATAATTGTCATTTTTTTCATAATTTTTGATCGACCAGTTTCTGATATAAGGGGGGGACATGCATTTTTTGAGGTTTTTCAAAGATTTTTTCAAAAGAAAGAAAGTTTTTCAAAAATCGGTGCCAGTAAATACAGTGAAAGTACATATTTTTACCATCACCTATTTAATATCTACAATTTGATACCCATATTGTATTTTTAAAAAAATATTTTTCTCACTTTTGTATCGAAAATATTTAACAATTTCAATTTTTTCAATTTTTTAATGTACCCTATTATGTAAGCAAGTGAATGCTATTTTGTGGAAAGTTTCAAGTCCTTATCTTTAACGGTGCTAAAGTTATGAGGCTGTGATATACGGACGGACGGACAACGGAGTCTTACCATAAAGGTTTCTTTTTACGGAACCTTAAAAAGACAGCGAACTTAATTAAGAAAAGAAAAGAAAGAAAAGAAAATAAATTTAATGCAAGAATAATAAAATTACAAAAATAAAACATAATACAAATTTTGGTACATTGCACATAATTTAAAAAGTAAATTTACCAGGGGTCCCCAAACTCAGCTACGCTAGTAACTTGGGGTACCAGTGAAATATTTGTGGCAATAGTGGATTATTAATTGATTAATTACTTATCATTATAAATAATAAAAGATAACAATCGATCTAGGTACATTTTCTTACACAAAAAAAAACACAATTGAGAATAAAACTTATAAAATAAGTATGTACACAAAACACAAGGAAAAAAGAAAATTAAAAATAACATTTTTTTTTTTACATAAATATTGCTAAAATTTAATGTTTGAAAAGTTATCTACAACGAAAGGATTAATTAACTTTTCAGTGTCCTCGTAGTTAATAGAATAAAGCCAATTTGTTATCTTTGCTTTTGCTTTAAAAACAGAACACTCTTTAAAATCGCAGTGCCTGAGAGCATTATTGTATATACGAGAGCTTATAAATTTGCCAAACCTACTCGCAAAAGCTGTTTTTACTTTAGGCCCTTGCATTCTAAACACCCGTTTGTTTAATAGGTAGCTGTACTCTGCCGAGGTAATCATGTTTCGATGGTAGTCAATACAGGTTTTAAGAATGAACAGTTGTCGTACGGTAAGGACCTGAGCTGTGTTATATAAATCGTCTGTGGGATAACGATAGGGTTTTTTCAGCATTAAAAAAATCTATTGTGGACAAAGACATTGTATACAGAACTAGACTACAGTGTAAAAACATACAGTGATCCTACGCCTGTGATGTCTGCGAAAATGCCGACAGCGTCTAGCTAGACAGTGGCCATATTGCTAGGTTTGTCACAGTTCTTAACAATAAAAATTAAACCCAATCGTGTATTTGTTAAGTATCTTCTAATATGTTACATAACAAAAAAGTACTTACATAACTTAGGTTAATATATAATATTTAAATAACTTGAGACTAATACAAAACTAGGTATTGCTGTCACTAAGATCCAGTAGCCATGTATCTGCTCCTCATCAGACCCTCACAAGACCGTACCTACTAGGAGCTTCACCTGTTATAACTATTTTACACCAAAATCTACCCAAAACCCACCACTCCTACTTTGCGGCTGCCATTTTGTGTCGACCGCTTCACAGCCATTTTATTTCTCAACTAATAACTACTTTGAAATTACGTATGTACTGTATATACGTCATACATTAACTACAATTATTATTTTGTAAAAACTTTACCTGTCCTTCTCCAGTGGAAAAAGGCGGAATCTCAATTCCTTGTTAAGTCTGGGTCTTGCACAAAACAAGTGGTAAGCACAATTTTTTTTATTTATAAAAAATAGCTTTACTGCCCCCTGATTCTGTATCGTAAACTCAGTTGCCAAACCAAGTGGCTATCGTCTAAAAAATACATATCCGCTTATCTAAGGATACGTTTGCACTTGAAATGACTTCGCAAATCGTAAATAGTTTAATACCCATTAAAAGTTATTTTGGAAGTTCATTTTTTATCTGTTTTTGGTGAATAGCAACTATAGCTAGCAACCGACACTGAGTTACATAATAGCCCCGCTGCTGTTTAAAACAGAGCATTCACAACAAGTTGACCAGAGAGACCTGTTATTACTCGTCATCGATAATGTTACTGGGTTATTTGATTACACTTGCGAGTTGCGATGCGTCAACCCGGAGAGACGCGACCCCGACTACTTGTTCGAAAGTAAGTATGTAGTTGGGGTCAATCCCTCCCGCGTCTTGCCCCGCAAGCCCCGCACGACTGCCCTGTCTATATGCTTTCGTTGGACAACTGTATGGATTTTTAAACTATGACTAGACTGTGTGTGTACTATGTAACGTTGCATTTTTTTCAACGTCACATCGAGTCTTAAAACTCTTTTCAATTTAATAAATATTTTTTCGTTCCAGTTAATAATGTTAGGCAGCTTCAGTGTTCTAGATTAGCATATTTAGGTGTTCGAGCCTACGCTTGAACCACTTTGAGATTACCCTTTCGTTATTCGTCGTCAGACAATACCATTTCACGCATACATCTACCTATAGGTTGGCTGTGTGGGTGTACTAACCTGTCACGCCACTATAGTTGTCTTTGTCTTGCATTACGTGGCAGCGCGCGGCGGGCTCCTGCTTCAGTACGCTTTCGTTTTTCGTGCGATCATCACGTGTTCACATTTAGCGACAGAAAATAAAAAGTAAGTGTATTCTGTGTAAACAGCTCGACGCCTCCGGCTCAGCTACGATAGCATACCGCTCGGCGCCTTTAGGCCCAGCGACGAGTCGAGACATGCCTCCCAAACGGAGCAAGTCAATTCGACACGACGTTGAAGATCGAGACAACACGTCTACTCAAATGAGACGACATCTCGACTGAAATAAGTCTGCCTTAACGAGGCGACATGTCGACTCGAACGAGGTAACGATGTGTTGACTCAAATTCGTGCGACGTGCGGGCTCGACCGAGGCGGCGTGTCGGTTCGAATGAGGCGACATACCGACTCAGTTGGGACGGCACGACGTCTCGATCGAGGCGGCACGCCGACTCGATTGAGACGACATGTAGGCTCGATTGAGACGTCATGACGTCTCGAAGGAAACGCTTTTCAGCGCAGATAAACGAACATACATTTGGGTAAATTTATGTTACCGACAAAGCGTTTCATGACTGATTCTGTTTCAGATCATGCCAGATTTAACAAGTATGGGAGATCTCGCGATCTTGCCCTGCCCGCCAGGAGAAGAAGACGCCTTCAAAGCAATTGTTTCTTCCATAAATCAAAATTTCGCAGAAGGCTGGCGGGACTGGCAAGTGTATAACTACTCTTTTCAAGAATTGTTCGGTAGCGACGACATACCACCTTCCGTAGAAGTGAAACTAAGATTCGCTATACCCACAGTAGATATGGCACGAGCTTTTGATCCCGATTCATCATCGCTCTCAGAGCGCAAGTACAAAGCTATCAGAGCTACTATCCTGAAATGGCCCTTAGGCAGAGCCTTGTTATACTCTCCACACAGAATACTGGAAAAGGTTCATGAGCCCTCGTATGACGTCTTCATTGCCACAGTCCGAACTTTGAAGCCAAAGTTTACAAAACGGTCTCAAGCCGCTTCTGAGCTAAGCGAAAATGACTCAAATACAACAGATGCACGCTCTTCAAAAAGCAAAAGGAGGTTGTGTGAAACTTCAAGTGAAACGGACTTGACTCAACCCAAACGCTCAGCTCCAGTAATGACGGGTCACACTCCTGTGACGACTCCATATGCTCCTGCAGAAGGCAGCAGTGAGCACCTGCTGGCCTCAGTGGTTAATCAGCAAATGCTGCTTTTCAACAAAATGTTAAGTATGCAGTCGGAACAGAATGAAGATGTTAAGAGAATCTTGCAGAATCAACAACAGCAACTAGAAACCATTACGACAACTGAAGTAGAAGATCTCGATAGATCTTTTGAATCTCTGCCAGATAGTACCGTGGCAGAGGAAGAGGTCATCCCTGCGATAAAACCATTAGAAATAAACCAGAAGTATAGCTCCAAGGAAGTTGAGCTTAGAGATAAAATCGCAGACGCACAAAGACAGTTAGCAACACTTCATGAGACTGATGAGCTGGAATCAGACACAGATTATGACTTTAGACCAACCACAACAGAACAGGAGCCAAAGATAGCAAAAGCGGATACAACAACTTTAAAATATGGCATTGACTGTCAAAGATTTGGTCAAAACGGATGGGATAATATCAGATACGCCGATACACAAAAACATTTTCAAGCTACCCCAGCTTTCAGCGCCTTAAAAGTGAATAATCTTCTAGCAGGTGTTACTCCAGGGTCGAAGTCTATAGCAATCCTCGAGAGATTTGATCTAACCCTTGGTGCTATTACAAATGGCCTGATTCAACAGAGACTCATCTTCCAGAACCTACTAGATATAATGCCAAAAGATATAAAGAACAAGGTTGGTAGAGAGTTTGTTGGGGAAGACTCTAAGTTTAGGAAAACCTCAGATGCACTTCTCCAATATGTCTGCGGGCGTCGAGCAGAAGTCTTTCAACAAAGAAGAGACGTTTACAAACCACAGAATAAAGTTTTAAGAGGCATTTTGAAAGAAATCCCAATTTCCGAGACTCACATCTTTCAAGATAAGACATTCACCGAAGTAGTGAAAGAGCAGGGAGGAATACACAAGTTTTTTCCAAACAAGAGAAAGTCAAATGTTGTCACAAAATCTGCGACCTTTCCAACAAAGTCCAAGAACAGGTTTCAACAAACGTCACAGTACCGCGACCGCGAAACAGCAAAGAGGAGGCACAATTACTATAACTCTTCCAATAAAGGAAAAGAACGAACAGAACGCCCACAAAGACATCCCAACTCCAACACCCAGTCAGGGAAAAAGTGGGGGGGGGGGGGGGGCAAAAGTGACTCATTCGTGGCAGGTCGCCTCTCAAATCACGCAGCACACTGGAAAAAGGCACCGAAAAATATATTCAAAATAATAAATAGTTACAGAATACCAAAGGAAACCACCCCTTACAAGATTTTCAGTAATAAATATCCAAAGGTTTCAAACGAGATTTTCCGACGACATGTCGGTACAAATAAAGAAGCTGCTAGAATCCAAAACATTACAAAAGAGCGCTTACGAAACCGGCTTCCTCTCAGCAATGTTTCTAAGAAAGAAAACAAATGGGGAGAATCGACCGATTTTCAACCTAAAGCAGCTGAACGATTTTGTTATGACTCCAAAGTTTCATCTGATAAATCATCAACAAATTCCCTCGCACTTACAGAAAGAAGATCACATGATGAAAATAGATATCTCACAAGCATATTTTCACATACCAATAATGCAAAGCCACCGCCGCTTCCTCTCCCTGTCATATCAGGGAACGATTTACGAGATGACTTGTCTTCCATTCGGCTTAGCAAGTGCTCCATCAGCGTTTGCAAAAGTGACAAACTGGGTAGCACATCATCTGAGGCAAGAAGGCTTACGGGTTCTAGTCTATTTGGACGATTTCCTTATCATTCACCAAGATCCAGTGATTCTAGAACGTCAGGTGAAGTTTGCCAAAGATTTTTTAGGGAATCTAGGATGGCAGGTGAACCAAGCGAAGTCATCATTAGTAGCTGCGACCAAAGTAGAATATTTAGGAATTACCTGGGACACAAAAGAAAACAGAAAGAGCCTCTCAGAAACCAAAGTCCTTCAGCTAATGAGCTGCATAAGACATCTTTTGAAAAAGAATCGATGGAGCTGGCACGAAGCAAAAGTAATATTGGGAAGATTGAATTTCGCATCGTTTGCAGTTCCATTAGGCAGACTGCACTGCCGTGTCTTACAGAGAGCATCACGCTGCTTGCCTTGGAAAAATCCCCATCTGAAATTTCCAATACCAGATCCAGTGACGGAAGAACTGAGGTGGTGGCTAGGGAATGTTCACAAGAACTCACCGATTCATTACGCCGACCCTTCGATATTCATAACGACAGACGCAGCAGACGAAGGTTGAGGTGCTATTGCAAACAGTTTCCACCTATGGGGCAAATGGTCACCCACTCAAAGAACATGGCACAGCAACATGAAGGAACTCTGGACCGTTCTCGAAGTCCTTCAACGCATGAAATCCAGGCTGTGAGGAAAAACAGTAATGTTGCAGACAGACAACAGGACCAGTGTGGCATATATCAACAAAGAAGGCAGCACGAAGTCCGCGAAATTATTCAATATCACCGTCAAAATCCTACATTTCTGCAAGAGCCTGCAATGCCACTTGATTGCCCGACACATTCCTGGAATCTACAACGGCATCGCGGACGGTTTATCGAGGGAGAAAGCCCTTCCAGAGTGGCACCTCAAGAAACGAATACGAATATTCCAAAGATTTGGCAAGCCGGAGATAGACTTATTTGCTTCAAAGAGATCTGCAGTAGTTCCAATTTATGTCAGCGAAGACGCCACCGATCCAAACAGTCAATTCACCGACGCTTTCAGCCAGATATGGCAATACAAACTAGGATGGATATTTCCTCCTCCGGCTCTGATTCCGAGGGTGCTGCGACACTTACAAACCTCAGAAGGACAGTACCTCATCGTTGCTCCCTTTTGGGACAGAGCTTTTTGGGAACCAGATCTTCGTTGGCGAGCAGAAGGTCCTCCCTTTCAGATCCCAGACCTTCGCAACAATCTCATCGACCTCCAAACGAATCATCCGCCGCGGGGAATAGAACACCTAAAATTGGGGGTTTGGATGGTTCGGGCTGGTCAAAACAAGTAGAAGGCTGGACTGCGGCTGAAATAGAATTGTTAGAATCATCCTGGAGGAAATTCACTTTAAAAACCTATAAACCGATCTGGTCAAGGTGGAGTCATTGGGCCTCAATCAATAAAATCCCTATAGATAACCCTAATCCACAGGATCTAGCCAAGTACATGTGTTCCCTTTACAAAGAAGTAAAACTAGCGCCCAGGACAATAGTGCTACACAAGTCAGTCGTTGCAAATTTTGCAAACCCACTTCGAGCAGATGAACTAAGTTCTCATCCAGTAGTGAAACAAGTTGTAAAGGGTATATTTGTGCAGAATCCACCGCCGAAAAAACTGTTAACGTGGAAGATTGAAGATTTATTGGATTTCTTAAAAACATATAGGGTTAACGAGAGTAGTCTCTTTGCCGTGTCCAGACACACAAGTATCCTTATTTTATTAGCCACTGGCAGAAGGGTTCATGACCTAGCGCTCTTAACTATTGAGAATGGTTTTTTCGAGGACAAAGATGATAAATTAATATTCTGGCCGAAGTTTGGATCTAAAACAGATTCCTGTTCCTATAGGCAATCAGGCTGGCTGCTGAGAAAGAGTACAGAGATCCCTGGAAAACAACTTGATTTTGTTTACTGGGTGAAAAGGCTTATAGAATTATCCAATAATCGGCGTATTTCAGGAAACGTTCAGAATTTGTTCATCACCACAAGAGGAACATCCAAGAATGCATCCCGGACAGTAATTGCGGGCTGGATCAGGACATTATTTAAAGAAGCTGGTATTTCGGCATCAGCAGGCAGTTTCAGAGCCGCAGTTGCGACTCATAACTGGACCAGTAACCAATACAACATTGACGAAATTCTACAGAGAGGCAACTGGAGGTACAGAAATACATTTTTCAACCACTATTTCAAAGAAGTGTCTGCTAAACGTGGTTCCAATGTAAACGTATTAAGCAGATGTTTTTCTGCTATTTGATTGTTACACTCCAAGTTGTGATTTTTATGGGCATACGTAATATGCCATGAGGAAGTCTGTTAGGCTATTCCTAAGCCTTTATTTGCTACGGTTATTTGAATAACCTCAGATGTCAAGTAATTATTATTATTTTTCTTTTTTTTTGGGTTCTTTATATTGATCGTAGGATTGTTTTTGCCAATTAATCAACAAGGAAAATTTGTATTTTGTTGCATTAGACATTGAATTGAAATCTTGTATTTTTATTAATCGAAGTAACATTCCTATAATAAGGTCACAGTACGCTCAGGCAGCGCCGGCAGATAATAAACACGTCTCAAAGTGGTTCAAGCGTAGGCTCGAACACCTAAATAGAACCGTTTTTCCCCCGAAGGGTAAAAAACGGAGATTTAGGTTTCAGCCGTAGCTTGAACCACGCCTTTAAGTTTCTTGCCGGCTCAAAGTACTGAAGCAGGAGCCCGCCGCGCGCTGCCACGTAATGCAAGACAAAGACAACTATAGTGGCGTGACAGGTTAGTACACCCACACAGCCAACCTATAGGTAGATGTATGCGTGAAATGGTATTGTCTGACGACGAATAACGAAAGGGTAATCTCAAAGTGGTTCAAGCTACGGCTGAAACCTAAATCTCCGTTTTTTTCCCTTCGGGGGAAAAACGGTTCTATTTACGTAGAACGAAGTCACTGCTTTGAGATTGAGACCGGAGGTGATTGATACACGGCTGTGTCATTCAAACCGGCTGCGCTCGGTCCGCGGCCATTTTCGCTTTGGACATCGGAGACGCTAGACCACTACATCAGTCTGTAATGAAAAACAGACGGATATTTTTTATCCGATAATAGCCTAGCAAATAAGACGCATCGCGTCTCCGTTTTAGTTTTTGTGCACGTCGTTTTCGTTATTATAAACGACTAAACGTTTATTTCTGGATTTCCCCGTAATTAGGGTAAGTTTTTGAACACGATGTTTTTATATAAGGTCATCTCGTTTAGGGGCCATTTTTAGATGTTTCTGTGATCCTTTCCTTGCATTCCAAATTAATCCACGTAACTATAATCTTTGATTTTACGTGCTATAGATTAATTTCGTGGATGTGTTATAATATAAGTAATAATTTGCATGCGTTATGAAGGTAGCGTTTAATCATGCTAATGAATAAGTAAAAACTGATTAGTTATTTCTTGTCCTTTCCACGCGTGTCGACATGTTATGTTGTAACGCGAACTTATTGTGTTTCTCTTTGTGAAGACAAGAAATATCATGATTATAACCTGCAACCGTTTTTTGAGTACTATTTTTGAAATTAGTATTTTGATCATAATTTTTGTAGTAAGTTTCCTTTTTAAATTGTTGTGGAAGTTATTGTGTCCACCTGTGCGAAAGCTATAGAGGCCATGATCTTAATGTGTGACCGTTTTTGTAGTACAACTTTTAGATTTCTTAGTGAAAAAATAAAATTAGTTATTTTGAAGTATTCGTTCGTCCAGGCACGGACGATCGACGTTAATATTTCGTATGTTTTTTTTTGTTCATTAGTAAAGATTTTCATTTAAAATAACTACACTATTTTTCCTTTGTGAATCATTGCATGACGCTAACGGTGTTAACTTGACCTCATTAGCCGCGTGGTGTTTTGAATTTTAGCGGCATGTTTTATTATTTTATTTTCTTTGTGTTATAACTCCGTTCAGTAGAATGTGCACACAACAATATCGTAAGGAAATCCTGATTTTTCCAGTTGTGTACACATCCTACGGAGTCGTGTTGGACCATCACTGATGCCAATTTTGTCTGGCATATTCCAGGGTTCCAGGCACGGATGTAAAACCCTGCGAGATCCATTCGCCTTCCTTCGGAACCTTTTCTTCTGGCGGGATCATGTGACATCTACAACAATTCCCGCGCACTTCCATCGACGGCTTTTCATCTCATCGGGTCCGCAACGTCTCTGCACCGGACAATTCTCCGAGCTGATCGGCCCACACGCTTCGACGGCCAGTTCCTGCTGGATTAATCAGGACAGTACTGGACCTCGGAGTGAAACTATAAAGTGCACGAACCCTCTCTTTACTTAAACCCTGATTAGAAATAAATTTGTACCTTTTTTGTGTACCGGTCTTGACGGAAAACCTTTTCTTTTATTTTTTTAGTCTCCCTTCGCTCTGGTCTTCAACCACCTCTTTTCTTTTATAACATTCATTTTTTTTTAAATTTAATTTTTGAACGTCCCTTCGCAGTAAGTCACTCTTATAGTGCAATATTTGCCGCGAAGGGCTATAACCGTTACAACTATCCAATTTTTGTCCAACAAAAGTAGATTTTCTTTCCTTAAAAATAAGGTTGTCATTATTAAGATACCATATTCAAGCGAAAAACGAGCTAAGCAAGAGAGATATCGCCACTTGGGTGTCCGCAAGTTTCGTATCGTAGTGCAAAGTTTAGTTCAATATACAATGTCTTTTGATTGTGGGTTTGCCGTACTAATCGATACACGCCTTTAGTACATCCCTATGCGAAGAAACATAACCTATGATTGTTCGTATAAAATCTAAGTAAGTATATAAAACAGGCAAAAATCGGTGTGGAATTTAACAAAATTATGATTTACAAAAATTGCTTTTATTATTACTTAGTTCTAGGTATGATCAGTAACTTATTAACATCACAAACCATCAGAACTCACCGATGAAATGTTATTGCTTCGAATGCTTCGTGTTTATTTTCTTTCCTTGCTGTATGTGATTTACAGCCTTCAATCGTACAAGACATTTCTATCGGAATGTAGCAAACAAGTAACACAAACAATGTTTTACCAAGCTTTCACGCATTCTTAGAGGAATCGCACCAAAATATAAAATTTCACTCGGAGAAGCTGTAAAATTTCACAAGATTTCTTAACAATACAACGCGACTAAATTAAGATGTGACGCATGCAACGTACGACATCCCAACACAAAGAGACATTGACGAGACATGTTTAATTTTATGGTATTAAACTACATCCATTTGACATTTTGTTTGGTTCAATCTAGTGACACACTAGGGTAAAATAACAAGTAAGTGCAGTTCTTTGTTTCATTCGCTCGTTTACGTTATGCGAGTACAGTGGAGCCCACATCAAGCTAAACACTTTCAATTTAAGCTGACCTCTCATTGTATAGGCTTCCCGTACAATGAGAGGTCAGCTTATACTCAATGTGTATAGCTTGATGTGGGCTCCACTGTACAATAGCCAATTCCAAATTCTTATTTTAGCCAGGATTCTATTTAGTTCTATTTCTATGGTTTCAAAACACTTCCGAGCAACTGTCAGTTATCAGCAACAGTCGGTTTAACTCGGGTCAATTTTGGAACGCTCTAAGGTTAAATTCGCATCATTCCGAGTGAAATTCACTCGATTCGAAATGAAACCCAATTAACACTTTCGTCAGGTTCCGACACTGACAGACAGCAGGATAGCGGATACAATTTTCAAAGCGTGCGACAGAGATGGCATTAGAACGCATGCCGGGACCCCTAATTTAAGAATACGCCCCTGTCATGTCCGAAAAAAAAAGAAGGAACTCATTTATTATTTGTGCGTTTTCACCAAGCAAATTTTTTAATTCTACGACATAAGGTCGTAACAACTTTAGTTTTTCAGAAATAAAACAAGAAACAGTGGAAGTTGGTGACTCAAGCCTACACTCTAATCCCTCTGTTGACACTACAAATTTAAGGCATTCATTGATTCGAGAACACAGAGCACGAGAATGGAGAATTTTGACCACCGAGAACTTATGGAAACACAAATCAAAGAAGAATGTGATATCCCAGAGATCAAGTTCAGTGTAAGTAGATAACAAAAGTAATCTGAGATCGTAAATTGGCAGGATTTCGGTAAAGACAAAGATTTACGAAACATTTGAATGTGTTTTACATCGACACTAGACGTGATTCTGACGGCTTTAATTTTAGTTTTAGTGCTATCAAAAGTTAAGGTTGGGGTGTAGATAGTATCGTGCCCCCTTATCGACACTCTGACCAAAGTTAAACTTGTCCAAAGTACTAAATAGCTTGTTAACAGTAAACATTATTTTTGAATGAGGAAAATTTAGTTTTGACAGCACTAAAACTAAAACTAAAGCCTTCAGAGTCTGCTATAATGACCAGTCCTATTATAGCCTGGATGGCGATTCTCGCACATGTGACAATTTGTGAAGGCCGAAAGCGGGTGATTTTTACAAGCTCTCTATAGAACAGTAACAAACTTTTGAAATATCAACCTGTTGTACATATTCATAACATGCTTTACGTGTCTTTTAAGGAGTTATAGTTAAAACAGCATTTATGACGCCATGAACAGAGGCGTATGAAAAGCAAAGCGTGTGAAAATGCATATACTTTTCTTACACAACTGTTGATTCTGTATTTATTCTTACATCCATTTCCAACTAAGCCTCCAGGATTTGGTATAGGGAGGAATCTGCAAAAAAATCACATCAATTGCCATTAAAAATAATCACATTCTTAAAATTGTTGCATAAGTATATAAAATAGTACTTCAAGGGGGCCTGGAGGGCGATTCTGGAGAAACAGTCCAAGCAAGATATCTTAAACTCGAGCTAAAAATGTATGGAGTTTGACAGATAAAATGGGTTTTTACGGTTGAGAAGGCTAATTCGACAGACTGAGAAAAAACATCCTGGACATCATCCATCTATCCATCAGCCTGTACTACTGCTGGACATAAGCTTTTCCAATATTTTGCCACTCTTGGCAGTCTTCCGTCCTCCTCATCCAGCCGAAACCCGCAACTTCCTTCAAGGTTATTGTAGACTGCCTATGCTGTGCTTTGAGGCCCAAAGGCCATCATGTCGGTGACAAATATGACCTGCCTACTGCCACTTCAACTTACTGATTCTTAAGGTTACTCTTCAGTTTGTACCTGTATAATAATTGCACTGGCAAGGCTCAGCCAGTCTCTCTTGCACACCTGTTACCCATCCTCTCCAACTCTCACCTAGCACTCTTTTTACCTGACACCATGTATACAGTACACTACTTTCTCTCACTATTCAGAATAAAAAATTATGTTGCGCAGTTTCCGTCTGGTTTTAGTGCTTAGAAAGTATAGATATTAGAAAGTGAAGTCATTCAAAAAAATTCACTCTTTTATGAATTATTCGTTAGTGTGCATCATGTTTCTAAACAATTCTATATTTATTGTAAATTTTTTAATGAATAAATAGTATATGCTCTTTTGAAAGTTTTTATTGTGTATTTTATAAACATAATAAAAATAATAAATAGGAAAAAGTTGCTCAAGATATATTTCGGGCCCTACTGGGAATACATGTCACCTGAAATATATCTTGAGCAATTTTTTCCTATTTATTGTTTTTGTTACGTTTATTACTAATTGCTGTTGTTAATTGTATTCTTATTTTCCTTTGATAATGCTGATGGAAGGAGAAACTAGTAAAGAGATATTAGTAAAACGTTACAAATGTTGTATCAAGATGAGAAAGTCATTGATAAATTGTTTGTTGTGTTGTAGAACACGCAAGACTACTTGAACATACAAAGAGAAATGAACAGTCAGCCAAACAGAGAGGCCCCTGAAGTGATGTCAACAGGTAACTAAATCCTTCTTATTGTGTTTTTTGTGCCTAATGTAGTGTCAAACCCTTTAAGGCGGACTTGTTCAAACAAAACCGCCCAGTGAATAAAAACCACTTTTTTTTAACGTACTTACACTGTTACAGCCAATTTCGTTTAGTATAAGCTAGGGCGCTTGTGATAAACACATTTATGAAAATGACTTTATTTTGCAGGTTATTTTTACTTTTTATGGAAAACTAAGGCTTATATAAGAAAATTACTTGATTATCCATTTAATGCAACACTACAGCTAATTAGTGTTGCATTAATTAATAATAATATATTATTATTTCGAAGAAAAAAATCTATATGTCGCCCAATATTCTGAGATATTGAAAATGAAAATGAAAATGAAAATTTGTTTACTGTACATAAAAATTTGTACAGTAAACAAAAACACTAATTTCCACATAAAGTATCCTTGTGAAGTGGAAATTAGGCTCTATCCAAAACATTTTAGAAAATTTATACTTAAGAGTGTTTAAATCGTACTTTACAAATTTTTATCTAAATCAAAAATTACAGTAATAAAAATATATTATAATTAATGAAGGTTTTCTATATCTGCATCTAAATAAACTGAATTTATGTGTGTGTGTGAGGTGTGTTTGTGTGAGGTGTGTTTGTGTGGGTGTGTGCGTGTAGAGTGAAAATGTGTTCGTGTACGTAATTGGATGAGGGCGTATAAATATGTGAGTGAGGGTATGTGTGTGTGTGTGTGAATGAGATAATGTATTGTCGTGTTTTGACTTATGATGTTTTTCTTTTCCTTTCCCTTCCTCTTCTCCTTTCCTTCTTGTAATCAAAATGTAAAAAAAAAATGGAAAGAAAAAAATAAATATTGTCAACTTTAAAAATGTTAAGATTTAGTTTTTATCAAAGTTTCAATGTTATCATAACTCAATTTGTGAAGCCAGTCTAGTATTTCGTATTTAACCTTAAAATTGTTCAGATGTTTTACACAGAGATTATTGTTAAAAAATATATTGTATAGTCGGGGAGCAATATTGTAGAAGTTCCTCCGAGCAAATTCACTTTTCACTCGAGGAACAGGGATACGTTGTATTCGTTTCTTGGTGTCTGGGATATTTGGAACGATTGTTCTATGACACCTCCGAATTGTTTGAAAAATAAAAAGTTTCCGCACTGATAAAACTTCTGCCTGTTCATAGACCAAAGTTGTGGAGTGGCGAAATGGCAGATACATAATAACCTTTAGCACTGCATGTTGTGCTCTTTCAATTTCTATAAGGTTTGTTTTTGCTGCACCACCCCAGGAACAAATGCAGTAACTCAAAACACACTGGCAGAGAGCTTTATATGTCTGGATGAGTAATTTATGATCAGCAACCATCCGTAAATTTTTAAAGATGTTTTCTTACTCTTGCAGATGTAGCCGCAATATGAGCACCCCATTGAAGCTTATCGTCAATTTATTATCCCAAGCTATTTAATGGATTGCGAACATGCGAGCGAAGTGCATTGGCAAATAAAATCACTGTCAGTTTGGCCACGATTGCAGGGGAATGTATGAATAGTTAATTCAAAGTCGTCTGTGTTGAGGGTATATTGACTCTTAAGGTAACTTGTAAGGTAGATTTATATTATTTCAATAAAAGTCAGTCCACCATTAGCCGCTTTGTATCATTGACGTTGCACTGGCGACGAGGATGGGATTTCTTTTTTTGCGAATCATTGTGCTAATTTATATCTGTTGTTAAAATGCCAATCGGTAAAATTGAAGCATTCGACGTGAATTCGAAAGATTGGCCGGCATATATTCGACGCGTGAAACAGTTTATTTTGCTAAACAACATAGGCGAAGCGTTAAAAGTGCCCACGTTAATTACGGTCGTCGGAGCGGAAACTTATTCGTTAATGTGTGATTTGTGTTCACCGGCCGACCCGGAAACGAAGTCCTTTGAGGAATTGGCGAAGTTAGTGTCGGATCACCTGGAACCGAAACGTTCCGTGATCGCGGAGCGCCACGTTTTTAGGCTACGTCGGCAGGGTGCAGGCGAGTCGCTCACGGATTATCTGAAAGACTTGAGACATCGGGCGTCTACTTGCAACTTTAAGACCGCGCTCGAAGAAAACCTGCGCGATCAATTCGTGTCGGGTTTAGCGAGCGAGGCGATGCGTTCGAGAATTTTCGCCGAGCAAGACATCGGATACAAGGAGGCTGTGGAGTTGGCTCTGTCGCTAGAGGCTGCAGAGAGGCACGCGGAGGTGAGCGGCGCCACTATGGTGTCAGCAGCGACCAGGGCGAGCACGGGCGGCGACGCGAGCGAAGGCTTACACCAAGCGAGTGTCAGCGGGCGACGCGCTACGTGGGGTGGCGGCGGCGGCGGACGAGGCCGGGCGCGGGGCGGCGGGTCGGTGAGCATCGGCGGCGGCGAGGCTGCGGGCCGCTGGAACTCGGCTGCGGCGCAATGTTGGCGATGTGGAAAGTCGCACAGAGCGGATCGCTGCCGTTATGCCCATTATAATTGTGATCAGTGTAAACAAAGGGGTCATTTGAAAGCAATGTGTAAGAATGTGCGCGGGGGTGCGAGGTCGTACGGGCAGCAGAATTATGTGACTGACGAATCGGATGGTGAGATGTTTAACATTGCAGTATCAGCACAAGGTAACAAACCATATTTTATTAAAGTAAACATTGACGGCCACATTTTAGATTGTGAAATGGACACTGGAAGTCGTATTTCCGCCATCAGTGACGAACTGTACAGCAAGATGTTTCCTAATAAGCCTTTAAAATCAGATAATTTAATACTAAGATGTTACGCTGGTTCACGCATCGAATCGTTGGGTTATATCTTAGTCAGTGTATGCTTGGGGGATGTGGAATGCACCGTGTTGCCTCTGCATGTTATAAAACAAGGCGGTCGACCATTATTGGGTAGAGAGTGGATGCGCGCTCTGAAGATTAATCAAATTAATATTCATGAAATTAGAGACGAAGAATTCGTGAACCAGTTACGTGTAGAATTTCCGGAAGTTTTTACAGACAAGTTGGGAACATGTAAACAATCTATTCGATTGCAGCTCTCAGATAACGAACCGGTTTACGTGCGCGCGCGGCCCGTAGCGTTGGCATTAAAAGCGCGGGTCGAGCGCGAGTTGGAAAGACTAGAACGCGATGGCTCGATATACAGGGTCGATCATTCCGACTATGGAACTCCAATCGTACCGGTTGTTAAAGAAAGTGGGGAGGTGCGCATATGTGGTGATTATAAGATCACAATCAATCCGAAACTGAAACGGAATTTTTATCCTTTACCGCGTATTGATGAATTGTTTGCGAACTTAAGTGGGGGAGAAAAATACACGAAAATAGACCTTAAGCACGCGTACGAACAGTGCATTTTGACTGACGACTCTCAGCCGTGCACAGCTATTACCACACACGTAGGTACATTTGCTTATCGGCGCACACCATATGGTCTTTCTTGCATACCAGAAAAATTCCAAAAATTAATGGAAGAGACGCTACGAGGCGTAGACAATTGCGTGGTGTTTTTAGACGATATCTGCGTAACAGGTCGGGACAACAAGGCTCATTTGAGTAATTTGAGAGCTGTACTCGATAGGTTGCGCAATATGGGATTAACTGTGAAAATAAGTAAGTGTCAATTTCTCCAAAACAGTGTAAAATATTTAGGATTTATCATAGATAAAGAAGGGCTGCACCCGGATCCAGAGAAACTGGAGGCCATTTCTAGCGCACCAAGACCCGAAGACGTGACCCAATTGAAAAGTTTTTTGGGAATGCTAAACTATTATGGGAAATTTATTCCAAACCTTAGTACGATGCTTCACCCTTTACATAGTCTTTTAAAGAAAGAAGTGGGCTGGAAATGGGACTCAAAGTGTGAGTTAGCATTTAAGAATGCAAAGACCACGTTGTTAAGCGATAGGGTGTTAGCGCACTACGAGGAGGGACGGCCACTCGTGTTAGCCGTAGACAGCTCAGCGTACGGGATAGGTGCAATTCTAGCACACCGGTATCCCAATGCAGAAGAGCGGCCGGTCAGTTGCGTATCGCGAACTCTAAATGAAACAGAAAAAATGTACAGTCAGCTGGATAAGGAAGCGCTTGCAATATATTACGGGATCACTAAACATCATCAGTACTTGTTTGGTAGACATTTTGAGTTGCGCACCGACCACCAGCCGCTGAGTCATATATTCGGGGAAAAGGGAGGTATTCCGCAGACAGCAGCTAGTAGGCTGCAGCGGTGGGCGGCACGTTTGGCTGCGTATGATTTCTCCACAAAGTTTGTGCGTTCAGAAGACAATGGGCCGGCTGATGCTCTGTCTCGTCTGCCGTTACCACGAGAAGGGCGTCTTTCCGAACACCAGAATTATATCCATCTGATTGAAGAATCAATGCCGATTAGTTTTAAAGATATTGAGAGAGAAACTAATAGAGATAAATTATTAAGTAAAATTGTGGGATATGTTCTTTTTAATTGGCCGTCGGTATCTAGCTGTGAGGATGAAAAGCCATTTTTTGCTAGAAAAGAAGTATTAAGCGTAGATTTGGGGTGTTTAATTTACAAATATCGCGTTGTTATTCCGTCAGCATTACAGAAGCACATTTTAAATGAACTGCATGAAGGCCATTTAGGCATAAATAAAATGAAAAATATATCACGAAGCTATGTTTACTGGCCTAGTTTAGACAAAGATATCGAGAGTGTTTGCCGCGCGTGCGACGCTTGTCGAACGGTCCGCGACGCGCCGCCGCACGCGCCCCTCCATCCCTGGGAGTTCCCGTTGCACCCGTGGCAAAGAATACATGCAGATTTTGCGGATTGTGGAGGAGTACGGTACTTAATTATAGTGGACGCTCATTCGAAATGGATCGAAGCTACTGCGATGAAAAAGACGGATGCGAAGACCACTATAATCGCATTGAGATCGGTATTTGCTAGATTTGGTCTTCCTTTGCAGCTAGTTACGGATAATGGACCACCTTTCTTTTCCGAGGATTTCAAAACATTCTGTGTTAAAAATGCTATAAAACCGGTGACGACGGCTCCCCACAGGGCTCAAGGGAATGGGGCAGCGGAAAACGCTGTAAAGACGGTTAAGAAAGCGATAAAGAGGGCTTTATTTGAGGGTGAAGATGTCGCCATAGCATTAACTAAATTTTTATTCCAATATCGTAATTGCGAACATGCGACGACGGGCGTGTCTCCGGCAGTGGCGTTGTTAGGTCGGCGACTGCGGGGACGCCTCGACGCCGTGCGTCCGGACGTGGCGGTGCGGGCGCGCGACCAGCAGGCACGGCAAGTCGTGGCTGCCGGGGGTAGGCCGCGTCACGTGCAGGTGGGAGACACTGTACTAGCTCGGGATTATAGACCGAGGGGAGGAAAATGGGCTGAAGGGACAGTTGTAGAACGAACTGGGCCGGTGTCGTATAAGCTAGATATGGGGCGCGGAGTAGAATGGCGCCGCCATCTAGACCAGATAATGCCAAATAACAAAGAGCGTTTTTCTCTCACACGCACGACCGCCCCTGAGATCTTGCCGGTCTGTGACGATGTCGACGAACAGTGTGTTGACGCGTCGGGTGACGTGGAGGGAGGGGACGAAGTAGTGGCTACCGAAAGCCAACATAGCGAAAACGGCGGCGCGTATTCGGTTACGTCACCGGTCTCCCCGACACCCGCCGCGTCTGCCCGGGCACTGCGTGCACACAACCGGGCTATGAAAAAGGATTAAGTAATTTAAGTTATTTCTAATACATTTGTACTCTGTGTGTAATTGTAACTAAATTGTGTCGTTGTCCGAAATTACAAGGGGAAGATGTTGAGGGTATATTGACTCTTAAGGTAACTTGTAAGGTAGATTTATATTATTTCAATAAAAGTCAGTCCACCATTAGCCGCTTTGTATCATTGACGTTGCAGTCTGGACTACACACTTCTGTTTTACTGAAACATAGATATTTTGTTTTTTGTGTATTGAGAGAGTGAAGACTGTCTTCAAGCCACGCAGTCACTCTGCCCAGACCACTTTCTGCCAGGGTCTTGACCTCACACCAAGTTTTATCGTGAAACAGAATAACGGTGTCATCCGCAAACATCAATAAGCTCGTTGATGTACAGCAAGAAAAGTGTGGGGCCAAGTGTACTACCTTGTGGCACACCGTACGAACAGATATTTCTACGACTTGTATGCTCACCGACCCTCACATACTGTTTTCTGATAGTGAGATAGCTCTCAAACCAGGACAAGGCTTGACCTCTGACGCCAGCATTTTCTAGTCTCGCTAAAAGGATCGGAATAGACACGGTATCAAATGCTTTTTGAAGATCAAGAAAGACACCAAGCCATCTATTTCCAGCATCTAAATAACGAGTTACTAGAGTTGTCAGTTTGAACACTTCTAAAACCGTATTGATTATCGGCTAGCAGATTATGGTTTTCAAGGTACTTCACCAGTTTCAAGTTGACAACCTTTTCCAGAATTTTGGAAAAGGTAGTCAGCAGAGAGATGGGTCTATAATTAGTCGGTAGATTTCTGTCACTTCCTTTGTAGATGGAACAAACGACAGCAATCTTAAAGAGTTCTGGAAAAACACCCGTTGATAAACTGAGGTTACAGATACATGAAATAGGTATCAGAAGTTGATCACAAAAGTTTTGTCTATTTTAACTGAAATAGAGTCCCATCCAGGAGCACTTTCGGATTTAAGCCTTAGAATAAGGTTTCTTATTTCAACAGGGTCTGTAGGTGAAAATGACATAGACGAAATTGGCGCATTATGTTTTGTTGCTTTTTTAGCAAGGTCGAGATCACTTAATCCAATTTTTTCAAGTGTGCTATTAGCTAGAGATTTTCCAACTGATGTAAAATACTTGTTCACTTGGTCTAATGAATCCAGTGGTGTCTTCTCTAGTTTTAAAGTTTAAGCGATGGTACATTTTTACTTTGCATGTTGCATACTTCTTTTATTACGTTCCATGTTCCCTTAATATTATGCCTAGTTTTCTCAAATTGTAACTGATAATATTCCATTTTAGTGTTTTTTATAATTTTATTACAAGCGTTTCGATATTTTATGTATTCTAGTTTTATATCTATGTTTACAGGGGATTTTTTTGTTTTCTTATACAAGCGGTCTCTTTTACGTATTGATCGGACTAATCCAACGGTAATCCAAGGCTTCAAGGGTTGTTTATTTTTAGGCACTGTAATAGTAGATGTGTTAGCACTGACTATAGTTTGAAGCCGCGTAATTAAAATATCTGCAGCCTTGCCGACATCGGGTTCCTCGTAGAGATCATCCTACTTTTCTTTTATTATTAAAGTTTTTCCAATAGATTCATAGTCTACCGTTATTTTTTTTTATATGCTAGAATTATGTTTTATCTGTGCCCTATCTATATACAGTAGAATAGAATAAATAGAGTGGTCAGTAAATTCCTGGAAAACTAGCGTTTGGCATTGGTGAATAGATTTGATCATAAAATGATCCAAGCATGACATTTTTCTCGTTGGCTTGTCAATACCCTGTCTAAGTCCAAAAGAAGCCATAAGGTTAAGATAATCATGAACTATGGGACACTGGTTTTTTGGCAAAGTATTGAAGTTAATGTCAACAACAAGAATAACATTTCTAGATTTAACGGATTGTAAAATATCGCTTAGAGAGTTTATGTATAAGGCAGGGTCAGTGGGAACACGTTGTTCTCTATGATAGGGTCTGTATGAGCATAAAATGGTGTATTCATCTGATAAGTTTAGTAGAATACAGTTTCCATCTTTAACAGAAGGCTCACTTGACGTTACTTTGATCACTTCCCGTACATAAACTACCACTCCGTCGTTTTGATTGATACTGTTTTTAGTTTCAAACATCTTATAGTTGTTAATGTGTGGTGGTGTAAAGTTATTGTTTGTTCTACATTCAGTGAATACCAGGATATCTAATGCCAGATCAAAACCAGAAATATATACAAGGAAGTTATCAAGATTACAGTTAATGCTTCTTATGTTAACTGAAAGAATACTTAGGGCTTTGTCATTATACTTATTACAATTAAGAATTTGACAGCACTTAGTATGATCTTCTATATAGCTGCACCGAATATCTCCTGTATTATCTATCTCAGATGCTATATATGTACTATCGAACGTGACGGTTAAAGTAAAAATGTCTCAGATTAACGGGGACAGTAAAAGAAATATTATACGATAGTAAAAGTATGAAATAAATATAATGAGCGTAAAATTTCAAGGGGGATAAATTATCATCATAAGTACTAAATTTAGTAAGTGTAGAGTGTGTTGTGTAATATGTGCCCAAGTGTTGGTGGTGTGTGAAAACCTGTATAAGTGTAATAATGTGTAAGTATGGATATAATGTGTGATTGTACAATTTCAGTGCAGGATCTTGCAGTTTTGCATTTGAGAAGTTACAAAAAAAAAACCAATGCATACAAAACAAAAGTACTAACGTACTAAAGTACTAATTTGTACACTATTTAGTCAATTATGAGGTAACTGAGGTTTTTCATGCTTTTCGAGTCTCTCCTTCCGCTTTGCGTAAAAACACGGTGCCGTTGGAGGTCCAACAAAAAGCGTACTGGTGCAGCTTTGCAAATTCTCGAGCCATAGAAAACAGTTTCTTTGTCTTGAATGTAAGACTCTCTGCAATATAAACAGGTTTTTCTGGACCTTCAATTTTAATATTCGATGTGTTAAACTTCTTGTCTTTGTTTGTTCTGTTGTAGGTTTTGACAGCTGATAACATTTTGTCCTTTGTAAAAACAGATGCGAATTCCGTAATAATTGGTTTGTTACCTTCGGTTTGGGTATTAATGCGATAAACATTTCTAACATTTGTCATCTCTACCGATACGTTAAGAGCTTTTCCCGTGTTTTGGTCTATTTCTAGGAGATCACATTTAGATTCACCTTTTTTTGTGGCATATTTCTAATTTCTATGGTCTTTCATGCAAGTTACCAAAACACTCAAAGAATTGCTATGGTTATTTAACGTCGTTATGATATTTGGTTCCGCTTGCTGAAGGCTGGAGGCAGGTTCATCTTTGTCTAGATGAAAGCGCCTGTATGTTTTGCGAGCAGTGGCATTGAGCATTGGATCGGAATCGTAACGATGTAACACTCCAGGCAGCTGGCCATGCTGCAAAGCGCGCTTCTCTTGACTCTGTTCATTGGCAGTGGCCGCTGGGGGTGGCGATCTCTCAATGGGCATACTAGCGGAATTGCTCGAGCTCGTAGATACCAGGAGTGTAGGCAGCGTCGTTAGTCGCGTACAGTTGATGTGATGATATGATGAATGAAAGCGGCCGCCTCTAGCGCAGTGACTCATTCGGGCGATGGGCGTCGCCAATGAGCTGCTGCGGCGTCAATGGTTATGGGCGTGGCCGGCGGCGTTGGTGTGCGTGTAGCGTGCGTAAGCGTAGTAGGTGGCTTAGATGGATAGCCGTATGTAAATGATTCTGGCCACTTACTTGCAGAATATGTTTTCCTGGTACAGCCGCACAGACCGCCAGTGATGAGTCGTTGAGTCTTCTGTAGATGGAACCAAGTAATCTCTTCCAAACTTCTGTGTTCCTATTTTTCTTGCTTGATTTAATTATTTATAAATGTTTTAAAATTATTAAAAAAATATTATCACAGGTCTGATAAAAACGTCTGATACACTCAGGGTCCGGGGGGGAGGGGAGAGGAATATTTACATATAATATTTGCAACGAACGTTATTTTCAAGGAGTGTTTTGCATATAGTTTGCAATTTATTTTTACGGATACTAAATAACTTTCACTATTTATGTTTGAATAAATTTGTGTTTTTTTTTAGCCTTTCAGTCTGTTCAGGAACCCTAAACTTTACGTCAAAAAAATCCTAATCAGAGAAATTCATGGCCCCAAGGTCACCATTCATGCTTTCAATATTACTTAGCAACAATAATCTTCACAGCCAGCTGCTTATCTGGCTAAGTGGTTGGCTTACTAATCCTTAGGTTGGAGGGATAAATAGTTTATATTGTGCACTTCCCCATGGTCAGTCAACCCAGCCAGGACAGCTCCTTGAACCAGAACCGAACAGCTGGTCCGGTGAAGGAAAGGTGGGCTCGTCGCCGTCCCTTTCGATTCATATTCAGTTGCAGTCCTCTAGAAGGCACCCTCTACATACACAGCTATCAGTGCCACCTGCAGTAAGAAAGGTTTATTCCACTGCGCTCCAAGTTTTTATTACATACCTATATTATTTCAAAAATTATAAGTACCAAAATGGTTACACAGCGCTCCAAAATAAAATGAGTAGAGTAAAAGGCAAAGCATAAATTATTTTTTAAGTTTCTGGTTATACACGAATAAATATATAGCTAGTTTTTTTTTGACCGCGGATTCTAAACCGCGTACCCAACTGATTTTTGTTTTAAAACATTTAATACATATAATGTTTCATACTAAAATATTTTGTTGCCAACTCTACTAAAAATTTCTTGAAGCACGGTGGAACTAAAATATTGAAATATTTTATTGTTATATGATTGCTAAAAATTCTTTGAGCATGGTGGAATCAATGTATAAACATCAAAAATTTGAGAACCATGGGTTTTGGAGCGCAGTGGAACAACCTGTAAAAAAGTGCTAGTTATAATGTCCTGTTATGTATAATACGGCAAACCCAATTTTGAGACAAACTGGCTTTATTCTTTTATGTATACCGGGTGTAAATAGAGTGTGACCATTAAATGAAACCACATATTCTACCGACCCTACTGAACCACTTTTCTTAAGAGTCATACCCGCGGACAGCCTTAGTTTAGGAAATAATTGAGTTCCAAACAAAAACGCGTGAACCCTAACGCACCGACATACGGGCGAGTTTAGAGAGAGCGTCGTCCGTGAAACCTCCAGCTGTTTGAGGTCTGTGGTGACTTGGGAAAAGTGGTTCAGTAGGGTCGGTAGAATATGTGGTTTCATTTAATGGTCGCACTCTATTTACACCCGGTATACATTTAAAATAATTTGGCCAAGCGCGAGTTACGCACAAAGGGTTAGGTACAACCCCACAATACGGGTGCGGAACCCTTAAAACATTGTGGTAAAAACAGTATATGCACATGCCAAAGCAACATCAAGGCTACAAAAAACAAGCAGCAAAATTATAGCGCCTGCAAAAAAAATTGGCACCGTCTCCGTACCCTACTTTTTATTATTTTACTAAATTAAAAACTTATTACCTTCTTCAAGTAAGAGAAAAAACCAATAACATGTAAGTACTTAATGCAACTTTTTCGAGGTTTTTTGTATGGAGTTCCAGTTACATTTTTTTTGTCGTAACAGATGCCACTGTAACTCATATTTTGGGAAAATTTCAACTTTCTACCTATTACGGTTGAAGCTCTTGACCCATGTGACAGATGGACAGACAGCGGAGGCTTAGTACTAGGGTCCCGTTTGGCACCCTTCGGGTACGGAACCCTAAGAAAGCAAATATGCTTGTGGCTCTTTTGTCTAGCTATTTGGGTTTCCCTTTAAATAATAATCTTGTAGCATATGATGAGAGGTTAATTCCTTTGTAACTAACTTGATATCTTGTTGTATAGAAAGAGAATAATTCGTTTGTAACTAACTTGATATCTTGTAGAGTAAAGGGGAGGTTAATTAATTCCTTTGTAACTAACTTGATATCTTGTAGGATAAAAAGAGAGGTTAATTCCTTTGTAACTACTTAATCTGATATGATATCGTGAAGCATAGAAAGAAAGATTAATTCCTGTAACTAACTTGATATCTTGTAGGATAGAGAGAGAGAGAGGTTAATTCTAACCGACTTGATATCTTGTGCGATAGAGAGAGAGGTTAATTCTAACCGACTTGATATCTTGTGGGACAGAGAGAGGTTTGCATAATGCAGTCTGCTACCACTCCTCACACACAGAGATCATCACATGATTAATAATACCTATCAGTAGCGAAGGGTTCATATAACACGATTCCCATCGGCTTGTTTAGGAAATGGCATCCATTTCCTTATTCCATACTCTTCGCTTTGTCAAACATTTCCATAAATCTCAATACGACAAATACACTTGGCTGGCAGGAAGTTTCAAAGTACAAACAATTTTATGTTTTTCTTGGTAGCTTTCTGAGTACGGCGACTTTTTTGACTGGCTTCCTTTTTTAAAATGTTCACCCTTCGCCACTGATACCCACTATCACTACTTCCAACATATTTCTTTGTTTAGGGTCCGTACCCAAAGGGATCCTATTACTAAGACTCCGCTGTCCGTCTGTCTGTTACCAGGCTGTATCTCATGAACCGTGATAGTTAGACGGTTGGAATGTGCCGCTGTAACAACAAATACTAAAAAACAGAGTATAATAAATATTAAAGGGGCCTCGCATACAACAGACATGATTTTTTTGCCATTTTTATAGATAATGGTACGGAACCCTTTGTGCGCGAGTCCGACTCGCACTTGGCGGGTTTTTTGTTACAACTTTAAATTTTCCTTGGCCACCATTCAGTTCAGATGGTGTACCTATTTTAAACGCCATGGTGAGTATGAGTCCCATGGGTTTTAAAATATTTGAATATGAATAAGTTACCTGTTCAAACTAACTGCATCGGAAAAATATTTTTAACACACCTGCTCAAAATATAATAGATTACGTGCCTGTTTAGCGTGCGTAAAATGACATATTTCGCACTCGTTCTTTTTGTTTTTACTACCTACTGACGCCATCTAGGGGAAACCGGCCACATCATTTAGTAAGCATGTAAACCTTTGTTTTACCAGATACTCTATAATAAGATGAGTATTTTCAAACTTTTATATTTTATTATTAAATATATTAGGTATATTAAATTGTAAAAGATGTTTCAAAAATTCAAAACTATTTTAGACGTCATAATTTATATTATACTTTAACTATCTTGGAAATTATTTTTAAAAAGATTTTAGAAAGAGACATTGGTCTTTTTAGTACAGATTTGCGCCAACCAGACAGCGTGTTCTTCAGTCGACTTGAATCTGTTTTGATTTGCAACAAAATTGCTGTTATTTTATTATTTCATGTAATTTTTCGCAGGTGTATTAAAAAACGTCGTTTGATACACGTGCGAAAGTGTTGATATTTCTCGTCCCGACTGTTCAATCGTGACTCTAAATATCAACCTTTTCGCACTTGCATCAAAATGTACTTATCAAATGTATTTATCGCTGGCACCAATTAAGCTGGTTAACATTTTTCGATTTAAACTATGTAGGTATCGAAATCGAAAAATAACTACAAATCTTATAGAATCCAATGAATCTTTAGTATAATTCACGATGTACACAACGTCGTCGCGCGCAAGCGTCTTCACTTGCCCAGAAGAAGGCAGTTTGATGCTGAAACTAGTCAGCTGATACGATCATGAAAATTCCTCGAACCTCTTTGCGTTCTATTTTCACCTTTTTTGTTAGCGACGTTCCTGACTATACCTTACTGTAATTTACAGGTAAACTACCATTTCTGAAGGTCAGATATTGTAGTTTACAGTCAGATAACAACTCTACTCTTCAGACACCTAAACTTGAAATAACCATCTCCTTGTTTCCTTCCAGCCATAAAGGAGGAATTAGCAGCCCCAGTTACTTCTACTCAACACCCGACAGACCTCTCATATCGAGTTCAAGTGAAGCAGGAACTATTGGTAGAGTTTGACCCGCTGTGTCTAGATAACGAATATCCTGGAACCAACGTCTCCGATGTAAGTACCTACTTGAAGTTTCGTAAAAACTGTATGTTAAGAATAAGGATATAAGTAGTTCCTGTAACTGACGTTGGCGCTAGTGTTGCGCGAATAGGTGTGCGTTCTCTCTTCCAGCGGGGCTATTATGTAACTCAGTTTCGGTTGCTAGCTATAGTTGCTATTCACCAAAAACAGATAAAAAATTAACTTCCGAAATAACCTTTTATGGGTATTGAACTATTTACGAATTGTGAAGTCATTTGAAGTGCAAACTTATCCTTAGATAAGCGGATATGTATGTTTTAGACGATAGCCACTTGGTTTGGCAACTGAGCTTACGATACAGAATCAGGGGGCAGGGCCGCGTTCAGTTTAATCGCCCGCTCATCACTGACAGCAGGATAGCATATACAAAATCAACGCATGCTCGCTCATGATGTCATGATCGCCGGGCGTGAGCGGGCGATCAAACTGAACTCAGCCCTGTTCGCCATGTTGTGTGTGTGTTATATCGTGTGTGCTAATATAATTACGTCTATATTCAGAGTGTGTTTCTTTCCGCCGGTCCCCAATAAATCTCAACAGTATACTTAGCAGCTCACATAATCAGCGTCAATGTGAACCTTTTTACTCGCTACTCGTCGATGGAGTTTCATATGCTTCTTGGTTTCCTGCTAATGTATACCGAGTTTTAGTTTAATCGGATCCAAGAATCTTATCCATACTGCATTGCTAACATTCCATTACAAATCCACGCCAAAAAAAATTACCATAGTAATAAGAATTTTTAACCTTTCATGGATAAGAGAGATAGAATTCTTTAACCTCCATGAGTAATATAGATAGAATTCTTTACCCTCAATGAGTAATAGAGATAGAATTCTTTACCCTACATGAGATTAGAAATAGAATTCTTTGCCCTCCAGCATAGCTAGCATAGATGACACGAATAGATAAATTTTGTCTCTCGAAGAAACGTTTGACCAATGAAAACGCAGAACGAGTCGTTTTGTCGCGGCGATGATCACGTGATAAACCTTACCTGCGTTTCCATTGGTCAAACGTTTCTTCGAGAGACAAAACTTCTCTATTATTGCCGTCCATGTTAGCTATGCAGGAGTAATATAAATAGAATTCTTTTACCTTCTATGAGTAATAGAAATAGAATTCTTTACCTTCTATGAGTAATAGAAATATAATTTTTTACCTTCCATGAATAATAGAGATAGAATTCTTTAACGTAATGAGTAATAGCAGAGAATATTTTTTTATGAGTAAAAGAGAAAGAGTCACCTCACAAGGGAATAAGGGTGATTTATTTTTGCGTGTGCATTTCAGTAGAGATTATAACTCTAGCTTGGTTATAAACTTCGTGGCCGAGTCTGTAGGTTTTAGGATGAAAAAAGCAAACGAATTAACAATTAATTAATTTAGTGCATTAATGCATGTTCGTTTATCATTCAAAAACAAAACAGGAGTGGCAATTTGGAAGAAAACATTAGAAATAAAAGTGTATCTGTGTGTGAATTAGTACATTGTTGACTGAAGTTTGGAAACTAAAAATTCAAATGTAATAAAGTTATGTAAAAAAAGACAATATAAATTATATTTTCTAAATAATATTAAAAAAAACAAGATGTTAATGATAATTGCAACGGTAATGCGTACAATTCGTAAACTTGTTACCCAGTTTTTTTTTTCTTATTTTTTTATTATGAAAATAATATTATCTACTATAGTGGGGCGACGCACACACGGCAAAATAGCACATTTTGGGCGACAAAAATAGTTTAGTATCTTGGTTTCAAATTTTTATTTAGTATTGATGTTTAACATACATATACTCACATCTGTCTTCTAGAGTAGTAGGCAGATAATACATATTTTCATCTGCTACGACCCTGACACACCTCTTTCGCCTCCGCCACATCCATCAATCTAGTCATACAAGCTCTTTTATTCTGGGTACTTTTGTTATTTCCCTTCTTCGTGATAAGAATGCTTAAAAAAAAAGAAATCGCAAATAAAATAACAATTTTTACCAACAACAATATTTTCTCTATTTTCTAAAGAGTAAAATACAAAGTCGCAATACGCGTTTGTCTGTGTATTTTCTTATAACTTCTTAAACTCTTAAGTTATTTCAACGTGGTTTTTACCATCATTAAGAACATTTTATGAGGAAGGCTCACATTTATTTATTTATTTATTTAACTACATTACACTATCTTTACAGCTAGGCCGATTCAATAGTGCAGTAAAATCAACAATATATAAGTTACCACACAACGTGACACAAAAGAAACACAAGTATTTACATTCTCACAAAATTACCAACACATAACATGACACAAGCAACAAATTTAAACATAACAAATAAGATATAATGCTGCTCTTGTGAAATCACCCAGAGAGCAGAGAAAAAGGTCTGTGTGATCGTGGATCTTGTTGAGCAGTTGTAGCGCCCGTGTCAGGGGAGCCTTCTGGTGAAGGTTTGTCTTACTACTTTCTATAACGAATAGTCGGCCATTTCGCACCCTTAGGAAATCCTTGGGCACCCTCAGCTTACATTCCCTTAGTAAAACCGGATTCGTTTCCATTCCGCGACATATCTTAAACAGATACGAGGCCAGAGTAAGCTCCCGCCGAACCTCCAACTTGTTGTATCCAACCATACCCAGCACGAATAATGTCGGATACATTAGTGGATATTTAGGATACACCCCATGAAGTTTCATGTAGAGATATCTTGTAAATTTATTTTGAATTTTCTCCAACATGAGTTTATACTTAGCTTCATGGGGTGCCCAGACAACTGCGTTAAACTCTAACTTACTTCGAACTAAGGCGTTGTACAAATTCTTCATAGCTGTGATGCTAGTAAAGCCATTAGCTGTTCTGAGAACAAACCCTAGCGTTCTAAATGCCCGCCGAACCTCCAACTTGTTGTATCCAACCATACCCAGCACGAATAATGTCGGATACATTAGTGGATATTTAGGATACACCCCATGAAGTTTCATGTAGAGATATCTTGTAAATTTATTTTGAATTTTCTCCAACATGAGTTTATACTTAGCTTCATGGGGTGCCCAGACAACTGCGTTAAACTCTAACTTACTTCGAACTAAGGCGTTGTACAAATTCTTCATAGCTGTGATGCTAGTAAAGCCATTAGCCGTTCTGAGAACAAACCCTAGCATTCTAAATGCCCGCCGAACCTCCAACTTGTTGTATCCAACCATACCCAGCACCAATAATGTCGGATACATTAGTGGATATTTAGGATACACCCCATGAAGTTTCATGTAGAGATATCTTGTAAATTTATTTTGAATTTTCTCCAACATGAGTTTATACTTAGCTTCATGGGGTGCCCAGACAACTGCGTTAAACTCTAACTTACTTCGAACTAAGGCGTTGTACAAATTCTTCATAGCTGTGATGCTAGTAAAGCCATTAGCCGTTCTGAGAACAAACCCTAGCGTTCTAAATGCCCGCCGAACCTCCAACTTGTTGTATCCAACCATACCCAGCACGAATAATGTCGGATACATTAGTGGATATTTAGGATACACCCCATGAAGTTTCATGTAGAGATATCTTGTAAATTTATTTTGAATTTTCTCCAACATGAGTTTATACTTAGCTTCATGGGGTGCCCAGACAACTGCGTTAAACTCTAACTTACTTCGAACTAAGGCGTTGTACAAATTCTTCATAGCTGTGATGCTAGTAAAGCCATTAGCCGTTCTGAGAACAAACCCTAGCGTTCTAAATGCCCGCCGAACCTCCAACTTGTTGTATCCAACCATCCATCCATCCATCCATCAGCCCGTGTTCGTCCACTGCTGGACATAGGCCTTTCCCAAATTTCGCCACTCATGTCGGTCCTCCGTCCTCCAACCATACCCAGCACGAATAATGTCGGATACATTAGTGGATATTTAGAATACACCCCATGAAGTTTCATGTAGAGATATCTTGTAAATTTATTTTGAATTTTCTCCAACATGAGTTTATACTTAGCTTCATGGGGTGCCCAGACAACTGCGTTAAACTCTAACTTACTTCGAACTAAGGCGTTGTACAAATTCTTCATAGCTGTGATGCTAGTAAAGCCATTAGCCGTTCTGAGAACAAACCCTAGCGTTCTAAATGCCCGCCGAACCTCCAACTTGTTGTATCCAACCATACCCAGCACGAATAATGTCGGATACATTAGTGGATATTTAGGATACACCCCATGAAGTTTCATGTAGAGATATCTTGTAAATTTATTTTGAATTTTCTCCAACATGAGTTTATACTTAGCTTCATGGGGTGCCCAGACAACTGCGTTAAACTCTAACTTACTTCGAACTAAGGCGTTGTACAAATTCTTCATAGCTGTGATGCTAGTAAAGCCATTAGCCGTTCTGAGAACAAACCCTAGCATTCTAAATGCCCGCCGAACCTCCAACTTGTTGTATCCAACCATACCCAGCACGAATAATGTCGGATACATTAGTGGATATTTAGGATACACCCCATGAAGTTTCATGTAGAGATATCTTGTAAATTTATTTTGAATTTTCTCCAACATGAGTTTATACTTAGCTTCATGGGGTGCCCAGACAACTGCGTTAAACTCTAACTTACTTCGAACTAAGGCGTTGTACAAATTCTTCATAGCTGTGATGCTAGTAAAGCCATTAGCTGTTCTGAGAACAAACCCTAGCGTTCTAAATGCCCGCCGAACCTCCAACTTGTTGTATGCAACCATACCCAGCACGAATAATGTCGGATACCTTAGTGGATATTTAGGATACACCCCATGAAGTTTCATGTAGAGATATCTTGTAAATTTATTTTGAATTTTCTCCAACATGAGTTTATACTTAGCTTCATGGGGTGCCCAGACAACTGCGTTAAACTCTAACTTACTTCGAACTAAGGCGTTGTACAAATTCTTCATAGCTGTGATGCTAGTAAAGCCATTAGCCGTTCTGAGAACAAACCCTAGCATTCTAAATGCCCGCCGAACCTCCAACTTGTTGTATCCAACCATACCCAGCACGAATAATGTCGGATACATTAGTGGATATTTAGGATACACCCCATGAAGTTTCATGTAGAGATATCTTGTAAATTTATTTTGAATTTTCTCCAACATGAGTTTATACTTAGCTTCATGGGGTGCCCAGACAACTGCGTTAAACTCTAACTTACTTCGAACTAAGGCGTTGTACAAATTCTTCATAGCTGTGATGCTAGTAAAGCCATTAGCCGTTCTGAGAACAAACCCTAGCGTTCTAAATGTCCGCCGAACCTCCAACTTGTTGTATCCAACCATACCCAGCACGAATAATGTCGGATACATTAGTGGATATTTAGGATACACCCCATGAAGTTTCATGTAGAGATATCTTGTAAATTTATTTTGAATTTTCTCCAACATGAGTTTATACTTAGCTTCATGGGGTGCCCAGACAACTGCGTTAAACTCTAACTTACTTCGAACTAAGGCGTTGTACAAATTCTTCATAGCTGTGATGCTAGTAAAGCCATTAGCTGTTCTGAGAACAAACCCTAGCGTTCTAAATGCCCGCCGAACCTCCAACTTGTTGTATCCAACCATACCCAGCACGAATAATGTCGGATACATTAGTGGATATTTAGGATACACCCCATGAAGTTTCATGTAGAGATATCTTGTAAATTTATTTTGAATTTTCTCCAACATGAGTTTATACTTAGCTTCATGGGGTGCCCAGACAACTGCGTTAAACTCTAACTTACTTCGAACTAAGGCGTTGTACAAATTCTTCATAGCTGTGATGCTAGTAAAGCCATTAGCCGTTCTGAGAACAAACCCTAGCATTCTAAATGCCCGCCGAACCTCCAACTTGTTGTATCCAACCATACCCAGCACCAATAATGTCGGATACATTAGTGGATATTTAGGATACACCCCATGAA
The DNA here is from genome assembly GCA_910592155.1 of Ypsolopha scabrella. NCBI lineage: Eukaryota > Metazoa > Arthropoda > Insecta > Lepidoptera > Ypsolophidae > Ypsolopha > Ypsolopha scabrella. Next base: position 2,820,365 of record OU342989.1, on the reverse strand, counting down.
GTTTCATGTAGAGATATCTTGTAAATTTATTTTGAATTTTCTCCAACATGAGTTTATACTTAGCTTCATGGGGTGCCCAGACAACTGCGTTAAACTCTAACTTACTTCGAACTAAGGCGTTGTACAAATTCTTCATAGCTGTGATGCTAGTAAAGCCATTAGCCGTTCTGAGAACAAACCCTAGCGTTCTAAATGCCCGCCGAACCTCCAACTTGTTGTATCCAACCATACCCAGCACGAATAATGTCGGATACATTAGTGGATATTTAGGATACACCCCATGAAGTTTCATGTAGAGATATCTTGTAAATTTATTTTGAATTTTCTCCAACATGAGTTTATACTTAGCTTCATGGGGTGCCCAGACAACTGCGTTAAACTCTAACTTACTTCGAACTAAGGCGTTGTACAAATTCTTCATAGCTGTGATGCTAGTAAAGCCATTAGCCGTTCTGAGAACAAACCCTAGCGTTCTAAATGCCCGCCGAACCTCCAACTTGTTGTATCCAACCATCCATCCATCCATCCATCAGCCCGTGTTCGTCCACTGCTGGACATAGGCCTTTCCCAAATTTCGCCACTCATGTCGGTCCTCCGTCCTCCAACCATACCCAGCACGAATAATGTCGGATACATTAGTGGATATTTAGAATACACCCCATGAAGTTTCATGTAGAGATATCTTGTAAATTTATTTTGAATTTTCTCCAACATGAGTTTATACTTAGCTTCATGGGGTGCCCAGACAACTGCGTTAAACTCTAACTTACTTCGAACTAAGGCGTTGTACAAATTCTTCATAGCTGTGATGCTAGTAAAGCCATTAGCCGTTCTGAGAACAAACCCTAGCGTTCTAAATGCCCGCCGAACCTCCAACTTGTTGTATCCAACCATACCCAGCACGAATAATGTCGGATACATTAGTGGATATTTAGGATACACCCCATGAAGTTTCATGTAGAGATATCTTGTAAATTTATTTTGAATTTTCTCCAACATGAGTTTATACTTAGCTTCATGGGGTGCCCAGACAACTGCGTTAAACTCTAACTTACTTCGAACTAAGGCGTTGTACAAATTCTTCATAGCTGTGATGCTAGTAAAGCCATTAGCCGTTCTGAGAACAAACCCTAGCATTCTAAATGCCCGCCGAACCTCCAACTTGTTGTATCCAACCATACCCAGCACGAATAATGTCGGATACATTAGTGGATATTTAGGATACACCCCATGAAGTTTCATGTAGAGATATCTTGTAAATTTATTTTGAATTTTCTCCAACATGAGTTTATACTTAGCTTCATGGGGTGCCCAGACAACTGCGTTAAACTCTAACTTACTTCGAACTAAGGCGTTGTACAAATTCTTCATAGCTGTGATGCTAGTAAAGCCATTAGCCGTTCTGAGAACAAACCCTAGCGTTCTAAATGCCCGCCGAACCTCCAACTTGTTGTATCCAACCATACCCAGCACGAATAATGTCGGATACATTAGTGGATATTTAGGATACACCCCATGAAGTTTCATGTAGAGATATCTTGTAAATTTATTTTGAATTTTCTCCAACATGAGTTTATACTTAGCTTCATGGGGTGCCCAGACAACTGCGTTAAACTCTAACTTACTTCGAACTAAGGCGTTGTACAAATTCTTCATAGCTGTGATGCTAGTAAAGCCATTAGCTGTTCTGAGAACAAACCCTAGCGTTCTAAATGCCTTTTTGCAAACATCAACAATATGCTCACGAAATGTGAGGTCTGAAGTCATCCGCACACCCAAGTCGCTTACTACCGTCACGCGTCCCATCTTGCTGCCCTCCATTGAGTACTGGTGGAGGCTTGGGGAGTGGCTCCGGCTGAACGATATGACGTTACACTTGGACACGTTAAACTGGAGCCTGTTCTCATGACTCCACGCCACAACATTATCTATATCGCGCTGTAAGTGATTATGATCCTCCTCGCAGGTGATGTTAGCATAAAGCTTCAAGTTATCCGCGAAAAGTAAACACCCAGCATATTCCACTACTCTGGGCAGGTCATTGATCATTATGATGAACTCCAGTGGTCCAAGATAACCTTGATGACCTTGGCTGACTCCAGAGTATGTATAATACTCTAGCTTTTTCCAGCGAATTTACCTGTATGGATATCGTTTTTAGACTGACTTGACTAACAAAGCTAGCTTTGAATACCTGTAAACAAAAAAGAGGGTAACTTGGAGGAAACAAGATTTTCATTTTCATATGAATCAAAGATGAAGCTATGGAAAGATGGCGGTACTAAGTGGATTTTTTTGGTGTTCCAAACTTAGAATGATCGTTTCTAAAACAGTCCATCCATCTATCCATCAGCCTGTTTCGTCCACTGCTGGACATAGGTCTTTCCAGGATTTCGCCACTCTTGGCGGTCCTCCTGGAAGAATTGCCCATACTCACACACGCTGGGCAGGCGGGTTGGTGAGCGCGGTGCCAAAACCCTCGCACCAGTGACGCCGCTGCCCGTCACCAGTCTGTTTTATATAAGGCCCGGCAATTGGGGATGGATATACCGCCATCCATCGGTCCCAGGCAATGGTGGGCCGCCTGGTTTTGCCTGAGAGCTGTTCTCTTACTCTCTCCCGAATAACTTCGGGAGGATTTGCGAGTAAGATGGTGGTACCTCCACATTCGAGCCCGGCATCAGCTCTACCACCTCAAAACAGTAATGCTAAAATAAAAAATATTCTTTATGTATCTTATATGTCTAAAAATTCATGTAGGTATTAGTGGCGAAAGGTGAACATTTTAAAAATGGAAGCCGGACGCAAAATCTCCTTAGGGCTAGCGCGCACTACGATTTTTACTTTTGCGACACGATTTTAAAATCGCGCTGTAAAAAATCGCAGATCTACGGTGCGCGCTCTGCGATAAAAAAAATCGGTGATCGTTGCTCAGTTGCACCATGGATTTCGTACAAGTTGCTTGTGTTTATTTACTACTTCGGAGGATCAGAAGAAAAAAAAAAGAAAATCCGTCGATACTGGATACATCCTTTTACAGCGGATAGAATTAATTATCAATGGTTTCTTTTATCTGAAATACCATGAATTTCGAACATACGTCAAAAAATTCTTTGGCTATTATAGAATGAAAATTCAAATATTTGACAGATTAATGAGAATTGTTGGACCTCATATTAAATACAAAAATACTAGATGGCGAAATGCAATCCCAGATAAAGAAAGGCAATCGCGTCGCGAGCGGTCGCAGCAAAATGTGACAAATCACAATTTTAAAATCGCTGCGATTTTTCAGTCGCATGTGCGCGCACTGTCTTACTAACTCATACGTTGTATTTCTGCGATAAAAATATCGTGCGACAAATAATCGTAGTGCGCGCTAGGCCTTACTTAGAAAATCAACCAAGGCAAACATTTTTTTTTGTACTTTGCAACTCCCTGTCAGACAAGTGTATTGGTTATATTGAGATCTATGCGCGATAGTAGGCATCGTGCTACGAAATCAGCGAAGAGCACGGAACAAATAAATGTAGTATGGATGCTATTTCCTAAGCAAGCCGATGGGAATCGTGTTATATGGACCCTTCGCCACTGGTAGGTATTGGTACTTATCGATTTGTGCATACTTAAAGTTGCAGGGTTCACGTTAAAAAGCACCCGAAAATACATTATACTACTCTGTCAAGAAAGTAACGGGAAAAGATCAATAATATACAAAATGTTAGTTATTCATCAAAATTTATTTTATCACCTTCTAAGTACGCTCCTTGGGAAACGATACACTTACGCCAACGATTAATCCAATCATCAAAACATTTTTTAAACGCTTTTTTCGGAATGAACTAGTTTCCACTATGTTTTTATGGACTAAATATATAAATTTAAGTATAATGAAACAATATTGTAACAGAAAGCACTAACATATCTCTACAATTGAAAAAGTTATGGGACCTCAAAATGGCGCTCATAAATTAATTTCGCTCCAGTTGCGACGGATCAGCGGGTGACGTCACGCTACTTCTCGTCTCACAGTTATATTCTTCTCTCAACGCTTGGACCCTTAGGCACACAGCTTCTTGCAGTTTGTCTTCTCAGCTCGGTTGGCCGTAACTCGCGTCCGTCAGTTTACCCTAGAGACCTGACACGTGATCCCCGGGTGGTGCTAAACGAGTTACAAACTTTCTTTATTTATTTGACCCAGAACTACGGGTCCGACTGGGTTTTATTGGGTACTACGTGAGCCGACCTGATGCTTGCTTGCGCTAGCGGAAGGTGTCTGACATGGGTTTGGACTCGTAGTGGCATGTTATTAGCTTCGGCTAATAAGTTAGTGGTTTGAACTGCAGGAGTTCGAGCACGTTGTCTGTCCGGTATTGCTTGTGACCGGACGCTCGTCTCCGTGAGCAGTTAGCATTCCCTAGTAGCGGCGCTTGGGCGGCCACCAATGTGAACGGGCTATGCGGGGCACGTGAGTTGTCCTCAAGTTGTCCGATGAACACTGCTGGCGTATGGACGCGTGCATTCGTGTGCGCGGCCGTGCGGTTTCAGTGGGAGGACTTCATCTCCGGCACTCCATCTGGAGATTGGAGTAGACAACCCGACGCTAGAGGTGTTTGTCCGGGTCACCCGTCCGCGTAGCAGTTATCTAAAGCCGCAAGGTCAAGATAGCGTTTGAAACAAGGGTTTGGTGTAATTATGTTTCGTGCATTTTTATTCCGCGAGGTGAGCGTGCGAGCAGCTCCGAGTACCTCCTTGGATAATGAGGGAGCCAGCTTCTCTGGCGGGTCCAACAACACATAGTTGAGTCAATCTTGCCGTATATTGTTTGACGGCGGATGAGCAGCGCTTGGTTCTGCTCGGGGCTATCCTGTCTTGACCCTTGATTAAGGCGTCATTGTTGCTTACACAGGTAGGCAAAGCGTCGGACGAGGAGGGCGTGATGTCGGGTGACCTGTGCCTGTTGTGGTAGAACGTGATGATCACAGGTACTGTTGTTAGTTGACAATGGTCGATAACATCAGCAGTGAGATTCCCTTAAGTGGGAAAGTGATCACTTGAATTCATTCTTGAATCAAGTTTGAGTTGTAGTTACAGAGGACCTCCTTTCATAACCTTGAGTTTATATTGGCGGTCCACTATAACCTAAACTAAGTAGACACGTCGGGATTTGTCATCTCAGCCCACAGTTATATAGTTACGCAGTTAATTTGTACACAGCTTCTCTTAGTTAAAAACTCTTTTCGGCTCACAGTTGTCACACAGATAATTTTCCGTCGATGAATGGATCCCTTGGTACACAGCTTCTCCTAGTTAAAAACTAATTTCAGCTAACAGTTGTATTCACACAGTTAATGTTTCGTCGACGGACTTAGGGTAGTAGAAGATCACAGTTTCCACAGTCTGCTAGTTCCAGTCTTCTATCGTTCCACAGCGTAGTTGACTGAAGAGTTCCGAAGAAGTCCTGGTTCGAAGAACCATTTGATATATGGTCAGAGTGATCAGGTCTGGCCGTACGTTGGTTGTTGTAGGTCGTTGTAGTGGAGTTATAAGTAGAAACAGACTGGTAGTTTGAAGGTTAAAGTAAGACATGACGCACGCGCTGGACATAAGTAAGTAGGCCGCAACGTAGCAAAATGTACGGCTGATTGCCCGTACAGGCGTAATATTAGAAAAGTCCATGTCTAGCAGTGGACAATGACAGGCTGACGGGTGGAAATCCCCATAAATATGAATCATTCAAATATCGTCATCATAATTTTTGTTGTTTTGTGTACTTTTAAGTTTTTACAACAAAAATATTTTATTATTATGTGCGCTAAATGCTACTTTAGTATCAAATTAGCTTAAGAGGCACTTAATTATGAGGCTGTCATATGTATACAGACAGACATCAACGAAGTCTTTCAATAGTTAATACTCTTTTACTATTAAAAACACGCTTACCCTTACAGTAAATAAAATGGAACAGCACAAAACTAAGAAAAAAGTGCGAGTTCAAAGGTAAATGGTAGGTCTATTACTGCAACTTGGCTCAGTGTTATTTCCATGAATCCATGATGTTCAGTTCATTAAATCAAGTTAAATGTAAAGAATTCTGCCGAAATAAAAGCTACATCAAAACCATAAATTGCTAAAAGTATGGAGAAACGAGATATTTGCGTTATTGTGACATGCTTTGTATATGAATTTGTATAAAGTTACTCAGTTTGTACAAAGTTACACAGCTGAACTGCATGTAAAGTACGTAAACATTATAAGCACGAATCGGAACGATAAAGTAAAAAAGATATAATGACAACTCATTGGTCAATCATAGAGTCCTAGCTACCACTGAAGTCCGATGGATAAGGCATCTAGGTTCATATTCCAAAGCTAATAAAGACGTCGTCGCAGGACGCGGGTGGCGCGGACTCGACAGTTCTCAAGATGGCAGTCATTCGTACGTTCAAAACCATTTATTTTGATTACATTTTCCGAAAAAGTTACTTTGCTCCCCGGACTTTAAAAAATCATGCTATTTATTCCAAGATACAACTTTTTGCGCTTTGTATAATGATAACTTTGATTTCTTGAACATGCTGTTAAAACGACAAAATTGCGGGCCGCCAACTGCCATGATCCTTTCTCATTGAGCGCTTTCGTAACTTGTCGTTTTGTCTGTTCATAAACTGATAGTCATAAACTACTTCGTCAGTGATAATGATAAGTAATGTTGTGTTACAGAAAACACAAGACTACCTGGACATTGGTGAGACGGTAATTAGTAAGCAGGACAGAGCGATCAGTGAGCAAGACAGAGCAATACCAGGACCCTCCTCAAAAGGTAATTTATACAATTGTTTCATGATTCCAGAACACATCCTCAACAGGGATACTTTAACTGACATGTATGTTAAGGGTGTATAATACCTTACTTCGCTTCGCATGATCCTGCTTTATACCAACAAATACTACAACAATCACACTAAAATTAATATATTATAATGATAAAGTTGAGGACTAATGCTATGTCAACACTGTTGTGAAAACATGATTCCATAAAATTTTCTCGATAGAAAAAAATTACAAAGTTACCTCCAAACCGTGCAATAAACCGATAGTATTCAATGACTATAAATATAAAGCAGCTGCAGACTGTAACATAAAAATGAAAAAACCATCAGTGTAGCCGCGATTTCAAAATAACTGATGTTTTTGCGTGCGCGGCATCTGATTAGAGTAGGATAGACAGTTAAAAAGCAGAAGCGTTAGAGCAGGACTGCGAATTGAGGTACTATGGGCCCTTAATTGTAGTTCCAAATTAAAAAGGGTAAGTATTTTTTTAAGTTTCTTGAAAGAAAGGTGAATGCAAGTGGTGTGCACACCACTAAACGGCCTCATACATTACTCACGCTCACATAAGTATAGACAAAGCTTACGATTTACAAAAAAATTAATAAATAATGAATAATAAAAAAATAAAGTTAAAATAAGTTAACTTATATTTATTTAATGAATATCATCGTCTTTATATTTCTGCTATCTCACGGGAAGGTCATTTATGCCTTTGCGGTAGAATTATGGAGATCGGACTCAACTCAACAAACTGTGTGAAGGAATTTTGTACTGCTTCCCGGGAATATCGCGGAACTAACTAATTCTAATTGACCGCAGCTGATGTCTTGTTGGTAGGTAATTAGGAAGAGAGTTTATGGATCATGGAATACCTGACCAACAAATCCTATTCAAGCCACGTTTATGTGGACTCCAAACCTTGCAGACACGGGGCAATAGGCGCACTAGCGGCCTGGCTGCGAGGCCACGATGCGCGGCCCGGCCGCAAGGGCAACGCCGCCAAAACCGTAGCTACAATCGTCAGTCGCAAATACAGCGAGTGATCACGGGCCACAGATGCGTCGCTTCGATCTTGTTGGCCGGCCGGTTGCGCGTGCTCCATGGCGACTTCATACTATAAAATAAATATTATATAAAGTATTTCATACTATAACTTCAAAATGTATTTAATTGTATTTCCCGTACCTATTCAAAATTTAAATTGTTCTATTTTTATTATATGATAAATTTTGACGTTTAAAATGTGTATTTTGTATAGGTACCTCTTTTACAAAATAACTGATTTTATCTTATATTTCATTTCATTTCAGTAAAGTTATTACTTGGTAAACAAACCAAAATTAAATCCAAACTAACTAAAAAATGTTTGTAACGTCTGCCGAGTTTACGGGTCAAAGACATCCCCTACCATGATACTCGAGTGACGCCTTGTTTAATGATACGGCTCACACGTTTCGACACTATCGTTCAAGATATTTGAGTATCTTGGTATAGACAGGTGAATGACTTTTTGCCCAGGTTTATCTGGCACTGACTATAATGTGTGTATCTCCCTCGGCGCTGCGACGTGGCTGCTAGTGCGCTATTGCCCTAACGATATCACGAATCAAAGTTATTTTAAATGGGGCTTACAAATCTTGTAGCTCTAAAACACCATTTTTGACAATAGCCAAGAGAACAAGTTGTTGTGTTCTGTTTCAACAAAACATCGAAGCGTGTTCCGTTTAACGGAACGTACAAAAACGCAAACTGCATTCGCAATATAAAGACTAAACATACCCCCAGCCCCGGAGAGGCACACTGTGTACGTTAATCTACGGAGATATCGGAGAGCGTTGCGACCGCTCGCATCAGGATGGAATCTTTAACCAGCCCCCTGATTCTGTATCGTAAAATCAGTTGCCAAACCGAGTGCCTATCGTCAAAAACATATCTAAATCTAAAGACGTTCTCACTTGAATTTACGTCACACTTCGTAAATAGTTCAATACCCATTGGAGGTTATTTTGGAAGTTCACTTTTTTGGACTTTTTAGTGAATAGCAACCATAGATGGTAACCGAAACTGAGTTACATAATAGGCCCGCAAGACCTCTGCATAACTGGCGATGCCATTGGCTCCGGGAACTAAACTAATGATGCGTCCACGAATGTCCACGATGCCAAACAATGGAGGGTTAGCAGGGACGAGTTCACCGACGCTGCGCGGGTTCATCGGGTCAGTTCACTAAAGAATCTGATGCAGAATGTGCAAATATTCAATGGATGAATCCTCTGGGTGAATCGCTGTCTGTCGGAACATAATTCGAATATCTGCAACTGTAGTAACTGATAGTTATACATAACCCAGCAAACACTTGTGGTGATGCACTGTGATCCAAGGAATACTTTTGTGGTGGTTTAATAATGAAACACTCAACTCAATCAATTAATTCACAGGCTTTATTAGCCACACACAAACACCGGGGTACACACATATGGCGGAAGAGAGGGAGGCAGGGCAGCGGTTGCGTTCCGTTACCACAGCAACAAAAACGACCTGATATCGGCGGAATTTCGTGAAAATGTCCGAAACATCCCGGTGCAATTTGGGACCGGCATGCAGAGTGCAGACATTGGTTCAGCGACACTCCATTCGAACTGGGTGCCGACCCGTCAAATACCACTCGGATTTTGCTTTCTGGAGACTTCAGAACGGCGTAAAGTAGTGTTCGACAGAACGCCAGTCCAAATTAGATACCGACATATGCCCCAAGTCCTCATACTACCGCATGAAGTCAACGTACTTCTAGCAAAAGACGGAGTCCCTACGCATGCGGCGCTCCATTGAAACCAAACTTTTTCTGCGGCGCCCTGGAGTTACCATAAACTAGTAGTTTGCTCCGAACTGTGAATTCGCGCTCGCCAGTTACTTTCCAAGCAGATGTAGTATAAGAATAAGAATAAGAAGCCTATTTATTCCCAATATCTTAGATAACATTAATTTCATTTAACATGCATTAATAATTAATTTATAAAATTTATTCTTAAAAATAAGATTAATGAGTATACAAATTACAGATATCATGTTCAACAATAGGTATAATTAGTTATCATAATTGAATGTAATACTAATAATTGAATAATAATTACAATATAAAAAAAAACAAAAATAATAATGTCATGCCAAGTTACAATGTCATTAAGTTATTTATCGTAATTAAATATAATTTGATATTAAAAGAAATAATGACATTAAATTAATTGCATGCAAATTAATTATTACATAATTGGGGCACCCATTTCTGGGTGAAGGCTTCCTCCATCGTTTGCCACAGACGCCTGTCTGTAGCCAGTCTTGTCCAGGTTGGGCCAGCTACCTTCTGGATGTCGTCGTGCCAGCGTTGCCGCGGTCGCCCAGGTGGGCGTTTCGCCTCTCGTGGGTACCAAAGTAGAAAGCGTTCTGTCCAGCGGCCATCCGTCATTCTTGCCACATGACCAGCCCATCTCCACTTCAGTTGACAAGCTAATGTGGCAGCATCAATTAGACGTGTTTTCTTTCTATTGTCGCTATTTCTAATTCGGTCTTTTAACTTGATGTTGAGCATGCTTCTTTCAGTAGACCTTTGGAATACCTGTAGTTTGTTTATGATGCTTTTTGTAAGGGCCCAATTCTGGCAGCCATAGAGCAGATCAGGTAAAACCGTCGTGTCCAACGCCTTATTTTTTAGGTGAATTGGTATTTTCCCCTTAAAAATGTGTTTTAGTGACCAATATTTACCCCAGGCGATTTTGATCCTTCGTTCAACTTCACGTTTTGTTTGATTTTGGAAGCAGATGATTCGCCCTAGGTAGACATATTCGTCAACATAGTTAATGGTTTTTCCTTGAAGTTTTAGTGGTATTCTTTCACTGTTCGTTAAGACGCAGGTTTTTCCAGGATTCATTTGTAGACCACATTTTTGACTTTCAACATCTAGTGATTGTATCATGTATAATAGATCTTCATGACTCTCACTAATTATGAAGATATCATCTGCGAAGCGTAAGTGGTTGAGATATTCACCATTGATGTTAAGGCCCTTTTTTTCCCAATCTAGTTTCCTGAAAATCTCTTCGAGAAGTGAAGTGAAAAGATTTGGTGAGATGGGATCTCCTTGCCTGACTCCTCGCCTTACTTTAAATGACTTTCCTACTTTGTCCATTTTTACAGTTGCAGTACTTCGGTTATATATTTCTTTAAGCATTTTAGTAATTTTGTTTGGCACTCCTTGCGATTCTAGGGCCTGCCAAAGTGATTTATGGTAAATGGAATCAAACGCCTTCGTATAGTCTATGAAAGCGATGTAGAGGTTTTTATTATATTCTTCACATTTTTCTATAATTTGTGTAAGGGAAAATATATGATCCATAGTTGAATATTTTGGTCTAAAGCCTGCTTGCTCTCTTGGTTGTTGTTGTTCCAATGTCTTTCTTATTCGTCCCAGTAGGACACTGGTAAAGATTTTGTATATTGTTTGTAGTAGACTTATGGGCCTATAGTTTCCAATGTCTAGCGGATCCCCTTTTTTGTATAATAAGGTTATGATTGCATTTTCCCAATCTCGAGGCATACATGAAAGGTCAAGTATATTATTGAACAACTCGGTAAGGATGGGTGTTATCGGCTCTATTAGTGCTTTCATAATATCATTTGTTATGCCGTCTTCTCCAGGACTTTTAGCTGGTTTCAAGTTTTGTATGGTTTGATAGATTTCACTGGGTAAGAGTTCTGGCACTTCATTTAGAGTGTCCTTTTCGTTATCTGTGTTTCGTGATTTATTTGGGCAATCATACAGATTTTTATAATACTCTGTGGCTATATCAACCAGACGTCCTCTAGCTGTAGATAATCTACCACCTTTGTCTTTAAGTGAAGCTATCCAGTCTTTAGATGTTTTTAGTCGTTTAAGAGACTTTTTTACTGAACTCTTTTGTTCCAGTTCTTGCTCTATTATTGATAGACAATGCTGATGTTTACTTTGAACAATTTTTTTCTTAATTTTTCTATATAATTTTGCTAGAGCAGATGTAGTATAAAAATAATAAATATTGTCAGGTGGGCAGAGGCAGTGCCTTGTTGCGCACTGTTCGAGCATATGAATATGAAGGCACAGATGGTGTGACTGTTACGCATTTTTAAGTTGCAGTTGAAAGCTATCTTCACGGTCTTCTAACTGACCATTTCTACTACGGAACTCTAAAACAACAAACAACCGGCCGTGAAATTCAAGGTTGCTCTCGATAAACACTCCTCGAATTATTTTCAACGCCCGAAAAAGTATAAACACGAACAATACAATATTATTTATTGGGAAATACTTTTACGAAACTTTGCCTAATGTATAGAATACATAGGAAGTTGTTTAGTAAAAGCCTTTCCATGTAAAGGGAACTAGTCACGTTTTTGGCTTTATCCCGATTTATATTAGAGGCAAAACGGGACTGTTCTCGTTATTTGTATTCCTTTCACATAACTCATACTTAAAACGGGAATTTTCTAGAAGCAAAAAAGCAATTTTGAACGTAATGGCAAAGTACCCACACAGTCACAATTCTGACATTTAGAGTTTTAGATTTAGGTTTTAAGAGTTTATATCATGTGTTGATGTTTTTTGGGCTCTGTAACCGAAGGGTACCAATGGCCGATTTGACTCATGTTTGAACTTAAAAATTCTTTTGGCCTTATTTACTCGCCTGGGGCCGTTCAAGTATTACGTAAGCAGATTTATTACAATTATTTACCCCCCCATCCCCCTTGTCAGCAAAAGTAAGCAAAGCTCTTACCCCCTCCCCCCATGCTTACGTAAACATTTTTCACTTATAATTTTTTTTTAAATATTATAATGTTATAATTATAATTTTAAAAATAAGAAAATATATTTAGGATAGAGATTAGATTTTACTGATACAGTATTCAATGTAGGAGTAAGGGGCAAAAATATACCGATGACGTAATCATCATCTAGACCCCCCTACCCCCCATGTCATCGAAAATGAGCAAAACAAAGACCCCCCCCCCCCATAGTGCTTACGTAATACTTGAACGGCCCCCCCTGACAAATTTCATGACGTTCCGATCAACGATACTCGAGTTATCAAACATTCATACATAAATACAAACAAACGCCGGATTGTCCAGGTAGACTCGGAGAACTCGCTCGTTCAATGAAATAAACAAATACTCGTATTTCGCCCCGAACTGTGAACTAGCGCTCGCCCTATTCACGCTTGACCGATTTGGCTCATGTTCGAACTTAAAAATTCTTTTGCCATGCTTAATCGTCGAACAAACATTAATATATACATACATACATATACAAACGACGGATTCTTCAAGTAGACTCTGAGAACTCGCTCGCTTCCTTCGCTCGTTCAATTAAAGACTATTTGAGATTAGACAGGTTCTGTTGTAAAGGTCGGTGACTCAATTTGTCCCTTAAGCTAGAAGCAAAAAGGACGCCGTTATTTTGTCATTGCCTGTTCATCCATAAAGATACTTTTAAAACAAAAATTAGACTAAAATTAACACAACTAAGATTAACTCGTCCCGTTCGCAGCTTCTCCTCGTCGTTCCATCGACATAAAGGTGGGTATTTATTATTTAGTCTGTGGTATTTATAAGGTGACTTTCGTATATATCGCCAAATTCATACTGGAGACTCGGTAAATAGTCAGGACCAAGGTTCAATGACCCTTAAATACTAGATTAAATTTATACTATTGCGGCTCTGAACCGGTAGAGCAATCGCCCGGTAAGCGAGAGGTCCCGGGTTCAAATCCCAGTTCAGAGCTCCTCACATCCAGATTTACTGTTCTTTACCATTATGATATAAATTTAATTTGTTATCTCTTTGCGTTGGATAAATCGCCAAGTGTTAAAATTTATAAATTTATTCCTATCATAGTTTCTAAAGAGTTGTAACGGATAGTAATAATCAATAATTGTTTAAAAATATGTTTGGTAATAATAATATAGTAATGGTAGACATAAATAAACAAAATTATTATTTTTTATAGACTATTATCGTTTAATTATTCTTGGACGGTGTAGTATAATTTAGCAATTAATCAATCTTTTAGATGTTGTACAGTGGAGACCACGTCAAGATATACACTCGCAGTACGACATTAGCCCCAACAGATAAGAATATAAGAGAGGTACAAAGTCCGAAGTGTTTAATTTGATGCGATCTCCATTGTGCAAACTGGGCAGCTGTTGTGGTATTTTTTTCTATCTTATTGATTATATTAGTAGCCATCATCTGGCACCCACTGCCACAAACACACGAACCGTACGGTCCGAAATAGAATAAAACCGTTAAAATCGATTACAAATGAATGAGGCGAATGGCAAATAATCCATGAGTGAAGCAAATGTCTTCATTCATTCGTATGACTTTTGTAGCTCATGCGTCGGAGGTGAGGCGATGAATGCATTGAACGGAATGAAATTTCAAAAATGACTTTCACTCCATAATTTCAGACCAAATTTTGAAATGTCTTGTGGAACATCTCGAAATGGATGAATTTATATTTGTGAATGTGTTTGTGGGTTTGTGGAGTCGATAAAAAAATATATAACGTATTGTATTCTGTGTTAAATTAAGAGGTTATGAGGTATCATTTATAAAGCGGTCCGAATCATGAGCTATCTTTCATATCGTTTGCTAGCTAACAAATTACGGACCAGTCCTCGCTCACACTTGAAATCATTCATGGCTTTCAGCAATGTAATTCTATTTCGGACCGTACGGGAAAACTGACACAAAAAGACGATGGCGGGACGATCTTCATTCATTTTACCGGGGTGGCCGGGACCGCATATGACCGTGATATGTGGTTTCAACAAGTGGAGGCCCTTAACCAGCAGTGGGACACTTATGAACTGTTCAAAAGTGCTTAGACAGCGACATTAATTCCATATTTATGGAAGCTAGTATGGAAAACGGCTCATTGATCTCGTACCTTTCGAATAATGTTGATTTTTAATTGGGTTTTTCTTTCTAGGTGATGTGAAATTTCAAACAATTGTCCTCAAGAATAAGGAAACTAGCCTTCTCGCAGGGCGAAAGCTGTTTGAATGTGACATTTGTGGCTACCAGTGCGGACAACGTGGTAATTTTACGCGACACATTAGAACGCATACTGGAGATAAGCCATATAAGTGTGAGAGTTGTGACTACAAATGCGGAGAACTTAATAAATTAAAGCGACACATGAAAACGCATACAGAAGAGAAGCCGTACAAATGTGAGAGTTGTGACTATAAATGCAGAGAACTTAATAAATTAAAGCGACACGTAAGAACCCATACAGGAGAGAAGCCATATGGATGTAAAAGTTGTGACTACAAATGCGGAGACCAAGGTAATTTAAAGACACACATGAGAATGCATACAGGAGACAAGCCGTATAAATGTAGTATTTGTGATTTTCAGTGTAAGTGGTTAGGTAGTTTAAAGCCACACATGAGAATACATACGGGAGAGAAGCCGTATAAATGTGAGATTTGTGACTACAAAAGCAGAGAACTTAGTAAATTAAAGCGACATAAGAGAACGCATACAGGCGAGAAGCCGTATAGATGTGAGATTTGTGACTACAAGAGCGCAGATTCGGGTAATTTAAAGACACACATGAGAATGCATACAGGAGACAAACCGTATAAATGTGAGTTTTGTGATTATCGGTGTAGGCGGCAAGAATGTTTAAAGCCGCATATGAGAACGCATACAGGAGTTAAGCCATATAAGTGTAAGATTTGTGACTACAAAAGTGGAGAACAAGGTAAATTAAAGCGACACATGAGAACGCATACAGCAGAGAAGCCGTACGAATGTGAGACTTGTGACTATAAAAGCAAAGAACTTAGTAAATTAAAGCGACACATAAGAACGCATACAGGAGAGAAGCCGTATAAATGTGAGCTTTGTGACTACAAGTGCGGAGACCCGGGTAATTTAAAGACACATATGAGAATGCATACTGGAGACAAACCGTATAAATGTGAGTTTTGTGATTATCAGTGTAGGCGGCAAGAAAGTTTAAATCCACACATGAGAACGCATACAGGAGAAAAGCCATATAAATGTGAGACTTGTGACTACCAGTGCACGCAACTCGGTCATTTAAATAGACACGTAAAAACGCATACAGGTGAGTTGGTGTATAAATGTGAGATTTGTGATTATCAGTGTAGACAATTCGGTAATTTAAAGCGACATATGGAAACGCATACGGAAGATGAGACGAGGACAGAAGCCGTTTAATAGATTTGGGACTATACTGTGAATGACACAAGAATATGCTTGGGTTGCGCAGCATTCGGAAAGTTGCGTCACATACTTAAGTCGTCAATACCGCAGTGCTTAAAGGCTAAGATGTACAACCAGTGCGTCCTTCCTGTGATAACGTATGGCGCTGGGAGGTGGTCTCTCACAAAGGGCCTGATCCACCGATTAAAGGTCGCTCAGAGAGCTATTGAGCGCGGTATGCTTGGGTTATCTCTGATGGATAAAATCCGAAACGAGGACATTCCTGGGAGATTGAAAGTGACCGACATAGCCTACCGAATCAGTGAGTTGAAGTGGCAGTGAGCAGGCCATTTTTGTCGCCGACATGATGGCCGTTGGGGCTGAAAGCGTTAGAATGGAGACCACGTACGGCAAAGCGTAGGGTAGGCAGACTTCGTGTGTGCCCGCTGAACCAACTCTGCTATTAACTTTCAGACCTTGTACATATAATACCTAGTTTTAATTGTTTTATTTTTTTATTGACGAGTTTCGATAAATTAATTTAATTAATCTTTGGTGACATACTTGATGTTTTGTAGTTTGAGAATTTTTTTTTTAATGTGACTGTTTTGTAATTTTTATTTTGTAATCCTACTCTTAGTTATTTTACTATATAATTTTGAGGCGATAATTTTCTTTTGTTTATTAATTTGAAATTTGTATGCTTTTAAATTAAAACATAGTGCATCTTGAAATTAGGTTGGGGAAAAAGTTTCTTCGCATTTTATATAAAAATTCAAAACATTTGTAGTAAAGTTTATTTACATTTAACTAAAGTATATAGGTGCCATTTTGTTCGGTAACTTTCTGCCATCTTGTAGGTAGGGACATGATCCCATTGCTATAGAAATTCTGGGGCTTCTGATCAAAAAACCGCGACAAGTGGTTTTGGCAGCCCTCTCGTGATGTTAACCTGACACTGTCTAAAGAATTCTGAAGAGTCCGAAACAAGTGGAAATCTGAAGGTGCAAAGTCAAGACTATACGGCGGATGAATTAATACGTCCCAGCCAAACTCTCTTAATTTTTGCTGAGTGGCTAAAGATGTGTGAGGTCTAGCGTTATCATAATAAAAAACCACACCCCTTCTCTTAACTGATTCCAGCCGCTTTCTCTCAACTTCTTGCTTTAATCTCATCAGTTGTTCGCAGTAGAGTTCAGAATCGATGGTCCTGCCTGGCGGTAACAGCTCATAATGAATAATGCCCTTCCAATCCCACCATACACACAGCATTAACTTGTTGCGAGATAACCTAGGTTTCGCCAGAGTCTGTGAAGCCTGACCAGCCTTTGACCACGACCTTTTTCGCACGTTCTTGTCGTACGTGATCCAATTTTCATCACCAGTTATCAGGTTTTTCAAAAATGGTTCGGTTTCATTACGTCGTAATAAAGAATCACAAATGAGTACACGGTTCATTAAGTTTCTTTCAGTGAGCTCATGGGGCACCCAAATATCGAGATTTTTGTGTACCCAGCTTTTTTAAAATGCGCCAAAACTGTTTTGTGGTCAATCCCCAGTTCTTCAGCTACATCGTAACTACTTACATGCCGAACTTGCTCCACTTTTTCAAAAATGGCATCCATTTTATCCGTAACAGGGCGCCCAGAGCGAGGTGCATCTTTGACATCAAAATTTCCGGATCGAAAACGCTTAAACCAAATTTGTGCTACGCTCACAGACACTGCACTAGGTCCATAAACATCACAAATTTTTTTCGCGGCTTGCGTTGCATTTTTACCTTTTTTGTAGTAAAATTTTAAAATGTGTCGAATTTCTTCATAAGATTCACTCATCTTAACAGTAAGAAAAACAAATGAAAATCCCACATTTTACCTAATTTGAATTTGGAATTATCGTTTTTAAAACTTAAACTTTTTAATAATACCAAAACCAGCCAGATACAAATTGTATAGCCAAAAAGATTTTATTATAAGTTCATACATACTATTTGTGAAAAGAGTTTTTCCCCAACCTATTATTATTGTCATTCACTTATGTAATTGCGTATGTTTACAAATATAACCGGTTATGGTTATGATTAATAATTTTAATACCAAGTTATGGGCAGTTTCATATACTAATTTATCTAACTATACTCATGTAATTCCGATTTTCATAATCGTGGTAAAAAATTTCGCAACCTTTTATTTATTTTTCTGGTAAAATGGTCTGCTTTTTTTAATGCCGCAACGGCTCTGGTATTCTGATGAACCCTAAACTGAAATTATAACTTAAACTATTCCTATGCTAAGTGGCTTGTATTTAAGAATATATTAAGATGAATATGCAGGAGCTATGTAAACAAATAAAATGAAAAAATACAAATAAAATTAAATTTAATTGATATAGTACACATGTTTGTGTTTATTTATCGCATATTTTTATAAAAAGGACAAAGTGTGTACAAATTTTTACACATCCTAACGATCCTTCTACCGCTTTGATATATTTTAGCGTGGTCGTGCTAGAAAGTATGTCTTATGCTTTTTAGCAATACCATCATATTTCAAAAACCTAAAAAGTACAAAATTGCTAAGTAGTGGTACAAAACAATATAAAGTCAAGGTAATTTTGGAAATATAAATAACGATGGTAAAACTTTTATTTATTAGGTAGATGTCTAAGAAAACGAGCGATAATAAGCTGAAGCCTGACCAGTAAAATAAATTATTTGGGCAAGTGTGATTCGGACTCCCGCACAAAGGGTTCCATACCACCACACAATACGGGTACGGAACCCTATTTTTTGTTTTATTTTACACTATGTCCAACGATCTGATTAAATTTAAAACTTATATGTGTTACCGTCTTTAAGAGCCAAAACCAATAATGTTTAAATAATGCAACTTTTTCGAGGTTTCTTGTTTGGGGACTCTTTAATTTTTTTTTAATATTTTCTTACTTGGCGTGATACAGCCAAGTCACACATATTTTGTTAAAATTTCAACTTTCTACCTATTACGGTTGAAGCTGTAGACCCCTGTGACAGACGGACGGATAGACAGCGAAGGCTTACTCATAGGATTCCGTTTGGACCCTTCGGGTACGGAACCCTAAAAATCGGAGTGGCAAATGTGACGTAGCCACTCCGATTTTTAGGGTTCCGTACCCGAAGGGTCCAAACGGAATCCTAAGAGTAAGAACATAGAACGCAAAAATTCGATTTTTATTTTACTTGATGGGTTTACGTACCTAAGTAATCAATTCATTTGTACTATTAGGTATGCAAACGGTACTTTTGAATCCCAATCCAATCGTGGAACAATAATAGTAGACTCATCTTCACCGACACTTTGGGTATGGTCATGCATGACATTCAAAACGTTCACCACGCTCAGCTATCATCGCTGTAAAGGTAAAGTGATTACTATTGACATCGTCAGAACATTGATGTATCAAATTGCCAATATTGTTGTTTTGGTTGAAAACTAACAGAACACGTTTTTCGGGACATTGGAAATTACAATGACCTCCGCTAAATAAATTATTATGCATACATATCGTCACGACATGAATACCCGAGGGGGTGTCAGAGGTGTTCCGGGTGTGAACTGTAAAATGCAAGTCACAGTCCACACCCGGTAAACCCGCGTTTCAAGAAATTATTATTAGCTGCCATTCCATAATGCTTCGTTATTTTTCATTCCTTTTATCTTTTTATTAATTTGACAGATGACTTAGTTTAATTAAAATTGTACAATCGGGTTCCGTTTGTAAACGAGTGAATTTCACTCGGAGTGATGCGAATTTCAACCTAGAGCGTCCAAAAACTGAGACGAGGGTAACCGAACTGTTACCTGACTACGCTTCGTAGTAATTCGAAAATCACACTGGGCCACCTGATTGGTGCAAGCGGATTTTTGTTTGTCTTGCTCCTATGTCCTAATGTCTCTTTCTAATAACCGAGTGAAATTTCGCGCTATGATCGCACGTTCTGAAACGCTTCCTTACTGTTAGTTTACGTGTAAATTGGATAATTACCTAATACAGTTGCATTAAAAAGGTAATCGTGACATATTAGTGAAAGAGGAAAAAATAGTTATTTAGGTGCCGCTCTGCATACAAACTTGTCCGAACCAACAGCCACGACAAAAGCATTATTTCGTTGTGTTACTTTTTTCTACACGATCCATCAATTCTACACCCGCGAATAAGAATATTATAGAAATATATTTATTCATAAATCAATAATCAAATAAACGACCATTTCACAAAAAAAGTTTCACAATCAAATTTTGCTATTTAATTTGCTCAAAACTAGTATCATTAAAAGCAAACGGTTTTTGATCCCCAGCCAGCAGGCTATAAAACAGGGTTTACTTTTAAAGTCCTTAGACAGCGCCATCTAGGTGATTTTTATGGAAGCTGGCCTGGCAAACGCTCCATTTCATTTAGGAAGTGACTAAAGGTCCACTAGCGGTCCTTTGATTTTTAAAATTATTGAACCGTAAGTCATTATTTAGCTGTTGCAATATCTTCCTTAGCACGAACTTATAAAGTTCAATTTACAATTTACAGTTCGGAAAGGGTAGCAGTCCTTTAATTTTATTAATTATTGAACCGTAAGTCATCGTAAAGTGCTCGGAAAATGTTTTTTTGTGCATATCGTGAATTCTGTTAAAACTACGGGAGTCGCCTCGCTCCGCTCCGTTTCACTTGGCTCCCTAATATGTATTTACGTGGGACGCACTATAAGTTTCCGGAATGAATATGAAAAAATACTATTAAAGGTACAAAATTAATTTATTGTTTTTCAAAATAATCTCCCTTGGCGTCTATGCACTTTTTCATTCGATCAAACCAGTTTTGAAAACTTTTGTGCCACTCCCCTGTGGTGACCTCTGAAACGTGTTTTTCATACTCCTCGACAGCCTCTTCTGGTGATGAAAATCGTTGACCGCGTAATTGGTTCTTAATTTTTGGGAACAGAAAAAAGTCACAAGGTGCCAGGTCGGGACTGTATGCAGGATGACTCATGAGTTCTACATTTTTCGTCTTCAAAAAGTCGTTTGTCTGTCTGGCCGTGTGAGAACTAGCATTGTCGTGGTGCGGGATGATACGGCGTTTACGGTTATTTTTACGGAGTTCGTCAATAACTTCCGGCAAACAAATGGTCGTGTACCAGTCACTATTCACGGTACGACGATTCTCTAAAGCAACAGTAGCCACGTGTCCAGTTTTATTAAAAAAAGAAGCAATCATCCGCTTAGATGCACTTTTCACGCGCGCCACTTTGGTTGGTTTCGGCTCATCTCGAAAGACCCATACGCTCGATTGCTGCTTTGTTTTGGGATCGTAGCAATAAATCCATGTTTCGTCACCTGTTACTATGTCCCACACCAAACGAAGGTGTTTGACGCACCTTCGTTGAATCTGGTAAGCATGGCACTGCACCAAGTGACGCGGTCCGTTTTTTGAGCCTCGGTCAAGTTGTGTGGGATCCACCGCGAGCACAGCTTTCTCACACCCAAATCTTTGTGTAGGATTGATTGTATTTGACTCATGCCTATTTCTAAGGATGCGCGAATTTCATGGTAGGTCACATGCCTGTCTGTTTCAATCATACGGCGCACAGCATCGATGTTTTTGTTGGTCACAGCGGTGGACGGCCGACCATCGCGAGATTCGTCACTGAGATTGATACGACCACGCTTGAATTCTGCAAACCAGCTATAAACAGTCGTCTTGCATGGTGCTTTATTGCCAAAAGCTGTTTCAAGCCGAGCGATGCTCTGTTGAGCTGTCAAATTACACTTAAAATCGTAGAAAATCATACTACGAAAATTTTCCCGAGTTAAATCCATGTTGATGCAGACACACAATTTTTTAAATGGCGCCACAAGGTAAAAACAAAAGACAGTCAGATGAAACAAACTGCATTCTACAGCCAAAGAGTTCTATTTTTAAATGTTGCAATAAATTTTTAAATATTGTTTATGTAAGTGGCCAGTTCCGGAAACTTTTAGTGTTACCTATGTACATGTCAACCTAACCGTTCCTCCTCGCTTCGCTCGTCGTCGCATTCGTAGGGATAGCCCTAGCGGTCGAATTAAATTAAAACTAAGGAAGTCGCTAACGGTTATTTAGTCACTAAAGATGGGTTAATACCGATATATATTAGTATTAGCGAATATGGATATATTCGTCAAGTAATATTATAATATTTAAACTAATATGATATATAAACTAATATGTTAATATGACTGATACTGATATCGTTGACGGCTAAACGTAATACGATTAATTTGATGATTGGAATGAAAAAAAAAACATTTTCGTTTCAAACCTATTTATTTTTCGCCCCGCCCGCATTGGATTAGAATAGTATTCGACCGATATGTCTCACCCAACCAATACTGCAACTGCCGAGTAATATATATTCTCCAACCGATATGGTATTCACCGAGCTAAGTTAATACCGGAATATTAGGATATTAGAATTGGTCGGATTACTGATACACTAATATACACCATATTACTAATATCTTAACGAATACTAATATATCGGTTCCACCTTTATTAGTCACTCTCTTTCATTTATAATTATGACATATTTCTCACAAAGCAGCTGGCAAACATTGCAATCAAGAAAAGGGTCGGAATAAGAATGGCTTAAATACAGAAAGACAGATAATTAAATAACAATTTATTTCAGAAGAATTGCAAATAATCAAATCACTAATGAGAAATAAACATTAACGTTGTTATCAACGAATTCTTTGTACAGACATGGTATATCGCTTTGAAAAATTACCTATGCGAGCGAGCGAGACAACAAGTCTATCGCACGCAGTCCGCAAGTGACAGCGAGCGAGAAAGTTCTGCTTCGTGAGCATAATTTTGATTGCAAATAGCGTGTCTTGCTTATACATTGAAGTTTTTGGTGGGTTTATACCAAAGACATTGTATACAGAACAAGTCTGTGTACTACGATACGAAAAACGAGCCGAGCGAGATGAGTGTTGGCACTCGTTGGTCCCTTTCTAACACGTTAGAAACTCAACAACACTATATATGTATATTGTATATATTATATACACTGGCAACTTGCTAGACAAGGTATCATAATAAATATAACCTTATTTCTAAGGAAATAAAATCTAGTTTAGTTGAGCAAAAATTTGACAGTGCACAGTCTTGTTATTATACAATGTCTTTGGTTTATACTCAGATGTCCCTCATATCTTACAGTAAAGTATAAATAGTTCGTACTTTTTAAAGAACCGTTTTCCTACCTAGCTTCTATACAAATCACGTAGATGGGGCTGTTGGAATATCCTCCTTAGCACGAACTAATAAAGTTCAATTTGCAATATGCAGTTGGGAAAGGGAAGCGGTCCTTCAATACAAAATATTATGATCTCTCTTGGCTTCTAGTCTTTGCTTTTCCAAAAGATTAAAAACAAATCAAAGTTTAAAAACATCATCTTTAGTTGTGATCTTTTGCTGTTTTTGTTTTGATACAATTTTTATCTCGGATATCTTTACTATATTACTGTCGCAGTTAGTTGCTTAAATCAGACACTTAACTAACACCCTAGATCGTTAATTAAAGATCGACCTTTAACCAAGTCACTAGCATTTTGATTTAAATTCATCATCGTCGAAAACGTTTAACAATCTGTCTTACCGAAAGCCGGGGCGTGTTGGTTAAATAATGTAAAACAAGATGGCGTCACGACAACAGCTGATTACTTTCGGAGTTTATCTTTTTGGCAAACGTTGAGCGTTGTGCAACGTTGGTTTGTTGTGTTCAGTGGTTTTTAGGGTTCCGTACCCAAAGGGTAACCAGCTGTCCGTCTGTCTCTCTGTCTGTCCGTGTATCACCGGGCTGTATCTCATGAACCGTGATAGTTAGACAGTTGAAATTTTCACATATGATGTATTTCTGTTGCCGCTATTACAACAAATACTAAAACCAGCCAAGTACGAGTCAGACCTGCGCACTCACATACAACAGACGTGATTTTTTGCCGTTTTTATAGATAATGGTACGGAACCCTTCGTGCGCGAGTCCAACTCGCACTTGGCCGGTGTTTTATTTATTTAAAATTTGGCCGGGCATTACATGCCGTGCAAACTTGGCCTTTGTCAGATCGATGTTACGCCACACCACCTGAGTGGGCATTACGCCTTATGAATAAACATAAGTTGTTGAAAGTTGAAATGCGTGTTGTTGCCTAGGAACGTTTAGATAAATCGTTAAACGTTTCGTTCACTCACTTCTCTGACGGAACTTTAGCGACTTGGTTAAACGTTGGTTTTGAATTATAGTATGTTCGATTTATCATGATATGGGTGTCAGTTCAAAGTTGGCAGTTATAGTTATGTGCCCTAACGAAATAGAATCGATTTTTTTAAGTATCGAGAACGTTAACAAGAGCTATCAAATCGATTTTTTATTTGATTGATCTTTAATTATCCAAACTACTTTTTGTTTATTTCTAAATTAATTAAATTAAACGAACCAATACCTCCCGCGCTTGAGAGCTCAAAGATTTTTTTTTGTTTTTCTTGGCTTTTTACCAAAAACAAAACAAAAACTGTAACAAACGTCAAAACAAATAGCTCGTAAAGCAACCGCAACGAAAACACAAACCGCATACAAGATGAACTCATACTGATGCGATCCTATATGATGGCCGCACCGATTCATCGATGTATTTTCGATTATGTAGTGTCAGTACCTATGCGTTAACGTTCCGATCCACGCATCACGTAGCAAAAAGACATTATTCTTTTCTGAATCTTTTTTTGTTAAATTTAACGAATACACTGTGATCATTGTTTCGATTTATAGATTAATAATTTATTGTATTTTGCAATAATTATATACATTCTTTCTAAAACCTAATATTTTCTTTTGCACCTGGCTGTATGTTGTATGGTGTGAGTAGTATAGGTGAAACGGAAAATTACGAACTGTCACCCATATCATGATAACTCGAACGTACTATAAATGTCTAGGGTGTTAATTACGTGGCTAATTTAAGCAATTTACTGCGACATTACTACTGACTGACACCGACTTGGCACCGAATATCTGGACCCTTGTTTGGACACTACACACCTACTACCCTACTGCTACGTGACTATTTTGACACTAATATCATCTACCTACTGCATACGAAGACCTGGCTACGACGATTTTGGGCTCGGAAACATTAGAAAAAACTGATCTGTTGAACTTATCTGCTCAAAACTAGCACTGAGTTTACTTTCAAAGCGGCACTGTTTAGCGGTATATTTATTTTATAGTAATAAACCAGAGTCCCGTCTCAGGTGAAACACAATTATTTACATATATATTTTGATCGATCGATTTTGTTAAAAATGTTTTCTTTTGTTTTCTTTCTGTCATGTTAAATAATTAATAATTTGTTGGCCCGATGATGTGTAATACGAAACCGGTAGCCTAAGTTAGAATAAAAATAAATATATGTGGAATAAAAGTACAAGAATTTGTGTATAATTTATTCAAGATGATATTCCACCAAGAACCATCAATCGAATCCATCCAATATTTTGATCGATATAGTAATATAAGTACATGATAATATTGTATTAAATTTTATGTTTATATTTTATAAATATTATGTATTTATGCATAGATAGAATATTTATCCCCCACAGTCCTTAGACAGCGCTATTTAGGTGATTTTTATGGAAGCTGGCCCGAAAAACGGCTCATCGGATATTCAACAATTTTCGTACTATTATGGATTGGCTCTGTTGCTAATTATAATTATTGTTGCAAATTCTCTGCCCGGGCCCGTATCATACTCGAACTCTTTCCGGTTTACCCCAAAACTTTATACACAGGTAGGGTAACACCATATCATCCGGAAGATCATTATACAAGTCAGAAGCGAAGATATATTGTAGATAGTCTTCAACACCTGCAAATAAAATACAAGTTACTTCTGTATCTGAAACGCTAACTGGGTGTTTTTCACAAACTTTGTACATCAGCAAATGGGGTGACCCAAGCAATCAAAAAATTTGTATTATTTTGTAAAAGATCGTTATCGAATAAATTGTGTTTAAGTATTTTATTTATATTTTTATTTATATTTAGTGAAGAAATTTAATTTAAAATGTGACTATTTTATATTTGAGAACCTATAATCCAACCGGGATAAACACACTTTTGGTATTTTGTTTGTACGCTCCGCGATTATTTAGTAAGCAATGAAAATGTATGTATTTTTCATTTTATTTTAACCAAGTATAGGTACACTTTTGAGTCCGATTACTTATTTAACTAACATTTTTTCCTAGCCTATGCCATACTCTTAAAAGTGCTTTTGAACACAAACTAAACGGAGATTGTAGATTCAATACGTCTACGACTAATTCGTAATACTTGAACACAGCTCCATCCAAATTACCTAGATGTGTGCAGAGATTTCCAATAAATACCGTTTAGCGAATCGTAAATTGTACCATAATTACCTCTTGTAGTGAGCGTAAGCAAGCTGCTGTCCGCTGAAAGTACGAATGATTAGCTCTTAGCATAAACGTACAAAAAAGCGGAAGGGGTCACCGCTAATACCCAACTGAATCGTACAGTGACGGTTTAAAATTATGTGAGTGGACTTACTACGGAAAATAGGCATACTATATAATGCGTGCGGACACGCGAGTAGGCTTACTATGGATACTTCAGTCTTTAGTTAGCGAAATTCCTTCCGCCTGCATAGTTCATGCAACAGAAATACCGCAAGTGACATCGAGCGAGACAAAAGTTCCGCTCCGTGAGCATAACCCAGACGTCCCCTGAGCGTACAATGAGCCGTTTCCCTGCCTAGCTTCCATAAAAATCAAATAATTGGTGCTATTTAAGGAATATAAAATGTAATGATCTCTTAGCTTCAGCTAGTCTAGCATAGCAAACCATATCGAGCTCGATAGCGCGTGATACAGTGCTTTCTCTCACTCTGTTGATCTCCCTCGAGAGGGATAGACATTCTGTATCGAGCGGTTAAAGCTCGATATAATCTGCTGTGCTAGGCTAGGCCCCCTAGACTTTGCTTTTCGAAAATATTAAAAACAAATCAGAGCTTAAATAACATCATCTTTAGTTAATTTGCTGTTTGTTTTGATACAAAACGCTTATGTATGGTAGTGAATGTTGGGTTTGGCAAGATGAGCATCGCAGTAGAGTGAATGCAGTGGAAATGCGTTCCTTTCGGAGTATGTGTGGTTTGACATTGAATGATAGAGTGAAAAATATCGACATAAGGGATCGTTGTGGCTTGAAAGAAGATGTAGTGACTAGAATAGAAAAAGGAATGCTTCGGTGGTTTGGGCATATAGAGAGGATGAATGAAAGTAGAGTGACGAAAGGAATATGCTGCACAAGTGGAAGGTAAAGCTCGACCGGGCCGCCCTAGAAGGACGTATGCCAACCAAATAAGCGACATACTGAAGAAGGACAAAGTGAAAAGTACGCGGAATAGAAGAGCCTGTATGACTAGGTTGATGGATGTAGAAGAAGCAAAAGAGGTGTGTCAGGATCGTAGCTGATGGAAATCTGTAGTCACTGCCTACCCCTCTGGGAGACAGGCGTGAGTATATGTATGTTTTGATACAATTTTTGTCTCGGGTATCTTTATTATAATACTACTGACTGACACCGACTTGGCACCATCTGGACACTATCTACTACGTGACTATTTTGACACTGGTATCTTTCTACTGCATACGACCATTTTGGACTCGGAAACATTTGACAAAACTGATATGTTGAACTTATCTACTCAAAACTAGTATCATGAAGAGCAAAGACTGCGGTTTTAGTCAGCAGCAGCACTTTAAACCGAGTTTACTTTTAAACGTTAGAGGCAGCGTGGATTGATTGCATGGAGCGGGTACGAAGTGGCGGCACTGGCAACAGTTATAATATATTCACATGAAATATACATGTTCTTTATTGATTAAAATCCATCCATCCACTGCTGGACATAGGCCTTTCCCAAATTTTGCCACTCATGTCGGTCCTCCGTCCTCCTCATCCATCAGCCGCCAGCCATAACGTCCTTTCAGGTCGTCGGTCTAGCGGGCACGAGTTTGACCTACACTACGCTTTGCTGTACGTGGTCTCCACTTTAAAGCCTTCTAATCATGATCTGATAACGGTCTTCAGAGATGGGCAGCAGTTCTGCTGGAGTTCCTCTACGGATGACGGCATTCACTCGATATTGAGGCAAATAGGTAAGTATCTCTGGCATTCCTTAATCGATACACAACTGACGAGTTTTTCGCAAGTGTTGCGCTGACCCATCTAGATATCAATAGTTAAGTCTTATAAACGAATATTGTTCATATGTAATATGAAAATTAACATTGTAAATAATTGAAATTATTATTTCGACTCTTAAATCTATTTAATGTATATAGATAGATATGAGTATATTTTAATGACATTATTTACTTGAACTTGAATTTGAATTTTATGGACTATAATAATATACCTACCCTAGGTATTATTTTAATATTGTATTTGTATGACTTGTAAATTTTAATTTATAAATAAATAATTGTATTGTATTGTATATGAAATTTTTTTTTTTGGTTTTATAGAATTTGCTTCCAGGTAGGTCTCATTTTAGTTTGGTCGTGTTCTGATAATGGTCTTCAGAGTTAGGCAGTGAGTGGAACTCCTCAATGGATGACAGTATATCACTCGATATTGCGGCAAGGCTGATTGAAAATTGACATACAGGTTCTTAGGTAAAGTACTTCATTTCTTTAAGCCACGTGTGCTATAGGCATAAAAAAGTATATTAAGCGTGTTTATTTTTTTAATTTATTTTGTTTAATATTAATAAATTAAATTACCATCCCTTTTTCCTACGCGCCGTTTTTTTGCAATTGTCTATCGCCTATATTAGGGTTGAGCAATTTAATGAAAGATTAAAAAAAATGATTTTTATTTTTTATTTTTAAAAAAGTAATTAAACACGCTTCAACATACTTTGTTATAACTATAGCACATGTGGTTTAAAGGAACGAAGTATTTTTCCTAATATCCTGTATATCCACCGGACCTTCGGTCCTGGCCTCATCACCTTAACGGATAACATAACTCTCAATGGTGGCAGTCGCTTTGCGTTAGTGTGCTCATTGGAACATTCATCATCATTATGCCACGGGACAGCAACAAAGTGCTCACTGTGTAGTCTACCCATGTTTCACAATTTATCCCGTCAACACTAAAAAGCGGGAAATAAACACATTTTTAACAAAAAAATAATAACCGACTTCAAATTTAGTACCAGACATTCACTGAAAAGTTTTAAATAATTACATACTGACCGATGGTAGCAAAATAACACTTTTGCCGACTTCTTTCTTTCTGATAAATGATATATATATGTAGGAACGGAACGTAAGAATGAGTGAGTGAAAGGTCGGATGAAAGAGAGAGAGAGAGAGGAATAGGAAAAATATGGCGACCGGAGACGCCGGTGCGTTGTGTTCCATAATCTTAAAAGAGTACGATTATTAAAGAAAAGTGAATTCCTTCAAAGCTGAGTTTAATTTCCGAGCCTACAAAGTGGGGGCTCGTCCGGGATTCACGCAAGACGAAAGAAAGACTACGACGAAAACTACTAAACGACGAAAAAACTATTGCGTACCTACATCACGTGGCGTTTTACGAACATAGAACGATGTCCAAACCTAACAAGCGAGGCAGCCGGCAAGAAGATTATGAAGACTCGGTCGGGAGCCGTTCCAGGCTGGGAATCCTGCAATACACGGAGGGCTTAGTGCCGAAATTTGATGGTCAGGAGAATAACAATCCGGCACTAAAATGGATTCAAGACGTGGAGGACAACGCAGAAATTTTCGAGTGGACGCCATTACAATTGTTGGTCGTCGCTAGAAGGTCCTTGGTGGGCACGGCCGCACTTTGGCTAAAGAGTGAAAAACCATTTAAAACGTGGGACGAACTTAAAGGTGGCCTGTTAAAAGAGTTTCCGGATACTATTGATCAAAAGAAGATTCATGAAATGATGAGCAGCCGTAAGAAGGGGGTGAACGAATCCTGTCACGATTACTTGCTCATAGTGAAAGAAATGGGTAAACGTGGTAAGTATATATTAATATAAGTGCAATTAAATATATTGTGGATGGCATTGAAGACGCCGAAATTAACAAGATTATGCTGTATGGTATAACCACGTATATCGAGCTCAAAGAAAAAATGAAAATTTACGAGTCAATCAAGGAGAAGTCAAAAAGCGCTCGATTAGAAGATCGCCGGTCATTTGAAGGATCCAAGAACCAGAAAAGGTGTTTTAGTTGTGGTGAAATGCGTCATACTTCATCAGTTTGTCCACATAAAGAGCAAGGACTCAAATGCTTTCGATGCAATTTGTTTGGACATATTTCAACCAACTGCAAGAATCCATCATCCGGAAGTCAGCCGCGATCGAGTGTAAGAAGCGCCGATAGTACAAAACAAAGCGGACGATGTTCACTTCATGCGACAAGTTTGTCGTCGACAACATGGAAACGGAATGCCACTGCGGTGCAGTTGGTACTGCTGGTGACGTGCAAACGAACATGAACGCAGCAGCGAATGACTTTGACAGCTCTCTGTTTACGTCAGAATCCGAACAAGAAAACAGTAGCGGCGAGGTGATGAATATTTTTGATTCCAGGTCATCATGGTATTTCAGGCAACGAAATGGCTGACTCATGTGCTAAAGACGCTGCAGAATTAGGTACTTCCGAACACAATGTTGTTTACCACCATGATCTTCTTCCTCTGGCGAAAACCAATTTAGATAAGGCGTGGTCCAAGTCATGGCAAGAGTCCCAGAAATTAATTGGCAGACATTATGGTGCAATTCAACCTGATATTCCTCAACGCCCGTGGTTCTTTAAATACCGTGATGCTAATAAGATTTCCACATCCATAGTTTGTCGTCTCCGGCTAGGTCATGTATGTTCTCCCGTTTTTCTGGCAAAAATCAGGGTGAGGGATCATTCCCTCTGTGAATGTGGCTTGTATGAAGGGACTGTAGATCATATGTTCTTTGAGTGTCAAAGATTACAGTATTCTTTATATGATGTTCTCCCTCCGCAAATCCCCCGTCCCGCTAACTTCAGCTTTCTGCTGACTTTTGTATATAGTCATTTTGTATACACGTTATGTAAGTTTATTAAATTAAATAATATAAAACTATAAAAGTAGCATAGTGTGTTGTATAGGTATTTACTAGTGTTTTAATAATATTCAGTATTTATTGTAGGTAACATATTACGGTTTTATTAATGTTTATTTTCCTCTGTGTATATATTGTGTACTTGCTTAGTAATGTTGTTTATATTTTGTTGTAGGTTAACGCTTCAGAACTCAAGTTAACCAAATTTTAACTTGAAAACTTCCAGCAAGTCTATTCACTTAAAACTAGATATTGGCGGAACTAATGTGCGGAGACACATTATAGGAAGCCAGATAAAACGGCTTTGATTGATTGATTGATTGATGAATATTTTGTCGTATGGAAATTCACGAAAACCTTTAAAAACGATGAAGATTTCTACCTATAATGTCGACGTGCTGGTTGACTCGGGAAGTGAGGTTAATTTAGTGGCTGAAAGATTTTATCGGGAGATAGGAGCGCCGAAATGTGAGGAGGATAGTGTTGTGCTGACGGGCCTTGGACATTTACGAGTGAAGTCATTGGGGAAATTCAAAACAATAGTTATAATTGATGGTCAAAGCTATGAAGAAGTAGTTTTTCATGTAGTTCAAACTGATTCTATACCCTATAAAGCAATTATAGGTCAAGAGTTTCTTCAAAAAGTTACAATGGTTATGAATGATGGTTCTGTGTGGTTTCTACCTGTTGAGCAGGACTGGATGAATGCAATTTCTTGTCTCCCTTGTGATGTGGTTATAGATTACGTTAGTGACCCAGAGCTAAAGCGATTGCTATTAGAGTGTGTAGAGGGCTACAAACCACAACAAACAAAGGAGGTTCCGATTAAACTGAAGATCATTTTGAAGGATGACATACCAGTTGCTCAGCGGCCGAGACGACTTGCCCTAGCGGAGAGAGATATTGTTGAGCGACAGGTAGCTACATGGCTTGAAGAAAACATAATCCAGTAATGAAGAACGGCAAGCCTTCAAGATGTTAAAACAGAAGTTGGGTAGTCAACCTGTTTTGAAAATATTTAACCCTAAATCACAGACTGAACTGCACACGGATGCTTCATGTGTAGCATACTCTGCTATACTTCTCCAACAGGATGAAGAAGGTGGGCTGCATCCAATACATTACATGAGTAGGAAGACTAATGATGCAGAGAAGAAGTACTCTAGTTATGAACTCGAAGCCCTTGCCATTATTGAAGGTGTTAAGAAGTTTAGACATTACTTACTTGGAAGACACTTCAAAATTGTTACAGATTGTCAAGCATTCCAAAAGACTTTAGACAAAAAAGATTTATCTACCAGAGTTGCTCGATGGGTATTTGTACTTCAAGATTACAGCTTCACAATTGAGCACCGGTCTGGTAGTAAGATGAAACATACAGATGCATTGAGCAGGAATGTAGCTGTAGTAGTTAATGAATTGCATGACAGGTTGAGACAAGCACAAGAGCATGATGATGGGCTCAAGGCGATTAAGGAAATTTTGAAAGATAAAATGTATGATGACTATTTTCTTCACAATGGTCTGCTGTACAAGGGAGCTGAAAGAAGACTTGTTGTCCCAAAGAAGATGGAGGTTGAAATATTAAAGCAAGTACATGAAAAAGGTCATTTTGCTAAGAAGAAAATGATAGAATTGATTGGTCGTGATTATTATATGAAGAATGTAGATAAAAAAGTTGAAGAATTTTTAGTAACATGCATTCCATGCTTACTAGCTACACGAAAAAAAGGAAAACAGGAAGGTTTTCTTAACTGTATCCAAAAAGAGAGCACTCCATTACACACCCTGCATTGTGATCACATTGGGCCATTGACGGCAACGAAAAAGCAATACAATTATATACTGACTGTGGTAGATGCATTTACTAAGTTCGTGTGGATATTTCCAGTTAAAGGCACGACGTCTAAGGAAACCATAAAGAAGCTACTTATCCTTCAACAACCCTTTGGAAACCCAGCTCGGTTTATTACAGATCGGGGAACGGCCTATACCAGCAATGATTTTAAGGACTTTCGTGAAGGTGAAAATATACAGCACATCACTATTACCACAGGAGTGCCAAGAGGAAATGGGCAGGTGGAGAGAATCCATCGAACTATAATATCAGTCTTGACAAAGTTGTGCATCATAGATCCTGCTCAATCGTATAAGCATGTTAGTCGTCTTCAGAAGGCCCTAAATAGTACACATCAAAGAAGCATTGGTACTACCCCATTTGAGCTGTTTGTAGGCACCAAGATGAGATGCAAGGAGGACCTTGAGGTTTATAACTTGCTGCTGCAGGAAGATAGAAAAAGCTTTGTGGCACAGAGAGACATGATGAGATTGAAGGCCAAGGAGCAGATATTGAAGGTGCAAGATGAAAACAGGAAAACATTCAACCGCAAACGTGAAGTCAGTACGAAATATTCAGTAGGTGATATGGTAGCTATCAAACGCACTCAATTTAGCCCTGGGTTAAAACTAAAACCTAAATATTTAGGTCCGTATCGAGTAGTTAAGTGTAAGGGTAATGATCGTTATGATCTTGAAAAGCATACCCTTCAGGCGGAAGGTCCTTGTAAGACATCCAGTTCTGCTGATCAGATGAAGCAGTGGCCGCATTCTAACTGTGATTTAGATTAGTTAAGTTTGCAATGAATTGTTATTTTCATTTAAGTTAAGTTTATGATCATCTTGTTCACAATTTGGTTTGTTTCTTTAGTTTTACTTAAGTAACGCAAGTTTTGTTTTTAGATTTTCTCTTCATTTTTGTTCTATGAGGCTGAGGACAGCCTTATTCCAGAATGGCCGAGGTGTAGGAACGGAACGTAAGAATGAGTGAGTGAAAGGTCGGATGAAAGAGAGAGAGAGAGAGAGAGGAATAGGAAAAATATGGCGACCGGAGACGCCGGTGCGTTGTGTTCCATAATCTTAAAAGAGTACGATTATTAAAGAAAAGTGAATTCCTTCAAAGCTGAGTTTAATTTCCGAGCCTACATATATATAATATTAAAATAGGATCTTACGGCTCGTAAAAATGTTTTGCTAAAAACTAAACTACGAAAAGTAGCCTGTATTTTAGGCACAAAGTAGATAATTATTATGTCTGTGCAAAATGGACACTTAAAATAACAAATAAATATATGTTTGAGATAAAAGTAGAAGTCAATTAAATAAAACCTTAAGAATAACTGAAATATTACACTTAAAATAATTTCACTAAAACACAATATAATTACCTGATACACCGCCCGGAGGGAAGGTTGGGAAGCCAAATTCTAAGGGGAAATTACAAATGATTAGTATAATTAATACTTGCGATTGTCAGCACTTGGTGAAACTTGGATAACAACCCGATGATTATTCACAACACTTGTACATACTTATTTCATAATAAATATATTTATCCCAACCGGTTTCGCTTTTACACCGTTATCGAGGAATTATCTAAACAATATCATGGATCTATGACAATTTGAACTATTTCATGGATTGTTCGTCGAATTAATTGTTATATCCGGAAAAATGTGTTATTTATATAGATAATCCCTTGATAATGGTGTAAAACCGAAACCGGTTGGGATAAATATATTTATTGTGAAACAAGTGTTGTGTATAATCATCATGTTGACAAATGAATAAACGTACAAAAAAGGCGGACGGGGTCGCCGCTAATAAACAATTGAAGCATACCAATGGCGGCGGTTTACAAGTGTGTGAGTGGACTTACTTTGGAAAATAGATTTACTATGATATGAATGTGCGCGTGCCGTAGTGCGAGTAGGCTTGCTATAGGTGCTTCAGTTTTTAGTTAGCGAAATTCCATCCGCCTTTTTTTGTACTTCCATGCTCTTGAGAGACCCGGAGCATGCAACAGAAATACCAAAATAATTATAAAATTAAACAAATTCTCAAATGAATAGTGTGTGTTTATTCCGATTTGATTACAGAATAGGCTCCCAAATGAGAACACTTATTTAAATATGATATACAGGTGTAATTATGACGTGCTCATTAAATTAAACTACATGGTCTACTGATCATCTTGAACCACTTCCATAGAAAAACATTTGAAACAAACACACAAAAACATTTTTATTTTTATTCCTAGATTTCTCTATTTTATGTAGGTGTATAATTAAATTTTTGTAGCCCAACCTAAATATTTTTTGTATGTATTTCCCTTATTAGTAGTATATACATATTATTTTTTTATATTTTTTTATTCTAAAGATATTTATTGTAAAGATTAACTTTGACTTGTAGAAAGTATACTTTATGTATCTATTTTACAGAATAAATATTTTGATTTGATTTGATTTGATAAAACGCGAAATAAAAATTCACTTCCCGATACAAATTTTTGATACCTACTCGTCGTTTTCTATGGGACTTTTTTATTTTTTTTCGCGTTTTATCATAAGTTTTTCTATGGAAGTGGTTCAGGATGATCAGTAGAGCATGTGGTTTAATTTAATGAGCACGTCATGATTACACCCTGTATGTATGAGTAAATTGCTTAAATTTCTTAGGAGGCGAATTTTCAAAAATCCTTTCTTAGCGGATGCCTACGTCATTACAACTATTTGTATGCCAAATTTCAGCTGTGCGTTGATAGATTTGTCAGTCAGGTTTGCCTTTTAAATATTCAGAAGATTACACATGGTTTTGGTATTTCGTTTGTATGAACTGCACATGCTTGGCCGGCCTCCTAAGTGTTTCTGCTTGCATTTTTTAAATAAGTTTATTGGTCTAGTCCTATAAAACAAAAGTTTTCAGCAAGTGCTGTTTGCAACTAAAAAGTAAAGATAATCTGTTTGTGTTTTTTTTTTTTTTTTTTATTTATTTATTTGGTCTACCAACAGATGATACACTTTCAACGTACAATTACAATTAGCCTATAGAATGAGTAGAGTGTAACTCCAATTAAAGGTAAACACAGCATGATAACAAGAGAGGAGTGACGCGTGAAGCCGGCGGGCGAAAGCAGAGACGTGCCCGTCTCGACTCCGGAGACGTCTCGTCCCCCGCCCACCAGCGTTGGGAGTTTTAACAATAATTATTAGATATCTATGTTATTAATTAATAGAAGTTAATTTATACATATTTACTTTTATATTAAGTAATAAAAAGAAAATATACGATATAATAAGAAAAGTATGCAACAATAAATCAAATTCGAAAAAAACAAAACAAAAGAAAATGTAAATACCTAAAACATACAGAAATT
Source organism: Ypsolopha scabrella (assembly GCA_910592155.1). Taxonomy (NCBI): domain Eukaryota; kingdom Metazoa; phylum Arthropoda; class Insecta; order Lepidoptera; family Ypsolophidae; genus Ypsolopha; species Ypsolopha scabrella. Next base: position 2,783,821 of record OU342989.1, on the reverse strand, counting down.
TATTTAAGTAGTAATCTCTTAAAAGAATCAAACGACGTAAAGTTAATATCGATACTACTGTTAACTTTTACAACAACATTATGTTCGCGGCAAACTCTATTTACAATACTATGTTGTCCAAGATTGGTTTTAGATTTTTTAATTGCCAGTGTACGACGATTTATCAGTCTAGAATTTTGTCGTGGAACCAAAAAACTTATATTTTCCAACACTTGCGGACAATCTACAAGGCCTCTTAAAATTTTGAACAGAAATATCTGGTCCGACATCCAGCGACGGCTTTCGAGAGAACTGATTTGGAAGAATTCCAACCGCTTTTCATAAGAGCATAGTTCTTTGAATTTTTTCTGATGAACTGTAAGAAAAATCAAGAATCGTCTCTGAATTTTCTCGATTCTCACTTTATGACAACGGTAGTGGGGATTCCAAATATTTGAGCAATACTCAAGTATACTACGTACAGTGGCATTATAAGTTATTTTGAGGGCACTTATTGTTTTAAATTTTTTACAATTCCTCCAAATAAATCCAAGCATTCTAAAAGCTCTTTTAGCTATATTGTCAATATGAGCAATGAAGGATAACTTTTTGTCAATAATAACACCCAAGTCCTTTATCTCGTTTACTTCTTCGAGATCAATACCAGAAATGCAGTAATGTGTAGATATCGGGGACTTTTTTCGGGTAAACTTGATGTGTTTGCATTTGTTCGTGTTAAGAAGCAATTTATTGGCAACAGACCACTGAGATATTCGATTTAAATCATTTTGTAAAAGGGACGAATCGTTTGAATCGTTAATTATCCTATAAACCTTAAGATCATCGGCAAAGAGAGAGAACTTGGAATGGTGTATCTCGTGAGCTAGGTCATCGATAAATATCGAAAACAAGACAGGACCGAGCTGGGAGCCTTGAGGCACACCAGATGGTGCAGCAAAAATCTCGGACTCATAGCCACAAACAACAACTCTTTGACTTCTAGAGAAGAGATAAGATGAGAACCGGCTCAAAAGACTTCCGTATACACCAATGTTTTGGAGCTTTTGGATAAGGAGACTGTGGTTTACCCTGTCAAAGGCTTTACTTATGTCAGTGTAAATTACGTCAATCTGCATACCAGCGTCAACAGTCTCTTGAAGATCAGAAACGAAACAAGCTAGATTTGTGCAGGTTGATTTTTTACTTCGGAAGCCGTGCTGGTTTGGAGTCAAAAGCAATTTGACGTGACCTGTCAGTAAAGGGCAAATTAGCGACTCAAAAAGCTTTGCTAGAATGCATAGTAGAGAGATCGGTCGATAGTCTTTAATATCATTTGCATTCCCCCCCTTTGGAATAGGCAACACATTTGCCATTTTCCATACCCGGGGAAAAACCCCTTCAGAAAAAGATTTGTTGAAAATAATATATAAGGGTTGAGATAGGCTTACTGAGCAGTTGATTACAAAAAGTGCTGGTATTTTGTCTGGTCCTGCTTTGTCTGGTTTATTTCGACGATCAAGTACTGAGTGTCACTGTCTCATATATTTGTCACTGAGTGACAGAGAAGGTAGTAGAGCTGAGCTTGGCTCGACTGTGGAGATACCACCATCTGACTTACTCACAAACCCCCCCGAAATAAGTCGGGGTGGAGTAAGTTACATCCATCCTCGATTACCAGGGCTTACATAAAACATACTGGTGACGGGAAGCGGCGTCAATGGTGCGAGGGCATCGGCACCGCGCTCATCAACCCGCTTGCCCAGCGTGTGTGAGTATGGGCATTTCTTCCAGGAGGACCGCCAAGAGTGGTACAATCTTAGAAAAACATTTATGTTTTTTATTTGATAAGACTAAAGAAATTCCAAGAAGTCTAAAATAAGTATACACATTTAAGTGGGAACGTTTCGAGCTCTGTGCAAAATGCACAACTTATGATTGTTTTCTTACTATTGCATAAAAAGTACTAAATAAATGTGATATATGGCATTTCGCGACCATTGTTTAGTGTCAATTAGGCTTCTCTACCAAAATTTTGTAATTTTATGTATTACGTTGTAAATGAATGCGCATACAAACTTAAAACACGCTTTTAAGTTTGTTTAACCATTCATTTACAACATAATGCATAAAATGACGCAATTCTAATAAAAACCCCTGATAATTATTCAACAATAGTCGCAAAATAAGATGAAACTATTTTATTTCATACATTTTATTTTAAAATAAGGTAAACAAACTTATGTTATGCACTTTGCACTGAGCTCGAAACGTTACATAACCCTTAAAATAAAAATCAATGAAAATTAGGAATTTGACCGGAGTATGTTTTTTTTTCGTTTTTGGTGCTGTCAAAAGACTTAATTTGCTTTTTTTTCCTATAAAACTGTTCACAACTGGCGCGCAGGGATTTGACTAAAGCATTATTATTTCACAGCTTCATTCGAAGAATTTTAATGCTCGCACGCATTAGCCTTGCACGGTATTATAAGGGACTATTTCGATAAAATGGCACTTTTTGAAGTTGTATACTTGCTGTTCAGATGAAGGAACTAATTTGATAAATCAGTATATTTTTGGAACCTTTTTCTAGTTTTGTTCAGTACAGAAACTTTCACTCGATATAAATAATTATTGGAAATGAGGTATTCTCCTACACTTTCTTTCATAGTATGACAAACAAGAATGACATACAGACCTGAACGATATATTATTAGATAGATTTTAACCATTTACAAATTTTCTCAGTTTGAAATTTTGATGGCTATTCTAGTTCATTTTATATTAATTTAAAACTGTCATTTTGCTATATTTTCCGGAATCCGTCCCTCTCGCACTGCGAGGCGTTCCGCGTGGAGTAACAGTGACCTTTGCAAGCGCGACATATCCTCTTATAGAACAGGTCTAAGAGCGCAGTTTTTTTTGTGTTGCAATAACGCATGGAATATCTGCAGCGACCTTGAAATTGAAACACCAAGTCTGTAGAAACGCCAAGGGTGTTTAATACCTCACTTCGCTTCGCATGGTCCTGTTTTATACCAACAAATACTACAACAATCACTCTGAAATTAATATATGATAAAGTTGAGGACTAATGCTATGTCCATGCTGTTGTGAAAACTTGATTCTCTATAGAAAAAAATTACAAAGTTACCTCCAAACCGTAAAATAAACCGATAGCATTCAATGAATACATGAAATTAGATCTGAAACTTTGCATAATATAACTGATATTAGTATAAATCAGCTGCAGACTGTTCCATAAAAATGAAAAAACCATCAGTGTAGCCGCGATTTCAAAATAACTGATGTTTTTGCGTGCGCGGCATCTGATTAGAGTAGGATAGACAGTTAAAAAGAAGAAGCGTTAGAGCAGGACTACGAATGTAAACGTATTTATATCTATATATTTAGTATAATATACCTATAGTTTCTTCTATTTATTTAGTCTATATTATTTATTTTATTTTAACTACATTATCAATGTTATTTCACTCGTTGTACATATTCTTTAAATTATTCATAATTTGTAACCTTGTATTGTTTAAAGCTACAAACAATTGCCTGTCTTACTCGCCCTTGTCATTGTTACCCTGTGTGCGAAAATGTTAAATGTCGGAAATCTTTATTGGTACCCACGAGGCAAGCTCGCTTAGTCTGGGGCCACAAGAATAGCAAATTTTTCGTAAAATGTTATAAAAACTATCTTTTCTCTCTTTCATCTTTCATCGCAACTCATTTAAATGTAACTGTGTTTGCATGGATTTTTTTTGTTTTTTTTTTATGTGCCCTTAGGAGAAAACAATACAAACCGTTTGAGTCATTCGGTTCTCCTTCGTTCCAATGTATAAATTGCTCTGGCCTTGTCTTAGGTGGAAACATTGATCCATCATGCATAAAATCGCTCACGGAATTACCTGAAAAAAAAACGGTCAAGTGCAGGTGGGACTCGTGCCCTGAGGGTTCCGTATCATTCTAACAAGTTAGGTAATAGACTTAAATGATTTGAATAAGATTACAAACTTATCATTAACTAGGAAATGTATGGAACAAAACTGCAAAATTAAGTTGGTTACTATTTCTCGTTAACTGTAGGTGGTAGAGCTGATGCCGGGCTCGACTGTGGAGGTACCACCATCTTACTTGCAAATCCTCCCGAAGTTATTCGGGGGAGAGTAAGAGGACTGCTCGCAGACAGACACGACCAGGTGGCCCACCAACAATCACGATCCAGGGGGGGATAGGTGGGATTTATCCCCCCCCCCCCAAATTTGGCGTGACATACACGGGACGGGGAACGTTTATTCATGACCACTGTAAAGAATGTTAAAGAACGTATTAATAGAAAAGGTACGGTACTTTAGATACTTAATAATATTATAGTACAGTAATTACAGAGGTTTCTTTCACAATTCACGTTATTGTAATTTTATTAAGTATTTGAACGAACTATGCACAAACGACTAACTAGTTTTTTAAATAAGCATAACATCTTAACCCAGAAACAATACGGCTTTAGAAAAAACAGCTCAACTTCACTTGCATGTTTTAACCTAGTGAAGAATGTGACTGAAAATCTGAATAAAGGTACACCAACAGTAACGGTCTTTCTAGATATGAGCAAAGCTTTTGACTTTGTAAACCATGAAATACTGCTATCTAAGTTGCAAAGATATGGTATTAGAGGATTAGCCCATGATTGGTTGAAATGTTATCTCAGTAACAGATATCAATGCACAGAGATCTCAAATATTTGCAAGACTCACAAAAAAGCTCTGAAACAAAGCTTTAGATCCGACTATAGGTTAAATGGAAGTGGCGTTCCACAAGGTAGCATATTAGGTCCACTTCTGTTTCTCCTATACATTAATGATTTACCGAACGCTACTATACATGAGTGTTTACTATTTGCGGATGACACCTCGGTTATTATAAAGTGCGAGCAAAAAGATTCGTTTGAAAAAAATGTTAATGATGCACTGGCTCAAGTTATACAATGGTTACAGAACAATAAACTCAAAATTAATTTAAGTAAAACCAATTTTATGCAATTTAGAACATACCAAGAGCAACATTTCAAATTAAATATCGAACACAATAATGAAAAAGTAAATGAAGTTGATTATGCGGTATTTTTAGGTGTAACGTTGGACAAAAATCTAAATTGGAAACAACATATTAAAGCTGTTTGCAATAAACTCGATAAATTTGTGTTTGCTTTGAGGCGCCTAAGAAATACAATATCTCAAACAGCAGCGATTACCGCCTACCATGGGTACGTCTCTTCAGTCCTCAACTATGGCTTAATTATGTGGGGGAACTCTGTAGAGGTTGAAAAAGCATTTAAGGTCCAGAAAAAGTGCATACGAGCAATCTGTGGCGCTTGGTACAGAGATAGCTGTAAACCTCTTTTTAAAAAATTAAAGATTCTACCTCTGCCGTGCATGTATATTAAAGAAATTTGTTTGTTTGTGGCACAACATCAACATTGTTTTTTAAAAAATACAGATGCTTATGAAAAGCAGACAAGACATAAAGATAATCTTTATATGCCAAAATGTAAATTAAACATATTTCAAAAGAATGTTTCTTGCATGGCGATCAAAATTTTCAATACATTGCCACAAGAATTTAAAAGCTTGCCAATAAAAATCCTAAAAAGGAAATTACATACATGGCTCCAAGATAAATGTTTTTATGATATCAAAGAATATTTAAATAATTAAAATATATATACTTATATTAGGATGTTTACTTTCATATTGTGCAAATTTCATAATAAATATCTAATATAATAAATAATAATATGATAATGTATATACGTACAGTATAATAATTAATAACGTAAATACAATACATATGAGGTAAATTAGCTTATATTGTTGCATGTTAGTTTTTTTTTAGGAATAAATATTTGCACACTATATAATATGGTAAAATGTGCTGTTTCTAATATTAAGATACAATAAGACCTGTACTTACAACGCATGTTTATGCAAATAAATTTTTTACTTTACTTTACTTTACTTTGGTTCAATGAATGTCCCCCCCACGCCTGCCCACCAAGCCTGGGACCGTGTGATGGCGGTATATCCATTCAAACGAGGGGTTCCGGCACCATGCTCACCAACCCACCTGCGCAGCGTGTGTGAGTATGGGCACTTTCTTCCCAAATGATGTACGCTACAAATAAACGGCCCCCAGTCCCCGGCAGCCCCACTATTCCCGCCTACTGTGGCGGTCGTGGTGACGGTGGGCGCTAAGAGTCTCCGGTTGAATGGCCACCAACACTGACGACTCTTTTTGGTGGAGTACAATACACGGACGATAAGGGAAGACAGAGTTAGGTCGAATCAACTGGGATTTTTGGAAGTCCGACGAGCAGGAGACTACTCGGTAACCCTGAAGTCAGGATACCTGCTCTGCTATCGAGAGGGCGATCAATTGTCTGTCGGTATAGTTGGTATGCTCTACTCGGGTGGCATATCTTGATTCTCTGAAAGTCATTCCAGTCCACGATGATGTAGCCGAAGCCGTTGGTAAGTAGGTAATGTTTTTTCTTTACAATTTGCGTAACTAACACTTCAGCATTAAATATTCAATCAGTTTCAGTGATTTTAAATTATTTGATTCGTTTGAGGCTTGTATGAAACCCTGAATTTTTATTTTGTTTACATTTTAAAATGATGATAATTGCTTAAAGGGACACCGAGGTTATTGTAAAAAATTGAGTCATTAAGGACTATTTATGCAATTAATATGTAAGGTATTAAAAGATTCATAACATAAATAATTCACTTTAGAAAAACAATTATTATAGATACTTGTAGTTTCCTCAATAGAAAAATAATCCAAAGTTATCTCTTAAAAATAAAATGAACCGTATGCGACGCAAATACTTCGTGGAAGGTTATCAGTTGTTTAATAATAACAGAACTACAAGTTTTTTTATAACAATACGTTTTTCAAAATGTGTGTTTGTTTTAACCTAAATCGCGCGCGTTCCGTCTAACTTAGCCAGAGCCGCCTCGCTTCCCCTTTGTTCGCAATCCATGGGAGCAATTCTGGAGACATAGTCGATGTGTGATTTGTGAAACTCAAGCTAAAAATGTATGCAGTTTAACAGATAAAACGGGATATTACGGTAGAGAAGGTTAATTCGACAGACTGAGAATTACCCTTCTGCTTCGGCCGTGGGACGAGGAGCTCGTATCGCTTGCGCAGTTTTAAAACGCTCGCTCGCTTTGTCGCTGTGCCTCACGAACACATACATGGAGCGTTGCCAGAAACTTGGTGCCCCCTTAAGGTTATCCCGACTTTGTCTCTTTTCAAATTAATTCTAAACCAATAAAAAGCGACCATTAAATTTTGCAAAAAATATATAATCATATTTCACTCTTTGATCTTAATATTTCGGCCGTTCGATACAAGATTGCTTACACTTTCGATTAAATCGCAAAGATAGGTCTAAACTACGATCTAAATAACATTTCGTTTGAGCTATATTAATTTTTTGACACTAAAAGTTATACTAAAATAAACGTCGTGAAAAATGTGATATAAAACGGCCGTCATATTAAAAACCCATCCCTCGAATTCCAAAATAATAAACAAAAGCACCTCAAAACCGCGAGTTTTCTGAGCGGCCTGCTTCCCTTGAGCATGATAACTATGTGAAAAATGAAAGCGTTGGAGCAGGACAGATTTCTCTGGATAACCTCGCCTTAATAGTTAACACGTACCGTGAATAGACTTCCAGTCATCTTGTTTTCCTTTCGGTGTGTCAACTTTGGTCGTGCGGTCTCTTGTTATACCAATCCACAATCCTGCTAATTCGACATCCTTTTGTTTTACCTTATTTACGGTTTCTTTCATAATGTCTACGTCATGCTGGGTTAATGGATACCACAGAAAAGCGTTTTCCCTGTAGCAAGTATCATTTGAATCTGTCCAAGTTTTTTCGTCGAAATACTTGTAGCACTCTTTTTTTTCTGAGTAATACTTGTAAGTGTTGTAAAAACAAGGCCGGGAATCTGAGAACAGAATTGGTAATTGATTCCTGCCCCTAGATTATGTATCTTTGTGACGGTTGCCTACTGGTTGCCAAACATCGAAAACATAGGTATACTATCGAATTCCGATTATCTCAGGCTATGTTTGTACTTAAAGTGACGTCACAGTTCGTGAACAGTTCAATATACACTGAAGGCAATTATGAAAGTTCAGTTGTTATCTATGTTTTTAGTGTTTGGCAACCAGTTGGCAACTGATACAACGTTACATAATAGACCCGCTGTTCGTTGACTTTCAGTTTAGTTGTAGCGGAGATACAGGAGTATTCAAGAAAGCAGGAAAATTGACAAGAATATAAGATAAGATGTAGTAAGCAGATAAGATGTAGTAAGCAGATAAGATGTAGTAAGCAGATAAGATGTAGTAAGCAGATAAGATGTAGTAAGCAGATAAGATGTAGTAAGCAGATAAGATGTAGTAAGCAGATAAGATGTAGTAAGCAGATAAGATATGTAGTAAACATGGTACGTTTCATTTGTCTAGCTTTTATACTTTGAATTTCATTAATATCTAAAATACGTCAATTTTGTCATTCACTGACTCATTCACCACTAACTGATGATTATCAAAACCTGCAAGGTACTACTACCTACTGGTATGCAGGCTAGGATTAACACACGAACAACAACTAAATTAAGAAATCTGTAACTTTCACCCTCCAAACGCTCTCAAGGGGGGTCCGGTACTGTATTATTAAAAAAAAACAACTTTCCAAAGTCCTAGAAAGCTGAAATTTGGTATGCAGGCTAGGATTAGCACACAAACAACAAAAAAATTAAGAAAACTGTAACTTTCACCCTCTAAACTCTCTTTTAAGGGGGGTCCGATTCTGTATTATAAAAAATACATTCCCAGCTTCCAAAAGTCCTAAAAATCAGAAATTGGTATGAAGGCTATGATTTGCACACACCCAACGAAAATATTAAAATATCTGATAATTTTACTCTCCAACTCCCGTCCCATAAAGGGGTCAAGGCGACAAAAAACAAGATGCCAAAAAATTCTGGTGCCTGACAAACAATTCGATACCCTCTTGAATAAGGAACACCAAGAATACCCTGACCGCGGTTATCCTGTAATCTTTACATAATACAAAATCAATCATCACCTATACCGTGACTTTTTATATATTTTTCGGTCTTCTAGTTTCGGAGATAACGAAGGGAAGGGGACATGATAACGTTAAAAACTTGCTTTTTTGAAGATTTTTTGTGGTACCAAATTAATTTAAATTTTATTATTTGCCGTGTTAGAGGCCATAGTGACAGGTAGGTATTCTGTAAAATTAGTAATCTAGTAAATATCACTGGCTATCTAAATGGCAGCTGAAAACGTTGACCCCTGTGACAGACGCACGCACACACAACGGAGACTTAGTAATAGGGTCCCGTTTGGCACACTTCTGGAACTTTAATTAATTATCTGTGATCCAAGGGGTGAGGGGAGGCGATGGAAAGATATCAAACGCGTCGTGCGCACTTAGTATCGCCGCACAATCCCATCGCAGCTCTGATCTATCGCTTATTGAAAATAATATGCCAGCAAGAAAAAGAGGCAGAGATAGTAGAAAGTGGCCTATAAAAAGCTGAGGCGCAAGAAATGCAGCCTGAAAAAATAAAAAAGGAGTACCTCACAAAAAGAAATGAAATTCCATCAAAAATATTTCATGTAAAATAGGTCGCCAAGACTCAGAAGCTAATAATGCTTTCACAGTTAAAAAGTTATCAGATCTCATGTACAGCCAAGACCTTAACTCTACAAGGCCTAACTCTAAAAGTCCTGACTCTACAAACCCAAGGTGTATTTCTTGCATAAAGGAGGGAAAGAAACAGACCTTAATAAGTATAGACCTGTGACTTTGGTACCTATTAAGTCGAAAATTTTCGAAAATGTTATGTACTTAAAAATGCTTTCATTCTTGAACCAATGTAATATCTTGTGCCCTCAGCAATATACGGTTTTCGTAAAAATAGTTCAACATCTATGGCATGCTTTTCCCTCATCGAAAAGGTCACGAAAAGTCTTAATGAAAAAATACCTGTAGTTGCATTATTTTTGGATATGAGCTAGGCGTTTGACTTTGTTTGTACTGAAATATGCAGAACTACGAAGGATGAAAAAAATAAGTACAGATCTGGATATAGAAAAAAATTATATGGAGTACCCCAGGGAAGTATCCTCGGGCCTCTACTATTTTTGCTCTACATTAATTTACAGGCCTGCGTTTCCTGAACTTTTGTGGCGTCATGTCAGCTGAAGCTGAACCCCACTGCAACCCTCGAAGGGGCGCGCAAAGGTGAACATTGGCCACGAGGACTTTCTTAAAAAAAATATAAAATCAATTAAAACCCATCCAAAAAAATAAATATGGAAAAATAGCCAGATTCAGTGCAAAGGTAGTGCAGGATTGTAGGCTTTGCGGAAAAAAGAATTGTGCCGAGGTCTGTGGAGGTTCCTGGTAAGTATTCAGATAATACATAATGAAGAGATCAATGAAACACGTCTGCTCAGTTCAATTACTTGTAATGGCCGGGAGAAAACCAGACTACCTCCTTAAGATAATTAATAGCTAATTATTACTACCTACATACATACCAATACCCTCACACTTAATTAACATACAACTTAAATTACTTTAAATTAATAAAAATAATAACAAGGAGGAGATATGCCTACTTGTAGAAAATTTACTAACACACTACGCTTGACTTACAATCTAAGAACAATCATATAATTATATCTAATAATACTTAATCAATAACAAAACCAAATCTTTTAACGGGTTTTCTAATGCGCGACGGGTAACGACGTTCATTGACCTGTGGTGGTACACGTAAGCTCAACTCCCTCCCCGTTAAACTACTAGCCCCCGCCTCGGTCGCCGAGGGTGAGTCGGTCGACCGCGGCGCGGCGGCGATAACATAGCGGCTGGCGGTAACCCGACCCCCGCGCCCCCCCCGGCGAGGTGAATCCCGCCCTTCGCTCTGCTGGCTACCGCTGCAAGAGGCAACACCAAGCGATGGACCATGTTTACTCGGACCGGCGACGTCGCTACCACCAATTTCACAATCTTGGTCAAAAGGAATGGTAGACCCAGGAAAAACGCAAGAATTTCGTGGCTTTCGTTTTAGCTGGTCAATGTGTCTGTGTACTGAAGTGCCTTCATTAGTTGCTACCTCATAATCAGATTTGCCTGTGCGCTTAGCGATAACTCCGTCTGACCAGTTATTATTATTACATCTATAATCTCTATACCTAACCGGTTCTCCTAAGTTAATCTCTCTAGAAATCTGCGTTGAATTTTCTCTTTGTTTTTCTTGCTCATTTTCAACCCTAGCTGCAACATCCGGCCTTACCAAATCTAATCGAGTACGCAAACTGCGTCCCTGAAGCATTTGTGCATGTGATTCACCTGTAGTGCTGTGGGGAGTGTTGTGATAATACAATAGAAACTGATGTAAGGCCTCGTCGATATTTCATTTCCGGGCAATTGCTTTTTTTATTACATTTTGAACTAATTTAACTGCACCCTTAGCAGCCCCGTTTGACTGAATGATGGGGAGCTGCGTACATATGCTGTATACCATTTGATTGTAAAAAAACGTTGAATTCTCCACTTGCGTAGGGTTGCCTGTTATCTGTCACGACCTGTTTTGGCAAACCCCATCTTGACCACGATTCCTGTAACTTGGCTATTGTATTCTCCGCCGTAGTGCTTGACATATTGTAAAACTTTACCCATTTTGACCGTGCTTCTATTGTTATTAGATAAGTTCTCCCTGCTATCGGGCCCAAAAAATCTAAGTGCACCCTTTCGTAGGGGCGTGAAGGCCACCGCCATGGCACTGGTGTGCTTTGTGGTGGTGCGGGGGCGACTGCCGCACACGTGTCGCACTCTTTACACTGTGTTTCAATGGCCTCATCTAAACCCGGCCACCACACATAACTCCGTGCCATAGGGTATAACTACCCGGTGGCCCCACATAACGCAACCCAGCTCTAAATATAGCTCATTTTTCCTGCGGAGATAAGGTTCTAAATTCTTAATAGGTACAGCGTCTGGCCAGCCATCCCATATATAATTAGTTACTCTGCCTAGCATTGGATCTCGTGACGTCATTCGCATAATTTCCCTGTTATCCAATAATAAAGCATTCGAAGCAAAGTGCAAATAAGATTTTTCCGGAATTTCAAATTCCCTTTGTTCGCCTATCGGAAGCCTCGAGAGAGCGTCAGCAATATTTTTATCCGTTGACACGTATTGTATTTTGAAATCGTAAGCCGACAACATCAGAGCCCATCTTTGCATGCGACTGGCCGCCATGCTTGGTACTCCTGCCAAAGGCCCAAATATACTTACTAACGGTTTGTGATCCGTTTTAAGTAAGAAATGCCGGCCGTATACGTATTGATGAAACTTGCGCACACTATAGACTATTGCTAATGCTTCACGATGAATCTGTGAATAATTCCGCTCCGCGTTTGTCAATCTGCGTGATATGGACGGATACCTTTCTTATCGATGATGTACCCGAGATAAACTTCTTCACTAGCTAAGAAAATACACTTACTCTGCTAAAGTTTTAAGCCATAAGCTTCCAATCTATCTAGGACTATTCCTAAAGTCTTTATGTGACAAGGGACATCACGAGAAGCGATCAGCGCGTCGTCTAAAAACGTTTTGCAATTAGGTATATCTGCAAGCAAATTCGACATAATCCTTTGAAAAATTCCACTACTAGAAGATAAACCATATACCAATCTATTATATCTGAACATACCCCTATGCGTGTTGATGACGGTGTATTTTTTTAGACTCTTCTGACAAACAAATCTGATTATAAGCATTAGCCAAATTAATTTTACTGAAGACCTCACAGCCCGAGAGATCCGCAAATAAGTCCTCAACCCTTGGCAAGGGGTAACGGTCAACTTCTAGTACGGGATTGAGAGTTACCTTGAAATCAGCACATACCCTAGACCACCATCCTTCTTATTAATAGGCACTAACGGTGTCGCCCAGTCCGAACAGTCCACCGGTTCGATGATGCCCTCGCGCAGCATGATGTCGAGCTCGGCATCGACGCGCTCACGCAGGGCGAAAGGTAGGGGTCACGCACGGTGAAACACGGGCGTCGCGTCAGGCCGCACCCACAGTGTCGCTTCTCCCCGGTAAAACGTCCAAGACCGCTCTCGAAGACTCCTTTATGTCTGTCGATTAACAAAGAAACCTCGTTAGCCCCTGACTCGATATTCTTACACACCTCAACCTTGTTGCAGTTGGAGAACTTGGGTATGTCTATAGATAACTCCGCCAACCATTGTCTTCCTATTAGGGATGTCTCCCCCTTCTCAATCACATATAAATCTAAGTGCTTAGAAGTATTATTGTAACGCACCGATGGTTTTATTATGCCTAAAGGTTTTACCCTAGAACCGTCGTAGAATTTGAACACTACTTTTGTAGGAAACAACACTAAATCACTGAAATAGTCGTTATATGTTTTTTTGCTTACGCAAGAACTTGCTGCCCCAGTGTCCAACTCCATTATTATTTCACGACCGTTAACATTTAATGGTATGCTTACCGGTTTATACTGGTTTGATGACATCTGAAACATTCCCTCTTCTTCACAATCCGAGATGTTGTTGTCAGACTTATTCTCTTGCTCCAAAAAATAATTTTGTCGTCGCGGCACCCGGCCGCGGCCGGCCCCGCCTTTCCGTCGGTACGCGCCGCCGTTTTGACGCGCGCCCGTGCTCGTTTTGCTTGCCACGGCCTGCTCCGGGCACACTCGCCGTAAATGCCCCTTCTTAGAACAAGCACTGCATATCGCTTCTTTAAAGCGACATTGTTGAACCACACGCGTAACATGCGTAAACATTCGAATTTGCAAAGGATGTACTACCAGCTGTATTACTCCGTTGACTAGCCCCGGGCGAATGGCGGAGGTCGCGCTGCGGTCGCGTTGCGCTTGCGAGCGTGTGCAGCGCCGTCGACCCCTCCCCGCGCGCGCTTGGCCCTCCCACGCTCGCCCCACCGTCTCTGCTGCATGAATATGATGACGAAGCAGGTTCCATAATAGCCGCGTCTTTCTCTGCTGACTCTAAAGAATTAGCAATTGCCGATGCGCCGATGGAAACGTTAGATTATCCTCCGCAAAAAGACGTTGTCTAACTCGCTGTGTACGCCACACACGAATTGATCCCGTAGGTTCTCTGTTAAATTGTTACCGAATTCACATGTACGTGCCAATTTTTTTAAGTTCCGCAACGTACTGCGATATTGTTTCACTGACCGCTTGCCGCCTGAGACGAAACTTGTAACGTTCGGATAGAATGGAGCGTTTAGGGCTCAGATGTGCCCTCACCAACAACACCAGTTCTGAATATTTGAGCGATGAAGGTTTGAGAGGACTTGCCAGGTTCACCATGAGCTCGTAGCACTCCTCGCCGCACACCGCCATTAGTGTGTCGACCTTCACCTCTTCCTTGACGCCGTTTACACTAAAGTAACTCTCCAGTCTCTCGCAGTACGACACCCAGTTACCCGATTCCACGTTAAACTCGTTGATTTTACCGAGAGCCATTGTATTATCTGTTCGGCTAACACAATAAAACTTCACACGCGAATATAATTTACCAATCGTCGCCAGTGATAAGTATTCAGATAATACATAATGAAGATATCAATGAAACACGTCTGCTCAGTTAATTACTTGTAATGGCCGGGGAAAAACCAGACTACCTCCTTATGATAATTAATAGCTAATTATTACTACCTACATACATACCAGTTCCTGAGTCATAACTGCAATAATATACAACGTTCTTCACTTGTTTTGAAAGAAGGTGTATTATGTTTGTTAGGGTCCTTGCTACTGAATATAAAGAACTTGGCAAGTTTTCATAGTAAATTATTTTTATATATAATGTAACTTTAAAACGTTTAAACTTTAGCTATGAGACCTTGTCAAGTTCTAATATTCAGTAGCAAGGACCCCATGTTCTCACCTACGACGTTACTCGGCGGACTAAGTCCCGCCATATTCTCGGCGGACACTCGGTATTCATACTTCGTGTCCTTATCTAGTCCTCGTACAGTGGCAGTCTTCTCCGTCTTGTGATCAGGATTGACGAGTTTCCATTCTTCATTCCCTTTCTTTCTTATTTCAATTCGATATCTCTTTATCGAGTGATTTTCACTATGTTCTGGAGCTTTCCACTGAAGTGTAGCAAAACCTTTAAAGTTATCATTTTCATCTAGAAGCAAGTTTGTTATTTGAAGATTTACAGGTGCGGGAGGTTTTTCTGCAAAGAGACAGGTACAATTTTAAGGGACCTTTGTTATCTCTTCCTAATATTGGACTGTTCAAAGTTTATATCAAAAATACGGCTGACTGTCCATCATACCGAAATGCATACCTATGACAGCTAAGTGAGAAAAGTCTAACGTTTCAGTCACATTTAATTCAAGAGTGGCCTTTATCGGGCCCCGCGGGTCGGTCCAGCACGTGCCACAGCATTCTCGTGGGGCCTAGTCGAGTTTTCTTATAAATAGTAGTTCACCCCGAACTGTGAACTCGCGCTCGCCCGATTCGCGCTTGACCGATTTAGATTTAAATAAAAAAAAATATTTTGTCTTATTTACTTGCCTGCCAAATTTCATGACATTCCGATCAACGATACTGGAGTTATCGTCGAACAAACATTCATACATACAAACAGACATACAAACGCCGGATTGTTCTAATAGACTCGGAGAACTTCGCTCGGTCGTTCAATTAAAGTGAGTCTTACTCGCGGCTGTAATATTTAATTAATGTATGTAAAGCATTGACAATATTATGATGTAAAGAGTTTCTCTCTTTATTTTTTATTAAATTGGTTTATTGGCGTTGTTATTCGGATATAACTTATAAATATTTTAATTTAATTTAATGCTGTTTTCTTTTTCTCAGTTCAAAAATAACTTGTTTTTTTATATTGATTATGTGTGAAGTTAAATTTCATAGAGTCAGTAAATTTTGTTTCTAATATTTTACGTAAGTGTTATTAACTTTATGTTATGTAAATAATTATGTTACTAGTAGTGAGAACTTGTAATTGGTCGTAATTTGTTTACTCTGTTTTTTAATTTAGTTATACTGTGCTGTAAGTTTTCCTTAAATACCTATATAAATAAATAAAATATATAAATAAATAAATAATATTTTTATTGCGATATCCATCGCATTTGAATACTCTAAATATTATGAGAGTGCATTAAAAACTAGGAAAGAACAAGTAGAAACATATTTCAAGACAAGAACTTAAATATCTTCTATATTACGCTCTTTATTTATAAGCTATATAAATTAATATAAAAATATAATTAATAAAAATTCCTCGGGCCAGGATTCGAACCTGCGACCTCTTCAATCAGTAAATCAATCAAAAAGTTTATTTTTGAAACATAGGTAAATAAAAAGGTAAATTAGCCCACATAGTATCATATTATTATATTGTTAGCGAGACAAGCGCGCTACCGCGTGGACATAGCCATTATAAACGTCAAAATGACCTCACCTGCACGGTGCGTCAGTAGGCTTTCTGAAAGAAAGCAAGAAATTATTAGTGGTATACCGATGAATAAGCTGGAGATTGAGCTTGTCGCTGAATCACTCCTAATACCGTGTGAAACAACCTGCCTTTATTGGATACCAGTGGCGTAGCGTAGGGGCCCTGTATCTAAATTTATCGAGGGGGCGAGAAATAATGATATTTCAAAGTGACATTTAAATTTATTCATCTTTTTTTATTGTCAAACTTGACCTTCTATTCTCATTACATTTTCAGGAAAAATTTCTATGCTCGCCCGCCACTGCCTACGAGCAAAGCTAAGTTAGGAAAAAAGAAATTCCTTTTTGATTTTCGTTTTTTTTATAACTAAACTGAATTATTTAAGTAGTAATTAGAAGTAATTTTTAAATAAAATGATTGGCCCGTCTGTTACTCTCAAAAGTGATAAACAATCTATAAAATGTTGAACATTAAAAATTGCCCCAGCATTATTATATAACAATTATATTTAATAACTTAAAACATGGGACCAATCAATCAATCATAACATAACAATGTTCGTTTTAAACGGTTTGTCCACTAAATTAAATTAAATTAACTTATATTAATTAAAAAATACATTGATGTAGCTGGAGGGGGTGATACTTTACTTTATTAATGTATTAAGACCTTAAATAAATAATTTCGGGGTCGCTACTAAAGTTTTTAAAAATATATGACTACAAAATTAACAATTATTTTCAAGAGAACCAAAAGTAAACTGATTTGAAGTGATTTCACAGCTAAAGTTTAAACGTTTGAAAGTTACGTCAGTCATGCAAATAATTGACTATGAAAACTTGCCAAGTTCTGTATATTCAGTAGCAAGCACTTTAACATTCTTTATTTTTAAACATGTAAAGAACGTTGTACCTACATTATTGCAGCTATGACTGAAGGAATCTCCATAAACCTCGACACCCAATTTGATCTCAATTCATTTTTTGGCGAAGTCGACAATCTTGCACTGCCTTCTTAATGAACCGCCCCCTTTTTCACATTTATGTTTATGGTGGGGCTACATTGGTTTTTGTAAAGTTGTATTTAAACACGTATTAAAAGCGGGTCTCTGCCTGTCTTCATAAAACAAACTATATAAGACCTTTGCTCAAGTGAAAAGTCTTATACCATTACGTGTATTAATAATTATGATCTTAATCGATCGAAATAAACGTCATTCTATTCTATTCTATTCTATTACATCAGAAAAAGAATTTTCAAAATCGCTTTAGTAGTCAGTGACTAGTCCAACTAAGTACAATAATATGTAGTAGTCAGTGACTAGTCCAACTAAGTACGATATGTTGTAGTCAGAAACTAGTCCAACCAACTAAGATATGTAGTAGTCAGTGACTATCAGTCCAATCAAGTAAGATATGATATGTAGTAGTCAGTGACTAGTCCAACTAAGTACGATATGTTGTAGTCAGAAACTAGTCCAACCAACTAAGATATGTAGTAGTCAGTGACAATCAGTCCAATCAAGTAAGATATGATATGTAGTAGTCAGTGACTAGTCTAACTAAGTACGATATGTAGTGATCAGTAATTATTCGAACCACGTACCTTCTTCTGGTGATTCTTCTGATGCTGTTCTGAGAATCTTCTCGCAGCCCACGTAGATGTTGACGGCAACGGGCTGGTTGTACAGAGACGTTATACTCAGAACTATGGCCTTCTGCTTTAGACCCCCGCGAAGCACTCGTACTGTCGGCGCCCGCCCCACTCTTACCCGGTCGACGACCCTCACGTATGTAATCTGAAAATATAACAACTTATCGAGAAAAAAAATTTGGCCAAGTGCAAGTCAGACTCGTCCACCGAGGGTTCCGTACAAAGGTATAAAAGTTTAAAAATCATCTACAAAAAGATCTGGCCACCCGTACAATTATGACCGCCCATACCGTTGCTTAACCTCGGTTAATTTGTTTTATGATTTAATTACAAATGCATAGTTTTCTGATTTTTTCCTATTCTTGTTGTATAAGACGGTATTACTTCTAGGTCAACGGGAAATATCCTATAAATTTTGATTCCCTTGAGAGTATCGAAATTCATGTTTGAGTTGATGCTCGTGATTGTTGGCACTTGGTAGAACTTTTGATACATTTTTATTGAAAAACACTTGTACTTGTCCACTTATTTATATTATTTCCCTTACCGGTTTCGCTGTTATAGCATTATCAAAGGTTTTATTTTTTAAATAAGTTGTCAAGTACAAGTGTTTTTCAATCAGAAATTCATGTTTTTTGCGGCATAAACACTTTTCGAGTTGACTTGAATGATTTTGGGGGGGTCATGACCCCTGTGACCTCCCCCTAGGACCGTCACTGGCCGTAGTAACGCGGGGGAACACCGAGTACCGTGGGGCTGATGCTTCAGCATTACTATTTCGTCGTCTTCATCGATTTCATCACGTTGAATTATGATATCTGTTGTAAACTTTGGTAATTGGTCACCTTCGAACCAAACGAAGTTGTACGTTGACTCTTCTTCAATCCACCCATTTCCTTCAGGTTTCAACGGTGAAGGAATGTCCAGATGAGCATTGTTCCGGATACTAGTTATGTATCTAGTGCGCAGTAGTTGCTGATGAACCTAAGCGCGGCATGGAGGCAAGTTGGAAGCGTCGTAATTTTCAATTTTTTTTTGGAACAGTTCTATTCCGCTGGTTTATAATTCACTATTTTGCATACATAAAAATGAATACATAAAGGAATACAAATAAATAGAATATTTTGCATAATACTAATGAATAAAAAGAGGAATAAAATTGAATAAAATTGTTCGCATAAATAATAACGAGAATAAAAAGAAATAAAAATATATAAAATTTTTAGCATAAATAAAAATGAATAATTAAATAGAATATTTTGCATAAATAATAATTAATAAAAAGAGGAATAAAAATGAATACAATTGTTCGCATAAATAATACCGAGAAAAAAAGAAATAAAATTGAATAAATATTTTTTCATGAATAACAACGAGAAAAAAAATTGAATTAAATTTTTGCATAAATAAAAATGAATAAATAAAGAAATAGAAATAAAAAGAATATTTTTCGTAAATAATAATGGACAAAAAAGGCATAGAAGCAGGGAATATTTTTTCGCACGAATAAAAATAAGTTAAATTTCTATGAAAATGCGTAGATGCACAGCTGAAGCAGCTGCTCGTTCGGAAACGTTCGGGTTTTCCCGTTCAACGGGTGTGAGAAGGACAGCAGCTACTCTCTGTTAGCCGAACAAAATCGACGCGCCGTAAGCGCGCTGACGCGTTCGCCAGCTGATATCCCCTCCACGTCCGCTTTTGCCTTCTCCTCAGCTCATTTTCGAACGAAATCCAACGATTTCAACAACTTTTTTCGATACCTTCCAACAGATATTTTTGCATGGCTATTTTTTTGGGGCTCACATATTAATTAATCTCGCGTCAGAAAAAAAGCCAAGCCAACAGCTGAGCCCACATGAAAATTATTATTATTTTTGTACTTTTAATTAACGCTGGCAACCCCTTCCCACCACCCGATCGATTTAAAATTTTTTTGGGTGCACAGGGAGTACAGAGCAACTGTTTGAAAAAAAAATTAAAGCCGCTGAGCCCACATTTTTTTTCTTTTTTTTCCCCACCCCACTACACCCGCACACACCGCCCGCGGCCTGCCAGCACGGAGATTATGGGAAAAGGTTGTTCAGGGAAGTAGCTAACGGAGTTTCAATACAGCTGAAGCTACATGACCGATTTGGTCGCTAGCTCTCCGTCTATTAGCGTCGATGGGATACGATGTGCTGTCAAGCCTAAAACGTCTCCTGGTCCAGATGCGATTCCTGAACTATAGGTACTCTCACTTTGATATTATCACGTTGGCCCTAACCTAACCATACATACGCCAACAAAAACCCAGTGAAAGGTTCCGAAACATATCTAAAAAAGCCGGCCAAGTGCGTGTCGGGCCACCCGCAATATAGGGTTCCGTAGGTGCCATTCACAATAGTTACTCTCGGTTTAACTCGGGTCAATTTTTGAACGCTCTAGGGTGAAATTCGCATCACTCCGAGTGATTTTCGCTCGTTTCGAAACGAAACCTAATATTATAAATGCGAAAGTTTGTGTGAGTGTGTGTGTATGTTTGTTATTCTTTCACGCTGAAACGGCTGAACGGAATTGGATGAAATTTAGAATGGATATAGCTTATACCCTAACTTAACACATAGGCTAATTATTATCCCGGAAAAAAGCATGTGGTTAAACCGCAGGCAAAAGCAAGTAATTTATAATTGTAATTTTACCGGATACTACCGCATAATTTATATTTTAATTTAATACTTCTTTGCAGGCGAGCAGAGGAGAATAGGGGACACTAGGAGGGGGGGGGGGGGGGACATTTGATTTTATCAAAAATTAGCACTTTAAAGCTTAATATTTCGCCAAATGGTTTTCACACACCAATAATGTTTTTGAACGACCTATCCAACGATATTATGGGATAGACGAGAAAAAAAACATTTGTCGTCGTGATTAATATTTATACCAATGTCAAATTACAGCTTCCTAGTACTGAGCTTACTCTGGCCTCGTATCTGTTTAAGATATGTCGCGGAATGGAAACGAATCCGGTTTTACTAAGGGAATGTAAGCTGAGGGTGCCCAAGGATTTCCTAAGGGTGCGAAATGGCCGACTATTCGTTATAGAAAGTAGTAGGACAAACCTTCACCAGAAGGCTCCCCTGACACGGGCGCTACAACTGCTCAACAAGATCCACGATCACACAGACCTTTTTCTCTGCTCTCTGGGTGATTTCACAAGAGTAGCATTATATCTTATTTGTTATGTTTAAATTTGTTGCTTGTGTCATGTTATGTGTTGGTAATTTTGTGAGAATGTAAATACTTGTGTTTCTTTTTGTCACGTTGTGTGGTAACTTATATATTGTTGATTTTACTGCACTATTGAATTGGCCTAGCTGTAAAGATAGTGTAATGTAGTTAAATAAATAAATAAAAAAATTATTTGGGAATTAGAGGGATGGGTTTTTAACATGACGGCTCAGTGTTTTAGAAATGGAGAAATTGTATCAAGCGAGTAAGGTGAGTGAAACGAGTATAATCGCTCGTCCCGTGATCCCCCCGCATGTCTTCCCCACCCCTGATGCGACAGAGTACGATGCCGGATTTATGTAATTTGCGCCCGCAATTTCGAACGGTAGAGCATAGCTAATTACTGAAATCCTATACGTTCTATATACGAAATGATTGCATTTTACAAATATTTATGAACAAACTCGAGTCCGAAATTTAATAAAAAACGATTTTGCTTGAGAAATGTTATAATAATAATGTTATACGTGTTTTTATCCGAAATTTAAAGTTAAATAGGACATGTAGGTTGTGCAAAAGATGAAGTTACTTAAAGTTTTATGTAATTTAATGCATTAGCGTACAAATGAGAAGCTACCTCGTTTTGTATGGCCGCGGAGTCTAGCGCTCTTCCCTTAACCAAAATTGTATAGATAATATTTTTTCCGGAACGGAATTTTGGCAACCCTGAACTAAATTTAATTTATTTATCATTCTGCGCGCCTTTTTGCACCAATCTAACAAAACATTATGTCGTCTTTTTAAAGGGGTACGCTGCAAAAACAGCGCTGTTTGGAACCCCGTTGTCCAACAGCATACGCTGATCGCGTACCTCTTGTTACCAAAAAAGCTATAATGTTTTAGTTTAAGTTAATTTAAATAAGTTTATTTTTATTCTATAATGTCTTTTTTAATATAATTTTCGTGTAAATTTTTTATGTATATTTTTGTGCTTTTTTGGTAATAAATCATTTTTCATTTTCATTTTTTTAAATCTTTTTTTTTTAATAACTCTCGGATAACAAGGAATTGGGATACGAAAAAAACGTACACAACCAAGACCAAGATTTGAGTAAACTACCCCGACCCAGTTTTGCGTTATAGCTAAAAAAAAAACGAAATTTTAAAAATATTCATATCTTTGTTGTGGTTAAGTTTAGTGAGTTGTTATTTTGCACAAATTAGTATCTTTACCATTATTACACATATCTTTAAGTAATTAAAATTCGATTATTAGGCTTCATTCATTTTTCCGGACTTGAAAATATGGTAACTTTGAAAAACTATTGTACAAAAACTAAGTACAGCAGCGCGGCGGGAGTTTTACTCTGGTATTTAGAATAATTAAATCTATCGTTATATGAAAAAAAAAAAACAACGTGTCACTAATTCGGCTCCTCTAAAACACTGCGGCCATTTTATATCTCACTAGCTTTTGCCCGCGGCTACGCCCGCGTATTATTCGGTTGAACGACATGATTTTTCCCGGGATAAAAAGTAGACTATGTGTTAAGTTAGGGTATAAGCTATATCCACTCTAAATTTCAGCCAAATCCGTTCAGCCGTTTCAGCGTGAAAGAGTAACAAACATACACACACACTCACACAAACTTTCGCATTTATAATATTAGGTTTCGTTTCGAAACTTTCGCATTAATATTAATTTAGATCATAGTTTACACTTCAGCCACACACTCGACGAGGAGTGAGGGAAATAGTGAGGGAAGAGGGCAGAGACGTCGTGTGGCTGCGACTGCGCCGAGCGTACGACGATTAGACACCTCGCTCGTACTCTAGTGGTCGTGTTTATCGTGGTCAGTTTTATTGACTGCCGGCCATACTAAAAATGTATGGCGGATTTGTGCTGCAAATCGTATTTAAATTGCCAGGCAATATTTTTAAAATGTAAGTTGGACAAATTGTGGTTTATACTTTGGTGATTGTTGGAAATTAAGTTTGTGATAAAATTCTACAGTTAAGTTGTTAATATAACCTAAACGCCAATACGCCTTTGTTACATTTTGGGCTTAGTTTATATGGTTGTGCTTTATAAACAATTAATTATTTTTAATATAATAAAAACTATTAATTGAAACACAAGTCACGATTGTAAATTTGTAACAAAATGCTAGGTGTTAAAACTTACTAACAATGTACGTTGTGTTTGGCGTTTTCACTATTCGTATTATTGTAAGGCAAGTGTATTTCATATTATATTAATTATGTACCAGACGTACGTAAAGTGAACATAATTTGATATGTACTAAAAAAGCATAGAGCGCTCGCAGCTGCCATGTCGGCATCCATTTTATAGATATTCTCTTTGCATTTTGTCGTCGATGCTTACCACGTGAAGGCGAAAGCCGGAATGCGGCGCATGGCCAGGAGTGTAGCGATGAGTAAGGTGAATAGAACAGCGTGAGGAGCATTTTGTCTATGGTGAGGACCAAAGTATGGCTGAAGCATTAGACCTGTCTTGGAGATTTAATTGGATCGAGGAAAATGTAAGTAATCGTGTATCAAACAGCTGAAATAAAAACAAATAATTAAGTATGACGTATATCTTTTACAAAATGTAATAATCGATATTAATTGGTTTAAAATGAATTTGAAAAGTGACATAATCGTGATAACTTGTAAACAAATATTAGGTACTTACCGGACAATATGTGGTAGAGCTGATGCCGGGCTCGACTGTGGAGGTACCACCATCTTACTCGCAAATCCTCCCGAAGTTATTCGGAGGAGAGTAAGAGAACAGCTCTCAGGCAAAACCACCCTAGTAGCATTTATTGTTGGCGCACGGTTGGCCCACATAGCTACCGTTAGTTGTCCAACAGTTAGGTTTGACCACTATTTTTTAGTTGGGCCTACGTCTATTTGCCTACAGTGGCCCTAGGTATGTTACCGACAGTTACCGAACAATGGGTTCAATTGATTTTTAATTGTGT
Organism: Ypsolopha scabrella; assembly: GCA_910592155.1. Taxonomy (NCBI): domain Eukaryota; kingdom Metazoa; phylum Arthropoda; class Insecta; order Lepidoptera; family Ypsolophidae; genus Ypsolopha; species Ypsolopha scabrella. The sequence goes on along the minus strand of OU342989.1, from coordinate 2,759,360 downwards.
CTGGAAATGTTGGCCTTCGGGGTTATTCCTGGCTCTCAGGTAATAATAACTTACATTGTAATATTAATTTTATACAATAGTGACATACCTACCTATGATTGAACGCGTACTGTATAGCGTTCCTCAACCTTGGTCGAAAGTAGGTAGGTTAGAACTGAAACTGCATGTGATTATTGCATATAAATGCATCTATATTACCTTGACTATTTGACTTTGACATCCCATAGTTAGACAGTGACAAAACGATATCGCGACGTTACTACCATCAGCGCCATCTTGTTGTGAGTTTTTGAAACTTTTACATAAACAACTTAAATGACTAGATACAAAAAAAATGTATTTGTATGTAATCATATAATATGTATAATTGTATATCACTAATTATATCAATACAATAGAATTTATTGTAATTACTTAGAACTAACCCAGGGTTGGAATAGCACCAAATGACTCAATAAATGATTACCTAATTAATGGTAACAGAAAGAACGTGACGCTGTGACGCTTGCTTGAGCACCCGCGCGCACGCTGCCTATCCCCTCTACCCCCGCATTTGTCCCGCAAAATATTGTACATTCTATGACCGTAGGTCAATATTTCGTACGTACAGTTTATAAAATAGTCGTGTTAATACAAATAAAATCATACTGTGCTCCTACTTGGTAACAATGCTTTATCCCAACATTGTTCACCCAACGGTAGCAGAAGTTGTGGTTGGCCCATTGTTAGTTATCGGGTGGCTTTATTGCTAATATTAGTATCATGGGACAATGTTGGCTCTATGATGGCCAACTAACTAACTATAACCCAACGGTTTGCCGATCGTTGGCAAATGAAAGCCAACGGAAAATGCTAATAGGGCAGGTGGCCCACCATCGTCTGGGACCGATGGATGGCGGTATATCCATCCCCAATTGCCGGGCCTTATATAAAACAGACTGGTGACGGGCAGCGGCGTCACTGGTGCGAGGGTTTCGGCACCGCGCTCACCAACCCGCCTGCCTAGCGTGTGTGAGTCTGGGTATTTCTTCCTGGAAATCCTGGAAAGGCCTATGTCCAGCAGTGGACGAAGCAGGCTAATGGATGGACTTACCGGACACTTAAAAACCCGGCCGTACTTTAGAGTTGTGTAACCGAAGGGTACTCTTGGCTTGTAGGCGAAGTCGCGGTCTACAACGATGTCTTCTTTCCTCAACATTCCCAGATTAAAATCACCTGAATCCACGTAACTGACGAACATAAACAGTAAAGTGAAAATTGATTTAAAATCATTTATGGACATGATTTTCCAATGAAGTAGGTACAATTATTTTCTTACAGATTTAATCTCTAAAAATACTGGTTTATCAATTACATTAGAAACAAATTACCTACCTGATTGAAAATGTGATGTAATTAGTGTAATTATTTTATCGTGTGAAAATTTACTTCACACAAGTTAGATTTGTCACAGACACAGGCGATGTGATTTATCAAGGTTCCTTAGAATGGCTGCCTCACTGACTTTTGTTAAGAGGGGGGGTATGGTACAAATAAATTATCATCAAGCTAAATGCAAAATTAAAGTCTATAATAACATAATTTATTTAAATTATTAAATCTTAATGTCAAATATGTTAAAACAAAAAAAACCTTTTGTTCAAAAAAGTCGGGTCCAATCCACATCCACATTACCTATCTAGAAGTATATTTTACTATATATTTATATCACTAAAGCAGCACCATAGAAGCTTTTGCTCTTACCGGACCCAAATTAACTGGTAGGGGTTATTAAACGAAACAACATAAAATTGCGGTATCTTCTTAATGAATTAAACTTAGTTTCTGTTTCTCTTCTCACTCTTTTACATAAGCCTTCTCATTAGGTGATATTCCCTTGGATAGTTTCAATTCAGTGTTAACATTTTACAATAAATATTCAGCCAGACGCAGAGGTTGTTCTATTTACTCGGGTCAGAGGAACTATTTACTTCTCGGATACTTTAGGTAGCGTAATTAGACTTATTAGGAAATATAGTTAGGGTCAAGTTAGGCCAGTCTCATCCCTTACTACTCTAAAAGAACTAGGGTTACTAACTGAGGTGCATAACGTAAGGTCCTGTCCACCATTAGCGATCACATTTGGCCAAGTTACTGATCAAAACATCTGTATATGTGTACATAGGTGTCTAATATACATAACAAGTAGGTAGGATTATTAGGCGCAAAGGGGAGAGGTTACAGTATTTGTCCAAATATAGACCCAAACTAAACAGAGGTCACAACAATTTGTCGGGTGACGCTCGAAGCTTGTTATGTCAAGAAAATAAAGAAAATTTCGAGTTCATAGACATCCACACCATAACAGAATTCCATACCTCATCACCTGAAGAATAGTCAATAGTAACAACAATTGTTTGTAAGAATAACGATTGTGCTTCTTACCTGAGTGGATAAGGCTTACTGGGGATACCACTATAAAAAAACGCGCCTAGTATTCAACCTGTTAGGTTAGGTGGTGGCGTGGAATTGTGTATATAGTAAATTTTATAGAAATTTCCAAAAAATGTCTACGACAAACTTATGGTAACGAACAAATTGTACGGACTCAATTACACTATTAAGTTGGTCAGTAAATTGGCACGGTTGCGAGCATTTGCGAGGCCACCAAAGAGAGTATGATGATAGCTAAACAGACAGACTATCAGAATCCTCAATCCATATTTTAAGACTTTTTGAGACTTTTGAATAAAGTTAGGTTATGTTGACATGTAAGTACATAATTAGGGGCCAAGCGAAGCGGAGCGGGGCGAGGTGTCTCCCGTAGTCTAACAGAATTCAATATATGCAGAAAAAAACATTTCCGATCAGTTTACAATGACTTACGGTTCAATAATTAATTTATAAAATTAAAGGACTGTACATTTTAAATTGAACTTTATTACTTCAAGTTAAGTTCAATAATTTTAAAAATCAAAGGACCACTATCGATATAGTAGTCACTTCCAAGTGATTATTGTTTGTCTGTGGTCACTCAGGGTTCTCAACTAAGGAGTTTTTACCCCTAAACTTAGGGGGAAAAGATGTGGAATGGGTTTTTCTATGGGGTTAATATTTTTTGGGGTAAATTTAGGGGGATTATGAATGTTAAAGAATTAGTCTTTTGATGAGTTTTTGATGAGAGAGGGCGCTGGCGTGCCAACGTATATGTAGTATTACGGGCGGGCTAAATGCCATGCAGACTGGGATCGATCAGCTGACATTGACACTGACGTCTATGGCTATTTTCAATGCACATTTTGTTTATTGTTTACGTTGTGTTGTCATGGGCAACCGGCATAAGCCTAACGTTTATTGCTATTTGCAAGTCATTTTAGGTTAGATATCTAAGTATGAACATTTTTATTTTGAGGTTTGTAGGCAAGTAGTTGTGATTACGTGATTGGTGAAATTAAGATTTGTGTAGGTACTTACTTATTGAACGTCTACTCTAATCAATCGTGGCGTGCGTGGTATTATGATCACTTCAACTGAATTAAGCTGGATGACAGTAAAAAAGGAAATCATAATACCTAGGTACGTAATATTCATCGGTGAAAAGCGACTATACCAAGTGGGGATTGTGACTTGCACCTCCTAGTTTACACATTATAAATAAGAAAATAATTTGTGGCAGGCAAAAGAAAAACAGACATTTCATGTAGCAGTATTGATAATGAATGATTGTGCCTTCTTCCTTTAATCGGGCTGAGGACTGGCACTGTGCACAGTGGCGGAGTTACACAATCACTCATCATTCTTTCTTCAGTTCTTTTCATCATCTCATACAAACAACCTACATGCAAACCGAAAAATAATAAGTAACCAAAGCGAACAGGACAGTGACAGCATGTTAGAAGGAAAAAACACCAAATATAATTATTACTAAGTAGCAGTTAGGTGGTAGAGCTAATGCTGGGCTCGACTGTGGAGGTACCACCATCTTACTCGAAAATCCTCCCGAAGTTATTCAGGGGAGAGTAAGAGGACAGCTCTCAGGCAAAAAAACCAGGCAGCCCACTATTGCCTGGGACCGATGGATGGCGGCGGTATATCCATCCCCAATTGCCGGGCCTTATATAAAACAGACTGGTGACGGGCAGCAGCGTCACTGGTGCAAGGGTTTCGGCACCGCGCTCACCAACCCGCCTTCCCAGCGTGTGTGAGTATGGGCATTTCTTCCAGGAGGACCGCCCCAAAGTGGCGAAATCCTGGAAAGGCCTATGTCCAGCAGTGGACGAAACAGGCTGGATGGAAGTAGCAGACCAAACTTATGGATTAAATAGCGTGGCAAGTTTCCATAAAAAAAATTAGCTACGAAGAAACCTTTAAAAATGGGTTGTCTTGGCTGGCACATGCTTGGAACATATTTTTTAATTCCTTAACTAATCTCTAGTATATATATTGTTTGGAAACAAGCAATATTTATAAGCTAAAATTGCCACCCATCGACTCTATGCGTTTATTATTAATGTTAGGGCTGCTACTATATGATATGTCTGTGTAAACATATGATGTTAACTGGAACGCAGCATGCAAAAACTCCATATCCATAAAACCTGTTAGTGTATTAGTAGGTAATTAAAATTAACCAACTTATATTTGGAAAAACTATTGATCTTATCTTATAAACAACAAGATACAGCAAGGAAAGCAGTTCCTTCTGAAGATAAAATGATAAGCTAGACCACACGATACAGCTGCAGATACAATTTTGTTCAGCAACTGCAAATTCTTGAAGCTGGAAAAATATGAAGTATTATGAGTTACAATAAGCTTGCAATAAAAAAAAATCATATTCTTACAATAATCTATATGTATTATCAGGGTTGGTCTGGCCTCAGGGTATACTGGGGCTTTTCCCGGTGGGCCGGTCCGGGGTGGCGCATGGTGGGACCCGGAGCCGGACTCCAGCTCCATTGTCCCTTCATTTTTATACAGAGTCAAGCCGTGATATGATTATTTTATTTCGAACCTCACAAATGGTGTGGGCTGCAGTTTAAAATAAATTCCTGGTACCTAGTTTTTTTGGCTCGCAGACAGACGACGTTGTGTATTATTGTTCCACTTTTGGATTGTGTATGAGGTGCTAACATCAACTCCCTTAGTGCAAATCTATGAAATGAAATGACAGTTCAACGGTAGGATGTGCAAAAATACGTAAACTTTTTCAGTATGTACTGCGAAATTATAATGTGGAGAAAATGTAACATTTAACCAAAATAATATAATTTGTGGAATTAAAATAAAATGATAACCTTGAAAAAAAATGTCAGCTTTGATGATCAATCACTCATGGGTTCATCAACTTTATCATCAGTGCCGAATAGTGACAGATTTGTCAAATAAAATTCTAAGATTTCATTTATGAAACAGTTGAAAATAGATTCACCTAACAGTTCAGACAACTAAATCAGCTACCACTTCATATTTTGGAGAAGCAATACTATTGATCAATAAACTTTTATAAACATCAGTAAGTAGGTACCACATAAAATAAAAAATTTGATTATTATTATTTTACTTGATGGGCTTAAGTCCCTAAGTAATCAATTCATTTGTACTATTATGCAAACGGTACTTTTGAATCCCAATCCAATTGTGGAACAAAAATACATTCAGAATATACATAATTGCACCTGAGGGAAATAATTTCTTTTATTTCTTTAGAAGGGTTAACACACTACATGTATCTTAAAGGATGTAGAATGCACCTGGCTGGCTGCATGATTGCCTCTTTTCTGTTGACATCTAAAATAGGTAACATAAAATTTTGTGTAGTTTACAAAAGGCGGCAGAAAAAAAATCTTCTCAATGTAAAAGCCAATTTTGCTGGCTTGCACCAAATTTTTCTCCACCGTTATCGACACAACTCAACAATTTCGAAATGTGCTCAACCTAACATAGTGGTGAGGGCAGGGCCCCGACTTAAAGTTAAAACTTGCTCCTATGGAAAATGTAAGTAAGAAATAAAAAACGCTGCACACGCGACGAAGAAAATACGGGAAATCTAAGAATATCCATCACATATTGTACGCCTGTCTCCCAGAGGAGAGAATGCAGATTTCCATCTGCTACAATCCTGACCTGACACAACTCTTCCAGATCCATCAATCTAATCATACAAGCTTTTCTACTTTGGGTACCTGTAGAAAACAAAAATAGGTTTTATGTTTAGAGGAAGAGGACCAAAAATAATGTAGTCTAAATGCTCTAAGGTTTCAAGTGAAATCACGAAAATAAAAAATGCTGTTTTTCAACTATCAAAACAAAACATAAATAGGGATGTATGTACATTATATCGACTCGATATATCAAGTAATTCTCGACGAGAACCTGGTATTATCGATAATATGACATTGAAATTTCGATGTTTTTAAATGTACGACGAATGATGTAGCGATATGGTTGAAAATTATAACAAAATGCATTTTTGAAAATACAACGGGCATAAAAGGCCAAGGAGTAGAAATTTTAAAGAGCTGTTTTACGCATGTGTTGTAGTTAGGTACTAAATATACCTAAATAACGCTTTATGTTATAAAAGGCAGTATTTAACAAACATTTTATGGCGTTATTTATTAAGCCTATGTCATAAGTTTATTTGATAAGCTACAAATCTTAGTTACACCGCTTACACCAATAAATGTTGTTTTTGGCACTCCGTGACAATAGTTTAATGTAAATTATGCTTTTCCTGCACAATAACTTTAAAAGCATGCTTAATAATTAAACATATCCAAAATTGGTTTCCAAGTAAAGGTTCATAAATTCATAATTGAAGCATGATGGCGGTTCTTAATTTTAAATTCTATCTTAATAAAAAATGTGACTTGTTTTATTTCTTACCGTGATTTCGATATTTCTTTATTAAATGACCCGAACACTATTTAAATTATATCAATACATTTATTACTTACCATATTAAAATGTTTTAATAAAAAAAAACGAAATGTCGATATTCAAAATGTATCATCACTTCACATCACTATGCCATCTGATGACATTTAAGTTCGGTGTTGCTATAAATAATGGAACATCTATCATTTCTGATGACTTTAAGTTCGGTGTTGCTATAAATAATGGAACATCTATCCACACACCATATATTGGATGTCTATGCATCATCATTCATGGAACGCAGAAGCAACGTCCTCTTTGACGGATCATTATCGCCACAAAATTTTTAAAAGTACAAGAATTAAAAGTACAGACTTAAGACTAGACAAGACTTTTTACAGTTTTTTCTAGTTACCGGCTTTAAAAGACAATGTATCCAGAGCCTTGAAACCATACTCAGCATCAAAAAAAAACTTCAAAGTTAATATGGGTGTGTGTTGTGTATGTACATAGTTTTTAAACGCACACATGGTTATCTGCATGGAAAATAGCCTCAGCCGTAGTATTATGATTATCGTGTGTTTATAAATAGTAAACTTGCATATCCCTTAATAAATTCGTGAAAAACAGTAACTTAACATAGAAATACAGTGAAAGAAATAAAAGTGAACATATATTACAAGAAACAGTGCTCTAAACAAACAATAACAAAACATTTTGACACTCAAGAACATTCTTGTCTTATTCGAAGCTGTAAAACGAAGATAATCAACGCTATATTTAACAAGGCTGTGAAACAGATATAACCAACGGAAATCCAAATTAAAATCGCTGCGAATCTAAGGTCAGAGCTAAAATTCCATAACATAACCTACAAATTCTCCGAAAATAGTAACCGTTATTTATGATATCAACCACTGGCCCAGTATTGAATATATACTAACGATATCTATCGGGAAGTAGAAGAACCACAACAAAGCTACTATCTAAAGTGACCACATGTAGGAGAAACATATTGGAGAAAATTCAGCTAGTCACTAAAAGAGGTCACCATCAACATTTTTCTTTTATGACCAATGACACTACAACAGTACATTAAATTAAATTGTTAATCCATAGCCAGAAAACATAATGAGTTGCTTAATCTGCACACAAAAGATAAACATTTCCGAAAGAATAACATGCTGCTCCTGCAAAAGTAACTTTCATTACCAATGTTTAAGTATATCTAGAGATTTTTTTATGAAAAACAAACAAGACTATGATTTTTCCTGGCTTTGTCCGAGTTGCAAAACTAAAGAACGAAAAACCAGAAATGAAAACACTCCAGTACAAAATGCCCAGTCACCAAATATAAAAAATCGCTCAATTGATCTTGATGAAATTACTATACCGAACCAGGAAGGTCAATACAATATTAATGTTACTATCAGAAAAAAAGAAACATCCACTTTAAATAACACATCTATTTTCGAGAATACAAGTTTGTTAGGCGACACTTACTGCTCAGAAACTACACAACAGTCCCCACTGCTATTAAATGACGATACTTCTAAAACACGTAACGAATTAACTCTACAGAATCTGGAAACAATTTTAAAACTGCAACTGAAAGAAAACAACAATGCTATAATATCAGAATTACAAACTACAATTAAATGTGAAATTAACAAAGCAATCACAAAATTTAAAGTAGAAATAAAAAAAGAAACAAACGAGTTAACAAAGGAAAATATATTAATAAAAAGTGATATCGATCTACTGACCGAAAAAATAGATAAACTCAATAAAGAGAATGACAATCTAAAACAAGGTATGAAAGACCTATTAAACAAGATGTCTACTACAATAACAAAAACATGCCAGAAAACCACAACAAAAAGATAGTACTTTATGGCCTAACAGAATACTACAAGGAATTTGAAAACGATCTACATAATAGAATAATTGAAACCTTCAGAGATATACTTCATGTGGACCTAATGGGCTATATTGAGGAAACTTACAGGATTGGTAAATACAACAACAACTATAAACGTCCGCTTGTTATCGAACTAATAAGCAAGAGAATGACTAAATACATCCTAGAAAACAGTAATAATTTCCAAGGAACGAAATTGTTCGTAGCAGAATATTTAGATAAAGATGCGAGAGAAGAGCGAAAGATTATGCGATCGGAAATGCTTGAGGCTCGGAAAAAGGGACTTCATGCAATAATACGAAACAATAAACTCTTTATAGATGGAAAACAAATAGAACTAAGAAATGAAGAAGACTACAAGACAAAGTCTAGTGACACAGCCACTGTAGGAAAAACAACCGACCAACAAAACAATATAATGGGAAAAAACTACATAAGAAACATTATACAACCTTACCGAACTAGTCATTATGACAACACTGGAACCTATTCCTTTTGAAAATAAAAACCAACAATTTAAAGTGATATTCCAAAATTTCCAGAGCCTCTATAACAAACAAGATATATTAGAATACTTTATAGATCAAAACCCTACTTATCAAGCTATATGTATATCAGAGTCGTGGCTAACAGAAGAAAAATTACAACTCATAAAATTTATTGGCTACAAAATAGAGGCATCCTTTTGCCGGAAGAATAGAGTAGGAGGCGGCGTGTGCATCCTTTTACAAGAACACATTGAGAGTGAAAATATAAAAAACATCGACGACATGTCCGTAGAATATGTGCTGGAAGCGTGCGCGGTTAAACTGCCAAAAGAAAACCTTGTAATAGTTACGATGTACTAGAATAGAAGAGAGGAGGACTTATTTTATGATCGTCTAAATTTAATATTAAACTACATTAACAAAAAATTTCCAAAATTTAATATCATTATAGGGGGAGATTTTAATACAGATATCCTAATAAAAAATTCGAAAACTAATAAACTTTTAAACCTTATGCTAGAATCCAAACTAACTCAACATATTAAACAACCAACTCATCACACGCCAACTTCATCAACGTGCCTAGACCTAATATTTACAAATTTTATTAACAAGAAAATAAATACAACAGTAGAAGATTTTGGTTTCTCTAACCACATGGGAGTAATCATACATGCAGAAGTGCCCAAAACAACACAACAAATAACCTGGCATATAACAAAAAGGCTATTAAATAACAAAAATATAGAATTATTCAAATCACAACTAAAACAAATCGACTGGCACGAGTTATTTACGCCATAAACAAAAACAAAAATACATAAACAAGACGTTGAAGATGTTATAGTTTTTGTTTATTTTACATAAACAAAAACTATAACATCTTCAACGGTAAATTAACTAGTATTTTAAACAATAGCATACCAAAAAGAAAAATCAAGTTGAGAAATACTCTTAAAAAATATTGGTTAACAGTAGGGATAAAAAAATCTTGCAAAAACAAAAGGCTTTTAAAAATACTTACACTCAAATCAAATTACAATAAAACAATCACCGATTACTATAAAAAATATGCAAAAATACTAAAAAAGACAATAACTATCTCAAAAAAACTAGATTACAAGAAAAAAAATGAAAATTCCAATAATGTAGTAAAAACAATGTGGAGTGTCATAAATGAACGCACCAACAAAAAACCCCCGAAAGAAAAAAATAATATTCAACTTCAAATAAATAATACTCTTACCTTGGAACCCAAACAAATAGTAAATGCATTCAATAATTTTTTTGCATCTGTAGGTGATGAAAGAAAAGTTGGGCCTGTACCACGCGGCCGCCCCGTGATAAACCCAGCCGAAAACACAATGTTCCTCTACCCAGTAAAACATCGCGAAGTGTTTCTCATACTAAAAAATCTTAAAAGTAAAAAAAGTCACGGCATTGATGAATTACCACCCTACCTTTTTAAACAATGCGCAGAAGAGTTGACGCTACCATTTTACATTATGATAAATCAATCCTTTAACGAAGGCGTCTTTCCAGATTTTCTAAAAATAGCCTTAATAAAACCTAAACACAAAAAAGGCTCTAAAACAGAAACTACAGATTACCGCCCCATTGCTCTTCTACCAACAGCTTCAAAAATCTTTGAGACAGCAATGCACAAACGTGTCTACAATTTTTTTGAAAAATATAACCTTCTTGACGAATGCCAAAACGGCTTCCGAAAGAAGCGCTCGACTACCTTGGCAGTTTATAAATATATCCAAGCAGCCCTAAACTTAATAAATAATAAAAAATATGCGGTGGGTGTCCTTCTGGACATGACAAAAGCCTATGATAAAGTGCAATATAATATACTATTAGATAAATTATACGGAATAGGAATACGTGGTATCACTCATAAATGATTCAACTCATACCTAAAACACAGAAAACAATTTGTAGAAATAGAATATTTTGACAGAAATTCTAAGGAAATAACTAAAATTAGATCTGATAGTAAAAACATAAATGCCTCAATTCCCCAAGGTATATAAATGACTTGCCTAAAACAATAAAAGATCCTTGCGTCTTATTTGCCGACGACATCTCCATACTTACATCATGCACTAATAACATAGAACTTAATAACAAACTTCAAACTATATACACCGACACCATAAATTGGCTACACGACCATAACCTAGAGATTAACTTCAAAAAAACGAAATTAATACCGTTTCACCCCTTTCCAAAAACCCCAATCCATATAAATTTCACATTTGACAATACCAAACTCGAAGTAGTAAATGATTTCTCGCTGCTTGGATTGCATATAGATACAAATATCAACTGGAAAGTGCACACCCAAAATATATGTTCAAAATTATCTAAATTCGCTTATGCACTCCGCGAAGTAAAGAAGTCCACCGATCTAAAAACGGCTATCGTCACCTACTATGCTTATGCATATGCATGGCTTAGTTATGGCATTATCCTGTGGGGAAACAGCACTAATGCTTCAACCGTTTTTACTCTCCAAAAAAGGCTTATTAGAATATTAGTTAATATAAAAACAACCGACAGCTGTAGACCTCACTTTATACAACACGAAATTCTCACACTACCTTGTATCTATACTTGAAACCTGTAAGTTCGCCCGAAAGTACCCCGAGTTTTATAAAAAACGCGAAGATCTAACAAGTCGTACCCTGAGACCTAGACACGGATTAGCACTACCATTTCCATGTCTATAAAAATTTATAATAAATTACCAATGTATTTAATAAAAGAAGCAAATGATATTAAATTTTTAAAATTACTAATACAGCTATTGACCACAAAATGTTATTACACTATCAACGAATATTTAAATGATAAATTATAAAATACAAATATATGAAAAGAAAACTGACAAATAAAACTGGGAATTTAAATATTTTAATAACTTAATAATCAATCTTTAATAATAACAATGATAATGAAAATAATAATAAATAATTAATAATACATAATAATAATAATGATACAAATAAATTTCTTTATTGCGCAAAACTTATATACTAAGATACCTCTCTTCCATATAACAGGTAGGTACAACCCGGTCACATTATCTCGAGACCGCGCTGGAATGCGAACCACCCGCCCCGTTCTCCTTTCACCTCCCCGCGCTCGCCTCGGCGCGTCAGTACGGTTAGCACTTTCGTTGCCGATACGCGTCGACTTGTTTTCGTGGTATATTTTTAAACATTCCATTGTTACGTTTGGACTTTTATTGTTATTTTGTTATTGCTGTTACGTTAAAATATTGTTTTTGTTGCAACGTTGGACATTTTTGTTAAGTTTGGACATTTTGGTTTAATTTGGACATTTTTGTCACTATTTCCTTGCTTTGAAGTTAAATCCGATTGAATATATCTGGAATCTAGTGAAGCAAAGGGTGGCAGACAAAAATGTTAGCCAGTCAGAAAAAGAAATGGAAAGATTAACAAGAGATGCGATTAATTCCATCACACCTTTCGACTGGAAAAAAGAAGTAAATCACGTTGAAAGATTACAACAGGAGTATTGGGAGAAAGACCACCTTGAAGAAGAAAATGTTCGTGAAATAATTATATCCCTAGGCGAAGAGAGTTCGGACAGTGAGATCAGCGAGTTTGGGCTTATTTTATTGGTCTTTATTAGCACTTTGGTAAAACATGGCGACCAGGGTTTGATGATGGGTCTGGAAGGTGGGTACGGGATCTCCTCAACGGACAATAGCAGACTCTTCGAGTTTAGGCTTATTTTGTTGGTATTTATTTATTAATTTATTATTATATAAACAGGTTAACACTTTGGTAAAACATGGTGACAAGGTCTGCTGATGGGACTGGAAGGTGATTATGGGATCTCCTCAACGGCTTACAGCAGACCCTTCGAGTTTGGGCTTATTCGATTGGTCTTCATTAGCACTTTGGTAAAACGTGGCGACCATGGTCTGATGATGGGACTGGAAGGTGGGCATGGGATCTCCTCAACGGACAACAGCAGACCCTTCGAGTTTCGGCTTATTTTGTTGGTATTTATTAGCACTTTGGTAAAACATGGTGACCGTTGCATATTGTCGTTCAAAAAATTATATTCTTTTGTTTTCCTTATTTCCACGAAAATTTCTACGACGCGGGGGAGCCGCGGGCAAAAGCTACTAATTTTAATAAAGTATATAACAGTGACATTTTGTCCTCTTACTACCCTGTCATTGCGACAAGATAATTATAGTCTAGTTATAATACTAAATAAAGAACTCTTGTTTCTGAACTTCTGTCCATATTTTCAATTTTGGTGGCGCCGTTCGAAACCAAATACAAACCAACAACAAGCCAATAATGAAAATAAATTAATTACTTTACAACAATTAATATAACATTGTTACTGACAATAATAAACTAGTTTTAGTGGCCTGGCGCCGTGCAATTTATCGCAGACGTCCTTACTCGCCGTCACTGCTTCGGCTTTTGGTCGCCTTCAGCGACGCCTCAGCCAGCTCCGGCTTCGTTAGTCCGCCTACTCCTTACCGCACGCTGGCAGCGCGCTCCTTCGACACCTCCGATTTTTATATACTCTCTATGAAGAAGCTAGAACGCTGGCTTCGCTAGCCTAATCACCGCTACAGTACCGTGTCGGACTTCTCAAAATGGCCACTGCCGTATAAAACATGTTTCTTTTTACATGAAAAAAATTAAAACTGCCATCGTTTTTAGGCACTGTACAACTTTTATTGACGTTTGACACTGCGATAAATGGAATGTAGTAACGTTTTGACACTTCATTAGCATGTTTTCAATCACAATGCAGATAAAGCAAAAATGCAACAAAAATTTAAATACAAAAAAAATATATCTTAAAAACTATTGGTTTCCGCAAGTTGAAATTATAGTATAATGTTTCTTTTAACTAGACCAATTTACACTTGCGAGCTTTAAACTGGAATCACCCAAAAGGGTGTCGTCCTGAACAGTTTTGACAATTTTCATGCAAAAAAATTATAGAATGTGGTATATCATTTGAAAGGTAATTTTATTGGCTTTTAACCTCTTTTGATATCATAACCAAAAATTATTCAGCTTATGTCATGGACCATAAAAACAAAAAAACACATCGACGGACTTGAGCGTTTTATCGCGTTGTTTATTTTGTCTTCCCTAGCCACCATGTTACCAATAAAGATAAGTTTGGGTTTGAGTTTGGAGTGCATGTTCCGAATGGCGCTAACAGCACTAAAATTATCATCAAACTACTTACGCCGCGCCGCACGGCCATCATTGACTCGGAATGACGACGATAGACGCGATATAATCGATTATGTCGTGACTCGGAACGCACTACTATACTGACGTTTTGTTTTTTCACAATATGACGGTCATGGTTTTATTTAACAACAACAACATACATGAATCTTAAATAAACTTATCTAAAAAACTAAATTACCTTACGAAATAAACTAAACCAAACTAACATACTACCAAAGATATTGTATAGAGAACAGGACTGTGCACTACGATACCAAAAACGAGCCGAGTGAGATGGGTGTTGGCACTCGTTGGTCCCTTTCTAACACGTTAGAAACTCAACAACACTAGGTATATAAGTTTATTGTATATATTATATACACTGGCAACTTACCACGAGTAGCGACAGTTATCTCGCTCGGCTCGTTTTTCGCTTGAAAAAGGTATCATAATAATTACAACTTTATTTCTAAGGAAATAAAATCTAGTTTAGTTGAGCAAAAATTAGACAGTGCACAGTCTTGTTATTAAACAATGTATTTGCATACTACCTAGCAATAATATAAAATATTGATAAATAATATTAGGTTAGGAAGCGTTTCAAAACGTGCGATCATAGGGCGAAATTTCACTCGTTTATTGTAAAGAGACAGAATATATTTAAAGGAGAAAGTGAAAAAAAAAACAAAAATAAATTAAGTTTAACAAATTTGTGATTGTATAATACCTTATTTTACTTGCTTTTTTGGAGGTTCCATTTTGAAAGAACTCTTTCCTCACAAACACGACTTAAAAATTGTGATTTAAAATTTTCAAAACGTTATTCTATTTAATCTTGCTATATTAAAAAGTCACATAATAAGTTATTCCCCAGGCAAGAAGGTGATTTTTCAGTTTGTTGATTAAGAAATAAAGCCAACACATGTAAATTTATACTTAATGACAGTAAAACACGTTCATTAAAATTGTTTTTTAAATTGGTTGGATAACCACGTTATAAAAAACAAAATTGATTTAATTGTCCGATTAATGGAATGTATTTTCTTCAATTTAATATTCATCTGAGGAATTTTCAACTACTCTGTGACGGATTTAAGCGTTCTATCGCGGTGTTAATTTTGTCTAACCCTGGCAACCATGTTACCAATAAGCGTAGACATAGAACGAGTTCTTTATCTGAGCCAATGAGGAAAAAATTACTGTGCTGTTGCACTTATTCCTAAAATTCAAGAAGGAAATCAAAATTTAAATTATTTTCTTTAGTATCATTCGAAATCCAATAAAATTACCTTTCAAATGACATACCACATTATATAATTTCCATCCATCCATCAGCCCGTGTTCGTCCACTGCTGGACTTATCAGTTAAACTTAGCACACGTTTTTAGATAGGTTAAACACGTATGTCTCTATGAACTTGAATTGTATAATCCATCCATCCATCAGCCCGTGTTCGTCCACTGCTGGACATAGGCCTTTCCCAAATTTCGCCACTCATGTCGGTCCTCCGTCCTCCTCGTCCAGCAGTCCCCCGCAACGTCCTTCAGGTCGTCAGTCCAGCGGGCACGAGGTCGGCCAACAATTACGCTTTGCTGTACGTGGTCTCCATTCTAAAGCCTTCCGGCCCCAACGGCCATCATGTTGGCGACAAATATGGACTACCAACTGCCACTTCAACTTACTGATTCTGCAGGCTATGTCGGTTACTTTCGAACTACAACGGATCTCCTCATTTCGGATTCTATTCATCAGAGATACCCCAAGCATAGCCCACTCCATAGCTCGCTGAGCGACCTTAAACCGGTGGATCAGACACTTTGTAAGAGACCACGTCTCAGCGCCATACGTCATCACCGGAAGGACGCACTGGTTGTACATCTTAGCCTTTAAGCACTGCGGTATTGACGACGTAAATATGTGACGCAAATTTATGAATGCTGCCCAACCCAAGCATATTCGTCTGTCAGCCTCGGCGTCGAAGTTCTTTTTATCCAGCTGTATGACTTGACCCAGATAAACATATTTTTGAACAACTTCGATGCTAACATTGTCGACGGTTATTGGCCCTTGGATGACGTGACAGTTGGACATGACCTTAGTCTTATCCATATTAATCCGCAGGCCCACTCGTCTCGAAGAATCGCTAAGGCCGCGCATCATTTCCTCCAGTTCCTGCAGCGATTCCGCCATTATGACGATGAATTTATTGCATGAAAATGGTTAAAATTGTTTGCATCAACCCCCGTTTAGGTGATTCCAGTTTAAAGCTCGCAAGCTATAAAAAATATGAAGAACGTATCAACTACGAAATAATCAAATGTTGAGCCACTGATTTTTTTGACCTAATGAAATTGTGTAAATGAAGAATTTTTTAAAACTTTAGATATAGTTTTCTTTTTTTGAGGGTTTTTACATTGAATTTTGGGCATTTTAGGGGTATTTTTGTTTTGGTTAGGGGGAAATTCTTTTAGGAGTTTGCAATACAACAACAATTGCTTGACCGATTCAGGACTTTTTGGCGGGCTTTTGAAAAGTTAGGACGCGATTTTTGATTAAATTTTTTCAAAAGTTATTTTCGAGCTAAAAACTTGCTAGAGAGGAACAAAAATGGATGGAAACGAGGGAGGCGGGGATAACCCGCCTACCTCCAACAAGCGTTCTCGCATCGAGGGTGGTGGAACTGATTTAAACTGCGGCATTGGCGGCGGTGGTGAGCGTATTGACTCTAACTCGTACTTACCATATTTTAAACCTAATTATAAAAGACTTTACCCGGAGAACTCCTCCAAAACAGACTTTAAAGTGTTTGTTGAGCATGTAGACCACAAGGACAGGTTGGGAAATAAAAGTCCCATATACCTAAACCATATATTTTCTAATGAAGTAAAGGGTGTGATGGCAATTCAAAGACTGAACTCAAATAAAATTGCTGTAATATTTAAACAGTATAACACGGCAAATAACTTCCTAAATAACACGGCTTTTCTACAGAAGTATAATTTAAAAGCATATATACCAGCTGCACAGATTGAAAAAACAGGAATTATTCGGTTTGTCCCAGCAAATATATCAAACAAGGACCTATACACAAAATTAACCTCCATTTATGAAATAATTGCAATAAGAAGATTCACGAAGAAAGTAGGACAGGAACGTGTTCCCTTGCAAACTGTTAGCATTACCTTTTTGTCTAATGTATTACCAGACGATGTGCAATATGACTTATTCTCTTATAGAGTATTTGAATACATCCCACCCCTACAGCAGTGTTTTAAATGTTTTAAATTCAATCACTCAGCTAAGATATGCAATGGCAAGCAAAGGTGTTCAATCTGTTCAGGCGAACACTTATTTAAGGAATGTGACAAGCCAAATGAAATCTGCTGCGTTAATTGCAGTGGACCTCATCTGGCCATATCCAAACTATGTCCAATTAAGATAAAGAAATTAACGGAAAAGAAAAGTAAAATTACATATGCAAGTGTAGCACAATCAAAAAAACCTGATACTGACTTCCCTCCTCTGTCATTGCCAAGACAACACCCTCTACAATCTGTAAATAAATATGTAAATAAATCTGTAAATAAGCCTGTAAATAGCAAGCCTGATTCACAGGCTCCGAACAAGGATGTCCGCCCTGCAGCTGCGGACATCAAAGCCCAGATCATCTGTAATGATGATGTACTAATGGCCCTAGTACGAACATTAGTAGATTTGGGTAATAAAAAAGATGCAGCTCCACTAACTACAGCAACTATTAAAGATATATTGATCAAAAATCTATCCCCATAATGGATTTAAGTCCCCTCAGAACATCCCAGCTACGCATTGCACAATTTAATATTCAGAGTGCCAATAGTAAAAAGCCATTATTAATAAATTTTTTGCAAAAACAGAATATTGATATTTGTTTACTAAATGAAACCTGGTTTAAGAAACATCACACTTTTAAAATACCAGGTTATAATATCTATAATAAAAATTCCAAAAATGATCATAATGGTGTAGCTATATTAGTTAAACCAGAATTAAAATACAGCATTCTAAACACATCCTTTTATGAGGACATTCAAACTGTAGCGATATCATTATCTACCAATAATGGGAAATTAACTATACTATGTGTGTACTGTCCTCCTTCCGGAGGACACATAAGAATGAATAGGCTGCGCAACATCATTCAAGATCTCCCTAAGCCTATTTTTGTGAGTGGTGACTTTAATGCTCATCATATTGCATTTGGTTGCCTGTCAACGAAAGGTCGAGGTCAGGATTTATATGACGTAATAGATGACTGTGATTTATGCATTTTAAATGATGGCAGTTTCACGACTGTAAACTATCCCACACGTAACCCTTCCGCTATTGATGTAAGTTTTGTCAGTGCATGCTTGGCCCCATTATGTGAATGGTCTGTACATGACGACCCTATGGGTAGTTATCATTATCCCACAATAACAAAAATATCCCTTTGCATTGATAAATACCAAATAAACCCTCCTATTGACAAATTTTTATATAATAGAGCCAACTGGGAAAAATATCATGAACTATCTGAAGCCATATTCAATGACATCACAGTAAATGTGGATGACCCTCTCGCTTCTTATACGGAATTCTGTAACCGTCTTGATACCCTTAAGCAGATGGCTATTCCTAGATTTTCTAAATCTAGTCACTTTGCGAGCAGACCTCCAGCACCTTGGTGGAATGAGGTCTGTGAACAAAGTGTAATAGCATCCTACAATGCACTAAAATTATACAGAAATGATCCGACAATGAACAACTACATAAACTATAAGAGATTAGATGCTTTAAAAAAGAGAACAATTTCAGAGCAAAAGAAAACTGGATGGAATAAGTTATGCGATAGCTTTAATAGAACAACTCCCATAAGTAAGATCTGGAATATGATTAAAAGGTTTAAGGGTGTTAAAACAGTTAACAGATCTTACAGAGATGAGTTTGTTGAACCTCTTTTAGACAAGCTTTCAAATAATAGTAACTTAGCAGACACAAGTAATTTGAATAATTATTTTGATACTAATAATAATAATCAAAATTCCAAGTTTTTGTTAGATCCATTTACATGGAATGAATTCCAAATAAGTTTAAATTCTAGACGTAACACAAGCCCAGGTTTAGATGATTTTCCTTACATTGTAATCAAAAAACTCCATGAATCTGCTCAAAGACTGTTTCTTGATATTCTTAATGCTCTATGGCATGCTCAATTAATTCCTGAATCTTGGAAAACACAATGTGTTATCCCAATACTTAAACCAGATAAATCACCAGAGGAAGCGAGTTCCTACCGCCCTATATCATTATCTTCATGCTTAGGAAAACTATTTGAAAGCATGATTAAAATAAGATTGGACTGGTATGTAGAAGCTAATAACATCATTCCGCATGTTCAGTATGGGTTTCGTAGAGGGCGTAGTTGCACTGACAGTTTCATATCTCTGATCTCAGACCTGAAAAATGCAAATAATTCAAAGTCAAACACCGTATGTGTATTCTTGGATGTTCAGGGAGCTTTTGATAGTGTCGATCCTGGTATACTAGTCAAAGTTATGTCTGACGTGGGTATACCTGGACAACTGTGTAAGTGGATTTATAATTTTTTAAATAGTAGAACCCTCTATGTCAAACATAATAACACTTTACACGGACCAAAAACTGCATCAAAAGGAACAATGCAAGGTGCATCACTTTCATCATTGCTATATATTCTATATACTTGTGAAATATGTAAATATGTAAATATAAAGGATGTTAATTTTTTACAATTTGCAGATGATATTGTATTATATACTAGTAACAAAAATTTTCAATCTGCCATAGTCAACATAAATAAAGCCCTTAATCAGTTAAGTCTTTACTATGATGGTAGGTTAAATTTAAAGATTAATGCTTCCAAAAGCAGTGCTATGATTTTTGGGGAAGATGACTTAACCAGAGATATTGTATATTGCGGAGAATCCATAAAGAGAGTAAGAACAAAAAAGTTCTTAGGAATCATTATTGATGACAGACTGACTTTTGAGAAGCATATCAAATATATTTCAGAGAATGCTTTGAAAGCAATCAACATACTCAGATGTCTTGCTGGTGTATCCTGGGGAGCAGATCCCAAAATACTATCCATTTTATATAAATCTATAGTGAGAAGCCATTTCGATTACAGTGCCTTAGCATATATTAATAGTCCACATGGGAAAAAATTAGATGTTTTGCAGAATAAGGCTTTGAGAATTATTTCTGGTGCTATGTGCTCGACTCCCATTAGGGCCATGGAAGTTGAGACTAAAATAATGCCATTAATATTGAGACGTATCCTACTAGCTAAAAGATATTGCCTAAGATTACTGTACTCTGATAATAAACAGATCATTAAAAAAATTTTACCTTACCGAATTAATATGTCCGGTCCATTAGCAACTGGTGAGTCTCTTCTCATAGGTAACTCTCCAATGTTGTTCCACATTTACCTGGAAACTGAAAAAAAATGTCATACAATTATAAAACAGCACCCATGGCCTTGCTATTCCTCTTCGTACCAAAGTATAACACATCCAATTAAAATAGTTGATTCAATCACTAACAATTCCGATATGTTGCAATTTCTTTCAGAAAATGACTATTATACATTATACACAGATGGGAGTAAAGGTGAGGGTTATGTGCGCTGTGCTGTGTGTGATCCTCAAATAAAGTTTTCTCAAAGCTTTATTCTACAAGATGTTAGTACAATATTCACTGCAGAAGCTTATGCGGTCTATCAAGCTCTCATGCGAATCAGAAATGTAAATAATTGTAAATACTTTTTAATTGTAACTGATTCTTTAAGTTTAATTCAGGGCATAACAAATTTGAAAATTCACTACAAAACTAATTTTATCTTATATATTATAAAAGAATTGATATTTAATTATTATAAAAAAGAAATAAACGTTTCCTTTATGTGGGTACCTTCTCATAGGGGTATTACTGGAAACGAAATGGCAGATAAAGCTGCATACGAAGGAATAAATGCACTAGATATTTCTAATGTTACGCATGTTCCTTTTACTGATTATCTTTATTCTTTCAAACTAGCTATAAGTACGCTATGGGAAGACTTATGGAAGAAGGACCAAGAGACTAAAGGAAGATGGTATGGGACCATACAAAACAACTTACCAATAAGACCATGGTATGACGATGTAAAAGAAGCCAGCCGTGACTTTATTACTACCATAAATAGACTTCGTTTTGGCCATAACACGACACCATCACACCTAGCAAGACTTCGAATAATACAAAGTAACGTCTGCACATTTTGTGGAGCTCATGAAGCCAATGCTCAACATTTAATATTTAACTGCCAAAACTTTCTCATTGACAGATTAGTGCTTGCAAGTGAATTAAGTGAAGTGTTGCAAAATGATGGTTTATTATCATCCAGCCCGCCGCCGCCACTTGAACAATTGCTGAAAGTATTTAAATGTTTTAAACCAATATATAAATACATTAAAAATACAATACAAAAAATATAATTACAACTAAACAAGTGTAATAAATAAAGTGAAGTGTACTAAATGAAGATGTGGCCTAAAGGTCGATGTAACCAGGCCATAAAATACAAAAAAAAAAAAAAAAAAAAATTGACCGATTCATTGTAAAAATTCTTAGTCCTTGTTTTATTTTGAATAAATTATACACAAATTCTTGTACTTTTATTCCACATATATTTCTTTTTATTCTAACTTAGGCTACCGGTTTCGTATTACACATCATCGGGCCAACAAATTATTAATTATTCAACGTGACAGAAAGAAAACAAAAGAAAACATTTTTAACAAGCAAATATAAAATAAACAGAGGTGAATCACCACAGCTTGCGTTTCAAAATGGGTCTACGTCAAGGTTAAATCCAAAGATATAGAATGGTACCTGTAGATGGATCACAAAAAAATGAACGATTCCTTCGATACTCGATACTTGTCATTCTAATGGCCATATGTCGTGTGTTAAAATGAGATAACAATAGCCGAATGTGAACGTCTTGAAACGCTGCGCGCCACTAAATAGACAACGCCATATTTGTTTGGTATCTGCTGGTTATCAAATGCGTTTAGAGAGAAAAGCTTTATTTGGTATAAATTACTTGGAAATTCAAAACTGTGGTACCGTAAATCCGTTGTTTGCCAAAAATGACTTGTACTGTTCCCGGTTAAACAAGCAGAGCAGGTGTTTTGAAACAGAAAATTGGAATATATCATTCCACCGGTAAGTCGTACTCATTGTTTTTGTGTTTTTGTGACCAAATTTTGTAATAACAGATCCTTATATTTACAAAAAGTTAATCATTGTATGTGCATACCCAGTTTACTGTAGATTTATCTTTAGAAAAGCGGACGTTCATAGCGTAAATCTATAAAAATAAAATCCAATCCAATTTGACTTACAATATAGTGTTGTAGTCTTATCTCATTAAGTATATCGATATTTTTTTTGGAATGTTTTGTAAGTTTTGTTTACAAACAAGCATTAACTACAGGTTGGGAGTAATTTGTCGCAATTTTAAACAGATTTCCCACCGACATCAACGTAAAAGAAACGTGGATTAAAAATAGAAGAAGATGTGACAATTGGAGACCCACGCAACAAACAAAAATGTGCTCGATGCACTCCGAAGATATATATAAGAATAATTATAGAATAGCAGCCTCTTATGCTAGAAATAAAGGGAGAGGGGGAGCTTGTATTTTAGTAAAAAATGGCCACTATTATAGGGAATTACCAGAAATAGCCAATTTGTCAATATGTGGAATTTTCGAATGCTGTGCTTTGGAGTTAACTAAACTCAAATTAATAATTCTGTGTATATACAGGGTACCTAAGTACACAAAATTATATTTTAATATATTTTTTGATAAGCTTGAGTCTCTGTTGCAAAAATGTGTTATTAAAAAAACTTACAATATAGTTCTCTGTGGAGATTTTAATATCGATATTTTGAAAAATAATAACATAAAACATGAATTTGAAAACTGTCTTAAAAATTATGATCTAGAATTAGTAGTAAAACAAGCAACTAGACTTAGGAGTGGCTCTTGTATTGACAATATTGCAATATGTAAATCAATAAGTAAGAAAAGTAATTGTGACGTACTGGAATTTGCCATATCGGATCATACTGCTCAAATATTGAAAATGCCCGTAAAAACTACATGTATTATTGATTCCTGGCGTGTAAAAAAACGTGACTTTAGCAAACTTAATCTAGAAAAGTTTGGACAGTGCATGGACAATCTATCTTTTAATGATATATATACAATTAGTGACCCATCCAAAGCTTATTATCTCTTTATTGATAACTTTAAATTATTTTATGAATTATGTTTTCCTATATGTGATGTGTCAATTAAAGCTAACAAGACAACAAAATGGATAACTCCAGGTATAAAGCGAAGTAGTAAGTTAAAGAGAAAGTTACTATGGAAATATAGATTAAAATCAAACACAATTAATAAAGTAAGGTATCAAAACTACACAAGAATATTTCAGAAAGTCTTGAAGCAAACTCAACGTGTACAGAATATTAACTTTATTAAAACATCTGATAACATTACTAAATCGGCATGGAAAATCATAAACAGATCCAAACTTAACAAACCCAAGGATGAAATTTGCAAAGTAAAACAAAATAACTTGGCTATTACTGACCCACAAGAAATTGCTGAATGTTTTAATGAATATTATATAAATAAAATACAACAATTTCCAGAGGCAGATAAGAAAATAAATTTAAATTTTAATTCTAGTCTTAACTCTATCTTCATACCACCAAGTACTCCAAGTGAGATCATAAGTATTATAAAAAAACTAAAAAATAAAAATAGTGTAGGGCATGATGGAGTATCCGCTAAGGTTGTAAAATATGTTGCCGAATACATAGCTCCACATTTAAGTTACTTGTTAAATTTAAGCATTAGTGCAGGGATTTTTCCCGATAGTATGAAAATAGCAGTTATAAAGCCTCTTTTCAAAAAAAATTGCAAGGAAGATATGTCAGATTACAGACCGATTGCTCATCTGACAACATTTGCAAAAATTTTTGAAAAGTTTATTCATAAGAAACTGTATCTTTACATGGAAAAAAAGAAATTATTCTCAAATGAACAGCAAGGCTTTAGAAAAGACAGATCAACAAATTTGGCGATATTTAACTTATTAAAAAAAATTACACTCAATATTGACAAAAGGCAACATGTTAGCGCGATATTTATGGACATGACACAAGCGTTCGATTATGTTGACCATGAAATTTTATTACGCAAACTTAACCATTATGGGATCAGAGGAAATATTTTAAAATTAATAGAATCTTATTTATTAAATAGAAAGCAATACATTGAATTATCTAAAATCAACATTGATACAAAAAGAGAAGAAATCTATCAATCAAGTCATAAAATCGTTAGGTTTGGAGTGCCACAGGGCAGTGTCCTGGGACCTCTATTGTTTATAATTTATATAAATGATTTGCCCAGGCATATACAGTACCCCATGACACTTTTTGCCGATGACAGTACAGTGATGATAGAGAATAATAATCAAAATCATTATCAACTTGAAATTAACAGCACTTTGAGTAGCATAATTTCTTGGATGAAAAATAATAACTTGCTAGTTAATCTAATAAAAACAAAAATAATGCAATTTCGACAACGTGTTCCAGCACTAGTAATAGACATAAATTACAAGGGTTCTAAAATAGAAGAAGTTGAGACCTTAAAATTCCTAGGAATAACAATTGATAAATCACTCACTTGGAAAAAACATGCTGAAATATTGTGCTCAAAACTGTCCGCTTCTTCCTATGCTCTGTTTAGGCTATCTCAAATAGTAGACATTGCTACTGTCCTGTCAGCATATCATGGTCTCGTTGCCTCGGTTTTAAGATATGGAGTAATTTTTTGGGGTAACTGTACAGATAGAGAAACTATTTTTAAAAGTCAAAAACGATGTCTCCGAGCAATGTTTGGTCTCAAAACTAATAACAGTTGTAAACCTTTATTTAAAAAGTACAGTATATTAACGTTGCCTTCATTGTATATATTAGAGGTAGCGCTATATGTAAAACAGAATCCTGATTTGTTTGAAAATGTAAAAGTTGCAGCATTTCATGGTCGTCTTCGTCCACGCGATCTCACTAAAATCTACCACAGACCCACAAACACTGCATTGCTGATGAAAAGTGTATTTGGTATGGCGCCAATGTTATACAATAAAATTCCATTGGAAATAAGAATGTGCCCTGTAAACCTATTTAAGAGTAAATTGAATAGATTACTAACACAAAAATGCTATTACACCATAAAAGAATTTTTGAATGATAATTTGTAATCTATACTGACCATACTATTAGGAATATGATTGTAAATATATATTAATAATAATCAAATCAACTTTCAATAAAAATAATAATTATTATTATAAATAGAGTTATCGAATATTATTTTAATAGATTGTACCTAAAATGTGTTTATTTTAAGAAGGCATGCAATGTGTGTAATTTCTATTTGTACGCTGTGAGGCAAACATGAAGAACTTTATGTGTTAACAATGACATCTGTATGTATTTCTATTCATGTTTTTACAAATAAATAATATTTTGATTTTGATTTTGAGATTCTTGCTTTCGCAAGAGGTATGGGCGTAAAATTCTACACTCTTATGCAGTGCCAACAATATTTGCAAATTTACCATAGTCGTGCAAGCCTGTAAGTGCAAAATCTCTAAGTGACTTGTATAGAAATTATGCTTTAATAACACTGATAATCTTTTGAAAACAATGAACACTGTATTTAATTTTATCATTATAGGGTTTGGTCTCATAGAAATACGAAAATAATCATCAAAGTTACCATAAATCTTGTGATGAACTAACCAAAACCCGTTTATTTTCAGGAATTACCCGGAAATATTACATAGCGTGGTATATTTTACATTTATTACCCACTGTTACGACAATTTCGTGTTATTCAATCATCTACATACATTTATTTACTAAAACAATTAAGGATTTGTACTTAAAATTTTGTATACATCATGAGTGTAAAAAAACTTCAGTACCAGAAATAGAGAACGTCAGAAAGTGTTTAAGAAACTTGTTTTATTTAAAGGTCTTTAAAATGTTATTCTTTGGTACCTATTGGTCTTTAAATTACCTTCATTTTAGGTCTGTGCCTTCGGCTTGACCTTAAAGGAGATTACCTACCGTTCCTAACCTAACGCAATAGTGTCACTTACCTGGCCATGTCTACGAGCGAAGACGAGAGGGGGGGAAAGTGCGGGGGGCGGACCCATCCCGCGCACCCCGCCGCCGGCAAGGGGCGGCTGCTCGCGGGGCGCGGCGCGAGCGACGCCGCTTCCTCAGTACGCTATATTCTTGACTAGCGCATGCTGTGTCGCTGTGCTTACCGCAGATAATAATAAACGCTGCTGTAGCGTTCGTGTAAATATTCTATAACGAAACATCTTACCAGTTAGTGAATTTTCAATTGTGAAGTGCTGGATTGGATGTCCGCTTGTGGTAAGTTGAAAGTGTTTCGTTCCTTTAGGGCTATGTCTATGAGCATTAAATTATATTAAAGCTTAATTGCTCTGTGTAGAGCTGAGAAGAGAGGCCTAATCAGTCTGTGTTTTTTACACTGGGCGTTTATATTGGAAGGATATTCTGTTTTTGTTTTATTAGTGTTTCTGTGTTTCAAAGGATTTTATTGCAGTGCTACCTTAAAAAACGCAGCCAACAGCTAGCAAAACCCGACATCGCCGGCTCAACGGTAGCAGCCGACGTGTCGCCTCGAATTACTCAGCCGACGGCTATAATGTGGGAGCCGTCGGCTCAATCTTGACGTCCGACGGCTCGACTTCGTCAGCCGACGGCTCGACTTCGTCAGCCGACGTTTCGATTCAATCAGCCGTCGGCTCATGTCAGCCGACGGCTCAAGGCAGCCGACGGCTCAAAACGGCTGACGCCCCAAAGCAGCCGACGGCTCAAAGGGGCCGACGGCTCAAAGCGGCTGACGGCTCAAAGCGGCCGACGGCTCACAACGGTCGACGGCTTAAAACGACCAACGGTTGAAAGCGGCCAACGGCTCTAAGTGACCGGTAGCCCAAGGCGGCTTTCGGCTTAACGTCACCGACGACGGGCTAAAGCAATGAAAGTTTTAGACTCAAGAGAAGGGATAACATCTAGGTGTGTTCTTTGTCACCAGATGGCGCACGGTGGGTCGTTTATTACGATCGGCGAGCTTTTGGAAGAGAAGGGAGCGTCGGAGCAAGACAACGCTATCCTGGAGCGCCTCAAGCTTCTGGCACAAGAGCACCTTCCCGATGGATGGACACAGTGGCAAGTTATTCGAGCGTCAAAGGAAGAGGTTCTTGGAGGTAAACCAGACTCACAACTGTTAAATAAGTTGAGGTTTGCCCTGCCTACAGTAGGTTAGGCAAGAGCTTTTGACCCTGATGCTGAACGATTATCAGAGAAGGGTTTTAGAGATCTGAAGATCAAGCTTCTAGATTGGGAGTTTGCAAGAGCCTTGATAATGAGGCCTCCTTCCATTGCTAATACTATCAGGGGCTCGGCAGCTAAGACGGAAATTTTCAATAGAGCAATTTCGAACTCGTCTATGGAACCTCTTTTGTTGAGCAGATTAGAGGCGGATAAAGCCCTTTCGGGACGTGAAAACTCTCCCTCAGAAAAAGGGAGTCGCAAAAGAAGGGCTTCAACATCTTCAGACCGCCAGACGAAGAAATCAAAGATAGAGGTCTTGGAGCAACGGATGAACGACATGTTTTCGATATTGATGGAAAAGATGGAGTCTTTGGGAGCTGGGAGCTCGCAGGCTGATGGAAGAGAGATAAGCGTTCGGGATGAGCAATCAGATATAGAAGACGTGGAGGAACCGCACTTCTATGCCGAGGATTCAGGCTCCGATGAAGGATCCTGGAGGGCTCCAACATTTGTAAACAACGATGACTTTGCTGCAAGCACAAACGCCGATAATGCTGCAAATCTAAAGTTTGTAGCAAATATTAAGGAGACTGGACCAGCCATTCCTGAGCCTGACCCTCAGATCAGACTGGAGGGTATCGAATGTCAGCGGATTGGTAAAGATGGTTGGAACAGGATTCGTTATAAAGAAGTTGAAAAGCGGTTGCAGGCATCACCAGTATTTAGCGCACTCGGCGTAAACACTGAACTTGGTAGCTTCGACCATCCAAGCTCGAAGTTTCTCTGTAAGCAAGATGAAACCCTGGGTACCATAGTTCACGCAGTCCTCCTACAGAGGAGAGCTCTGGTGGATGAACTAAAAAAGATTGCAACTGCCTACCCTGTTGTAGCAGAGAGCTTACATGGCATGCTAGCCGATTCGGCGTTCAAGGATTCTTCAGATGACTTACTGCAATATGTCTGCGGACACCGAGCTGAAATATGGGAGAAGAGACGCAAGGCCTTCAAAGGCAGAAACGAAATCCTGGATTCAGCCCTACATAAGATCCCTGTTTCTGAGTCTCGTCTGTTTGATGAAAAGACATTTTCAAACTTTGCAAAGGATAACGGCGGTGTGGGTCAGATACTTCAACGTCCAGGGCCTAGGGCAACTGAAAAGCGAAATGGAGGATTTCGAAATCCCGCTAATCCAGTTGCCTCTACTAGAGCACCCAGAGCAAAACAACCAGCGGTGCGCTCCCGCCCACCTTCAACAGCCCAAACGTCGTCAAGATACGCTTCTTTTCGGCCCTCTTCTCACACCACCAGGGCGCGTAAGCAAGGAACCCCGACTACGAAGGGCATCGATAAACGCCACCATCGTGGCAAGAGATTCTGACTTTCGCGGGGGGCAACTGCGAGCCTTCCTTCCAAAGTGGATTCAACTGGGAGTTCCTCGTTCGATACTAAAGATTATTCTAGGTTATTCAATTCCCTTCGTTCAAAAGCCGCC
Source organism: Ypsolopha scabrella (assembly GCA_910592155.1). Classification (NCBI taxonomy): domain Eukaryota; kingdom Metazoa; phylum Arthropoda; class Insecta; order Lepidoptera; family Ypsolophidae; genus Ypsolopha; species Ypsolopha scabrella. The sequence goes on along the minus strand of OU342989.1, from coordinate 2,729,839 downwards.
TTCAGTTCCTCTAACGGGATCAATTATGGAAAGATTCGTGACAAAACCATCGGTATTAATGGACAAGGAGCTAAATTCTCTTTTAAATTCTGGCGTCATAGAGAGATCTCAAGCAAGGACTGGGTTCCTGTCACGAATCTTTCTCATCCCCAAGCAGAATGGAAAGCTAAGACAGATCTTCGATCTAAGACAGTTGAATTTATACCTGAAACCACACAAATTCAGGCTAGTAAGTCAAACTCACGTCCCCAAATTTCTGCAAGAGGGCGATTACATGGGAAAGTTAGACATCTCTCAAGCATACTTTCATGTCCCGATAAGAGAGTCTCACAGACGGTACCTTTGCTTCGTGTACAGGGGAAAACTTTTTCAAATGACTGCTCTTCCGTTTGGCCTTTCCAGCGCACCTTTGGCCTTTTCCCGCATCAGCAATTGGATTGCGCAGACACTACGGGAGAGGGGAATCCGCGTATTAGTATACCTAGACGATTTTCTTTTCGCCCATCAGGAGCCTCATGTGCTCGAGACCCAGATGGCATACTCGGTGGATCTCCTTCAGAGTCTCGGATGGCTGGTAAATTTAAAGAAATCTGTTCTCGCGGCCTCCAGAAAGATAGAGTTTTTAGGCGTTCTGTGGGATACGGAGAGCAACAAGATAAGATTGCCAGAGGAAAAGATTTCTCGACTTGCGATGGAGCTGGCAAGAGTGATAGACAGTCGCAGGTGGTCGTGGGAATCGGGAATGTCCCTTTTAGGCCGCCTGGGATTTGCCTCGTTCGTAACACCAATGGGACGTCTTTTCACGAGACGCATCCAGAGAGCCAGTCGAAAACTTCCAGAGCAGTCCCCCAAGGCGATGATAGACGTGCAAGATTTGGCTCTGGCCGACTGTGCATTGTGGAAGCAAAATCTCACATCTGCGGGCAAGCTCTTCACCCCGGAACCGACGGTCTTCATCACGACCGATGCGTCCAATACAGGTTGGGGGATTCAACTAAGCGATACGTACCTGTCAGGTGTGTGGACGAAGGTTCAGGCACGATGGCACATAAATCGCCGGGAACTATTCACTGTCGCTTTGGCTTTAACGAAGTTCCGAGACGCAGTGTTGGGCCGGTCTGTTATGATACAGTCGGACAACAAGACGGTAGTAGCCTACCTCAAGAATCAGGGGGGCACGAGATCCGTGGTTCTTCTGGAGGAGGCAAGGAAGATTTTATTAATAGCTCAGGCTCTGGGTGTCACCCTGCACGTCTTTTACATTCCCGGTCGTTACAATACACTCGCGGATCGGCTGTCAAGGGGTTCCAGCCTACCGGATTGGCATCTTGGGGAGGAGATCACGAAGAAGGTCTTCCAGAAATGGGGAACACCACAGGTGGACTTGTTCGCATCAGCTCTTTCACGGGTAGTACCCCAGTACATATCGATAGATGCGAGGGACACCCAAGCAATGTTTATAAATGCATTCAGTCGAATTTGGCATTTTCATCTAGCCTGGTTGTTCCCACCACCACCTCTGATACCCCGAGTGCTCCAGCACCTGAGCAGGGCCTCAGGATGCTATCTCCTGGTAGTTCCACGTTGGGAGAAAGCGTTTTGGCGAGCGGACGTGAAACGCAGGGCTCTGACAGCTCCGTTTCAAATATTCAACGTGAGACGTCACCTGATAGATCTGTCAACCGGTCTCCCGCCGCCAGATGTGGAGAGTCTCTGTTTAGAGGTCTGGAAAATACGGGGTGGGGTCAACTCATTTCCGAATTGAATTCTGAGGATATTAGCCTAGTACAGTCCGCTTGGCGTGATTCCACTTGGAAGACCTATGGGTCAGCTTGGAGACAGTGGGTCTCGTGGTGTAAACAAAATGGGAAAATACCAAACAGACCTCACCCACAGGTTTTGGCTGCATACTTAGGCTACTTAGCCAGGGTTAAGAAATTGGCTTCTTCCACAATTCTAGTTCACAAATCCGTGGTAGCCACTCTAGCTGACCCTTCCCGAGAGGAACAATTAACGTCTCATCCGCTGGTTGTCGCCATGCTTAGGGCAATAAGTATTAGGAGTTCGACCGCGCAAATGTCGAATCCTACGATATGGAATATTGAAGATCTTTTACAGTGGTTGAGATCTCACATCCCTTGTCGTGACAGTTTATTTCAAGTCTCACGACACGTGGCATTTCTTCTTCTGGTGGCATCAGGACGTAGGATTCACGATTTAACGTTGTTGCATATTGACGACCAGCATTGTATCATTTCAGACTCTTCAATAATTTTTTGGCCAGCTTTCGGTTCAAAGACTGATAACAGTCACCATCGTCAATCTGGTTGGGAATTGAATTCCTCAGACGATCTGGCTCTAGATTTAGTATCCTGGGTTCGTTGCTTATTAGACGTATCAGCAAGTAGGAGAAACGCTCGTTCAAGTCTAAACAACTTATTTATCACTACGAGGGGTGAAGTGAAAGCGGCTTCAAGGACCGTAATTGCCGGATGGCTGAAGGGCCCTTTTGAGGAGTTAGGCATCAAGTGTAGTCCTGGTTCAATACGATCAGCAATAGCAAGTAAAGATTTTGAAAATAACGTTCCACTTGACAATATTCTAAAAAGAGGCAACTGGCGCGGACCAAAAAATTTTTTTAAACACTATTGTAAGACGGTTGAAAAATCCCGTGGTTTAGATATTTTTCATAATTGTTTCAAGGCTGTCTGACTTCTTGATTTTATGTGTAAGACAAGTTCTCAATATTGATGTATAATGAATAATATAAGGCTGATTGACATATTAATTGTAGTTATTTACTCACCTTATTATCACAGTACGCTATACTGCGCCGGCAGATAGTAAACACCTCTCCTTTAAGGTCAAGCCGAAGGCACAGACCTAAAATAGGACCGTTTTCCACCCCGAAGGGAAGAAAACGATTATTTCAGGTCTTGCCGAGGCTTGACCTGAGTAAGGCCTTGCCGGCTTACCGGAATAGGTACTGAGGAAGCGGCGTCGATCGCGCCGCGCCCCGCGAGCAGCCGCCCCTTGCCGGCGGCGGGGTGCGCGGGATGGGTCCGCCCCCCCGCACTTTCCCCCCCTCTCGTCTTCGCTCGTAGACATGGCCAGGTAAGTGACACTATTGCGTTAGGTTAGGAACGGTAGGTAATCTCCTTTAAGGTCAAGCCTCGGCAAGACCTGAAATAATCATTTTCTTCCCTTCGGGGTGGAAAACGGTCCTATTTTTAGTCTTCATTCTTTTTTCACTATATAAGGTGAAATTAAATCAACCGACCAAATTCATACTGGAGACTCGGTTGGTGATCAAGAACTACGTTCAGTCATCCTTTTAGCCAATTTCGGAAAGTAAATATTTTTGCTCCCTTACTGGTTGGACTAGTTTAAGTACAAATCCTAGTGCAGGCACTACGGGACAAAAAAAAAATTTTTTTCGAATTTCGTCTAGAGGGTCATTAAACCTTGTTGCTGATGACTAACCGAGTCTCCAGTATGAATTTGGTCGGTTGATTTAATTTCACCTAGTATATGTCATTCAACAGATTAAATAAACTATCACTGTTCTGTAATAGATGTCGTCTCTAAAAATAAAACTCAAGATTATTAAGTCTTTTATTTCATTTCTGAATTTTAAATACCTATTCATTTGAAACATTTTACTGAAATAAGTGTGCGAGGTTGCATAAAATTTTACAAAACTGGTTAGCAATGCGGCGAGTACCAGTACGCATCTACCTTTTATTTTCATTGAAAAACCAAGCAGAACACGGAAACGCATATAGCCATATATTTTTGTGTACCATCATATTCATATTATTTTTTAAATCTATGTTATCGATAACTAGTTATCGACAAAAATGTACAGCACTATTGTACGCTATAACTTTAGCTAAAATGGAGACATTCACTCAATTTTGACCGAACAGATTATGTATGTATGTCTCTTTCTATCTTATGACAATTTGAAGGTGGTAGAAAGGATAGAATATGGCTGTTGTTTGTGCTCCATCTACAGGTACCATTCTATATCTTTGATTAAATCTATAAATAACGGCAATAAATATGTTGTGTTTCAATATCATTTTTCTATTATATGTCAGGATACACTTCTAAAAATTAAGTCAAATAAGTTAAAAAATATAAAATATAAACTACAATTAAACATAAAATTTTGATTGATTAATTAATAACATCATTTAAAATATGTCAGAAGTGGTGAGGAATTTAATTCTGATTGGTAATTTAAAATTATGTCTGGATCGTTATTAATAATTTTATTTATTGTTAGGGCTTCAAAATAATTTAATTTTGCACTTTTATTAGCTTTGTGTACTATTTTATGTTAGTTGTCAGATCAAAGGAATGATTTGAAGAGTTGAGATGTTCCGCAAATGTTGAGTCATTTTTCTTATTTTTCCATGATCTGAAATGTTCATGAAGCCTAGTTTTAAATTTTCTACCTGTGTGACCAATGTACACTTTTTTGCATGTATCACACTCTAATTGATAAACACCACTTTCATCCAGTTTTGGGACACGTTCTTTGTTATTACATACTAGGTCCCTCATATTGTTTCTACAATAGAATGCTGCTTTCTTGTTATTTTTACGAAGTAATTTACCAATTTTTTCTGATAATTTTCCGATATATCTGATAGATCTGTCAACCGGTCTCCCGCCGCCAGATGTGGAGAGTCTCTGTTTAGAGGTCTGGAAAATACGGGGTGGGGTCAACTCATTTCCGAATTGAATTCTGAGGATATTAGCCTAGTACAGTCCGCTTGGCGTGATTCCACTTGGAAGACCTATGGGTCAGCTTGGAGACAGTGGGTCTCGTGGTGTAAACAAAATGGGAAAATACCAAACAGACCTCACCCACAGGTTTTGGCTGCATACTTAGGCTACTTAGCCAGGGTTAAGAAATTGGCTTCTTTCACAATTCTAGTTCACAAATCCGTGGTAGCCACTCTAGCTGACCCTTCCCGAGAGGAACAATTAACGTCTCATCCGCTGGTTGTCGCCATGCTTAGGGCAATAAGTATTAGGAGTTCGACCGCGCAAATGTCGAATCCTACGATATGGAATATTGAAGATCTTTTACAGTGGTTGAGATCTCACATCCCTTGTCGTGACAGTTTATTTCAAGTCTCACGACACGTGGCATTTCTTCTTCTGGTGGCATCAGGACGTAGGATTCACGATTTAACGTTGTTGCATATTGACGACCAGCATTGTATCATTTCAGACTCTTCAATAATTTTTTGGCCAGCTTTCGGTTCAAAGACTGATAACAGTCACCATCGTCAATCTGGTTGGGAATTGAATTCCTCAGACGATCTGGCTCTAGATTTAGTATCCTGGGTTCGTTGCTTATTAGACGTATCAGCAAGTAGGAGAAACGCTCGTTCAAGTCTAAACAACTTATTTATCACTACGAGGGGTGAAGTGAAAGCGGCTTCAAGGACCGTAATTGCCGGATGGCTGAAGGGCCCTTTTGAGGAGTTAGGCATCAAGTGTAGTCCTGGTTCAATACGATCAGCAATAGCAAGTAAAGATTTTGAAAATAACGTTCCACTTGACAATATTCTAAAAAGAGGCAACTGGCGCGGACCAAAAAATTTTTTTAAACACTATTGTAAGACGGTTGAAAAATCCCGTGGTTTAGATATTTTTCATAATTGTTTCAAGGCTGTCTGACTTCTTGATTTTATGTGTAAGACAAGTTCTCAATATTGATGTATAATGAATAATATAAGGCTGATTGACATATTAATTGTAGTTATTTACTCACCTTATTATCACAGTACGCTATACTGCGCCGGCAGATAGTAAACACCTCTCCTTTAAGGTCAAGCCGAAGGCACAGACCTAAAATAGGACCGTTTTCCACCCCGAAGGGAAGAAAACGATTATTTCAGGTCTTGCCGAGGCTTGACCTGAGTAAGGCCTTGCCGGCTTACCGGAATAGGTACTGAGGAAGCGGCGTCGCTCGCGCCGCGCCCCGCGAGCAGCCGCCCCTTGCCGGCGGCGGGGTGCGCGGGATGGGTCCGCCCCCCCGCACTTTCCCCCCCTCTCGTCTTCGCTCGTAGACATGGCCAGGTAAGTGACACTATTGCGTTAGGTTAGGAACGGTAGGTAATCTCCTTTAAGGTCAAGCCTCGGCAAGACCTGAAATAATCGTTTTCTTCCCTTCGGGGTGGAAAACGGTCCTATTTTTAGTCTTCATTCTTTTTTCACTATATAAGGTGAAATTAAATCAACCGACCAAATTCATACTGGAGACTCGGTTGGTGATCAAGAACTACGTTCAGTCATCCTTTTCGGAAAGTAAATATTTTTGCTCCCTTACTGGTTGGACTAGTTTAAGTACAAATCCTAGTGCAGGCACTACGGGACAAAAAAAAATTTTTTTTCGAATTTCGTCTAGAGGGTCATTAAACCTTGTTGCTGATGACTAACCGAGTCTCCAGTATGAATTTGGTCGGTTGATTTAATTTCACCTAGTATATGTCATTCAACAGATTAAATAAACTATCACTGTTCTGTAATAGATGTCGTCTCTAAAAATAAAACTCAAGATTATTAAGTCTTTTATTTCATTTCTGAATTTTAAATACCTATTCATTTGAAACATTTTACTGAAATAAGTGTGCGAGGTTGCATAAAATTTTACAAAACTGGTTAGCAATGCGGCGAGTACCAGTACGCATCTACCTTTTATTTTCATTGAAAAACCAAGCAGTACACGGAAACGCATATAGCCATATATTTTTGTGTACCATCATATTCATATTATTTTTTAAATCTATGTTATCGATAACTAGTTATCGACAAAAATGTACAGCACTATTGTACGCTATAACTTTAGCTAAAATGGAGACATTCACTCAATTTTGACCGAACAGATTATGTATGTATGTCTCTTTCTATCTTATGACAATTTGAAGGTGGTAGAAAGGATAGAATATGGCTGTTGTTTGTGCTCCATCTACAGGTACCATTCTATATCTTTGGTTAAATCTATAAATAACGGCAATAAATATGTTGTGTTTCAATATCATTTTTCTATTATATGTCAGGATACACTTCTAAAAATTAAGTCAAATAAGTTAAAAAATATAAAATATAAACTACAATTAAACATAAAATTTTGATTGATTAATTAATAACATCATTTAAAATATGTCAGAAGTGATGAGGAATTTAATTCTAATTGGTAATTTAAAATTATGTCTGGATCGTTATTAATAATTTTATTTATTGTTAGGGCTGCAAAATAATTTAATTTTGCACTTTTATTAGCTTTGTGTACTATTTTATGTTAGTTGTCGGATCAAAGGAATGATTTGAAGAGTTGAGATGTTCCGCAAATGTTGAGTCATTTTTCTTATTTTTCCATGATCTGAAATGTTCATGAAGCCTAGTTTTAAATTTTCTACCTGTGTGACCAATGTACACTTTTTTGCATGTATCACACTCTAATTGATAAACACCACTTTCATCCAGTTTTGGGACACGTTCTTTGTTATTACATACTAGGTCCCTCATATTGTTTCTACAATAGAATGCTGCTTTCTTGTTATTTTTACGAAGTAATTTACCAATTTTTTCTGATAATTTTCCGATATATCTTAATTTTACCCATTTAAAGCTTTCTGTGTCTTTTGATTCAGTGTGTGAATATAATAATTGTATTGCTAATTTAATTTTTCTGCGTCTTAGTATATTTTTTACTATTTTTGTGTCATACCCATTATTACTCGCGATCGCTTTAATACTTCTCAGTTCACATTGAAAGTCCTCGTCGCTTAATGGGATCTGAATTAATCTGTTAATTAAATAATGAAAAACTGCATGTTTATGTGAAACTGGATGTTGTGATTTTGCGTGGATAATGTTGTCACTGTAGGTTTCTTTTCTAAAAATTTTAAAAGTATGTTTATTGCTAGATATATCTATTGTCAAATCTAAAAAGTTTATTTTATTATATCCAATCTCAATAGTAAATTTTATTTTTTCATTTAAATTATTAATATAAACTAAAAACTCATCCAATTTTTTTTTATTGTGTATGTCCAGTTTGGAACCGCAACAAGTTGTGGAAATAGAAGCGTTGTTGAAAACTTGTTTGGATCAAAACTACTTCAAATTCAAGGACACATTTTATAAACAAAATGAAGGTCTAGCGATTGGCAGTCCTTTATCACCACTATGTGCAGATGTTTTCATGGATGATTTAGAAAAACGCATCTTAAGGTCAGATTTTAAAAAACACATGGATGAGTTTTTAGTTTATATTAATAATTTAAATGAAAAAATAAAATTTACTATTGAGATTGGATATAATAAAATAAACTTTTTAGATTTGACAATAGATATATCTAGCAATAAACATACTTTTAAAATTTTTAGAAAAGAAACCTACAGTGACAACATTATCCATGCAAAATCACAACATCCAGTTTCACATAAACATGCAGTTTTTCATTATTTAATTAACAGATTGATTCAGATCCCATTAAGCGAAGAGGACTTTCAATATGAACAGAGAAGTATTAAAGCGATCGCGAGTAATAATGGGTATGACACAAAAATAGTAAAAAATATACTAAGACGCAGAAAAAGTAAATTAGCAAGACAATTATTATATTCACACACTGAATCAAAAGACACAGAAAGCTTTAAATGGGTAAAACTAAGATATATCGGAAAATTCTCAGAAAAAATTAGTAAATTACTTCGTAAGAATAACAAGAGAGCAGCATTCTATTGTAGAAACAATATGAGGGACCTAGTATGTAATAACAAAGACCATGTTCCAAAACTGGATGAAAGTGGTGTTTATCAATTAGAGTGTGATACATGCAAAAAAGTGTGCATTGGTCACACAGGTAGAAAATTTAAAACTAGTCTTCATGAACATTTCAGATCGTGGAAAAATAAGAAAAATGACTTAACATTTGCGGAACATCTCAACTCTTCAAATCATTCCTTTGACCCGACAACTAACATAAAAGTAGTACATACACAAAGCTAATAAAAGTGCAAAATTGAATTATTTGGAAGCCCTAACAATAAATAAAATTATTAATAACGATCCAGACAGAATTTTAAATGACCAATTAGAATTAAATTCCTCACCACTTCTGACATATTTTAAATGATTTTTTTAATTAATCAATCAAAATTTTATGTTTAATTGTAGTTTATATTTTATATTTTTTAACTTATTTGACTTAATTTTTAGAAGTGTATCCTGACATATAATAGAAAAATGATATTGAAACACAACATATTTCTTGCACGCAAGCTGTGGTGATTCACCTCTGTTTATTTTATATTTGCTTGTTAAAAATGTTTTCTTTTGTTTTCTGTCTGTCACGTTAAATAATTAATAATTTGTTGGCCCGATGATGTGTAATACGAAACCGGTACCTGGCCTAAGTTAGAATAAAAATAAATAGGTATATGTGGAATAAAAGTACAAGAATTTGTGTATAATTTATTCAAGATGATATTCCACCAAGAACCATCAATCGAATCCATCCAATACATGTTTTATTATATCATATCACGCCTTTTTTTTTTTTATTAATTGTTTTACGGCCCTGGATTCTTGTCCTGTGGTATGGCTTAAAAGGACAAGAATCCAGGGCCGTAAAACAATTAACAAAAAAAAAAAGCGTGATATGTATGTATGATAAAATAAAACAAGGACTAAGAATTTTTACAATGAATCGGTCAAGCAAACTCTGTGCTAAATGTTTTGTACCGTCTTGTAAAAATACAACTACAAATAGCCGAAAAAAAGTGTTCGTGTACGTAAGAGAACCGCTAAAAAGAAAGTGGTGCAAAGAAGTAAATGTGGAGTACAAGTCTAAGCAGCGTTTGTTATGCTGTGATGATCATCTGAACGTAAGTCTTAGGCTCAGATTCAGAGTGCATTTTGTGTCCGAACTCAAGAGGAACTCAATCTTACAAACGTCACATAGTCATTTTGTATACACGTTATGTAAGTTTATTAAATTAAATAATATATAACTATAAAAGTAGCATAGTGTGTTGTATAGGTACTTACTAGTGTTTTAATAATATTCAGTATTTATTGTAGGTAACATATTACGGTTTTTTTAATGTTTATTTTCCTCTGTGTATATATTGTGTACTTGCTTAGTAATTTTGTTGTAGGTTAACGCTTCAGAACTCAAGTTAACCAAATTTTAACTTGAAAACTTCCAGCAAGTCTATTCACTTAAAACTAGATATTGGCGGAACTAATGTGCGGAGACACATTATAGGAAGCCAGATAAAACGGCTTTGATTGATACTAGAGTCTAGTATGAGATCACGTCACTTTTTGACGTTTGTAAGATTGAGTTCGGACTCAAAATGCACTCTGAATCTCAGCTTTAGACGGCTCTACATCATTCGATGCGATAACGGTAGCTAAAAGCAAATCATCTTCAATATCTTTGTGGACAAAATGATATAGTTACCTAGAGTTAATTGTTCTAAAACTTTTTGTAGCCACGGACCACTTTTAGAATATCAAAGATTCAACAAACCCTTGTCAAAGAAATTTTTAGGAAAAGAAAATAATGCATAGTATAAAAATCACTTTTAATGGCTAGTTTACATTAATACTTCATTAAATTGTATTAAAACTAAGTTAATGAAAAGGATACCGTTGTTTGGACTCAAGTCAGATAAATATATTATGAGTGAAATGTGTGTCTGTGGACCCCTCGCACTCATGTCATGGACCCCTAAGGGGTGCATGGACCACAGTTTAAGAAACTGATGTAGAGGAACCCTATTACATAAGCATACAAAAAAAGCCAGACAGAGTCGCCGCTAATAAACAACTAACGCAAACAATAGTAATGGGGGTGGCTTCAAAATGTGTGAGTGGAAAATAGGCTTAGTATGATCTGAATATTTGCGTGAAACACGCAAGTAGGCTTACTATGGGTGCTCCAGTTTTTGGTTAAGGAATTTCCTTCTGCCTTCTTTTGTACTTCCACGTGCTCTTACTAAAATATATTATAAATTTGTAAGAACTTATGAACAATGTTCATGAACTAATTAATTTATCTTACAGTTGGAAGAAGACCTAGAAAATTTTCTTTACTGTAAGTTTATGAAGGGTAGCCCAATATTAAAATCAACTGCCAGACTGCGTGTGACTGGAAACTTACCATCATGTAGTAAAGAGGTTTGTTGTTCATTTTAAGTCTTTTATCTGAAACCTTTTAAATTACCTCCTCTTATGGCATAGTTCATCCCTGCAGAGCACATTTGTGTTTGTTCTTTGTTCAGAAGGCATGTCAAAGAAACATTTCATCAAAGATTGATTTATGTAAAGTCAATATGTTGTTCAAATCAGGCTTAAAATTTCATTTTTATCTTAGGAAACCATCAACACTAGCTTGCCAACCTTGAGATCACTCCTACTGCAGCCTATTAATAACTCACCGATACGACGTAGTGAAATCGAGGGGCAAACTGAGACAGCAGAAAATATTAGAGCTAATGTACAAGCTGCATCAACACATCAGAAAGTAAGATCTAGTTGCTTTTATTTTTCAGTTCAGTGTTCAAGCAGGTGTAATCTTAATAACCCACCATGTGAATGAGTTCAAGTCGAAATAAGGAAACATCGCAATCATTTTTTAGGGTTCCGTACCCGAAGGGTGCCAAATGGGACTATATTATTAAGCCTTCACTGTCTGTCTGTCACAAGGGTCTACAGCCTCAACCATAATAGGCAGAAAGTTGAAATTTTCACAAAATATGTGTTACCAAAAGTCTCTACCATGAGCACAAGCAATAAAATTAAAAAAAAACAATTTAAGGGAGTTCCCCATGCAAGAAACATCTAAAAAGTTGCATTATTAGGTTATTGGTTTAGACTCCTACTTAAACATGGTAAAACATACAAGTCTATTATTCTAGGACTTCTGTTAAATAAAGTATAAAACAAAAAATTATAAAAGGTGCATATGCTGCCAGTGCCAAATTAAAACCTGGCATTTGATCAAGAACCAGCAGAAGACATAATTGTGATTTAATCTTATCATAAACCTAAGAAAATCCAGTTCTTTGATCAAACACCTAGATGGATTAGTTTTATGATAAAATCAATGTCAAAAACCTAGGCTGGTGTAGTTTTGTGATAAAATCAATGTTAATATTGCTTCAATCAAAATGAAAAAAAAAGGCGCGACGACGAGCAAAGTGAAACTAGTTCAGGTTTTTGTTCAAAAAACTGGATTTTCTCAGGCATATGATAAGATTTAATCATAATTTTGTCTTCTTACGGTTCTTGATCAAAAACAAAAACCTGATTTTATCATGAACCTGCGACATATATGTATTGCTGTGATTTACCAATATGTTTTTAGGGTTCCGCACGCGTATTTTGGGGTGGTACGGAACCCTTTGTGCGTGAGTCCGACTCGCACTTGGCTATATTATTACAGGCTTATTATGTCACCACCAAGAAGAGCCAAAGGAAGCAGGGAACTTACAATACCTTTTCTCAAAGCTTTCGTGATATTTTTGAACCCTCCGAGCCTTAATTCTTAGAATTAGATGAAGTTAGCATACTTATGAAAAATGCTAAGTTTCTTTGTCTAGTTCTTACAAAATATATCGTCATGACAAGAATCCCCGTGAAGGTGTCAGAAGTGTTCCGGGTGTGAAATGCAAATCACAGTCCACACTCGGCCCACCCGCATTTCACCGACGATTATTACGTCCCAACGTGATGGGTGTTGAGCCCTATCGCCGTACTTCGGGCACAAATACACGCTCTTTAGGGCATGCAGGTTTCTTTGCGATGTTTTCCTTCACCGTTCAGCAAGTGGTAAGTATAAAATACTATGCACATAAATTCCAAAAAACTCATTGGTGTATGCCCGGCTGGGGATCAAACCTGGGTCTCAAAGATTGATAGGCTAGCGTTCTACCCTTGAGCTACCGCCGCTTCTTACACTTTGAATTTCATTAATGTCTAAAGTATGTTGATTGATTTTGTCACAAATTCACTCATGCTAATTAAAACTTAACAACCAGTGCGTCCTTCCTGTGATGACGTATGGCGCTGAGACGTGGTCTCTTACAAAGGGTCTGATCCACCGATTTAAGGTCGCTCAGCGAGCTATGAAGCGGGCCGTGTTTGGGGTATCTCTGATGGATAGAATCCGAAATGAGGAGATCCGTCGGAGATCGAAAGTAACCAACATAGCCTGCAGAATCAGTAAGTTGAGGTGGCAGTGGGCAGGCTATATTTGTTGCCGACATGATGGCCGTTGGCTTTGGAATCGAGACCACGTACAGCAAAGCGTAGTGTAGGCCGACCTCGTGCCCGCTGGACCGACAACCTGAAAGCCGTTGTGGGTGGCGGCTGGATGAGGAGGACGGAGGACCGACATGAGTGGCGAAATTTGGGAAAGGCCTATGTCCAGCAGTGGACAAACACGGGCTGATGGATGGATGGATGCATGGATGGAAGGATGGAATTAAAACTTATAGGGTACCTTCTTCCTGAAGCCCTTTACAGCTGAAACTTGAAATGCAGGCTAGGAATTGCACACGAACAATGAAAACCTTAAGAAATCTGTAACTTTCAACCCCCGACCCCCAAAAAGGGGGTGTAGTTCTGTAAATAAAATTTCTTATAAGTACTATAGGTAGGTACTTTCAAAGGTTGTATAAAGTTGAAATTTGATATGAAATTACATTAACAATGAAAAACACAGTAGGCGATGAAAAAAGAAACAGCTGGCATGCAAGAAATACCTTTTTTACCTGACTATGCCAGAAAGAAGGGTTGTATGTCTTTAAAGGGGAACGTTTTGAGCTTAGTGCAAAATGCATAACTTTTGATTACTTATCTTATTTTTAAATAAAATATATGAAATAGAATAGTTTCATCTTATTTTGTGACTATTGTTTAATTTATCAGGGGTTTTTAGCAGAATTGTGTCATTTTATGGATTATAGTTACCGTGAATGTCCACACAAACTTAAAAGCGTGTTTTAAGTTGGTGTGGACATTCATTTACAACGCAATGCATAAAATTACAAAATGTTGGTAGAAAAGACTAATTGACATTAAACTATGGTCGCGACATGCCATTCATCACATTTATTTAGTACTTTTTATTCAAAACTAAGAAAAACAATCATAAAGCCGCGATTACACCATCCGATTTATCGGGTTCCTAACTAGGATCCTAATTAGGACGCGCGAAGAAACAGACCGTCCTAACCGCGATTACACTGTCCTAAGTCCAAGCCTATCCTAGTTAGGATGCCGATAAATCGGATGGTGTAATTAAGTTGTGCATTTTGCACCGAGCTCGAAACGTTCCGCCTTGAGAAAGAGATGAAACGAATAAAGTTTCAAAAAATTGCTACGTGGGTCAGCTCAGCTTCAACGCTCTGTCAACCATATTTGAACTCCGCCACTCTCTTTTTATTGTAGCATACGAAAGTGCTGATTCACCTAAAGTTTCAGTGTGATGCGTTTGAAGGCTGCATTCAGTCATACATAAATTAATTCGACTCCACCAGCTTATTCTACATAATAATTTAAATAACAATGGCTGCCCGATATTGTCTATTCTTTGGATACAAAGAATGTTGTTAACAAGGAAGACCGATCGATAACATTGTATTTTTCTTAAATATTGTACAGAGAATGCAAGTGGCCAGTATCATTTTGCGAACTTCAAACTTTTTGTCTTTTGGCATTATAATCAAAAATTTCTTATTCATATTACGATTACTTAATACCAAGAAGTTTATTTTAACCAGATCCTCCTTGTTACCTATATAAGGTGACGTTAATTTATTCAGCCAAATTGTTACTGAAGACTCGGTAAGTGCTTAGTAACAAGGGTCAATGACCCTTTTTGTGAAATTCGTAAATTATTCTTTTCGTGTTCCTTACAAACGCAAGTCCAGCCCCGAGTCAATTACTATGGGACGTCAAGATTTTATTTTGCGAAATAAGCAAAAATTGTTATCGATCCGTGTTACTGATCACTTACCAAGCCTCCAGTATGAATTTGGCTGCATAAATAAAATTCACCTTATATTTTCCGAACAGTAATTGTATTTTTTTTCCCTTAGAATGGTATAGAAGATAACAATCCCGAGCACATAACGAGTGACATCAAACGAGAACGGAAGATACCAACAGACGTGGAGCTGATGACACTGCAACTATTACACACTTACAAACACACAGGTAGGTTAGCAATTTACGACATCTCTTATCTAATAATGTACTTGCTATGCTGCATACAAAAAGCCTGTTAGTCAATTGGCTATGTACAGGACCCCATTATCTTATTTTGTCGAAAAGTCTATGCATACTAAAATATAAAAGAAAAGCATATAAAGGGTGTTTTTTTTAGAGGTATAGAACTTTGAAATGGAATAAAACAAAGACGTTTTTTTTTATTGATATGAAATTTATTTTATTCGAAAGACAATCTTCTGGCATTATAATTTAAATATGACTTCTTGCATATGTCCGCCACGGCTGGCTCGGACGTAGTCTAATCTGGAGGTCCAATTTTCGATGACTTTTTCCAACATTTGTGGCCGTATATCGGCAATAAGTCGCCGAGTCTTGTCCTCCAAGTGGTCAATCGTTTCGGGCTTATCGGTGTAGACTTTTTTCGTTCATCAATTGAACAACCATGATGTGCAGGAGTTGTGGTTTCAACAAGACGGCGCAACATGTCACACAGCTCGTGCCACAATTAAATTATTGAAGGAAACGTTTGGTAACCGCATAGTTTCACGTTTCGGACCCGTGAATTGGCCTCCAAGATCGTGCGATTTAACGCCACTTGACTATTTTCTGTGGGGATATGTGAAGTCGCAAGTCTACGCCGATAAGCCCGAAACGATTGACCACTTGCAGGACAACATTCGGCGAGTTATTGCCGATATACGGCCACAAATGTTGGAAAAAGTCATCGAAAATTGGATCTCCAGATTAGACCACGTCCGAGCCAGCCGTGGCGGACATATGCCAGAAGTCATATTTAAATTATAATGCCAGAAGATTGTCTTTCGAATAAAATAAATTTCATATCAATAAAAAAAATCATCTTTGTTTTATTCCATTTCAAAGTTCTATACCTCTAAAAAAAACACACGTTATATTTTTAGTTTAGTATGGGTATCATAATAAAGTTAATAATTTTGACTGTTATATTGTACAATTACGTAAGTGGATGTCGAAATGGGTGAGATTAGGATAGCTCTAGAACAGCTGAAAAACAACAAGGCGCCGGGCGAGGACGGCATCACAACTGAACTCCTGAAAGCTGGAGGTTACCCTATACTCGGACAGCTACAGGACCTCTTTAATGCCGTCATTCGTACAGGTACTACGCCAAAGGAGTGGAGCAGGAGCCTGGTCATTTTGTTCTTCAAAAAAGGGGACAAAATCCTACTAAAGAACTATAGACCAATCGCACTCCTGAGCCACACCTACAAGCTGTTCTCAAGAGTTATCACGAATCGTCTCGCTCAACGATTCGACGACTTCCAACCTCCAGAGCAGGCTGGGTTTCGAAAAGGCTACAGCACCGGGGACCACATTCACACGCTAAGGCAGGTTATACAGAAAACTCAAGAGTATAATCAGCCTTTATGTCTAGCGTTTGTGGACCACGAGAAAGCCTTCGACTCCATCGAAACTTGGTCTGTTCTGCAGTCCTTGCAGCGATGCCAAGTTGACTGGCGTTACGTGGAGTTGTTGAAATGTCTGTATGACTCCGCTACGATGTCCGTCCAAGTACAGGGTGTACAAACAAGACCGATACATCTTCAGCGCGGCGTGAGACAGAGAGATGTTATTTCCCCAAAACTGTTTACCGCCGCGCTGGAGGACGTCTTTAAAACACTAGACTGGAATGGACGAGGCATAAACGTAAACGGAGAGAACATTTCACATCTTCGCTTTGCCGATGACATCGTGATAATGGCGGAATCACTGCAGAAACTGGAAGAAATGATGCGCGGCCTTAGCGATTCTTCGAGACGAATGGGCCTGCGGATGAATTTGGATAAAACTAAGGTCATGCCCAACTCTCACGTCATCCAAAGGCCACTAACAGTCAACAATGTCAGCATCGAAGTTGTTCAGAAATATGTTTATCTGGGTCAAGTCATACAGCTGGATAAAAACAACTTCGACGCCAAGGCTGACAGAAGAATATGCTTGGGCTGGGCAGCATTCGGAAAGTTGCGTCACATATTTACGTCGTCAATACCGCAGTGCTTAAAGGCTAAGATGTTCAACCAGTGCGTCCTTTCTGTGATGACGTATGGCGCTGAGACGTGGTCTCTTACAAAGGGCCTGATCCACCGATTTAAGGTCGCTCAGCGAGCTATGGAGCGGGTTATGCTTGGGGTATCTCTGATGGATAGAATCCGAAACGATGAGATCCGTCGGAGATCGAAAGTAACCGACATAGCCTGCAGAATCAGTAAGTTGAAGTGGCAGTGGGCAGGCCATATTTTTCGCCGACATGATGGCCGTTGGGGCCGAGAGGAGACCACGTACAGCAAAGCGTAGTGTAGGCCGACCTCGTGCCCGCTGGACCGACGACCTGAAGGACGTTGCGGGGGGTGGCTGGATGAGGAGGACGGAGGACCGACATGAGTGGCGAAATTTGGGAAAGGCCTATGTCCAACAGTAGACGAACACGGGCTGATGGATGGATGAATGGATTGTACAATTCAAGTTCATAGAGACATACGTGTATATCCTATCTAAAAACGTGTGCTAAGTTTAACTGATACCAAACCTATCAAGACATCACAAACATCCAAGGCTTCTGTAGCAGCTAAGTGGGATGGCCCATCTTAAAATATATTTCTTTAATAAATTATTTTATACTAGCTTTTGCCCGCGGCTCCGCCCGCGTATTATTCGGTTTAACGACATGCTTTTTTCCGGGACGAAAAGTAACCCATGTGTTAAAAAAAATAAAAAATAAGTTGGGGTATAAGCTATAATCCATTCTAAATTTCATCCAAATCCGTCCAGCCGTTTCAACATGAAAGAGTAACAAACATACACACACCACACAAACTTTCGCATTTATAATATTAATGTGAAGTGTGATGAGATAACATAGCCTTGTCTTATTTCTCCACAAACGATAGTTGACCGCGCTGATTAGACACCCGATGTACGAAATAACAGTCTTGTCTTATTTTACCACGAACGATAAGGACCGCGCTAATTAGACACCTGATTTTTCAATGATATTGATCTATCCTACAGGAACCATGCATTTTTACGGGATAAAAAGTAGCCTATGTGTTAAGTTAGGGTATAAGCTATATCCATTTTAAATTTCATCCAAATCCATTTAGCCGTTTCAGCGTGAAAGAGTAACAAACATACACACACACACACACGCACAAACAGTAGGTAGTTATTGGGACTTCTGTATCTTCCAAATTTTGCATCAAGTTCACGGCTTAAACGCCGTTCACTCGATGAAAATTTTGACGATCCAGCAACCCAATAACTGGATCGATTGGTCAAAACGCAACGTACAGTTCAACGTGACGCCGCGCCGCTGTCCATCACCAGTCTGTTTATAGTCCGATAGAAATGGGTTTGCATTTTGCAGTAACTTTTAATTCACAAGTCACTTTTTTAGTTTTAATATTTAGTGTTAACCATGTTGAAGCGGATCTTAATGTTTCAACAATTTATTAAAATACAAAGATTATTAATTTATATAGTGCAAAAAATAATTTAATATTTATTTACATTGTTAAATGTTTATTATATTGTTTGAACATATGAATCGTTATTTTTTTCTCCCCTTAAGTTATTCAAATCATTAACAAATACCTAGTCCACGACGACGATTTAAAAAAAAAATATATATATTGACTTGGGAATTAAATTATTTTTTAAATGATGTAAGTAGTATTTCTATCGGACTATTAGTCCAAGGCCCGACAATTGAGGATGAATTTACCACTAACAATTGGTCTTACATAGGTAACACTAAAAGTTTCCGGAACTGGCCACTTACATAAACAATATTTAAAAATTTATTGCAACATTTGAAAATATAACTCTTTGGCTGTAGAATGCAGTTTGTTTCATCTGACTGTCTTTTGTATTTACCTTGTGGCGCCATTTAAAAAATTGTGTGTCTGCATCAACATGGATTTAACTCGGGAAAATTTTCGTAGTATGATTTTCTACGATTTTAAGTGTAATTTGACAGCTCAACAGAGCATCGCTCGGCTTGAAACAGCTTTTGGCAATGAAGCACCATGCAAGACGACTGTTTATAGCTGGTTTGCAGAATTCAAGCGTGGTCGTATCAATCTCAGTGACGAATCTCGCGATGGTCGGCCGTCCACCGCTGTGACCAACAAAAACATCGATGCTGTGCGCCGTATGATTGAAACAGACAGGCATGTGACCTACCATGAAATTCGCGCATCCTTAGAAATAGGCATGAGTCAAATACAATCAATCCTACACAAACATTTGGGTGTGAGAAAGCTGTGCTCGCGGTGGATCCCACACAACTTGACCGAGGCTCAAAAAACGGACCGCGTCACTTGGTGCAGTGCCATGCTTACCAGATTCAACGAAGGTGCGTCAAATTTGGTGTGGGACATAGTAACAGGTGACGAAATATGGATTTATTGCTACGATCCCAAAACAAAGCAGCAATCGAGCGTATGGGTCTTTCAAGATGAGCCGAAACCAACCAAAGTGGCGCGCGTGAAAAGTGCATCTAAGCGGATGATTGCTTCTTTTTTTAATAAAACTGGACACGTGGCTACTGTTGCTTTAGAGAATCGTCGTACCGTGAATAGTGACTGGTACACGACCATTTGTTTGCCGGAAGTTATTGACGAACTCCGTAAAAATAACCGTAAACGCCGTATCATCCTGCACCACGACAATGCTAGTTCTCACACGGCCAGACAGACAAACGACTTTTTGAAGACGAAAAATGTAGAACTCATGAGTCATCCTGCATACAGTCCCGACCTGGCACCTTGTGACTTTTTTCTGTTCCCAAAAATTAAGAACCAATTACGCGGTCAACGATTTTCATCACCAGAAGAGGCTGTCGAGGAGTATGAAAAACACGTTTCAGAGGTCACCACAGGGGAGTGGCACAAAAGTTTTCAAAACTGGTTTGATCGAATGAAAAAGTGCATAGACGCCAAGGGAGATTATTTTGAAAAACAATAAATTAATTTTGTACCTTTAATAGTATTTTTTCATATTCATTCCGGAAACTTATAGTGCGTCCCACGTATGCATGATAATCTTTCCGGTTATATCTGTTTGAGAACTGCCTCTTACCCGCCTAGAATAACTTCGAGAGGTTTTCGAGTTGACACGTTTGACCTACTTTTCATGAATTGGTTATATTTTACGTCTGCATGGTTTTCGCAATCGGCTGGTTGGTAATTAAAGTGAAATTACTATTCAGAATAGTGAAACATCTGCATTTTCACAAAATTGCAAGGTTTATTATTATATACAGGGGCATTTTTTTAAGGCCAGTACATTTACTTAAATATACAGAGGTATATTTTCAAGGATATCTAACTTCACATCGTCCCCAGATGGTTTATTATTGTACTCATTATGTTAATTTGTAATTGATTGTAAATTTCCATCTATTCGAACAACTAATCGATAGATACCTGCAGTACATAAAATGTTTCATGGAAATATAAAGAGGTAATATGTACATATTACCTGTTTATTATCAAAAAGTGTCCTTAGTTTGTATGGGAAAGCTAGTTCCATGGAAATTATTTTTAATCCTAATTGTTTTTGTTTTTAAAGGAATATATATGCTTAACCAATGCTGACATAATATCAACAACTACCTACCCAGATGATTATTTAATATGCAACTTAATTATGGAAGCCATATAATTTTATGATCAACCTTTAGATACTGACCGGATGGTATTTCGTAATATCATAGTGGTAATTTGCTTAATCGATCATATTAATAATTTGCAAATTTGCGAATTTAGCTGCACCACTTATTTCAGCTGCAGAGGTTGTCAACAATGAGGTATAAGTGAATTATGAAAACAAGCTAAAGCCCCTGCTTCACTCGAGAGTAAATGTATTAATTTGGTTATTATCCTAAAAATGTACATTGATACACAAAAAGTTGGTACCTATGCTTTAAGCCTGATTCAATTGAAAATTTTGTCTTCCTCTCTCCTAATTTGCTGTGCCCAACAGGGTCCACAACTTGTATGATGTGAATGTGTTGCATTAAGAAACATTTTGTGGAACGCAAATAAAATTATTGAGTATTGAGTATTAAGGGGCATATTGTCATCGTAGTAATAATACAGTACAGAGAAGTCATTGTTGTAGTGCTATAACGTGTGTGCATGGGCGACAAAGATTGATGTTTCAATATAATAAATGTTTCAATATAATAATATCATCTATCTATCATCGGGCATGGGTCACTTGCGCGCCGCCGTCAAAAACTCATGCAGGTAACAGAAAATAAACCGGTCAGTTGCGCGAGTCACGCCACTTCTAACCTAAGCTACCGCCTCTCTTCTGCGCAGCAGGACTTAAGAAAATTTTCCTCTTCCTGATTTAACCAGACGACGGTGACTACATTACATTACTCTAAGGTTTGTTGTATATTCCATGCTGCTGGAACAAGATACCCATATTTGGGTTTTATTTAACGAGAAATAAAATTGACAGTACGTTTTTATTTATATATAGAGAAACCTACCAATTGTACATATGCAGCAAAAATTAAACTGGAGCGTACAAAAATTGTTGACAACGCCTGACATGCGTCATTAATTTTTGCTATAAAAACTACCAAAATGTTACAAATAATTATCAGTTCTCTACGCTCTTCGTATAAGTCAGTAAGTGCTTGTACATACTGTACAAGTTGTTCGCTCAGTTCCGCCGCCAGTGCTGCTGTTGCTATCTACTGTTGGTTGCTGCTTCAAACTGCGAATCCACTGTCTTCAGATAATGTTAGTAAGTTCTATTTACGTTTTTAATTTCCTTATTGCGTGTATTTTTCATTTGATTGGTGACGGCACCCCTTATTCATAAGGTATAAAAAGACATATTTATGATTAATCATTATCCTAGTCAGCCTCCACATCTCACCTAATTTAATGTTTCAGTTTTAGTATTCATTTACGTTATCAATTAACATTGTAGGCAGGTTTTTTTGTGGTATGTAAAATAAGTTATTGAATTTGTATCATTTTCAGGTCGGACTCTGAGTACTATAATAGCAGGAAGTCGGTAGCAAAGGAGAGGAGCCAGTTTGATACGGACGACGAGGTAGCGTTTGTGAGGTATGTTTTTTTCCCTATATTATTACAATACTAGGTCATTGAGTATTTTGTGACTTCTTTGATGGTTTTGGATCTCGTTTTAAGCTTTACAGATTCGATCACCCTAGGACCTGATCGATCGTGAGATGGGACGATCTGTCTACTTTTGTGCATCTTTGCTATCCATGTTTCATTTTTTTTTTTTATTATTATTATTTTCATTATTTTTTTTTGCCCCTACCTGCACTAGGGATTGTACTTAAACTAGTCCAACCAGTAAAGAGCAAACAAAAAAAAATTTCTTTTTCGAAATTGACCAAAAGGATTACTGAACCTAGTTCTTGATCACTAACCGAGTCTCCAGTATGAATTTGGTCGGTTGATTTAATTTCACCTTAAATGCATGGGCGTATCTTTGCAAAACAAGTATTTTTTTCTTTTTTAGGAACCGAAAGAAAACGAGCCCCCAGGCAACAACTACAAAGCGGGTCGTAGACTCAGACAACGAGTCGACGACAGTTCAGAGGTCAGTATCGACTTTTATTTATTGTAGAACAATCCGTTGAATATAATGTCACCGAGATATTGTAAAATCTGATTTTCTGTAATTTCACTAGTCAGTTTCGTTTTATTTTATTCTTTAGTTTTTTTTTCGTTTTTGTTTTTTATAAATATGTGTATATTTTTATATTATATTTATATATATATATATTTTTTTTTTTCAGGAACAAAAAGAAGACAATCCCCAAATCAGCAACCACAAAGCGCGTCGTCGAGACGGACAACGAGTCGACAGTTCAGAGGTAATTATCTACTTAAATTATTAGTACAACAACTTCCTTTTTTTTTTTTTTTTTTTTTTCTATAAACCAAGTAAATTCATACTTTATATAATATTTTAATTTGAATTTTCGTTTGTTTTAGGAACAAGCCAAAGGTGACAACATCCAAGCGAGTTCACGACTCTGACGACGAAACAGCGTCTGGGTAAATATAATTTCTCTCCACTATCACATTTTGTATTTTACTTATTTTTTAATGATATAAACATTTTATATTATTAATTGTATCATTATTTACAGACGCAAACGGGCAAAGGAGTCCAAGACTTCAGTAAAGCGGAAGAGAGCATCATCCTCTACGAGTAACAAGAAGTCAGACTGGCGGTTGTTAGACTCGGAGAGCGAGGACGAAGCTGTCACCAAGGTCTTGCCACTGAAGTCAGCGTACACCAAGCGGGTTGCTGACGGCGTCGTGCGTCGCACCGCGGACCTAGAGGGGGACCTGTACTTGGATCTCAAGCTGTACCAGGTGGACGACATCAAGAAAGTCCACCCCCTCAAACGGCACGAGAAGGCGGTGTTGGCTCTGCGATACCAGGCTGATCATGACTCGCCGGAGCTGGCTGTGCTGCAGCAGCTATTGAAATGCTGCAAGAAAAGCTTCGTTGAAGAAGGTTATTTTTTTGGTGACAAAGCCAAATTTGAGTAGTTTTTAATGTGTTTTTATAATTAATGTATAATAAAAATAAGTCTAATATACCAGTTTTCTTTTAGTGTGCCTTACGAAAGAGTATTTATTTACATAATTAATCATCAAATGAAAAACAATCCAAAAGGGTTCTATCATTTAATAATAATAGTTCCATAATTCAATAGAGGTAAAAATTTAAATAAATAAAATAAAATTGAATAAATAATACAATTAAATCAAAATTAAATGTTTGAATGATATATAAAAATTCAATAATACTTTATTTAATCAGTACCACACTTTCAATACTTTTAACAAAATTTCAAACTTACTGTCAGCATGTCAAATAATAAATCGATATACTGTTCAGTATGTGATGTATCAGTTAAAAGTAAATCTTTTTCTTCTCACTTGCGAAGTACAGTGCATAAAAATAACAATTCTGTCAAGGAATGCGAAGGTATCGAAAAAGTATCTGGGGCATTTCGCAACCGCATAGCCTCATATAGAGTGAGTGGAATATCGGATAGCGACGATGTGGGCGTCGCGTGCCCCCCGGAGACGTTCCTGCACTCGCTGCGCAGGCGTGTTCACCAGCTGATAGATGCACGACTTGACTCGTTTATCAGCTTGAAGGTAAATTTTGAACTGTTTGCAGAGTTTTCACTACCAAAAAATAACAACCGCGAAGTAAAATCGTTTGCAACCGGGAACATCGTAATAAATAAAAATTACAAATTTAAAGAGATTTATAAAAATGTTGTTAGCCAAATTGTTGCTAGAGTTGATGAATTTCAAGAAAGAGACAGTGGGTGGAGCTTTGTTGCTAACTCGTATCTTGAAGTAAATGTTAATAAATATAATCCTCTACGGGCTTCTGGATTCATTGAACTGCCTAGAGCTATAAAATTGAAACATGCATGTATCAACATTCAAAATGCGGATCAATTTTGTTTTCTTTGGTGCATTATGGCATCCCTATTTCCTGCTAAACAAAATTCAAATAGAACATCTTCATACCCTCATTTCGACGCTTTACTAAGCACGAAACATATGACTTTTCCAGTCGGCTTGAGGGATGTTAAGGTGTTTGAAAAAAACAATGTTAACATAAGTATTAATATTTATGGTCTCCAAAATAATAAAACTATTGTTGGACCCTTGTACAAAACTATGCAAAAAAGAAAAAATCATGTTAATCTTTTGTTTTTGGAAAACGGCACACAGTCACACTACTGCTTGATAAAGAATTTAAGTCGGCTCGTTAGAAGCCAGGTAACAAAACATCATGGCAAAATATTTTTTTGCGATGATTGCATGCTCTTTTTCTCAAACAATATTAAACTTAATGATCATAATTGCGGTGGCGTTAAAACAACTCTCCCTGGAAAAGGCTCTTTAATTCAGTTTAAACATTTTGAGCGAATGCAAGATATGCCATTTGTTATTTATGCTGATTTTGAATCTTTGTTACAACCTAGTTCGGGTGAGCAAAACTCTAAATATACAGAAAATTTACAAAAACATGTTCCCGTCGCATTCGGTTATTACATCGTATGCTCTTACGATATATCATTAAATCGGTACGTTTCGCATCGTGGACCTGATTGTGTACAAGTTTTCTTGAAAAAACTAGGTGCAGACGTAGTTAGGATACATCGAGTATTAAGCAAGCAACTTGATATGTTACCACTTACTAATGCTGAGTTAAAAAACTTTTCCGAGTCTAAATTTTGTTACCTTTGTAACAAGTTGATGTTTGAAGATAAAGTTAGAGATCACTGTCACCTGACAGGACACTATCGTGGAGCTGCTCATTCTTATTGTAACATTCAGTTTAGGCTTCCTAAGTTTTTGCCAGTTTTTTTCCACAATCTATCAGGCTATGACTGTCATTTATTTGTACGAGAGTTGGGCGAATTGCCCGGCAACATAAATGTTATTGCAAAAACAAAAGAAAATTATGTCTCGTTTACAAAATTTTTTCCAATCGGGAAAAAAGAATTCATGGCGGTACGTTTTGTAGATTCTTTGAAATTTTTGGGCACGAGTTTAGAAAAAGTAGCAGAAAATTTAGCAATTGAAGATTTCATTCATTTGTCACACTTGTACCCCGAAAAACAGAAATTTGATTCATTAAGACGTAAAGGAATTTATCCATATGAATATATGAAAAATTGGGAATGCTATAAAGAAAACAAACTACCGCCGCGTAGATGTTTTTACAGCAGTTTAACGGACGAAACAGTATCAGAGTCTGATTATGCTCATGCTCATCATGTTTGGCAATTGTTCTGTTTGTCAAACCTTGGTGAATATACTGACTTATACTTAAAATCTGATGTATTATTGTTGACTGATATTTTTGAAAGTTTTAGGCGAACATGTAAGTGTAATTATAGGTTGGAACCTGCCTTTTACGTCACTGCGCCGAGCTTAAGTTGGGACGCAATGTTGCTAAAGACAGGAGTTAAATTAGAGCTAATTGAAGATTTAGAAATTATTCGAATGATACAGCGTGGTATTCGCGGAGGAATTTGCTTATGTTCAACTCGCTATGCCACTGCTAATAATAAGTACTTGTCTAACTACGATCCAACTACCCCAGATAATTACTTACTCTTCATAGACTGCAACAATTTATACGGTTATGCTATGTGTAGTTACCTACCATACTCCAATTTTGAATTGATTGATAAACCAAAGTTTCAGGTCTTTGACATTCTCTGTTTAAAAGACGATTCTAAAGTAGGTTACATTTTAGAGGTTGATTTAGAATACCCTGAATTATTACATAGCTTGCACAATGATTTACCTTTCTGTCCACAAAAATTTGCACCTCCTGGGTCTAAAACTACAAAGTTAATACCAAATTTGTATGACAAATATAACTACGTCATACACTATGTTCATTTGAAAACTTGTCTCAAGCATGGTTTAAAGTTAAAGAAAATCCATAGAGCCATAAAGTTTAATCAAAGTCCTTACTTAAAACAGTATATAGATTTAAACACGGAGTTACGACAAAAAGCAAAATCTCAATTTGAGCAAGACTTTTTCAAATTACTAAATAACAGCATTTTCGGGAAAACTTTAGAGGACACTGAAAAAAGATTAAATGTGAAGCTAGTAAACCAATGGTCTGACGTTGGTAATAAAACAAAAAAACGTTTTTGTGCAGAACAACTTTTAGCGAGACCCAATTACCATAGCTCAACTATTTTCACAGAAAATTTCGTTGCAATACAATTAAAACCCGAAAAAATTACTCTTGATAAACCCATTTACATAGGATTTTCAGTTTTAGAAATATCAAAAAGTCATATGTATGACTTTTACTATTCTGTTATGAAACCTTTTTATGGATCTGACTTAAATATGGCGTACAGCGACACGGATAGTTTATTATTGAGTATACAAACAAAAGATGTCTACAAAGATATAAGATTAAATTTTCTAAAATATTTTGACACTAGTAATTATGAGGATAACAATGTTTATGACATACCTAAGCAAAACAAAAAGGTCCCTGGATTATTTAAAGATGAGTTAGGAGGACAGCTTATAGTCGAGTTTGTTGGACTAAGGTCTAAACTTTACAGTATCAAAACTGAAGAAACCGAATTGAAAAAAGCAAAAGGGACAAAAAAATCTGTTGTTAAAAAATTGAGTTTTAAGGATTATAAAAGTGTGTTAGTTGATAGTAGCTTATTGAGGAAAAAGAATATGATTTTCAAATCACTTAAACATGAAATTTTTACGCAGTCGCTTGATAAAGTAGCTCTTTCGTTTAATGATGATAAGCGTATTATACTTAAGGATAAAATAAGTACTCTTTCGTGGGGTCACGAGTCTGCTTTACTTTAGTATAGATTAAGTTATTTTAAATAGTTTTGTTAAGTTTTATGGTAATTTTCTAAGATTATAAATAATGTGTAAGTAAGTCGTTTTAGGAAATCAAAATGGAATATAATGTTTACTAACCATTTTTTTTTTGTTTTGTTTTTTTTTTTTTTTTTAACTTCACCAAAATAGATTTGCTCAGTAATAAAGATAAAATGTCAGAATTTTCATGTTTGATCAGGTTACAGTGTCGTAATAAATCAAAGTGCATGGTTGCAATGCCAGTAATATGATTCTTTATGCAATCAAACACGCGGACGTTACACGTGTCTAGTTTAATGAACTGCACTCTAAAGTAGGTCGCAAAGTTTAACGAACCTTTAAATTAAAAACATTTGAATACACGATTCTACTGGGTACGTTTATCATCACTTTACAGCAAGAAGCGGGGCGCAGAGGACTTGAACTACTAACTCCACCAAGTAACATCATAACGTTGTATTATATTGTAAGTAATAATTTCAATGACTGATTAGCAGCTATTACTTCTTAGTTTTGACAATGCTAATTTTTCATTTGTTTCAGAAAATGGATTCTTCGGACTTATGGTTCCAACATGCTCAACCATTGGAAGATTACGACAACTTGGAGGAAGATCCCACTTCTACACAGAACAGCAATGAAAAAATGAAAATAAAGAAAAGAAAATTAGAACTGCGAAAAAAGCAAAAACCAAAAGTGCCATCGTCATATGTAATATCAAAACCGTCAAGAAGGCCCCTTCGAATGGTTAAGATTGAAATATATGACCTTAGTGCAGCGCAAACTTCAACAAACTCAGAAGATAGTGTTGTTAGTGCACAATATTTGGCCACTGAAATTGTGGACGAAATTATTGACATGTCAGAAAATTTGGTAAATAAAATTTGTAAGAAGTTGTGTAATGATGTTATGTAAGCAATTTTATTTATGTAAGGAACTTAAAAAATAAAGGTATTTACGCTAGTATATTGGTGTGCTTAAATTTTTCAACCTGGTTACGATAAAGATAAAATAAAAGAAACTGATAATTATTACATATTATTTATTTAAAATTTAAAACAAAATAAACTTCATTGCTAAAATGTATATTAATATTTTAAACATTAAACTTTATCGAGTTATCTATATACCATTTCTTTATAACTAAAACGTTTTTCAATGCACAGTTGATTTTATGGCTTAAGCAACTAAAACTATTAGTATTGTTGAAATTATAGTTTTTAAGGAGTTCCACTAAATTTGGACACGCAATTTCTTCCATATTTACAACGGTACAGCTCTCACATAACGCCTTAATCCATTTAATTTTTTCTAAACCTTTAACTAGAACATGTTTATTTTCTAGGTATGGTTTAATTATCCTTTTGAAATGAATATAATCTATGTGTCCTTCTGACCATCGGTATCCTAGGTTACTTTCGATCCAGTTTACATGTCTCTTTTCAGAATTAGTTAAATTTCTATAGGCATACGGAGGTTTTATGAGAAATACTTGAGTATATTCAGCAGTAGCTATTGCAAGTTCCTTAACGATAAAGTCATTTTTATAATTTTTAAATCCTTGCACATCAGCAAATAAGGTTTTTGCGTTCATGATATTTTTCTTACAATATTACTTAACGGTTTATATTCGATCAAACACTCATTTAGAATTAGACAATACGCAGAAGTTTGATCTGGTATTTCTTTCTCACTTTCGAGCTCTAGCCGCACATTAACCACGGGTCCAGATTTAAGGTTATCGCTTTGTCTTGAACAGTCGATAACAAATAGAGGTGCTAAGTCTTTAAACTCTTTGGCACTTAACAAAGGTTCAGCTCTTCGTCCGTAATAAGACTGTTGAAATCTTACGTATTGCTCATATAATATAGCTATCGTATCGTTAGAAAAACTCGCATTCATATTATCGTATGGAAAGTAGGTTGAATTCAGGTACACTTTAACATCCCTTATGTTACAATGATCAAATTGCGACATGTCTTTAGATGTATTATTCTTTCGTTCTGTTTGTAAACCCATAATAACATACCTAGGTTTTTCAATTTGTGATGATGTTTTGATTGACCATGTATGCTTTGTAGTTTTAGGCAAAAGAGGGTATTCATATAAATCCCAATTTCTAAAAGCTACTTGTATTGGTCTATCTTTCTCTAACAATCGCAATAGATTAATTCTTTCTACATCAGAAACTTTTATGTGTGGAACACGCCATACAATTTTATTAATTACGACATCTTCTACGACTTCTCCGGTATTTAATTTTAAAGCATTAACATTTTTTGTTTGATAAACACTTGTACTTGTCCACTTATTTATATTAATTTCCCTTACCGGTTTCGCTGTTTAACAGCGAAACCGGTAAGGGAAATTAATATAAATAAGTGGACAAGTACAAGTGTTTATCAAACAAAAAATGTTTCAAAAGTTCCACCAAGTGCCAACAATCACGAGCATCAACTCCATTAAAGCATTAATGTTAGTATTACTGCGCAGCAAAACAAGTTCATGTTTACAGTTAATTATAACTTTTTTATAGTCTTCTGCAAATCCTAAAATATTACAGAGAGGTATAGACGCTGAAAATTTTCCTGAATGCACATTCTTCGTACCGTTGATATCCCAACCCCAAACCTTAGACATTTTGGACTCGCTCTCGTTCATAGATAACAAAGATTTTATAGTAGTGGTTATACCTGCATTTTTAATTTTGTCTATCTCAACCCCATTCAACTCATATCGTATATCTTGAAAAAAGAACAGCAACGGATTATTTGTAAAATAAACACTAGACACTTTCTCCTTTGTTTCTCTCTTAGATACATTGACAACGCCTTCCAGATATAATGAGCTTGCTGATGGAAGTATGTACAGATCCTGCTGGTTAATCGGTATACGAATTTCATCGTTTCTGTTGAAACTGGTCACGTAAGGTTTATACGAATGAATCTCAATTCCATCAATGCTGTTATCATAAACAGGTGAACTCAAAATATCTAATATACTCATTTTAACAACCCAATTAATTTGAGAAACTTTTTATTTTCGAGAGATATTTGTTTCTTCTTCTGAGTACTTGCCTTGTTAATGCTAGAAATGTGACTAATGTTTTTTTGGTGTGGTGGAGGCTTTTTACTAAAGTCAATCATTTTTTCTTCAAATGTAAATACAATTGTACTTCTTCACCGCGTAAGTTTAGCAAATGATTATTTATATCCAATATTTTTATATTTATGCTACTAATATTAGTTTGATTAACAGGAAAATAAATAACGTTTTTCGGTAT
Organism: Ypsolopha scabrella; assembly: GCA_910592155.1. Taxonomy (NCBI): domain Eukaryota; kingdom Metazoa; phylum Arthropoda; class Insecta; order Lepidoptera; family Ypsolophidae; genus Ypsolopha; species Ypsolopha scabrella. The sequence continues at coordinate 2,698,812 of OU342989.1, read as the reverse complement.
TTCTATTATTCTATAACCCGGTGGAACATTAGGTGCAAACTCATGAATAATGTGACTAGATATGCCGTTTATATATGATCCGCTAACTACATCACATTCTACCCTCACCACAGTTGTTGAAAGAATGTTGACTGGATGCTTTGACTCATGTAATTTATTTGCATCAAGAACCTGTTCACCGAAACCTAGTAAGTTCCCGAGACTGTTCTCTTTTTCAAAATGTATATCTTTAGAACTAAACAAATAAGTTTTTATAGTATTATTGTTGCAGAATAGATTGAAAGAGATATCTTTAATTTTTTCTTTAAGGTAATCTTTTATGTCTTCCAATTCATATGCTCCTTCAGGTATTTCAAAAATATCTTCATCTCCATAGTAAAATTTATTATTCTTATGGTCAATGTTTGGAATTGAATTAAAAGTGGATAAGTATAGTAGAGCACATTCATATTCACCCTCTAGTTGCAATGGTGGGGAATAGTTTGTTGTCAAAAGTGACTCATTACCAGTTATTGATAGTGTGAAAGACATAATCTTAATGATGAAATCAAAAGGCAGCCATATTAATTTATACGTTTATTCCAAAAATCTTGCAAGTATTTCAGGCACAAATGACCGCAGTTTACAGTATTGAACGCCTGATATTTAGTATAATTATAAAACAGTTCACGATTATTAAGATATTTCAAAAGTGCTGTTGGTGGTTTCAGATTCCCGAAACTATCAAAATATTCACAGTATTCTTTCACTTTTAAATAGGCTACCCAATGAGTTCCTTCGTTAATGGAATCATCTAAATTTACTATACCACATTCTATACTCCTAGGTTTGGTCGGTAGATTATCTTTCATAAAAACCCCTCGGAAATATGGTATTTTTTTTGCGTATTCTAGTATATCTAGATTTGTTAGAGCACGCTTAGGTAGCCTTTTGACTAGTTTTTTGAAGAATTAATAAATAAACCAGTACCGCTTTTGTACGGTTTAATGTATAAACCTTTTCCCAATGCAACTGATTCCATTTTATTATTATGACGTCTAGATTCTTGTAAATTCTGTTGTGCTGTTTTATAATCACTTAAAGTTTTAGCTATTCCTGCTGCACCTCCAGCTAAACTTCCTAAAGCTGATAGTCCTGCAAAAATTGGTAGCAGAGGTAGAATCCCTCCAATTTTAGGAAGGGGAATGATTCGTGGTGTCTTTATGTTTTTATTATTAACTAGTAGTTTCTTGGCAGCTATGTAAGCAGATTTAATAGCACTCTTATTATTATCTAGTTTTTGTTTCTTAAGATGACTTTTTATTTTTGATACAATAAAATTGAATTTTTTAACTCCGGCACCGGATTTCAGTTTAGACTTCATGACTTTGCTGACTATCCATGATGCAAGTTTTTCTCCACCTCGCGCATCTTTTGCTTTAAGTCTTTTTTTCGCCATATTTAATAATTGCCAATCAGCTTTATGTCTATTTTCTAAATCGTTAAATTTTGTATATGCAATATCGTGATGCATACAAGCGTCGTCTAATTGGTTCACACCCTTATCTCCTCGAGACAATCGTTTTTTTAGCTTTGTGCCAGGTCCACAGTAATTGTATCCCGGAAGATGTAACTCGAACGGTAAGTGGTTTATCACACTATTAACTAGTCCTCCACCTTTCATAACTAGTATGAAACTAAGAATATATTTTAAACAATATCCTTTTTATTGATCCAGCTATTTTCGTTTTTGTCCAAGCCTAACCATTTAACAAATAACTTATTTCCTTTTTTCTTAATGATTTTTTCAATTAAGTATACATTATGATATTTGACTTTCTGAAGTTCTTGGTCGTAAAAACAACCTAAAATTGGTTGGTGTCGAATATCTTCGATGATGTATGTTACAGGAGCAGTATTGTTTACCTTTTTGATAGTAAATATTTCTGCTGACCAGTTAGGAGTATAACCTTTTTTAAAACAATTTTTATGCTTGCTTATTCGAACGTAATCGCCAATATTTAATTTAGGTTTCTTCATGTTGTTTACTTTTCTTTGAAATTTAAGAATATTTATCATCACTTTATTCTCATTCAATTTATTTACGTTTGCAGGCTTTTGTTGCGTTACACGATGCTTAGTATTATTGTAACAATTGATAACATTCTCCAGTTGCTTGCTAAACCACTTGTAACTACCTTGGAGACTAAAAGACTTAAACAAATTTGTTTTTAATGTTCTGATTAATCTCTCCACTATAGAAGCTTTTTTAACAGTATATGTGGAATAGTGGTTTATTTTATAAGAATTCAGCAGTTTTTTGAAAATATTGTTATAGAATTCAGTGCCCATATCTGTTTGTAAATTATTAGGTTGTCTCAGACTTTGCTGCAAAATACTTTCAAAGGCCACAGATACTTCTTGTTTCGTTTTAGTTTTCAGAGGTACAGCCCACGCATACTTTGAAAAACAATCTATAACAACTAGAATATATTTAAAACCTTTATTATACCCTTGCAATGACATGAAATCAATCAAATCGGCTTGCCACAAATCATCTATACCCTTGAGAATAACAGAGCGACGTACAAAATTTTTCCTTGCATTTTTATGAAGTTCGTTTACCACTTGTTGCTTCATGTTTAGCCAACGATTTTATGATCATATCTACCTCAAGCTTTGTGTAAACATCATTTATAAAGAGATCCATTACCCTTCGTACCTCTTTCATAACTTCGCTTAGCATGAATTTAGCTTCCTCTTTTGTGCATAGATTTTTTATTATCCCATCCACGTACTCCTTATTAACAGCGTCATTGGATTCTCGAGGGGCTTGTACACCTATTAACCGTGCCGATTGGAGATCAAAATCTCCGTTTTCCTTTTTGATCAAAGCATTTTCAGTAAAATCAAACAAATCTGACAAACGTAAGCGTTTGTGAACGTGGTGACCAAATTTATCAATATTCATAGTAGGATAATATACAAGTTATAGGGACAAAGGATGAGTTAGAAATACACCAAAAGATAAGAATTGTTATATTTATTCTAATTAAGTAAACCACTCTCTTTTAATTCTTCTATGATTGATATAATTTCATTGTCAAGTCCTGTGTTACCAGCATCTCGAGATGCAATTAGTTCGGGTCGTCCCAATATACATAGTCAATATCCTTTTTCCATTTTTTCATTATTGGTAATCCTGAACCTTGAACTTTTTTGAGAGGACTGTTACAGTTATTAAAAAGAGGTTTTATAACTTTCACGTATTTTATTCCTTTGTTACTCTTTATAGGTTTATTTGGATCATAATCTCTTCTATGGACGTTTGTCTCTAAGAGCATCAACTTGTAGTTTTTGGTGTCCTCCTCAGTTACATTTAACAAGTTAGGTGATGCCTTGGTTAATAATTCTATTAAACCAAAAGTATTGTTGTATTTGTGCCCTCCTACTATAATTTGTTTGTCGTTGATAGTAACCACAGCTGAGCCCATCATAAGTTTGCCTCGAACATGTCTGACTCCAAAAGGAACATCTTTCAAGTATTCTGATGATAATGACCATGAAGAACAATTAGAGTTAGAGTTGTCAATACACGATTCCATCGACTTTTCTGATATATCACTTGTATTTTCGTCTTCGTATTCATTTTCAGAAACTTCATCTTCTGTTTCCATAGAATCAGTAGGAGTCATAAAGTCATCTGATTTTCTCTTTTTTATAATGGTGTCATTGGATGCACTCCATTTAATAAGGCTATCGTCTTCACTATTAGGTTTATTTTTATTTGTTTCTGTATGTTTTATAGCATTAGTAATTTCACTGAGAGGACGAACAACTGGTTTAAAAACATTTTCAAGAGATTTTTCATACTCAGAATCAACGCTACGCATTTTTCTAAATTTTTTCTTCACAGCTTCTGCGGCACCTACGATTTGTTTTAAATTATCCATCTCCTAATTTTTTCGCTTGTGCTCCTGCTTTTACTAAGATTAATGGTAGTATTGCAAAAAGTAGTTTAAGTCACATCTTATATAAGCATTTATCATTCATGAAGAAAAGATTGCAAATGTGTCGAACTGCTTTCGATAACAACCTTTATTTTTTTCACAATCTTTATTAATGACCAAGTAGCTGTAACGTTCACTCCAGATCTTTGAACACATATCTCGAAATTCACTCCATGTCATATCTGTATTCACATGTTCGTCATAAACATGACGCAGATTAATGTCATCTTGTTTAAAGAGCACAATTAAGTTCGCATTATCTCTAACAAGCTGTTTGGGTATTTTACTGTAAGTCTGGTTCAAATAAAAACTGTCAATATTTTTGTGTCTGCCCATTGCAAAATAATCACGCATATTACTTTGATTTTCACATGCAACGTCATCAAATATTACTACAGAATTTGACTTTGCTTCCTCAGTGCTTAGTACTTCCTGGTTAGCATGAAATTTGAAGAAGGACACGTTAGGCACTAAACTTAAAACATTTTCAAGAAAAACATATTTAGGTTGATGTAATGTTTTCGAAAAAACGTAAACATTTTGGAAGTGAAGTCCATTTTCATGTAATAGAAGACCAATCATAAGATTAGTTTTACCACAGTTTGATGGTCCACAAATAACACATCTTATTGAATTTGGTAAAAGCTTTCCGTGACGAAATGTTTTAATTGTGGAGTCTAAAGTACTTAAGTTATCGAAGCGTAATGAACTTTCCTGTTTTAAAAATTTCATTTTGCGTTGGGTATGGACCATTTGAAAATCGGTGTCAGACTAAATATTATCTTGGAGCTTGCAATATATATGAACAGAATGTTCATAAGAGAAACAGGAGCTACCGAAAAAGTGCTTTGAACTGTACGTTGCGTTTTGACCAATCGATCCAGTTATTGGGTTGCTGGATCGTCAAAATTTTCAACGAGTGAACGGCGTTGCAGCCGTGAACTTGGTGCCAAATTTGGAAGATCCAGAAGTCTCAATAACTACCTACTACAAACTTTCGCATTTATAATATTAATAAGACAAATCGGTTTTACACTTGCTTATTTTTGTTTTTGACTACATGCCAAGGTTTGAAAACGTCGTCGTCCTAAAAACGACACTCGCTTCGAGAATGACGAAGTTTGAATCGGTGAAACAGTTGGCATATAGTCAACACCAATAATACGTGAGTGATAAACCGTTTCTTTCAAAATAAATGAACTTTAAACAAAAAAAAAAAACCGACTTCAAATATTATAGAACACATTCACTGTTCACCAAAGTTTATAGTACATTATGATACAAGTGAGCGGGTTTCATACGACGTTATTCAACACACTTGCAAGGAAAAATAATAAAATTTCAATGTCATTTCACATAATCGAAACCACAGCACAGCTATGAACTGACAATTTTCTTTTAAAAATGGCGGCGGAGATTTTGTTTTTTGCGCAGATGGAAATAGAGGCACTGATGCATCCGCCAAACAGCCAAATATTGCCAAACAGCCAAATATTAAATATTAACAAACTGAATATTTTGTATTTACAACAAAAGTTTGAGTTAATTTGTTGATACATTTGATAAACTTAAATTTTTATTATTTATTATATTATAACTGAGACAGTTTATTTATTCGCAAAAACTTTACTATTTCTCAAGACATTAAACTTTGACACTTTGCTAAGAGTTAAAAAAAAAACTGTAATGTAAAAAGCACTAGTGCGATAATTTCATGTAAAAAGCACGCGTGTTTAATATGCTGCATTATGACCATAAGAACGATGCAATAAGGGCCACTTTGTAAGCAAGTGTGTTGAAAAAATAATTACATACTGACCGATGGTACCAAAATAACACTTTTGCCGACTTCTATAATTTTAGCTAATATCATGTTTTCCAGATATAAAGCAAGAACCTATGGGTGTTGATCAAACAGACCCTGATGACGTCACAACACAATCGATCCCCGAGGAAAGTGAACAACATGAGACGGATGACATCAAATATGTTGTAAGTGATGTTTTTTTTCCGAAGTCCCAGTGTAGTTTATTTTTAGAGTTCAAAAGGAAAAATCGGAGCCTTATAGGATCACTTTGTTGTCCGTCCGTCCGCCCGCCCGTCCGTCCGATGTCCGTCTATCTGTCAAGACCCTTTATCTCGGGAACGCGTGGAGGTATCGGGTTGAAATTAAAACCATATATTCAGGTCTACACTCCCTTGAAGCTGCGAAAAAATCAAACTTCTAAGTTAACGTAAAAAAAGATACGGTCGTTTATGGTGCAAAAAAACGTATATTTCGACACTCTCAAGGGTATCAAAATTTATAGGGTATTAATAATGATCATTTATCAAATAAAATTGTTTATTTTGTAAAATAGATACATAAAGTATTCGTTTTACATGTCATATTATATATAATCTTTATAAAAATAATATTATAGGTGGGTCATACTCAAACAAAATTACAAATCTAGTGTCCACTTTTCATCCCTGGACAATAATTATTAGTTTTTTGGTATTTATTTGTATATAATAAGCAAATCGCATTGTCAAGAAAAATAAAACAACCAAGTTCCAGGTCGGAACTAATACAGATATTAAAAATATGATACATAGAAGATTTCGTAGGGTTATTACTGGCAAAACCACGGCAATAAACGTCACACATGATTACAAGTGTGCGTGTTTTGTTTGACCCTGGAATCCCGATAATTTGGAATGCCGAGGTAAAAAAACTTTTTTGTGTAAAAATTTTGGCGCTTTTGAATTCGGTAAGAATAATACGATTTTCCTTTTTTATAATATGTACATTAAAGCTTTTACTGTCATTTTTAGTTTATCAACAGTTATTTTTTTAGTTTATATGTTCAACATTTTGCATAATATGATTTCTTTTTGTAGTTGGAATAAAAGCTTTTTCATATGGGTTATTTTTGTGTTTGGTACGTTTTTTGTTATCGTTACACAAATGAAATTTATAAAGATGTATTCATAACAATGCATATTAAAATGAAAATGGGTTGGGTTTTACAATAACACAAAGTAAACACAAAGGAAATGTGCAAAAATTATGATTTTCATAGTTGGCAGTTAATAATAATAATACGTGAGTGTTAAAGTGTTGTTATAAGTAATTATCCACAAAAGTGAATCCATTTAACAAAAAAAACTTGACACTGAAATTTTATGTCTTTTTATTGATTTCATCAGTATTTCCCCCTGGGCTTTTAACTGGTAGTTCGCCCCGAACTGTAAACTCGCGCTCGCCCGTTTTGCTTCGCACGTCGCGCCGTCTCACCTATTTTTGACTTATGGTAAAAGATTTCATACTTCACGATCAGGAGGTCTAAAAAGCCACTTTGGGTAAACCATCATTAAAATGATTCAACTGGTAAATCGTAGCAGATCATATTAAAAGTCGTAAAATGGGTACTCGTTTTCGATTAATCATATGTAATCTAGTTGTTCGCGCAACACTCAAATTGAACGCGCTTCGTTCACATTGTGCTAATCTATTTTTTGTAGACCGCTTGCGGTGGTGTATTCATTTTGTTTGTTTTTAATTTTGCTTCTTGTCTATGATTTTTGACAGAAATGACTTGTTAATTTGCTCCGGGCGGGCGAAATGCCATGCAGACTGGGATCGATCAGCTGACATTGACACTGACGTCTATGGCTATTTTCAATGCAAATTTTGTTTATTGTTTACGTTGTGTTGTCATGGGCAACCGGCATAAGCCTAACGTTTATTGCTATTTGCATTGCAAGTCATTTTGGGTTAGTTAACTAAGTACGAACATTTTTATTTTGAGGTTTGTAGGTAAGTAGTTGTGATTACGTGATTGGTGAAATTAAGATTTGTGTAGGTACTTACTTATTGAACGTCTACTCTAATCAATCGTGGCGTGCGTGGTATTATGATCACTTCAACTGAATTAAACTGGATGACAGTAAACTAGGAAATCATAATACCTAGGTACGTAATATTCGTCGGTGAAAAGCGGCTATACCAAGTGGGGATTGTGACTTGCACCTCCTAGTTTACACATTATAAATAAGAAAATAATTTGTGGCAGGCAAAAGAAAAACAGACATTTCATGTAGAAGTATTGATAATGAATGATTGTGCCTTCTTCCTTTTATCGGGCTGAAGACTGGCACTATGCACAGTCGCGGAGTTACACAATCGCTCATCATTCTTTCTTCAGTTCTTTTCATCATCTCATGCAAACAACCTACATGCAAACCGAAAAACAATAAGTAACCAAAGCGAATAACAGGACAGTGACAGCATGTTAGAAGGAAAAAACACCAAATATAATTATTACTAAGTAGCAGTTAGGTGGTAGAGCTAATGCCGGGCTCGACTGTGGAGGTACCACCATCTTACTCGGAAATCCTCCCGAAGTTATTCGGGGGAGAGTACGAGGACAGCTCTCAGGCAAAAAAACCAGGCGGCCCACTATTGCCTGGGACCGATGGATGGCGGCGGTATATCCATCCCCAATTGCCGGGCCTTATATAAAACAGACTGGTGACGGGCAGCGGCGTCACTGGTACAAGGGTTTCGGCACCGCGCTCACCAACCCGCCTTCCCAGCGTGTGTGAATATGGGCATTTCTTCCAGGAGGACCGCCTCAGAGTGGCGAAATCCTGGAAAGGCCCATGTCCAGCAGTGGACGAAACAGGCTGATGGATGGATGGAAGCAGCAGACCAAACTTATGGATTAAATAGAGTGGCAAGTTTCCATACAAAAAATAAGCTACCAAGAAACCTTTAAAAATGGGTTTTCTTGGCTGGCACATGCTTGGAACATATTTGTTAATTACTTAACTAATCTTTAGTATATATTTTGTTTGGAAACAAGCAATATTTATAATTAAAAGAGCCCGAAGTTCACTGATCTAAAATTGCCACCCGTCGACTCTATGCGTTTATTATTAATGTTAGGGCTTCTACTATATGATATGTCTGTGTAAATATATGATGTTAACTGGAACGCAGCATGCAAAAACTATATCCATAAAACCTGTTAGTGTATTAGTAGGTAATTAAAATTAACCAACTTATATTTGGAAAAACTATTGATCTTATCTTATGAACAACAAGATACAGCAAGGAAAGCAGTTCCTTCTGAAGGGAAAATGATAATCTAGACCACACGATACATATGCAGATACAATTTTGTTCAGCAACTGCAAATTCTTGAAGCTGGAAAAATATGAAGTATTATGAATTTATGAATGCAATAATAAAAATTTATATTCTTACAATAACCTATATATATTATCAGGTCCGGTCTGGCCTCAGGGCATACTGGGACATTTCCCGGTGGGCCGGTCCGGGGTGGTGCATGGTGGGACCCGGAGCCGGACTCCAGCTCCATTGTCCCTTCATTTTTATACAGAGTCAAGCCGTGATATGATTATTTTATTTCGAACCTCACAAATGGTGTGGGCTGCAGTTTAAAATAAATTCCCAGTACCTAGTTTTTTTGGCTCGCAGACCGACGACGCTGTTTATTATTGTTCCACTTTTGGATTGTGTATGAGGTGCTAACATCAACTCCCTTAGTGCAAATCTATGAAATGAAATGACAGTTCAACGGTAGGATGTGCAAAAATACGTAAACTTTTTCAGTATGTACTGCAAAATTATAATGTGGAGAAAATGTAACATTTAACCGAGATAATATAATTTGTGGAATTAAAATAAAATGATATCCTTGAAAAAAAATGACAGCTTTGATGATCAATCACTCATGGGTTCATCAACTTCATCATCAGTGCCGAATAGTGACAGATTTGTGAAATAAAATTCAAAGATTTCATTTATAAAACTGTTGAAAATAGATTCAGCTAACAGTTCAGACAACTAAATCAGCTACCATTTCATATAAATAAACTTATAAACATCAGTAAGTAGGTACCACATAAAATGCAAAAATTTGATTATTATTATTTTACTTGATGGGCTTAAGTCCCTAAGTAATCAATTCATTTGTACTATTATGCAAACGGTACTTTTGAATCCCAATCCAATTGTGGAACAATAATACATTCAGAATATTGCACCTGAGGGAAATAATTTATTTTATTTCTTTAGAAGGGTATACACACTACATGTATCTTAAAGGATGTAGAATGCACTTGGCTGGCTGCATGATTGCCTCTTTTCTGTTGACTTCTAAAATAGGTAGGTAACATAAAATTTTGTGTAGTTTACAAAAGGCGGCAGAAAAAAAATCTTCTCAATGTAAAAGCCCAGTTTGCTGGCTTGCACCAAATTTTTCTCCACCGTTATCTACACAACTTAACAATTTCGAAATGTGCTCAACCTAACATAGGGGTGAGGGCAGGGCCCCGACTTTAAGTTAAACTTGCTCCTATGGAAAATGTAAGTATGAAATAAAAAACGCTGCTCACGCGACGAAGAAAATACGGGAAATCTAAGAATATCCATCACATATTGTACGCCTGTCTCCCAGAGGGGGGTAAGACTGAGAATGCAGATTTCCATTTGCTACGATCCTGACCTGACACAACTCTTCCAGATCCATCAATCTAATCATACAAGCTTTTCTACTTTGGGTACCTATAGAAATCAAAAATTGGTTTTATGCTTAGAGGAAGAAGCCCAACAATAATTAATGTAGTCTAAATGCTCTAAGGTTTCAAGCTTTCAAGTGAAATCACGAAAATAAAAAATACTTATCAACTATCAAAACAAACGAAGTAACTAAATAGGGATGTATATACATTATATCGAGAAATTCTCGACGAGAACCTGGTATTATCGATAATATAACATTGAAATTTCGATGTTTTTAAATGTACGACGAATGATGTAGCGATATGGTTGAAAATTATAATAAAATGCATTTTTGAAAATACAACGGGCATAAAAGGCCAAGGAGTAGAAATTTTAAAGAGCTGTTTTACGCATGTGTTGTAGTTAGGTACTAAAAATACTTAAATAACGCTTTATGTTATTAAAGGCAGTACTGAACAAACATTCTATGGCGTTATTTATTAAGCCTATTTCATAAGATTATTTGATAAGCTACAAATCTTAGTTACACCACTTACACCAATAAATGTTGTTTTTGGCACTCCCTGACAAAGTTTAATGTAAATTATGCTTTTCCTGCACAATAACTTTAAAAGCATGCTCAATAATTAAACATATCCAAAATTGGTTTCCAAGTAAAGGTTCATAAGTTCATAATTGAAGCATGATGGCGGTTCTTAATTTTTTATTAAAAAATAATAAAAAATTTGACTTGTTTTCTTTCTCACCTTGATTTCGATATTTCTTTATTAAATGACCCCAACACTTTTTAAATTATATCGATACATTTATTACTTACCAAATTAAAATGTGTAATAAAAAAAACGAAATGTCGATATTCAAAATGTATGATAAACTCACATCACTATGCCATCTGATGACATTTAAGTTCGGTGTTGCTATAAATAATGGAACATCTATCATTTCTGATGACTTTAAGTTCGGTGTTGCTATAAATAATGGAACATCTATCCACACACAATATATTGGATGTCTGTGCATCATCATTCATGGAACGTAGAAGTAACGTCCTCTTTGACAGATCATTATCGCCACAAATTTTTTAAAAATAGAAGAATTAAAAGTACAGACTTAAGACTAGACAAGACTTTTTACAGTTTTTTCTAGTTCCCGGCTTTAAAAGACAATGTATCCAGAGCCTTTAAACCAAACTCAGCATTAAAAAAAAACTTCAAAGTCAATATGTGTGTGTGTTGTGTATGTACATAGTTTTTAAACGCACACATGGTTATCTGCATGGAAAATAGCCTCAGCCAATTTGCTCCCCCGGGTTTGATTGTGTAAATTGGTCGTCTGAAGGGTTTTTAGAGATTCCTGCTTCAGGGACATGTGTGTATAAAAGTAAAGGTCTTCTAGTGTGAAACCGTGTTGGGGAATTGTGCTCGTAGAAGCCGGGCTAATTCCAGAAAAATACTTTCAAGATTGCGTCAGAATCTGGTGACACGTAAGCAGCATTCGTGGCTACATTTCCTTGATTTCCTGCTGATCCCTCCTTGTCTTTCCCCTACTCCTTACTGGCCCGGTCAACAGCTGGAGCAGCGAAGAGGCACAAGCAGTGGATGGACCCCAGATTTTGGACTTCTGGAGGTACCGTGACGCAGTCACTATTTTACTGGATTTGTGTGAGTGTCCTGTTTGTTTATTAAATTGTTCATATGAAAAACCTTGTTACTGTCCGCTGGTGTTGTTTATTCTCGTATTGGGCCCAGCCGAGTTACTCTCTGTGTAGGCCAGACAGGTAGCAGGGTCTTTCATACATTTTGTTGGTAGCAGAATGTGTATGAGTTGATTATTAACAACATTTTCTGGTAGCAGAGCGCGGTTAAGTTGTTTAATATCGGATATTAAACAACCCCGGACCAAGATATATTCTGTTTATACAAGCCGAACCGATATAGTGGCTCCGTTGGTCTTGTAAGATAATTTGTGAATTATACTCTGTTTATATAGGTAGGTAGTTTGTAACTTTGTAACCTAAAGCGAGATCAAATAGAATATTTGTTATTTCTCATACTACAGTACTCGGACTGTGTATATGAATAGGTTTATGTAAGCTGGAAGGATATTTACACAGCTCCTTTAGCTTTAGGTATTATACTATATGTTTGTATTGTGGATAAACATATAACTTTATTAGCGCTGTTTAGGTTGTTGTACACAGATTTAAATTGTAATTGTTAGACCTTGTTGGTGTAACTTTATAACTCGGTTGTTTGTGTTTATATAAGATATCTGGTTATAATATAATATAACGACCTATTGTAGGCTTGTTTGAGAGCACTGTTACAAGGCAGTTAGTTTATTTATATTAATAACATTTTGTATTTACCGAGTTACTGTGACAACTTCTTTGAGTGTATACATTGGGGCGCTTTGTGGTTTGTGACATTGTCAGTTCCGTCTTTAATTGTTTGTATTTCTCAATTCCCGGTCTACAATGTCGAAGACTTCTCCGAGGAACATCTTGGCCAGCCAGCTGCGTTGGTTTGTCAGCGTTCAAGGCTTGTTGGCTCGAGCTGATCGGGGCGATGCAGTCCTGGAGCGGTACTCACAGATGGAGCGTCGCCTCGAGAAAGCTGAGCAGGCGCTCATGGAGCTGTTGGACCAGGAGCTGCCACCGGAGGTAATGGCTAGCCCTAATAGTGATATGGAGCAGATAATGGACATTTATAATGAGACTACGCAGGTGGCATGCACAATAAAGAGATTGCAGTCTGGGGGTCCGGATGTCAAATTGGGCACCAGTAGTCAAGGGGTAGGGTTGCATAGCAGACTGCCTACCTTAGAGCTTGGTCACTTTGATGGACGTATGGAGCAATGGGTCGCCTTTAAGAATATGTTCACTTCTTTGGTAGACGGTAGACAGGATCTGTCCAACGCACAGAAAATGGCGTATTTGATGTCCAGTCTACAAGGGGAGGCTAGATCATTGGTACAACATCTGATGGTTGAGGAGCATAACTACGTCATCGCATGGGAGTTATTGAACAACAGATATCAGAACGTCCGGTTGTTAGCAGACGCGCATGCGAGTCAGCTGTTAGGTCTACCTCGGGTTACGTCTAGATCGCATATCAGGGCTCAGTTACTCACACCCGTTACAGTGGCGTGCAACGCATTAAAAATGTTGGGACTACCAGTGGATGAATGGTCTTATCTGTTGGTACACATAATTTTGAGCAAGTTGCCGGCTGACTCTCGCTCACGGTTTGAACGCGAGATGGCAGAACGGGACGGCAGTGCCTTGCCTAGCTTTACGGAATTAATGAGATTTTTGGAGTTTGAAGCTAGGGCTGTAGAGTCGTCTCCGTTGGAAGTGGCGCCACCTAGCGGGAGTTTGGGAAGATCCGCTGGCACATCGCGACGCAGTGACGCCCAGGGAGTGCCGCCGTCCCGGGGACGTGTGGCAGCTCGCTTGGCTGCGCTGACTGCTGCCGTGGGGGAACCGACGTGTCCTCGGTGTGGGCGTTTGGGACATGCTTTGCGGAGGTGCCCTGAGTTTGCTGAGCTGCCGGTCAGCGAAAGGCGGTGCTTGGTAAAAGCCAAGCGCTTATGTTTTCATTGCATGGAAGATCATTTCGCGCGCGATTGTTCCAAGCAAGGTACTTGTTCTGCATGTGGAAGAGCTCACCATTTACTGCTGTGTGCTAACAGGTCTGGTGCGCCGGCTCCGGCACCGCAGCGCGAACCTGCTGCGAGAGGGGGAGCAGTCTTCACGTCGCAGCACCAGCGTCGCGCTACGGGCGGGGGAGCAGCCTCACCGTCCGCACAGCAGCCATGTCCGTCGAGGGGCCCTCGTCCAGGACGAGGCGCGCACCCGTCGGAGTGGAGAGAGAGTTCTCGGGTGAGTCATGCACACCCTAATAATTTTGAGGAGCATGCACCTGCGGTACAGGGCTATACTGCGGGCCCGGCTAGGAGGCCCCGGGGTTGGGGGTACTCCACGGGTCAGGGGCCCATTCAAGATTATGGAAGTGGTCCCCATGTTTCTGCAACTGCGGGCCCGTCTCGGGACTCTTCGAGGGAAGAAGGCCCTACGGGCGGGGGCTTCACTTCACCGGTTAGTGGACCTCAGTTTCCCGCGCCAGTGCCGGCGCCCACTGGAAAGGAGTATAGTCGGGAGGAGCCGCAGAGATACTCGCCGCCGTCTCATGAGTACCCGCGGGTAGAGTACCACCCACCTTATTTTAGGTATGGGAGAGCGGCAGGCTACGCCCCCCCTAGGATGGCGATGTGTACTCGCTCACCATATGTAGGGCAGTGGGTTCACCCTGGGTTGGCGAGGCCGAACAGCCAATAGCTAGCCTGCCACTCTACTAGCGCAGAGCCGAGGACGGTTCTGCTGCCCACTGCAATAGTTTGCATATGGGGTCCCCGTGGAGATTCGGTTAGGGTAAGGGCTCTACTGGACTCAGGGGCACAAGGGTGTATGGTGACTACACGGATAGTTGATATGTTGGGTTTGAACTTGGAGCCTTCTTCGGTGCCCCTTCTTGGTATTGGGGGTTTAGAAGTTAAACGTTTGGTAGGCCGAACTCATATAAGGTTTTCTTCGGTACGTTCCTCCACTTTGAGGATTGCAGCTGCAGCTATGGTTATGGATGATATCGTAGGCTGGCAGCCCTCCTCAGATATCTCCCCAACTATACTATCGTGTACGTCTAATTTAAATTTAGCTGATCCCAGGTTTTATGTTCCCGGCCCAGTGGACGTCCTCTTGGGCTCGGATGTATTGGGATGGATTCTTTTAAGTACCCAGAAGGCACTAGGCACCTCATCACTGTTGGCGGTGTCCACCATTTTTGGACATGCTGTCTTGGGACCAGTCTTCGATGACTACACTCCGGATGAGTCGAGGGTAGTCAATACAGCATCCCTTGCTAAGACGATGCATCGGTTCTGGGAAGTAGAGGAGCCTCCCATGGTTCCGAGGGTGGACCCGGAACATGCAGAATGTGAGGCCTTCTTTCAAGCCAACACTACGAGGCTAGCTTCGGGGAGATTTGTAACGCGGTTGCCTTTTACAGCATCCCCTCCTATTCTTGGACAATCCAGAGCACTGGCAGAGAAGCGACTGCTGGCTATGGAACGGCGCATGCAGCGTGACCCAGTGCTACGTGAGAAATATATTGACTTCATGCGTGAGTACGAAGCACTAGGTCATATGTCACCGGCTCAAGTAGATTGGAGCTCTACTGAGCATTACTTCCTACCTCACCATGCAGTATTGAAGGCTTCTTCAGGAAAGCTGCGCACCGTGTTTGACGGGTCGGCGCCTACCTCAACAGGAGTCTCGTTGAATTCGTGTCTACACTCTGGGCCAAAGCTTCATCGGGATGTCATAGATATAATTTTAAATTTCAGAAGACATCAGGTGGTGTTTGGAGCCGACATTAAGATGATGTTCCGGCAGACTGTCATTCATCCTGACGACAGGCGTTTCCAGTTGATCCTCTGGCGGGAGCACCCAGAGGACCCAGTGACAGTCTACGAGCTCAACACCAACACATATGGTTTGAAATCAAGTCCATATATAGCTATAAGATGCTTATTAGAACTGGCGGAGCGGGAGAGGGCCCTCTACCCGCGTGCGGCAGCCGTACTGACACGTGACCTCTACGTGGACGACGTGTGTACTGGGGCCCAAACAGTTGAGGAAGCTCTTATACTCAGGGATGAATTAATTGCTATACTAGCAGCGGGAGGCTACGAGTTAAGAAAATGGTTATCGAATGAGCCCCGTCTGTTAGAAGGTATTCCAGAGGATCACCAACAGAACCCTAACCTGTTTGCTGAGGTGGACGATCCTAATATGATAGCGGTTTTAGGAATGAAATATCAACCGGTAAATGATATTTTCACGTTTCAGGTGGAACTGAAACCAGAGAGAGTATGGTCGAAGAGGACCGTGCTGTCCACCATCGCTCGCATGCTTGATCCGAACGGCTGGATCAGTCCGGTGATCTTCTCAGCGAAGTGTCTGCTGCAACGGCTGTGGATCCTGGGCGTGTCGTGGGACGAGCCGCTCACCGGGTCTCCGTTGGACGACTGGCTGGAGTTGATGTCATCGTTGGAGGAAGTCAATCGAGTTGCCTTACCTCGCTGGATCTTGCCGCCAGGAAAGTATCACGCTTCTTTGCATGGCTTTTGTGACGCCTCCGAACGTGGATACGCTGCGGCCGTATATTTACGAACCGTTGATAGTCAGGGACACGTCAATGTTGTGTTACTTCTAGCGAAAAGCAAGGTTGCTCCCATACGTACTCGTCTTACTATTCCTAAATTGGAATTAAGCGGAGCTCATCTTTTAGCTAGATTACTGAATCATATATCTCGGGAGTTAGCTGCCAATGTTGATTTTCAGGATGTGTATGCATGGTCGGATAGTCAGGTCGCGCTAGCATGGTTGCGCGCGGCTCCGCATACCTTAGAGATTTTTGTAGGAAACCGGGTTTCGCAAATTCAAAACATGGGTATTCATATTAATTGGAGGCATGTCCCAGGTGAATGTAATCCTGCAGACTGCGCATCGAGGGGCTGCACAGCGCCGGAGTTGGTGTCACATGCTTTATGGTGGGGTCCGGAGTGGCTCAGGGGACCTGAGTCTTCTTGGCCTGTTCAGCAAGTAGATAGGACGACCCAGATTTTACCAGGGCTGCGTGTGCATGCTTTAGTTGCAGAGACCGATTTAGATCCTGATTGGCTGACTGGGAGATATAGTAGTTTGGACAAATTATTGGCGGTTACTAGTTGGATTAAGCGTTTTATAAATAATTGTCGTAACCCCCAAAATAAACAGTTGTCGCCAGTGGTGAGTGCCGAGGAGCGTCGAGATGCACTGCTTCACTGGGTCAAGGTAGTGCAGGTGGACCGTTTCAAGTCTGAATTGCAGATCCTTCGCGATGAACGTGCCAAGCTGAAGGGAGCGGTCGCTAGATTAAATCCTTTTCTGGATTCACAGGGACTTCTGCGTGTTGGAGGTCGACTTCGGAAGGCTGACCTGCCATACGGAAGCCGTCATTCTCTGCTGTTACCCAAGGAGGGTCCTTTGGTAAAGCTTTTGGTATCTGACCGACATGTTCGTAACTCTCATGCGGGACGCAATGCGTTATTGGCGATATTACAGCGGGAGTTTTGGATATTGTCTGCTCGCCGGGTAATTCGCAATGTAGTTTTCTCCTGCGTTCCTTGTTACAGACTGCGAGCCTCATTGATGCAGCCTCAGATGGGAGATCTGCCGGCTGACAGGATCACCCAGTCGAGACCATTCGAAGGAGTCGCCACGGACATGGCAGGCCCGTTCTCGGTCAAGACCTCCACTCTTCGTAATGCTCAGATTGTTAAGGCTTACCTGTGCGTATTTGTGTGCTTGTCCACCAAGGCCGTCCATTTGGAATTAGTGTCCTCGTTGTCCACGGAGGCCTTCGTTGCTGCGTTAGACCGTTTTGTTTCGCGTAGGGGTCTACCTTCATTGATCCGCTCTGACAATGGCACAAACTACCAGGGTACCTCAAACTATTTGAAAGATGTGTATAAATTTTTAGAAAATAATTGTGTTAGTTTAAGTCATATCTGCGCCCAGAGGGGGATAACTTGGCGGTTCAGCCCGCCAATTTGTCCACACTGGGGTGGGATTTTTGAAGCCGCCGTGAAGTCAGCCAAGACCCACCTCCGCCGCGTCATCGGGGAAACCATTTTAAGGTTCGAGGAGCTCGTCACTATGTTCTGTAAAGTTGAGGCCGTCCTCAATTCTCGTCCTCTCTGTCCCCTGTCATCTGATCCGAACGACCTCGAGGTCTTGACTCCTGGCCATTTCTTAATTGGGCAGCCTCTTACTGCCCTGCCGGAATACCCCTGGAGGGAAGAACGTACAACCCGGTTGTCACGTTTTCAAATGTTGCAACAAATGGGCCAGGACTTCTGGAATCGTTGGTCGTTGGAATATCTGCATTTGTTACAGCAGCGGGTGAAGTGGACAGACAGGACCGAACCTCCGAAAGAAGGAGACTTAGTTTTATTGAAGGATGCAAATTTGGCATCTCTACATTGGCGCCGGGGTCGCATTATCAAGTTAATATACGGTGGGGATGGGACTCTTCGTGTAGCTGAGGTGTTGGTTGGAGGTTCGATTTTGCGACGAGCTGTAGCAACACTCTCCCGGCTCCCGATTGATTGAGCTAGCGTTCTGATGGGGGCATCAGTCCGGAGCGGGGGATTGTTCGCGCAACACTCAAATTGAACGCGCTTCGTTCACATTGTGCTAATCTATTTTTTGTAGACCGCTTGCGGTGGTGTATTCATTTTGTTTGTTTTTAATTTTGCTTCTTGTCTATGATTTTTGACAGAAATGACTTGTTAATTTGCTCCCCCGGGTTTGATTGTGTAAATTGGTCGTCTGAAGGGTTTTTGGAGATTCCTGCTTAAGGGACATGTGTGTATAAAAGTAAAGGTCTTCTAGTGTGAAACCGTGTTGGGGAATTGTGCTCGTAGAAGCCGGGCTAATTCCAGAAAAATACTTTCAAGATTGCGTCAGAATCTGGTGACACGTAAGCAGCATTCGTGGCCACATTTCCTTGATTTCCTGCTGATCCCTCCTTGTCTTTCCCCTACTCCTTACCGGCCCGGTCAACAGCTGGAGCAGCGAAGAGGCACAAGCAGTGGATGGACCCCAGATTTTGGACTTCTGGAGGTACCGTGACGCAGTCACTATTTTACTGGATTTGTGTGAGTGTCCTGTTTGTTTATTAAATTGTTCATATGAAAAACCTTGTTACTGTCCGCTGGTGTTGTTTATTATCGTATTGGGCCCAGCCGAGTTACTCTCTGTGTAGGCCAGACAGGTAGCAGGGTCTTTCATACATTTTGTTGGTAGCAGAATGCGTATGAGTTGATTATTATCAACACTAGTTAATTCATGAATTGATATATAATATTTTAATTTTTTACTTAGCTTAGTATATATTGGGTTAGGCATTATATTTATTTATGGTCTATTCAGTTTATTTATTAATTGCATTATGTATAATAATATTCTTATTCCAATAAGTCTTTATTTTATGCATGTGTATAACTTTAGTAGCCCAACTTAAATATTGTCTTTTTTTTATATTTACCGTAAGTAGTAGGTGGTAGAGCTGATGCCGAGCTCGACTGTGGAGGTACCACCATCTTACTCGCAAATCCTCCCGAAGTTATTTGGGGGAGAGTAAGAGAACAGCTCTCAGGCAAAACCAGGCGGCCCACCATTGCCTGGGACCGATGGATGGCGGTATATCCATCCCTAATTGCCAGGCCTTACAACAGACTAGTGACGGGCAGCGGCGTCACTGGTGCAAGGGTTTCGGCACCGCGCTCACCAACCCGCCTGCCCAGCGTGTGTGAGTATGGGCATTTCTTCCAGGAGGACCGCCAAGAGTGGCGAAATCCTGGAAAGGCCTATGTCCAGCAGTGGACGAAACAGGCTGATGGACGGATGGACCGTAAGTATCATATTTGTTTCATTATAAAATATTATTTTTATACAGATTAGATTTGACATGTAAAACGTATACTTTATGTATCTATTTTACAAATAAACAATTTGAATCTTGATTAATAGGTGAAATACCATATAATAAAAAAGTAGAGACGTAGCCATTCGGAACTTTACGGTTATCTTTGAATCTAACTTTTTTCCTTTAAGGCGAGGTTATCCAGAGAAATCTGTCCTGCTCCAACGCTTTCATTTTACACATGTTTATCCTGCTCAGCGGAAGCGCGTCGCTCAGAAAAGTCGCGGTTTGGAGTTGTTTTTATTTATTATCTTGTAATTAGAGGGATGGTTTTTAAATATTACAGCCGTTTTCTGTCGCATTTTTCACGAAGTTTATTTCAGTATAACATTCATTTTCCAAAACTTAATACAGCTCAAATAAAATGATAATTAAATCATAGTTTAGACCTATCTTTACGATTTGATTGGATCGAGCAATATTTTAGTAATCGTGTATCGAATAGCCGGTATATCAAAATCAAAGAGTGAAATATGACATATATTTTTAACAAAATTTAATCATCGCTATTTATTGGCCTAAAATGAATTTGAAAAGATAACCGCCCCTGAATATAACGATAAAAGCACGAAAAATATATCTTGCCCAGTTCTAAGATCTACCCACGACAGATAATATTTTTGTGTTACAGAACACACAAGACTACCTGGACATCGGTGAGACGGTGATCAGTAAGCAGGACAGAG
The DNA here is from genome assembly GCA_910592155.1 of Ypsolopha scabrella. Lineage (NCBI taxonomy): Eukaryota > Metazoa > Arthropoda > Insecta > Lepidoptera > Ypsolophidae > Ypsolopha > Ypsolopha scabrella. Next base: position 2,678,012 of record OU342989.1, on the reverse strand, counting down.
CGATCAGTGAGCAGGACAGAGCAATACCAGGACCCTCCTCAAAAGGCAAGTAAACGACCGGCTTTCTTCTGCACCTTTACGCTGATGATCTTCAAATCTATAGTCAGGCCAAACTGGATGAACTTCAGTATGCTATCGCAATGACAAATAAAGATTTAACACAAATATCTACCTGGAGTAAACAACATGGACTTCAAGTTAATCCAAGTAAGACACAAGCTATCGTAGTTGGTAGCCCTTACTTCATTTCTAGGATTGATTGGCATTTACTACCGCAGATAAGTTTTGATGGTACCCATGTTCCCTATAGCAGTAAAGTGAAAAATCTTGGAATATTTGTGGATAGTAATATCTCCTGGGGTCCATAACCTTCTTTGCCTGCGTCTGCCTTCTCTCTAAAAAGACTCCGAAACTTTCTGCCAACTGCTACCAAAGTTGCGCTTGCACAATCCTTCCTACTCCCTATTCTAGATTATGCAGACTATTGTTACCTAAATCTTACCGAGGAGCAACTTAATAAACTCGAGGGTCTACAAAATGTTTCTATTAGGTTCATATGTATATGGATTACGCAAATATGACCACATCTCCCAATTGCGTTCTCAGCTTGAGTGGCTCCCAATCCGTCTTCGTCGTAATTCTCATATTCTTTTCCTTCTCTATTCTGTTTTATTTAATCCTGTATATCCTTCTTATTAAAAAGATCGCTTTGTGTTTCGTCTTACAAAGAATCATCATATAAAGATCATCAATCATCAATTTTCATCTGGAAATCTTCGCCTAACAGTGCCAAGCTGAAGCTGTACATCTGTGGAATGCTCTTCCTCTCACAATACAACAGGCTCCATCGTTACAGTCATTCAAAACCCTAGTCAAACAGCATTATCTTTCGCTTTGATCTTAAAGTTTATTGTTTATATTTGTTCCTATATTAATACATATTTATTTATATAAAATATATAAGGTGGAATCGAAATACCTGCCACGGATGAAATAGGAGATACTATTATGTTTATAGATTACATTAGTGAAGAAATTTCGTACCCCGGAATAGTTAAATAAATTTGAGAAGGTAAAGTAATTAAATAAACATTTTCTTCATTCTGCATAACGTGGTTCACAAATTACGCTTGACGAGTCGTTTAGTCAATGATAACAATTGCTATATCTTTCTAACCGTTCAATGAATGAAATTCATTTAATTGTATGAAACCGTTAGGTAGTAGTCGCAAAACTTCAATGAAGTTGTCAAAGGACGCCGCTCTATCCGAGCGAGCCGCTCGTCAAATAGTCAAAGGGCAGACCGCCTGCCGCCACCCCGTCCCCCACTACCCCTTTCGTCGCACGCGCTTGTTTTTGTTTGTTGTTGTGCCCCCACCCCAGTTCGCTGTTTTCGCTGGTCGCAGAGGTGCGTATCTCGCGCGCATTCTTTAAAAATGCCTCCTAGACCACGATATTCAAATCAAGAATATCTTGAGATGGTATCGTGCTACCGCGAGTGTAACAACGTAACCGCGCATGCAGTAAACCTATACGAGCAGAGATTTGGTGTACGAGTGAGCCATCATACCATTCTGGACGCCGTATACAGATTTCGAGAGCATGGTCGCTTTGACCCGCCTCCGGTTGACGCAGGCAGGCCTCGATACTCAGCCGAATTTGAAGAGGAAGTGTTAGACTTTTTCCGGCGTCACCCTCTTGCTAGCACCAGGGACGCTGCTAGAGTGTTTGATGTGAGCCATTTCTACGTGCGGCAACTTCTTAATCGGGAAGGGCCCCATCCTTACCACTTCTTAAGAGTGCAAGAATTGCAGCCACAAGACTACGCGGCTCGACTCGCATTTTGTCATTGGGTTAGAGAAGAACGTCGCAACATTATGTGGACCGACGAGTCCACTTTCACACGGGTTGGAATGTTCAATATCCACAATGCGCATTTTTGGACCGAGACGAATCCTCGTGTTGTTCGGCCTGACCACTTTCAGATACGATTTAGTGTTAACGTGTGGGTGGGCATACTCGGCAATAGAGTTCTTGGACCAGTTTTCTTGGACAGACTGAACGGGGAAACATATCTTCGCTTACTGCGAACCCGTGTAAGCAGAATGTTGGAACGTATTCCTCTTGAAGAAATAAGTGGACTGCACTTCCAACATGATGGAGCACCAGCTCATTTCGCTGTGAACGTACGTGACTATTTGAATGGTGTGTGGTACGGTGGCGAGAGGTGGATCGGCCGAGGAGGGCCAGTGCCGTGGCCTCCTCGCTCGCCTGATTTAACCCCATTAGACTTTTTTTTATGGGGTCGTGTAAAGGACCTTGTGTACGGCCAAACCGGACATGATATTAGAACTGTGCGAGAACTAAAAAGGCGCATCAAGCGCGCTTTTCAGCAAGTAAAAAGTGAAACTGACACCTTAAATAAAGCGCAAAGACATGTACGCAAGCGTGCCTACATTTGTGTGCAACGCGAAGGCGGACTTGTGCAGCAGTTTTGTAGATAAATAATACTGTTGTAAATTATGCAAATAACTGTAGCTAAGGTGTAATTGGTGTAAATAAGGTACAATTGGTGTAAAAATGCAAAGACAGAACATATTGTTTTTGTGTAATGTGTACCTACGGCAAAACATAATCAGGAGACCCGGCTTTAAGTGTGATGGGAAGTTTACCATCTTATTACATCAGTTTTTATCTGCGGAATGAATTAGAGGAATGCAATAACTGGTAAGTGCACTTTTAAACTTTTGCCTGCGTATTATTGGGTACTGGTTGGCCAACAGATCCAGCCGTTTGGAAATTTAACAGTACCCTAATTAGTTAATTTACCGGTGTCTTAATGACCAATGACAAAGAGTAATTTGCAATGTATTTCGTATTTACATCTACTTTGCGTGTGAGCGTAAGCACATTGGAGAGGCATGCAATGGCACCTATTCTCGTGTAGCACTTTTAAATTTCGAGCTAAAAAAACCCAAGAATTTTCATAGCAAAATAGACCTTAACGCGGAGGGATGACAAATAAATGAGCTTGTATTATTTTGGGTTTTCACAACTCTACATTTAAGTTTGTGCTACACAGAATAGGTACAAATATCTCTACCTGGTAGAGACGAACTGGGCAGCTGATTTCATTCATTGAACGGTTAGAAAGAGATAGCAATTGTTATCATTGACTAAACGACTCGTCAAGCGTAATTTGTGAACCACGTTATGCAGAATGAAGAAAATGTTTATTTAATTACTTTACCTTCTCAAATTTATTTAACTATTCCGGGGTACGAAATTTCTTCACTAATGTAATCTATAAACATAATAGTATCTCCTATTTCATCCGTGGCAGGTATTACGATTCCACCTTATATAATTTATTTACAGATATAATTATAATTATATATAATTAATTATTGTTTATGTATATTATATATTGGCATTTAAATCAAAATGCTTTGTTTCATTTTATTTTATAAACTGTTTTTAAGAGTTCTTCCATCCAAAGGTTGTCTGGAAGAGATCGCCTTTAGTGATAAGACCGCCAATTGTACCCTGCTAACTTATATTTTAAAATTAATTGGTTTTTATTTGTCTTTTGGTGTGCAATAAAGAATATTGTATTGTGTATTGTATTGTATTCTGCACCGAAGGATTTCCGAAAAACTGGTTTGGCCTAGGCCAATAACCAAACTGGTTTATTGTGAAATGCCGGCCGGTTACATATATTATATTTTCATACGTTCTTGCCATTGCGACATTATGTAGGGTGTATCAATTTTTTAAATATAATTACTAACGTAATCTATTTATTTTCTAGGTGATGCGAGGTACCAAACAAATATCCACAAGAATAAGGAAACTAGCCTCCTCGCAGAACAAAAGCTGTTTGAATGTGACATTTGTGGCTACCAGTGCAGATACCGTGGTAATTTAAAGCGACACATGGGAATCCATACAGGAGATAAGCCGTATAAATGTCAGATTTGTGACTATCCATTCAGAGACACAGGCAGTCTAAAGCGACATAAGAAAACGCATACAGGTGAGAAGCCGTACAAGTGAAATTTGTGACTACCAATTCAGAGCACCAGATGGTTTAAAGCAGCACATGAGAACACACACAAGAGAGAAGCCGTATAAATGTGAGACTTGTGATTTTCAGGGTAGAAAAAGAAGTGATTTAAAAATACACATCAGAACACATAGACGGGTGAAAAACTAATATTAAGACATAAAACCACTACCCGCAATTGAAAACGGAAAACTACAAAACTGCTTAACAACGCCAAAAATTACTTGGAATTTGTTTAAAAATTAAAGATAATGGCTATCACGACAATTGACAATTTACGAATTCCACAGCATAATATAAAAAGTTTAGTGAAAAAAAGGCCTTTTGACTATCCCCTTACAATAGGCTAGTTAGTAGTAGTTTATGCTTTAAGTGCGGTAAGGAGGCAATAGCTTTGAAGGACGATTTGAAACACGAGCAATAAGCGAGTAAGTTATTGCCCTTAGGCACGAGTATCATAATTCGTTTTTCAATGCATAGTTTAAGTGAATAAATGAAACGTAGTTAAAGAAACAAACAAAGAATAAATTCTCCAAATGAACTTTAGGCGGCATTCTTTTTCGCAAGTTGCCAACTTGACGGAAATAAGCTGCTTTCCGTTTGATGCGTTCATTTCTGTCAAATTTATCTATGGTACATAAGAAAATACTGGCAACAATTTAACTGTGGTAAATTCGACTTTGACAACAATAACTCGACTTTTTCAAGCATATAAAATATGTACATATATACATACGACCACTTTTATTGAAAAATATCATAAACGGTTTTACCAATACCTACATCCATCTATCTGGAAGAAATCCCCACACTCACACATGTTGGGCAGGCGGGTTGGTAAGCGTGGTGCCGAAACCCTCGCAGCAGTGACACCGCTGCCCGTCACCAGTTTTATGTAAGGTTAGGCAATTGGGTATAGATATACAGCCATTAATCGGTCCAAGGCAATGGTGGGCCACCTGGTTGTGCCTGTTTGAGAGCTGTCCTCTTACTCTCCCCCGAATAACTTCAGGGGCGGTTTGCGAGTAAGATAGTGGTACCTTCACAGTCGAGCCCGAGACCAGCTCTACCACCTCCAGAATACCTACGTTGTTTGTCAATATATCGTCGCCTCAGAGCAACAGCGTTCCATGTGACTCAGTGTCTGGTTTTGGTAATCAGTAATTTAAAGTTTCAAATTTTATTGCTGCTTATTTATGTTACTTATTAACTAATTTTTTTTTCACAACTTAAATGTTTATTCTTGCATATCCGTCCATCCATCAGCCTGTTTCGTCCACTGCTGGACATAGGCCTTTCCAGGATTTCGCCACTCTTGGCGGTCCTCCTGGAAGAAATGCCCATACTCACACACGCTGGGCAGGCGGGTTGGTGAGCGCGGTGCCGAAACCTTTGCACTAGTGACGCCGCTGCCCGTCATTAGTCTTTTTATATAAGGCCCGGCAATTGGGGATGGATATACCGCCATCCATCGGTCCCAGGCAATGGTGGGCCGCCTGGTTTTGCCTGAGGGCTGTTCTCGTTCTCGAAAAACTTCGGGAGGATTTGCGAGTAAGTAATTTCTAATTTCTATTCTTGCATATACATATATCCTTTTGTTTTTTCATGAAACATATGTTGATTTGTTGAAATTTAAGAACAGATAGAACCTTGGTGTCTCGACTGATCTTAAAACTACGATTTGTTCCTTTACATTCTGGGTTCTAAATCACATAGAACCCTGTTACCCTCACCTCGTGAGAAACATTTTTGAAAACAACAAGGTTCGATCTCGTAGACCAAATGTCAGATAGAACTGTTGTTTATGCTTAGGATCTTCTTTTTAAATAATACCAACATGTAGTTAATTTATAGTTTACTCCTTCAAAATGATTATAAGTATGATAATTACAACGGCGTCTGTCCTTGTGTGTTTCACACGGCCAAGTGCCGAGCCAGGGGCCCGGGCGCGGGAGCAATACGCTGCGTTGTTTGTTGCCTAAACAATCTCCGCCTCCTTGAAATGTGAAGAATGCTATGTTCTTCTTAGATAATATCTACAAGCGGACAAATTCGGTTGATTGCTCGCCGTATTATTCCTTTGCTTGTCTTGATGTCTGCTACACGACAGGCATCATCAGATCCTTTGTAGACGGTAGTAATTCTTCCCAACGGCCACTTCATAGGCGGGCTACATTCATCTTTAATAAGAACCAATTGATTGGGTTCGAGGTCAGGTTGTCTGTTCTGCCATTTAGTCCGCTGCTGCAGCTCGCAAATATATTCACGGCTCCATCTGCTCCACATGTGTTGTCTTGCTTGCTCAATAAGGGCATATCTGTGAAGGCGGCTTGGATTAACATTTTGAAAGTCAGGGGCAGGTAGTGACGTGAGTGGTCTTCCTACGAGAAAGTGCCCTGGGGTTAAGGGACAAAGGTCATTTGGATCAGAGGACATTGGCATTAGCGGCCTCGAGTTCAAAATAGCTTCAACTTGGCAAAACAATGTCGTGAGTTCCTCAAATGTAAAATGAGCGCTACCTACAACCCTTTTCAAATGAAATTTTGCTGACTTCACAGCTGACTCGTATAATCCACCAAAATTCGGCGCATTTACCGGTGAAAACTTGAACTTTATGCCTTCACTGGCAAGATCTGACACAGAATCGGAACAACTTTTTACAAGGGCAGCAATTTCTCGGTTTGCACTGACAAAATTGGTGCCGTTGTCACAAAATATCTCGCGAGGCTTTCCTCGACGAGACATGAAGCGTCGTAAGGCCAATATAAAAGCTTCTGTGGTCAAGTCGCTTACCAACTCGAGATGGACAGCTTTAACCTTAAAACATATAAAAACACAGAGATAACATTTAATTAGCTTGGCCCCACGACCCTTCCTGTTTAGAATTAAAAACGGTCCTGCGTAATCTGTTCCCGTTATTTCAAATGGAGATCCAGGTGATAATCTGACAGAAGGTAAGTTACCCATGATTTGTTTTGCAGCTGCTCCTTTCATTCGTTTGCATGTCAAACAGTTATTACATACTCGTCTCGCTAAGCATCGGCCACCAATGGGCCAGTATTGCTCTCTAACGACTGAAAGAAGCAGTTGGGGTCCTGCATGCATTAATTTGATGTGATAATATTTCATCATTAACTCTGTATAACGATGTTTACAACTCAATACGATTGGATGCCGTTTGTCAAAACTATAGTCGGAGTTTTCTAGCCTCCCCCCAACACGAATCAAGCCTGTCTGTTCATCAACAATCGGGGTTAAATTATGCAATGCAGGTAATGATTTAAATTTATTTTTATAAATAGAAAAACATTCAAGTTGTGAAAACTGAGCTAGCTTTAACTCGCTATTCTCTAATTCCTCGACGGTCAAAGGTCCCGTTATTTTTACATTATTTTTGCATATATTGATAATAAATCTACAGACATACGCGAAAGAACGACGTAATCTTATAAAACTCGAATATCGCTCAAAGTCAATAATTGACTTCGGATTCGCATCAATATTTGAAAAGTGAACTCTCACTTCAGGTAAGTTTATTTGTGAATCAACGCGCTGCTGGTCAGGCCACTGATCTTGTGCGCTCTTTAGGTATGTAGGCCCATCCCACCACAACGAAAGATGCGGTACCTCCTCGGGGTACACACCACGTGACGCAAGATCGGCTGGATTCAACGATGAAGGTACGTACATCCACACACTATTACTTGCACACAACTCATTCACCTCAGCTACGCGATGTGACACAAACGTACTCAACTTGTGCGGAGGTGTATTCAGCCAGCCCAGTACAACATTCGAGTCGCACCAAAAAACATTGCTCTCTATTAAACAGCGTAATGATTCTGATACCTTTTTAAATAGGCGAGCGGCTAACACTGCTCCACACAATTCAAGTCTAGGTATAGTAGACGTTTTCAGAGGGGCTACCTTTGATTTTGCACATAAAAGCCGTACTGTTATATGCCCCAACGCATCTATCGAACGTACATAGACGCAAGCCGAAAATGCGCTCATTGACGCATCTGAAAATGTATGTAATTCAATCTTAATAGGATTGATACAGACAGCTTGGCGCGGAATGGACAGATGCTTAATAATCTTTAAATTATTAACTACTCTATGCCACATATCTGAAATATCATGAGGAATCTGTTCATCCCACCCAATTTGTAGAAGCCAAAGCTTCTGTAAAATGATTTTACACGTAATAACGCATACACTTAATAGCCCTAGTGGATCAAATATAGTTGATGTCACTGATAGAACTATACGCTTTGTAATAACATGATTACATTGTTCATACAGTTTGGATGATTTTTCAACCGCGATAATAATTGAATCAGAATTAGGATCCCACTCGATACCTAATGTGTTAGTTACATTGGAAATTTTCAAATTATCTTGTGTATTTTCAACATTAGATTCATTTGAGATTAAATTCACCAATGAAGAAGAGTTACTTTTTACTTTACGTAAATTGAAACCGGCTGATGCAAGTTGTGCAGTTACACATTTGTAAATATTACACAATTCGTTTTCGTTAGAATAACCCGTTATCAGGTCATCGATATACAAATCATGTCTCATTATGTCGCTTATCAACGGATCTTTGCACTCAATCGCTAGTTGCACGACACATCTTGTACTTAAATACGGGGCGGACGAGGTACCATACGTCACGGTATTTAACTGTAAGTAACTTATGGGTTCCCACTCGTTTTCTCGCCATAAAATTGTTTGAAGATGTCTCTGTTTCTGTTCAATTAATATCTGCCTATAAAATTTCTCTATGTCTCCTGTAAAAATAAACGCATGCTGTCTCAATCTAATCAAAATAGAAAAAATATTATCTTGAAGAGTAGGTCCTACCATCATTATTTCATTGAGTGAGAGACCGGAAGTAGTTTTGCACGACCCATCAAAAACTACCCTACATTTTGTGCTTTCACTTTGTTCTTTTAATACTGGGTGATGTGGCAAAAATACAGCATTTTCAGGTCTCTCAGTCCTTGACAGATGCCCGAGAGCTTCGTACTCGTTTATAAATTTTACATACTGGGTTTTTACGTCAGGTTGCCTCCGAAAACGTTGCTCTAATGATTCAAACCTTTTACGTGCTATATAATACGAATCTCCCAATGTTTCTGGCTCCGCTTTCAGAGGCAACGTGACGCAGAACCGGCCGTCCTCAAGCCGTCGAGTGTGCTGCTCAAAATGCCGCTCGCACTCCGTCTCTTCCTGAGACATGACTGGCTTTTGAGGAACTTCCTCGAGTTCCCAAAATTTGTTTAGTTGTGTTCGAATTTCCTGACTGAAATTACATAAAATTTTAGTGGGATTATTACCATTATCGCTACACATGACTGGTCCGGATATTAACCAGCCGAACATTGAATTTTGTAAAATAGGCAAGTCACAACCTAACTTTATTTGTTCAGAACATAATATATCCCAAAAAACATCTGCTCCTAATAACAAATCAATTTGTGATGGTTTGTGATAGGTATAGTCAGCAAGAGTTAAATTTTTTGGCAACTTTATTTTCGATACATCCACTTCATGACTTGGAAGTGTACTGGTTATATCATTGATAACAAACGCATTGACGGACGTGCTAAATGCATTTGTACGCGACTGTACTTGGATATTACAGCGCTGTAATGCTTCAAACGAGATACTGTTAATTCCTGTAACACAAACTGAGTTAACATTTTCAGTTTGGACGCTCAGTTTGTTTTTTAGATCCTGACTGCAAAAAGAAGACTGCGACCCGCAGTCAAGCAAGCAGCGCGCTTCAACAAACTCATTTGAATTGGTGCACGATACCTTGACAATAGCTGTCGATAATAAAACTTGATTAGAAATGCAAGTTGATAATGAAATTGGAATAGAAACCAACTGCTTGTTCTCGCCAGTCGATTTGTCAAAATGCAAAAGTGAATTGTGTTTATGTTTACATAATTTGCAAGATGTAGACTTACATTGAGGTGCTAAATGTCCGCTACGGAGACAGTTGATACAATGCCTATTTTTCACGATCAACTTGAATCTGTCTGCCGGTGACATCGCTAAAAATTTTTCGCAATAGTAAATTAAATGCTCACCATTACATACAAAACACTTTGTATTGTTTTTGTCATTCTCACAAGTAGTAGCAACAAATGACCTTTGTTGTTTATTCATCCGCTTATATTGCATAAGTTGCGGCTGCGATTGCTGCGGGTCAAAACTTTGCTTGCTGCTACTTGCTACTGTTGCCTCGAGAACATCCGCTCTTAGACGCAAAAATGTATAAAAATTTTCTAAATTAGGTACGTCAGTTAAAGACCCTTTATATTCCTCCCACTTTGTGCTTGTAACACTGTCTAACTTCGCTGAAAATAAAAATATAATCAGAGTGTCCCAATGCTCCGTTTTTTCACCTAGAGTATTTAACGCTCTTAAATGTTTCGCAATATGGTCAGCAAAAATACGCAGAGAAACTTCTCCACTGGTACTCGGCGCGTCGAACAAAGCCTTAAGGTGAGTAAACACTAGCTTACGCTTATCATTAAAACGGTCACACAGGAGTTTCCAGGCGACTTCATAGTTACGGCTCGATATTTCTAAACTCGCGATCACAGAGGCAGCGGAACCGGTAATTGCACCTTTCAAATATTGATACTTGTTTATGCTTGCAATAGAATCATTATTATGAATCAACGAAGAAAACGTATCGTGAAATTCCAACCAATTCGATCCGTCACCAGAAAAATTAGGAATTTTAATTTGTGGTAACTTAATATTCGTATTTCGTACGGTGGCATTTGAACATGAGCTTTGTGCGTCAGTCTCAACACTACTATTGTACATTTCTAAAATCTCTTGCGCCTCGGCAATAGATTTATAAAACCTATTTTCGCTAGCTTCCCTCTCGATCTGATTTTCCGAATTTTCCTGCTTGATTTCTATGCTGGTTTGAATTAAATCATACTCTTCAAATAGATTTTCAAACTTTTTTAGTCGTGTTTTTGTTTCAAAACATTTAAGCTTACTAATAGTTGTAAATAACTTTAAATCCTCTACATATTTCTCAAAAGTAGTAAGCCTTCCTTTTATAGAAGACCTTTTAGCTTTTAAATCTTTTATCTCATCTGTGCCAGTCATTGTTATGAAGACAAAAATTCAAGTGTATAAATACCTTTACTTAAAGCAAACCTTCAATTCAGCTGTGATGTCGAGCGATAACAATAGAAGATAGGTCATCGACACCGAGCGATCGCAGATAAGAGCGCAGTTATAAGGTCTAGGTCACTATATTATGTAGTGACTGCGCTTGCACTCGTCTGAGCAACCTGGAATTGATACAAGTTGCAATTAATTTCACTTGTAAAAACTATTTCACTGTTAGAATTGGGAAGTTATTATTATAAGTAGGTACGTGCGTATATACCTTTTTTATTTTAATCCATATCTAAAATTTTGCAATATCAATAACAACAATATCTGTTACTATGTATATCTGTAACAAGGCTGCAATAAATGGTAGCAAGCCGATAGATAAACAAGCGTATAATAACGCGTAGTGAAATAGAAATTTGTAGGTAGGTACCTAGCTATTTTATAAACCGAAAAGATGTTTTCGCATTGAAATGTGTAACAAGCTTTCGATGATGCCTTGTTTATGTAATAAATGACACAGTAAATATGAAATTATGTTTTGCTAATATTTACGTGTTAATAAACAATATTTATAGCTTGACTTAGCCGAGAAAACTCACACAAGCACGGTTTCAATGGATGCCTTTGTGATGAAAAACAAGAATAATTTTTGAACTCGAGCAAGCTAAACGAATAAATAGGATTAAAATATATATAGGAATCAGCTAAGGAACGAGCAAACCTCCATATAAGAAGCCAACTTCACTATCACACACTGCAAATCCTGTAATTCCGTTTTTCTTTGTTTCAACTCCAATATTCGCCGTTATCGATCTAAAGGTCGTCCCAAATTTTTCCAAACGAAATGCCCGTAGATGTGTGCAAATTCGTGTTCTCCTGTCACGGTCGCCAAAATGTTTATGCTTAGGATCTTCTTTTTAAATAATACCAACATGTAGTTAATTTATAGTTTACTCCTTCAAAATGATTATAAGTTATGATAATTACAACGGCGTCTGTCCTTGTGTGTTTCACACGGCCAAGTGCCGAGCCAGGGGCCCGGGCGCGGGAGCAATACGCTGCGTTGTTTGTTGCCTAAACAACTGTGTTGCGGAGAAATTAACAAAATAATTACACAAAAAACTTTGCTGTAATCTTAATAACTCAAATAAAAATTATAGTTATAGTTTTAATTTAGACACAGATAGAATCTTCTCAAGAATCTTAAAAAGCAAAACAAAAATGATAGATGAAACCCAGTTGCTATGAGGCGACGTTATGTTGATAACGACTAATATTTTTTCTTTTGCTTTGGGTTAGGCAAAGTATCTCTGCCATGCAGCTTCGAATACTTCTACAGAACATGTGAAATTAGGCTTAGCCACTAAATTACCAACAGTTAAGCTGAATAGGTAAGATCCCTGTCTAAGCGAATAGGACAAGAAAAAACCACTCTTCTTTTTCTCGCCGGACCGACGACCTGAAGGACGTTGTGGGTGGCGGCTGGATGAGGAGGACGGAGGACCGCCAAGAGTGGCGAAATTTGGAAAAGGCTTATGTCCAGCAGTGGACGAACACGGGCTGATGGATAAATGTGTTAGATGTTGAAGTGTAAGTATGCCTTATAATGTTATAACGCTTTGCATAGGTTTGCATCTGGTGTTATTATAAAGATAATACCTGGCAACACCTCTCTTTTAGACGAGACAAAAGAATAGCTCTGATTCACTTCCGTTCTTCCTCCTGTCAAAAATGTCGGACCCACCGACTCGCTATATTTCTGACATCCATTTTTAACAGGTGGGTTATTTGCAATGCAGACTGGGATTGGTCATGTTTGTTATTGTTTACATTGTTGTCATGGCAACCGGCAACTGACACTGACGTTTATGGCTATTTGCAACTTGCAACCACAGACATAATGTATATAATAAGTATAGGAGGTCTTTCTAAATTTCATTTTGCGTATTTCATAGAAAGGGTGATTGAACCTTCGTCCTGACCACTTATATAAATTTGCCTATAGAAAAAAAAAATTTTTTTGATAAAAAATAAAAAGGAATATAAAAAATAATGTATTCGTTATCAAATAATAATATTAGGTGCTTACATATGAAATTAGCGTTTTGTACGGGAGGAATATAAAGTCATTTTATTTTTGTAAAATATATTTAATTAATCAAAGTACGCACCGTTGTTATCTGTGCACTTTTGCCATCTCATAGGTAGTTCGTTGATCCCTTTGCTAAAAAAACCATGGGGGCGAGAATCAATAAACTCTTTGAAGGCGGTTTGGACTACCGCATCGGAGTTGGATTTTTTTCGTTATAAGAAGTTGTCCAAATTCCGGAAAAAATGGTAATCTGTTGGAGCAAGGTCCGGTGAGTACGGTGGATGTCGTAGATATTCCAATTGTAGCTCATCTAAGTGGTTGTTTGTTGTGCAGTGTGTGGTCTTGCGTTGTCGTGAAGCAGCAGTGGCCTAGAGCAATTGATCAATCTCGGTTGTTTAGCAGCTAGTAATTCCTTCACGGTTTGCAGTTGCTGACAATAGATATCTGCCGTAATCGTTTGGCCAGATTTTAGAAAACTGTAGTGAACGACACCGGCGCTAGTCCACCAAACACTCACAAGTAACTTTTTCTGAGTCAATTTTCGTTTATGGCAGGATTTGGCTGGGTCTCCAGGGTTCAGCCATTGCAACGAGCGCTTCCGATTATCGTACAGTACCCACTTTTCATCACAAGTAATGATTCGATTCAAAATCCCTTCATTATTGTGTCGGTTGAGCAAAGTAACACAGCAGTCGACGCGTGTTTGCATGTTCGATACACTCAATACATGAGGTACCCATCGTTCAAGTTTTTTTACTTTCCCGATTTGCTTCAAGTGGATTAATACAGTTTTATCACTTACCCCGAAGCCTACAGCTGCCGCTGAAGTGTTTTGTGATGGATCCGCTTCCACAATAGCCTTTAATTCTTCATTTTCCACTTTGGTCTCCGGCCGTCCACGGGGTTGGTTCTGAAGGTCGAAATTTCCAGAACGAAAACGTTGAAACCAAAAACGTACCGTGCTTTCTTTTGCGACACCAGCGCCGTACACATCATTAATCCTTCGAGCTGTTTCTGCAGCACTGGTGCCACGGTAGAACTCGTACTCGTAAATATACAGATATTTCATGTTTTCCATTGTGCGGTAATAAGCGACGCCAAAGAAAAAAATAATGAGGAATAAACAAATGAATAACTGTTTTCAAAAATCAAATGTACCAGCTAAATGAATTTATAAATTTGAATTTGGAATTCTTAACCAAAGAGGAGATATTTCATAGGTCTACCATGAGTTTACGCTTACTACACACGTTAACGACTATAGTAAGATATTTGTATGAAACTATGAACAGCGCCCCTAGCGTGTAGTAAAGGAACTAAAAAGGATACCATGAGCTGTCATAGTTGAGTACTCTGTAGTTAACGTATAGTAAACTATTCGATAGTAACCATAGTTACCATACAAATTTCGTACCATGAGTCATGAATTTGACAGATGCTGTAGTAAGTTACCGTAACTACAGTAGTAACGGCACTCACCGTCTATTTTTGCTCCGAGGAGAAATATTCGACTTATTAAATTCGTGTTTTATTTGGAATTAACTGTTTTGTGATGGCTTTGAGGGTGTATTTTGCCTGGCGTATGGTAGTGGCAGCCGAAGCGGAAGAGCAAAGGCACTTCCAGGCCAGAATGCGAGTGATAATGGAACATCCCTCTAAAAGGATTTCATGCAATAATTAGTTAAATTATTGGGAAGAGCAGCTCGAGCGAGACCACAGCCACCTAATCAAGGAAGCTACACCAAGGTAATTACAAGTTAATCACTTCATGACAGTTAGTTTAAACACAATTTTCTCAAAATATAACCTAAAATTTAGTCTCGGTGTTTTTAAACGAAATCATAGATATTTCCTTTTAATTAATTATCACACTTTTTTCCAACAAATGCCCGGGCGTTGCTGCATTCCTGAATCCTTATGATTCATCGTTAAAGAACGGTCAGGAAGCCGTGTCAACTTTCTCCTTTCCAAGAGATGAAACTCAAAGAAAAAAATGGATAGCAGCTATTCCACGGTCAGACTGGACACCTAGCAAGGGATCATTTATATGCAGCAACCATTTTAGCCCAGGTGAAGTGATCCGAACAAATAAAATATATAATAGTGATGGCAGTGTTGAGGAAATGACACTTACTCGCTGTCAACTAGTACCTGGGGCAGTGCCACATCTTTTCCCCAATTTACCGAAGTATTTGAGCAAGGAATGCCCCAAAATTAGAGCTAACCCTGAAGTTCGACGAGAAAAGTGTCAAAAAAGAAGTGATGAAAAAAAGGAATTGCTGATTGTAAGTGATATTATACAAAGCTTTGGTGAACTACATGAGGGACTTAAACGAAAAGCAGAGCTGCACAGTGGGTGGCAAATAAAATATGAAGACCAGTGCATTTATTTGTATACCCTAAATATAGACAATACCCCGAAAGATGTTAATTACCCAGTAAAAGTGCATAATAGTGTTCTTATTTTTTTCACCAGAGGGCGCTCTTGCCATCAACACCGTTGTTTACGTTACTCCAGTTGTTTTTAATCAAAATTAACCAAAGCAGTAGTGTTTTATAGTTTAAATATTTTCCATGTTTTTGTTAATTGGTGAAGTTCATCAGTGAGTGTTATCACGTCTGTTCTCCGCATATTTTAAAATTTAAATGCAATAATTCAAAGGATTGTTCCAATACCCTCGACTGTGAAGATTTTTTGTAAATCTCATTAGGTTGTGCAATTTAATGAGTGCAAATCAGTGACTTTTTTAGTGAAAATTATATAGTTTATATCAGTGCTGCTGCCTACTAAAAACAACCTGAAACTGGACTTTTTGCAGAAATTTCAGACGCAGTGCCATCTATCCGTGATTCTAAGAATTAACTTCTCTATAAATGTACATTCTGCGCGGACGCTGTCGAGTATTTTGGCTCTAGTTGTGACCCTACTTGTTAACTTGATAAACTAGGAAGTTACTACCCGCGACATCAGAGGGCGCGCTTAGCTGTGAGCCACGCGGCAAGCACGCGAGTGCTACGTGATTGAGGCTACGCCTATTCATAGTGCTACGAGTTCCTTAGCACGCAAACAATCGCCTACATTCCAACGCCTTGTTACCAGCTTAAACACGACTGGACCAAACGAATTCCTACCCTGATTTCTTCTCTTTGTACCTTTGAATATGCTGTGCGGTGCATGTAATAAGCACCTTCTCGATGAAAAGGAAGGGAAAAATACTCCACATGTAAGTTGTTCAAGATGTACATCTAAGTTTCATGCACCTTGCCTCAATTTAAATAGAGATGATTACAAACAATTAAGAACTGGTAAAAACACATTCTTATGCCCAAGCTGTAAAGCGACGTGTAGAACTCCACGGACCGACTCGACACCCGCTAGTCCGTCATCTTTTCAAAAGTCACCTTTAAATCTGGGTAACGAAGAGGATATCAATGCTGGCTTTTTATCGGCAACTGAATCTCTTTCATCAATGCAGGTCCCAGCGGAAGTGCTGTCTTCTTTTACCGCAGCGATTCAGCAACTCGAAAGGGTTTTCAACTCAATGAAGTCTGAAATGAGCTCATTTACAACGTCTCTAAACTCTACTACCGAGGACTTGGCAGAATTTCGTAACGAGTTCAAAGTAATGAAAGAGGAATTAAAGGAGCTCGAGAACTACAAAGCTGAAGTCGCATATCTCCGCGCTGAAGTAGCAGAATTGCGCCAGGAGTTTTCGGCTAAAGAACAACGGAGACTACTTAAAGATATTGAGATCACCGGGCTCACCGAAAATAAAACCGAGAACCTCCCCCAGTTAGTGAACGTGATCTCGGCGAAACTCGGAGTCGAGCTGGACCCCCGGGACCTGGACGACGTGAGGCGAGTGGGCTCGCGTACTGTTGGCGGCGGCGTTACTCTGGAGCGACCTCGTCCTGTGGTGATAACATTCACCCGACGCGCCCCACGTGACCAAATGTTGCGTGCAGCACGTGTACGCCGTGGTTTGACAACAGAAATGATAGAAGTGCCTGGAAACTCTCGCCGTGTGTTTATCAACGAACACCTCACCAAAGAAAACAGAATCCTGTTTAGTAAATCCCGAGCGGCTAAAGCTGCACTGAAGTTTAAACACGCATGGACTTCAAACGGAACAATTTTCATGAGACGCACCGACACGAGCTCCGTGCTCCGTGTGACCCTGGAGAAACTTGCGGACTCGCACAACAAAACTCCATCGTCGGGATCGTTTACTGAGCCTATTAATTGCTCCTAACCCGTTTGTCTTAATTAGTTTTTTAATAACAATGTTGCTCATAAAACAAATCTTTTCTCAATTTAATAATACATTTTATATTAATTTAAACTCAATAAATAAGCATGACAGAATGCGCCTCACAATACATACAGTAGACTCACTAAAAATGCCTAAAATAAAATTGATAAGTTTGCAATTTTGCTATCTAACTGAATGTTTTTGGTTCGCAAATTGTTCTTACTTTATGGAATTGGCTTCTTATCCACCACTTCTACAATTTTTCAATTATGTTTTGATTCATGTTTACATATGTGAACATCACTGTACGAGTATGTGTTTTTTTAAGCTTGTTTCACTATCGATCACCTGGGTAAACTTACACAACTACTTACTTTCACCGATTTCTCAACACGACTTTGAAAACTCTACCTTAATCATAGCATCTTCTCACAGTAAGTTTTATACTAAAATATCGATATTTATAACGATGATAGATAAATCTGTCTCAGAATATGAATAATGTAGTTTTAGCAGATGATTTGGATAAGGCTCTAGAAATTGTGTGTCATGAAGTTGAGTTACCTGAACTTTGCGAGAGTATTTTGAACCCAGAGTATAGTTTCAGAGTGCTTACATTCAATGTGAGAAGTATAAACAGAAACTTAGATAATTTTTTGGTTGCTGTGCGGCGTATGAACTTGGTTTTTGATATTCTTGTTGTAACTGAATGTCGAGTAGATGAAACGACAGTGATTGACCAGTTACCGGGTTACGCATGTTTCAGCACTCTCAATAATATCAACCAAAACGGAGGAGTCGTTGCTTATGTAAAGTCTACCTGGAACGTAAATGTTACTGAACCCCAATTCAATGAAGCATGCTGCCTCACTTTAGAAATCCAAAATCTTGTATCAATTATCTGCCTATACAGATCTCCCTCTTTTAAAAACACAGATGTCTTTTTGAAGTCTCTTGAAGAAATATTAGTTAAATATAATAATAAATCTTGTGTTATAACGATAGGTGACATTAATATTGACATAATCTCAACTAACTCTTCTAAAGTCGACCCATCGGAGTATTTATGTTTAAATGCAGAGCATGGACTGTTGCCCGCTATTTCCAAACCAACACGCATTAAAACATGTTTGGATCATATATTTGTGAAATCTAAGGCACAGGTAGTTGGAATTGTCTGTAACACCAATGTTACTGATCATAATATCGCCATTATGGGTATGAAACTTAAGGCTGGTACCAAGCGTGAAAATAGATTTAAAAATGTGATCAACTACGCGGGTGTTGCTCAGGAATTACAATCGGTAGATTGGTCCGATGTAATAAATCAGATTGACGTCAACGTTGCTGTTAACAACTTCCTTGATATCATTTCAAATGTCATCACCAATCATACCAAACAAGTTAGATTAAGTAGAAGTAACTTTGCCCTTAAGCCCTGGATGACCCCTGGACTCCTGAGATGCAGTCGTCATCGTGATCGACTACATGCTAGGCTAAGACGATTCCCAGATGATGAAGTACTAAAACTTACTTTTCATCGCTATAAAAATTATTTCAACGGATTACTTCGAAAGCTTAAATTAGAATATGAAAATAATGAACTGGAAAGAAATAGCTCTAACTCAAAATCCCTTTGGGATGCTATCAAAAACGTGTGTAGCTTAAAAACAGTAAAATCTCAAGCCTCGGAACTGATCTCAATTAACAATAATCCAAAAGAATCTCTTGACCAGTGTAATAGCTATTTCTCATCGGTAGGTTGTAATTTAGCAGATCAAATTCTTACAAAACTGGGTGTCTCTGAGGAACAGCTAGCTGCTAGGGTCAATGTGGCGAATAGCCCTGGAGGCTCGTTTTTCTTGGAGCCTACCAGCGAGGAGGAAATTATTGGTGCTATTAATAATTTGAAAAACAATAGCGCACCGGGTCTCGACAATATAAACAACCAACTTATAAAAAATATAGGAAATCTTATAGTTGAGCCACTGGCGTCCATATTTAACTTAAGTTTTAGCACCGGTTGTTTCCCTGAAAGTTGGAAAGTAGCAGCTGTTACACCTATTCACAAGGATGGTCCGAAGAGTTCTCCCAGCAACTATAGGCCAATATCATTATTGAGCGTTCTTTCAAAATTATTGGAGAAGTTAGTTAACAGAAGACTGGTTATTTTTCTGGAAAAATTTGGGCTTCTTTCCAACAGGCAATTTGGGTTCAGACAGCACAAATCCACTGAGGATGCTGTAGTTTTGTTGACTAGCTTAATATCATCGTACCTGGACAAAGGTCTTCGGTGCGTGGGTGTCTTCTTGGACCTAGCAAAGGCCTTTGATACGGTCTCTACTCCTATACTTCTAGGTAAATTAGAGCTTTTGGGTATCAGAGGTGCAGCATTATCGTGGTTCCGTAGCTATCTTTCCCATAGAAAACAGCTCGTTAAACTGGGGTCGTACAAGAGTGATACTCAACAGGTAAAATTTGGCGTTCCTCAGGGAAGTATATTGGGCCCCACCTTATTCATCATATACATGAATGATCTTCATAACCTTGAAATAAGAGGAGCTGAGACCATTTGTTACGCTGACGATACCGTTATTCTGTTCCATGGTAAAAGTTGGAAAAATACCTTTAGGTCAGCTGAGGTGGGAATGGCTTCCGTATACCAGTGGCTGCAAAATAATTTACTTACCCTGAATAGCAATAAAACCAAGTACGAATGTTTTCATAAAACAGCTGCCTCCGAGCCTCCAATACACGACGGAATCAAAATACATTGCTGCAAAAACTTGAACTATGACCATCCGTACGACTGTGCCATAATTCAACGAACAACCAGTCTCAAGTATCTTGGAGTGGTGGTGGATGAAAAGCTTAATTTTAGGGAGCACATTATGCAACTGTCTAAAAGGGCCCGTAAAATAATTGGCATTATGAAAAAGTTACGAAATGCAGCTAGCCTCCAGATACTTAAATTAGTGTACACTGCTCTTTGCCAATCTCTTTTGTCTTACTGTATTTCGGTTTGGGGTAGCGCCTGCAAGACATTCATGATCGTCATCGAACGAGCACAACGTTCTGTGTTGAAGGTTATGATGAAAAAACCTTATCGTTTTCCCACGAAAGATATGTACACAAACGCTCAGGTACTTACGGTACGACAATTATTCATTCATAAAATTTGTATAAATACCCATCGAAATATTATCAGTTCAGCTGAGTATAACAACTTATTGAATAAACGAGTGTTTAGAGTACAGCCTCCTAAAACCAATACAGCTTTTGCTAGCAAGTTTGGCACATTTATTAGTTATCGAATTTACAATAACATACTCAAGTTTTGTGACATTAAGGCATGTTCTGTTAATGAAGCTAAAATCAAGGTGGCAAACTGGCTTAAAACTGTTAATTATGAGGACACTGAAAAATTACTACTTTCATTCGCTGTCAATAAATTTATAATTAACTAGATGTTAAATACTACAAATGTTTGTTTGGCATGTTCTTTTAATTAAGTATATAATCTTGGTTTCAATGTATTCCTTTTTTCTCTCTGTGTTAGGTATTTAATTTAATTTTGTACCAACTTTATTTATTTTTTCTTGTAAATTTCACTTTGTTTTAGAATAATTCTGTTTTATATATATCAAATTATGTAACTTTTCTACACAAAAAATTTCTGGTACCCCAAGTTACTAGCCTAGCTGAGTTTGGGGACCCCTGGTAAATTTGTATTATAACTATGTGAAGTGTATTTAAATGTTTGTATTTATTTTGTAACGCAACCGTTTTTGCAATAAATCTATTTTTCTTTTCTTTTCTTTTCTTATATTACCAAATTCAAAGGTAAGAGTGTTTTTGGGCAGTAATGAGCTATCTGAACATGATTTAAAACCAATACTGCCTCATACTTTGCAACTTAGTAGGCAGCTTAATAGCCGCCCTGATGTATTTTGTATTGTTCTCTTTTTTTTGGGTTCACAAATAAAATCTTTTTTATTACACCTACTTGTGTTTTTAATGTGTAGTGACTACTATATTGAAAAAGGTATCCTTCTAGGGCTAGGTTATGAATGAATGAATGAATACTTTATTTTTGCAATATAGGAACATCATGTACACTTATCGCATGTAAGGTTTTATTTAACAATTAAATTTAAATCAGGAAAAAACAACATATAAAATTAAATTGAGTTTTGGGTCTACATTAATAAGTTAATATCCGTACATGGATTGAATTATAGGTAATATATTTAATTTTACTATACTTTATGATACACAATGATAGCTAGCTACCCATATACTAAATACTAATTTGTTACATTCTTATATAAAATATAAATACATACAAGAATATGGCAAGAAACTTAGCAAGATCATGTCTTTTTTTTTAATTTATTTTATTGGCATTTAAAAAGGATGAATGAAAGCATTGTATTGAAATAATAAACCTACGAAGCGCAAGTTGTAGATATTTGACTATATTGGTGAAGGGCTAAATCAAGAAACTAGTGAAAATATATTTTGTACAACTCGATTAATGACTATGAAAATATCGCCTTTTTTGTAAACAATAAAGACTGAACAACGTGTACAAAAACCCACAAAAAAAACAACATTAATAGGGTCATCAATGGAAGATAGGTTCACTCAGTCGGGAAAAGGCGACATTGCCAATTCTATGCGCATGGCTTGTAAGTATAGGTGGCTGTGGCGAGACCAACTAGCCATAACTAGCCTTAGCTCATTAACTTACCTTATAAAACCATCATTATTGATCAAAATAAAACAAATAATCTTTTACAAATATTTTTTTATATTACACACATTTTAATAATAACATGTTATAAAAACCTTCACTTAACTTCACCAACAAGAGCTCTTACACAGCCCTTAAATTGTGAATGAACAAATGTCATAAAGTAAAAGAGTAGGTATCCTAACTGATTGACTGATCTATCAATGCCTAGACCGAACCGCTGGACCTAGGAACAAGAATGTTTAGTTTATATCCCACTCCCACTAATATTATAAATGCGAAAGTTTGGATGGATGGATGTTTGTTACTCTTTAACACAGTAGCCACTAAACCGATTGGGCTGAAATTTTGCATAAATGTAGTTCTAGACCTGGAATAGGACATAGGCTACTTTTTATCCCATAAATCAGTTCCCGTGGGAAAGCTATATAAGAGACATACAAAATGGGAAACACAGAGGCATATAACACACACATTTCACTGGCTATGTTTACTGTAGATAACAGTCCGAAAAATATTGACAGATTTTATAGGAGTACACAAAAACTAATTCAACACAGGTGAAGCTGCAGGCAAAAGCTAGTATTTCATAAACTAAATTATAGTTTATAAAATCATGTTTTAAAAGACTCAGCCACCGTCTCCATAATAGAGAGGAACTAACTAAACAGGTACAAAATGGGAAACACAGAGGCGTATAACACACACACATATTTCACCGGCTATGTTTACTTTAGGTAACAGTCCAAAAACTATTGTAAGAATTTATAGGAGTACACAAAAACTAATTCAACACGAGTGAAGCCGCAGTCAAATGCTAGTATTTCATAAACTAAATTATACTTTATAAACTATATTTTAGTTTATTAAAACAATTTTTAAAAGACTCAGCCACTGTCTCCATAATAGAGAGCAACTGCCTTAATAGGTTTTGCCACTGGGCCGGTTGCTGCAGCTCAATTCCTTGCAGTCATAGATGTTGTGTATAGTTTTGTAGGGTAATCAGTACATTTATTCTGATTAACATATTATGTCAGTCAGTGTAGGGTAGTTAGTATTGGTTGCGATCTCAGACAATAAACGTGTGAATTTCCTAGTTTTGTCTATTATTTGGAGTATATAAGCAAGAACTCAATAGTGGCGACGAATAAATCAAAAAGATGGCTTCAGCAAGTATTGCAAGTATAGTTATGCCCGGAAAATTCGACCCCAACAAAGATAAATGGGAGAATTACAGGGAGCAACTCTTCTTCGCATTGGAAGCTGCTGGGCCATTGGAAAGCGTGCAAAAACGAGCTCTGTTCTTGTCTCAGTGTGGAAAGGAGGCGTTTGCTTTGATAGTTTCACTGTTGTCACCAAGGAAATCGAGTGAAGTGTCGTTTGAGGAGATAGTAGAAATCCTAAACAAGTTCTTTGTTCCGGCGCCGCATCCAATCTTAGAAACTGAAAAGTTCTACAAAAGGAAGCAGAAGCCTAAGGAATCGGTGATGAACTTCGTCGCGGCGTTGCGTGATATTAGTTCGCGGTGTCAATTCAATGTAGATCTGGAGCGAAGAATTGTCGAACAACTCATTCTAGGAGCACGGGAAGAAAGTCTACGGAAAGAACTGCTCAAAATTAAAATCAAGGATATGGCATACGACGTTGTGGTGCAGCAAGCGCTTAATTATGAATCCGTTCAGCAAAATAATCAGACAGACGGAAATAATTTATTGTTGAGGACCCATTGTGATGTCGCCCCTAGCACGAGTAAAGGCTTGGGCGAGCCGATGGAGGTGAACGCAGTCGATACGAAATCAAGCATGAACGAATCCAAACAATTTGTGAAATGTGTGTATTGTGCCAAAAGTCATGCGAACAAAATATGTCGATTTCGGAACGCAGCCTGTTACAAATGTCACAAGAAGGGTCACACGAAAGCCGCTTGTGATTTAAATAAACAAAAATCGCGAGTAAATCGTTGTTGTCACTGTGAGTCGTCAGATGAGGAGGGAGAAAAGGCTGGCGAGGACAATTTTGGTGTTCACGAGGTGTCTGGCGCGGGACGCGTCAAACCGTTCATGGTGGAAGTGACCGTCAACGGTGTCCCGCTCGTGATGGAAGTGGACTCGGGCTCTGCGCGCTCCATCCTGCCGCACAGCGTCTACGACAACATCAAAGTGTGTTTCGCGACCCGCTGACGCCGTTCAACAACAAGTTAGTTACTTGGACTAATGATGAGCTGAAAACCAGAGGCGAAACCGTGGTTAACGTGACTTATAAGGAAAAGAGCAGCAAGCTGCCCTTAATAGTAAGCTGTGGAAAAGGGCCAGCATTGCTAGGACGTGCTTGGTTTGATGCACTAGGGATTTCAGTGCAAGGCATAAACTCAGTAGCCGAGAGTAGTACCGATTATAGTGAGCGGTTCCCACACCTATTTAATAATGAGTTGGACAAGTACAGTGGGCCATTGGTACAGATTGATTGTAAAGAGGGTGCAACGCCAGTGTTCCTGCGTTCCAGACCTGTACCATTTCCACTTCGTGAAAAGGTCAATGCAGAGCTGAAGAGGATGGTGGCAGATGAGATAATTACTCCTGTGAAACATTCACAATGGGCTACACCCCTTAGAATTGTCCCAAAACCGGACGGATCTCTAAGGTTATGCGGTGATTATCGGAGTACTGTGAATGCAGTATGCTTAGCAGATAGTTATCCTCTGCCTACGGCAAATGAAGGCTTCTTCTCATTGGCTGGAGGTAAAATATTCACTAAGCTTGATTTAAAGCAGGCGTACAATCAACTGAAAGTTACCGAAGACACAGCAGAGCTCCAGACACTTAACACACCCCTCGGATTAATGAAAATGAATCGCCTCGCTTATGGTGTGAATGCAGCCACTGGTATATTTCAACGCCTGATGTGCTCCATACTAGCTGGTATTGATGGAGTAGCCTGCCTACTTGATGATGTTGTAATTAGTGGATGTACAGTAGAACAACATGACAAACGAGTGGAGTTTGTGCTTCAACGTCTAAATGAGGTCGGATTGAAGTTAAACAAATCCAAATGTGTATTTGCTGTTAAAAGAGTTACCTTTTTAGGCTTTGAGATTGATGAAGCAGGAATCCACCCGTCTAAAGAAAAAGTTAAGGAGATTTCAGAGAAACCAGCACCCAAGAATAAAAGAGAATTGAAAGCTTTTCTTGGGTTATACAACTTCTATGAGCGATTCTTGAAGGATAAGACAGTCGTGTTGGAACCACTATACAAGCTTTTGAAAAAGAATGTCAAGTGGCAGTGGAACAGAGTTGAACAGCAAGCTTTTGATAATGCTAAGGCTAAACTCACCTGTGATATGACACTTGAGCACTATAGCTTAGAAAAGGAGCTAATTATGATATGTGATGCTAGTGAGGTTGGTGTTGGAGCTGTGTTAGCGCACAAGATGGAAGATGGCACAGAAAGGCCTGTCATCATGAGCTCAAGGACTCTTCAGCCCCATGAAAGGCGGTACGCCCAAATTGATAAGGAGGCCCTAGCTATTATGTTTGGCTTAAAGAAATTCAGGCAATATCTGCTGGGTCGGAATTTCACGATACTTACTGACCATAAGCCTTTGCTTGGTATATTTGGGCGAAACAAACCGATTCCAGAACTGGTATCACCTAGAATGTTAAGATGGGCGCTAACACTGAATACATTCGATTACAGGTTACAATACCGACCAGGAAAACAGATGGGAGACACAGATAGCTTGAGCAGATGGCCTACGCCATGCACAGAGGATGATTTTGAAGAGGAAACAGATGTGTTTCTACTGGAACAGACAGATTCGCTGGGAGTTACTTCAAAGAAGATAGCTAAGGAAACAGATAAGGACCAAGTGTTGAAGAAAGTCAAAATGTATTTATTACATGGATGGCCAAATACAGTGGAGTTAGAATTATGACCTTACCAGAGGCGAAAGGACTGTCTTTCACTAAGCAAAGATTGCGTGCTATGGTCAAATAGAGTAGTTATCCCACAAACTTTGCAAGGACACATATTGAAGAGGCTACATGAAGGACACAGTGGTATCGTACAAACAAAAATGATGGCAAGAGCATACCTGTGGTATCCTTCTCTGGACACAGACATTGAGAGAATGGTAGCAGATTGCGAGTTGTGTCAGTTAAACAGGAACAACCCACCAACCACAGAACACAGTTGGCCAGTATCTACAAAACCATGGTCAAGAGTACATGTAGACTTCATGGGCCCATTCATGGGCAAGACATTTTTGGTGTTAGTAGATGCATACAGCAAATGGCCTGTAGTAAAGATCATGGCAGCAATGTCAAGCAAGGCTGTGATTGATGCTCTTCGAGAGATATTTGCTGACAATGGCTTACCAGATTCCATTGTTTCAGATAATGGCCTGGCTTTTACCTCCACCGAATTTCAAGAATTTATGGATAGTAACTATATAAAACACATCACTGGAGCGCCGTACCATCCGTCAACTAACGGCCAAGCAGAACGGACAATACAGACAATCAAGTCTAAGCTAAAGAAGCAATCTGACTTGCCTTGGTTAGAGCGAGTAGCGAAAATGCTATTTCATATGCGGACTACACCAAGCACAGTGACTGGAAAGACTCCAACTGAAATGTTAAACAGTAGGAAGTTCCGAACAGCACTCACAGTACTGCATCCAGAGTTGGATGCAGCAAATACCGGCATAGACTTAGAGAAGAGGGGTGACAGAACGGCTGAGAAGGAAGGAGAAGATGTGAATAAGAAAAGGTTCACAGTAGGCAATCATGTTTTATTCAGACTGTACAACATGAACACTAAGTGGCAGCGTGGACGTGTAACAGCTGAGCTCGCGCCAGCCCTTTATGAGGTTACCACTGACGGAGGCATGAAGCATCGCCGACATGTGGATCAGATGTTGAAGACCAGACCTCCTATCGGTGAGATACAGAGACACCAGGATTTCGGCACTAATGACCAAGAGGAGATTATCATTCCACCACCAGAAGAATGGTCAGATATTATTGGCATTTAGAATGCTAATTCCGGATATTGATTATTGTTAATTATTATTAATAAAGATAATTATATGAGGTGTTAAATTGCGATTAGTTTGCATTAGATAATTATTATTGTTTAAGTTGTAATTAATTGGTTATTAGTAATCATGATTGTTATGTCAGTAACTTAGGGGAAAGGTGTTGTGTATAGTTTTGTAGGGTAATCAGTACATTTATTCTGATTAACATATTATGTCAGTCAGTGTAGGGTAGTTAGTATTGGTTGCGATCTCAGACAATAAACGTGTGAATTTCCTAGTTTTGTCTATTATTTGGAGTATATAAGCAAGAACTCAATAATAGACATTCCCTCTTTGTCTCTACTTCACAGGAATGCCACTCACGCAACGTCTCTCTAGCCAATTCACACTGTGTGTGAGGGCGACCTCTTCATTGTATGAGTTCCCTTCATTAGAGGGGAACACGACGGCGCCGCCTTAGAGTCACAGGTGCAGAGGTGACAGCAGGTTGGACAACAGGTGGGACAGCAGGGGTGGTGTCTACAGCCTGTATGGGTGGCAAGTATTCTGCCTGGGAACTGCTTGATGGCTGATTCCGTGCTTCTACAGGAGCTTCATTCGTTACTTCTTCATAAACTCCCGGTTGAGTCAATAGAATTGGTGTTACCATTTGTGGTTGTGGGTTTATTGCCACATCAATTTCCTTTCTCCACATAACTGGCGTTCTTACATCGCCACATCAGCATTGAGCAAGTTGCTCAGCTCATTCCACCTTTGGTAAGCAGTCAGTCTACCATTTGGTTCACCGTACGGCTTACTGAGGTCACCGCATCTGAAAACAGAACGTGTCCGTGATTTTGTGAAGTCCTGGATCGTGCCCAGTATTTAATGGACTATAAATATACATAAACTCTGAATTTAAGTAAACAATAAACATTTTTTAAAGTGTATATGGTGATATTAACCAAGAATGCTGTATTATTACAATTAGTACAGAGTGACACATTTAAGCAGTTATAGATTTACTTACCTCCATGAAATCCACCATTAACTCAAGTTGAGTTGTACTCGTTTGTTTCATGATTTAAATCTTTAAGTACCATATGAAAATTTAAAATTTTACGGAAATCAAATCAAGATATGTCATGTTATGATATGACTTTCGTTTTGACCATTCATTCCCTCCCAGCCGTTTTTACTTCGAGAATTATACTATTTATTTCAAAAGATCAAATAGATTATATTTCTCCAAACAAAAATGACACTTTTCATTTTTGTCGGATATATATCACTTTGTCCTTGTCTTAGTTCACTGATAAGAAAGAGATACAATGATAAGTGTCAGCATAGACACGGTAAGCTATGGTACCAACATGACGCCAAAAACTGTACCTCCTATCGAGTAAACGTTAACTACAGTAGTAATCGAGTCCGAAACTCATGGTGCCTTTGTTTTACTTAACTATTCGAATGGCGTCTTCACGTTAACTACTGTAGTAACGTCTAATGATTTTACTATGCAAACTCATGGTAGAGGTAGATCAAAGTGGTCAGTACGACAAAACGCTAATTTCATATGTAAGCACCTAATATTACGCTTGTAGGAGTCTTGAAAAGCGGCGGTAGCTCAGGGGTAGAAAGCTGGCCTCTCAATCTTTGAGATCCAGGTTCGATCCCCGGCCGGGATACACCAATGAGTTTTTCGGAGTTTATGTGCAGAGTATTTAATACTTACCACTTGCTGAACGATGAAGGAAAACATCATAAGGAAACCTGCATGCCCTAAAAGCGAGTATTTATTTATTAAGCCCGTAGGACGGCGATAGGGCTCACCATCCATCACGTTGGGACGTAATAATCGTCGGTGAAACGCGGGTGTGCTGAGTGTGGACTGTGACTTGTATTTCACAGTTCACACTCGGAAACACCGCTGACACCCCCTCGGGGATTCATGTCATGACGATATATTTATAGTCTTGAACTTACTAATCATTTATTTGTTACTGTAATCTACTATTTTCTAAGGTTATGTATGAGAAGAGAAAACAATGACGTTAAAGAAATCAGTCTCATATTATACAGAATTTACATTTTTGCATGCTGGCAACCCTTTTACGGGTGAAATACCTCATTTACCAGCGCTTATAACGGTAGGTAGGGGATTTACCGCCCAATCGATTTCGCTTGTGTTTATTGTGTTCATTCGTGATGAGCTTGCTTGACGTGACGTCAATCGACGTTTTATAAGTCTACAGTTTTTTTGTTAATTAAAAGGTTATTTTATAATAGCTATTATTCGGCATACGTCGAAAAACAAAAAAAAATCGAGTAATGCCGAATATTCAGTAGCCAGTATTCACGGCATCTCTAAACAAAAGTCACCTTCTATAATGTTACATTTGTTTATACAGCCAAATTCCTACCTGGGGCTCGGTAAGTGAACAGTATCACAGATCGACAACACTGCTAATTGCGTTAAATAAGATGTTGATGTTGACCTCCCATAATAATTGACCCAGGGCTGAGCTTGCGTTTTTAAGGCACACGAAAGAATATATAATATATTTTTTTGGCTTGAGTGTCTATGTTTTTGGCCTAAAACTTTGCCCGGAACAGGTAGTTCACGCCTCAAGTTAAAGTTACGGTGCACGTTTGAGTGCCACTGGGGGGAGACTCCAGCCTAAGGGGGCTGTGGTGAGTGGGATGTTGATTTGCAGCTGGCACACTTAGAAGTGTGTTACTGAATCCTGGGTGTATGTTATGCCGGCGTGGAGTGTGAGGCGTTATATGTTGAGTGTTTGCGGCTTGTGCAGTATCTGATGCATTGAGTCTTTTTTGCCGCCTTCGTCTACTTGCTCGTAGACGGTGAAGCCATAAGGGAGTGGAGGGTGTAGTCGAGTCGGGAGTGTCGGGGGGAGAAAGTTCTAATATTTGTGCCGTTATGGCATCGTCCGGGTCTAGAAGGATATTACGGGGGCGTCGTCATGGTTGTGTGGCCTCGATTTTTGCGGTATAATCCACCGCGAATCTGATAAGGGGTGGAAAATGGCAGGCTAGGTAGGGAAGCTAGTACTTACGTGGAATTCTTCTAAAAGTCTGACGCGTCCCACGCCTTGCACCCGCGCACTATAAATTCGCTGGTTCGCTTATAGTTTTGTTTCTTTCTAAAACAAATAGTCCTTGGATCGATCCACACTCGTAACTCAACGCAACGCGAACGCGGTCCGCCCGCATTGCCGCCATTGGATGGAGTTCCGTTATAGTTTCAACTTTACGTAACCGAACTGATACCGTGATACTTTCATGCTTGGGCTACGGAGCATGTGGTTTAATTTAATGAGCACGTCATGATTACACCCTGTATAAATAAATTTCACATTGTACATGGCTTCTATCTCTATACGTTCTCATATGTCGTTTTGAGCTTTATAATAACAATAATAATAAAACTCTTTATTTCAGGCCACTAAGGGCACATATAATAAATACCTTAAAACTAGGGATACATAACATATTACAAATTACTTATAAATTAACACTTCCTAATGCTTGAAGTGCTGCGCGCTTGTGGAGGTGGGGGGGGTGTCTGGTAACCTTCCACGAAATCGCCGAAATACGACACCCTTCGGCCAGAAGTCTTCTTTCGTAAAGAGAGCGAGAACTGTAGTCGGTACTGGCACAACAAATGAAGTAAAATTCACGTTGTTGCGCGAATGCAGCTTCTCAACTCTTAAAACGATGTTGGTTTTCTTTTTGATGTACTCCACCAAATCAGCTGCCTGGGTGGCGAAGTGCAGTCGGGACACGTACAAGAGCGTCGAAGGTAGCGCGGGACGCAACAAGTTGTTCGGTCCGGTCGGTGCGGTTCCGCACTGGTTACGGCGATGTGGCATCCTCTTCTTCTTCTTCTCTACCAAGGTGAAGCCCTTCTCATCGCCGTGACCATTATGAGGGCCCTGGAGTACCGCACTACGAAGAGGCTCACGGCGACTCGTGTCTGGCCCCTTCTCGGTAAGTCTTGTGGGTTGCCGCTTGTCGGGAGATTTGCTGGCGGCAGCAGCAGCGTATCCACATGGGGTGGAGGTAGACACCGGTGTCGTCACCACGCAGTGATGTGCGGGTGGCGGCACGGGTCGAGCAGGGAGCGCAGGGCGCGGGGCGACTGGGTCGGCGGCCGGTGAATTTGCTGACTCCAAACTATCGCTCGCGCAATGCGCTCCACGTCGTGTGTTGACGTTCGAAGTCTCGGGTGACCTACATACGGATGTCGTCTTGCGCAATGCATCGACCTCGACACGCAGCTCACCGATGGTGGTTTGTGCGGCTTCGAACTTCAGCTCCAATTCAGTCAGGCTGGACCTAAGGGATGTTATGTCCCTCAATAGCCGGGTGACGTCAATGTGGTCGAAGGTAACCGGCGGAAGCTTGCGTAGGTCCTTCGCCACAAAAGTCGGCACATCGTCGGGTTCCGTTTCCTTCAGCACCTTTATGATGTCCTGAAGGCTGGTCTCTCCCTTTTCATCCCTCCTGCGAGATGGCATCTGGTCGGCAATGTTGAGCGACGTGTACAAAAGAGATTTCGCGGTGCGAATCTCTTGTTCTGTGAAGTTAGTCTTGCAGATCTGCGCAATACTAACTTCGTCGTCCAGCTGGTACTGCAGGAACGCAAGGACTTCATTAGGCACGAGTTGTCCACTCATTGTGTCGGTCGTGTCACGGACGCGCGAGCTGCCGCGTCAGAACGTGAGTATAATAATTATTCAATTTGGTGAACAGTGAGGCGCGTGCATCATCGAGAGCACTGCACTGAACTTATGTGCGTTTGTAATGACATTTATCGCAATATCAAGAATACCAGCGCAACAACTTCGGTGGATGAATTTTATGAAATTATTTATAATATAATAGGCCAAACTGTACCACTAAAAAGAAATAAACGGACAAAATACCCAGTTTGGTTCTCTCCAGCACTTATTCAATTCAATTCAATTCAATTCATTTTATTCATCTTTCGACATTATCATGTACTTAGATACGTCAATTCATTTTATACAATAAATATTTTATGTTATCTTGTATAGTATGCTATACAGTAACTAAAATATTAACATTTAATAATAATAATAATTCAAACTTTTAAGTAACAGTGTCAAATTAATTCTACATCACAAATGAAAATATTCTTATCAGCCAAAGCCTCGTTAATTGTATAATAGGTCTTATCAATAAGTTGCTTCCTAATTGTATTGCAAAATGACTCGTGTTTCAAAGCACATATTTCCTTCGGAATCTGATTAAATAATTTTATACCTTGACACAAGTAGCTTTTAGTCAATTTCGCCAATCTACGACTGGGAAGAGCCAACTTTTCCCTATTTCTGGTGTTGTGGCTGTGGATATCTCCCATTCTGGTCAAAGTAGACAAATTATTTTTAACGTAAAGAATACACTGATAAATGTACTCTCCTATCATTGTCATGACACCTATTTTTCTAAATTCTTCTCTGCAGGAATCTCGGGACTTAAGACTTAAAATATTTCTTACTGCTCTTTTTTGCAGAGTAAATACTCGACTCGCATCAGCAGCCGTCCCCCAAAAAACTACACCGTATGTCATAATGGAGTGAAAGTATGCAAAATAGACACACCTAGCCGCTTTTATTCCGCCCAATTCTTTTATCTTCTTTATTGCATATGTAGCAGAACTAAGTTTTTTCGTGAGAGCTTCTATTTGAGGGGCCCATGTTAGTTTAGCATCTAGATAAACACCTAGAAATTTTACCGTATTGGTGGTAGCAACATTCAGTTTATCAAGAACATCTTGTACTGGTTCTGGAATTTGATTAAATCTTGGCCCAAGAGCAAACCGGATAACATTTGTTTTATCAACATTTAATAACATGTTATTTACAGAAAACCATTCCTTCATACTCGTGATCACTATTTCTATTTTATTTAAAATATTTTTGTCATTTTGGTCTTTGATTATCAAACTTGTGTCATCCGCAAACGTAACAATGTCAATGTGATCTTCAGTAATGGCTGCTGAAATGTCATTAATATATATAAGGAATAATAATGGCCCTAAAATAGAGCCCTGTGGGACTCCAAGCTTTATTTCTTTTTGGTCTGATCTGTATCCATTAAGTTCAGTCACTTGCTGCCTGTTTGTTAGATAGGATTTAAAAATTTCTAGCTCACTGTCTCTAATGCCATAGTGTTCCAATTTAGCTAAAAGGATATCGTGAGAAACACAATCAAATGCTTTAGATAGGTCACAGAAAACCCCATAAGTCTTCTGTGACCCATCCAGTGCCAAAAGAACATCCTGCACAAGAGCCATAATAGCATGTTTTGTAGACTTTGACTTTTGGAAACCAAACTGTCTTTTGTTAAAAAGTTCATTTTCTACCATAAAGTTAGTTAATTCATCCGCGATGTATTTTTCAAAAATCTTACTGTAAGACGGAAGAACACATACAGGTCGATACCTATTAGGATCCGTGGTTGGACCCTGTTTGTGGATTGGTACTACCTTGGCAACTTTCATTTCATTAGGAAAATATTTTTGTCTAATACAGTCATTGATTACTTCCTGGAGGGGTAAAGCAATTTCTGTATCCAGTTTTTTTAGCAATTTTGGTGTTATATACCAGTAATCATAAGAAGCCTTAGGTTTTATATTCTTAATAATTTTAATTATTTGCTGCATATTCATATGTTTTAGTTTAAATGTAACAGATTGTCGAGGTATGTAATTACCAAGGAGAACCATAGAATGGTCTAAAGATGATTTTAAGTCCTTAGTGATGTTCTTCGCAATTTGTACAAAAAAATCATTTAAGTAATTACTTACTTATTTCCATTGGATCTGTCAAAAGTCTACTATTGGTGTCATATAATTTTTCACATGTATTTATATCTCTACTATTTTTTCCAGTTTCCTCCTTTATTATTTGCCAAACACATTTAATTTTATTATCAGCATTACTAATTCTACGAGATATGTGCAGACGTTTTGCACATAAACACACTTGCCTGAAAGTTTTGCTGTATTTTGATACATAAGTTCTAAGTCCAGGATCATCATTTTGCTTAAGCAGTGCGTATAAGGTAAATAAATTTTCTCTGGAAATTTTTATACCTAAAGTTGCCCATTTATTAAATTCTTTTGTTGCTTTGGGTACTGCCGTCACTAATGGAATCTGTTCATTTAAATGCCTCATAAATTTATCAAAAAATGATCTGTAAGTCATAACATTATCTGTTTTATATAAGTCTGAGTGAAGGGCTTCTTTTAAGTTATAAATTTTCAATTCCGTAGCTTTTCTATATTTTCTAACAGAAGGTTTGATCAGTTCTAGTCCTATTTCAAAATCTGCCAACTGTGCGGAATGGTCAGATTTTATGCCATTAATAACTCTCGAATTAAAAACATTTACTATATCTGTAAAAATATTATCAATGCACGTTTTACTTTTGGGAGTTATTCTAGTGTACTCGTGTATTTTTTGCTTTAGAAGAAAGTTATCTAGAATATCAGATAGGACATTTCTTGAGATTTGATCAATCGCAAAAGTAGTGTTAAAATCGCCACACAGGATGATCATTTTATTATTGTTACTCGTAACCTTTTGTAGGCATTCTTCCAGACTATCTTTGAAAGACTTTAAATCAGTATCAGGTGATCTATAAACGACTAAAATAATAGTAGATTCAAGTTCTATACAACTAACTTCGAATATTTGTTCAATAGACATATTTTTAATGTCATCTCTACCTTTACATTTAATGCAATTTTTGACCAGAATAAGGGATCCACCACCTGCCATATTACGTCTACAGTAGCCATTCATAATATTATAGCCTTCAATGTTAAGTACATGTAATTCTGCATAATTAAACCATGACTCAGTTATACACATCACATCAATATTTTCAGCTGCTAGGTATAAACTCAACAAGTGAAGTTTACTTGACAGTGTTTGTACATTTTGATGGCAAATTGTTATAATTTTTTTTTTACTTGTCAGCTGGTTTTTGCTTCGTGTTGCTCTATATGAAAATTCTGTCGGAAAGACTTATTTTTTAATGTATCGGCATAAGTCCGACTAGTATCACTGGGTGTCGATAATAACGAAACATTGGTTTTACTCATATCTCTGGGCTTTGTTCTAGAACATTCATTTAGCTTTATAATTGTTGGGTAGGGTTTATAGTAGAGTACCCTATTTAATAAAAGTCTACAAAACGAAGTCTTGTTTTTTACATTCAAATTACTGATTACATTTGTATCGAAAAAATCAATGTAACTATCATTGATGGTAATATTGTACATCATCAAGTTCAATTTATGTATTTTACTATTTATTATATTATTTTCATTTGAAATGAATTTGTATGACAAAGCACATAAAACTAATTTAGTAGAGAGCATTGCACACCGGCGTTGCAGTTCTGTTAGTCTTTTCCTTAAAATGCTATCACACGCGTAGTAGTTGTAAGAACTCCTTATGACTATGCACGACACTTCAGTGCGAGGTTCAGACAAAAATGTTTCTACTACACTGAAAAGCTCATTTAGATTCGCTCCCGGAATACAGTTGTTTACTGCTGATGTGCTGTAATCATTCTTGTTCCATAATAGTTGATTTACGATTTGACCATATCCTATACCAATTTCGTTACTAAATATAATAATTTTGCTGCCACATCTATCCTTACAAGATGTCATGTGGTCCAAAGCTAAAATATTTTTCATCTCATTTACTGTAGTATTTAAGTTCTTTTCATCTTCGAAACCAGGTTGAGATTGTTTTTGCATCATTTTGGTTAATGATTTCGATGTCATTTTTTCAATGTTCAGCTCATATTGGTCCTTTTCGTTCTCTTTTGATTCACTTTTGTCGCTTATTTGATTATTTTTAATATTGTGTAAGTTGGTCTGGGTTTTATTATTTTCTACGTACATGTTTTTTAATTTATCTGTCATCAAAGCATGTGCCATTTGAAGTTCTGTATAGTTTTTTACGAATTTTTCCATAATTTCTTCAAGTTTTAAATTAAGGGATTGAGAGCTATTTAAGTCCGTGCTATATTGATCTTTTTGTCTTTGTAAAGCAGTTAATACATTGTTAGTGACCTTTAAGTCTTTGCGACTGGCCAAGCATTTTATTTTCCAGGTTTGTGCGCTCTTTTCTTTTGTTTTTAACAGTTTTTTTATTGCCTGATATTCCTGATTAAAAGTTCACTAAACCGAAAGTTGAAATTATGGCACCGGTGGAAAACTTATAAAGCCCTTTCTGATTACGCTGAGTATTCTCTCCTTCGTACACGTTGCAAATATCTTTTGTCAGTGCTTTCGAAATATTGCAGATACTGAATCAGCTGTACCAAAAAATATAAAACACTTCTGGCAGTACGTGTCATCTTTAAAGAAAAGCGATTCCGGATACCCCATTACCATGACGCTTGGAGAATTCTCGTCTAGCGATCCATCTACAATAGCAGAGATGTTTAGTGACTTTTTTTCTTCCGTCTTCGAACCAACAGACTTTTTAAATAAAAAAGACTTAGATATACTCCATACCAACCCTGTGGCCGACCAAACAGTGACAATAAATCTCACAAAAAGAAAAATAGAGCAAGGACTAAAAAATCTAGACAGTACTAAAGGCCCGGGGCCTGATAAAATAAGCGCCCTATTAAAAAAAAATCTTGACGTCGAATTAGCTTACCCACTTTTTATAATATTTAACAAATTGAAGGTACGTTCCCAGATAGATGGAAAATGGCTAACGTCACTCCTATACATAAATCTGGTTCTAAGGCGACAATACCTAATTACAGACCTATGTCCAATATATCAACTCTCCCTAAACTATTCGAATCTCTGGTCCATGATGCACTTTACCCCATCTTACAGTCACAAATAAGCCAGCAGCAACATGGCTTCATGAAGAAAAGATCAATAGTCACTAATCTCTTACTTTATTCTAACTATTTGTTTGAGGCCTTAGAAGCTGGAACCCAAGTGGATGGAATCTACACGTATTTTTATAAAGCTTTCGATAAGGTGGATCACAGATTGCTTATTGAGACTTTCTTATAACGGAATAAAAGGTAACCTACTGAAGTGGTTCGTTTCATACATTGAAAATAGGTTTCAAGTAATCACAATAAATGGATACAGTTCAGAGAAAAGGCTTGTCTCTTCTGGTGTTGTCCAGGGCTCTATCTTGGGACCGCTGCAGTATCTACTATTTATTAATGAAATTGAGCTGTGTTTTCACTACTCTAAAATACAAATGTTTGCTGACGACTTAAAGATCTTTAAGACTGTCAAAGACCAACACGATTGCATCCTTATACAAGATGATTTGGACAGGTTTAAAGATTTCTGTTTACGTTATAAGCTGCAACTTGCCTATGATAAATGTCAACAAATATCGTTTACAAAAAACCGCAATAAGGTCGATTGTGTGTACAACCTAGGGGGCGTAAAAGTAGCTAAAGTAACCAGCGTTCGTGACCTCGGGGTAACTTTCGACGAAAAGCTAATATTTGATCAACACTTAGATAAGATCTGTAAAAAAGCCTATCAACTTTTGGATTTGTATTAAGAATAACAAAACATTTTAAACACGCATCGACGTACATAACGTTATATGAGTCACTTATACGTTCACAACTCGACTCTGCCTCGGTAGTATGGAACCCATTATACGCAGTGTATTCTAATAAACTAGAAACCATTCAAAAACGATTTGTGAAAGCACTTCACTTTAGACTGACGCGATCTCGGGGTCACTATTCTGACCTCCTTCAACTCTATAAGTTGCGACGCCTTAGTGATAGACGAACCTTACTGGACGCGATGACTCTCTATAATATCTGTAATAACCTTTACGACTGTCCATCTCTTCTGAAACAGATAAAGTTTAGAGCACCTGGACGGTCTTCACGATCTCGGGCTCCATTCTCATTGGCTATGACGCGGAAAAACGCCGGTCTTCGAGCCCCTCTTAGAAGAATCTGTGAGTCATACAACAAAACATTCCTGTCAGCTGACCTATTCAATTTAAAAAGGTTTACATTTAAAAGAAAAATAAGACAAATCCTTGACGGCTCAGAAAAAATCAAGTCATATAATCTAATTAATTAAAACATATTGAACATTGGGTACGTATAGTATTAATATGAATATGTTTATGAATGTAACATTATAAGTACAGTAGGTATATATTATTTATTTATGTACTATTTCGGAGGACAGAGTTTGTAATGTATTTTAGTTGTAAATTTAGTTAAGTTAGGTTTATGTTTATATTATTTAATCTGTAATGTCACCAAAAGTTAATTAACAAGTCTATGTCTTTGTGAAAAATGTTATAGGAAGTAGATTTATGTACATGTCAACATTTCTTTAATACTATTGCTTTCTGTAGTTTGCTCCTGTTGTTTTTCCATAAATAAATAAAATAAAATAAAAATAAAATACCATATACGTTTCTACGTGCCGCTTTTAATAAGTTTATCTGCATTGAATCTCACATTTATACGGCTTCTCTTCTGTATAAGTTCTTATAAAAGTATACGTCACGTAGTTTAATTTTACAAATGTCACATTTATATGGCTTTCTTAAACCATCTTGTTCTCTGTATTTGTAGTCACAAATCCTGTATGCGTTCTCATATGTCGCTCTAATTCAGCCATTTCACGGCATTTGTAGTCGCAAACCTCACACTTATATGGC
Source organism: Ypsolopha scabrella (assembly GCA_910592155.1). Lineage (NCBI taxonomy): Eukaryota > Metazoa > Arthropoda > Insecta > Lepidoptera > Ypsolophidae > Ypsolopha > Ypsolopha scabrella. The sequence goes on along the minus strand of OU342989.1, from coordinate 2,638,911 downwards.
TTCTCTCCTGTATGCATTCTCATGTGTTGCTTAAAATTACGTTGGTCTCTAAATTGGTGACAAATCTCACATTTGAACTTCTTATTCTCTCCTGTATGCGTTCTTAAATGTCTAATTAAATGACTGGATTGTGTGAACTGGGAGTCACAAATCTCACATTTATGCGGCTTCTCTCCAGTATGCGTTCTCATGTGTGTAATTAAAGGACTGTAATTTGTACATCGGTAATCGCAAACCTCACATTTATACGGCTTGTCTCCAGTATGCGTTCTGGTGTGTCGCTTTAAACTACCGACTGTATTGCAATGAAAGTCACAAATCTCACATTTATACGGCTTTTCTCCCGTATGAATCATCCTGTGTGCTCTTAAACTAGAGGGTCGTCCAAACTGATGTTCACAAATCTCACATGTATACGACTTTACTCCTTTATGAATTCTCCTGTGTTGGGAAATGCTACTTGGGTCTCCGCATTTGTAGTCACAAATATCACATTCATATGGCGCCTCTTTGGTGTGCGTTCTCAGGTGTCTGCTAAAATTACCGGGTCGTTTACACCGATAGTCACATATGTCACATTTATACGGCTTCTCTTCGGAATGCGTTTTCATGTGTGGCTTTAAAGAAGATTGATCTCCACATTTGTAGTCACAAATATCACATTCATATGGCGTCTCTCTTGTGTGCATTCTCAAGTGTATCTTTAAATAACCGAGTTGTCTACACCGAAAGTCACAAATTTCACATTTATACGGCTTCTCTTCTGTATGCGTTCTTATGTGTTGCTTCAAATAATGTGGTTCTCCGCATTTGTAGTCACAAATCTCACATTTATACGGCTTATCTCCTGCATGCATCCTCATGTGTTGGTTATAATTACGTTGGTCTCTAAATTGGTGACAAATCTCACATTTATACTTCTTATTCTCTCCTGTATGCGTTCTTATGTGTCTAATTAAATGACAGGATTGTGCGAACTGAAAGTTACAAATCTCACATTTATACGGCTTGTCTCCAGTATGCATTCTCATGTGTGTAATTAAACGACTGGAATGTGTGCACTGATAGTCACAAACCTCACATTTATACGGCTTCTCTCCAGTATGCGTTCTCCTGTGTGCAATTAAATTACTGGATTGTGTACACTGATAGTGACAAACTTCACATTTGTAAGGCTTCTCTCCAGTATGCGTTCTTATGTGCTGCTTTAATAGATGAAGTTGTCTGCACTGATGGCCACAAATGTCACATACAAACTGCTTTCGTCTAGCGTGGAGGCTAGTTTTCTTATCCTTGTGGACGTTTATTTGGCACCTCACATCATCTAAAAAGAAAATAATATGGTGGTAAGATTACAAAATTAATGTTAACTCAACTGATGCCCGGTCCAGATCGGACCCGAAATATACCTATATCTTGTTTCTTTATTTTTGTGTGTTTTATAAAAATATATATGTAAAATTATTAATAAAAAATAATAAATGTTTTCAACACATTTGCTCAAAAAATTCATTTACGAACTTAACTCTCATAAACAACTAGACACACAGTCTCTAAAAAAAGTTCGTCAAAAAACGTAAGAACGGCGACGACGTGCATAGTAGCAAAAATGCATTGAACCAAATTAAGACGTTATATCGTTAAAATAAGATGCAATGTCAGTTGTAAGCAATCGTCATACGATCTTGTCACGTCGTAGCGGTGACAAGATGCATCGCGGACACTTTTTGAGCGAGATTGTGAGTCTTGTTGTTTATGAGAGGTCAATGTTAACGAAGCATCTTCGTAAGTTAAAAAATACGCACCATACAATGGAACGTGCCGTAAAATAGTAACTCCCACCTAATTATTTGTTTTACGGCATATTCCGTTGTATAGCGCCATGCGTAAGCTTTAAGATTTTTTCATTTTATTTTCATAAAATAATGAAAGAATAACAACAATATACACGCCTGAAGCAACATCAAGGCTACAAAAAACAAACCGCTAAAATGGTAACGCCTGACAAGAAAATTAAAGTTAAATATAGAGAACAAGTAAATATAAAATAGAGTTAACTACATATGGTTAATTATGAGTAAAACCTAACCCAAAACGATGTATTTCGCAATAAAAACATAATCTCAGTTAACGAAAACTGTGAATTTCTTAACTGTCTGAAGCAAAACATATTGAAGCGACGACAGCGCCATCTGTTGCTTTAGAACAATGCATGAAATCACATAACGCTTTCGTGAGCGTTCAGTATGTGCCTTACAAGCTGGTTAGATCAAATAGTTACAAAATATTCTGTAGAAAAGTATGGTGGAAAAATTCAACGGTCTAGGTAAGTACCTTGGTGGCGCAATTGGTAGCGCGCTTGTCTTGATAACAAGAGGTCGCAGGTTCGAATCCTGGCCCGAGGTTTTTTTTCAAATTCTTGTCTTTACATTTGCTTCTATTAATATCTTTTCTAGTTTGTAATGCACTCTAATGATAATATTTAGAGTATTCCAAAGCGATCGATTTCGCAATAAAAACATAATCTCGTTTAAACTTGAGCTGTGAAAACTTGCCAAGTTCTACATATTCAGTAGCAAGGACCCTAACAAACTTTGCTTTAAAACAAGTGAAGAACGTTGTAGATTATTGTAGTTATGACTGAAGGAACCTCCATAAGCCTCAACACCCAATTTGATCTCAATTATTTATACATATTGAGTAGCAAGAACCCTTACAAACTCTGCTTTAAAACAAGTTTCAAAAACAATCCTCCAGCTTAACTGGACTCCCTAGATACATAAAGTTACATGAATCGTAAGTCTCAAGTTACGATGGACTCATAACAGCGCAGGAAATAAGTTTGAATTTTAAATGGTATGTACAGAACCCCCAGGGCACGGTCCTACTTATACTTAATAAGTTTTTTTAGGAAAATTTAAATACATTGCCTGCCCTATTTTGAAATAGCTACTTCACTGAACTTTGTACAAGTCAGCTGAGTTGTCCTTGTTTGGAATGTATTTAATTAACAAATCATGACAAAATATTATATCTCACCTTTTGAGGAGGGTCCTGGTATTGCTTTGTCCTGCTCACTAATCGCTTTGGCCTGCTCATTCATCGTTTCGTCCTGTTCAATAATCGCTCCGTCCTGCTCAGTAATGGCTCCGTCCTGTTCAATAATCGCTCCGTCCTGCTCAGTAATCGCTCCGTCCTGCTCAGTAATCGCTCCGTCCTGCTCAGTAATCGTTCCGTCCTGCTGAGTAATCGCTCTGTCCTGCTCAGTAATCGCTCCGTCCTGCTCACTAATCGCTCTGTCCTGATCGCTGATCACCGTCTCACCGATGTCCAAGTAGTCTTGTGTATTCTGTAACACAACATTATGTATCAATTAACTAGTAGTTTCTGACTACTGTGTGAACAGTTTGCACTTGCCAGGTTTTAAAGTGTCGTCCCTTTTTATTTAAACCCAAAAAATTGGGGACGTTTGTAAATAATGTTTAGGCAGGGCCGTGACTAAAGGGTAAATACACCAGACGCGCGTCAGTTCAACCCGCACTTAACTACATATACTATATAACTTATACGCAAAGACAGTACAACGCGCTACGAGTCCAATACAACAATGCGTTTAGGATAATTTTGGGGCTGCCTCACTTCTGTAGGGCGTCGGGGATGCTCGCGGACGCGCATGTGGATTGCTTGTGATGCAACGATGCGCGGGCGGTGCACATCCCTGTTGCGCAGGGTGCGGGCCAGCCGCAACTGTATCCTGAACGCATTTGCGGAACGGTTTGACTGTCAGTACCTGAATCATTGCAGCATTATTCATGTACTGACAGCAGTCAAAATATTGTTTTAATTTGATATATATTTAATTGTGTATACTTTATTGTAACAATTGATAATTTAATTTTTTGTGTATATGTGTATTAATAATTATGATCTAAATTAAAAGAAATAAACGTCATTATATTCTATTATTAACATTTTTAAATAAAATTTCCTTCAGAATTCCATACAAATACCCCCGTGCTCCTATTAAATTGTTTCACCCACCTTTTTCCAGAACCGTCCTAGGTAAATCAGCTCCTATTTCCAGACTTACAAACACCTATAATTTGATATGTAACAACTGCGATATAGGTGTTAAAAATTCAAGTAGTTTTAAACTTAGTTGTAAGCAAGCGTTAGCCAAAATAAAATAATTATCTTTTTGTACCTACTTATACTAACAAAAATTTATTTTAAAAAACATAAAATTTAACTAAAAAAGAAATTCTTAAATTTTTGTGTACTTTACATATTGTTTAATAATAGTATTTTCATTTCATTAAGGCAAGATATCATACATTGTGCATTTCTTTAATAAGTTAGAAGCTAAGCATTTAATTAAGAATAATTTGTTTTTTGTCTTTATTAAGGCTTACTAGCTACTAGATATCCGAATAAAGAAAATAAATAAATAAATAACTGGTTTTTAAGGTCCATGTAACAGGTCTTGCTTATTTTTAACCGACTTGAAAAATGCAGGAGGTTATAAATGCGACTGCATTTTTTCCATAACTCTGGCATATCTTCACCGATATTTTTTTTTTGTTTGCTACGGTTTGCTTCCAGGTAGGTCCCATTTTAGTTTAGTCGTGATCTGATGATGGTCTTCGGAGACAGGCAGTGAAACTCCTCAATGGATGACAGCATATCACTCGATATTGCGGCAAACACATTAGCATTTTACAACCCGTAACCTACACCGGGTGTAAGTAGACAGCTACCGTTTACGGAACACACATATTCTGCTGATTACACTGAGCAACTTTTCCAAAGAAACGTTCCCGCGCGGATCATTGGTTTGGGAAATATTTGAATTTTAAGCAAATTGCGAGAATCTTAAGGGGGACCGTTTCGATCTCGGTGCAAAATGCACTAATTATTATATGATTGTTTATCTTATTTTATTTATTTATCTTATTTTAGGTGGTAGAGCTGATGCCGGGCACGACTATGGAGGTACCACCATCTTACTCGCAAACCTGCCGAAGTTATTCGGGGGAGAGTAAGAGAACAGCTCTCAGGCAAAACCAGGCGGCCCACCATTGCCTGGGACCGATGGATGGCGGTATATCCATCCCCAATTGCCGGGCCTTATATAAAACAGACTGGTGACGGGCAGCGGCGTCACTGGTGCAAGGGTTTCGGCACCGCGCTCACCAACCCGCCTGCCCAGCGTGTGTGAGTATGGGCATTTCTTCTAGGAGGACCGCCAAAAGTGGCAAAGTCTTGGAAAGGGCTATGTCCAGCAGTGGACGAAACAGCCTGATGGACGGATGAATCTTATTTTTAAATAAAATGTATGAAATAAAATAGTTTCATCTTATTTTGCGACTATCATTAATCAAACTATCACACTATAATTTATATACTAATAATAAAGTAGTAAAAAAGTCGTGTTAGTCCAGTCATTATATACATTTGGAAATGCAAATGAACCGAGAAAGCCAAATTTTGGATATAACGTGGGGGGTGGCTAGAAAAGCTTAAGTTCAAATTGTCGACCAAAAAAACCTTGTGGGTTTTCCGCCATCTTGAAAAAAGGGTTAAACTCAGTTTTTTTATCATAACTCGGTTCCCCGTCGAGATACGAAAATTTTTATAGGATACTTTTTTGTTGCTCTTTGTACGATCTACAATTAAGGTCCTATACATTTTTCACGTATCGACCATCGTTATCGAGATATCGATAAAAAAAGCCACAAATTTTGGGAGAAATTTTTTTTTCGCTATTTCCTTCTTTCTCGCAAAAAATATCGAAAAATGTTTCGAATAAAACTTGTAGAGCCTGTTCAGACCTACCAATTCGTTTTTTAATTTTCCATTTTCGAGAAAAATTACGACCTCCATCGCACCGCAAAGTGAGTAAGACTGTGCCCGGTTTCGATTTAGCCGCTCGCACGGTTGTATCCACAACGTAAAAATTGATGAATTATTGCTTAAGGGAATTATTGGTTAAGGGAATTATTGGTTAAGGGATTTATTGCTATACAAAATAAATGAATAAACCAGCCAAATTATAAATCAAACAAATGAAATTTATTAATCAAAAAATGTTTATGCAGCAAAAATAATAATATTACACGTGGTCATTTTTGTCACACGTTTTTCTTCGTTTTGATGGTCCTGGCTGCTGTTGAAGTTCCTCCTCGGTACACTCTTCGAGTCGTGTAAATTCTTCAATCGCAGGAAATGATGCTGTGACGGTCGAAAAATCGTTATCTTCATCATCGTGATCGTCATTGAGTAATATCTCGACTTTGGCGACATTGTCGCATGTCTGTCCACTACAGTGCAGGCAAATAACCGAGCAACTAATTCCTGCTTTCCTGCACCCACAAGCAGCCCCACACTTTCCTTTACATTTGCACGAAATTAGTTTTAAAAGTTCAGGTGGAGCGGGTGCGGCTGTGGTGCAAATTGGCTCAAGCCCGTAATTCGTCTGTCGCCAACCCCATTCCTGAGGATCTTGAAAAATTCCGAGCCACGTTTGTACTTGTAAATATGTGCGGAAAACGTGTTGGTGGACTGCGTTTTCTGTTGGTGGGAGTAGTGAAAGATTATTCGTCTTATTTGTCGTCATAGATTTTGCAAAACGGTGGAATCGCAAAATATCCATCGTCGTGTCCTCTTTACAACCACCATACAGAGCGATAAGGAAGAGTTTCGGAAGCACACCACGCAATGACGCCCTTGTTTTTCTATTATCAGAATGTCGTCTCCATACTTCTCTTGCAAGTGTTTTTTAACAGTTCTGATGTCCGGAACGAAATCTCCATTTATTTGGCGCATTAACTCGCTAATAGAAAATTGACATTCGTCGGAATTTTCTCTCAGAAAGGAGTAAATTGCCTCCATCGCCTCGTCTACTTTGTCCCCCGTAGGTCGTCCTTTCTTATTCCTCTCCTCAGGTAGTGCATGATATACGTGAGAAATACACTTTCTATGGTATCGAGCTCCTACTGCGACGAGATCAGGTATACCATGAATACGCTCGATGATGGAAGTGGCAAATTCATCGTTACGTCCAGACAAGTATCCTATAATTTTTTCATTCATTGATATTTCTACCACGGAATGAATTTTTTTCCGTCTGTGCACTGGAAGTCTTGATTCGTCGCAAAATATTTCTCCACAAAATAAGCATCGATTTTTAAAATCAAAAGTGGGAACGACCTGAACGACTCGCTTCGTCGAGAAGCAATGGACGCTAGGCGTTGGTTGCCATATTTTTTGTAGCACGAACTATGAACACTCACGGAATCAAGATCTTGTAAAATCTGCTGATGATCCACACGTCCTCTTTTCACGCTCGCCGCTAAAAGAGTCTGTACAGCTCTCTTTTTAGCCACATAAACATTTTCAATGAGAGGTTTTTTGCATATAAAACAATCACCCATTTTCACACAAATTTTTCAACACGTACGCTCTCTTCAAAAGACTCGAGACAACTGACTGGAATGTTCTATGAGAAGGAGCAGATGTTTCGGCACGTACGCCAAAAAAGGGTCTTTTATACCTGACCCATGCCGAAACTCCAACCGTCGCACGTCCGCCAGTTGACGCACATTCCGGCATCGGGCGCATTGGCGCCGACTTTGCGGCACGCTGGAGGTCGTAATTTTTCTCGAAAATGGAAAATTAAAAAACGGATTTGTGGGTCTGAACAGGCTCTACAAGTTTTATTCGAAACATTTTTCGATATTTTTCGCGAGAAAGAAGGAAATAGCGAAAAAAAAAATTTCTCCCAAAATTTGTGGCTTTTTTTATCGATATCTCGATAAAGATGGTCGATACGTGAAAAATGTATAGGACCTTAACTCTCTCGACGGGGAACCGAGTTATGATAAAAAAACTGAGTTCAACCCTTTTTTCAAGATGGCGGAAAACCCACAAGGTTTTTTTGGTCGACAATTTGAACTTAAGCTTTTCTAGCCACCCCCCACGTAATATCCAAAATTTGGCTTTCTCGGTTCATTTGCATTTCTAACCCGATTTTTCCGACGTAATGACTGGACTATGTCTGTACATTGAATATTTTTGCGAAATTTTAAATGAAATGGGTTATTGGTACTGTACTGAGGCCGAAACAACAATTTTTAGAATTTTTGTCTGTCTGTCTGTCTGTATGTTCGGTTTGAACTCGAGAACCACCTAACGGATTTGGATGCGGTTTTTTTTATTATCATCGTAGTGACCCTGGACAACACATAGGCTATATGGGGTGTTTATAAAATAACGCCCAAGCCGGAAACGGAGCAAAGATTGAATAAACGCTTTTATAACTCGAGAACTCATCAACGGATTTGAATGCGGTTTTATTTATTATCATTGTAGTCACCTTTGTTAACACATCGACTATAAGGTGTGTTCATAAAGTAACGCCCAAGCCGGAAACGGGGTAAATATTGAATACATGCTTTTTAACTCGAGAACCACTCCACGGATTTGCATGCGGTTTTCTTTATTATCACCGTAGTTACCCTGGTCAGCACATAGACTACAAGGGGTATTCATAAAGTAACGCCTAAGCCGAAAACGGGGCAAAGATTGAATAAACGATTTTATAACTCAAGAACTACTCCACGGATTTGCATGCGGTTTTCTTTATTATCATCGTAGTTACCCTGGTCAACACATAGACTACAAGGGGTGTTCATAAAGTAACGCCTAAGCCGAAAACGGGGCAAAGATTGAATAAACGATTTTATAACTCAAGAACTACTCCACGGACTTGCGTGTGCGGCTTTCTTTATTGTCATCATAGTTACCCTGGTCAACACATAGACTACAAGGGGTGTTAGCTTTTGCCAGCGGCTCCGCCCGCGTGTTCTTCGCTTTAACGACATGCTTTTTCCGGGATAAAAAGTAGCCCATGTGTTAAGTTAGGGTATAAGCTACATCCATTCTAAATTTCATCCAAATCCGTCCAGCCGTTTCAGCGTGAAAGAGTAACAAACACACAAACACACACACACTCACCCTCACACAAACGTTCGCATTTATAATATTAGTGTGATGTGATAGTTCGCGTGAATAACCATACCAAGTTAAAAGCGTATTTAAAGTTGTTGTAGACATTAAATTTACAACGTAATGCAGAAAATTACACAACTTTGCTAAAACAGGAATCACAATTATTTAGTAATTTTTATTCAATAATAAGAAAAACAACAATAAGTTGTACATTTTGCAGCGAGCTCGAAATGTTCCCCCTTAACGCACCAAGATACGGGCGCGTTTTGAGACAGCGCTATTCGTGAGACAGCTGTTCACGCGCAGCATTCTAAAATAGACCTAGCTTCTTCTAGCGAAACAGAGTCCTTAAGGTGTTAAAGCAGAATATCGGTGTAAAATGCACATCATAATATTGTTTTTCTTAATTCTGAATAAAAATTGTGCAAAAATTGCGTTTTCAACCAATTAGCGGAAATTGATTACTAATAACAGGGTTCTCGCATTAAAATTATGTTATTTTATGCCTTACATTTAGATTACATTCGGTAAATACGCTTTTAAGTTTGTTAATCGAATGCAATCATAATGTAAATCATAAAATAATATAATTTGAATGTGAAAACTTAATTACTAATAAATTTCTGCTAATTGTTTTAAAACGCAATTTTTGCATACTTTTTATTCAAAAGTAAGGAAAACAATGTTATGATGTGCATTTTGCACCGAGATTCTGCTTTACCACCTTAAGTTAAAGTTAAATATCTTCCTTCCCTAAAGATTTGCGCGGGTATGTCTCTTGTCCAGTATGAACAGTTGAATATGTAGTTACATCTAGCTCGCTGTCCTTTTATGACAAGCTATGCTTGGGCTATCTTTGATAGATAGAATCCGAAATGAGAAGATCTATCTGAGATCAAAAGCCCGTGTCGTCCACTGCTGGTCATAGGCCTTTCCCAAATTCGGCCACTCATGTTGGTCGTCCGTCCTCCTCATCCAGCCGCCACCCACAACGTCCTTCAGGTCGTCGGTCCAGCGGGCACGAGGTCGTCCTACACTACACCTCCTTTCGGCCCCAACGGCCGTCATGTCGGCGACAAATATGGCCTGCCCACTGCTACTTCAACTCACTGATTCTGCAGGCTATGTCGGTTACTTTCGATCTCCGACGGATATGTAACATGCACTTACAACATATTTAATGTCTGCAGTATCTTCTTGTGCACTTCCTACAGGGATCGGTTCCTCGGGTGAGTGTGTTGTGACGTCACAGTTACATCGCAATAGGAGCTTCCACGCTCACGCACACTTGAACAACGTATAAGTGAACGCACTACCACAAACAAGCCTGACAGGATTCCATGAGGTGAGTTATAAAGAGTGTACCATAAGCACTTACAACATATTTAATGTCTGCAGTATCTTCTTGTGCACTTCCTACAGGGATCGGTTCCTCGGGTGAGTGTGTTGTGACGTCACAGTTACATCGCAATAGGAGCTTCCACGCTCACGCACACTTGAACAACGTATAAGTGAACGCACTACCACAAACAAGCCTGACAGGATTCCATGAGGTGAGTTATAAAGAGTGTACCATAAGCACTTACAACATATTTAATGTCTGCAGTATCTTCTTGTGCACTTCCTACAGGGATCGGTTCCTCGGGTGAGTGTGTTGTGACGTCACAGTTACATCGCAATAGGAGCTTCCACGCTCACGCATACTTGAACAACGTATAAGTGAACGCACTACCACAAACAAGCCTGACAGGATTCCGTGAGGTGAGTTATAAAGAGTGTAACATAAGCACTTACAACATATTTAATGTCTGCAGTATCTTCTTGTGCACTTCCTACAGGGATCGGTTCCTCGGGTGAGTGTGTTGTGACGTCACAGTTACATCGCAATAGGAGCTTCCACGCTCACGCACACTTGAACAACGTATAAGTGAACGCACTACCACAAACAAGCCTGACAGGATTCCGTGAGGTGAGTTATAAAGAGTGTAACATAAGCACTTACAACATATTTAATGTCTGCAGTATCTTCTTGTGCACTTCCTACAGGGATCGGTTCCTCGGGTGAGTGTGTTGTGACGTCACAGTTACATCGCAATAGGAGCTTCCACGCTCACGCATACTTGAACAACGTATAAGTGAACGCACTACCACAAACAAGCCTGACAGGATTCCGTGAGGTGAGTTATAAAGAGTGTAACATAAGCACTTACAACATATTTAATGTCTGCAGTATCTTCTTGTGCACTTCCTACAGGGATCGGTTCCTCGGGTGAGTGTGTTGTGACGTCACAGTTACATCGCAATAGGAGCTTCCACGCTCACGCACACTTGAACAACGTATAAGTGAACGCACTACCACAAACAAGCCTGACAGGATTCCGTGAGGTGAGTTATAAAGAGTGTAACGTAAGCACTTACAACATATTTAATGTCTGCAGTATCTTCTTGTGCACTTCCTACAGGGATCGGTTCCTCGTGTGAGTGTGTTGTGACGTCATCGGAGTCTCGTGGGTCATCATCAGCACTTTCTTGCTTTATATCTAAAACAACATTATTGGGGTTCAGTGTTCGAAAAGAGAAATGTACTCTTACATTTGATTCCGGGAATATCATGTAATTATCATGTCTAACGTATTTAGAGTTAACAGTACCGGTACTGAGAAAGAACCGGGAATCCCGGGACAGTTAGTACTTTTGTATTGTGGAGAAAATTACAAAATAAAGTTTTTCTTTAACGAAATTTATTGCATCTGAACTGTATATAAGCATTGTGGAGAAAATCACAAAATTACGTTTTCCGTCTAAGTTGTACTTTTTTCGGGTTTTTTTCTCTTTCAATCTGACAATATAATATATCTCGCCTCTCTATCATTCAGTTTAACCAAAAAGCGCGTATTTTTGAGTGTATACTCTACAATGCAATAGTGACTGAAAAACGTAAAAAATAACCAGCCCCACGAATAGAAGCCTGTATTTTAACAAGTATCTACAATACCAAAGAACCGAGAATTTAAATATAAATCGCTGTACTGGTTGAGCTCAGACATCCCAGGATTTTACAGTACTTAGTTCTAAAGGTGCCGGAAGCAAGCCACAGTTATGAATCAAAGATTGAGACTTTTTCATAGTTTTTTTTTTCTCATACATACTTGGCGATGCACTTTTTTTTTTAAGCATTGGACAAAGAAACCTTGTGTACCTTTATTTGTTTTGACTCCAAAATTAAGATCATGACAAAGATAACTTAAATTACCTGTGTGTGTGTAAGAGGGTAGTCGTTGCAGGATCACCCGCCATGATTTTACTTGTTTCCTTATTAGCTCCAAGTCAGCTGATAACTTTGGTTCCTGTTTGATGCCAATGTCGATCAGCTGGGGATTGTTGTCTTCCATACCGTCCTGGGGGTAGATGAATTCAGATTAAAGCAACATCCAGAATAAAAACCGGTCGGATACAAGTAGTAATCGTACCCTGAGGCTTTCTTGCCGCTATATCAAACTAGTTGCAACTAACTAACGTCTTTTCTTGCACCCAAAGGTTGCCTGGGAGATATTGCTAAAAGCAATAAGTGCCGCCTTTGTACACAATGTCTGTTCTGTTAGTTAAAATGTGTTGTTAAATATGTGTGTAATTGTACAAAAAGTGTAACGAAAAAATTAAAAAAATTGCTTTTGCCCGAAGCTTTGCCTGCGATGATTTAGTAGTCCTATCGAATCCGTGAATACTTATCAAGCCAATAATTTAATAGTATGTGACTTTAGCTTTTGGTTCTCATGAAAATTATTTTATATCTGACCTTATATATACAAGGTGACTATAATTTATGCAGCCAAATTCTTACTGAAGACTCGGTAAGTGCTCAGTAACAAGGTTTGATGACCCTTTTTGCGAAATTCATTGAAATTGTTGTGAATTACAAACGCAAGTCCAGCCCCAAGACATTTACTATAGGACTTCAAGATTTTATTTTGCGAAATTAGTAAAGTTATCGATCCGTGCTACCGTGCACTTATCAAGCCTCCAGTATGAGTTTGACTGTATAAATTAAAGTCACCTTAAAATATCCCGAGGGAGCCGCTTGTCCCCAGGGAAAAAATTATAGCATGTATCCAAGTGAAGAGTCTAACCATTACAACAGCCAAATAATTTTTAAAATCACTTCAACAAGGTATTAGTGAACGCGCTACTACAACCAAGCCAAGCGGGCCGTCGTGATGTGAGTAGAGAGGGGATTCCACCCGGAATCTTTCCCGATTTCGGAAAGATTCCCATTGAAACCACCCGACGTTACTCACGGTTTTTATATGAAGCTAGGGACCATCTTAATGTATTACAGTTCATTAGTACATGCTGAATAATAAATTGGAAAATAATAGTAGTGTATGAAACTGGTACATAAAAACGTTATTAAAAACACGAGTGTCAGTTTAAAAAACGAGCCGAATGTGTTCAAAGTTGGATTTGAAGTATTTTAAAATCATTATATATTTTTATTTAGTAATAATGAGTGTAAGTAAAGAGATTAAATAAAAACTACAAAACTAAATATTTAGAGTCTATTACGTGTCAAGAACTCTTTTTATATTTGTTAATTCATTTAGTTACACTAATTATGATTTCACCCGGGTTGCTACCCATTTTGGGTTGACACCCGGAAAGATTCCCAACGAGAATCTTTCCGCCGCTCATCTCTAGACGTGAGTTATAAAGCTTGTGACATATGCACTTACGTATTTAATATCTGTACGATCTTCCACCATTTCAGGTTGTTCACTTCCTATAGGAAACGGTTCGTCAGGTTGTTCACTTCCTATAGGAAACGGTTCGTCAGGTGAGTTTATTGTGACATCATCACAGTACCTTTGATCATCATCAATGTTTTCTTGCTTTACATCTAAAACAACATTATTTATGGATAAGTGCATAAAAAGAGAAAGGGATGTACTCTTTTTGACATTGAATTTCGGAATTATCATGTAGAGTTAGCAGTTAGAGGTCCTGAGACAGAACCGGAAATCCCGGGACTAACACTACTAACAGTGTCAAGTGCTGGATATAGGCCTTCCCAATATTACGCCACTCTTGGCGGTCCTCCGTCATCCTCATCCAGCCGCCACCCGCAACCTCCTTCAGGTCGTCGTTTCAGCGGGCAGGAGACCGGCCTACACTACGCTTTGCTGTACGTGGTCGCCATTCTAACGCCTTTCGGCCCCAACGGCCATCACGTCGGTACTTATTTTACACAAATTGATGTTAACCGTTTACACTATTTCCGTGATGCCAGCTAAAAGATTAAAAGAACTCTGTGAATTCCTGAGTAGTACATACATCCATCAGCCTGTCATCGCACAGTGTTTTAAGAACCCTTGAAATCGGACATTTCTAACTGAAGTCATGGGTCAATACAGACATGTGCTTTAAGTGCAAGAGTAAAACTCCAACGTGCCAATTCTTTCTAGTTATGGAGAAAAATAAACCTAAAAGTTGGACATTTTCACTGTCCCTAAAAATGAATAAAAACCGGCCAAGTGCGTGTCGGGCCACGCGCAATGTACGGTTCCGTAGTTTCCCGGTACATATAAGTCTACTAACACAGACTGCGCCAAACTTCTGGTCCCATACATTATAGGGGACCAAAAGTTTGGCGCATCCTGTAATCGTATACCTGTAAAGCCTTCTTAGCTGTGATAGTTTTTCTTTTAAATTCATTATATATACTACTTTTTTAAACAACCGTTTGGTCGGCAGGGGGGGGGACGCTCCACTCTAACTAAAATTTTCACTTTAAAGCTTAATATTTCGCCAACGGATCCCTAAATCGAAAAAAGGTTCTCACACACCCACAATGTTTTTAGACGGCCTATTCAACGAAACCCCACACTATGGGATAGACAAGAAAAAAGAGTGTCAAGACAGGGTTCCTTACCCGTTTTGTGTGGTAGTATTGAACCCTTTATGCGCGAGTCCAACTCGCCCTTGGGTAAATTATTTTGGAGTATCGAATAAAGAAACCTTGTGTGCCTTTATTTGTTTTGCCAATAGAGAAGATGCCTTAAATTACCTGCGTAAGAGGGTAGTCGTTGCAGGATCACCCGCCATGATTTTACTTGTTTCCTTATTAGCTCCAAGTCAGCTGGTAACTTTGGTTCCTGCTTGATGCCAATGTTGATTAGCTGGGGATTGTCGTCTTCCATACCGTCCTGGGGGTAGATTAATTCAGTTTAAGGCGACGCCACGAAATTTTGACGACATGGATCTCCATTTTTCTCAGCAATAAAAAAACACATGTAATCACCAATTTATATACTAGATTAAGCATTTCATTGACATCATTTTGCCCGAAGATTTAGTTGATTGATTAATTTTCATAGCAGAGAAAAAAATATTTAGAAAACCTTTTTTAAAACAGAGATTTCTATTTTACTGACAAACGGGAGTGAATGAAGGCTGTAAGTTTTTTATTTAAATTAGTCTACAAATACACTTCAATATGGCCAATTGGATTTATTAAAGGAAGTGACTAAATAGCCGTTAGCGGCTCCCTTACTTTTAATTTTATTCGACCGCTAAGGATAGGTTGCGACGACGATCGAAGCGAGGAGGAGCGGTTAGGTTGACATGTAAGTACATATTAGGGAGCCGAGCGAAGCGAGGCGACCCCCATAGTTTTAACAAATTTAACGAATGCAGAAAAAACATTATCCGAGCACTTTCCGATGACTTACGGTTCAATATTTTATAAAAAAAAAGAACCGCTTCCCTTTCCGAACGGTACATTGCAAATTGAACTTTATACCAACAGATAATGATATTCCAACAGCTAAATAATGACTTAGGGTTCTATAATTTTAAAAATTATAGGAACGCTAGTGGTCCTTTAGTCACTTCCTTTATTAAATTACTCAAAGTTGTCGTTTTAAATGAAAAATACTGTTTTGCCGCATACGACCTTACGACATAAGCTAGTTCGTGAGCGCATATTTGTATGGAGTAAGTCCCCCTCACTCCACTTCCCTAAGGCGCCGATTTGAAATTAAAAGTTTATCAATGCCTCGCCTTAAGGCGCTGCTGCCGCTAAAATATTGTCACTTTTTGGAATCCTGTAACTACTTCCAAGAAGTAGCTACTTGTTTAAGTATTGTAACCTTTTTCTAGACTCCCACTGAACAGAAAGGCGATAGAGAAACTTTCACTGAATATAAATTATTATTGAAATGGGATCTTCAAACACAAATTTTCTCCTCGTTTGACGAATAGGAATCGTGTACAGAATTTAAATATATTTTATTACCTATGGGTTTTTAACAATATTTAGATATTCGCTGAAGGAAATGTTGCTAGCTATTTTAGTTTTTTTTAATATAAATAAAGAAGTTAGTTTTTCTCTTCTGCCCTGAATCCGTCCCTCTCGCGCTGCGCGTTTTTCCGCTTGGAGTGAGAGTGACCGTTGAACAATTCACTAATCACCTAGTGCTCGCCTTTGATCTTTTAGCGGTTTTTGTTTTAATATGCTGAGTTACTTATCTGATCAACGTATAACTTGGACACGTGTTTTTTCAGACCTTTGTCTTTCCGTTGTCAGGTCGGTTAATTAATTGGACACATTTCACTCGATAGGTTTTATTTATGAAAATGATGCCTTTTTTAAGTTATTAATTCGTTTTATGTCTAAACGGCTTGAGTTCTATGTCTGAAATTACTGCTATAACAGGAATACATGGTTTATTTTCCGATGTCAGGTGAAAAAACTTCTACATCAAATACTTTTTCGTAAAATCCAGAAAACCTCGAAAATTCACTGATTTTACGTGGCGCCAGCTCACGAAGCGAACGTTCTAATGTAGACTTTCTGACAACATACTAAAGTTCAAAATCACTCGGTAAGATTATCGTGCACCATGAGCAAGGCCTTCAGGAAAAAAAACATGCCGGGTGCAAGTAGCCCTGAGGCACAGTGGATTCATATATCTTCTGTGCCTGAGGCTTCCGTATCATATAAAACTAGCTCTTGCCCGCGGCTTCGCCCGCGATATTTTAGTTTTTGGCTAGTCCTATCGAATCTGTAAAATCTTTCGGGCCAATAGTTAAAGTACGTGACTCTGAATTTTGGTTCTCATGAAAATTATTTTATGTCTGACCTTATGTCAATGTTCCTAGAGAGCCGCCAGTCCCCAGGGAACAAACATAGCCAATTTCATTTTTGGCTAATATTTTTTATTTATTAGGGTAAATAATCCATCCATCCATCAGCTTCTTTCGTCCTCTGCTGGACATAGGCCTTTCCAGGATTTCGCCACTCTTGGCGGTCCTCCTGGAAGAAATGCCCATACTCACACACGCTGGGCAGGCGGGTTGGTGAGCGCGGTGCCGAAACCCTCGCACCAGTGACGCCGCTGCCCGTCACTGGTCTGTTTTATTAAGCCTCGGCAATTGGGGATGGATATACCGCCATCCATCGGTCCCAGGCAATGGTGGGCCGCCTGGTTTTGCCTGAGAGCTGTCCTCTTACTCTCCCCCGAATAACTTCGGGAGGATTTGCGTGTAAGATGGTGGTACCTCAACAGTCGAGCCCGGCATCAGCTCTACCACCTATAAATAATATTAAAAAAATATATATTTGTAAATAATTAGTTCACCATGTTATACGCATTGCATTTGTGTCTGTAATGTTTTTCAAGTGTGTGTTAATTAAAATAAATGTCTAAGAGAAGAGTCTAACTACTAAACAATGACAGAATTTTTAAATAAATAAACCTTTAACAAAAAAATAACAACCGACTTCAAATATTATAGCAGCCATTCACTAAAAGTTTAAAATAATTATTTACGGACCGATGGTACCAAAACAATACTTGCCGACTTCTTTCTTCCTGAAACACGTCATGCGCTCTAGAAGTCGGCGCTCTACTATTTGGTTTTGTGTTATTACTATGGGGAATGCGCCAACTTCGAGATAACGTTTGTTTCAGGAAGAAAGAAGTCGGCAGGTGTTATTTTGGTACCATCGGTCCGTAAATAATTATTTTAAACTTTTTAGAGAATGGCTGCTATAATATTTGAAGTCGGTCGATAATTTTTTGTTAAAAGTTTATTTATTTCACGCTCTTTAGTGTTAACGGGTTAAAATGTGAAAAATGGGTAGACTACAGTGAGCACTCTGATTGCCTCATTTGAAGAGTTTCAAATTCAAAAGTCTCGTGGCATAGTGACAATTTTCAAGTTATATCCTACAATGAGCACACTAACACAAAGCGATTGCCGCCATTTAGAGCTATGTGCTGTCATTCGTTCAGGAGTTCAATGTTTATGAGGCCAGCATCGAAGGTCAGTAGGCATATTGTCAATTTTCAAGTAATACCCTGGAATCAGCACACTCACACAAAGTAATTGCCAAAATCTCGTGTTATGTGCTGTCATCCGTTCAGGAGTTCTACGGTGATGAGGCCAAGATCGAAGATCAAGTGGATTATGTCAATTTTCCAGTAACATCTTGCAATCTGCATCCTGGTACAAAGTGTTTGCCTCAATGTCGAGTGAATGCCGTCATCCGTTGAGGAGTTCCCCTGCCTGTCTCTGAAGACCATCATCAGATCACGGCCAAACTAAAATGGGACCTACCTGGAAGCAAATCCTTCTAAACGAAAAAAATATTTTTCAAATCGTTTAAGATTTGCCAGAGCTACGAAGTAACATACCCAAAAAAAAATTTAAAAAAATACAGTCGAATTGAGAACCTCCTCTTTTTTTGAAGTCGTTTAAGAAAAGAAGTGAATTGTTTTCAGAGTTAATGTGGGTATTTTTTAAATTCCACCATAATTTGTTAATGCCTGAACGGATTTCGAAGTGTGTGGTATCGTTAGGAGCCATATAGCATCCTGAATGGAATAGTCCAAAAATATATACAGAAGGTATAAAATAACAGCCATAAAATGTAAAAAATATAAATGGAATGTGAATTCATGATGATCCGAAGAGTGTCATGCCATGCGCTATACCGGGTGTAAATAGAGTGCGACCATTAAATGAAACCACATATTCTACCGACCCTACTGAACCACTTCTCCTAAGAGTCATACCCGCGGACACCCTTAGTTTAGGAAATAATTGAGTTCCAAACAGAAACGCGTGAACCTTGACGCACCGACATACGGGCGAGTTTAGAGAGAGCGTCGTCCGTGAAACAGCTGTTACGTTGCAGCGTACTAAAATAGACCTTCCTCCTACGAGATAAAGTCTTTGAGTTACAGTTGAATATCTTTTTCTCTGAAGATTTTCGCGGGTTTTTTTTCGAATAGTTGTTCAGTATGATCAATAGAGTATGTGGTTTTATATAATGGTCGCACTATTTACACCCGGTTTACAGGTTAAAATAAAAAAACGCCATAAAAACAAAAATTTATAAATACATCTATTGCGCACACTAAATGGCGCCATCGAATCACCTACAGCCCTACATTAAAAAGTATTAAATAAAAATAAATAAGTAATAATTAATTATTTAATAATTTATTGACACCATCAAAAGATTCTACTGTACAAAATAATTTGTGGCACTAGCCTCCATACTAGGATTCCCTGGTAACATGGAGACTAGGTCCTTCCAAAATGTATATTATATCTAAAACAATATTTATATAATAATTAATTACATTATTCACCAATGAATTAGATTATTTATATTAATTTAACATTATTTTACAAAAAACTATCATCTTACACTTCATTAAATTGATTAAATATGAAATAGATTAAATAAAAAAATTAATAATTAATAATGCGAACTCGATTTACAGTGAATACCTGCGTTCAGTGTGGGAAAGGGAGGGTGTGAGTGTGTGTCAGAGAGTTGGGGTGGGTGTGCATGTAGGGTATGTGTGTGGGAGGGTATGTGTGTATGTGTAAGTAAGTAAAGTTTAATGGTTCTGTAACTACTGCACAATGTTGCTGCGATACTTTAGTTGTTAGGTAAGTAAAATTTTGTATTTATATTTGTTTTGTTTACTTTTGTGTGTGGAGGATTTCAACTACACTGTCACTACACTTAATAAACTATAATAATAAAACGTGACTACCAGGCAAGATACAGAAATATTAGGATTTCAGTGCAGTTGAAGGACATACGAAACAACACGTATCCAATGTAGAGCTGTCCCTTGACTGCGTTGAAATCCTAATTAAATCTCTATATTTCAGTATCTTGCTTTTTAGGGTTCCGTAGTCTGACAAGGAACCCTTATAGTTTCGCCATGTCCGTCTGTCCGCGGCCTAGCGCGGGAACTATTAGTACTAGAAAGCTGTAAGCATGGATATAAATATTAATCACGCCGACAAAATAGTAAAATAAAAATCTTGAAAAAAATTTTTTTTATAGTTACTTCTCATACAATTAAACTGGGGATGAATTGGATATGCCGTTCAAAAACATTGACATGTTTCAGGTGGTAGAGCTGATGCCGGGCTCGACTGTGGAGGTACCACCATTTTACTCGCAAATCAGAATCAAATCAGACTGATGGATGGATAGATGGATGTCCCCCCCCCCCCTGCCGGCTAAGCGGTTGATTATAGAAATGTGAAAAAATTCACAGAAGTAGTTTAAATAATGAATTTAAAAGGAAAACTATCACAGCTAAGTAGGCTTTACAGGTTTACGAGTACAGGTCGCGCCAAACTTTTGGCCCCCTCTAATGTATGGGACCAGAAGTTTGGCGCGGTCTGTATTAGTAGATCAACTTATATGTACCGCGCAACTACCCTACATCGCGCGTGGCCCAACACGCACTTGGCCGGTTTTTAATCTATTTTATTACTAGCATTTACCCGCGGCTCCGCCCGCTTTTTATTCGGTTTAACGACATGCTTTTTCCGGGATCAAAAGTAGCCTATGTGTTAAGTTAGGGTATAAGCTATAACCATTTTCAATTTTATCCAAACCCGTCCAGCCGTTTCAGCGTGAAAGAGTAACAAACATACACACACACAAACTTTCGCATTTATAATATTAGTGTGATTTATCGTATTTTGCAAATACCACGGTATGATTTTGATTATGTAATCGAAAGTCACATCAGTGAAGGAAGGGTATTTTAGTATGATATCTTACTAGCTTTTGCCCGCGGCTCCACCCGCGTGATATTCGGTTTAACGACATGCTTTTTTCCGGGATAAAAAGTAGCCTACTGTTTAAGTTAGGTTAGGTTAGTAATAAGTTGGGGTATAAGCTATATCCATTCTAAATTTCATCTAAATCCGTCCAGCCGTTTCAGCGTGAAATACTAACAAACATACACACACACAAACTTTCGCATTTATAATATTAGTGTGATGTGATAGTGTTAAGCTAAAAACAAAATTGTTTACTGTGGTTTGGGCATATAGAGAAGATGAATGTAAGTAGAGTGACGAAAGGAATTTATGCTGCACAAGTGTAAGGTAAAGCTCGACCGGGCCGCCCTAGAAGGACGTATGCCGACCAAATAAGCGACATACTGAACAAGGGCAAAGTAAAAAGTACCCGGAATAGAAGAGCCTGTATGACTAGATGAATGATGATGGATGTAGAAGCAAAAGAGGTATGTCAGGATCGTAGCTGATGGAAATCTGTAGTCTCTGCCTACCTTTCTGGGAGACAGGCGTGAGTATATGTATGTATATACTCACATAATTAGTATGGGACCATACACGACGATACGTGATCGTAAGTACATAGGTAACACTAAAAGTTTCCGGAACTGGCCACTTACATAAACAATATTTAAAAATTTATTGCAACATTTGAAAATAGAACTCTTTGGCTGTAGAATGCAGTTTGTTTCATCTGACTGTCTTTTGTTTTTACCTTGTGGCGCCATTTAAAAAATTGTGTGTCTGCATCAACATGGATTTAACTCGGGAAAATTTTCGTAGTATGATTTTCTACGATTTTAAGTGTAATTTGACAGCTCAACAGAGCATCGCTCGGCTTGAAACAGCTTTTGGCAATGAAGCACCATGCAAGACGACTGTTTATAGCTGGTTTGCAGAATTCAAGCGTGGTCGTATCAATCTCAGTGACGAATCTCGCGATGGTCGGCCGTCCACCGCTGTGACCAACAAAAACATCGATGCTGTGCGCCGTATGATTGAAACAGACAGGCATGTGACCTACCATGAAATTCGCGCATCCTTAGAAATAGGCATGAGTCAAATACAATCAATCCTACACAAATATTTGGGTGTGAGAAAGCTGTGCTCGCGGTGGATCCCACACAACTTGACCGAGGCTCAAAAAACGGACCGCGTCACTTGGTGCAGTGCCATGCTTACCAGATTCAACGAAGGTGCGTCAAATTTGGTGTGGGACATAGTAACAGGTGACGAAACATGGATTTATTGCTACGATCCCAAAACAAAGCAGGAATCGAGCGTATGGGTCTTTCAAGATGAGCCGAAACCAACCAAAGTGGCGCGCGTGAAAAGTGCATCTAAGCGGATGATTGCTTCTTTTTTTAATAAAACTGGACACGTGGCTACTGTTGCTTTAGAGAATCGTCGTACCGTGAATAGTGACTGGTACACGACCATTTGTTTGCCGGAAGTTATTGACGAACTCCGTAAAAATAACCGTAAACGCCGTATCATCCTGCACCACGACAATGCTAGTTCTCACACGGCCAGACAGACAAACGACTTTTTGAAGACGAAAAATGTAGAACTTATGAGTCATCCTGCATACAGTCCCGACCTGGCACCTTGTGACTTTTTTCTGTTCCCAAAAATTAAGAACCAATTACGCGGTCAACGATTTTCATCACCAGAAGAGGCTGTCGAGGAGTATGAAAAACACGTTTTAGAGGTCACCACAGGGGAGTGGCACAAAAGTTTTCAAAACTGGTTTGATCGAATGAAAAAGTGCATAGACGCCAAGGGAGATTATTTTGAAAAACAATAAATTAATTTTGTACCTTTAATAGTATTTTTTCATATTCATTCCGGAAACTTATAGTGCGTCCCACGTATTCGACATTAATTTCAACGTTATACCTCAAACCGTATGTGAGAAAAAGGCTCCATCAAAACGGACTGACAGACACACACCAGTGATTGTATGCTGAGATACAGTGAGCAACGCATCAAGCTTTACATATTGGACTTTGTACCTTATATCATTCACTATAGAGACTAATGTCATACTGCAAGTGTATGACTTGACGCGTTCTTCTCTGTACAAAACTCTAAAAATTAATTGTTTGAAATTCGCTTCAACTGTATTAGCTATGTAACAGGTGAAACTAATTTAATTTAGCATGTTGAAAAATGCTAAAATGATACTGATCAAAGTGAAGCAGAGCAGAGTAAGGCATTGCCTGTAGCAACTATTCTAGGTACCATTTTCGGACCAATTATTGGGAAATGCTCTGCTTTGCTTGACTGTTTTGTTCTAGCACTATGGAACTAATCACTTGCTTACTCTAAAACTCATGTCGGTGCTCACAGCTTATGTCCCCAGAGTAACAGTACAGCTTTTGGGATTTTAAATTTAAGTAATACCTCTACACTTACATCAATGTTGGTATTCACATTGCTATCTCCCTCCATCTTCACACTATTCATTCTGTTTCTCTCCTCTCTTTTTTTGAGTATAATTTCTCTGATTTCTTCAGCAAGTATTTGGGCATCATCAACACCCGTTCCTTCATACTGATGGTTGATAAGGAAGTCATTCATTTCTGTAACAGCAAATATTAAATGACACATTATATAAATACAGTAGTAGGTACCTAACTATTTGGATAATGGGCACTTTTGTATGAAATTTGGGCTGAGCATTAATTACTTAGTGTAGGAGACACTGAACAAAAAATTCAGGACTGACACATGCGACAATTTGCGAAGGCCGAAGGCGGGTGATTTTTACAAGCTCTTTATAAAGAAACATATATAAAGTTTTTAAAATATAAAGCCTTTTGTCCATACTCGTAACATGTTCTACGTGTCTTTTTATGAGTTATACTTAATAGAACTATCATCACACGGAATTTATACGCGATAAACAGAGGCGTATGAGAAGCAAAGTGTGTGAAAATGTTTGCGAGAATAGCCGTCCAGTGCGGCTATTCCGGCATTATTTCTCACTCGCAATATCAATCATTAGATATTTGTTTAAAGTTTGATAAATGCCATGCGAAGGAAATTAGAGTAATTAAACCACATCAAATAAATACTATAGGATATAAGAAATAATCACCATAAGTTTTCAATACAAAAAAACAATACATATCCGTACAAAATCCGTTTTAAAATCACCCGCTATCTGCCTTCGCCATTTTTGCGCACGTGCCAGAATAGCCGTCCAGTGCGGCTATTCCGGCATTATTTCTCACTCGCAATATCAATCATTAGATATTTGTTTAAAGTTTGATAAATGCCATGCGAAGGAAATTAGAGTAATTAAACCACATCAAATAAATACTATAGGATATAAGAAATAATCACCATAAGTTTTCAATACAAAAAAACAATACATATCCGTACAAAATCCGTTTTAAAATCACCCGCTATCTGCCTTCGCCATTTTTGCGCACGTGCCAGAATTGACGGCCAGGCGGGCGATTCCGGCATTATTTTTCACTCGTAATGTCAGTCTTTAGATATTTTTTTAAACTTTGATTAATGCCATGCAATGAAAATGAGAGTGACTAAACAACATCAAATAAAAACTATAGGATATAAGGAACGCTTTCTTTAATTAAAAATTAAATTATTAAAATTCGTTCTGAACAGGATATTGAAAAATTAATCTAACTATGTATTTTTTTAATAGGCTTGTCACCTTGCTATTTTTGTTTTTAATTCACATACTGTTTAACATATTGATACTACTCTGTAACTGTACAACTGAGATGTGCATAAATATAATCTCTATACGAGATAACTCCATACTAGTCTATCTAACAGACTATCATACACCACACACTATATTATATCAACACATAATATATTTATAAATACAATATTTTCGTTCAAATGGGTTCCACAATGGATCGTGGTTCATTTACATTCCTGCCTGCATTCCCTCTTGCATTTTCACATAGGTCTGGCATAGCTTAACCAATTATATGCATACGGATTTTTATGTAATTTCTCTTTAATAATGTGTCAAACAGTCACAATAAAACAGGTTTGATATGATTCATATCACTTGATTAACAGATCTATATACTATACATAATATTGGATGGATTCGATTGATGGTTCTTGGTGGAATATCATCTTGAATAAATTATACACAAATTCTTGTACTTTTATTCCACATATATTTATTTTTATTCTAACTTAGGCTACCGGTTTCGTATTAGGGTTGTTCTCAAAATAATTGTAGTTTTTGTGTCCATTTCACAATAGTTTTACTAAAACGCATGTAGATTGTGAAGTCCACCTTCCCTAATATTAAGTTTATCTTATTGCTTTACTATGAATTGAACTTAATAATAATTTATTTTTAAAATATTTAATCCATTATTCTTTTATTTAAAAACGGCCTTGTGTTAACAAATATTTTTTCTACCTTATTTTTGTTACAATTTTGTAACACTGATTTAACGTTAAAAAATAATATTTATATTTTTCGCTTCATGGCAACACAGGAAGTTGAACATCCCTAAGCTGTTGACGTAAGTGTCAAGCAGCAGCCATTTTGTTTACGGCTGTTGTGAGTTGAAGATTGCGTAGACAGAAAAAAATACTTTTGGGCATTATTTTTGTTACAAGGTTATAAAGGAACATGTGAGAAATATTTTTTGTTTGTTTTACCAATCATGAAGAACATTGCATGTATATTATGTGTATTCAATAAATTTTATTTCCATTTCTCACATGTGATGAGCAGCAAAGGTTTTTAGGTTAGGAAAGCGTGATTTTAGATTTATTTTTGTTACTTTTTTTTGTAACGTAACAAAATTATACAGTAAAGTCGTGTTTACATTGAAATCGTATAGTAAGTGTGTTTGTTTGTGTGACTTTGTTGTTACCGCGGACCCTGTTGTGGGTTTTTTTTTGTACAGGAAAAATCAGTATCTAGCAAGCGGGCGAGTTGATAGTGATGTCCTTTCCACTACGCAAGTGCTAAAAAAACAAGGTTAAAAGTTTGTAATTTTTTTTTTCTTTTTCAAGAAATATGTGTTAAATATGAAAAACATGTTTTCTTTCAATTTGTAAGCATTGTACTGTTAATTCCTTATTTTGCCTATAGAGGGTTATGTAATGTGATAGCGAGAATTTTTTTTTTTATCTCATGGATAGCTTCTCCGGATTTGTAACAAAATATTAAGAAATAATCATAACAGGCAAAATACAACTTATAGCTAAGGACAACTTTTAATAAAAGTTTGCTATATGCATAAACTAAGTTCTAATTATATTATGGTAGCTTCAAATTAATTGGATTTTCCATAAATATGATATTAGATTATTTTATTTACAGGAAACTAGTGTTAAAAGTTGGCTTTGCTAAAAGTTGTATTTTGGCCATTATAATTAATTCTTAATATTTTATTACAAATCCGGAGAATCGACTCTTAATAGTTAATTATTTAGAATTCGTTTGGTTTCTTTAAAATATTCATTAGGATTTTTTTATTAATTATTAGAATGTTACTACAATTTGCTCATTAAAGAGCCGTATGCAGTATGACAGTAAAATTTGTTTCATAATATTAGATTTGATTTTTTTCAATGAATGTCGAATGTTTCTTTCAAAATTTAATTACAGGGAATAAATTATTTTCCTTACGTAACTTTTTTTTTCTTACAACCCGTTTATCCAATTTTTCATAAAATTTTATTCCGTTAAACAACCATTCAACGCAAGTAAAGTCGTGGACTAAAGGATATAGCTATGATGAACGAACCCTTACACATTTTTTTGTTACATTTTTGTAACGTTTTATTTTTGTTACAATTTTGTTACCTACAAAAATTTTGAGAACAACCCATTAAACATCATCGTCTAAGTTAGAATAAAAATAAATATATGTGGAATAAAAGTAGAAGAATTTGTGTATAAGTTATTCTGTACATAATATTATGTATTATCAAATTTAGGTATAAAGGTGCCCGAATTTTCAATGACTGCTTATTACAGGATATATTTTTTTGCAAAATGAGCATGTACGATTCCCAGATATGTTGTCCCTCAAAAAGCTACAAATACAGTAATAAATTTTAATGTCATAAAAAAAATTATAAAGGACTCTTCCAGCATTCTATCTGAAAATTCTAAATTTATGGTGCCCCGCCATGGTGTTGGCGCAATATTTCCATCGCACTACAAAAGAGATAAACATATGCCATCAAAAACAAAACTTGTAAAAAAAACAAGTCTCGGAACTTAGTTCTTCTGCCGTAAAAAGTTGTGAGATCCATGTAAATCCAAGTCGATTACTTTTATTCAGTTCCTACTTAAGGGACCTTCTTTAAGTTATTACATAATTAGCTAACCTAACAACATCTTATAGTGACCAATCAATATTAAAAATCTTATATGTTTTAATAAAAAGATTGACTTGGCCATCGCATGAAAACACAATGTATCTCACAAGTAATACATATTATATTAAATTAGATTATTTAGTGCGATTGCCAAGTCAATCTATTTATTTAAAACATAAAAGATTTTTGATATTAATATGGTCACTATAAGATGTTGTTTGTTAGGTTAGCTAATTATGTAATAAAATAACTTAAAGAAGGTCTCTTAAGTAGGGACTGAATAAATTAACTGACTTGGATTAACATGGATCTCACAACTTTTTACGGTAGAAGAACTAAGTTGCGAGACTTTGTTTTTTTTTACAAGTTTTGTTTTTGATGGCATCTCATTTCTTTTTGTAGATAATCCTACTTTTTTTCCTTTCCTGTACCTTCTACTTACAACTGCAAATGTAGCTTTGTAATCCTATATATTTATTAGTTGGTATATTTAGACAACTGGACCGAAATTGCAAAATATTTTACTTTTTCCTTGATTTATGCACTAAACAATAATTGTATTCCAAATTTGAAGCTTCTATGTCTGAGACTTGTGCGCCGATGCTAAAATCTCCGGCAGTGGGCGCCGCGCCGCGCCGGTCGAAAATAGGCGGCAGCGGCGTGTTTTCGGCGCGGAATTTATTTTTTATTTTTATTAAGAGTCCCAAAAAGTAGATATCATACAAAATATATAAGATTGTTATTTCGCCTCGGAAAGGTGGTCTAAGAGGTTTTTTGGGTTGCTGATCAAGAACCTGAGGTCGAAATTAAGGAATACCATACTCTAGTATAAGGTTCATGCCATTTTAGGCCAAAAATTCCTTTTTTTCGGGTGGAAATTTAAATATTTTGCAGTGAAAAGCACACTCTAAGGGGTTTTAAGTTCCATAAAAAAATTTCATTTCCGTCTCATCAGAAGTTGGCAAATGTTCCACGTTCTTCATTATCTCACTCAGTCCATGGGAACTTAATGTTAATGTTTCGAAATTACCTAATTAGGTATGATGTTTGTGTTTTTCATTAATTAGTTATATCGTTTTTTAGGGTTCCATACCCAAAGGGACCCTATTACTAAGACTCCGCTGTCCGTCTGTCTGTCCGTCCGTCACCAGGCTGTATCTCATGCATGAACCGATAGGTAGACAATTGAAATTTTCACAGATGATGTATTTCTGTTGCCGCTATGACAACAAATACTAAAAAACAGAATAAAATAAATATTAAAGGGGGCTCCCATATGATAAACGTGATATTTTGATATTTTTGCTAGTTTTTGGTTGATATTGATTACAGCAACAGGTAGACGCTTGAGATATTCACAGAATATTTAATTATACAGGTGAAATTAAATTAACTGAGCAAATTCATACTGGAGAATCGGTTAGTGATCAGAAATAAACTTCAATTACCCTTTTGGTGAAATTCGAAAAATATTTTTTTTTGCTTCCTTACTGCCTAGACTAGGAATTGTACTTAAACTAGTCCAACCAGTAAGGGAGCCACAAAAATATATTTTTTGAATTTGGTCAATAGGATTACTGAACCAAGTTCCTGATCTCTAACCGAGTCTCCTGTATGAATTTGGTCAGTTGATTTAAATTCACCCTAAGGGTTGGTAACACTTATACTTTCACTTTGTATATACGCTTTAAAAATAAATAATTGAATTAAAATAAAACAAATATTTGAGAGGGGCTCCCATACAACAAATGTGATTTTTTTGCCATTTTTATAGATAATGGTACGGAACCCTTAGTGCGCGAGTCAGACTCGCACTTTTGGCTAGTTTTTTACATTATATTTAATGTGTGTGCTATATAAATATACCTATATTACAAAATAAATGATTTGAATTTTAATTTGAAATGCCCGTAATTTTCAAACACAATATTTTCATTTTCAAACAAAATATTTTTGTTAAAAGTTAAATTTAATACGAAAAATGGTATAAATTCTGGAGCAGTATTTGTAATTCTTAAATTTACACCATAAAAATCAAGATCTGCGACCCAAAACATCTCTTATAGAACATTTATGCAGGAAAATATTCATAATTGAAATTCTGTTCTGGAATTTTCATCCAAACATGGAAATAATTTCATCATGGAATGTGGTATTCTTCAATTAGGACCTCATATTGGTGATCGGCGCCCCAAAACACTCCCTAAAATTCAATCAAGGCAAAATAATAATTTTAGTTTTTTTACGATAACTACATTTTTGGATACTTTGGGGGGATTTAAACCCCCTAACTTTCTTTCTTAACTTTCAATGCTGACAAAATATATCGGAGGGTCCAGAGGCCACGGGAACCATTTATTTTAAATTTTTTAATGACTGCTACTTTTTTGGTGGTCACTTGTACTTTCTCATTTGAAAAGATAAATGTTAATGAATGTTCCTCGGTTCCTTAATAGGTGGAAGAGCTGATGCCGGGCTCGACTGTGGAAGTACCACCATCTTACTCGGAAATCCTCCCGAAGTTATTCGGGGGAGAGTAAGAGGACAGCTCTCAGGCAAAAAAACCAGGCGGCCCACCATTGCCTGGGACCGATGGATGGCGGTATATCCATCCCCAATTGCCGGGCCTTATATAAATTAGACGGGTGACGGGCAGCGGCGTCACTGGTGCAAGGGTTTCGGCACCGCGCTCACCAACCTGCCTGCCCAGCGTGTGTGAGTATGGGCATTTCTTCCAGGAGAACCGCCAAGTGTGGCAAAATCCTGGAAAGGCCTATGTCCAGCAGTGGACGAAACAGGCTGATGGATGGATGGATGGATGTTCCTGGGGTCAGTGCTGTAAAGTGCTGTTCCACTGCATTCCACATCTTTCATTTTGGTCGGCATAACTTTGTGAGATACGTAGATCGGCGGCGGCGGCGTCGAAAAAATGTTGGCGGCGGCGGGTCGGCGCGGCGCATATGTCTAAAACGCATAGAGTCGACTCGTGGTAATTTTAGCTCCATGAACTTTAGGCTCTATTAAATATAAATATTGCTTGTTTCCAAACAAAATATATACTAGAGATTAGTTTAGGAATTAAAAAATATGTTCCAAGCATAAGCCAGCCAAAACAACCCATTTTTATACATTGTCTTCGTACCATGAAGCCTAAATATAGTTTATTTTTGTATGGAAACTTGCCACGCTCTATAATCCTTATTTTTGGTCTGCTACTTAGTAATAATTATCTTTTTCCCATAGTGCCCCCTTATCTGCACCCCAACCAATGTTTGGGAGAGCCAAAACCATTTGTCTCAAGTAACACCTGTTGAATTATAAAGCATTCTAGTGATTATGTAGTTACCATATGCTTGGTTTGGGGATTCAGCAACTTATACAGCTACAGATATTTGTAGTCTTATAGCGTATAAAAAGACTAGGGTTTAATATGCTTATGCTCGAGTAATAAACCAGGCGGAAGCTTCTTACAATGTTTACTAGAACACTCTTACCTGAAGCTTCTGGTTTCACATAAATACGCTTTTCTTCTGTATCTTCCATTTCGGTCACTGTCGTTCCTTCGTTAAATAGGCAAGCAAAAACTAAGATTTCCTGAAAACTCACATGCTCAGTGACGAATGAAGATGAAGAAAGGAAACTGCAGAAGCAGAAAGCAAGCAACAAACAGGGTTGCCAGATAGACAAGCTGGATGATCCCAGAAAATACAAACTCAGGTCGCCCAAAATCGCGCAAAATTACTTAGTATTGAAATTGACCAAAAGCGCATTATTAATTTAGTTTAAATCCATCCATCCATCAGCCCGTGTTCGTCCACTGCCTTTCCCAAATTTCACCACTCATGTCAGTCCTCCGTACTTCTCATCCAGCCGCCCGCCCCCCGCAACGTCCTTCAGGTCGTTGGTCCAGCGGGCACGAGGTCGGCCTACACGACGCTTTGCTGTACGTGGTCTCCATTTTAAAGCCTTTCGGCCCCAACGGCCAACATGTCGGCGACAAATATGGCCTGCCCACTGCCACTTCAACTTACTGATTCTGCAGGCTACATCGGTTACTTTCAATCTCCGACGGATCTATTCGGATTCTATCCATCAGAGATACTCTAGTAGCCCAACCTTAATATATTTTGTATGTATTTCCCGTTTTTATTTATGAACTTATTTCTTCATTGTATTATGTATATATAATATTGTTATTCCTTGATTCCTCTATTTTATGCAGGTGTATATTTTATTTCCCGTATTATTATATATTTTTTTTATATTCTAAAGATATATTATATTGTTAAAATTAACTTTGAGTTGTAGAAAGTATACTTTATGTATCTATTTTGCAAAAATAAATAATTTGATTTGATTTGATACTCCAAGCATAGCCCGCTCCATAGCTCGCTGAGCGACCTTAAATCGGTGGATCACGCCCTTTGTAAGAGACCATGTCTCAGCGCCATACGTCACCACAGGAAGGACGCACTGGTTGTACATAGTACTTAGCCTTTAAGCACTGGGGTATTGACTTTCTGAATGCTGCCCAACCCAAGCATATTCTTCTGTCAGCCTCGGTGTCGAATTTGTTTTTAACCAGCTGTATGAATTGACCTAGATAAACATATTTTTGAAAAACTTCGATGCTGACACTGTCGACGGTTAGTGGCCCTTGGATGACGTGACAGTTGGACATGACCTTAGTCTTATCCAAATTCGTCCACAGGCCCACTCGTCTGGAAGAATCGCTAAGGCCACGCACTATTTCCTCCAGTTCCTGCAGCAATTCCGCCATTATCACGATGTCATCGGCAAAGCGAAGATGTGAAATGTACACTCCGTTTACGTTTATGCCTCGTCCATTTCAGTCTAGTGTTTTAAAGACGTCCTCCAGCGCGGTGGTAAACAGTTTTGGAGAAATAACAATTACTCCACGTAACGCCAGTCAACTTGGCATCGCTGCAGGGACTGCAGAACAGACCAAGTTTCGATGGAGTCGAAGGCTTTCTCGCAGTCCACATACGCTAGACATAAGGGCTGATTATACTGACTTTTCTATATAACCTGCCTTAGCGTGTGAATGCGGTCCACGGTGCTGTAGCCTTTTCGAAACCCAGCCTGCTCTGGAGGTGGCAAGTCGTCGAATCGTTGGGCGAAATAATTCGTGATAACTCTTGAGAACAGCTTGTAGGTGTGGCTCAGGAGCGCAATTGATCTATAGTTCTTAAGTAGGGTTTTGTCCCCTTTTTTGAAGAACAAAATGAGCAGGCTCCTGCTTCACTCCTTTGGCGTAGTACCTGTACGAATGACGGCATTGGAGAGGTCTTGTAGCTGTCCGAGTATAGGGTAACCTCCAGCTTTTAGGAGTTCAGTTGTGATGCCGTCCTCGCCCGGCGCCTTGTTGTTTTTCAGCTGTTCAAGAGATCTCCTAATCTCACCCATTTTGACATCCGGGAGTTCATCGGTGTAGTGGCGGACCAGAGGTGCACGTTTGTCGTCTTCATCGCGAGAAGTTGAAGCGTGTGAAGAATATAGGAGCCCATAAAATTTCTCGATTTCGGCGAGGTTCTATGGCCCAGAGATAACGGTTCTATTGTCAGATGTCTTCAACTTCGTCAGATTGGTCCTTCTTAATTGCTGCGCAAAACTTTTGAGCCTGTGTTTCACTGGATCTCGTCTTCAATGACGCGAGTGATATGTTGGCGCAGGTCAAAACGAATTTGCCTTTTAATGCTCTTCTTAAGAAGGGAGAAATCTGCAGATTCTAAAGATTTCTTGTTTGGGATTCCGGAGTCACCAATAACTGATGCGACAACTGACGAGCGGAAAGCGTATGATAAGCAGCAAGTAGAGGTTGCATTGGCCGCATTACCCGATCCTGACACACCGGCTATGGTCATCCGCCTGGGTAAGCCGCAGCCTGGCTCTGCACCGCGACCTCTCAAGGTCATCATGAGAAGTAAAGAAGCTGCTGTCCATATTCTCAGGAACGGTAAAAAGCTTCGTTCAGGAGTCTCTGCCAAAAATGATCTCACTCCTTACCAGCGTGAGTACTTGAAAAATTTGCGCTTGGAGCTGAACCAAAGGATTGAACAAGGTGAGACAGATATTTCTATTAAATATGTTAACAATAGACCAGTAATTGTGAACATAAACCAACCAGCAAAAAAGTAGTTAAACATGGTCTCACCGAATTGACTCTTTTCTACACGAACCTGGCGTCGATCATGGCTAAACGAGATTTGTTCTTACTCGAAATTGATAATCTAAGACCTACCTTTATAATTATAACTGAAACACACTTGAAACCTACAATATTAGACACATTGATAAACATAAAGGGATACACACTTTATAGAAAAGACAGGCCCCCTGGTAAGAGTGACAAAGGTGCCGGAGGTGTAGCTATTTACGTGGCACATAAACATAGCGAGATATCTATTATGTCCAATCTGCACCCAACACTGAATAACAAACTGAATGTTGAGGCTCTGTGGATTAATGTCCAGTATGGAAATTTTAAATTGCTTATTGGCGGTGTGTATCGTCCTACACATTATGACTTAAAGGATTCAGATAAGCTTCTGTTTGAGACAATTGAGAAAGCTGCTGCTGATGAAAAAGAGAATTTACTCATTGCTGGAGATTTTAACCTCCCAGATATCGAGTGGCCGTTAAGAAAGCTGGAGGGCTACAATGCACTCCATGAAAAATTTATAGAATTGCTTACCAATACCAACTTACATCAGTTAGTGACTGAAATAACTAGGAAGCGAAATGACGAAGAGTCCTTGCTAGATTTCATACTGTGCAATGATGAAAGCTTGTGTACCAAGGTAATTCATAATCCCCCCATAGGCAAAAGTGACCATTTGGTTCTGCTTAGCAAAGTGCAAATTCAGAATGATCATATCCATGGCTTAGTTGAAAAGAAGCCTCGCAGAGATTTTTATAACGCTGACTATAAACTTATTACTTCACAATTACTTTTAAACGATTTGAATTGTACAACCTTATCTGATACAAATGAAGCTTGGACGAAATTCAAAACTGTCACACATAAAACAATTGAAACAAAAATACCATTCACCCGAATAAAAAAACATAAAAATAATAAAAAACCATGGATTGGACCAGAAATTATTAAATTAACACAAGAAAAATTACAAAAATGGAAATTCTACCAGCTCTCTAAAACAAAAGAATCTTATGAAAGCTATAGAAAATTAAATAATAAAATAATTAATGAAGTGAGGAAATCAAGAGTTAAGTTTGAAGCAGGTATTGTAAATGGTAGCAAGAAATGTTTTTATGCGTACATGCGCCAACATCTTACCTCTAAAGTGTCTGTTCCCCCGTCATTGAGAGATGAAATATCACAAAAAATTACTGGAAACCATAGTGATGTTGCGAATATTTTTGCAAAACAATTTGAAAAATCTTATGTAACGGAACCACCTAACCAACCTATACCAAGTGTATGCTGTCCTCACGTAGAAAACTCACTTGAACATATAGATTTTACACCAGAAGTTGTAACCAAGACACTTAATACATTCAAAGATGACACTGCAATGGGACCAGATGGATTACCAGCAATATTTTTAAAAGAATGTGAAAGCCTGCTTTCTTCTCAACTTGCTCACATTATGACCTTGTCTTTAAGAGAAGGGAAAGTGCCACTGGACTGGAAAGAAGCAGAGGTCACTCCCGTCTATAAAAAAGGAGATAAGCTTGATCCAAGTCACTATCGCCCTATAAGTTTAACATGTATTTCCTGCAAAGCGATGGAAAAAATAATAGCAAAACAAATTAGAACCTTTTTATCTAGAGAACAGATCATAATTGAGGAGCAACATGGATTTGTACCCCGTAGATCAATAGTTACCAACTTGCTATGCTGCTTAGACTACTGGACAAAGAACTGGGATGAGCATGCACCTATTGATATAATATATCTGGATTATGAAAAAGCGTTTGATCGTGTCCCGATAAAAAGACTAGTTGCAAAGCTGGAACACTTTGGAATACGTGGGAATCTTCTGAAGTGGATAGAGGACTTTCTTAGTGGGAGGAAATTTAAAGTCAGAGTCGGCGAACAACTTTCAGACTCTCATTCTGTCCACAGTGGTGTTCCCCAAGGTTCCGTACTAGGCCCCGTCCTCTTTGGAATTTTCTTAACAGACTTAAAGGTTATCATTAAAAGTGGATTATCCTTGTTTGCTGATGACACCAAGATAATGGGAAATCCACTAATCTCTCACAACATTATTCAAGATGACCTCAATCGAATCAATAATTGGACTAAAGATTGGCTTTTAACATTAAACTCGGATAAATGTACCGTTTTGCACGTTGGTAACACAAATCCTCAACTTTCGTACACAATTGACTCAAAGTCTTTAAAGATAGTAACATCACAGAAAGATCTGGGAGTTACAATAACAAGTAATCTGAAATGGGATGTACACATTCTTCAAGTTACTAAAAAAGCCAACTCAATAACTTACATGATCAGAAAAACATTTAGCTACATTGACAAGGAACTATTTCTAAAGATTTATAAAACCTACCTACGACCATTATTGGAATACGCTTTCCAAATTTGGAGTCCATATTTCAAAAAAGACATTAATATGTTGGAAAGAGTTCAGAGAAGAGCGACAAAAATGGTAGCTGTTTTACGTGACTTACCATATGAACGACGTCTGCAAGAACTCGGGCTAACTACACTTGAGCAACGACGACAACGTGGGGACCTCATCGAAACATACAAAGTGCTCACTGGACACTATGACGTTCCCGCGCTGGGGGAACTCTTCAAGATGAACCAAAATCGTCATCTGAGAGGTCACCATCTTAAAATTAACACGTCGACATGTGCAAGCAACCCACGTAGACATTTCCTTCCTAACCGTGTAGTTCACGAGTGGAATAAACTGCCTGACAGTGTTATAAGTGCTACCTCAGTGAACTGCTTTAAAAATAGACTGGACAAATTTTTTAATAAATAAAAACATAAAGTGCTGTGACATACACATCATCAGCTTATAGCTGCTTGTGTATAATAAATAATAATAATAATAATAATAATAATTTCCCGTTATTTATTTTTTCCTTTATTTAAGTTCATAATTTTATAATCTAGCTTGGCGTCTTAATTTTTAATCAATTTTATTAGCTTCCATTCCATTGCCAAATAGGTAATTTAAAATAAGTTTCTTATTTGTAATAGTTTTTTATATCTGGACGATGTTGATAAAGCCATACAATACAAAACTATTGGCTCTAGAGGATAAGTATCCAGGGCCGTAAACAATGTACAGTAAACTCAAAAATAGTAATAATAAAAAAAACATAAATAGCCCAATAAAGTCGCCCAAATATCGCAGAAAATATTTTTGGAGTCGCCCAAATTGCGATCTTTGCAAAAACTTAAAAAAAGGTCGCAATTTTGTACGTCAAGTCGCCCAATTTACGATATGTCGATCTGGCAACCCTGCAACAAAAAAACGAAAACGAACGGACTTTTTGGCGGGCTTTTGAAAAGTTAGGACGCGATTTTTGATTAAATTTGGACTTTCTGCGTTGCGTTAATAGTGAGTGCACGTGCGATCGTTTTTTTTTTTTTTTCTTCCGAAAATCTGAAGTTTTTCATTTTTTTTTGGGCTTTTTGGATGCTTTTTTGTTTGTATTTGTCGTTGTGCTTGTCCATTAGATATTGGTAAGTCTGCTTTTTAATTTAATTTTCTCAAAACATGGATGAGAACCACTTGAAACCTCCGGACCCTCCGGACCCTAATGTTTTCCCTACCATATTAACTGTGACTCTTCCAAGTTCAAGTTCTTCTAACATGGAGGAATCGTCTCGCCAAGAACGTAAAAGGAAGGATACAAATGGGGAAGTTAATGAATCCACGCCAAAAGTCCCTAAAAATATTGGTCGCCAGAAGTATTCCGCCATGGATAAGGCTCCGTTTCTTGTCCATGTTTCGCACAGCGAACCTAGCAGAGACTCAGGGACATCATTACATCCAGTTAAATTTGGTCTTGTGCTTTTAAAGAACAATGTTCGTAATGTACTTCCGGATGGCATTAAGAAAGTAGGCAGGAATAAGGTTTCAGTGGAATTTAAGTCCCCAGAAGATGCTAACTCGTTTCTGGAAAACAGTTTGCTATGTAGGAACAAACTTACTGCCTCCATCCCTTCATTCAACATTACCAAAATGGGTGTAGTCCGTGAGGTCCCTAGTGACTGGACGGATTCAGAGGTAATGGAGTTTATGAAAGTCCCCACTGGCTTTGGCAGAATTTTAAAAGTACGAAGAATTAACCGTAAGGTTATGGAAGACGGTACACCAACATGGAAACCAACTCAAACTGTTGTTGTGACCTTTGATGGACAGTTATTGCCTAAAAGGGTTTTCATTTGCTACTCTTCCCTACCTGTTGAACTCTACACATATCCAACAGTTCAATGCTTCACATGTTGCAGATTTGGTCACACCAAAATTCTGTGTAGATCTCAACCTCGCTGTTTCCGATGTGGTTACAACCATACAGGGGACAGTTGCAATATTGATGAGAGGGATGCATTCTGCATTCTCTGTTCAGGGAATCACTTTGCCACAAACAAATCTTGTCCTGAGTTAGGTAGACAGAAAGCTATTAAGAAGGCCATGGCAGAACACTCCATCTCATTCCAAGAGGCTAGTAAACAATTTACTCCAGTTAAGAAAAGCTTTGCTAATGTTGTCAAAACTTCTCAATCTCTTAACTCTCAGAATCATCCTCCCCCCTCCTCTCAGTTCTCTCCCATTAGGAACTTATCATATAAAAAAACTGTTTCCCGTTCCCCAAAGACCCGTCCAGTTCTTTCACCTGGGTTTGATAGGCAGGCTCATAATTCACTCCTCAATAACTATTCATATGAGCCATCTCAGAATGGCTGTGCTATCGCTCCTCAAAAGCCTGAGGATAAAACCTCGGAACTTATTGATTTCCTAATAAGTACATTATCTTCCTTCATCAGTAGCACTCCAAATTTACCTGACCACGTTGCCCAAAAATTCAACACTCTTTTATCTCTCACACAGTATGGCCCACCCAAATCCCCTGACCTTTTTACAGTGGAACGTGAGGAGCGTTTCACATAAAAAACAAGAAATTTCTTATTTGCTGGGTAAGTTCAGCCCAGCAGCCTTTGCTGTTTCAGAGACATGGTTGTCTCCTAATCAGCATTTTCGTGTCCCTCAGTACAGATGTATACGCAAAGATAGATCTGATGGTTATGGTGGCTGTGCATTATTTGTAAATAGTAAATTTCCATATTTTATTGTGCCTCTGCAGATTAATAGTGATGACATTAATGTGGTTGCTGTTGGGCTGGAGGGAATTACAATTGTTTCCATGTACATAGCTCATCCTAACAATGATATTTTAGCTATTATAAGAAACATTTTTTCAAATCTACAGGGTCCTTTTATTGTAATGGGAGATTTTAATTGTCATCATTATCGTTGGGGTTCAGAAAAATGTGACTCATTTGGCAGTGGTCTGGTTGAGATTTTGGATGATTTGGATCTATGTACGCTAAATGATGGCCGAGCAACACGACTTACTAGACCAGATCAATGTAAAAGCTGTGTTGACTTGACTATCTGCTCATTAGACATAGCATGTTCATTGCACTGGGATAGATGGGATTTAACTCATGGAAGCGACCATTACCCTCTTATTATTAAAATGCCCCAGAGGTTTACACCATCAAGAAATATCAAACCACTCCTTAAGTATAGACTACCTAAAGCAGGTGATTCTAAATGGAATCGTTTTGCTGAAAGCTTAGATAGAAATATTGAAGCTTTGCCAGTATTTGATATAGCAAACCCCTTGGAATCATACTCTAAATTTTCTGAGGCTATTTCTAATTCTGCGGACAGCTGTTTTCCACTAAAGAATGCCGCGTCTAAAAAGATAAGTTCTCCACCTTGGTGGGATAGTGAGTGTACTTTGGTAATCAGGGCTCGAAATGAGGCAGAAAAGACATATTGTAAATGCATGACTATTGAAAACCTAATTAAGTACAAGCAGGTCTTGGCTAAATCCAGATGTACTTTGAGAAAGAAAAAACGAGCTGGATGGATTGCTTTTTGTACCTCTCTTTCTCCATTTACTCCTATCTCTACTGTATGGAAAAATATCAATAGATATAGACGCAGTTTTAATCCTCAAAATATATCTCCTATTTCAAGTGAGGTTGCCAAAGCATTCTATGATAGGATTGCTCCTCCTGATCCTCCGACTCCTAATAATTTTCCATCTATCAGTCCTTCAAATGATCCATTTGATTCTCCTTTCTCGCTTGACGAACTTAAGACTGTTTTATCTCAAGTCCATGACTCCGCTCCTGGTATTGATGGATTTCCATATTCTTTTATTTCTCAAGCAGGCCCTAAATTTCAGCAATACTTTCTGGATTTACTAAATATCTGCTTCAATAATGGTTTTATCCCCGATGACTGGAAAACCCAAATTATAATTCCGATCCCCAAGCCAGGTAAGGATTCAAATGACCCTAATAGCTTTAGACCCATCGCTTTATCATGTGTTTCTCTGAAAATATTAGAATACCTTATTAAAAATAGGTTAGAGTGGATAGTTGAAAATAGAGGCATTCTCCCTGCCTCACAATTTGGCTTCAGAAAAGGCAAAGGTACAATGGACAGTATAGGGATCTTAATAACTGATATTCGGATAGCCTTCAGTAAAAACGAGTCAGTTACAGCAGCTTTTCTTGACATATCATCAGCTTATGACAGTGTCAATCTTTCTATTCTCAGGCATAAGTTGCTAGAGCTGAGAATCCCTGCTAAGATGATACAGTGTATAGGTTATATTATGATGTCTAGATCTGTTCAACTAAGAGTACCAGGGGAACATTTTGATCCCAGAAATGTTTCTAAAGGCCTACCTCAGGGGTCCGTTTTAAGCCCCTTACTTTTTAACCTGTATACATATAATCTTAATTCATCTCTGAACTCCAATTGTCATCTTTTACAATATGCCGATGACCTAGCTCTGTATGTCTCAGATATATCAATCTTGGATGCTGCTGAGTCCATGAACCTTTCTCTTGATTCATTGAATCAGTGGCTACTTGATCATGATCTCTCCCTTTCTGCCTGTAAGAGTTCAGCTGTTGTTTTTACCCGGAAAAGGACAATGCCTGAATTAGAAATTAAAATTGATGGTGCTCCCGTTCCACTCAAAAATAAAGTTAAGTTCCTTGGAGTAATATTAGATTCGAAATTATCCGGAGTTTACCATATAGATCACATTCTACAAAAATGCGATAGAGTAATCTCAATTTTGAAGGCCCTATCAGGAGTTTGGTGGGGTGCTCACCCCTATTGCTTGAAATTAATTTACAATGCCTTAATTAGAAGTATCATGGATTATGGTACTTTCTTGCTTGAACCATGTAGTAAACAAGCACTTCAAAAATTAGATAAACTTCAGTCTAGAAGCTTACGTATAATATCGGGATGCATGAAATCCTCTCCCGTTAATGCATTACAGGTAGAATGTGGAGATCCCCCACATGAACTAAGAAGGAAGTTCCTTGCTGATCGTTTTTTGTTTAAATTAGCTTCTGTTTCTTCGCATATCCTGTTGGAAAAGCTGAATATCCTAGACCAAATATGTCGCACCAGTGCATATTGGAACAATAAAGACATCCCCTTATTACTAAAAAGTTTTCATAAGCTTAATAATCTTCCTGGTCATATTATACATTTTCCAAAATTTCCTATTTTTAATTATGATTATGAAATTTTGCAATATAAACCCAATGTTTTACTTGGTTTTGGTATTCGTAAAGGTTCTCCTTCTGCTAATTTAGATTTTCGGGATATCTTGAATAACCAATGGGTCGGATGGGATCCTTTTTATACTGACGCTTCAAAATTTTCAGACTCTGGCTTTACCGGGGTAGCTGTCTACTACCCAAGTTCCAAAATCATCTTGACTTACAGATGCCCTCCTCAAACGTCAATTTTTACTGGAGAATGTATAGCTATACTGGAGGCTATTAATTTTATTGAAGCTCACTCCATCAAAAAATCGTTGATTTTTTCTGACTCCTTGAGTTCCTTAAGTGCCTTACTACAAAATCAATTTAAAAGTAGAACTAATAGTAAAATAATTTTAGAAATCAAGTCTGCTCTATTTAGATGTGCTAAAAAGCAACTGGATGTGTTCCTAGCTTGGGTTCCTAGTCACTCTGGTATATCTGGAAATGAATGTGCTGATCGCTTAGCTAAATATGCTTGCACTCATCAGACTGATCCAAAATACAAAAATTTTTATATTTCTTATGACCTTATGAATACTGCAAAAACAGACATTCATTCATCTTGGAACGAAGACTGGAACAGGAGTAGCAAAAGAAAAGGTTCCTTCTATGCTCAGGGACAACCAGTAGTTCAATGTAAGCCATGGTTTTTTAAATTTAAAAAAGTTTCGAAGCGCGTTATTTCTGTTATTATTAGGCTGCGCTTAGGTTTTAGTTGTACTCCAGTATTTTTGCATAAAATCAGAATCCGTGACAACTCGCTTTGCGAATGTGGACAAGGAGATGGTGACCTTAACCATATATTTTTCCAATGTAAATTGAACCAGAAGTCTTTTGATTTATACAAATTACTCCCGAAAATAAATATTCAACTTCCTGCAAACTTTTCTACTATGATTTCTCATTTTTCAAAGGATCTTATAAGGGCTTTAATTAGATTTGTGAGAGAAAATGAAATTAAATTATAGGTGGTGGATTTAAGTTTTTTTTTTTTTTTGTGCGACTAACTTTTTTTTTTTTTTTTTTTTTATATAAGCTTTCATATTTATATTATATACGTATAGTATCTATTACTAACATATATGTTGTGTTTGATTCAGCATCTACAAGGTCAACCTCTTTGTTGTATATATATTTTATCGGATAGTGCGTTTGCAATCTATTACGTGACACTGGCAGAATAGTCGACACCGGCTTCCGTTGCCATAAAAAAAATTGAATTGAATTGATTAAATTTTTTCAAAAGTTATTTTCGAGCTAAAAACTTGCTAGAGAGGAACAAAAATGGATGGAAACGAGGGAGGCGGGGATAACCCGCCTACCTCCAACAAGCGTTCTCGCATTGAGGGTGGTGGAACTGATTTAAACTGCGGCATTGGCGGCGGTGGTGAGCGTATTGACTCTAACTCGTACTTACCATATTTTAAACCTAATTATAAAAGACTTTACCCGGAGAACTCCTCCAAAACAGACTTTAAAGTGTTTGTTGAGCATGTAGACCACAAGGACAGGTTGGGAAATAAAAGTCCCATATACCTAAACCATATATTTTCTAATGAAGTAAAGGGTGTGATGGCAATTCAAAGACTGAACTCAAATAAAATTGCTGTAATATTTAAACAGTATAACACGGCAAATAACTTCCTAAATAACACGGCTTTTCTACAGAAGTATAATTTAAAAGCATATATACCAGCTGCACAGATTGAAAAAACAGGAATTATTCGGTTTGTCCCAGCAAATATATCAAACAAGGACCTATACACAAAATTGACCTCCATTTATGAAATAATTGCAATAAGAAGATTCACGAAGAAAGTAGGACAGGAACGTGTTCCCTTGCAAACTGTTAGCATTACTTTTTTGTCTAATGTATTACCAGACGATGTGCAATATGACTTATTCTCTTATAGAGTATTTGAATACATCCCACCCCTACAGCAGTGTTTTAAATGTTTTAAATTCAATCACTCAGCTAAGATATGCAATGGCAAGCAAAGGTGTTCAATCTGTTCAGGCGAACACTTATTTAAGGAATGTGACAAGCCAAATGAAATCTGCTGCGTTAATTGCAGTGGACCTCATCTGGCCATATCCAAACTATGTCCAATTAAGATAAAGAAATTAACGGAAAAGAAAAGTAAAATTACATATGCAAGTGTAGCACAATCAAAAAAACCTGATACTGACTTCCCTCCTCTGTCATTGCCAAGACAACACCCTCTACAATCTGTAAATAAATATGTAAATAAATCTGTAAATAAGCCTGTAAATAGCAAGCCTGATTCACAGGCTCCGAACAAGGATGTCCGCCCTGCAGCTGCGGACATCAAAGCCCAGATCATCTGTAATGATGATGTACTAATGGCCCTAGTACGAACATTAGTAGATTTGGGTAATAAAAAAGATGCAGCTCCACTAACTACAGCAACTATTAAAGATATATTGATCAAA
Organism: Ypsolopha scabrella; assembly: GCA_910592155.1. NCBI lineage: Eukaryota > Metazoa > Arthropoda > Insecta > Lepidoptera > Ypsolophidae > Ypsolopha > Ypsolopha scabrella. The sequence goes on along the minus strand of OU342989.1, from coordinate 2,595,140 downwards.
AATCTATCCCCATAATGGATTTAAGTCCCCTCAGAACATCCCAGCTACGCATTGCACAATTTAATATTCAGAGTGCCAATAGTAAAAAGCCATTATTAATAAATTTTTTGCAAAAACAGAATATTGATATTTGTTTACTAAATGAAACTTGGTTTAAGAAACATCACACTTTTAAAATACCAGGTTATAATATCTATAATAAAAATTCCAAAAATGATCATAATGGTGTAGCTATATTAGTTAAACCAGAATTAAAATACAGCATTCTAAACACATCCTTTTATGAGGACATTCAAACTGTAGCGATATCATTATCTACCAATAATGGGAAATTAACTATACTATGTGTGTACTGTCCTCCTTCCGGAGGACACATAAGAATGAATAGGCTGCGCAACATCATTCAAGATCTCCCTAAGCCTATTTTTGTGAGTGGTGACTTTAATGCTCATCATATTGCATTTGGTTGCCTGTCAACGAAAGGTCGAGGTCAGGATTTATATGACGTAATAGATGACTGTGATTTATGCATTTTAAATGATGGCAGTTTCACGACTGTAAACTATCCCACACGTAACCCTTCCGCTATTGATGTAAGTTTTGTCAGTGCATGCTTGGCCCCATTATGTGAATGGTCTGTACATGACGACCCTATGGGTAGTTATCATTATCCCACAATAACAAAAATATCCCTTTGCATTGATAAATACCAAATAAACCCTCCTATTGACAAATTTTTATATAATAGAGCCAACTGGGAAAAATATCATGAACTATCTGAAGCCATATTCAATGACATCACAGTAAATGTGGATGACCCTCTCGCTTCTTATACGGAATTCTGTAACCGTCTTGATACCCTTAAGCAGATGGCTATTCCTAGATTTTCTAAATCTAGTCACTTTGCGAGCAGACCTCCAGCACCTTGGTGGAATGAGGTCTGTGAACAAAGTGTAATAGCATCCTACAATGCACTAAAATTGTACAGAAATGATCCGACAATGGACAACTACATAAACTATAAGAGATTAGATGCTTTAAAAAAGAGAACAATTTCAGAGCAAAAGAAAACTGGATGGAATAAGTTATGCGATAGCTTTAATAGAACAACTCCCATAAGTAAGATCTGGAATATGATTAAAAGGTTTAAGGGTGTTAAAACAGTTAACAGATCTTACAGAGATGAGTTTGTTGAACCTCTTTTAGACAAGCTTTCAAATAATAGTAACTTAGCAGACACAAGTAATTTGAATAATTATTTTGATACTAATAATAATAATCAAAATTCCAAGTTTTTGTTAGATCCATTTACATGGAATGAATTCCAAATAAGTTTAAATTCTAGACGTAACACAAGCCCAGGTTTAGATGATTTTCCTTACATTGTAATCAAAAAACTCCATGAATCTGTTCAAAGACTGTTTCTTGATATTCTTAATGCTCTATGGCATGCTCAATTAATTCCTGAATCTTGGAAAACACAATGTGTTATCCCAATACTTAAACCAGATAAATCACCAGAGGAAGCGAGTTCCTACCGCCCTATATCATTATCTTCATGCTTAGGAAAATTATTTGAAAGCATGATTAAAATAAGATTGGACTGGTATGTAGAAGCTAATAACATCATTCCGCATGTTCAGTATGGGTTTCGTAGAGGGCGTAGTTGCACTGACAGTTTCATATCTCTGATCTCAGACCTGAAAAATGCAAATAATTCAAAGTCAAACACCGTATGTGTATTCTTGGATGTTCAGGGAGCTTTTGATAGTGTCGATCCTGGTATACTAGTCAAAGTTATGTCTGACGTGGGTATACCTGGACAACTGTGTAAGTGGATTTATAATTTTTTAAATAGTAGAACCCTCTATGTCAAACATAATAACACTTTACACGGACCAAAAACTGCATCAAAAGGAACAATGCAAGGTGCATCACTTTCATCATTGCTATATAATCTATATACTTGTGAAATATGTAAATATGTAAATATAAAGGATGTTAATTTTTTACAATTTGCAGATGATATTGTATTATATACTAGTAACAAAAATTTTCAATCTGCCATAGTCAACATAAATAAAGCCCTTAATCAGTTAAGTCTTTACTATGATGGTAGGTTAAATTTAAAGATTAATGCTTCCAAAAGCAGTGCTATGATTTTTGGGGAAGATGACTTAACCAGAGATATTGTATACTGCGGAGAATCCATAAAGAGAGTAAGAACAAAAAAGTTCTTAGGAATCATTATTGATGACAGACTGACTTTTGAGAAGCATATCAAATATATTTCAGAGAATGCTTTGAAAGCAATCAACATACTCAGATGTCTTGCTGGTGTATCCTGGGGAGCAGATCCCAAAATACTATCCATTTTATATAAATCTATAGTGAGAAGCCATTTCGATTACAGTGCCTTAGCATATATTAATAGTCCACATGGGAAAAAATTAGATGTTTTGCAGAATAAGGCTTTGAGAATTATTTCTGGTGCTATGTGCTCGACTCCCATTAGGGCCATGGAAGTTGAGACTAAAATAATGCCATTAATATTGAGACGTATCCTACTAGCCAAAAGATATTGCCTAAGATTACTGTACTCTGATAATAAACAGATCATTAAAAAAATTTTACCTTACCGAATTAATATGTCCGGTCCATTAGCAACTGGTGAGTCTCTTCTCATAGGTAACTCTCCAATGTTGTTCCACATTTACCTGGAAACTGAAAAAAAATGTCATACAATTATAAAACAGCACCCATGGCCTTGCTATTCCTCTTCGTACCAAAGTATAACACATCCAATTAAAATAGTTGATTCAATCACTAACAATTCCGATATGTTGCAATTTCTTTCAGAAAATGACTATTATACATTATACACAGATGGGAGTAAAGGTGAGGGTTATGTGCGCTGTGCTGTGTATGATCCTCAAATAAAGTTTTCTCAAAGCTTTATTCTACAAGATGTTAGTACAATATTCACTGCAGAAGCTTATGCGGTCTATCAAGCTCTCATGCGAATCAGAAATGTAAATAATTGTAAATACTTTTTAATTGTAACTGATTCTTTAAGTTTAATTCAGGGCATAACAAATTTGAAAATTCACTACAAAACTAATTTTATCTTATATATTATAAAAGAATTGATATTTAATTATTATAAAAAAGAAATAAACGTTTCCTTTATGTGGGTACCTTCTCATAGGGGTATTACTGGAAACGAAATGGCAGATAAAGCTGCATACGAAGGAATAAATGCACTAGATATTTCTAATGTTATGCATGTTCCTTTTACTGATTATCTTTATTCTTTCAAACTAGCTATAAGTACGCTATGGGAAGACTTATGGAAGAAGGACCAAGAGACTAAAGGAAGATGGTATGGGACCATACAAAACAACTTACCAATAAGACCATGGTATGACGATGTAAAAGAAGCCAGCCGTGACTTTATTACTACCATAAATAGACTTCGTTTTGGCCATAACACGACACCATCACACCTAGCAAGACTTCGAATAATACAAAGTAACGTCTGCACATTTTGTGGAGCTCATGAAGCCAATGCTCAACATTTAATATTTAACTGCCAAAACTTTCTCATTGACAGATTAGTGCTTGCAAGTGAATTAAGTGAAGTGTTGCAAAATGATGGTATATTATCATCCAGCCCGCCGCCGCCACTTGAACAATTGCTGAAAGTATTTAAATGTTTTAAACCAATATATAAATACATTAAAAATACAATACAAAAAATATAATTACAACTAAACAAGTGTAATAAATAAAGTGAAGTGTACTAAATGAAGATGTGGCCTAAAGGTCGATGTAACCAGGCCATAAAATACAAAAAAAAAAAAAAAAAAACGAAAACGAACCGAACGAGCGTCTAGGGCCGGGTTCCGAATGGCGCTGACAGCACTAAAAGTACCATCAAACTACTCACACCGTAAGGCCATCAGTGATTCGGAATGACGATAGACGCGATATATCGATTATGTATTGAATCGGAACGCACTATAGTTACCCAGGAGGGCTGAGTTCAATTTGAGCGCCCGCTCATCACTGACAGCAGGATAGCAAATACAAATTCAACGCGTGCAAAAGAGATGTCATGATCGCCGGGCGTGAGCGGGCGATCAAACTGAACTTAGCCCAGACCTCCGTTCATTATTTACTCATTATTTATGTAACACTTTCGTCAGGTTCCAACACTGACAGCAGGATAGCGTATATTTTCAACCCGTATCGCGACTACTAGTTTATGAACGCACCCCAGTGCTACCAGTGAACGTAGCCAGTGAAGTACCAGCAAAGACATTGTATATTCAAATCAAATCAAATCAAAATTTATTTATAGAATAATTACACACACAGCCAACTACAAATTTGCATTTTGTGTTATTATTAAATAAAATAGAATTAAAATATGTGTTAGAAAATTACTACATAATAAATCAACATACTTAACTAGATTACAGTTTGGCTTAAGTCTATTAGTTGAGCCCTAGAGTCTGCGTTAGTAAAGACTGTATTGCAGACTCCAGTCCCCCCCAGCCAGTTGAATGTTATAAAGGGTACTACTATGCCCACTTGTTATTTTAGTCTTTTACAGATAGGTACAATACATTTTATTTTGGAGGGACAATAGAAGCGTTAACTCCATATCAACCTAGATTATTACATATATGTATATATGTTATGTATATATACTCACACAGTTACACAATATTTCTATAAGAAGCAATAATATTAACAACAAACAATATGACAGAAGTCCAGTACTTACCTAAGGATGAAATGTTTTACATGGGAATTACTAACAAACGCTCTGTGCTGTCATAGTCAAGTCCAAGAAGCATGTCTAAAACTTCTGTGTTTAGATTTATCAAATTCAATTGATGTATTTGTAATGTTTTGTTAACAAAGTTATAAAGGTAAGGTCCAAGGAATCGTATACTACGTTGTGCAGATTTGTGAAGTGTGGTAGTGAATATTATGTCATCACGTCGTTTAGATTTTAGCTTGTAATTGCTAAAGTTAGTAGAAAAATGTTGTCTGGAAAGTAGTTTCTGAATAAATATTTGTCTTATTGAGAGAAGTTGGAAATCTTTATAAAGAGTACTTATCTCATATCGGAATGGTTTGAAAAACATAACCTTAAGAAGGCCCCTGTGTGCTCGTTCAAGTTCAATTAAGTGCGTTTTTAAGGCACTGCCCCAGGCTATGATGCAGTAGCCAACAACCGACCTACAAAGTGAGATGTATACGGTTCTCACAAGTTGAGGATCCGCGAAATGTCTTAGGCGCTTAAATATAAACATGAATTTGCGGAGTCTAGAGGTTAGATGGTCAATGTGTGCATGCCATTTCATGTGTTGATCGAAAAGCACACCTAGATACTTGATTGTATTGGTGCGCTGTTAACTGGGACAGTTACAGGGAGTAGTCTGGGAGCTAGAACAGTTATGAATTTTTATTTGTAACGAACACAAATTAATTGTTTAGGGAGAGTGCGTTCGGTCAGTGCGTAGGTCATGTACTTTGTTTTGTTGACATTAAGGGTTAATAAATTGTGCCTTAGCCAATTAGAGACAGTTTGAAGGCCGAAGTTAGCAGCCTCATTCACGTCTTTCCAGGTTAGAAAAAATATTTGCGTTGGGGATGGCAATTTCAAAGAGGTCATTGATATAACATATGAACAATGTTGGCCCGATGATGCTTCCCTGGGGAATTCCCATAGTAATATTAGCACGGGAGCTCAGGAAGTCAGAAGAGAGTTTAACAACCTGTTTTCTATTTCTGAGGTAGTCCTCAAACCAGGCATAGGGTACTCCGCGTACTCCTAGTCTCTTGAGCTTTGCAAGTAGGATTGGAACAGGAACAGTGTCATATGCTTTTGCGAGGTCGAGGAACACACCGAGACATTTGTCTTGATTGTCGAGTTTATGCATTATAGTCTCTGACAGTAATGACACAGCATCTTCAGTCAACCTCCCCTCCCTGAACCCAAACTGAGAACTTGAAAGAAGTCTATGTGATTCAAGATACGACACAAGACGTTTGTTCATTAGTTTTTCGATTATCTTAGAAAGAATCGGCAAAAGTGAAATAGGTCTATAGTTGCTGACACTGTCCCTGTCACCGTCCTTAAATATGGGACAAACTACGGCCAATTTAAGAGCATCTGAGAAGCAACCCGACTCAAAGCTAAAGTTGCATATGAAGGTAATTGGATCAAGTAATATGTGTTTACATTGTTTAAACAGTTTAGATGGAATAGCATCATAGCCAGGAGCTGAGTCAGGTTTTAGCGAGTTAATTACATCCAGGACCTCAGTGTGATCAGTCGAAAGTAGAAAGAAGGAGTTGACACACTGTCGTGCTGAAGTATATACGTCACGTGCAAGTTCAGACATGCTACGAGGAAGATCATTAAGGATTTTTTGTGCTAGTTTTGTTCCTACTTCAGAAAAATAAGTATTAACAGTATCTGCTGATGCTGTGCTAGTTTTACATAAATTTAACAGCTCCATACAATTTTGCTCCTTGGGTTTAAAATTACAGATTTTTTTTAGAGTTTGCCATGTTTTTTTAATGTTATTTTTGTTATTTTCCAAAAGTGACTTCATATGGGCACGTTTTAGCTTTTTTAAAAGATTATTACAAAAGTTTCTGTAACGGCGGTAAGTAAGACATAATAAATTATTTTCCGGGTATTTATTTGCTTTTTGGTGAAGTTTATTCCTGTGCCTAATACATTTTAAGAGACCATTCGTCATCCATGGTTTGAGTAATATTTTGGAACTAGGTATTGAGTATGTATAGGTATGTTTTTAAGCCTTTTAGCCAAGATTTCTAGAAATACGTTAGTGGCACCGTTAAGATTATTTTTTAATTTTATTTAGTTCCAATCAACAGATTCTAACTCAAACTGCACCGCCTCATTGTCTACTTTTATGTGGGTATTTTTCTTTTTCTTTTTGGTAACCTGTATAGATGTAATGACTATTGAATGGTCCGTATTACTAGTTTCACAAACGATCGTAGTGCTAAGGTTTGCTGATGATAGAAAAGAATGATCCAAACAGGTTTTAAGGTGCGTTACGTACCTGTGAGCGGGAAGTAAGCCATGCGATGCAGTCAGATTCAAGTAGGCGTCGGAGTAACGGTCTGTGTTGTTTTCTAGAATATTAATATTTATGTTGCCCATAAATAAGATGTTTTTAGAGGTTTGTGGATCCTCCAGAAGTTCGTCCAGGGAGTGTAAGAAGTTCGAGACATTTTTTATACCTGAAGGCCTATATATTGAAAGTATCGTGCAGTCATTGCCTATTTTAGTTACAAGGCAACTGGCATCTTTAAAAGGAGGTTCACTAACTGTTACGTTTGGAATTGAGTTTTTGATGTAGATTATTACTCCGTCATTTTGGTTAAAGGAAGTGCCGGTCATAAAGGAGTTGTATCCTGGAAGAGGAGAAGGTGAGTCAACTTTGCGATTCCATGTATGTCTCTGTTAATATTAGCATATCATAATCTATATTCAATTGGTGCAAATTAATAGTCAGATCATCGAAATTCTTGTTGGAGCTTCTTATATTAACAAGACTGTGCACTGTCCAATTTTTGCTCAACTAAACTAGATTTTATTCCCTTAGGAATAAGGTTGTAATTATAATGATAGCATTTTCAAGCGAAAAACGAGCCAAGCGAGATAGCTGTCGCTACCCGTGTATCCTTTTCTAGCAAGTTGGCAGTGTATTTAATATATTTTTAGAAAGTGAAACTAGAAGGAATTATCATCAAATACTTTTATTTCTTGAAATTTGTCTGGGGGAAAGATCTTTTATGGTCCAACATTCGTTGCTAGGATCAGGAAAACCTCCAGAAACCCTGACCAGACCATTTCGTCTCACAAATTACTTTTACAACACAAAATCAAATAACACTATAACACTACTTGCACAATACTTCACAGTCACGCAAAACATCTTTTGCTTCGAACACGGCCGATACAATCTATCCGAGCCACAGACATAGCATACCAAACATTAATAATAAACGCATAGAATCGACTTGAAGCAATTTTAGCTCAGTGAGTTACGGGCTTTTTTAGATATAAATATTGCTTTTTTCCAAACAAAATATGTACGGGAGATTAGTTTAAGTATTTACAAATATGTTTGAAGCATAAGCCCGCCAAAACAACCCGTTTTTATACGTTTCTTCGTACCATGTAGCTTAAATGTCACTTGGGTTTTGTATGGAAACTTGCCAACGCTATTTAATCCTTAGGTTTAGTCTGTATGTCTGTGATCTGAGCGCACCGACAGATATGTAGGTGGCGCTGCTGCAGACTAGTGATGTTCCGTTTTGCCGATAATATACAATATGAATTTATTCAAATAGTTCCAGGAATACTAAAAAAACATACAAGCAAAGTAAAGATTTCTAGACGAAAATCAAACCTGAAACCATGGATTACACCTGGCCTAATCAGATGTATGAGGTTTAGGGACAAACTATACTTACGGCATAAAAAAAATCCTGATAATATCACTCTGCACATATCCTATAAGCGCTACCGTAACTATTGCAACCAATTATTAAAAAAAACTTATGCATCAACATGAAAGATCAGAAATAAACAAACACAAAAATTATCTAAAACAAACTTGGAAAGAATCAAGCAGATTTGTAATTATGGCTCTGATTCTAAAGCTCCAACTGAACTCCTAAATATAACCTCTAATGCCCAGGACTCAGTTAATGCGGTAAATCGATACTTTGTTGGTGTAGGACAAAAACTTGCTGATGATGTACTTACTAAATTACATAAAACCGAAAGTGAACTGGCCACTAATTGTCCTGATAATAAAAGTTGCCTACATCTTTGGTCCTCCTGCCGACTGGTGAATTTGAAGTAAGAAAAATAATCATTTCACTCAAAAACACCTCGTCAACTGGATGGGATGAAATACCATCTACTTTCCTAAGATTGGCTATGGAGGATGTTGTTAAACCTATAACTCTCATATTTAACCTGTGTTTATCACGTGCTGTATTCCCAGATGTATTGAAGGAATCTATAGTTGTGCCAATTCATAAGGGTGGGGATAGAGACAGTATAAACAACTATCGGCCAATATCTATTTTGCCAATATTATCGAAAGATCTTGAAAAAATTATTAATTCCAGACTTGTTAGTTACTTAGAAAAAAACAAGATACTGACTTCTAATCAGTTCGGTTTCAGAGTGAATAGGTCTACTACTAATGCTATTGATGATTTGATCAATCACACTGTTAAACATTTAGATGCAAAACAGAAGTGTGTTGCAATATTTTTGGATTTAGCTAAAGCTTTTGATACTGTCTCTATCCCCATACTAATTCGGAAACTAGATCTCCTTGGTATACGAGGATCACCACTACAGCTGATTGCCAATTATTTGAGTAATCGTCAGAAAACTGTAAAGATTGGCGATTTCCGAAGCAATAGGGAACCAGTGTCATTTGGTGTTCCACAGGGTTCAGTGCTTGGGCCTACATTGTTCCTCATTTATATTAACGACCTCTGTTTGATAAAAACCCTAAACACTAAAATAATCACGTTTGCAGATGACACTGTTTTGCTTTTTGGTGATAATTCTTGGCGTAAGAATAACAATATTCTTACCCTTAATATAACAAAAACAAAATATATCACTTTTAGTATGAGAAGGAACGGACAACCATATTCTAACTTTAACATTAGAGCACATTCTTGCACTGATTAATTAGACTATAACTGTCCTACTTTAACAGCTGCTCCAAATATTAAATATCTTGGTGAAATAATAGATAACAATTTAAATTGGAAGGAACACATACGGTCATTGACCTCTAAAATGAGAAAATAATATGTATTTTTAAAAAGCTTAGGTACTTAGTTGATTCGGCTCTAATAAAGACCATTTATTTTTCTCTTTGCCAGTCGATATCAACTTATGCTATTACGGCATGGGGCGGGGCAGATAAGACTAAACTTATCAACCTGGAGAGATCACAAAGAGCGATTATTAAAGTAACCTTATTTAAGAAATTCCGACATTCAACAACAGCTTTATATAAAGTATTCTCAGTCGTTACAATTCGACAACATTATATCAAAAATATAATATTAAGTCAACATAAAATCTTAGGCCAGGCCAGTGTAATGTTTCAAAAAGAAGACAAAATATAATTTAAAAGGTTCCCTTGTGCAGAACCAAATTTTCACAGAAGTTTTTACACTTCCGTGGACCTTACATGTATAATAAAATAAGCAAAAAAATTAAATTAAATGATAAGACAATTTTTAAATGTAAGAAGTTAATTGAAGATAATCTTAGTAAGTTAGACTATAAAAGTACAGAGGACATAAAATAATATCATGAAAAATGAATAATAAAGTTTTTATTGACAGATAGACATGCTCAACTACAATATAATAAAATATAATATAATATAATAAAACAAATCAATTTAGTAAAATAATATAAAAACAATATGTGTATGCATAATTCTTACGTATTTTTAATTTTAGTTATATATATAGGGTTACATAAAAACAATTGGCGAAACTCAAACCAGAGGTAGTGTTCATGTATAGAAACAAGACTGTGGAATTAGTTTTTGAAAATTCTAAAAGTCAATATTTAATTTTAAAGTTTTTCCAGACGAGACACACCCAACACAGCTGATTGTGTCGCCTAGACAGGAGACAACTAGCCCCCCTATCGTCTAACTTCAACATTTATCGCTATCGCTTTCAAACGTATCGTGATTAGCTATAAATGGCATCACACATCATTTGAAAAGCGATTGACACGACAAGCGATAGCGATAGATGTTCACGTTAGACGATTCAGGCCGGTTGAATGAAATCCCGCTTTCAAGGACACGCTCACACCGTAATAATAACCGACTATGGACGGTCGTTATGCTAGTAGGTAGGTACCTAATTATTTCGTTTTGAAATATTATTGCCTATCACCGTAATATCATTTAATATAACACATTTTCATTTGCTTGCCCTAATTATTAACAGCAAAAAAAGTTGTTTTGATGAAGTTTAGGTGGAATTCAGGGTTTATCGTTTTGCTAAAATAACACAAAGTTCGAATAGAAATGTGTGTGCGTGCCGAACATATTGCTAGCGTTTGGCACGATAACTAAATAAGCGAAAAGTACAGTGATGAGAATCAAATTATTTACCTTTTTACAAATGCTGTTGAAAGTGCCGTCCATTGTACTGAATGCACAGGTTAGCACGTCTCAGTATGTTAGACTGCACCCTTCCAAGTGTTTCTCGATCCTGTCACACTACGTCAAACGCACTTATTATTTTGGCTTTTAGTAGCGCCACAGTTCTCACAGAAAGAAAATTGGTGTAAGGTAAACGGTGTAAGGTCTGGTGAACGTGGAGGCCAAGGAACCGGACCTCCATTTCCTATCCATCTCTGCCCGTACTTCTCATTGAGATAGTGGCGCACTGCTAGCGCGAAGTGAGCGGGTGCACCATCGTGCTGATAGAAAAGACCGCCGCCACGATGTACATCTAGTGGTAACTCGTCCAGAAGGTCCCCCACATGCTCGAGCAGCTCGAGATATGTAGCACTATTCAGCCTCTCCGGGAACAGAGGCCCCACGATGTGACCGTTCACGATGCCAGCCCATACGTTCACGGAAACACGGTACTGCACGTGATCCACTCGGATTGCGAGAGGGTTGTGAGGCGACCACACATGTGCGTTATGTTGGTTAAACAGTCCGACCCGCGTGAATGTGGACTCGTCAGTCCAAAAGATGTTTCGGTTGCGGTTCTGCAACAACCACTCACAAAACACAATCCGGGGCCCGTAGTCACGCTCAAGTAGTTCTTGTACCCTTGTGAAATGATATGGGTGTTGCCCGCCCTCTTGCAGCAGGTGCCAACAATAAAATTAGCTAACACCGAACTCCTTCGCTCCATCGTTAGTACTTGCTTCCGGGAACATCTCAAAGAATTCGAGGACTTCATCCTCCAGGTGCCTATGACGAGGTCGGCCGCCATCATAATTAGGGCGCCAAAAAACACCGTAATCCCGCAACCTCTGGGTTGCGCCGAGCACTGTGGCGCGAGTAGGCACGCTACCGTGAGGGTGCAGACGTTGGTACAGCTCCCGAGCAAAGTCCAGCACGAAGCCACTAGCCATGTAATACATCACCATATCAAAGTACTCCGAGTTGGTGTAGGCATACGGCATGTTGCTTTTTGTCACTTTTCACTTACGATTACAGACACACACAATATTGCGTTGATGCGTTTGCGCGGTTACTGACGGCGGCGACGGACGCGGTGGGGCCGCGGGGTGGGGGGCATCGCGGTAATTCGGCTTGTGGGGATTCCCCGCCGGGAATAGTCTGTGAAACACGTTAGTACGTGCGGCGGCAACTTGGATCCACGGACAGCGGGGGTCTTTGATAATACCGCCCGCACGTCGTCGCGGACTTTTCTTTTTGTTGTTTTCGCGCGTAATCGTTTTAGACAATATTGCTTTGTTTTATTTTAAATTTGAAGTTAGACGATAAGGGGGCTGGTTGTCTTCTGTCTAGGCAACACAATGTTTGGGTGTATCTCGTCCGGGAAAACTTTAAAATATATATTGACTTTTAGAATTTTCAAAAACTAATTCCACAGTCTTGTTTCTATACACGAACACTACCTCTGGTTTGAGTTTCGCCAATTGTTTTTATGTAACCCTATATACATATATAGCCTTTAGTTTCCTTTAACTTGTATTAATACTAAAAAAATATTAATTTTCGAAATATATTTCGGCCCACTATGGGGCCGGCATCAGTCGAATCGAATATAATATTATTATGATATGTACAATTTATTTATAAAATAAAGCTACCTTCAACCTCATAGATTTATAAAAATATATATAGGTATATCAATTTTGTTAATGTTGCATGATTGTATGCTAGAATATAATACATTTTATTTTATTTTTTTCTCATTTTAATACAAATTTTTATCATTTAATTATGTCAATAAATGTAATATAGATGAAAATGTACTATACTATTTACCACAGAGCTGAAAACCTAGTTTTTTATTATGGGTACATATAAACAGTGGAGGGTAATGGGCGCTGCTCTGCCGTAGAACAGTTTCAACTAGCACGGAGAGCAGAGATCACTATCCTGAACTCCTTAAAGCCTTGTTTTTAAATTGTTTTTAGTTTTACTATATTATAAGAACTGTAACTGTATAACTAGGCTAAATTATGAGTCAATAAACGATTATTCTATTCTATTATTCTATTCTATATACTTACACAGTGTTGTTGAGTTTCTAACGTGTTAGAAAGAGATCAACGAGTGCCAATACCCATCTCGCTTGGCTCTTTTTTCCGATTTCCTTTGTCTACCGCCTACTGCTTTGCATTCCCATTTAATCTATCATTTATCCAATCCAGTCATCCATATATTTTCTCTTTTCTTATTTTTGAGGTACCTAGTTTCATATTTTTACTTGGCATTTCAATCAGATTCATTTTAAAACTGCATCGTAGCAAAATCATTAGCAAAAAGAACGCTTACGTAAGGTAGATAGAACAGAATCTTTTTTTTTTTAACCAATCTGAAACTGACAGGTAGTTGAGACATTTTTTTGGTCTATATTTTTAGTATATTACAATATTACATAGGTATGTAGTAGAGAGAGGGTGGATTTTTGTGAAAGCCAGGAATATAACACTACCGAGGAAGTGAAAGTTTATCGATCTACTCTATTCTAAACTGTGCTTTGAGTTTGGCGCGGCCACGATGGAAGTTGATAACACAGTGGATGCTAACGTAACGAGTAAGTGTCCATGGTAGGAGATCGTTTTTTAATGTAGGTATATAGTCAAAACTTATTTGTAGTGGTGTATGGTCTTGGGATGGATAAAATGAAAGCTAGGCTGAACTAAAATTTAGGGACGGCGATAAGGCTTGTCCTAATCACGTTGGCTCTTAAAAGCCGTCGGTAACGATAACTATGTTGAATAAAAGTCGTCTGACACCCCTTCAAAGTTTCGCCAACCAAAAACTGAAGCAGCCATAGTAAGATTATTCCCGTGTATGCATGAGCTCGGCACGCACACATTCACATCATAGTACCTAAGCCTAATTTCATAGTAAATCCACTCACATACTTGTATACCGCCATCATTGCTATGCATCAGTTGTTGCTTAGTGGTTACTCATTCCCTTTTTATTCGTCTACTATTATGTTAAAACTGAAACTAAAAGCCTTTACATTCAGTACAAACATAGCCTATGTAGTTCATTTTACAGCCAAAAATCACATGTTTTAAGGCATCAAATGAATATGATTGTATTACACGATTGCACCTTGATTTAACCTTATCAAATGGCCCAAATTGAAGAACATAAATTCTTCCTATTCCTGCTTTTACTGTAAGAAAATTGTTTTTTGATTGATCTTGTATGGGTCATGCCTGAGTTCCTCCAATCCATTATTTCGAAAAGGTGAAAATGACATACATCAGTTCCCGATGTCCTCCATGGAGTTTATTATTATTTAAAAATATTGTTTTTGAGTTCCTTTTCCTCCAGGACAACTGAGTACAGTCAGGTAGTTAAATCGTAATAAATCAAACAATACAATTGGTATTCATTTAGTATGAGACCAAAAAGAATCTTTCAGCCTAAACTGTGGACTAATTGAAATGACATGAAATTTAGAACACCTGTTTTCTAAACAGAACTTCAGATTTTGGAGTAATAAGTAATAATAATAATAATCTATTGACACCATCAAAAGATTCTACGCTACAAAATAATTTGTGGCACTAGCCTCCATACTAGGATTCCCTAGTAACATAGAGACTAGGTCCTTCCAAAATGTATATTACGAGGGGTGGCTGAAAAGTAATCTACCTGACTATGAAAGAAAATACATGGATTAATAATTTATTTTTTATTTTTCAATATAGTCCCCTGCAACTGAAATGCACTTACGACATTTGTCAATAAGTGACAGCATACAATTAAAATAATAATTATTATTTTGTTCGTCAAAATAGTCATTCACAGCGTCCTTCATCTCTTCGTCTGTTGAAAATCTGCGCCCTCTCAAATTTTTCTTTAAATTTTTAAATAAGAAGTAGTCAGAGGGAGCCAGGTCTGGACTATAGGGTGGGTGGTTGATCTCTGTAAAGCCGTTTTTTGTCAGAGATGACCGCGCCTTAAAGGCCGTGTGCGCGGGTGCATTATCATGCAAAATCAAAACGCCTTTGCTAAGTTTGCCCCTCCTGTCTTCTTTTATTTTTTTGCGTAGCTGGTCAAGTAAGTTCGCATAGTATTCAGCATTCATCGTGGTGTTTTTTGGCAGGTAATCTATCATAAGAATCCCCTCAACATCCCAAAAAATGGTTGCCATTAGTTTGCCCGCTGACAGCCGGACCTTAAACTTCCTTGGTGGTTTTTCCCCTTTAAATTTCCATTGCATCGATTCTTGTTTGCTTTCGGGATCCCACTGACGAATCCAAGTTTCATCACAGGTCACTATTCGCAAGATAGTTTCTTCCTCTTTATCCTTTACCAAGTCTAAAAATGACTGACAACATTCCACACGCCTTTGCTTATCAAACGGGGTCAACATTTTAGGCACCCAACGTGCGCTCACCTTGGACATTCCCAAATGTTCATGAATTATTTCATGAACTCGTTCCTTGCTAATGCCAACATCTCTAGCTATTTCCCACTGCTTAATTCGCCGATCGGCAAGGATCAGTTTCTTCACTTTTTCCACATTATCTGCGGTAACTGCAGAAATGGGCCTTCCACTACGGGGATCGTCTTCTAAGCTCACACGGCCTTGTTTAAACTGCTTTGACCAAAACTTTATTACAAATTCGGAAGGACATGAATCTCCGAACACCTTAAACATGCG
Source organism: Ypsolopha scabrella (assembly GCA_910592155.1). Lineage (NCBI taxonomy): Eukaryota > Metazoa > Arthropoda > Insecta > Lepidoptera > Ypsolophidae > Ypsolopha > Ypsolopha scabrella. The sequence continues at coordinate 2,579,165 of OU342989.1, read as the reverse complement.
CTCTCGGATCTGCGTCGGCGTATTCCCTTCTTTACCGAGGAATTTAATCACAGCACGATACTCAATTTTATCCATTTTTAATTTTATTGCAACATGATAAAAACGAAGACGCGCCAAAAAAAATTGAACTCGTAGAAACAAATAAGTGTCATAATTTTTAAAAAAGGAATAAACAAAGAATACGAGAATATAGTGGCCAGTAACATTTTTTAAACTTTCTTTAACAAAGGAGATTTTATATCAGCCACCCCTCGTATATCTAAAACAAAATTTATATAATAATTAATTACATTATTCACCTATAAATGAGTCATGGAAATCTTTTTTATTCACACAAAACCAAAAAGCCAACTAAAATTGACTATTAAATCCTTCATTTGGCGATTGCCAAAAGGGCAAGAAGGCATTTATGTATTGTTTGAACATACTTTACCCAGATTGGCCAGTAAGGGATGGCAGTGTGTTACAAAATAATTTGCTCTCTATTATGCTTTGGCCACGTGTTAACAAGTTAACAACACTAAAACAATATATCGCGCTTTAATAAGCTTCATCCCTCCCACTAGTTTTGTCCTTGAAAACTTGTAACAAACAAATTGTGATACTTGAAGAAATAATGCACTAGCCTAGCTTCTATAGTACATAGGCATACTATAAGACATTCTTTCATTTTTTCATTCTTTAAGACATTAAAAGACATTTTATTAGGTGGTAGAGCTGATGCTGGGCTCGACTGTGGAGGTACCACCATCTTACTGGCAAATCCTCCCGAAGTTATTTGGGGGAGAGTAAGAGAACAGCTCTCAGGCAAAACCAGGCAGCCCACCATTGCCTGGGCCCGATGGATGGCGGTATATCCATCCCCAATTGCCGAGCCTTATATAAAACAGCATACTATAAGACATTTTTTCATTCTATAAGACATTTTAAGACATTTTATTAGGTGGTAGAGCTGATGCTGGGCTCGACTGTGGAGGTACCACCATCTTACTGGCAAATCCTCCCGAAGTTATTCGGGGGAGAGTAAGAGAACAGCTCTCAGGCAAAACCAGGCAGCCCACCATTGCCTGGGCCCGATGGATGGCGGTATATCCATCCCTAATTGCCGAGCCTTATATAAAACAGACGCGGCGTCACTGGTGCAAGGGTTTCGGCACCGCGCTCACCAACCCGCCTGCCCAGCGTGTGTGAGTATGGGCATTTCTTCCAGGAGGACCGCCAAGAGTGGCGAAATCCTGGAAAGGCCTATGTCCAGCAGTGGACGGAACAGGCTGATGGATGGATAAGACATTCAATTCAGTAACAAACCGTTTTATGGTGGGCAATGGAAGGTTATCTCTGTTTATACTGGTATGAATCACGATCATAATGAAGAACAGATACTTGTTGATGATTTCCTAAATAGAGCCGGGGCCTAACTCTCAGCTACAAATCCTAGTTAGATTGGCCTATTGTTACAAAGGATCCCGAGGATTACTGAATTGACACCATTGTGTCTCAAATTTCAGTGTGCCTTTTGGCAAAGGCCTCCCCAAACTCTCTCCCCTGGGTTCTATCTATTGCCACTCTCAACCAGCTAGTCTAGCATAGCAAACCATATCAAGCTTGATAGCATGTAATAAAGTGCTCTTTCTCACTCTGTTGATCTCCTTCGAGAGAGATAGGGTTCTGTATCGAGCGGTTAAAGCTTGATATGATCTGCTGTGCTCAGCCCCCAGATGGTCCTAGGGGGTTATTCCCAGAGCTCCAAAAATTTCTTCCCACGGTTCCAGAAATTCAATTTAATATTTATTATTATCATAATTTGATTCTCGGCTGCTCCAAAAGATTAACTGTACATATATGCAGAACAGGACAAACCAGGGTGACCACATATAAAATGGTAAATCTACTCTGGCCACATTAAAAATCTACCCAAATCTACCAGAGCCTTGATCAAAAACTACCTCAGATCTACCTCATATCAAATCACTTAATTTTTTAATTATTTATCCCTCTACGTTTTATATATTTTAAGATGGTGCATCAGTTTACTATGTCGTAATTGGCGCCCTCATTGCGTTTTCCCTAATTAAGTACAAGAAAAGAAACGCTTCGTAGTTAACTTGTGTATTTATATGCTTCTACTTGAATTTGTTATTTATGTACAATGTGACTGTACATAATAGCTTTTGGAGTCGTTGAGAAATGAATATTTTCGACAAATAAATTTTTGGAGCCCTGGGAATCTCTATATGAAACTTTAAGTTTTTGAGAACAATGGATTTTGGAGCTCTGGGAATAAGCCGTCCTAGGGTGTGGCAGATTTCATCCTCCCATTTTCTTATCTGGTGTCCTCTTTTGCGTGAAACTTTTCAGGGGTATCAATCCCTTATCTGGTTGGTCCATTTATCCAGTCTGCATCTCAGTATGTCCCATATCCGCCTTCATTTTCACGTACAGATATGGTGGAAAAAATGGCTCAATACATAGAGTTTAATGAAATGTGTCATGTTAAGTTGGTCGATCATACATAGCTGTATGTGGAATAAGCTTAAAAAACCGGCCAAGTGCGAGTCGGGCCACGCGCAGTGTAGGGTTCCGTAGTTGCCCGGTACATTTTATAAGTTGGTCTACTAATACAGATCGCGCCAAACTTCTAGTTCCACACATTTAGAAGAACGGCATATACATTGTCGTACTTAGAGTGTTTATATGGGACTAAAACCTGTAAAGCCTACTTAGCTGTGATAGTTTTTCTTTTAACTTTATTATATATACTACTTCTGTAAATTTTTCCACATATTCATAAAGAACCGTTTAGCCAGCAGGAGGGGGACACTTTACTCTTAAGGCTGAGATTCAGAGTGCATTTTGAGTCCAAACTCAATCTTACAAACGTCACTCTAGTATGAGATCACGTCGCTTTTTGACATTTGTAAGATTAAGTTCGGACTCAAAATGCGCTCTGAATCTTAGCTTAACAAAAATTAGCACTTTAAAGCTTAATATTTGGACAACGGATCCCTAAATCGAAAAATGGTTTTCACACACCCATAATGTTTTTGAACGACCTATCCAACGATACCCCACACTATGGGATTGACAAACCGAGAATCCATAAAAAAACTACTTTTTTTACCATTTTGTTGGCTTCATTGATATGTATACCCTTACCAAATTACAGCTTTCTAGTAATAATAGTCTCTGAGCTAAGCTGCAGACAGAGGGACATGGCGAAACTATAAGGGTTCCTTATTGAACCACGGAACCCTAAAAATTGAACTATAGTCTTTCTGGTAATTTTTTACAACTGGACATTTTGATATTCTGATACACAGGACCTTATGGACTTAAACGTTTTAAACTACTCAATATGCAGGTTTCTCTGTAAAATTATGAGCACTTATTTATTAAAAAAACTTACTTGTTCATTTACAGTAATAATAAAACAAGAAAATATAGATGCTGAACAAACAGACCCTGATGACGTCACAACACGCGTACCCAAGGAACTGATCGCTGAAGGAAGTGAACATCAAAGTGTACAACTAGAGATAAAGGAAGACCCAGAGATCAAATATGCTGTGAGTATCAAACTCAAGCGTCTGTCGACTTGAAAAAAATAAATGACCTGAATTAATATTAATATTTTACACTAACCAAGGTGAATATTTCTAAAAGGGAAGCCGGGCAAAAAAATCGCCTGCTCAGAAAAGCAACCAAGAAAAATATAATTTTTGTACTTTGCAACTCCCTGTCAGCCAATAGCCTGGGAGGTACCGTTCCATCCATCCATCCATCAGCCCGTGTTCGTGCACTGCTGGACATAGGCCTTTCCCAAATTTCACCACTCGTGTCGGTCCTCCGTCCTTCTCATCCAGCCGCCCCCCGCAACGTCCTTCAGGTCGTCGGTCCAACGGGCACGAGGTCGGCCTGCACTAATAGTCCGGGAGGTACCGTTGCAGATACAAAAGTCATAGTAAGCCGGGTGATATTGACATCGATCGTAGATCCCACATGACTGATATGTGAATCGACCGTCAGCTGCTCAAGTAGCGGTGGGTTTGGGAGTTAGAGGTTGCGAAAGTGGTAAAAAAAAGTAATAGTACGCCGGCTGAAACTTTTCTCAATGGATTCCACGATGCAGCTGACAATTTTTTTTCAGCTCAGTATGATGTCAACTATCTGTGAGAAAAGTTTCAGCCGGCGTACTGTAATCAACTTATTGGTTTATTGCATTATGTATGTGTACTATTTTAATTTTTATATTTTTAGGGCCACGCGCAGTGTAGGGTTCCGTAGTTGCTCGGTACATTTTATAAGTTGGTCTACAAATACAGATCGCGCCAAACTTCTAGTCCTCTACATTTAGAAGAACGGCCCATACATTGTTGTTTTTAGGGGGGATTAAAACTTTGGCGCGACCTGTACTCGACCTGCACTCGTAAACCTGTTAAGCCTACTTAGCTGTGATAGCTTTCCTTTTAAATTCATAACATATTCTTCTGTGTATTTTTTCACATATCCATAAACAACCGTTTAGCCGACAGAGGGAGGGGGGGGATATTTGGCTCTGACAAAAATTAGCACTTTAAATATTTTGCCAACGGATCCCTAAATCGAAAAATAGTTTTCAGACACACACAATGTTTTTGAACGATACCCCACACTATGGGATAGACGAGAAAAAAAAATTATCCCCAGTTTACGTGTAGTGGAGGTATCCTTGAATTTTTTTCATGGTTATATTTTACCATTTTGTCGGCGTGATTAATATGTATCCATCCATCCATCAGCCTGTTTCGTCCACTGCTGGACATAGGCCTTTCCAGGATTACGCCACTCTTGGCGGTCCTCCTGTAAGAAATGCCCATACTCATACACGCTGGGCAGGCGGGTTGGTGAGCGCGGTGCCGAAGCCCTTGCACCAGTGACGCCGCTGCCCGTCACCAGTCTGTTTTATATAATCCCCGGCAATTGGGGATGGATATACCGCCATCCATCGGTCCCAGGCAATGGTGGGCCGCCTGGTTTTGCCTGAGAGCTGTTCTCTTACTCTCCCCCGAATAACTTCGGGAGGATTTGCGAGTAAGATGGTGGTACCTCCACAGTGGAGCCCGGCATTAGCTCTACTACCTAATATGTATACTCATGCCAAATTACAGCTTTCTAGTACTAATAGTCTCTGAGCTAAGCTGCGGACAGACGGACATGCCGAAACTATAAGGGTTCCTTTTTGGACTACGGAACACTAAAAAGGGAACCCTTATATGATCATTGGCCGTTTGCCAAGACCCTTTTTCTCGGGCTATCAAGATATAGAGATATCAAGTTGAAACTAATACCTTTTACAGAAGTCTGCGGCCCCATGGTGCACTTAACTCGAAAAAAAGTTATTGCCTTTTATGTAATCAATTTCATACAAATTGGCTCACCAGCCAGGACGCCCGGGCATTTCCAGTTGAATTTGAATCTTGACATTCCGTACACTAATATGTTTCATAGCAGAGATATAAAGAGACTAACTTAAATAGACCCAGTGCCGGATTTATGCCTAGGCCCACAAGGCCCGGGCCTAGGGGCCCCACCTACCCAGCTACCCCGACTAGGAAGCTTGCCTGCCCGTCGGGGTAAATAAAGTTAGAGAAAAAAAACCGGACAAGTATGAGTCGGACTCGCCCACCGAGGGTTCCGTACAAATTAATAAAAGTAAAAAAAAATCTACAATAAGATTTGGACACCCGTACAATTATAACCGCGCACAGCGCTGCTTAACCTCGGTGATTTTTTATGATTTAATTACAAATGTATAGTTTTAAGATTTTTTCTTAAACTTGTAGTATTTGATGGTATTACTTGCCGAATTTCATAGTTCTAGGTCAACGGGAAATACCCTATAAATTTTGATTCCCTTGAAAGTGTCGAAATACACGTTTTTTGCGGCATAAACGGCCTTATCTTTTTTTCACGTTAACTTGGAAGTTTGATTTTTTCACAGCTTTATGGGACCGTAGACTTGAGTATATGGTTTTAATTTCAACTCGATACCTCCACGCGTTCCTGAGATAAAGGATAGACAGACGGACAACAAAGTGATCTTATAAGGGTTCCGTTTTTCCTTTTGAGGTACGGAACCCTAAAAATGGTACACATTTTTTCAAATATGATTCTAAAAGGTATAATATCATACGAGCATATTATACGCCGCGTATAACGACCGTTGACGTTTTGACGTTCACCTGTGACATATAGACTCATTGACATACCAAACCATGGACATCGGGTTTAGTATAAAATTTACCAAAAAAGTGTCCTTAGTGAAGTGTCAAAATATTAAGAAACAAAACATTTTAATTTGAATCATATGTCATTGCTGCACGGCTTAATTTTGATTGACGTGACACCCCTTTTTAATTTTCAATGGTTTTGACTCACTTTTGGTTCTGACACTTTTGATTGAGCACAGACCCGACCCGACCCGATGTCTACTTGGTAGTACGTGCATTATTTATTTATTATTTATATTATTTCTGACGTTTATTTTTAATAAATTAAGTCGGTTTAAAATTATAATTTCTGTACTAGTGCATTATATTTTGCAAAATTATTAAAATACCTTCGAGATGGGGCCCCCATATGTCGAGTGCCTAGGGGCCCTAGGTTCGGGGCTGACTAGATCTCAATGGCGTGCACAGAGTTTGTAGATAGGGTAGGCATAAAAATACAAAAGCCCAAAACATTGTTTTAATAGTTTTATACTAGCAGGAAAGGTTTGGAAAACGCACAGACTTATAAATACTAGCAGACCTAACATCACACTAATATTATAAATGCGAAAGTTTGTGTGTGTATGTTTGTTACTCTTTCACGCTGAAACGGCTGAACGGATTTGGATGAAATTTAGAATGCATATAGCTCATGCCCTAACTTAACACATAGGCTACTTTTTATCCCGGGAAAAAGCATGTCGTTAAACCGAATAACACGCGGGCGGAGCCGCAGGCAAAAGCTAGTTAATAATAAACGCATAGAATCGATGTGAAGCAATTTTAGCTCAGTGAGTTACGGGCCCTTTTAATTATAAATACTACTTGTTTCCAAACAAAATATACACGAAAGATTAGTTTAGGTATTAACAAATATGTTTTAAGCATAGGCCAGCCAAAACAACCCATTTTTATACGTTTCTTCGTACCATGCGGCTTAAATGTCGCTTGGTTTTTTTATGGAAATTTGCCAAAACTATTTAATCCTTTTGAATGATTAACAAACACAAACATAACACTAAAGTCTATTCGACAAAAGATAATGATAATACACGATAAACAATAAAGCACGAAATTAAATAAACACAAACAGTCACGTAATAATTATGTATTTTAATAATAATAATAATTCTCATTTTTACATTTTGTTTCTAATTTATCTTTTCTAGATTGTAATGCACTCTAATAATAATATTTACAATAGAAATGTTTTTATGATTCCGTACCCATATTGAGTGATAGTGCGGAACCCTTTATGCGCAAGCCCGACTCGTACTTACCCAAATTATTAATACCAAATTGCCATTTTAATGCTACTTAATGTTTATTCTAGAACACACAAGACTACCTAGACATTGGAGAGACGGTGATCAGTCGGCAGGATAGAGCAGCACCCGCTACCTCGTCTACAGGTAACTGACTACACTTTCATACTTCCTATAGTACAGTGTGACATCGGGGAGACGGTGATCAGTGAGCAGGACAGAGCAGCACCCGCCACCTCGTCTACAGGTAACTGACTACACTTTCATACTTCCTATAGTACAGTGTGACATCGGGGAGACGGTGATCAGTGAGCAGGACAGAGCAGCACCCGCCACCTCGTCTACAGGTAACTGACTACACTTTCATACTTCCTATAGTACAGTGTGACATCGGGGAGACGGTGATCAGTGAGCAGGACAGAGCAGCACCCGCCACCTCGTCTACAGGTAACTGACTACACTTTCATACTTCCTATAGTACAGTGTGACATCGGGGAGACGGTGATCAGTGAGCAGGACAGAGCAGCACCCGCCTCCTCGTCTACAGGTAACTGACTACACTTTCATACTTCCTATAGTACAGTGTGACATCGGGGAGACGGTGATCAGTGAGCAGGACAGAGCAGCACCCGCTACCTCGTCTACAGGTAACTGACTACACTTTCATACTTCCTATAGTACAGTGTGACATCGGGGAGACGGTGATCAGTGAGCAGGACAGAGCAGCACCCGCCACCTCGTCTACAGGTAACTGACTACACTTTCATACTTCCTATAGTACAGTGTGACATCGGGGAGACGGTGATCAGTGAGCAGGACAGAGCAGCACCCGCCACCTCGTCTACAGGTAACTGACTACACTTTCATACTTCCTATAGTACAGTGTGACATCGGGGAGACGGTGATCAGTGAGCAGGACAGAGCAGCACCCGCCTCCTCGTCTACAGGTAACTGACTACACTTTCATACTTCCTATAGTACAGTGTGACATTGGGGAGACGGTGATCAGTGAGCAGGACAGAGCAGCACCCGCCTCCTCGTCTAAAGGTAACTGACTACACTTTCATACTTCCTATAGTACAGTGCGACATCGGGGAGACGGTGATCAGTGAGCAGGACAGAGCAGCACCCGCCTCCTCGTCTACAGGTAACTGACTACACTTTCATACTTCCTATAGTACAGTGTGACATTGGGGAGACGGTGATCAGTGAGCAGGACAGAGCAGCACCCGCCTCCTCGTCTACAGGTAACTGACTACACTTTCATACTTCCTATAGTACAGTGTGACATCGGGGAGACGGTGATCAGTGAGCAGGACAGAGCAGCACCCGCCTCCTCGTCTACAGGTAACTGACTACACTTTCATACTTCCTATAGTACAGTGTGACATCGGGGAGACGGTGATCAGTGAGCAGGACAGAGCAGCACCCGCCTCCTCGTCTACAGGTAACTGACTACACTTTCATACTTCCTATAGTACAGTGTGACATCGGGGAGACGGTGATCAGTGAGCAGGACAGAGCAGCACCCGCCTCCTCGTCTACAGGTAACTGACTACACTTTCATACTTCCTATAGTACAGTGTGACATTGGAGAGACGGTGATCAGTGAGCAGGACAGAGCAGCACCCGCCACCTCGTCTACAGGTAACTGACTACACTTTCATACTTCCTATAGTACAGTGTGACATTGGAGAGACGGTGATCAGTGAGCAGGACAGAGCAGCACCCGCCACCTCGTCTACAGGTAACTGACTACACTTTCATACTTCCTATAGTACAGTGTGACATCGGGGAGACGGTGATCAGTGAGCAGGACAGAGCAGCACCCGCCTCCTCGTCTACAGGTAACTGACTACATTTTCATACTTCCTATAGTACAGTGTGACATTGGAGAGACGGTGATCAGTGAGCAGGACAGAGCAGCACCCGCCACCTCGTCTACAGGTAACTGACTACACTTTCATACTTCCTATAGTACAGTGTGACATCGGGGAGACGGTGATCAGTGAGCAGGACAGAGCAGCACCCGCCACCTCGTCTACAGGTAACTGACTACACTTTCATACTTCCTATAGTACAGTGTGACATTGGAGAGACGGTGATCAGTGAGCAGGACAGAGCAGCACCCGCTACCTCGTCTACAGGTAACTGACTACACTTTCATACTTCCTATAGTACAGTGTGACATCGGGGAGACGGTGATCAGTGAGCAGGACAGAGCAGCACCCGCCTCCTCGTCTACAGGTAACTGACTACACTTTCATACTTCCTATAGTACAGTGTGACATTGGAGAGACGGTGATCAGTGAGCAGGACAGAGCAGCACCCGCCACCTCGTCTACAGGTAACTGACTACACTTTCATACTTCCTATAGTACAGTGTGACATCGGGGAGACGGTGATCAGTGAGCAGGACAGAGCAGCACCCGCCACCTCGTCTACAGGTAACTGACTACACTTTCATACTTCCTATAGTACAGTGTGACATCGGGGAGACGGTGATCAGTGAGCAGGACAGAGCAGCACCCGCCACCTCGTCTACAGGTAACTGACTACACTTTCATACTTCCTATAGTACAGTGTGACATCGGGGAGACGGTGATCAGTGAGCAGGACAGAGCAGCACCCGCCACCTCGTCTACAGGTAACTGACTACACTTTCATACTTCCTATAGTACAGTGTGACATCGGGGAGACGGTGATCAGTGAGCAGGACAGAGCAGCACCCGCCACCTCGTCTACAGGTAACTGACTACACTTTCATACTTCCTATAGTACAGTGTGACATTGGAGAGACGGTGATCAGTGAGCAGGACAGAGCAGCACCCGCCACCTCGTCTACAGGTAACTGACTACACTTTCATACTTCCTATAGTACAGTGTGACATTGGAGAGACGGTGATCAGTGAGCAGGACAGAGCAGCACCCGCTACCTCGTCTACAGGTAACTGACTACACTTTCATACTTCCTATAGTACAGTGTGACATTGGAGAGACGGTGATCAGTGAGCAGGACAGAGCAGCACCCGCCACCTCGTCTACAGGTAACTGACTACACTTTCATACTTCCTATAGTACAGTGTGACATCGGGGAGACGGTGATCAGTGAGCAGGACAGAGCAGCACCCGCCACCTCGTCTACAGGTAACTGACTACACTTTCATACTTCCTATAGTACAGTGTGACATTGGAGAGACGGTGATCAGTGAGCAGGACAGAGCAGCACCCGCTACCTCGTCTACAGGTAACTGACTACACTTTCATACTTCCTATAGTACAGTGTGACATTGGAGAGACGGTGATCAGTGAGCAGGACAGAGCAGCACCCGCCACCTCGTCTACAGGTAACTGACTACACTTTCATACTTCCTATAGTACAGTGTGGCATCGGGGAGACGGTGATCAGTGAGCAGGACAGAGCAGCACCCGCCACCTCGTCTACAGGTAACTGACTACACTTTCATACTTCCTATAGTACAGTGTGACATCGGGGAGACGGTGATCAGTGAGCAGGACAGAGCAGCACCCGCCACCTCGTCTACAGGTAACTGACTACACTTTCATACTTCCTATAGTACAGTGTGACATCGGGGAGACGGTGATCAGTGAGCAGGACAGAGCAGCACCCGCCACCTCGTCTACAGGTAACTGACTACACTTTCATACTTCCTATAGTACAGTGTGACATCGGGGAGACGGTGATCAGTGAGCAGGACAGAGCAGCACCCGCCACCTCGTCTACAGGTAACTGACTACACTTTCATACTTCCTATAGTACAGTGTGACATTGGAGAGACGGTGATCAGTGAGCAGGACAGAGCAGCACCCGCCACCTCGTCTACAGGTAACTGACTACACTTTCATACTTCCTATAGTACAGTGTGACATTGGAGAGACGGTGATCAGTGAGCAGGACAGAGCAGCACCCGCTACCTCGTCTACAGGTAACTGACTACACTTTCATACTTCCTATAGTACAGTGTGACATTGGAGAGACGGTGATCAGTGAGCAGGACAGAGCAGCACCCGCCACCTCGTCTACAGGTAACTGACTACACTTTCATACTTCCTATAGTACAGTGTGACATTGGAGAGACGGTGATCAGTGAGCAGGACAGAGCAGCACCCGCCACCTCGTCTACAGGTAACTGACTACACTTTCATACTTCCTATAGTACAGTGTGACATTGGAGAGACGGTGATCAGTGAGCAGGACAGAGCAGCACCCGCTACCTCGTCTACAGGTAACTGACTACACTTTCATACTTCCTATAGTACAGTGTGACATTGGAGAGACGGTGATCAGTGAGCAGGACAGAGCAGCACCCGCCACCTCGTCTACAGGTAACTGACTACACTTTCATACTTCCTATAGTACAGTGTGACATTGGAGAGACGGTGATCAGTGAGCAGGACAGAGCAGCACCCGCCACCTCGTCTACAGGTAACTGACTACACTTTCATACTTCCTATAGTACAGTGTGACATCGGGGAGACGGTGATCAGTGAGCAGGACAGAGCAGCACCCGCCACCTCGTCTACAGGTAACTGACTACACTTTCATACTTCCTATAGTACAGTGCGACATCGGAGCGACGGTGATCAGTGAGCAGGACAGAGCAGCACCCGCCACCTCGTCTACAGGTAACTGACTACACTTTCATACTTCCTATAGTACAGTGCGACATCGGGGAGACGGTGATCAGTGAGCAGGACAGAGCAGCACCCGCCACCTCGTCTACAGGTAACTGACTACACTTTCATACTTCCTATAGTACAGTGCGACATCGGGGAGACGGTGATCAGTGAGCAGGACAGAGCAGCACCCGCCACCTCGTCTACAGGTAACTGACTACACTTTCATACTTCCTATAGTACAGTGCGACATCGGAGAGACGGTGATCAGTGAGCAGGACAGAGCAGCACCCGCCACCTCGTCTACAGGTAACTGACTACACTTTCATACTTCCTATAGTACAGTGCGACATCGGAGAGACGGTGATCAGTGAGCAGGACAGAGCAGCACCCGCCACCTCGTCTACAGGTAACTGACTACACTTTCATACTTCCTATAGTACAGTGCGACATCGGGGAGACGGTGATCAGTGAGCAGGACAGAGCAGCACCCGCCACCTCGTCTACAGGTAACTGACTACACTTTCATACTTCCTATAGTACAGTGCGACATCGGAGAGACGGTGATCAGTGAGCAGGACAGAGCAGCACCCGCCACCTCGTCTACAGGTAACTGACTACACTTTCATACTTCCTATAGTACAGTGTGACATCGGGGAGACGGTGATCAGTGAGCAGGACAGAGCAGCATCCGCCTCCTCGTGTACAGGTAACTGACTACTTTTTCATACTTCCTATAGTACAGTGCGACATCGGAGAGACGGTGATCAGTGAGCAGGACAGAGCAGCACCCGCCACCTCGTCTACAGGTAACTGACTACACTTTCATACTTCCTATAGTACAGTGTGACATCGGGGAGACGGTGATCAGTGAGCAGGACAGAGCAGCACCCGCCACCTCGTCTACAGGTAACTGACTACACTTTCATACTTCCTATAGTACAGTGCGACATCGGAGAGACGGTGATCAGTGAGCAGGACAGAGCAGCACCCGCCACCTCGTCTACAGGTAACTGACTACACTTTCATACTTCCTATAGTACAGTGCGACATCGGAGCGACGGTGATCAGTGAGCAGGATAGAGCAGCACCCGCCACCTCGTCTACAGGTAACTGACTACACTTTCATACTTCCTATAGTACAGTGTGACATCGGAGCGACGGTGATCAGTGAGCAGGACAGAGCAGCACCCGCCACCTCGTCTACAGGTAACTGACTACACTTTCATACTTCCTATAGTACAGTACGACATCGGAGAGACGGTGATCAGTGAGCAGGACAGAGCAGCACCCGCCACCTCGTCTACAGGTAACTGACTACACTTTCATACTTCCTATAGTACAGTGCGACATCGGAGAGACGGTGATCAGTGAACAGGACAGAGCAGCACCCGCCACCTCGTCTACAGGTAACTGACTACACTTTCATACTTCCTATAGTACAGTGCGACATCGGAGCGACGGTGATCAGTGAGCAGGATAGAGCAGCACCCGCCACCTCGTCTACAGGTAACTGACTACACTTTCATACTTCCTATAGTACAGTGCGACATCGGAGAGACGGTGATCAGTGAGCAGGACAGAGCAGCACCCGCCACCTCGTCTACAGGTAACTGACTACACTTTCATACTTCCTATAGTACAGTGCGACATCGGAGCGACGGTGATCAGTGAGCAGGACAGAGCAGCACCCGCCATCTCGTCTACAGGTAACTGACTACACTTTCATACTTCCTATAGTACAGTGTGACATCGGGGAGACGGTGATCAGTGAGCAGGACAGAGCAGCACCCGCCACCTCGTCTACAGGTAACTGACTACACTTTCATACTTCCTATAGTACAGTGCGACATCGGAGAGACGGTGATCAGTGAGCAGGACAGAGCAGCACCCGCCACCTCGTCTACAGGTAACTGACTACACTTTCATACTTCCTATAGTACAGTGTGACATCGGGGAGACGGTGATCAGTGAGCAGGACAGAGCAGCACCCGCCACTTCGTCTACAGGTAACTGACTACACTTTCATACTTCCTATAGTACAGTGCGACATCGGAGCGACGGTGATCAGTGAGCAGGACAGAGCAGCACCCGCCACCTCGTCTACAGGTAACTGACTACACTTTCATACTTCCTATAGTACAGTGCGACATCGGGGAGACGGTGATCAGTGAGCAGGACAGAGCAGCACCCGCCACCTCGTCTACAGGTAACTGACTACACTTTCATACTTCCTATAGTACAGTGCGACATCGGAGAGACGGTGATCAGTGAGCAGGACAGAGCAGCACCCGCCACCTCGTCTACAGGTAACTGACTACACTTTCATACTTCCTATAGTACAGTGCGACATCGGAGAGACGGTGATCAGTGAGCAGGACAGAGCAGCACCCGCCACCTCGTCTACAGGTAACTGACTACACTTTCATACTTCCTATAGTACAGTGTGACATCGGAGCGACGGTGATCAGTGAGCAGGACAGAGCAGCACCCGCCACCTCGTCTACAGGTAACTGACTACACTTTCATACTTCCTATAGTACAGTGCGACATCGGAGAGACGGTGATCAGTGAGCAGGACAGAGCAGCACCCGCCACCTCGTCTACAGGTAACTGACTACACTTTCATACTTCCTATAGTACAGTGCGACATCGGAGCGACGGTGATCAGTGAGCAGGACAGAGCAGCACCCGCCATCTCGTCTACAGGTAACTGACTACACTTTCATACTTCCTATAGTACAGTGCGACATCGGAGCGACGGTGATCAGTGAGCAGGACAGAGCAGCACCCGCCACCTCGTCTACAGGTAACTGACTACACTTTCATACTTCCTATAGTACAGTGTGACATCGGAGCGACGGTGATCAGTGAGCAGGACAGAGCAGCACCCGCCACCTCGTCTACAGGTAACTGACTACACTTTCATACTTCCTATAGTACAGTGTGACATCGGGGAGACGGTGATCAGTGAGCAGGACAGAGCAGCACCCGCCACCTCGTCTACAGGTAACTGACTACACTTTCATACTTCCTATAGTACAGTGTGACATCGGGGAGACGGTGATCAGTGAGCAGGACAGAGCAGCACCCGCCACCTCGTCTACAGGTAACTGACTACACTTTCATACTTCCTATAGTACAGTGTGACATCGGGGAGACGGTGATCAGTGAGCAGGACAGAGCAGCACCCGCCACCTCGTCTACAGGTAACTGACTACACTTTCATACTTCCTATAGTACTGTGCGACATCGGGGAGACGGTGATCAGTGAGCAGGACAGAGCAGCACCCGCCACCTCGTCTACAGGTAACTGACTACACTTTCATACTTCCTATAGTACAGTGTGACATCGGGGAGACGGTGATCAGTGAGCAGGACAGAGCAGCACCCGCCACCTCGTCTACAGGTAACTGACTACACTTTCATACTTCCTATAGTACAGTGTGACATCGGAGCGACGGTGATCAGTGAGCAGGACAGAGCAGCACCCGCCACCTCGTCTACAGGTAACTGACTACACTTTCATACTTCCTATAGTACAGTGCGACATCGGAGAGACGGTGATCAGTGAGCAGGACAGAGCAGCACCCGCCACCTCGTCTACAGGTAACTGACTACACTTTCATACTTCCTATAGTACAGTGCGACATCGGAGAGACGGTGATCAGTCGGCAGGATAGAGCAGCACCCGCCACCTCGTCTACAGGTAACTGACTACACTTTCATACTTCCTATAGTACAGTGCGACATCGGAGAGACGGTGATCAGTCGGCAGGATAGAGCAGCACCCGCCACCTCGTCTACAGGTAACTGACTACACTTTCATACTTCCTATAGTACAGTGCGACATCGGAGAGACGGTGATCAGTCGGCAGGATAGAGCAGCACCCGCCACCTCGTCTACAGGTAACTGACTACACTTTCATACTTCCTATAGTACAGTGCGACATCGGAGAGACGGTGATCAGTCGGCAGGATAGAGCAGCACCCGCCACCTCGTCTACAGGTAACTGACTACACTTTCATACTTCCTATAGTACAGTGCGACATCGGAGAGACGGTGATCAGTCGGCAGGATAGAGCAGCACCCGCTACCTCGTCTACAGGTAACTGACTACACTTTCATACTTCCTATAGTACAGTGTGACATTGGAGAGACGGTGATCAGTCGGCAGGATAGAGCAGCACCCGCCACCTTCTATCCCGATGATATGATACAGGATTGTCTCTCCCAGGAGTTTTGGCCACAAGGGTTCTCCGCCGAGCGATGGTTATTTCGATTGGAACGGCCCCGGTCTAATAACGCCAGCGATAAACAATAGAAAGTTTACTCTGAACGTATATTATCAGAACGTAAGATGGTTAAGAACCAAGCTTGTTAATTGGAGACAAAATCTCCATATAATCGATCAAAATATTCATTTAATAGCTATAACTGAGACCAATCTGGATCCGTCGTTTCATGACGCAGAGGTCTGCTGCGGGGACTGGTCTATCCTGAGAAGGGACCGAGGGGGGAGGGCGGCGGGGTGATGATCCTGTGGCGCTCGCCCATCACCTTGGAACATGTACCTCAGTACGAGACCGGCACCGGCGAGGACCTATGGGCACGATTCGCAATAAATGAACATTTTATTTACGTAAATGTGGTATACATACCACCGAAATCTAAAGACGACGTATACACAACGTATTTCGATAGTGTCGAACGCGTTTTTTCTAACCATTCAAGTGACAAAGTGTTAGTTTTGGGAGATTTGAATTTGAATAGTGCTAGTAATTACACAGTACATTATTTTGATTGTTTTAAGATAATTTGTAACCTTAAAGAGTATAATTGCGTGAACAATATGAATGACAGAATGTTAGACGTGGTGCTGACGGGTCCGGAATGCGGTGCAGTGTCCGTGCGGGGTGTGGACCCGGGGGACGAGTTGTCTAACATTGACCCGCATCACCCGCCGCTGTCGGTGCAAGTCCAGTACAACTTTGCTAAGCAGGTAACTCTCATGGACCCATCTAATATTGATAACTCTAGGGACTGGAATTTTACCAAAGCAGACTTTTACTACATGTATTGTTTAATACGCGATACTGATTGGGATAAACTTTACCTCTTTGATAACGTAGACAGAGCTCTTAGCTTCTTTTATAGTCAGATATATAGTATATTCAACCACTGCGTTCCAAATAAAATACGGAAGCATTCTTGTAGCCGTACTTATCCAGTCTTCTACACGAAAGCAATAATCCGTGACATCGAAATGAAAGCAAAAATGCATAGTACGTGGAAAAGAACAGGTAATACAACTTCTCAATCGGAATTTAAGCGACTTCGCTCAAAAATTAAGCGGGATATTAAAACCGCACATAGTAATTACAGTAAGGATATCTCACTACAGTTACATAAGAATCCCAAAACCTTCTGGGAATATATGAATACGCTACGTAACCGTGGCGGTCTGCAAACGGTGGTGACAAGAGGAGACACCGAATACCGCGGTGCTGAAGCAGCGACTGCTTTCGCCGCCCACTTCCATTCTGTGTTCCTTCCGACGCAACCGATACTGGATCCCGAGCCCGCAAGCTCCGGTACAGCCGCCGCCGGCGCGCGTTACGTCACCGTGACGTCACTTAGCGTCAACGAGATACGACAAGCAGTTCATAAACTTAAACCGACCACATCTGCCGGTCCTGACTTAATCCCTGCCTACATCATTAAAGGATGTATTAGCGAGCTCATAAATTCTATAACCTTTATTTATAACTTAATTTTAAGAACGTGTACTTACCCCGAGACGTGGAAGGAATCTAGGGTAACACCCATACCTAAGAAAGGTGATAAAAAAATGGTCGAAAATCATAGACCGGTTGCTAATCTCTGTGCACTAGCTAAAATATTTGAAACAGCTATACATGATCGCCTTCTGTCGCAATGCTTACCACATATAACCAGCGCACAACACGCGTTTTTGCCGAAACGATCTGTCTCTACGAACCTAGTTACACTTGTCGATATACTATCTAAAGAGCTGGATTCAGGGGGGCAGACTGATGTAGTTTATTTGGATTTCCAAAAAGCGTTTGACCGCGTGGATAACGATGTCTTACTTTTCAAGTTAGGGGACATGGGATTTGCGCCCGGACTTCTCAAACTGTTCTCTAGTTACTTACGAGGTAGAAAACAGTTTGTGAAATACGGTCCCTACTTATCAGATTCATATCACACGCGGTCAGGAATTTCTCAGGGCTCAAATTTGGGTCCTTTGTTGTTTGTCCTGCTCATCAACGACCTACCTGAGACCGTCCATGATTCCCAGGTTTTATTGTTCGCTGATGATGTGAAAATAATTAAAACAATTAAAACCGTGGAGGACTGTGAGGCGTTACAACACGATATCGATGCAGTTCTTCAATGGAGTGTCAAAAATAAACTTTTATTCAACCCGAGTAAATGCGAGATGATGAGTTTCACCCGGTCCCACTCTCCCGCGCAGCACCAATACACGCTTGGGGACGAGCCAGTAGCACGTGTCACGGAGGTACGCGACCTCGGCGTGCTCTTTGACCCGAACCTCACATTTCGCCCTCACGTGCAGAAGCTGACGGCCACCGCGTACCAGAGACTCGGCTTCGTGCTACGCAACAGCGGGCCTTTAACTACGGAAGCGACTCGTACTTTATACGCTGCATTAGTCCGGAGTGTACTCGAAACGAACGCAGTGGTATGGTGCCCGCATGAGAAGAAATATATTCTCATGCTGGAGCAAGTACAAAAACGATTCTTGAGGAATTTATATAAAAGAACTAAAACATATTATCCGTATTTGTATCCCACGCGGTTTCTAGAGGGTCATTTAGGATATGACTCCTTAGAATTACGAAGATCGATGTTACTTATTAGATTCATAATTAACATAGTTAGGAATAAAATTGATTGCATCGATCTCGTCAATAAATTAATAAGTATATTTGTACCTGAGGGGTACACAAAAGCGCGTGAGTCACGCCGACACCGGCTGCTCTCGACAACAGCTTGTCGCACGAGATCACACGCCGAGTCAGCACTCCCGCGCGCGCGGACTCTAATCAACTCTCTGCTCTCTGAGGCACCACACTGTGACTTATTTACGACCGGGATAGGGTGCTTGATGAGAGAATTTCAGAGAATATTAGAAAGACGTATGAATGAAAATGTTTAATTTAGGTATGAAATTTTTTTTTTCTCGCCTAATATGTTTTAAATTTGTTGAGTGAAACCCGCCTTTGTTACTTTATGGTACCTATATATTAACTGTGTAACAATTGTAAATATAAATAAATTGAATTGAATTGAACCTTGTCTACAGGTAACTGACTACACTTTCATACTTCCTATAGTACAGTGTGACATTGGAGAGACGGTGATCAGTCGGCAGGATAGAGCAGCACCCGCCACCTCGTCTACAGGTAACTGACTACACTTTCATACTTCCTATAGTACAGTGTGACATTGGAGAGACGGTGATCAGTCGGCAGGATAGAGCAGCACCCGCCACCTCGTCTACAGGTAACTGACTACACTTTCATACTTCCTATAGTACAGTGCGACATCGGAGAGACGGTGATCAGTCGGCAGGATAGAGCAGCACCCGCCACCTCGTCTACAGGTAACTGACTACACTTTCATACTTCCTATAGTACAGTGCGACATCGGAGAGACGGTGATCAGTCGGCAGGATAGAGCAGCACCCGCCACCTCGTCTACAGGTAACTGACTACACTTTCATACTTCCTATAGTACAGTGCGACATCGGAGAGACGGTGATCAGTCGGCAGGATAGAGCAGCACCCGCCACCTCGTCTACAGGTAACTGACTACACTTTCATACTTCCTATAGTACAGTGTGACATTGGAGAGACGGTGATCAGTCGGCAGGATAGAGCAGCACCCGCCACCTCGTCTACAGGTAACTGACTACACTTTCATACTTCCTATAGTACAGTGCGACATCGGAGCGACGGTGATCAGTGAGCAGGACAGAGCAGCACCCGCCACCTCGTCTACAGGTAACTGACTACACTTTCATACTTCCTATAGTACAGTGCGACATCGGGGAGACGGTGATCAGTGAGCAGGACAGAGCAGCACCCGCCACCTCGTCTACAGGTAACTGACTACACTTTCATACTTCCTATAGTACAGTGCGACATTGGAGAGACGGTAATCAGTCGGCAGGATACAGCAGCACCCGCCACCTCGTCTACAGGTAACTGACTACACTTTCATACTTCCTATAGTACAGTGCGACATCGGAGAGACGGTGATCAGTGAGCAGGACAGAGCAGCACCCGCCACCTCGTCTACAGGTAACTGACTACACTTTCATACTTCCTATAGTACAGTGCGACATCGGAGAGACGGTGATCAGTGAGCAGGACAGAGCAGCACCCGCCACCTCGTCTACAGGTAACTGACTACACTTTCATACTTCCTATAGTACAGTGCGACATCGGAGCGACGGTGATCAGTGAGCAGGACAGAGCAGCACCCGCCACCTCGTCTACAGGTAACTGACTACACTTTCATACTTCCTATAGTACAGTGCGACATCGGGGAGACGGTGATCAGTGAGCAGGACAGAGCAGCACCCGCCACCTCGTCTACAGGTAACTGACTACACTTTCATACTTCCTATAGTACAGTGCGACATCGGAGAGACGGTGATCAGTGAGCAGGACAGAGCAGCACCCGCCACCTCGTCTACAGGTAACTGACTACACTTTCATACTTCCTATAGTACAGTGCGACATCGGAGAGACGGTGATCAGTGAGCAGGACAGAGCAGCACCCGCCACCTCGTCTACAGGTAACTGACTACACTTTCATACTTCCTATAGTACAGTGCGACATTGGAGAGACGGTGATCAGTGAGCAGGACAGAGCAGCACCCGCCACCTCTTCTACAGGTAACTGACTACACTTTCATACTTCCTATAGTACAGTGCGACATCGGAGAGACGGTGATCAGTGAGCAGGACAGAGCAGGACCCGCCACCTCGTCTACAGGTAACTGACTACACTTTCATACTTCCTATAGTACAGTGCGACATCGGAGAGACGGTGATCAGTGAGCAGGACAGAGCAGCACCCGCCACCTCGTCTACAGGTAACTGACTACACTTTCATACTTCCTATAGTACAGTGCGACATCGGAGAGACGGTGATCAGTGAGCAGGACAGAGCAGCACCCGCCACTTCGTCTACAGGTAACTGACTACACTTTCATACTTCCTATAGTACAGTGCGACATCGGAGAGACGGTGATCAGTGAGCAGGACAGAGCAGCACCCGCCACCTCGTCTACAGGTAACTGACTACACTTTCATACTTCCTATAGTACAGTGCGACATTGGAGAGACGGTGATCAGTGAGCAGGACAGAGCAGCACCCGCCACCTCGTCTACAGGTAACTGACTACACTTTCATACTTCCTATAGTACAGTGCGACATTGGAGAGACGGTGATCAGTCGGCAGGATACAGCAGCACCCGCCACCTCGTCTACAGGTAACTGACTACACTTTCATACTTCCTATAGTACAGTGCGACATCGGAGAGACGGTGATCAGTGAGCAGGACAGAGCAGCACCCGCCAGATCGTCTACAGGTAACTGACTACACTTTCATACTTCCTATAGTACAGTGCGACATCGGAGAGACGGTGATCAGTGAGCAGGACAGAGCAGCACCCGCCACCTCGTCTACAGGTAACTGACTACACTTTCATACTTCCTATAGTACAGTGTGACATCGGGGAGACGGTGATCAGTGAGCAGGACAGAGCAGCACCCGCCACCTCGTCTACAGGTAACTGACTACACTTTCATACTTCCTATAGTACAGTGTGACATCGGGGAGACGGTGATCAGTGAGCAGGACAGAGCAGCACCCGCCAGATCGTCTACAGGTAACTGACTACACTTTCATACTTCCTATAGTACAGTGCGACATCGGAGAGACGGTGATCAGTGAGCAGGACAGAGCAGCACCCGCCACCTCGTCTACAGGTAACTGACTACACTTTCATACTTCCTATAGTACAGTGCGACATCGGAGAGACGGTGATCAGTGAGCAGGACAGAGCAGCACCCGCCACCTCGTCTACAGGTAACTGACTACACTTTCATACTTCCTATAGTACAGTGTGACATCGGGGAGACGGTGATCAGTGAGCAGGACAGAGCAGCACCCGCCACCTCGTCTACAGGTAACTGACTACACTTTCATACTTCCTATAGTACAGTGCGACATCGGAGAGACGGTGATCAGTGAGCAGGACAGAGCAGCACCCGCCTCCTCGTCTACAGGTAACTGACTACACTTTCATACTTCCTATAGTACAGTGTGACATCGGGGAGACGGTGATCAGTGAGCAGGACAGAGCAGCACCCGCCACCTCGTCTACAGGTAACTGACTACACTTTCATACTTCCTATAGTACAGTGCGACATCGGAGCGACGGTGATCAGTGAGCAGGACAGAGCAGCACCCGCCACCTCGTCTACAGGTAACTGACTACACTTTCATACTTCCTATAGTACAGTGCGACATCGGGGAGACGGTGATCAGTGAGCAGGACAGAGCAGCACCCGCCACCTCGTCTACAGGTAACTGACTACACTTTCATACTTCCTATAGTACAGTGTGACATCGGGGAGACGGTGATCAGTGAGCAGGACAGAGCAGCACCCGCCACCTCGTCTACAGGTAACTGACTACACTTTCATACTTCCTATAGTACAGTGTGACATCGGGGAGACGGTGATCAGTGAGCAGGACAGAGCAGCACCCGCCACCTCGTCTACAGGTAACTGACTACACTTTCATACTTCCTATAGTACAGTGTGACATCGGGGAGACGGTGATCAGTGAGCAGGACAGAGCAGCACCCGCCTCCTCGTCTACAGGTAACTGACTACACTTTCATACTTCCTATAGTACAGTGTGACATCGGGGAGACGGTGATCAGTGAGCAGGACAGAGCAGCACCCGCCACCTCGTCTACAGGTAACTGACTACACTTTCATACTTCCTATAGTACAGTGTGACATTGGAGAGACGGTGATCAGTGAGCAGGATAGAGCAGCACCCGCTACCTCGTCTACAGGTAACTGACTACACTTTTATACTTCCTATAGTACAGTGTGACATCGGAGAGACGGTGATCAGTGAGCAGGACAGAGCAGCACCCGCCACCTCGTCTACAGGTAACTGACTACACTTTCATACTTCCTATAGTACAGTGCGACATCGGAGAGACGGTGATCAGTGAGCAGGACAGAGCAGCACCCGCCACCTCGTCTACAGGTAACTGACTACACTTTCATACTTCCTATAGTACAGTGCGACATCGGGGAGACGGTGATCAGTGAGCAGGACAGAGCAGCACCCGCCACCTCGTCTACAGGTAACTGACTACACTTTCATACTTCCTATAGTACAGTGTGACATCGGGGAGACGGTGATCAGTGAGCAGGACAGAGCAGCACCCGCCACCTCGTCTACAGGTAACTGACTACACTTTCATACTTCCTATAGTACAGTGTGACATCGGGGAGACGGTGATCAGTGAGCAGGACAGAGCAGCACCCGCCACCTCGTCTACAGGTAACTGACTACACTTTCATACTTCCTATAGTACAGTGTGACATCGGGGAGACGGTGATCAGTGAGCAGGACAGAGCAGCACCCGCCTCCTCGTCTACAGGTAACTGACTACACTTTCATACTTCCTATAGTACAGTGTGACATCGGGGAGACGGTGATCAGTGAGCAGGACAGAGCAGCACCCGCCACCTCGTCTACAGGTAACTGACTACACTTTCATACTTCCTATAGTACAGTGCGACATCGGAGAGACGGTGATCAGTGAGCAGGACAGAGCAGCACCCGCCACCTCGTCTACAGGTAACTGACTACAGTTTCATACTTCCTATAGTACAGTGCGACATCGGGGAGACGGTGATCAGTGAGCAGGACAGAGCAGCACCCGCCACCTCGTCTACAGGTAACTGACTACACTTTCATACTTCCTATAGTACAGTGTGACATCGGGGAGACGGTGATCAGTGAGCAGGACAGAGCAGCACCCGCCACCTCGTCTACAGGTAACTGACTACACTTTCATACTTCCTATAGTACAGTGTGACATCGGGGAGACGGTGATCAGTGAGCAGGACAGAGCAGCACCCGCTACCTCGTCTACAGGTAACTGACTACACTTTCATACTTCCTATAGTACAGTGTGACATTGGAGAGACGGTGATCAGTGAGCAGGACAGAGCAGCACCCGCCACCTCGTCTACAGGTAACTGACTACACTTTCATACTTCCTATAGTACAGTGTGACATCGGGGAGACGGTGATCAGTGAGCAGCACCCGCCACCTCGTCTACAGGTAACTGACTACACTTTCATACTTCCTATAGTACAGTGTGACATCGGGGAGACGGTGATCAGTGAGCAGGACAGAGCAGCACCCGCCACCTCGTCTACAGGTAACTGACTACACTTTCATACTTCCTATAGTACAGTGTGACATCGGGGAGACGGTGATCAGTGAGCAGGACAGAGCAGCACCCGCCACCTCGTCTACAGGTAACTGACTACACTTTCATACTTCCTATAGTACAGTGTGACATCGGGGAGACGGTGATCAGTGAGCAGGACAGAGCAGCACCCGCCACCTCGTCTACAGGTAACTGACTACACTTTCATACTTCCTATAGTACAGTGTGACATCGGGGAGACGGTGATCAGTGAGCATGACAGAGCAGCACCCGCCACCTCGTCTACAGGTAACTGACTACACTTTCATACTTCCTATAGTACAGTGTGACATCGGGGAGACGGTGATCAGTGAGCAGGACAGAGCAGCACCCGCCACCTCGTCTACAGGTAACTGACTACACTTTCATACTTCCTATAGTACAGTGTGACATCGGGGAGACGGTGATCAGTGAGCAGGACAGAGCAGCACCCGCCACCTCGTCTACAGGTAACTGACTACACTTTCATACTTCCTATAGTACAGTGTGACATCGGGGAGACGGTGATCAGTGAGCAGGACAGAGCAGCACCCGCCACCTCGTCTACAGGTAACTGACTACACTTTCATACTTCCTATAGTACAGTGTGACATCGGGGAGACGGTGATCAGTGAGCAGGACAGAGCAGCACCCGCCTCCTCGTCTACAGGTAACTGACTACACTTTCATACTTCCTATAGTACAGTGCGACATCGGGGAGACGGTGATCAGTGAGCAGGACAGAGCAGCACCCGCCACCTCGTCTACAGGTAACTGACTACACTTTCATACTTCCTATAGTACAGTGTGACATCGGGGAGACGGTGATCAGTGAGCAGGACAGAGCAGCACCCGCCTCCTCGTCTACAGGTAACTGACTACACTTTCATACTTCCTATAGTACAGTGCGACATCGGGGAGACGGTGATCAGTGAGCAGGACAGAGCAGCACCCGCCTCCTCGTCTACAGGTAACTGACTACACTTTCATACTTCCTATAGTACAGTGCGACATCGGGGAGACGGTGATCAGTGAGCAGGACAGAGCAGCACCCGCCACCTCGTCTACAGGTAACTGACTACACTTTCATACTTCCTATAGTACAGTGTGACATCGGGGAGACGGCGATCAGTGAGCAGGACAGAGCAGCACCCGCCACCTCGTCTACAGGTAACTGACTACACTTTCATACTTCCTATAGTACAGTGTGACATCGGGGAGACGGTGATCAGTGAGCAGGACAGAGCAGCACCCGCCACCTCGTCTACAGGTAACTGACTACACTTTCATACTTCCTATAGTACAGTGCGACATCGGAGCGACGGTGATCAGTGAGCAGGACAGAGCAGCACCCGCCACCTCGTCTACAGGTAACTGACTACACTTTCATACTTCCTATAGTACAGTGCGACATCGGAGCGACGGTGATCAGTGAGCAGGACAGAGCAGCACCCGCCACCTCGTCTACAGGTAACTGACTACACTTTCATACTTCCTATAGTACAGTGCGACATCGGGGAGACGGTGATCAGTGAGCAGGACAGAGCAGCACCCGCCACCTCGTCTACAGGTAACTGACTACACTTTCATACTTCCTATAGTACAGTGCGACATCGGAGCGACGGTGATCAGTGAGCAGGACAGAGCAGCACCCGCCACCTTGTCTACAGGTAACTGACTACACTTTCATACTTCCTATAGTACAGTGCGACATCGGAGCGACGGTGATCAGTGAGCAGGACAGAGCAGCACCCGCCACCTCGTCTACAGGTAACTGACTACACTTTCATACTTCCTATAGTACAGTGCGACATCGGGGAGACGGTGATCAGTGAGCAGGACAGAGCAGCACCCGCCACCTCGTCTACAGGTAACTGACTACACTTTCATACTTCCTATAGTACAGTGCGACATCGGAGCGACGGTGATCAGTGAGCAGGACAGAGCAGCACCCGCCACCTCGTCTACAGGTAACTGACTACACTTTCATACTTCCTATAGTACAGTGCGACATCGGAGCGACGGTGATCAGTGAGCAGGACAGAGCAGCACCCGCCACCTCGTCTACAGGTAACTGACTACACTTTCATACTTCCTATAGTACAGTGCGACATCGGAGCGACGGTGATCAGTGAGCAGGACAGAGCAGCACCCGCCACCTCGTCTACAGGTAACTGACTACACTTTCATACTTCCTATAGTACAGTGCGACATCGGGGAGACGGTGATCAGTGAGCAGGACAGAGCAGCACCCGCCACCTCGTCTACAGGTAACTGACTACACTTTCATACTTCCTATAGTACAGTGCGACATCGGGGAGACGGTGATCAGTGAGCAGGACAGAGCAGCACCCGCCACCTCGTCTACAGGTAACTGACTACACTTTCATACTTCCTATAGTACAGTGTGACATCGGGGAGACGGTGATCAGTGAGCAGGACAGAGCAGCACCCGCCACCTCGTCTACAGGTAACT
Organism: Ypsolopha scabrella; assembly: GCA_910592155.1. Classification (NCBI taxonomy): domain Eukaryota; kingdom Metazoa; phylum Arthropoda; class Insecta; order Lepidoptera; family Ypsolophidae; genus Ypsolopha; species Ypsolopha scabrella. The sequence continues at coordinate 2,551,966 of OU342989.1, read as the reverse complement.
GACTACACTTTCATACTTCCTATAGTACAGTGTGACATTGGAGAGACGGTGATCAGTGAGCAGGACAGAGCAGCACCCGCCACCTCGTCTACAGGTAACTGACTACACTTTCATACTTCCTATAGTACAGTGTGACATTGGAGAGACGGTGATCAGTGAGCAGGACAGAGCAGCACCCGCCACCTCGTCTACAGGTAACTGACTACACTTTCATACTTCCTATAGTACAGTGTGACATTGGAGAGACGGTGATCAGTGAGCAGGACAGAGCAGCACCCGCCACCTCGTCTACAGGTAACTGACTACACTTTCATACTTCCTATAGTACAGTGTGACATTGGAGAGACGGTGATCAGTGAGCAGGACAGAGCAGCACCCGCCACCTCGTCTACAGGTAACTGACTACACTTTCATACTTCCTATAGTACAGTGCGACATCGGAGAGACGGTGATCAGTGAGCAGGACAGAGCAGCACCCGCCACCTCGTCTACAGGTAACTGACTACACTTTCATACTTCCTATAGTACAGTGTGACATCGGGGAGACGGTGATCAGTGATTAATCGCAATTGTATAATAATTAGTAGTTCGCCCCGAACTGGGAACTCGCGCTTGACCGATTTGGCTCATGTTTGAACTAAAAAGTTCTCTTAGCCTTATTTACTCGCCTGCCAAATTTCATGACATTCCGATCAACGATACTCGAGTTATCGTCGATCCAACATTCATACATACCCATACAAACAAACGCCGGATTGTTCAAGTAGACTGGGAGACTCGCTCGCTCGTTCAAATATCACACCAAAACCATAAATGTGAAAAAGGGGCCAGTTCAGTACAAAGGCAGTGCAGGATTGCCGCTTCGCCAAAAAATGGAGGATTGAATTGAGGTCAAATTGGGTGCCGAGACTTATGAAGGTTCCTTTAGACAAGCAGTTATCTTGACATGTACGATCTTCTAAACTCTGTATCCAAAGGATCTACTCTGTATCTAATTAAGTTGGTCACGGCTTCCGAATAATTGAACGAGCAAGCGAGTTCTCCGAGTCTTCTTGAACAATCCGGCGTTTGTATGTAGGTATTTAGAATTACTCCTAATGTATGCACTGATGTAAATTTGTACACTAAAAATATTTCTTATGTTTTCCCAAGGTTGAGTGAAAGAGATTCCTTGTATGAATAAGTCCGCCCTTGCCTTCGGTCTGTTGTTTATATGTTTGTAAATATCTTGTTTTGTGTGCAATAAAGTGTTTATTCATTCATTCATTCTGTATGTATGTAGGTGTGTATGAATGTATGTATGTTTGTTCGACGATAACTCGAGTATCGTTGATCGGAATGTCATGTTTTTTTTTTTTTTATTTTGACATATCTTTTTACATATTGACATGAACATTTTATAACTTAAACTTAGCATTTATTAGTTGATAATCTGACTTTAAAAAAAGTGATAAACTATATGAGACATGTGGATGATGTTTTGCTTAGTATTTTAACTTACTACCTCATTACACAGGTAGACTAAGATGTATTTTTTTTCTCTCATGACACAATTTCCTTCTGTCTTTTATATTTTTATTCATTAGTTATTTAAGTTTAAAACATTGTTTAGTATAAATTTATATATGTTAAAAAGACTAATAGTATTATGCCATATTGAGAAAAAAAAATACTTCTTGGCAAGATTAATCGAATGGGTAGATTAAGGCATTATATCTATTTATAGTTTATTTATCTATTAACTTATTTATTCATTGCATTATGTAGGTATATACAATATTTTAATTTTTTACTTATGTTAGTATATAGGTATATTTGGCTAGGCATTATATTTATGTATGGTGTATTCAGTTTATTTATCAACTTATTTATTAATTGCATTATGTATAATAATATTCTTATTCCAATAAGTCTTTATCTTATGCATGTGTATAAATTTAGTAGCCCAACTTAAATGTAGTTTTTTTATATATTTCCCTTGTCATATTTGTTTCATCATAAAATATTATTTTTATACAGATTACCTTTGACATTGCAAACGTATACTTTATGTATCTACTGGCTTTTGCCCGCGGCTCCGCCCGCATGTTATTCGGTTTAACGACATGCTTTTTTTCGAGATAAAAAGTAGCCTATGTGTTAAGTTAGGGTATGAGCTATATTAATTCTAAATTTCATCTAAATCCCTCCAGCCGTTTCAGCGTGAAAGAGTAACAAACATTTATTTATTTATTTAACTTTCTTACAGCTATCTAACATACACACACACACACACACACACACACACACACACACACACACACACACACACACACACACACACACACACATGCACACAAACTTTCGCATTTATAATATTAGTGTGATAGTGTGATTTTACAAATAAACATTTTGAATCTTTGAATTTGGCAGGCGAGTAAATAAGGCAAAAACAATTTTGAATTTCAAACATGAGCCAGATCGGTCAAGCGCGAATCTATATTTGTTTATCTTTCTATGTTCTGCAGTTAAATAATACTTTGATCGCTTGAAGTATATGATTAAAACAAAAATAAAACAGAACATGTTACGTAAATAAGGTATACTATCACTTACTCTACTTGGTTAAACTAGTAGTTCGCCCCGAACTTTGAAGTCGCGCCCCGATTCGCGCTTGACCGATTTGGCTCATGTTTAAAATTAAAAATTCTATTTCCCTTATTTACTCGCCTGCACAATTTCATGACATTCCGATCAACGATACTCGAGTTATCGTCGAACAAACATTCATACATACATATAAACGCTGGATTGTCCAAGTAGACTCTAAAGCTGAGATTCAGAGTGCATTTTGAGTCCGAACTCAAGAGGAACTCAATCTTACAAACGTTACTCTAGTATGAGATCACGTCACTTTTTGACGTTTGTAAGATTGAGTTCGGACTCAACATGCACTCTGAATCTCAGATTAAGAACTCGCTCGCTCGTTCAATTAATAGAAAAATGAATAGTAGGCTTTCTGTGTTGTAGTTCAAACATATTATTTCTATAAATTTTTTACTTAAGTTTGGAACCTTAGAAAAAGTGGTTTAAATTTTACGGGACCGTGCCCTCTTAGTCCCAGGGTGTCCATCTACACTATTATATAAAGAGGAAAAAATCGTTTTTTGTATGTCAAGGATAATCTCTGGAACTACTGAACCGATTCTAAAAATTCTTTCACTAATAGAAAGCTACACTATCGCTGAGTGAGATAGGCTGTAGTTAGTTTGCGCAGGTGATACTTGGAACTACTGAACCGATTTTGAAATTTATTTCACTATTTGTAACACTTTCACTATTGCCGCGGACAAAAGCTAGCACTCTGCTTTTTTTTTCTTTTTGTTAGCATTTACTCCTTTTTAAACATTGATTTCGTTCACATCTTTTCTTTCCATTCTAAGGTGCCGTGCCGCCTTTGTATATTAAAGTGTGTCGTTAAATATGTGTGTAAATGTACAAAAAGTGGTTAAAAATAAAAAATAAAAAATTTTTGTTCGTTTTCAGATGATAGCTTACTAGTAGAGAACAAATCGATGAAAACACAAACAAAGAGTCCGCCACAGGAGAAGATTTATAAATGCGGGGTTTGCGATTATCAATGCATGCGGAGGAATAACTTAATGATGCACTTGAGGACACATACATTTGAATGTGAGATTACCGACTGCGAGTTCGATGGAAGAAAAGACTTGGAAGTACACATCAAACCAAATACAAAAGAAAGGCCATATAAATGCGAGACATGTAATTATCGAGGCCTTACCAACAGTGGTTTAAAAAGGCACATGAGAACACACACCGGCGTAAAGCCATTCAAGTGTGACGCTTGTGATTATCAGTGCATAACCAACAGTCATTTAAAGAGACACATGAGGACACATACTGGAGAAAAGCCATTTAGTTGTAAGATTTGTGATTATAAATGCACAACGATCAGTTATTTGAAAACACACGTGAGAAGACATACAGGAGAAAAGCCATTTAGCTGCGAGGCTTGTAATTATCAATGTACGACCATAAGTGATTTAAAAAAACACATTAAAACGCATACAGGCGAAAAGCCATTTAAATGCGACACATGTAATTATCATTGCATAACCAATCATCGTTTAAAAGCTCATATGAGAACACACGATTGGACACCTCATGGATGCGTTTAACAGTAATTAGTTAAAAGGAAACGTGAAATATGTATCGAATTTTATATATATTATTATTTTTTATATATTTTATAAATGTATAAATTATGTGATTGCTTTAATGAGCTTTTTATTTAAGAATAAATATAGAGATAACAATAACTATAAATTTACTTTCGTTTATGCAGTCACATTCATACTGGAGACTCCGTAAAAGGTCAGGACCAAGGTTCAATTACCCTTTCTGTGAAATAGGCAAAATGAAATGTAGACTTCCTGTTCTTGTACTAGTATAGAGGCACAACGAAAATATGTTTCGTATATCAAACAGGATAATTTGAATCTTAGTCCTGACCACTTACCAAGTCTCCGGTGTGAATTTGGCTACATAAACGAAAGTCACCTAATATAGAGATAAGTTGAAATATACATAAATTAAAATGATTTTGAAATATATTTCGGCTCTAACTGGGTCGCCGAAGACATACGCTGTTTGTACACGTTAAATTACAGATCTGTACAAAGACTTATATTTATTTACTTCTAAAAAAGATCAGTTATATTCTTTAAATACATCATAGTTATTTTTATTTTATATATAAAATCATCATTTATAAAATAACTTGACTTTTTGTATCGATTATTTTACTTAAACCATCTCTCCTAATAAAGTATAACAAGCTTTCTTTTTCTTTCATTTATTTGGTAACGAACTGACTCATTACTATAATCACAGGCTGGACCTATTTAATAGGTACAATGGTAAAGAAACACATTATATAAGGTCCTACAGTTCAAAGTAAAAAGTTAACAGATGATGAGAGTATCCCTAAAAGAAAACATACCAAAGAAAAAAAAAATTTGCGCTTACTTTTTTTTACCTTTCCATATAAGTTTTGTCAGCTGATTGAACCACTTTGTAATGGGAAATGAAAAAAATTTCTTCTGGAATTTGATCAGTTAACGATACACAATGTACCACAGAATTATTTCCACTTATTATTATAGGACCTTATATACAACATAAATATTCAATATCGACAATAAAAAAAACCCGGCCAAGTGCGAATCAGTCTCGCGCACAAGGGGTTCCGTACCATTATCTCGGCTTACGTAATGGCCGGTTTTAATATTTGTTGTTATAGCGGCAACAGAAATACATCATCTGTGAAAATTTCAACTGTCTATCACGGTTCATGCATTATCTATAAAACGGCAAGAAAATCATGTCTGTTGTATGGTAGTGCGCAGTTCCGACTCGCACTTGGCCGGTTTTAGTATTTTTTGTTATAGCGGCAACAGAAATACATCATCTGTGAAAATTTCAACTGTCTATCACGGTTCATGCATTATCTATAAAACGGCAAGAAAATCATGTCTGTTGTATGGGAGTGCGCAGGTCCGACTCGCACTTGGCCGGTTTTAGTATTTGTTGTTATAGCGGCAACAGAAATACATCATCTGTGAAAATTTCAACTGTCTATCACGGTTCATGCATTATCTATAAAACGGCAAGAAAATCATGTCTGTTGTATGGTAGTGCGCAGGTCCGACTCGCCTTGGCCTTGGACAGGCAGACAGACGGACAGCGGAGCCTTAGTAATAAGGTCCCGTTACCCTTTGGGTCTTAAAATGAGATTCAGAGTGCATTTTGAGTCCGAACTCAATCTTACAAACGTCACTCTAGTATGAGATCACGTCGCTTTTTGACGTTTGTAAGATTGAGTTTGGAGTCAAAATGCACTCTGAATCTCAGCCTCAGAGTGCATTTTGAGTCCGAACTCAATCTTACAAACGTCAAAAAGCGACGTGATCCCATACTAGAGTGACGTTTGTAAGATTGAGTTCCTCTTGAGTTCGGACTCCAAATGCACTCTGAATCTCAGGCATAGACATCTTATATTATTATTCTAATACACTAGACCGGCTTTCGGCTTGAAACGCCGTCAAAAATTCCGTACCCATTCGAATTTTATCAAAGACAATATGGATGTCAAAAATATAAAATTAAAAAGTAGAAGATTGACAAGTTGGCGTTAGTTTGTTTAAAAATGTTCCGTATAGGGATGTTCCGATACCCACAAGGTATCGATACTTACCCATATACGTAGTACTCAAATAATTTTTCGATACTACTCATTTAAGTACCTCTAAAGTATCGATACCTCATATCGACACTTTTAAGATTTTTTCATGGGACAGTTAAAATAGGTTTTTTTTCCGGAGTAGTTGTTAAAAGTAAGTAGAAGTGTTAAATAAATCATCTTTTATTGATTGCAATTTTTTTAGACCCCTTTAACTTGTCACAATGACGTCACAAAACGGTAGATAGGGAACAAAATGGGTACACCTTGGAGTTTGTGGTGTTTGAAATTTTTTTTTTCATAAATCTCGCTGTGGTCTGTTTATTTAACTGGCCGTTGAGGCTTTATGGTCACAAACATGAAGATATTTTTTTGTTTTCGTTTACTTTTTTATATCTGTATCTTGAAATATTGGTCATAGGCGATGCGATAACCATAGATAAAGAATTTATTTTCAACTGCAAATCACACTGACGTATGTAGCAATCCATAGGTACCTGAAAGTGAACTTTTTGCTTACGATTCACACCAAAAAGACACCATACAAAAACAATTCAATTCATAAACGCATAATGAATAAGCAAGCGGAAAATTAAATCAAGAAAAGTTGAATATGGATCTATTAAAATGTATGATATCACGTAATATCCAAAAAAAAAAATTTGAAAATATCGAGTTTCGGGCTTTTATTATAAAAAAATTGCGTGAATAGTAAGTACGCAAAAACGGGAAATGTACTTTTACCTTCCGAATCTACACTACAATTGCAGTATTTGCCGAAACAATATTATTATTACATTTACTGTACTATGTTTACTATATAGGCTGAAATTAAATCAACCGAACAAATTCATACTGAAGACCCGGCTAGTGGTCACGATCTAGGTTCATGGGCCATATTCGAAAAATATTTTTTCTATTCGGTAATTCTAAAAATATTTGTCGAATTGCACCAAAAGGGTAACTGAAGTTTGTTTCTGTTCACTAACCGAGTCTCCAGTATGAATTTGGTCTGTTTATTTAATTTCACCTTGTACACTTATATTTATAATATAATATTTACCATATATTATTTACCAAAATTGGTATGAATTTTGGGTGTTCGGATTATCAAGGCCCGCACATATAAATTTTCATATTTTTATATCGGGTCATAATTTGAATAAAGTTTATACCCTTTTGTGACGTCATTGCGATAAGGTAACGGGGTCTAGTTATAATACAAAATTAAGAACTATTGTTTCTGAACTTCCATCCATATTTTCAATTTTGGTGGCGCTATTCGAAACCAAATACAAACCAACAACAAGACAATAATGAAAATAAATTTAATTACTTTACAAAAATTAATATAACAGTGTTACTCACAATAATAAATTAGTTTAATGGTATAACTTGGTTTCTCTGAATTATAAGTATTTTATCGATAGTTACCGTTACCTAAGGTTGAAATAGGACATCACTTAAATGTCATCTTCATAAACTTTGAGTACCAAAAAGGCGACATCCGTCGTAGGTGATATATGAGACCCACCTATTAGTTGACAAAATTACATGGTGTACCCCGCTACCCCCCTCGCACCCCTATTACGTCTGTTCTCGAAAGAAATGTTCATTGTAATTATTTGGTTGACTAGTAGGTGGCTCTCAAAAACGTCAAAATCACGTCGGTGATCCATCATAGACATTCTTTATCTGAGCCTATCCATATATATAGATCAGTGCTTTGGGTACGAAACACTAAAAAACTTCGCAAAAAAAAGAATCTCTAAATATACATTTTGTAAGGAATTATTGTTTTTAACATTTCGTAATCAACACGGAACCCTTATAGTTTCACCATGTCTGTCTGTCCGCCTGTCCGCAACTTAGCTCGGAGACTCTTAGCTTAGTACTAGAAAGCTGTTATTTGGCATGGGTACATAAGGTCCTACAATAATAAGTGAAAATTAAATCTAGGATAGATTGTGTAACGTTAACTGATCAAAATCCAACAAAAAAACAAAATTTTGCCCGAGTAATTTTGTCACTTCCCAGTACAAACGGTGAAAAAAGAAGTACGCGCAAAAGGTTTTTTTTTCGTTGGAATGTAGTCTATAGCCATACTCTCCATCCATCCATCAGCCTGTTTCGTCCACTGCTGGACATAGGCCTTTCCAGGATTTCGCCACTCTTGGCGGTCCTCCTGGAAGAAATGCCCATACTCACACGCTGGGCAGGGCGGAGCCGAAACCCTTGCACCAGTGACGCCGCTGCCCGTCACCAGTCTGTTTTATATAAGACCCGGCGATTGGGGATGGAAAAACCGCCATCCATCGGTCCCAGGCAATGGTGGGCCGCCTGGTTTTGCCTGAGAGCTGTTCTCTTACTCTCCTCCGAATAACTTCGGGAGGATTTCCGAGTAAGATGGTGGTACCTCCACAGTCGAGCGATACTAGATATCATCTCTTAATTTTTTTTCACTTTGAATCGTAGGACCTTATATCATTAATCACGCCAACAAAGTCATGAAATAAAATACTTATTCCCAATCTCCGCTGGGGAGCAAAGGGCCTATATGTAGCTCCGCTATTCTTCACGATCTTGGGCCAACTCGGAGATCTCCGCCCATGTCATTCCCGCCTGGTACAGTTCTCTGTTTACTGTGCGCTGCCAGGTCTCGCGTGGTCTGCCGAGCGTTCGTCTTCCGCCTTCAGGATGCCGTGTCAGTGCTTCCTTTGGGACGTCATCGCTACGCCTGAGCACGTGACCTATCCATCTCCATTTGCGTTCCTTTATGGTGTCTACTACAGGTTTTCGATGAGTTCTGCGCCTAAGTTCTTCGTTGGAAACAAAATGAAACCAGCGGATCAACATGATATTGCGTAAGTATCTATTTACGAAAACCTGTAACCTATCCGTAACATGGTCGGTTCTTTTTCACGTAAATTAAAATATCTAAAAAAATGGACAAGTGCGAGTCGGACTCGCCCACCAAGGGCTCCGTTGAAGACTATATTTTTTATGATTTTAATTACAAATGTATAGTTTTATAAGACGGTATTACTTGCCAAATTTCATAGTTCTAGGTCAACGGAAAATACCCTTTAAATTTTGATTCCTTTGAGTGTCGAAATATACATTTTTTGCGGCATAAATGGCCGTATCTTTTTTTTACGACAAAGTTTGAATTTTTTACAGCTTCAAGAGACTGTATATGGTATAAGTATATGGTTTTAATAATTTTTCAACTTGATACCTCCTCGCGTTCCAGAGATAAAAGATCTTGACAGACAGACAGATGGAGAACAAAATGATCCTATAAGGGCTCCGTTTTTTTTTCTCTTGAGGTACGGAACCCTAAAAATGTTTAAAGCGTCTCCTTTGCATATAAATTGGGGATGATTTTTTTCTCATCAATCGCATGGTTTGCTGTGTCGTTGGATAGGTCGTTCAAAAATATTGCGGGTATGTGGAAACCATTTTTCCATTCGGGGACCCGTTTGCAAAATATTAAGCTTTAAAGTGAAAGAAAATAAATTTATTGGCGCGTTTACAAAAATAAATACTTAAAGTTGACACAGTAGAAAAGGTTAACTTAAGTTTCCCCAAATGAATAATTATTAATTTTATAATTAATAATAATTTCTTATTATTAACTTTAATTTTTATCATAATAAGATTAGTTATATTATTTCTTTATATTCGAATTTCTTATTCTTCATTTATATTTAATTATTTAAAATCAAAATGATATAAAATTAAAATAAAAAAATTCTCTTTCACTTATTTCTACTCAATTTTTATTATTTGCATTAATCTATAAATAAAATAAATAAAAAAAATAAAAATAAATAAAAAAAAATAAAATATATTTATTTCTTTAACAAAAGTGGTACATAGTTATATATTGGTGGTTGTGACCTTTTATTAAGTGAAGAACACCTGTATTAAAAGAACACGCTCTTCCATATCCATAAAGTAATCGTACCAAATAAACTTACACTAAAATATTTATCTTAAATATAGTATGGATAAGTTTGGTTAAATTAATAATAATATTAGTAATAGTTTTTAAAGTGTAGTGTGTGCGAGTGTGTGAGTGTATGAGGGTGTGTGAGAGGGTGTGTAAGGGGGTGTGTGCGTTAAGGTGCATGTGTGTAAATGTGGTGTTAAAATTGTAATTAAATTGTATACATTAAGTTAAGTTAGCCCTACGAAGTTGAGTTTTGGGATCGATTAGTATAATCACTAACCAAAGTAATTAATTAACCGTTGTATTTTATTATATTATTATATTATTTTTCTATCTTAAATAGATCTTCGGTTTCATCGTAATTTAACGTTTTAAGCCACTTAGTTATGCGTTTTTTGGATTCATAATTTGTTAACCTGTCGATATCCAGTGTTTTATTGATTAGATTGTATAAATAAGTTGCTTGCGTTTTATATTGTCGATGTGCAAATGTAGTCATAACACTTTTAGTCACTGCGACAGCGTGTTTTCTACGTTTTAACAAACAGGACGGGTAAGGGGTTACGGTTTTTACATTTTTATGTGTTTTTAGAATCGCAAACAGGATATAAAGCTTGCGTACTGTCAACAGACCACAATCCAGGTACAGTTTGTGAGTGGGATATAATCGTGGTTTAAAATATGCTATCTTTAGAAGGGCTCTCTGAGATCGTTCCACTTCTAGGAATTTTACTTTAGTAGCACCCCCCCAAATGGGAATACAATAGATAAGTATAGACTGCGCTAGTGCTATATATATTGAATTAAGTAAGGGTTTAGATGCCACATAACGCAGTTTTATAAAGATCCAGATTAATTTTCGAATCCTACTGGTGATTGCCTCCAGATGTGAGTGCCAAGATAAATGTTGATCCATATGAATGCCAAGATATTTAATTGACGAGGTTTTATCAATAGTAGGACAACAACAGTTGTCATCTAATACGTCACAACTGTACTCATGGACGTTTATTTTGAATTGGGGTGGTGGCTGGGTAGATTTATTTATAGTGTAGCAAATATACTTTGTTTTTAAGGCGTTTAAGGTAAGGAGGTTGTACTTTAGCCAAAGGTCTACCTGTGTAAGTCCCTTTTCAGTGTCTTTAAGGATAGACTGCCATGTTTTGCCTGTAAAGACAATAGCAGTATCGTCAGCGTATGAAAATACTTTGGCATTTTCTAATTGCATATTAAGCAAGTCGTTAATATAGATTAAAAAGAGAGTGGGTCCAAGTACACTCCCCTGGGGGACACCAAATCCAATGTTCGAGTACTCACTTGTATACAAACCCACTCTAACGCATTGTTTTCGATCAGTTAAATAATCTTTGAAAAGTGCTAGAGGGGTACCTCTTATACCAATGTTTTCCAGTTTTTGTACAAGAATGGGGACAGAGACGGTGTCAAATGCCTTTCTTAAGTCTAGGAATACCGTGAGACATTTGTTTCCTTTATCTAATTGTTCAACTAATAAGGTAGTTAAACCTGTAACGGCGTCTTCAGTCGATTTATTTTGTCTGAAACCAAACTGACACTCAGATATTATGTTATATTTATTAAGATAGCTAATAAATTGTTTATTGATAATTTTCTCAATAATTTTTGAAAATACTGTTAGTACAGATATCGGTCTATAGTTGCCAACATCGTCTCTGTCGCCACCCTTGTACACCGGTGTTACTATGGCTTTCTTTAGGGAAGAAGGGAAAACACCCGTGCTAAAACAAAGGTTAATGAAGTGAGTTATAATAGGCACCAGTTCATATTTAGCAAGTTTTAAAAAAGTTGTAGGAATTGCGTCCCATCCTGAAGCACTCGAGGATTTTAAGTTCATAAGGGTTCTTTCAACCTCTTCCACATCGGTGTTTAATAAAACAAAAGATGTAGGCTGGCTAAACGTAGCTTCAGTGTACTTTTTACTTATGAAGTTAGGGATAGGTGGGACAGTGATTTTGGATGCCAAGTCCTTTCCAACATTAACAAAATATTCGTTTACCGCGTTTATTGATTCGGCATAGGTTTTTTTAATATTAAGTAGCTGTGTATTATCAGTTTTAGATTGGTTTTGATAGGTAATATTTTTGATGGTATTCCACAGACTTTTAGGGTTTTTAGCAGATACTTCTAGTAAGTGTCTTTCGTATGTCCTTTTAAGCGATTTTAGTAGATTGTTGCATAAATAAAAGTAACAACACGACAAAAGGATATATCTCAGCTATGTGCCATCCAAAACATGCTTTGGTTGGCGCTGTTTTCAGCTACGTCCGTAGCTGTACCGCAGCGCAATTTTTTGTTAAGAGTCAAGTCCCCCCCTACCAGCTAAACTAAACGGTCGTTTTGCGATATGTGAAAAAATTCACGGCAGTGTATATACAGGTTGAACCAAACGAATAAAGATCCGGTGACGAAGACTGTCACATAATGAATATAATATTCCTGCGTCTTTTTTACTTCTAACAATGTTGAATTTTGTAATATCTTTAAGAGTTTTGTTTTTAAATTTAAAATTTCATGGTCTTCCTTTAATTTACGATACAATGTTACTTTGAAGAATTTTGTTCTTATGCTTGACCCTTTCAATAGGTATTATAAAAATACAGGATACAGGATGTTTTTTTTTCACATATTTTGTCCGGTCCGATTCCCGGGTCAGGCGGGTGATTTTTTTAAATTCTTTAAATGTAATTTTCCTTAACTTTAAAAATAAAATAAAGGTTCCTTTAAGTAAAATTAGCTATCTTTAATATTTAATTTACTTTCCCTCCAGGAGACGTTCGTTTGGTTCACCTGTATCCATCCATCCATCAGCCTGTTTCGTCCACTGCTGGACATAGGCCTTTCCAGGATTTCGCCACTCTTGGCGGTCCTCCTGGAAGAAATGCCCATACTCACACACGCTGGGCAGGCGGGTTGGTGAGCGCGGTGCCGAAACCTTTGCACTAGTGATGCCGCTGCCCGTCACTAGTCTGTTTTAGATAAGGCCCGGCAATTGGGGATGGATATACCGCCATCCGTCGGGCCCAGGCAATGGTGGGCCGCCTGGTTTTGCCTGAGAGCTGTTCTCTTACTCTCCCCCGAATAACTTCGGGAGGATCTGCGAGTGATCTGGACCTGTATATATCGAAGTTAAAAGGAAAACTACCAAAGCTAAGTAGGCTTAAAAAGTTAATGAATAATAGTTGACCAAATGTGGGCCAGTTTTTAGACATTAAACACTGGACTTATATGTTCATAGTGTGAAACAAATTGTGACAGGGAACTACGGAGCTCACTGCGCGTGGCCCAACACGCACTTGTCCGGTTTTTTTTTGTTATTTGCGACGAAGTCTGTGGTCTAGTGGTGTGGACGTCTGTATTATAAACCCTGAAGTTGCGCGTTCAAATCCGGTAGAGGAAAGAAATAAGTTAAAGAAGAAAAGGCGTTTATTTCGAACGCTACACCAATACAACAACCGGCCAAGTGTGTGTCGGGCCACGCGCAATGTAGGGTTCCGTAGTTGCCCGGTACATATAAGTTTGTCTACTAATACAGACCGAGCCAAACTTCTGGTCCCATACATTATAAATAAATAAATAAAAAATAAATAAATTATAGGGGATCAAAAGTTTGGCGCGACCTGTACTCGTAAACCTGTAAATCCTACTAAGCTGTGATAGTTTTCCTTTTAAATTCATTATACATACTACTTCTGTGAAGCCAGCAGGGGAGGGGGGACGCTCTACTCTAACTAAAATTTTCACTTTAAAGCTTAATATTTCGCCAACGGATCCCTAAATCGAAAAATGGTTTTCACACACCTGCAATGTTTTTAAACGGCCTATCCAACGATACCCCACACTATGGGATAGACGAGAAAAAAAATCATCCTCAGTTTACGTGTACGAGAGGTAGCGTCAAAAAAATTTTTTTTAGAGATTTTTTTTTTCCATTTTCTTGGCTTGATTAATATTTATATCCATGCCAAATTACAGCTTTCTAGTATTAATAGTCTCTGCGCTAAGCCGCGGATAGACGGACAGACGACATGGCGAAACTATAAGGGTTCCTTGTCGGACTACGGAACCCTAAAAACAAATACAATCGATAAATAGTTTCAGTAGCGTACATAGAACTCTTTGCTAAGTTTGTCGAAAAAAATAACGTAAAAAAAAAATAAACATCAATTTATAAAAAAAAAATGTAAGTAATCAAATCATGTACTATGGATAATGATTTTTCAAAGTGAATTTAAATTTTTTTCATATACTTTTTTTGCTATCAAACTTGACCTTCTCATTTCTTTTCCAGAAAAAAGTTCTATGCACGCAACTGAATAGTTTCAAACTTCCATCTATACATTTTAAGGTAGTTTATAAGATGCATCAAACCATAAAAGGCCCTGACTCAGCAAAATGCCACAGCAGAACTGTGACGCTGATCTCCCGTCAGAGGCCGCGAGTTCGTAAGACTAGAGGCAGCTTTGTACGTAAGGCACATTTTTTCGTAAGACTGGGCGTATAATGGTGCCTGAAGTATGGCTATGGCTCGCCATCCATCACGCAGGGACGCTATAATCGTCAGTGAAACGTGGGTGTACGAGAACGGACTGAAAATTGGCCTCTTTTTGTATTTTCGATTTGAAAACTGTTTTGAGGAATAGCTTTCCTTAACTGATTTTCAGAGACAGGTTAAAAAAAATTAGCGTGGATATCATTTAATGAATGTAAAAAAAATATATATCAAAAACCACGACTGCCGGAAAGAGATTTAATTCGTATTTCAGTACAGTCGGGGACATACAAAACAACACGTATCCAATGTAATAGTCCCCCAACTGTACTGAAATCCGAATTAAATCTCTATTCCGGCAGTCGTGTTTTGTATATTTTTTTAATACCATTTTGTATATATTTATAGCCTATTCCACGGAGGATGCTATAAGGATTCTAACGATACCACACACTTCAAAATCGAAATCGGTTCAGGCATTAACAAGTTATGGTGGAATTAAGAAGTATACCCACATGAACCCTGAAAACAATACACTCCTTTATTGGGGTCAGTCGTGTAAAAAGCGATGTCTTTCATTTGATCTTTAGTGACTTCGGTTGGTAGTCCTCCTGTAAGAAATGCCCATACTCACATACGCTGGGCAGGCGGGTTGGTGAGCGCGGTGCGGAAACCCTCGCACCAGTGACGCGCCGCCGCCCGAAAGCAGTATGTTTTCTTATGGCCTACAGTTACTTTACTGCTCATTGTATCAATACACAGTAGGTAATTATTTTTCAAGTTTTCGGATTGATTAGAATGTTTAAATGTTAAGGTTCAAAATGTTTATTTGTAAAATAGATACATAAAGTATACGTTTTACATGTCATATCTAATCTTTATCAAACAATACTGTATGATGAAACAAATATAATACGGGAAATATGTAAAAATAAACTATATTTAAGTTGGGCTACGAAAGTTATACACATGCATAAAATAAAGACTTATTGGAATAAGAATATTATTACCTAGTCGGTTCTTAAATACTGTCACTGGCCATTTATTTTAAAAATATAACACCTAGAAAAAAAAATGAAATGGTGTTTGATTTTCAGATAGTTTTTGATGAATAATCTGCCAAATCACAATTACATTCATTCATTTTTTACGATAGAGTGGACTCGCAAAGAGGACCGAGTAGCAGTAATTGCATTGCATCGTTGCGGCCATCCACCGAAGACGATATTCAACTTGCTTCAAAAATTAAAAATCACGAAGAGGTTCGTGTACCGTACCATCAAGAGGTACAATGAAACCTCTAGTGTCGATGACGAGAAAAGAACTGGCAGACCTCGTTCCGTTAGGACTCCAGGGGTCATCAAAGCAATCAAGGCGCGTATTGCAAGAAATCCCGTCCGCAAGCAGAAACTGATGGCTTTGGAGATGGGATTAACCAGAAGTACCGTAAAAAAAGTACTCAATGAAGACCTGGGACTACGAGCTTACCGAAAAAAGAGTGGACATCTTCTGAACGCGCGTCTGATAGCTATGAGAGCCAAAAAATGCAAAGTTTTGCTAAATCGGTACGCAAGAAACAGACACCGCGATATCCTGTTTACAGACGAGAAAATTTTTAATATCGAAGAGAAGTACAACAAACAAAATGACAGGGTGTACGCTACCAGCTCTGCGGCCGCTGGAAATGCCATTCCTAGAGTGCAGCACGGCCATCATCCATCATCAGTCATGATTTGGTTGGGAGTGTCCTACTATGGCCCTACTGAAGTGCATTTTTGTGAAAAAGGTGTCAAAACCAGTGCAAAAGTGTACCAAGACACGGTTTTAGATCGCATAGTAAAAGATCTGCCCCAGACACTCTTTGGAGGACGGCCATTTGTGTTTCAACAGGACTCCGCACCTGCTTATAAGGCCAAAACAACTCAGGAGTGGTTCGAGCGCCAGAATATCGAGCTAATAAGGCATCAAGATTGGCCCTCTACTAGCCCTGACCTCAATCCACTGGATTACAAAATTTGGCAGGAATTGGAGGAGAAGGTCTGTTCTAAACCTCACAAAAATTTGAGCAGCCTAAAGTCATCATTGATTAAAGCAGTGGCGGATATCGACATGAATATGGTCCGTGCTGCTATTGATGATTGGCCTCGAAGATTGAAGGCTTGTGTGAAAAATGGTGGCAATCATTTTGAATAAATTTTGTGTTTAATGTAAGCCAATTAAATTACCTTTTTTAAAAAAA